>JBANSL010000015.1:69244593-71644593 GCA_037127255.1 Persicaria tinctoria
GAAGAAGAGTTGTACCTTTGGAATGCCTCTATGATATCTGTCATATGAGGCCGGTTCCGGAAATAATATTCAAAGCAACCAGATATAACACATTCTTCACTGCAAGTGGATGGCCACTTGGGATAAGTGGTCTCTCGTGATTTACAACGACAGATTGGTAAATTTGCTTAACTGAGAGCCATATCAGGGTTTGACAGGGAAGCTCCAAGGAGAAGGTAAGGTACCCCAAGATCTCCTAATATTGCTCGGTTGCTCTCATCTAGAAGAAAGTTAGAGGGCTTGAGATTAAGAATCATAATTTCTTTGGAGTGTACAACCATTACTGCTCGAGCCAAGCTTATACTGTACCTGCATATATATATGCCAAAACATCAGGAGTTGGATCACAAAGTTGTGTTGATATCACTCACAGATTTTAAGGACCAATTATTAGCATCTTTGTAATCTATCTATAGGTGCAACAGGCGGCGAAGAGGAGGGAGGAGGGAGAACGTGATGGCAAGAGGAAGGAGAAGATAGAAGGAAGGTGGCGAAGAGGAGGTCGAGCGGCAAGGAAATCAAAATCGAAAAGAAATTCAGAAATGAATAGCAATTAAGAAGGAAATTGAAAGAGATAAGCAATTCAGAAACTCAGAAACAACCATTTGAACATGAAATCGAACAAATCATTAAAAAACTAAGGGCCCGTTTGGTACTAATATACGTATATCAGATATGGGTATGTGTATTACTCATACCCATACCTTTGTTTGGTAAATAGGTATATGGATATCAAAGTGATATACCCATATTTTCCTTCCTTTGTATTTTCCCCCAATCTCATATACCCTTCTAAGTAGGGATATCAAAACCTCTTCTTTCTCACTCCCTCCTTCTTCACCGCTTCTTTCTGCCTCCCTCATTGCTTTTTGCAAATAGCTTCAACTGGCTTGGCAATGCATGCCTTCTGCACTTCCTTCTCTCTGCAGACACTCTCTCGTCCCACAAGAATCCTCACAAAAACCTAATCGTAAATTAAAAATCCCCAAAATTTCTCAGAAATTGTGAACGAACCCACCACCTACCGCCGTTTGCCAAGGAGGATGAATTGGGGAGCGACAACGAATTTGATGGGAAATCAAGCTTTCCGACCACGAATTTGATGGGGAGCGACAACGAATCTCTTCTTTCCCAATCCCTCCTTCCCCAAACTTTCTCAGAAATCGTTTGACAGAGCAAAGGTGAAAGCTCAGATGACGAATTTGATGTTTTTCGATGAATTTGATTCTGACGAGGACGAAGATGATGAATTTGATTCTAAAGGTAAAGGTGCTACTCACTGTATTCTGTTCATGGGGTGTGGTGGTGCAGAATTTCAGTTTGAGGGCGAGGAGTTGGGCAAGAAGGAAGAAGCCAAAGAGGGGAAGGAAAAGCTAATGTCAGATCCTATATCTGATATACTATGCACGTACCAAACAAGATATCGGATATCAGATATCAACTTTGATACCCATATCTCTTATATCGATATCTCATACCCATATCCGATATCTGATATACGTATATGGATACCAAACGGGCCCTAACAATCTGAACATACTTGAGTTCCGGAGTACAGGGCGGTTCCATTCCCATCCCCCTCTCCTCCCCCGCCGCAATCAGTCGACTCTTCACCACCAATCTGTCCTTCCTTTGTTGAGACTCCATCCTCTTCCTCTTCTCCTCCCTCTCCATTGCAGTAGCGAACACGGTGAAGAAATTCCTATTCCGACAAACTAACAGCGCATTTCGATCCCTAATAGGCCTCTCAGATTCAAGAATCATTGTGATGACATCGATATCTTCTCCGGTCGCCTTTGTAGAATCCCTAACCCTAGAATCCTCGCCATGGCCGTCGGCGACCGGCGCGACCTCTAGATCAAACCCTAGCCTCGCTCTGGCTCCATTTTCTGCCAAGTCGGCGGCTTGGAAATGGGGATCGTCGAGCGGTACTCTTCGGGAGGGCTCCGGGTCTCCCTCGATCGATCCTCCTCTGTCTTATGTGGTGATTGAGAGGGAGTTCGAGTTGGAGAGGAGTTGGAGAGGAGACAGAGAATGGAGAACGTGGGAGAGAGAGGGTAGAGAAAAGGATAAAAAGAAAAAAAAATGAAAGTAAAAAAAATAGAGAGAGGCTCCACGTGGATAAGCTGAGAAAGCTTGAAAATACTGAGCTTTAAGATATAGGAGGATCTCCCAATAATCTACTAAAAAGGTATAAAAAGAAGCTTTTTATATAAACTCCCATTTAAACCAAAATCTACTTAAAATCTATCCCCCATACACCTTTTAAATTTTAAAGTAGTTGAAATTTTTAAAAGCCCCCAAACACCCCTATGTGTTTTTAAGCTGAAATGTAATCTAAAATGTCAATATATATATATATTCTTTGTTAATTAAAACAATGTCTTTTACTATTTTTACACGTTTTTTTTTAAAATGATAAAAATTATATTAAACATGAGCTTTTTTTTACATTTATAATAAATTCATTTTTATTACTGATTTCATAGTTTTAAATGTCAAGAAGTTTTATGGGTATTTGTATTTCGTCACATTAAAGTTATTTTGTAACTACTCATTTAGTAACACTTTTAAAATATAAGGCTACACTTTAGTGATTGTAGGCCGACATTTTGTATTTATTTTTGTAGGCAAGCACTGTATATTTGAATCACCTCAATTAATAATAAAAAAAGATTCATGGTTTGGTTATTTTTTAGTAAAACTTTACTATCTATATTTTATAGCTAGAAACTTATATCCCAATAATATTATAAATAATTGAGAAGATCAGTTTCATAACTAACTAATGATATATTTTTACAAATGCTATACTTTAACCTAGCATTTATAATAGTGTATTTGTATCCCATAGATTTTAGAAATTAAACTTAAAGAACCTGATGATATTTATGTAAATTAATCATAATTTAATTAAATAAAATAGATTGGTATGAAAAAGGGTAAAAATGGCAAAAAAAAAATATTGTTCATAAGAGAACTCGGTCTTTTTATATATAGAGATTAATGTACACTTGGTATTAAAAAATGTATAAAAACATTTATAATCAAATATATATATATATAATTTAAATTTAAATAAAATTTGGTCTTTTTAACCGGGCCATGTAATGTTTCAAGGAGTTATGTGCCAAGAATATAATAGGATCTTATTTATATTATTGGTTTTTTTTTACCTTACTAACATAACATCACTTGAACTTTTTTCTTTTCTAAATAAATCCGACAATAATCTCATTTATACTTCATAATGTATGTAAAAGACATTAAATAACTACTACATTGATGAAACTAAACCTATTTCATGTCAGAAATGTTGCAAGACATGAGAGGCAGTGAACATAGGGGAAGCAACGTTTGTTACCTCGATGAATTCATTGACAAACACCTTCTTCTCCATGGATTTGGTGGATCTTGGTTCCGAAGGCCCTACCGGCTTCAAAGAGCTAATCTGGAGTATAATAAAAGTAGTCGCAGCTCCCGACGTAGCCAATTATTTTCCTTTGCTGAAGAAGGTGGGTCCACAGGGCACCAAGAAGCGCATGACCGCCTACTTCAACAGGCTGTTCCTAATCTTTGATCGTATAATCCAGCAGCGATTGGAGCTTCAGAAATCCGCAGCCATGAATGATCATCAGATTCATGTCACTCCCAAAAACGACATCCTGGATGCTATGCTCGACTCCATTGACCTCAAGGACTTCAACATTTCTGATATACCTCATCTGCTTATTGTAATTAAGTTACTCATTCCCAAGTACCATTTTATATATATATAAGGCATATGCGGATCTCAGCCCGCCCCTAATTACGTGCCTATATATATGTTCATGATCCATCGATCAACATTTTTGGTTTGAATATACAGGATTTATTTGCAGCAGGAACAGAGACAACACCAAGCACGGTAGAATGGGCAATGACAAAACTACTACGCAACCCAGAAAAGATGTGGAAAGCTCAAATGGAGCTCCAAGAGGCTATCGGCGAAGACAAACAAGTAGAAGAAAACGATCACTTGCGTCTGCCATACTTGCGGGCAGTGGTCAAGGAGACCTTCAGGCTGCACGCACCAACCCCACTTTTGGTCCCAAGGAAAGTGATCAGTGATACACAACTCGGGGAATTCACAATAGCGAAGAACACTGAGGTGATGGTAAACGTCTGGGCCATCGGTAGGGACCCCAAGTTGTGGGCCAAGGTGGATGTGTTCGAGCCGGAGAGGTTCCTGGATTCGTCCATGGATTATGTGGGACAAGATTTCAAGATGATTCTGTTTGGGTCAAGGCGTCGGGTATGCCCTGGGATGCCATTAGCCTCGAGGATGTTGCACTGGATTTTGGGGACGTTGATCCACTCAATGAATTGGAAGCTTGAAGAGGGGATGAAGTCGGAGGATATTGATGTCGATGATAGGTTCGGATTGAGCTTACAGAAAGCCAAACCTTTGTGTGTCATCCCATTTCCTAAACCCATGTAAGATATGTTTAATATGCTTATTGTATGACTTTACAATTTCATGTATTTGTGTTCTGGGGGTTGTCGGAGGGAGGCAAGTTGTCGAGTGACACATCAGCTACTTCTGGGTCCACATTGCCAGCTCGGAGGTCAACTGAGCTACAAGCTGGCACGGGTCAAAGCAAGCAAAGTGATCAAGGCTAGAGCGGAGTCGTTTTTGTTTATGTTTTGATCTTTCCTTGATTGTAATAAAAGGCAAACTTGTTTTCATTTGTAACTAACTCGTTCTACACAATCCAAATTCACAAAAATGACCGAAAAGAGAGAAAACCCTCTCCGGGCTCTCAATTTTGTTCATCTTCTTTATCTTCCGTCTCTGTTTTTGATTGATCACATCTTGAGTTTCTTCAAGCTTTACATGGTATTGAAGCCTTGACATCTGGTCGGACATTTATTTTTTTCCGCATTTGTTTTTGTGAAAACATGCCAAATTTGATAAAAGCATAATACAGAAATAAGCAAATAAACATCAAGAACATGCCATCACAGGGCACTGTTTCATCAGCAATGCAGAGAAGAAAAATGGCTTGTCATAGCCTTCATTAGTGAGGATGAAATCCCCAAAACCCTACTAATTGGGAAGGGAGAATGCTAGCTTATATAGTAGGGTAATACACCAACATGTGCCTTGCACATGAGGTACCAAAAGAGGACAAAAGTCCTTATTACATAAGACGACAAAAGGTACTGAAAACTAAAGAAAGTAAAGCTAGAATGCAACTCATATTCAGCTAAGGCTAATGAAGGAAATAAGAAGATTATGATGAAGACATATAATCTTCATATCCCCCTTCAAGTTGGACTTGAGGAGAAACTAACAAGTCCCAACTTGAGAGAAAAGAAAATGTGTTGCTTTTCACCAAGGGGCTTTGTAAGGACATCTACAATCTGTATGCCAGCTCTAACATGTTGAGGGAGTACAAAGCCTTCTTGCAATTTCTCTCTTACATAATGACAGTCAATTTTGAGGTGCTTGGTTCGCGATCTCATGAAATACAGGGTTCTCAGCAATATGAATGGCAGACTTGTTGTCACAAAAGAGAGGAATAGGCATTGGGACAGATATATGCAATCTCTGCATAACTCCTTCAACCCATATCAATTCACTAGTAGAGGTGGGCATCCTCCTATATTCAGCCTCTACTGATGATTTAGAAATAATAGCTTGCTTCTTTGTCTTCCAAGAAACAATTGAATGCCCGAAAAATACACAATAGCATGTTAAAGACCTTGCACTGAACAAGCATGTCCCCCAATCAACATCACCAAATGCAGTGAGATTAGCAGCAGAATATTTGGAGTAAGAAAGACCAGCTGAGATGGTCCCTTTTAAATACCTCACCACATGAAGAGCAGCATCATAATGTGGTTGTCTTGGTTCAACCATAAATTGACTCAAGTGTTGCACAACATAAGAGATGTCTGGTCTAGAAAGATTAAGGAACAAAAATCTGCACACAAGCCTTCTGTATGTCTCTGGTTCAGTTAAAAGAGCACCTGAATCAATAGACAATTTCAAGCCTCTTGCTAGAGGAAATAATGTTGCTTTGTAATCTTTCATCCCACAATCATCCAAAATATCAAGGATGTACTTTCTTTGATGTAATAGAGTGCCATTTTTATCATGAAGGATTTCTAATCCCAAAAAATATCTTGCCTTGCCAAGTTCTTTAATAGTGAAAGCCTGATGCAGTGAATCCTTGGTATGTTGTATCACAGACTCATCATCACCTATGAGTAATAAGTCATCTACATAAACCAAGGCAATAACAATACCTGATGGCACAAGTTTGACAAACAAGGAATAGTCTTCACAGGATTGAACAAATCCTAGATTCATTAAGAATTTGCAAAGTTCAGAGTTCCATTGTCTAGATGCCTGCTTCAATCCATAGATTGATCTCTTCAATCTGCAAAACTTGACCAGGTTTTTGTACAGGATATCCCTCGGGAGGTATCATACAAACCTCTTCTTCAAGCTTTCCATGCAAGAAAGCATTGTTAACATCAAGTTGGCATAGAGACCAGTTCTTGACAGTTGCAACAACAATAAGAATTCTCACAGTGGCAAACTTAGCAACTGGTGAGAATGTATGTTTATAATATTTCCCTTTAATCTGATTATAGCCTTTGGCAACTAGTTGACGAAACCGGCCGAAAAAACATCTGAGAATACATAAGAAAAGTAATGATAAAAGGGGAATAAAACGATAATATTATCATCCGCGGTCTAAAATAGCCACTCAAATTTTAGGATCACCCCATCCGCGGACAAGATAAGAGGGCACGTGCCCTACATGCCCACATCCCACGAGTAAGACACGTGTCGATCAAGAAACAACACGTGGCAGAAGACAGAGAGCTTCTCGTCGGCTATAAAAAGGAAGAAACATGTCTATAGAAAGGGAGGACTTTTTGGCATGAAAAAAAGAGAGAGAGTAGAGCGGACGAAAAAAGTATATTTTCTCCAGGAAAAGATTCACGAATAAAGAGACAATAGAGAGATTACCACCAGGAAGAAAAAACTGCTCTGTGGATGAAATTAGGCCACATTCGCGTGTAGTCGAAAGGGTCAGAATCATAAGCCAAGAGTCTGAAGTGAGGATCGTGAAAGTCGCAACTGTTTTCTCATATCGAACGGGGACCGACAGGTAAATGATTCAGTCCACATTTCGTTGACGAAGCCTCGAGAAAGAGATAGTCTTGAAGGGATTTTGGACTTCCCGCGGCATAGGTTGGTCCGCGCCGAATTTCTCGGTGCGGGTTAGGTAAGCCCGTCGGAAACGTCCCGGGTCCCACGAGGACCACCTCCGGGTCCCACCGAAAGTAGAAACCTGATAATCGAGTTTCGTCACTGGCGCCGTCTATGGGAACCCCCTCACGCTAAGGGGTTCCCTAATAAATTAAAGTCTGAAAAGTCGAATTGACTCCCCCAACTCCAGGAGGAGAAAAGGAGTCCACATATGAAGGACAAAAATAATTTTATAGAAAGAATATAAACCAATGAATAACTGACTTATCAAAACCGATGTGCAGAAGTGAAATGCTAATCAGGACGATGCAACCCATGAGATGAGTCAAGACTTTCCTCAGGATCAGGAAGCCTCAAGTATGTATGTTCCTTTATCTTTTCAACCCGACCTACAATGAGAAGCGAGGGAGCAACCCCAGGGCACTCCCCTCTATCATTATTATGATCAGTACCGGGGGGGGGGGTACATACCCCAGAACATTTGGCTCTATGAGATCCCTCATGAACAAGCTAACCCTCAGCAACAAAAGCAGGCGCATTACTACTACTATGATTATGGAGGACCATATCCGCGGCAATAGGGAATGACTTTTCAAGGTGGACAACATGATACTTATGATCGGCGATACACCGCATTCAATAACGATGGCAATACTTTCGGCAACATGAATTTCGGTTTTCAAGGCCAAGGCTATGCGATGCCACACCAATCATGGCCGAATGACGAGGATCAACACACGAATAAACACCGACGTGGAGAACGATCCGCGGACAATTCAACTTCCACCAAATCAGATTCGGCAAACATGAAGACAGAATAACCTGCGATCTTGCCTTCTGTCTTCACCAAAGAAATCTGTTCCGCATCTGTACCAAAGATATGGAGGGACGTGGGCTTAATGAAATATGACAGAACGACCGATCTTGAAGATCATCTGTGTCACTTTATGACAGCAATGGGGATAAATGAATACAATGATGCCATGATGTGTCGGACTTTCCCCTCAACACTGACGAAGATAACCCTCACTTGGTTTACCAACCTGCCCAAGAACTCCGTGGCTAATTTCACCCAGTTGACTCACATCTTCAAATCCCATTTTGGAAGCGCGTGCTCACGAAAGAAGACAATGCTTGACTTAAACTTAATCAAGCAAGGAGTTGGAGAGACTCTAGGGCATTTCTTTACACGATTCACCAGTGTGGTGGTACAGATCCCTAACTTCAATCATGAATCAGCAACTATTATCCTCATGGGAAATCTAGCAGTGGGAGACTTCAAAACTTACTTATTTCGAAAAAAGCCTTCCAGCTATGATGACCTAAGAGATCGCGTGTCAAAACAAATTGAAGTGGAAGAAGCGGCCGCGTCCAGTTCAAGAGCAAACACAGGAAATCAAGGTTTCTTTGGAAAACTCGCCGAAAAATTCAAGAAAGAAAAAGTTAAACCTCCCATGCATCAGTCAACTAAAAGAGTTTTTCATTCTCACCGCGACGAAGTAAATATGAATTCCGAAAAAGGTTAGGGGTCCCGTCAAAGAGAGGATGCACGAAGGCAAGAGATTGATCACTCGCGGTCTTATCATCCGCAAGAAAACGCTTACCGAAATCCGGAACAGAGATATCCACCGCGGCAGGAAGATCGATTCGATCGAGGTCCAGATTGGGAAAATTACGATTCGCGGCCGGATGGCCCTCCTCACCGACGAAATCGTTACTGAGGCCCTCATGATCAGCAGGGGAATGCCCCTCCTTTCAATCGAGTAAGGGGAAGAGGGCGAAGATGGCATGGAGGCAGGCATAATCGGTTCCCTACTATGCAAGGATCCGTCAACCAAGCACCAAGAAACCAAGAAGTACTCAGAAGACCAGGAGAAGGTCAGATACCAGAGCCTGAAGGATTCATAAATACCCTCGCTGGAGGGTACTCCATGACAGGAATAAGTAGACAAGAAAAGAAGAACTATGAACGAGAAGGAAGGCAACCACTGTCTGCTTCAAGCAGAAGAATATCTTCAACAACACACAAGGAAGTTATTTTTTCTCCAAAGGATGTCGAGGAAGTAAGAATGCCGCACTTAGACCCTTTAGTCATCCACGCACAGATAGCTACCAAAACAGTAAAAAGAGTTTTCATTGATACTGGATCCTCTGTTAATATTCTGTCATGGGATGCTTTCACTGAAATGGGGATCTCCGCGGCATCATTAAAACCTTATGCGGGAACTCTGGTTACTTTCTCTAGAGGAGGAGTAGAGGTGGCTGGGACAATCGAGTTAACAGTAGTACTGAGAACTATTCCAAAAAGGCAAGTGGAGGACATCGTTTTTACTGTGGTAAGAATACCGACTGTTTACAATGCATTGCTTGGACGCGTTTCACTCTATAAATTCCATATGATAGTTCTCATTTTCCACTTCATTGGGAAATTCCCTTTATTGGGGGGAGGAGTGGGCGAAGTCCGCGGGCAGCAGCCTGAGAGTCGAAGTTGTTATTTGACTTCCATTAAAAAGAAAAAAGAAATAATGTGCATCAGTGAGATGTGTGAGTCCGTGGTAGGAGACAGTAATCCGTCAGAACCATCGGAGGTTGAGCTCGAAGTTAGACCAACAGATGCAAGAATACCAACCGCGGATGAGAGATCCGTCTATACACCATTTCCAAATCCAGAAGAAAATATCTATGTTGGTCAAGCATTAGAGCCAAAGGAGAAAGAGCGAGTCTTGGAGATCATAGAAAGGTCAAGGGATGTTTTCGCATGGACTCCACGAGACCTCTTGGAAGTCCCATCCACGACAACATTACACACTTTAAAGATCCGCCTAGGCACGAAACCCATTGTACAGAAAAAAAGAAAAGAAAAATGGCCCCCGAAAAAGCAGCCACTGCGAAAGAAGAAATCGATAAGCTTTTAGAAGCAAGATTCATTGAAGAAGTAGAGGATTCGGACCGGCTCTCGAATGTTGTCTTGGTAAAAAAGTCTAATGCAAGGTGGAGGATGTATGCAAGGTGGAGGATGTGCATTGACTTCTAATATCAAATTACGTATTTCCTACAATAATTGACTTTTAAGATCAAATTAAAACCCCGCAACTCAATATTTGTCCTTATATATATATCGATCAACAGAGAATTCATGTAAATATGAAATATGCACTTTAGACTTGACAATCGTTAAGATATTTGACTTTGAATCGATCAACCGATGACTTGGCAAGAGATTTCATGCAAACACCTTTGAATCGACCGATGACTTAACTACCAATACTTTTCTTTCTACTCCCATCCTAGCTATCACAAATTTTTTAAAGTTAAAATATGATTTTTTTTTAAATAATGTTTTTTTAAAAAGTTAATAGATATAAAAGTATATTTAAAAGTATTAAAAAATGTATATTATATAGTTTTATCGTCTTAAAAAATAGTACGTGACTTAAAATTTTAAATTTAGTTAGGAAATCCTATTTGTAGTTGCGTAAGACCCATGTTTCCATGCATGGGAACGAATTACCTGGTTATCTCGCAACTCGTCTCGCCGTGTACAATTGCCACCGTGAGCGAGCTGCTAGTCGTCGGAAAACTAGAAAATACTCATATCTTGCTTCTCTTTCTTCCTCTCTCTTCCCTAGTTGCATTTGACATACAACCCTTCGCAGTTTGCACGGTTGGAATTTTGATTTTGCTCGATCAAGATAAACAAGCAACGTTGTATCCTTTCCTGTTGTTGACACCATTACCAAATTCTCAAAAAGAAGAGTCAGAAAACACAACAAGATCATGGTTTTGTCTTCATCTTCATGCATTACATCTAATAATGACATATCCCTTATAACTTAGTTGAAAGTGTTGATGTGCTTTACCAAGTCGGAGCATTCCATCATCTTCAACACATACAATCTTTGTTTTACATACAGTTTGCTAGAGAAGGATTTTGATATATATATATATATATATATATATATATATATATATATATATATATATATATATATATATATACTACAAGAAAAATAGTTTTTTATGACAAAATGTTTCGTCGCCCAAAGTCATTTTTTCGTCGCCCAAAGTGATTTGTGACAAAAAGCATTTCGTCCCCTATTCGTCGCCTCAGCCCCGTCGCCCAAAGTTTGGGCGACCAAAAAAAATTTCGTCGCCATAGGTAGCTCTTTTGTGATGAAATTCGAATTTTGTTGCTCATTGAGATTGATTTACTCAATTTGATCTGCGATTTTATCTTTGTAGAGATTCGCCACCGGATATGATAGATCTATGATTTCTTAGGTTTTGGATGGATGCGAAATGAGAGCTAGGGTTTCAGAGGGAGCGCCAGCGGAGGGAGTGAAGAGGCAGAAAAGAGCGTGCAATTTATTTATCTTTTATCTTTAATTTTATCACTGAATAATGGGCGACCAAATACATTTTTTTTTTGTAGCTAGCCCTAACATCTTTTGGGCGACAGTATTAAATTTTCGTCATGAAAAGCATGTTTTGGGCGACAAAGTATATTTTTGTCACTGAAAGGCAAGTTTGGGCGACGATGTTGTTTTTGTCACCTTTGTTTTATATTTTTTGTCACCCAAAAACAGTTTTTTGTAGTGAATATATATATATATATATATATATATATATATATATATATAGAGGATAGATCCTATGAGAGAAACTCTTATCATGTAATTTGTGAGCAAATATTGATCATTGGATTGATTGAAATGAATGGATGAGATTTAACCAATTTTTTTAATTAATTTTAATTAATAATAGATGGGACCCACATAAAAATTAATCATACTTCCTTCATGGGAGATGTATCTCACACTCTTGCAAACCCTAATCACGCCGCTCTCTTCTCCAATTCCTCCCGTCTGGATATTTATACCCAGAGAACATCGACTGCCATGGAAAAAAATGAAATAGAGCAAATCGAAGCATTCGTTTGATGCCAACAGAGCCAATCAAACCACTAAAAGCACGATGTTTTGCCACGATCAAGCGTCGATCTCAAGATGTTCAAGACTTGATCGAAACGTGATCGAAAATTGAAGATTTACGGTGACTTCGTTTCCTTCCAAACGTATACAATCCGATCGCCATTGCTTTGGTAGGTTCAGAGCGTATACTTCAATTTTCAATTACAATGCTTCAAAATTGATATCCTATTGGTATTATAATTGTGGGATTTGTTAGGTTCGGTGGGTATTACCTAAAAAAATTAGGGCTTTTGATCTCCATGAATGTGATTTTAGTTCATGCAGACATAAAAATTATTGAATTGTGTCATGAAATATTTTATAACTCATCTCACAATCCTTTCTTAAAAACAATTGCAGGTACGTACTACTAGAGCAATCAATTAACTAGCTTGCACTGTGGATTCTCCGTATTTTTTTGGGATAAATCGGAGATTATTCATGTGTATGTGGTCCTTTATTCGTATGTACGTAGGATATTTTCGGGGATTTATGGATGAATATGAAGATTATTCATATTTATATAGTAAATTATTCATTTGTATAGGTAAGTTCGTAATTTAAGTTTATTCGGTTGTATGAAACATTTTATTTTTATGAAAATGAGATATTATTAGTAATTTAAATTTATTCTATCGTGCGAAATACATAGTATTTGTATTATTCCAATAATAATATACACAGTTTAGGTTTATTCGACTGTATGGAGATTTTATTCGTATGAAAATGATATATTATTCCTTAAAAATGATAAATTGCTAGTAATATTTTTGAATAAATATGATATTATATACGAATAATCTTGTGGTTGTACGTGTATGAATAAATGTCATGTTATATACGAATAATTTTGTGAATCGATATATGACCTCATAATGGCATGGAGAGTGAAAGTCACTCTCTCTATTAGGAGAGTAAACCAAAATCTTATGCGGGCCCCATGGTAACTAATTTAAACGTGTTCCCTATATACACCGTAAATTATTCATCGGATTCAACGTTGTAGCAACGTTGGATTAGACGTTGCTACAACGTCCAATCCGACGTTGTTAATTGTGTGGTAATTTCACTTATCGGATGTTATAACAACGTTGAATTTGACGTTTTACAACGTCAAATTGAATGTTGCTAATACGGGTCAGATCGGGCCTAATATAAGATATTAAAAAAAAACAAAACAAAAAATTAATTTGGACGTAGTGTTTTTTTTTTTTGTGAGTGTGGGTGGGTTGGTGTGAATTTTTTTTTTTACCCTAACAATGTCGGATCCGACGTTGTTAGCCCGGTTCGGCCCGATCCGATCCTTCACTTCACATATTACAACGTTAGATCCGACGTTGTAATATAATTAATGTTGCAACGTCGGATTCGACGTTGATTAGCAGCTCTAATCCGCGAAATTTAAATTTGGAATTAATCTCATCCATTAAATCTCTATCATTCAATGGCTTAGATTTGCTCACATTTTACATTGTAAGACTTGCTCACATAGGAGCCAATATATATATATTGTTATGGTAAAAGCCCCGGGTACAATGGTAATTGTACAATGGATATGCATAAATATAAAATATTCTAAAATAATCTCTGCTAACAATATATTGGTTCTCTAATTTCACCCAAATTTCCTATTAGGATTTGAGATCAATTACATGGTTTATCACCTCATCCGCTAGACAGATTCGAATGATCGACGCGACTTTTTTCTTGCATCTCCTCTCGATTTTCATCTTTCACCGCCTCAGACTTTGTCAGTTTCTCTTCTCCAATGCTTTTAATATGCTGAGTCAGCAGGTCCATTGAAACGGATCGAGAATCTTGAATTTGACATCGAATGTCATCATCTAACCTAGCAGTTGATACAAATTGTTGTGAATTCCTGTGAGTCGAACATAGTGTGCATAACATCCTGTAGAGGAAATCTCTCTACATCTAGGTTTCTCATCTGATACTTTGATGAATACAAATACTTTGATGAATACAATAATTACAATCCTACAGGTTGTGAATATTAATTGCTTTGGGTAGTTGTGAATATTATAATCATATTCCCATGTATATGCATGACAGGATTTACTCTAATATTATGTTTTCATATATTCCTTAATTTTGAAGGATATGAAATCGGAAATTCTTTAAATAATACGTAGTATTATAATTATAAAATAATTCAAATAGATGAAACAGGAATACTTCTCCTTTTGGGTGGATTTAAAAAAGGGATTTTTTTTTCACGTAACTACCCCTTAAATTCAAAATTACGGAAAACCATATTTTAAATGATATTTGTTTATAACTCACCACCCCTTTATCTATTTTCTATAATTTATCATTAAATATATTATACTTTAATATTTTTTAAATCAAATTTGATTATAAATATATTCAAAATTTCAATTTAAGAACCGAATTATATTTTAGAGATTATTTTATTTATTTTGAAAAAATAATAATAAATATAGCCTATAATTATTATCTTAATTTATGTTTGATAATGTTTATAAAAATTTTAAAATATTATTTAAATTACTCTTATTTATTTATATTTTAAATATATTAAAAAATTTAGCCTCGGAAAAAAGCCGCACAAGTCGTTGGCGGAGCTTGCTAAGGTATATGGCCCCGTTATGCTTCTCAAAATCGGATACAAACCCAATCCCGTCATCGTCGTGTCGTCTCCTGCAATGGCTCAAGAGGTTCTCAAGACCAAGGATGCCTCCTTCTCTGCCCGTACTGTTGTCCACGCACTCACGGCTTTGGACCACCACTTGTCGTCGGTTGGTCTCTTGCCTCCCGATGCTCGTTGGAGGGCCTTTCGCAAGATTTGCGCTATGCAGATCTTCGCGAATAAGAGGCTGGATGCTACCCAACATCTTCGGCGGAAGCAAATTCCTAAGCTTATCTCTTTTGTTGAGGTATATACATATACACCTTTTTCAATAACCAAGTACTATATGGATTTTTTTTTTTTAAATACGTAGTATGAGCTAATTAAATTAATTGAGGATTCCTGATCTTCTACTCCATCCCCTACAATCCTCCCTACTCCACTATATTTTTTTTACATTTATTTAATTTTAAAAAAGTTAAATTTACATTACTAACATCTATTTTTATATATTTATAAAAAAATTATGTTTTATAATTTTTTATAATTATATTTTATAACATTATTTTTCAAAATTATTTTTTTTTAAATATATAAAAATAGATATTACTAATATAATTATAATTTTTAAAAAAAAATTAAATAAATATAAAAAATATTTTTATTATACAGGGAAGGTAGTAGGGAATAGGTAGTAGCTGATCTCCACGGATTAAAATCTTCTAATTCTATGAAATCAGTGAGGAATAGAGGATCCTTCTTGCTATGAAATATAGCAATCATGGTACAAATATCTTGTTAGAGCAAGCGTAACAACTTTTGTAAAAAATCTCTAAAATAGAGATCAAAATATCGAAATCTCTAAAAAAATTACCCTCTCTCCTAAACAAAAAATTCCCCTCTCTCCTAAATTTTCTATTATACAGATTATCTATTATACAGATTTCTACATTCTATATTATACAGATTTCTACAACAGATTCTCTATTATACATATTTCTACATTAATTATATAATACGATAAATACAAAATCTCCCATCTCTCCTAAAGAAATTAATGTTTTCCCATCTGTCTCTCCCAAAACAATTAATGTTTTCTCCTCTCTCTCCCAAAAATGGTGGATCCTACCAAAAAAAAGATGGTGGATCATTAAATTTTTCCCTCTCTCTCCCAAAGCAATTAATATTTAGAGTGAGTTTGTTTTGTTGCAAATATAGAGAAAAATGTAGTCTCTCTCCAAATTTCTCTATTTTGAAGATGGATATCCGAAAGCTGTTGGAGGAAAAATCACCCATTTTTCTCCAAATTCTCCACTTTTCTCTATTTTAGATATGTTGTTGGGGTTGCTCTTAGAGCAAGCCCAACATCTTTTGTAAAAGTTCTCTAAGATAGAGATCAAAGTATTAAAATTTCTAAAAAAATTACACTTTAACTCCAACAGCTTCTCTATTATACAGATTGCTGCATTTATTATATGTTATATTAAATGCAAAAATCTATAATATAATAAATGCTTTATTAAGAAAATGATTTTAACCATTACAAAATCCACACTAGGGATGGCAATGGGGCGGGGACTCCCCGATCCCCACGGGGAATCCCCGCTGCGGGGACGGGGATGGGGAAATTAAACGGGGACGGGGATGGGAGCTAAAGTGATTCCCCGCGCGGGGACGGGGATAGTAGTCCCCAACCCGATCCCCGCCCCGCCCCGCCCCCGTTGGGGAACCCCGCGGGGATCCCCGATGGGGAGTATGAAATCCCCGTTTTTATTTACATCTTACCTAATTTTAAATAATTTTGTTTTTATTTTAAAACTTTTACCTTATAATTTACATATATGAGATATTATATGTAATATTTATATCATATTTTTTACATAACTTTAATAATATCTTATAGTTTTTTATTAAATGAGGAAAACCATAAGTTTTAAATGGGGAACCCGACGGGAAAACCCGCGGGGAATGCAAACGGGGAAAATTACGCGGGGACGGGGATTCCCCGATGGGGACGAGGAATCCCCGTCCCCGCGTAAGAAAAATGTTTTGAATTCAATGTTTTGAATTAATCCCAATAGTTATATTAGATTGAATTCAATGTTTTGAATTAAGCCCAATAGTTAGTAAAATTAAGGAAAAAAGATAATTAAAGAAAAAAGATGAAAAAAGGAGAATTAAAGAAAATATAAGAAAAATGGCAAAAAAAAATAGTTAAAACTCCTAAAATGACTCTAAGATTGACACATCATCTTAAACTCTTCTAAATTAAGAGTTTATATAGATATAGATATTTAATAAAATTAAAGAGAAAAGAGAATTAAAGATAAAAGAAGAAAAAAGGAGAATTAAAGAAAATCTAAGAAAAATGGCAAAAAAAATAGTTAAAACTCCTAAAATGACTATAAGATTGACATATCATCTTAAACTCTTCTAAATTAAGAGTTTATATAGATAGTTAGTAAAATTAAAGAGAAAAGAGAATTAAAGAAAAAAGAAGAAAAAGGGAGAATTAAAGAAAATCTAAGAAAAATGGCAAAAAAAAAATAGTTAAAACTCCTAAAACGACTCTAAGATTGACACATCATCTTAAACTCTTCTAAATTAAGAGTTTATATAGATAGTTAGTAAAATTAAAGAGAAAAGAGAATTAAAGAAAAGAGAAGAAAAAAGGAGAATTAAAGAAAATCTAAGAAAAATGGCAAAAAAAAAAAAATAGTTAAAACTCCTAAAATGACTATAAGATTGACACATCATCCTAAACTCTTCTAAATTAAGAGTTTACTAGTACAATCCATGCGGCATAGCGCGATTTTTAATAAATAAATTTTTAATAACATAATAAATGAATATTATAAAATATTAACAGTAAGATAAAATAAGGAAGGCAGACTTGAAATCTTTAAGAAAATGATAAAATTATTTACCATAAAGTTAGGCTTCATAAAAAAGGCTTTTAAGTATAGATATTAGATTGATATAAATTATTATTATTATTATTATTATTATTATTATTATTATTATATATATAAAGATATATTTATATATATTAATAGTAGACATTAGAATCATTAGATTTAATTCAATGTTTTGAATTAAACCCAATTGTTAGTAAATGAGTAAAAAATAAAAGGGAAAAAATGTAAATGTATGAAAGAGATGAAAATAATAAAAAATAATAATAAGTGAAAAACCATAAATTAAGGAGGTGTTGACACATCATCAAAAGTCTTATAAATTAAGATATTATACAGATATATAGATTTTTAGTAAATGAGTAAAAAAATAAAAGGGAAAAAATTGTAAATGTATGAAAGAGATGAAAAAAAAAAGAAATAATAAGTGAAAAACCTTAAATTAAGGAGGTGTTGACACATCATCAAAAGTCTTATAAATTAAGGTATTATACAGATATATAGATTGTTAGTAAATGATTAAAAAAATAAAAGGGAAAAAAATGTAAATGTATGAAAGAGATGAAAATAAAAAAAAAAGAAATAATAAGTGAAAACCTAAAATTAAGGAGGTGTTGACACATCATCAAAAGTCTTCTAAATTAAGATATTATATAGATTGTGAGTATATGAGTAAAAAATATAAAAGGGAAAAAAATGTAAATGTATGAAAGAGATGAAAATAAAAAAAAAAGGAAATAATAAGTGAAAAATCTTAAATTAAGGAGGTGTTGACACATCATCAAAAGTCTTCTAAATTAAGGTATTATATAGATATAGATATATAGATTGTTAGTAAATGAGTAAAAAAATAAAAGGGAAAAAAATGTAAATGTATGAAAGAGATGAAAATAAAAAAAAGAAATAATAAGTGAAAAACCTTAAATTAAGGAGGTGTTGACAAATCATCAAAAGTCTTCTAAATTAAGGTATTATATAGATATAGAAGTTAGTAAATAAATTTGATTAATTCCAATAGTTATATTAGATTGAATTCAATATTTTGAATTAAGCCCAATAGTTAGTAAAATTAAAGAGAAAAGAAAATTAAAGAAAAAAGAAGAAAAAAGGAGAATTAAAGAAAATCTAAGAAAAATGGCAAAAAAAAATAGTTAAAACTCCTAAAATTACTCTAAAATTGACATATCATCTTAAACTCTTCTAAATTAAGAGTTTATATAGATAGTTAGTAAAATTAAAGAGAAAAGAGAATTAAAGAAAAAAGGAAAATTAAAGAAAATCTAAGAAAAATGGCAAAAAAAATAAATAGTTAAAACTCCTAAAATGACTCTAAGATTGACACATCATCTTAAACTCTTCTAAATTAAGAGTTTATATGGATATAGATAGTTAGTAAAATTAAAGATAAAAGAAGAAAAAAGAAGAATTAAAGAAAATCTAAGAAAAATGGCAAAAAAGAAGAAGTTAAAACTCCTAAAATGACTATAAGATTGACAAATCATTTTAAACTCTTCTAAATTAAGAGTTTATATAGATATAGATAGTTGGTAAAATTAAAGAAAAAAAAAAGAGAATTAAAGGAAAAAGAAGAAAAAAGAAGAATTAAAGAAAATCCAAGAAAAATAGAAAAAAAAAAATCAGTTAAGACTCCTAAAATAACTCTAAGATTGACACGTCATCCTAAACACTTCTAAATTAAGATTTTATATAGATATAGATATATAGATTAAAACCTCGCAACTCAATATTTGTCCTTATATATAGAGACAACTAGTTTTTTTTTTTTGCAAGAGGAAAACATACAGTAATATGTGTTTTTAAGCTTAAATGTAATCTAAAATGTCAATATATATTCTTTGTTAATTAAAAATTACCGTTTACTATTCTCACACATTTTTTTTAAAATGATAAAAATTATATAAAACAATAGCTTTTTTTTACATTTATAATAAATTCATGCTTATTACTGATTTCATAGTTTTAAATGTCAAGAAGTTTTATGGGTATTTGTATTTCGTCACATTAATGTTATTTTGTAACTACTCATTTTGTAACACTTTTAAAATATAAGGCTACACTTTAGTGATTGTAGGCCGACATTTTGTATTTATTTTTGTAGGCAGGCATTGTATATTTGAATCACCTCAATTAATAAAAAAAAAAAGATTTATGGTTTGGTTATTTTTTAATAAAACTTTACTATCTATATTTTATAGCTAGAAACTTATATCCCAATAATATTATAAATAATTGAGAAGATCAGTTTCATAACTAACTAGTAACTAGTGATATATTTTTACAAATGCTATACTTTAACCTAGCATTTATAACAATGTATCCCATAGATTTTAGAAATTAAACTGAAAGAACCTGATGAAATTTATGTAAATTAATCATAACTTAATTAAATAAAATAGATTGGTATGAAAAATTAGGCCTATAAGAACATAAAAATAAAACTTAATAGGTCTAAATTAAATAAAAATATCAGTACAATTTAATAATTTATTATTTATTTGGGCCAAAATTTGGTATAGGGTAAATATTAAATACAGGCCTTTTTTAGTAAACCCAAAATTAAATTTGCGGCCCTTTTTAGTAAACCAGTTTCATTTGGCCAAAAAAGGCTGCGGAAACTCTGTATTAGATGGTATTAGTAATTTGTCGAAAACATAAGGGTAAAAAGGGCAATTTTTTTTTTTATTGTTCATAAGAGAACTCGGTCTTTTTATATATAGAGAATTAATGTACACTTGGTATTAAAAATGTATAAAAACATTTATAATATATATATATATATATATATATATATATATATATATATATATATATATATATAATTTAAATTTAAATAAAACTTGGTATTAACCGGGCCATGTAATGTTTCAAGGAGTCATATGCCAAGAATATAATAGGATCTTATTTATATTATTGGTTTTTTTTTTACCTTACTAACATAACAACACTTGAACTTTTTTCTTTTCCAAATAAATCCGACAATAATCTCATCTATATAAACTCTTAATTTAGAAGAGTTTATGCTGAAGTGTCAACATTAGAAAGATTTTAGGGGTTTTAACCAATTATAATTTTCTTTTTTCTCTTTAATATATTTTTTTTAAATTCTTCTTTTTTCTTCTTTTTCTTTTAATCTATATCTATATCTATATAAACTCTTAATTTATAAAAGTTTATGTTGAGGTGTCAACATTAGAGAGATTTTTGGGGTTTTAACCAATTATAATTTTCTTTTTTCTCTTTAATCATTTTTTTAAATTTATCTTTTTTCTTCTTTTTCTTTTAATTCTTTGTTTTTCTTTAATCCTACTAACTATCTATATCTATATAAACTCTTAATTTAGAAGAGTTTATGTTGAGGTGTCAACATTAGAGAGATTTTAGGGGTTTTAACCAATTATAATTTTCTTTTTTCTCTTTAATCATTTTTTTTAAATTTATCTTTTTTCTTCTTTTTCTTTTAATTCTTTTTTTCTTTAATCCTACTAACTATCTATATCTATATAAACTCTTAATTTAGAAGAGTTTATGTTGAGGTGTCAACATTAGAGAGATTTTAGGGGTTTTAACCAATTATAATTTTCTTTTTTCTCTTTAATCATTTTTTTTTAAATTTATCTTTTTTCTTCTTTTTCTTTTAATTCTTTTTTTTTCTTTAATCCTACTAACTATTGGGCTTAATTCAAACATTGAATTCAATCTAATATACTACTTATTGGGCTTAACTCAAATTCATTTACTAACTATCTATATCTATATACTATATTAATTTATGTCACATGTCCTCTCCATGTTAAAAGTTATCCGTGGAAATATTATTTACATAATATCATTTTGTTATGGTAACTATATTTTCTATTATTATGTTTTTGAAAAATATTATAATATTAATTACCCAATCTTATTTGATGTTACATTTTTTAATCAATGAGATTAATTAAAAAAATTTATCTTTCACTATTTATTATTTATTTATCTCTTTATCTCTTTAACCCAAGTATATTTTTTTCTATTATTTTTAACACAATTACTAATCAATGGGTTTAATTAAAAATATTGAATTAAATCTAATGTCTATGGTTTATCTATATCTAAATATTATTTATAAAAAAATCGCGTCATGACGCGGGGATCGTACTAGTTTATACTTAAAATTGTATGTAAAAGACATTAAATAAGTACTATATTGACGAAACTGAACCTATTTCATGTCAGAAATGTTGCAAGACAGGAGAGGCGGTGAACATAGGGGAAGCAGCGTTTGTTACCTCGATGAATTCATTGACAAACACCTTCTTCTCCGTGGATTTGGTGGATCTTGGTTCTGAAGGTGCTACCGGCTTCAAAGAGCTAATCTGGAGTATAATAAAACTAGGCGCAGCTCCCGACGTAGCCAATTATTTTCCTTTGCTGAAGAAGGTGGATCCACAGGGCACCAAGAAGCGCATGACCACCTACTTCAACAGGATGTTCCTAATCTTTGATGGTATAATCCAACAGCGATTGGAGCTTCGGAAATCCGCAGCCATGAATGATCATCAGATTCATGTCACTCCAAAAAACGACATCTTGGATGCTATGCTCGACTCCACTGACCTCAAGGACTTCAACATTTCTGATGTACCTCATCTTCTATTGGTAATTAAGTTACCCATTCCCAAGTACCATTTATATATAAATATAAATATAAATATAAATATAAATAAATAAATAAATATATATATATATATATATATATATATATATATATATATATATATATATATATATATATATATATATATGCGGACCTCAACCCGCCCCTGGTTACGTGCCTGTATATATGTTCATGATCCATCAATCAACAGTTTTGGTTTGAATATGCAGGATTTATTTGCAGCAGGAACAGAGACAACACCAAGCACGGTAGAATGGGCAATGACAGAACTACTACGCAACCCAGAAAAGATGCGGAAAGCTCAAATGGAGCTCCAGGAGGTTATCGGCGAAGACAAACAAGTAGAAGAAAACGATCATTTGCGTCTACCATACTTGCGGGCAGTGGTCAAGGAGACCTTCAGGCTGCACCCACCAACCCCACTGTTTCTCCCAAGGAAAGTGATCAGTGATACACAACTGGGGGAATTCAAAATAGCGAAGAACACTGAGGTGCTGGTAAACGCCTGGGCCATCGGTAGAGACCCCAAGTTGTGGGCCAACGTGGATGTGTTCGAGCCGGAGAGGTTCCTGGATTCGTCCGTGGATTATGTGGGACAAGATTTCGAGCTGATTCCGTTTGGGTCCGGGCGTCGAGTATGCCCTGGGATGCCATTAGCCTCGAGGATGTTGCATTTGATTTTGGGGACATTGATCCATTCAGTGAATTGGAAGCTTGAAGATGGGATGAAGCCGGAGGATATTGATGTCGATGACAGGTTCGGAATTAGCATACAGAAAGCCAAACCGTTGTGTGTCATCCCATTTCCTAAACCCATGTAAGATATGTTTAATATCCTTATTGTATGACTTTACAATTTCATGTATTTGTGTTCTGGGGTTGTTGGAGGGAGGCAAGCTGCCGAGTGACACATCAGCTACTTCTGTGTCCTCATTGCCAGCTCGGAGGTCAACTGAGCTACAAGCTGGCACGGGTCAAAGCAAGCAAAGTGATCAAGGCTAGAGCGGCGGTGTTTTTGTTTATGTTTTGATCTTTCCATGTTTGTAATAAAAGGCAAACTTGTTTTTAGTTGTAACTAACTCATTCTACACAATTCACAAAAAAATGATCGAAAAGAGAGAAAACCCTCTCCGGGCTCTCAATTCACAAAAAATGCTGCGATTCGGTTGCTCTCTTCATCAGGTATTGCCCCCTATTCTGATGTCACTCTTGCGGCCCTACATGATAAGCACCCCACTACTCCGTCTCCTAACTTTCCACCCTTGCATGTGGATCACCACCCTCTTGTTGCCTCTTCGACCGTTGTTTTGGATATGATTCGGAGCTTCCCGCGTGGTACGTCATGTGGGAGGGATATGTTTCCTGCTCAACATCTTTTTGATTGTTTGGGTGGAGTTGTTGTTGCTATTTTAGATGATTTTATCTCCTCCATTACTCGGGGTCAATCTTTTCCTTGAAGGCCGCTGCCCGCAGGTTCTGAGTGAGTATATTGCTAGTGCTCCGCTCACGCCGCTTGTTAAAACAGGTGGAGGTATACGTCTTATTATTATTGGCACTATTTGGAGACGCCTAGTCTCTAAGGTTAATGCTTATTTGGTCGGTCCCTCTTTGTCCGGTTATTTTGTTGGTCTTCAGTTTGGGGTCGGGGTATCTGATGAAGGAGAGGATATTTTGCACGCCTTGAATCGTTTTGTTGAGGCTCGTGGCGGTGAGGAGGGTATGTCTATGTTATTGGTGGATTTTCAGAATGTTGAGTCTTTGATTTTGCACGCCTTGAATCGTTTTGTTAATCTAGTCTTGCCCGACTGTATTATGGGGAGCATAGCTTATGGTCTTGTCGAGGGGTTGAGTAGGGTGATCCTTTAGGCCCTTTACTGTTTGCTTTGGTGTTGCATCCTTTGGTCTGCAAGATCAAAGACTCTTTTTCCCCGAGTCTGCAGGTTTGGTACTTAGATGATGGCACTATTGTTGGGGACACTTTGGTTGTGGGGGAGGTCTTAGATATGATTATGGTGGAGGGTCCCCGCTTTGGCCTTCATCTTAATATGGATAAGACCGAAGCTTTTTGGCCTACAGAAGACCCCAGGAGTCGGCTCCTTGGTGTCCCCCCCCCCCCTCTATTGCTCGGCCTTCGCGTGGTGTCAAAGTTTTGGGTGGGCATGTAAGCGCGTGTCCTGTTTTCGGCAGTGACCTAGTGGCGAAGAGGGTGGCTAGGACCATAGAGCTTATGGACTCTGTCGCGAGGATTAATTATCCACAGTGCGAGTTGCGTTTACTCCGAGCTTGTACTGGTATTTCTAAGCTTTACTTTTCTTAGTGTACTTGCTCCCCGTGTGTCTTTGGGTCGGCCCAACTCTCCTTTCATGTGGCACTCCATTCTAGCTTGAAGCGTATTGTCACTGGGTCCGGGCCTGGGTTTGGGGATTGGTAGTGGCGACTTGCCACCTTCCCTTTTCATTTTGGTGGGCTCGGAGTGTATGATGCTGGGGATGTCCTACATTATGCTTTTTTGACATCTCGATTGCAGTCTGCTGAGTTGCAAGCTAAGCTTCTATGTCCTTCTGGTATCATTGTTGTTGGTCCCGCTTTTGATGATGCCTGCCACGCTTTTAATGAGACTATGAGTTCTGATCTTCTACGCGATCCTAGTGAAATCGCTGCGCCCCAAACTTATGAAGAAATTGGCAGATATATATTTCGTGAAGGTTTCTGCTACATCGGACTCTGTTCTCTCTTTGACTCCATGGCAGGTGGCATTGTGGAAGACTCAGCAGGGTGCTCACTCCTCCGATTGGTTACGTGCAGTTCCTATTTCTGGGCTAGGACAGACTATGAATGGAAGAACCTATCGTAGTGTGCTTAGCTATCAACTGAGTGTTCCTTTGTTTGCGGTGTCTAGGCCGTGTCCGACTTGTTCTCGGGCCTTTGATGGTGATGTCTATGGAGATCATGTTGTGTCCTGCGCTGGTACTATGGGCATTAAACATCGGCATAACCTCGTGTGCGACACCTGGCCTTATTGGATATCTGTTTCAGGGCGGGGATTTCTGCTAGTAAGGAGGTTGATATCGGGTTGGTTGATAGGCACGATAAGACCCTTCATCCAGCGGATTTGCTTCTTTATTCGTGGGACAAGGGGCGAGATGTTTGTGTTGATCTGACGGGATCCTCACCCTTGACTCAGTCTGCAATGTCTGATTTTATCCCCGGTCGTGTTGTTGTTGATGCTGCTTAGCTAGACCTGTCAAAACGTGACCCGACCCGAGAACCCAACCCGACCCGACCCGTAAAACATGGGTTTTGGCGCAAATATTTCAACCCGAAACCCGAAGCAACCCGAACCCGTTCAACCCGCAAATTTCTGGGTCGGGTTGGGTCGACCTGTGGGTCACCCGTTGGGTCAAGCTTTAAGATAACAAAAACATAAATAAATTACAATTTAACCTAATATTGAAATTTATTACTAATAATAATTAGGATTGCATATTATATTTTTCATCATCAATTTTACTTTATAATTTAACATTAGAATTTGTTATATATATAAAATTACATATTACTATTGTAGAGACATTAATTATTTTTTTCAATAATATAACTATTATTAGGATAATATAACAATTTTAGATTTAGGAACTATGTAAATAGTCATTAAAAATACTCCGTCTGTTTACTTTTAAATGTTGTTTACTATTCATGTATGGTTTTAAGGATGATAATAATTATATAAAATATCCATTTATATATTATATATAATTTCATACTTCAAAAACTAAAAAGAATGAAATTATAACAAGTAATAAATTTTTATTGATATTTTACATAATTTTATCAATTTAAAATAACGTGTATAAATAGTAAATGACATTTAAAAAATAATGGATGAGTAGCGCTCATAACCCGTTGGGTCGACCCGAACCCGTTATATATGGGTCTGGGTTGAGCATTTCACGACCCAGAACCCGAAATGACCCGACCCGGAATGGACCCGAACCCGAGACGAGCCGACCCAAACTCGACCCGCCCGACCTGTTAGACAAGTCTATGCTTAGCGCAAGTGTGTCAAATATCGAGATTTGTGCACGGTGGGTTGGGGGAGATGGATACGGATGTTGTTGCCTTGCTAAAGTGGATTCAGAAATTCTCAATATCTCAGGATGTCAGGGCTCGTGCTACACCTTATATTTTTACTAGACTTAGCTTTGTAATTGCTAAGGGAGTGGGTGCCCAAATAGTATCTCGGCTACCCCCTAATTTCATGTAGTATGTAATTATTTTATAATAATAATAATAATAATAATAATAATAATAATAATAATAATAATAATAATAATAATAATAATAATAATAGTGCTAGGGCACGAGCGATTTGGCGATCAGCATCCGGCGCTCTTCGGCGGTCAGCGGCCTCGGCGGTTGGGCATGGCGATCGCCATGGCGCGCGATTCGTGAGGGCCGGAATCGCAGGAGTTGACCCCTCACACATCATCGTTGCTGGGGACGCGGGTGCTTGCTCGTCGTGGTGGTTCGCGCATCATCTTCCTTGTTTATCGGTTCAGTCCGGTGGCAGCTCAGGTGTGTCTCTTATCTCTCTCTGTTTGGTGGTGGTTGTGGGATGCACTGGCGGCGGCACTGGTGGTGGTTGCGGGGCGTTTGCTGCTTGCGCTGTCTGTGCTTGCGTGCTGTTCGTGCTCGCCTTCGGTTTCCGACGTGCTTTTTGTGCTCGCCTTGGCCCACCCTTTGCCGACGCCAGTGGCGGTTTGCCTACCGGCGAGTGCAGGGCTGTTCCGGTGTCCGCAATTGCTGGTGCCCAGCGACGCAGGTGAGAGTTGTTGATCAGGTATGTCTCTATCTGAATTAGGAGACCGGTTTCATTGCCCCTTCCGAGGTAGTGAAGGATGCAGGGATGGTCGCCCCGCAAACACCGGTCTCACGTCAAAATATTTTGTTGATCACCTCTCTAGGCATTTCAGTACACCAGAGGCTGTCGACAAATACAACGGGGTCATATCTTCGGATGTGGGTGTTTATGATTTGCTTGTCGCTAATCTCGAACGGGCTGGTCGATGGATGTGTGGTTTGTGTTTGCGTAATCACACGGTTAGGATGGCATGTAAACATGGAGGGGTAGGGATTCCTATCGCCGGGCCGGGATGTAGTGTTAATGGGGAGTCGTTCGTCATCCATGGTATTTCAAGACCTTCCGGTTCTCCTTGTTTGTTAGCTTCTGGTGATCGGGGCTCTCCTAATATCCATAATGTTGGCAATCCAAGACCGATGGATTTGATTTTTGATGAGCATTTATTTGAGCACTTTCTTGAAGAACGGTTTATGACTTCCAAAAGTATCCATTTCAAGCTCCGTCTTGTGTTTGGAAGAGCATATCTTGAAGCTCTTTGCAAAGTCATTGCTCAACCATCGGATGTTTCTTGTTGGGTTCAGTTGTTTGTTCTACCGGCTTGTGTTCTTAATACGGCATCGCAGCGGGGTCGCCCTAAGGGCATGTCGGATAGTAGGAAGAGGGATCAGTTTGCTTCTATGGCTGCTGCCTTGGCTTTGTGGAGAGAGCCAGGGGGGATGCATTCCCTTGTTCAGGATATACTCACCTCGTCTACCTCTTGCGCCTCTGGCACAGTTAAGAAGAAAAAAGACTTGTCTCAACTTGAGTTGAATGTGGTTCAGTGCAAACGCAAAATGGGAGATGGTCATTATGTTGCGGCTATTAGAGTCCTCACTTCTTCTGGGGTGGCCCCTTTCAATGATGACACAGTTGTTGAGCTTCTTGCTAAACACCCTACCTCTCCCCCGCCAGTTGTTTCTTCTGATCCTCTTTCAGTGCCTGCGTTGTCAGTTAGTCAGGAGTTGGTTCTCAACAGAATTAGGAGTTTGCCCAAGGGTACTTCTTGCGGAAAGGATGGTCTTAGAGCGCAACATCTTGTTGATATTCTTAGTGGTGCATGTGATGGCATTGCTAGTGAGCTTCTTGCGGCTATCACGAGAGTTGTTAATCTTTTTCTGTCAGGCTTGTGTCCTCGTGTACTTGCAGAGTTTGTGACGAGTGCTTCCCTCACGCCATTGTTGAAACCGGGAGGGGGTGTTCGTCCCATTGCAGTCGGGTCCATTTGGAGGAGGTTGGTTTCCAAAGTTACTTCTTCCGTCATCGTCAAGGAGCTTAGCACATATTTAAGGACACACCAGTTTGGTGTGGGTGTGTCTGGGGGCGGTGAAGCTATCCTTCACTCAGTTAACAGACTTTTGGTGGATAAAGGTCTGGACAGTGGCAGGTCCTTACTTCTTGTGGACTTTTCTAATGCCTTTAATCTTGTCGACAGGAGTGCTTTGATTCGAGAAGTGCGGGCCCGTTGCCCCTCTATTGCTCATTGGGTTGAATTTTGCTATGCCCAACCTGCTCGTCTTTACTGGCAGGATGTCCCTTTGCGTTCTTGTCAAGGTGTGCAGCAAGGTGATCCCTTAGGTCCGTTGTTGTTTGCTCTGGTTCTGCATCCGCTTGTCACGAAAATCAATACCTCATGTGTTCTTGATATCAATGCTTGGTATTTAGATGATGGTACTTTAGCTGGTGAAACCGTTGAGGTTGCTAAAGCTCTGGAGATTGTGGTCAAGGAGGGTCCGAAGTTAGGGTTATTCATTAACATTCAGGAAACTGAATTGTTCTGGCCAACCGAAGATGTGAGGAGCTTAGAAGTTGGTTTGTTTCCATGTAACATTTCTAGACCCAAATTGGGAGTGAAATTGTTAGGTGGACCGGCCAGTAACAATGATACATTCTACAACAGGTTGGTTATGAAGAGGGTTGACAAGGCATTAGAGGTTTTAAAGGCTGTAAGGAAGCTCGATGATCCTCAATGCGAACTGCTCATTCTGAAGAATTGTATTGGTGTCTCAAAGATGATGTTTGCCCTTCGTACTTGCTCCCCTCATGCTCTTTCCAGTGTTATTAGTTGTTTTGATGAGGAGTTGCGGGTCTCCCTTGAGCATGTTATTACTGCAGGGGGTCCTGGGTTTGGTCCATGGCAGTGGCGTCAGGCCACTCTTCCGTTAAAGCTTGGTGGTTTCGGCGTGCTCACGACATATGACGTTAGTCATTTTGCCTTCATTGCATCCCGTCTACAAACGGCTGAACTCCAAACCTTCATTTTGAGTAATCTAGCTCGTCGGGATGGGCATGCTCATACTTTTTCTAGAGTCCTTGCTCAGACTGGTTTAGCCACATCAGTACCCGGGCGCCCTGATATTGGCTCTGACATTGTTCTCACCTGGTCCATTTCGAGGTATGTCACTTGTGTTGGTTCGAATATTGATGACTTAGTTGTATCCCCCGCCCCAAAAAAATTCATGTCAGTGATGGCAGATCGATACTTCAAGTTCAGTGACGACAACTTAGTGTCTACTCTTAATCCAACTCCTAGACAGTTAAACATCTTACAAGCTGTGAGAGGAGAAAGAGCATAAGATTTTCTGTTGGCCACTCCTATTGAGGGGCTTGCTCAGACCATGTCATCGCGACAATATCGTTCTGTCCTCCAGTACCATCTTTCAATTCCTATGTTTAGTGGTTATCCAACTTGTCCCAGTTGTGAGCTTGATAGGATGGATCCTTTTGAAGATCATGCTCTACATTGCAGTAGGGGCATAGGGACTAAACATCGACACAATATGGTCCGAGATGTTTTAGCGGACATTTGTTTTAAAACAGGCATCGCGGTTCAGAAGGAAGCACATACAGGTATGAGCATTGATGATGGTGTTGAGCTGAGGCCGGGTGATCTGTTAGTGTATGGGTGGGACAAGGGTAGAGACACTTGTGTTGATGTGGTGAGAGCGTCGCCGTTCACGACCAGAGCCAATGACTCCTTTGTACCTGGCAAGGCAGTCTCTCAAGCAACGGAAATGAAGGAGAGAAAGTATGCAGATATTTGTGCGGCTAAGGGATACTGCTTCATGGCATTTGCGTTCTCCACCTTTGGGGAGTTGGGGGGTGATGCTATCGGTTTCCTAAAGCGGATTCAGTTGGTTACGAATAGTCACGATAGTGGGTCTGTTAAGGGTGATTTTATCTTTCATAGAGTTGGTTTTACTATTAAAAAAGGTGTTGGAGCCCAATTTGTTACGAGGCTTCCAACCAACTTTGTGTAATTTGTTTTTATAATAATAATAATAATAATAATAATAATAATAATAAGCTAGAATCATCACGATTCCAAATTTCTAACATACCAAACATTTAAATCGAGAATCATCTATTACGATTATCAGTTTTGATTTCCGAAAATGGTTAAGATATTGCCCTCTCATTTACGGCTGCAAATCCACTGTCCTTGTATTTATCCCCTCCTCCTGTCCTTAAATTTTGATTGGTCCAACTGGCAAATGTAAACCAACTCTTCTGAACCCATAAATATTAAACCAATCCGTAAAACCCATAAATATTAACTCAACTCAAACTCCTCACCCAGTCACCGTCCTTTGCAATTTTCAATTCTGAAAAAATTTCTTGCTACTACCACTGCCATCAGATGCTCCTGGTCAAAGCCGTTGTTCGCCTCAGGACGTCACCAGTGCCACCCCTTGCCACCACTAACACAAGGTGCAACCTTTTTCATGTTATTTTTTATGATACACAATAACCATCGATCGAGTATGTGATTGAAATTAAAGATGAATTCAACTGATTTTGGCATCAAGTAGAGCAAGTTACGATCGATCGATGCTGACCTTAACCATCTTACACATATATACCGATATACGTAATATATTTCCAAAAGTAATTCATTATTTCAGTCTACTTTTCTGTTTATTGTCATGCTTGGATGATTTATATGTACAAGTTAATAGAATAAACGCTCCTACTAAAAAAGTTCTTTGCTTAACATTTTGCAACAAATTTTTCACATTTGTAATATTATCTATTTTTCAAGTTTCAACTGTAACAAGTATTTTCTACACTAAGCCTTGTCTTATTGATTTTAGTGTGATGACTATGATCCCTATGCTAAATTCCTTCAAGGAAGTGATATGTGACCTTTCAACCCTTGAGGTTTTGGCCTTGCTGCTGTACATGTGTTGGGTGTCCAAGTTCCTGATTTCCACTCTCAGCTCTCACTAATGTTCTCTTATATGTGTTGGCCTTCATTTATATTTTTGCTAGATTGTTAGCGTATTAAAATACAGTGTCACCATTTGCATATATAAGCATTGGATTAGTTTTAGTGAAGTATTTTTTTTTTAAATTTGTGGCCGACTATATTACTATATGCATTGTACTACATCTTGTTGATGTTCTATTAATTACATCTTGCTAATTTTCTATTTCAATTGGTGTTGTATCTTACTTATTCGAGCTTTAATGGTAAGTTAGCCTATGTGGGATTCGAACCCACATTGATGTGTAAAACACATAGCTCTACCGTTTGAGCTAATAGGCTGAAAAATTACATCAACCGTCGTAATAGATCAAGGGTATAATGTACCATACACAATCAGCCAAGAAATTATACTTGAATCCCAACATTAGGTGTATATATCCTAGCTGAAATACCTCTGGCTGTTGATGTAGATCATTGGGCCCGACACAAGTATACAAATGAACTAAATGTTTTGAAAACGCAGCTCCTACAATAATGAAACAAACACTTGAATGAGGTTTGTAGCGCAAGGGAAAAAATGTATCAAAGCAACCAGAGTGAAACATACCCACATAATTTACATCTGGACTCCAAGCAACACAGCTAGTAGATATATCATCTTTCATAACGGCAGTCTGCAAATGACTCATATTAGGAAAACCAATGTCCAGAAAATTATTGAGATCATCAAGTGATAACAATAATCAACAAGCCAACATTCATAATAAAGATATTCTATAATTGTCAAAGCTTGAAGATATTTATGTCAATAATATGCTCTTTTCTTTAGTTGCCAAACAAACTAAAGAAAAGTGATGGTCAGTGGCTGAAGCAGGGATAGTGTAAATGACAAATATTCAATGCACAAAGCATTGTTACGGAAAAGCTTTATTCTATACTCTATTTATGCAAATCCTCCCATTCTTATATCTTGAGACATAGCTCTACTCCGTCCGGTGCAACATTGCATCAAAACCATCAGTGTGACCAATGGGACTATCTTAAAATTGATCCACCAGTGCAACCAAAGTGGCATCAAATCCACCGGTGCAACCAAAGTTACCAAGTGAACCCATGAAAAATTTAGTCCCGTTAATGAAACAAACAACCCAATTTCATAAGAATAATAAGGGGTTCAAATAGGAGAAATTAGGGATTTCAATTAACTCAATTTGGGGATTTCAAACTACTCAATTTCCAGACAAATAAGGAGTTCAATTAGAGAAAGTAGGGATTGACAAATTAGGGGTCACGTACTCGATAGAGGCATTGTCAGGAAGGAGGAGTCTGGTCCGCCGCCATCGATCCCTCTTGCTCTCTATCTTCTTATGAAGGCAGAAGCCCAAAGGGATTTCATCAGATGCAACAGTCGGAGGGGAAGAGAGGTCCGTCGTTGAGACTGATCAACTTTGAGCCGAGAAGAACCGATTGGGGAATACCCACTAGTGAGATTTTCCGTCCTCGACACTCATAGTCGACAGGAACTTCTCTGTCTTTGCGACGATGAGAAGATTGATCTAGTTGGGAGAAACCCAAATTAAAAAGGGTTTAGTGCGTTTAATATTGGCCAATTTGCTAAACTAGACCAAAAAACGGGCCTATTTTCTAAACTAGACTAGTAGCCCAAAAATTGGCCCAAAATACACTTTCTACCCCCATGCCAATTAATTAGCCGTTTTTTTTTAACTGTTCATAACCGGTTGTAGTGGGTGAGTAATTGAGAAATTAAAAGGAGGAGGGAGGGAGAGAGAGACGATTACATTTCCTCAAAACCGAAAGGACGAGGCGACGAAGACAGATAGAGAGGAGGCGAAAGGAGGAGGCGACAGAGAGAGAGAGAGGAGGCGACATAAAGAGAGACGGAGAACCGGTTGAAGAAGAAGGCCACCAGTCACAACCAGGGAGGAGAAGGTTGAAGACCTTGACAAAGGTAAGCAACTGTGGAGTTTTTTCTTGAAGTTGCGAAATTGGGGTAATGGGGGTGCGGTTTTCTCAAGGATTTGAGACGAATTTGGGGTAGATGCATAGCAGTAGAGGAGGAATGAAGTAGGAGGGGTTAGGGGTGCCATTGTGAGTCGATTTTGGGGAGGCGGGTTCGATTAGGGTTTGAGGGTGTCGGGAAAAGGATTGGGGTAGCAGATTTCGTAGGACCGGGTAACGAAATTGGCACGATAAAATTGAACATCTGGTATGCCGAATGGGATAAAGGAATTTTTGGTTGATTGGTTTTTAATGTTGAAACCGTAAGCGTCCACCAAGTGTTTGATGAAATGCCTAAAAAGAAGATGAATAAATGGTGATTTGGTTTTGGTAATCTCATTGCCTATATGCTGTGTTGTTAAAGACGTAAAATGAAGAAAACAAGTAAGACATGTTGGTATGACAGAGTAGGTGTTTGCGTATATGTTTGAAACTTAATGTGTGAATTACTTGTTGGTTAAATGCCTAGATGTATGATGAATTGTTGGTAATTTGCTGTTGGTGTTGGTGAATTACTTTGGCTATCTCTTGGGTTGGGAAAGAGGTAAAATGAACCAAACTTGCATGAAATTCGAAAATGGTAGGACAGAAAAATATAGCAGAGTTGGTAGGAAAATAATAATCTATTGGTAGGAAACAAATACACTGTTGGTAAGATAAAAGTTGGTGATCTGAATGTCTGAATGCATGTGTGTGGTGATTGTGTTGCAGGTAACCTTTGTGCAACAACCATAAAAAATGACAAAGGTCGGGAAGAGGAAAGTAAAGGCAGGACCAAGCAGTCAGGGGGTAAGGACACTAAGAAAGTTCCCTTGTTTTGGTAGTTATGCTTGGGAAAAAAATTTCGAACCTAAGAGTGTTACATGTGTTGCAGGTTGTCTTAGCTGTGGCGGAGAAGGACCACTTCAGTGGCAGGGCGCTATCACATGGCAGTTTAGACCTCCTGGACGGTCTTGACTTAGCCATCGACCGTGATGATGTGAAGGCCCTGACGAAGAGCCAATTCGGAGGCATAGTGAGGATGGGGTCGAGGAACAAGTTCGCCGCACAGTTGGTGCACTTTTGCCTCCTGTGGCAGCTGAAGACCCGGAAGCAACACGAGACGTGGTACTCCATCCAGGGGCATCACGTGCGATTCTCGCTCCACGAGTTCGCGTTGATAACGGGGCTAAACTGCGCACCACCCCCTAGGGATGTGATGGAGGGGGATCACAAAGACGCTATATACCAGCTGTTCAAGAAAGAGAAGGTAAGTCTGAAGGATTTGGAGAGAGCTTGGGAGCACGAAAAAGAGACGGACTCGGGCTCCCTAATGAAGAAGTACAAGCTTGCCCTCCTAGTCATTGTGGAGGGCATTCTTTTCGGATTGGAGAAGAAGACACAAATTAGAGGGTGGGTGGTTAAGCTGTTGTTGGAGGACACGACGCGATTTCTGGAATTTCCTTGGGGACGCCTTGTGTACGAGAGGCTACACGAGAGCCTGGCCGGGACGTTGAAGGACTTGGTGGCTGCAAAAGCTCACCTGAAAGATAGGCCAACGTACGCGCTCTACGGGTTCCCCATGGCATTCCAGGTTAGTCAAGTTCTGAAAAAAGCCTCAACCCCTTGCCATTTCAGATTATGTGTGAGTGTGTGGAATGCCAATAAGGCAATTATATCATGCCAATACTATATGTCTATCTTACCAGAGATATGAAGTTGACATGGAAACTGTGTATTACTATCTTACCAAATCTATGAAGTTGTCATGCAAAATGTGCAATAATAGCTTACCCACATTTATCATATTGTATTTGCAGTTGTGGGTGTACGAGACCTTCCCTGAGATTGGTAATCATTTTGGCCGCAACATCGACGAGACCATCATCCCCAGGTGTCTGCGATGGGAAACGCCAAACTCGCACATACGATACGAAAATGTGAAGTCGTTCCTCAGCCTGGACGCCCCCGCCAACGACCCAATTAATGAACACGTTCTGCTGGCGACGCCAGAGCCCATCCTGCACCCCACCCATAAGGAAAAAGATGCGTACCCCCAGTCATCGTACAAGAAAGACGCTCCAGACGTCTTCTTTGATCAGATTGTGGGTGACCACATGAGGGCACGCAGAGATAAGCGGAGAGGCGAGGATGCCACTACTGGACCCAGTCAGGGCACCAGCCAGTCCGGGTCAGACGCGTCGAGCGTCGGTTTGGAGGCCCGGATTGTGGCTAAAGTTGAGGCTCTATTGAAGGGCATGATGGTAGAGATGGGGACCAGGTTCAGGGAGCTTGAGGAGAAGGTCACTGAAGTTTCGAGAGAATGCAAGCAGGTGTTATCAGAGAGGACCGGCAAGGGAAAAGTATGTGCTTCATTGTACATCATATGTGCAATTGGTAGGATAATATTTCTGTGTTGGTAAACCATTCTAAGCCTTATGGGATGACATAAATGTATAATTGGTAGGATCCTGTTGATGTATTTGATGACGATGTTCAGAAGGTTGGTGAGAGAGATTTGGACAAGGTTGTGCACGACGTGGTTGACAAGGATGAGAAGGTTGAGGAAAGGGCGAAGGAGAAGGAAGAGATGACTGCTGATGACCAGGGGTCGGTCAAGCAGGGACAGAACGTTGAAGATAACACGGCGGAGAAAGAAGAGCTGAACTCTGATCTGAAGGGGCAGGGCATGTGCACTAGTGAGGACGTTGAGGAAAAGGCAGTTGTAGAGGAGGCAAAGGAGGGTGACGAGGGCAAGGACGATGGAGAGAATGTGGTGCAGGTTGAGGAACAGATTAAGAAGGGCAAGGAGCATGTCAAAGAAGCTGCAGGGGAGGGTTCCAAGGGTGAGTCTGATGCGGACGATGCGGAGGAAAAGGTAAACCTTACTTATTGGTAGGATAGTCTGACCCTGTTGGTAAGACAAAAGGTAGGTTTTACTATTGGGTAGATAAATAGAGGATAGTGGTAGGATTATAAAGGAAATACTTAACAGATCCGATAATTCATGTGACTGTGCCCAAAACATGCGAAATCCCAAAGATTGCATCACAATTGGCCCCCTAGGAACACGAAAATATGGGACATGTGCAAAAAACATACTAGCAGAATCCACACTCTAGTCGACGCCGATCAATGCCCAAAATAAAACCGTCAGCTGACTTGAGTGTCCACCAAACATACTGGCAGAATCCACACTACTGTCGACGACGCTTTGGACCCCTGTATTCTCCCTTCGACGGATATCGCTTCGTCTTTGGCCTTCCCGGCGCACGCTTCACCACCGGGGGCAAGCAAATCCTGGCATCTATTTCAGCAGGCACCACCCATGTCTCACGAGGTGGCACTGGGTAGACGACATTAACGTAGCAGGCGCGCCATGCCTCAGCCCTGTATAGAGGATGGACGAGGGAGTATGGGTCGATCCGACGTACCTTGGCCGCGGCGAGGGCATGTAGACATGGAATCTGGTCAATTTCAAAGTGTTTACATGTGCAACTCCGAGCGGAAAGGTTGACCAGCCAGGCGGACAGCCCCTTACGTACGTCAAACTCGTGTTCGCTCAAAGGCCTCACCTGAAGACATATAGCCTGCATGGCGTTTGTCCTCAAAACGGCGTCCACATGGTCGGTGACAACCTTCTCGGGATTAGAACTTAGCTCCCGGCGCTTCACGAACCACTCACCCACTTTGTCGAGTATGTTGTCCATCAGGGAGGTCACGGGCAGGTCACGAGGTTCAAGAAATACCGAGTTCAAGCACTCGGCATGGTTTGTGGTGGTGACGTTGAACCGATTGGTCGGATAGAAAGCCCGAGCCCAATTGGAGAACCCGACCATCTTAATGTACTCAGCACCAGTGGGAGACTTCTCTGCGAAAGCTGTGAAGTGGCCATTGAACTCCGCAACGGTGTACGCGTTTACCATTAGGAAGAACAGATTTTGTAGCCCACCCGCCTTGTGATATGCCTTCACATTCTGAAATAGATGGTAAGTGCAGCGGCCATGCTTTGCGAAGTCGTAACTCGCTCGAATCCCCTTGGCGATGCTCATGTGCCTGTTGCTTACCCACACCACATTGGGCTCATCCGGGACCACGCGTTTCATTTGACGGAAGAAGAAACCCCAGGATGCGTCATTCTCCCCGTCGACAATGGCAAATGCAATGGGGTATATGTTGTGGTTTGGGTCTTGGGCAGTCGCAAACATCAAGCAACCCCGATACTTCCCCTTCAAGAAACTTCCATCCACCGAGAATACCTGTCAATGTCACAGTTAAAACAGTCGGCTAACATAACACTATTGGTATGACATCAGGAGACAGTTGGTAGGATACATGGAGATAGTTGGTATGACAGTAAAGGGTGGGATGGTGTGTGCCTATTGGTAATACATGAATTGGAATGACAAATATACACATATGGTAAGATGATATATGCCATTTGGTAGGATTATAAAGTTGCGCGTCCGTACCTGTCTGAGGTGTGGGATGGTTGTCCGCCAAACACCCAAGCTTACGAACGCATACTTGAATTGCTGGTTATCATCACGGACTAATGTGGTTATGGTCCCGGGGTTTGCTCGCTCAAGCATGTAAAGGTATGAGGCCATCCGATCGTAGCTCGCTTCGTAGGTCCCGTGCAAGCCCTCCCTTGCGGCTCCCTGCGCCCTGCGTGCCTTCCAATAGCTGCAGTCCACACCCAACCGAGACTTCATCATCGTACTGATCTGACGGGGAACCAACTCCTTCCCTGACCCAGCAAAACTACAAAGACGCGAAGATAAGAGTTAAACCAAAAAAAATCCACCAACACAGTACATAGACGGGGAACAAGCCGCCTGTTTAGAAACTTACTCGGACACCAAACTCTGCCCCATCAGCTTGTAATTGGCGTTGCGTTGGTAGTTGCTGGCGACACTAACCTTGCAACTGTTTGTGTCAACGAACTTACGAACCACCCACTTCTTAGTTTCCCGATACGTTGAGGCTCGACAGTACAATGAGCAGTTCGGTTCGGGACAAACAACCACGTACGCCTTTGTTGTCGATCGCTTCACTTGGACCGCGAAGCACCCGCGCAAAGCTTCCCACTTAACTATAGACTTAATGGCAGCCTTCGTATCGAACATCTCCCCCTCACGTAACTCCTTCACACTCTCCCGAGGGTCTCCGACTAGAGGAATGAACCGAGCCACGTCCTCTTCCACTTTCTCCAACGTCGGCAAAGGTTGTTTGTGTCCTTTGTACGCTCGCTCTATCTCTCTCACCGCTGCCTCAGCCTCCTCATCCCATGATTCAGATATCTCGGACAAACTTCCACCCTCCACTTTCACGGGGAAACCACAACCGATCATTTCATCGTCGGAGCTTCCTACGTATATTATGTCCTCCATTCTGTGGGGGGGGGGGGGGGGGGGTGGGTAGGTCGTCCACATCATCGTCGGAGTCCACGATCACCACTTGCTTTCCGCGTCGAATGGCATCGGACCTGCTCACGTCACCACCCTTCTCTAGTTCATCCATTTCGTGAAGCTGTCCCACATCATCGCCCTGTCCTACCATTATGTTGTCATCCATCCTACCAACACCGTCTTCCTGTCTAACTATTTTGTTGTCATCCATCCTACCAACTCCGTCTAAATGTATACCGCTCCCAGCAAGCTCATCCTGCATCCCACTGACACTGTCCTTTGCAGTCGGACAACACTCTCCCTCCCCCGCTACACACTGATCACACAGGCAGGTCCCTCCAGTTTCGCTGCTAAGGTCGTCCAACTTCCCTTTCTCCTCGATGGAGCCTCGAACCTTCTCATCATCCCCTCCGTCTCCATCAAGACCATCCTCGAAGTCTTCCTGCGTGGTGGGAGGCCCGGTTAGGAGTATTTCCCCTGGGATGGGAGACGAGAGGTCCTCAGCCCATGAGTCGGAGTTCTCCGACTCTTGTTCTTTGGATGTTGTGGAAGGGGTTGTCGTTTTCATCCTTAAGGTGGCGTGCAGTGCGATTGGCCAGGCTCGTGCACCGGACTCTGTGTTGTAGAACTTGTACGCTTCTAGGTCATCGTCGTCCTTAACCCGAATCGGAGTGGCCCGCCCCATCGAAGGAGGGAGGTAGGTGAACTCAATGTCGTACAATACCATGTCCACGTCGAATTTGGAAACAATTTTCTCCTTCAATTGGGTGTAACCAATATTCTGTGCCACCACCATTGCTGCAGTACGTGCCTCTCCCTTGAACACCAAGCTCCCACTCCCGGGAGCCCACCAACCGCCGCACACGACGTTCATACATACCCTATCACCTGGGGTACGCCACGGGAATAGAGGATCAGGCTAGGGGGTAGTTCTGATATAGGAAAGAGGAACAACTACAAAGGAAAGGTATAAGATGACTTACCCATCGCTGCCACTACCACTCACAATATTGTTGCACTTTTCTTTGAATGGAAAGACGGTTGAACACTGTTGGTAGGCCAGACCTGTACTTTTGGTAGGATGACAATTGTATCGTTTCCTCGGATCCACGTGTGCCTTTTCCCCCGTCCTTACCAACTCTCTACTGCTCTGCCTCAGTTTTTGCAGGTCATGTTGGGGTGTTTGAGATCATCCTCTCAAGCTTATATATGTGCTTTGGGAACACCCATCAATGCAATGATTGCATTTTCCCCTCATAAATGCTCCCCCTTCCCCCAAATGAAGAACCCCGTTTTGGCGCCAAAATTACACTGCCAACCCGCCAAAACAGGTTCGGTCTATCCGTTCCAAATTTCTCCAAATTTACAGGTATGGTAAGACATTTTAAGCCTATTGGTAGGATAACTATATGCTATTGGTTAGATAACTGTACCATATTGGTCAGACATATGCTCTCCCTCTCCCCCAGTGAAGAAGCCTGTTTTGGCGCCAAAATTACACGGACATCCCGCCAAAATCGCTATGGACATCCCCCTCCATATTATCACCAAAATTTCAATGTATGGTAGGTTAAGTTTGTCCTCTCGGTAAGACACATGTATTCTATTGGTAAGATAATTTTCCTCTATTGGTAAGCCAACCGTTTCCAGTTCCAAAAAATGAAGGTGATGCTTTGCCCTCAACTTTCCACTCGTCTCCTATGTTGGCTACCTTTTTTGCAGAGCATTTAATAAGGAATGATACCCATCAATCAAGATTTCTTAAGGGTTGATTGACACCCTTAATTCAATCATTGAAATTTCCCCTCATAAATGCCCCCCTCCCATTTTCCTCTTTTATTTGAGCCACACACCATGTCCACCACCTCTGCCTCCTGATTTCTTTTTGAGGAAATGATGGAGCTACAGTGCACCTCTCCCCTTCACCTGCTACCTCCTATGCCGGTTGGATTTTTGCATTTGCAAAAGTAGACCACTTTCTACCCCTAGCCAAATTTTTAGGTACATGTCTAGTTTAGCAAATAGGCCCATTTTTTGGTCTAAACACTACCATTTCCTCTTTAATATTTTCGTGGACCGGGTTCAAAAGAGTTGGATTACATGTGCCAGCTGGACCAATTAAAATCGAAGGATAGGAGGAGGGGATAAATAGAGAGACAGAGGATTCGCAGCCCTCATTTACCGCAATCCAACCAATCTGACTGACCCCATCAATCCCAATTAAAATCTTTTACTTCACTCCGTCCTCCATTAAATTATTGAAACATTTATTTAATTTAATAAACTTACATATAGGGGGCTTTACTAGACCATGAAATCCGACTTTCAATCTCTCACTACAAGCTAGGGCGGATCATCGGCCCAAAACCGATCCGAACCTGGTCAAACCGAACCGAACCTAAAACCGAAATTCTCAAAAATGAAAATCGAAAACCGAACCTAAATTAATAGGTTTGGTTCGGTTTTACGCCGGTTTGGTTTAGGTTCGGTTCGGTTATAACCTAATCGAACCGAAATATAAAAAAAATGCGCAAAAAAAATTGTCACGTATTATCCGGATTCCCTTGCATAAAGGCAGGCCAGCAAGATTATAATGGTGGCCTGGTGGGTGAATGATCAATCACGCATATGCATCACAAGGAAATGATCAGTTATAAATCAAGGTTATAATGGTGGATGCATCAATAATCACTCATATCGTATGCATAATGCATTACAAGCAATTGATGAGATATAATGCAAGATATCATTTTCAATTCTTTCATCAACTTCAGGAATTCCAAGTTCAAGTTAATCTCGATCATATGCAATTTGGTTCATTGCTAGTAGATGAATTAGAGCACACACAGAATGAAGATGTTGAACGAACTGGGACTCTGGGAGGCGAGGCGAGAGCATAACTTAAGGTTGATTTTTTTTTAAATAGGTTTTTTTCGGTTTAACCGAAATCGAATACAAACCGAACCTAAAACCGAAAATTAAAATTCCCTGAACCGAAAATCTAAACCGAAATCCCTCGGTTCGATTTGGTTTCGGTTATTTCGGTTCGGTTCGACCGAAAAATTCGGTTCGAACCGATTTTGATCAGCCCTACTACAAGCTAGTATTTTGGAGAGATGAATCTTTTGAGCATTCTGGTGCAGCTCATCTTTGCGTGGGTTGCGACGGACTACCTATAAAACGCAGCAAACTAAACCCAAAACGACAACCCCCGGGGCCACTTCCCCGGCCCTTCCAATCGTAGGCAACCTGTTTAGCCTCGGAAAAAAGCCACACAAGTCGTTGGCGGAGCTTGCTAAGGTATATGGCCCCGTTATGCTTCTCAAAATCGGATACAAACCCAATCCCATCATCGTCGTGTCGTCTCCTTCAATGGCTCAAGAGGTTCTCAAGACCAAGGATGCCTCCTTCTCTGGCCGTAGTGTTGTCCACTCACTCACGGCTTTGGACCACCATTTGTCGTCGGTTGGCCTCTTGCCTCCCGATGCTCGTTGGAGGGCCTTTCGCAAGATTTGCGCTATGCAGATCTTCGCGAATAAGAGGCTGGATGCTACCCAACATCTTCGGCGGAAGCAAATCTCTAAACTTCTCTCTTTTGTTCAGGTATGTATGTATAGACATTTTTCAATATCAACTATTTTGGTTTTTGTTTTTTTTTGGCCAAATCTTGAAAGAATTTGAGCTAAATTCAAACCGTTACTCCAGTTATTCTTCCGATATTGATGAATTCTAACCCTGTTTCTTGTAGTCGTATGGCTCTGTTTGACAACAGTAGGTAACTTTTCGGAATTTATGATTTTGATATTATATAGTTTGAAATAAAATAAATATAAGATTTTTATTTAATCTACTTTTGAAATCTATGTTTTACAACAATTACTCACCTTATCTTTTTAGAGCTTTTGTTTTTTTATTTATCAGTTACCCTAATAACTAGGTTTACCGAACTCAATGTTAACTTATTAATCTATATTTAACACAATCGATTAGTTTCATTTACCAGATCATCAACTGCTCTTTTGCCAAACATTTCTTATATAAAAACCCAAAGGAACCGTTCTAATGTGAATTGTTGTTAGCAGTCAAACATGTGGCCATATTATTCAATATATCCCTGAAAGAAATACTACAAGTTCGTCAAAGAAATTAATTGGCGTTCAATTTGTTCAATGAAGTCTAAAATATTCGTCATACGTAATGCTTATGACCGATACATTTAGACCTAACAAATTTTATCATTTTTTATACAGAAATATATTTAATTACGTACTTCCTACAATATTTGACTATGTAGATCAAATTAAAACCTCGTAACTCAATATTTGTCCTTATAGAGACAACTATTTCGTCTTTTTAATATTCATATATTTGGTATTAAAAAGATACATTGTCAAATTTGGAGGAATTTTAGTTGGCATTCATCATAACCGTATTTTTTTAAATTATTAATATGTCCATATATAATTCGAAGATAATTAAAATAATAATTTCAAAAATTCTTGTTGTTATTATTCAACCTAATACTTTCATATTATTTAAAATCGGTTTACCTTGAATTTCTTAAATAAAGAGCTGTCATTCGTGGTTCGAATCGGGGACCTATGGATACTATCCACAAGTCTTTTCCGGTGAGCCATTCCGGAATGGTTTTAAAACCGGTTTACCTATCTCAGTGAAACCACGACTTCCCCGGTTGAATTTATTTAATGTTTATTTGATGTTTTAGGAGAAGAAATTTAATCAACAATATGATGTTTTAGAAGTAATCATTACACTTTTTTATGTTGTATCAGTATCAATATAATTTACATTTTTTTTTAAGTTTAACCAATTACATTTTTACATAATAAATATGATGAGATAGTAAAAATTAGGGAGTATTATATGGGGTATTTAAATGTGAAAATAACATTTGTGCATACATCTAAAACATCAAATAAATATGATTGGAGTGAGTAATAATTAATGTAACTAACACCGGTTGATATATTTACCTATTTCATGTTAGAAATGTTGCAAGACAGGATAGGCAGTGAAGATAGGGGAGGCAACGTTTGTAACCTCAATGAATTCATTGACAAACACCTTCTTCTCCATGGATCTGGTGGATCTTGGTTCCGAAGGCGCTACCGGCTTCAAGGAGCTAATCTGGAGTATAGTAAAGGTAGCCGCAGCTCCCGACATAGCCAACTATTTTCCGGTGCTGAAGATGGTGAATCCACAGGGCACCAAGAAGCGCATGACCGCCTGCTTCAACAGGTTGTTCCTAATCTTTGATGGTATAATCCAACAACGATTGGAGCTTCGGAGATCCGCAGCCATGGATGATCAGAATGTCACCCCCAAAAACGACGACGTCCTGGATGCTATGCTCGACTCCAATGATGTTAAGGACTTCAACGTTTCTGATATACCACATCTGCTAACTGTAAGTAATTGGGTATATGAATATAATATTATTTATATTCAAATAACATAAAATGAATAACACCATATTCATATTCATCTTGACACACCATAAATATTCACAAATTCATATATATTCACATAATATCATATTCATAATATTTATTCATTTAACTGTTACATAGTATTATTCGTTTCAGCACTATAACTCTTGCCTTATGCCTTAATCTCCATATCTTGTGTGTTACGAGCATATATAGGTAAGGTAACTATATACGTATGTATGTTCATTAATTAATAGTTTTGGTTTCGATGTGCAGGATTTATTTTTAGGAGGAACAGAGACAACACCAAGTACGGTAGAATGGGCGATGACAGAACTACTACGCAACCCAGAAAAGATGCAAAAAGCTCAAGCGGAGCTCCAAGAGGTTATCGGCGTAGACAACCAAGTCGAAGAAAACGACCACTTGCGTCTGCCCTACTTGCGAGCAGTGGTGAAGGAGACCTTCCGGCTTCACGCTCCAACCCCGCTTTTGGTCCCCAGGAAGGTGATCAAAGATACACAACTCGGGGAATTCACTATATCGAAGAACACTGAGGTGCTCGTAAACGTCTGGGCCGTCGGTAGAGACCCCAAGTTGTGGCGCAACGTGGATTTGTTCGAGCCGGAGAGGTTCCTGGATTCGTCCATGGATTATGTGGGACAAGATTTCGAGCTGATTCCGTTTGGGTCAGGGCGTCGGATATGCCCTGGATTGTCGTTAGCCTCGAGGATGTTGCATTGGACTTTGGGGAGTTTGATCCATTCCGTGGAATGGAAGCTTGAAGATGGGATGAAGCCGACGGATATTGATGTCTGTAGAGACTATAAGTCTCTTGTTTTTATAATCCTTATGTTTTTTGGGTTTGTTTAAATGTTTGGGCTTAGGTGATTTGGGCTTTATTGTGTTGCAACCAGATTTGGGCCAAGTGAGCCCAAATCTTGGAAGGCAAGAGCTAGCCCTTGCCTCATGCCTTATATATTTCGTGTTGTCTCATTTGCTAGGGTTACGGCTCTCTCTCTGATTGATTTCTAGGGTTCTTGCTCTCCCTCTTGCTTTGTCTCCTTGGCAACCATTTGTGGTTTACTTGCCTCCGGGTGAGATGCCTTGACAGAGCCTCTTGATAGAGCTCCCGATCAATCCAAAGAGCTTGAGACACTGAGATTCCAAGACGATTTCATAGGAAATCGTTGGTGCAAAACATCATTGGATGTTTTGCTTATGCCCTAGTTGGATCTCTACTGGTTGTCTCCTCAAACACATAGATTATTGGTTTCTCTTTGCCTTTCTTGCTCTTACTTTGCGTTTCTTGAGCGTTCCAGTTGAGGCCTAAGTTTTGTATTCATTCTCGCACATATATTTGGATTATATTGTTGATTCAGTTGTCTATTGTTGCTTCGTTTGAGTTTTCAAACTGGTATTAGAGCTGTGTCGAGTTTTTCAAGCTACGATTTGAGTTTCCGACTACTTTCTGTGTCGAAAAACTCAGATCTAAAGTCTTGACGTTTAACTTTCCTTAGATCTGGGATAATCTATCCTAGATCTAAAGGATAAGGATCCTTGAGCTACGATCTGTCTCAGATCAAAAGTCTCAAGGCCTGTCTCTTCGGTTTCTGGGAAACCTACATTGACACCGCCTATTCCTTATGGATCTTAGACTGCTAGTGTCTTGGATCTAAAGGATTAAGGCTCCTAAACTTGGATCTAAGTCAGATCTGAAGTTTAGGGTTTTGAGTGGCTCGGGTTCCCTCTCTCTAAAGGAAACCCTAAGTCATTTTTTAGTTGTTTTCTTGCTTATTTCCTGCATTACTAACTTAAGTTGCTTTGTCTTGCAGGTACACAAAAAAAAAATTTGTTGTTGTTACAGATCTGTGAAAGCTTTGGCATTCACTAGATCCTTTGCATATCCTTTATCTCTTGTTGTTGCTTTTCCCTTATTTTTGCTTTCCTTTGCACAAAAAAAATTTTTTTTGTCTTGCAGGTACACAAAAAAAATTCTGCCTCTTGAGATCTGCTGTGATGTCTGAATCCTCTGTTAGAATTAAGCCCTTTGATGGGACCTCTGATTTTGCTATGTGGCAATTGAAAATGAAGGCTGTTCTTATTAAAGAAAAATGTTGGTATGTATTGTGCGCTGAATCTGTCATGTTTTACAGTAACTTTTATATCGATTTCTGCATACATTGCATTCATTTGGGCTTAGATAGTACAAAATCTATGTAGTTTATGTTTATTTGCCAAATTATGGAATCTACACCAGTTTCTGTTTAAATCGCAGATTTCGAGGCATTTTACAGCAATTCTACAGAAGGTCGGAAAAGCTCGGAAAACCACTACAGAAGTCCAAGGTCCAAGAAGCAGCGGAACCAGTCGAATCGAGCCGAGGAACCAGACTACTCGATCTCGAGTAGGCCTTACTCGATCTAGACGAGCATGTCCGAGCAACCTTGGTCGACAAAGCCTGGTCGAGAAAGCCAGACCAACCCAGCTCCGGAGGCTACTCGATCTCGACAAGACCCTAGTCAAGATCGACGAAGACCAGCGCCACACCCGGAGTCCTCGAGGAGAAAGCTGATCGAGAAGCCGAGGACGAGAACCCGGACAACCCTACTCGATCTCGACAAGCCCTAGTCGAGATCGACAAGCGCCACAACGCTAGTCCGAGTCCATGCCGAGGAGAAGCCTGCTCGACCAGACGTGCACCACTCTACTCGATCTCGACAAACCCTAGTCGAGATCGACGAGCCCCTGAGTCCAGATCCGAGCTTGCCGAGTAGAGCCACCCGAGGAGACCTAGTCGATGACCCAGTCCTACTCGACATCGACAAGAGCTACTCGAGGTCGACGAGCACTAGGAGTCCAGACCGAGCCACATCAAGCAGAGCTAGCCGGGAAGTCCAGTCGACGATGAACCCTACTCGAGGTCGACGAAGCCTTGTCGAGGTCGAGTAGACCCGAGTCCAGAAACGTGTCGTCGAGAGCTGTCCTAGTCGACTTGGGAATCCTTGGGCACGAAGAAATCCGAGAATGGCAGAAGAGATCTATCCAAAGTTGATCAATTCTATCTATGGAAGGGAATCTATCAAGACATGAAGAATTACCTTAGTTAGATTTATCTTTTCCTAGTAGATTTATTTCCTTTTATCAATTTATTTATCTTTTAGCCTTTTAGATATAATTTTAGATATAGATAGATATTTTTATCCTTGATTAGCAAGGACTAGAAGCCTATAAATAAGGCCCATGGGGCTCAATTTTATTCATTCAATTTCAGAGAGAAACAAGTAGTTCCACATAGAGTTTAGGAGTTCTAAGGTTTTTAAGGTTTTGGCTTTCTATGAAAGTTGATTGCCGAGATTGTAAAGGCTTTGAATTTAGTTTTAATGCAATTTAGTTCTTTTCAGCATTCAATGTCTGCGATTGCAATGAGGCGTGAGTAGTCCACCCACTTCTGGGGTTGGGGCGAGCCCGGCGGTGGCCATGTGAGGCAGCGCGATAAAGGTCAGATCTTTTGTGCAATTCATCTTCTATCCCTATGAACATGATTCTTTTGCGAGAGTTGAAGGTGATCCTTGTTTGTATTATTGAAGCGAAAGCGATCTTAATGCAACTTGGGTTAATTATGTGAAAAAGGGTTAGTAACAATTAGGGTTTATGCGAAAGCCTCTATATGCCTATTTGTTAATGACGAAAGTTATTTGATGGAAAGAATGATCTTTTATGCCTTTATGTGTTACTTTGCATGGTTATTATTGTGGTGTTGAAACCCTGGCTTTGGAAGTGTTTTAGCATATTGAGTTTATTTCTGTCAAGATTCTGAGTTTTGTTCGAAATTCTGCAAATTTAAGTTTCTGTCTTTAGTTGATACAGAGGAAGGCTTGTCAAGATCGAGTGCATCCTTGTCGATCTCGAGTAGGACTTGTCTAGGTCGAGTTGAACTTTTCTCTGTTGTCGTCGATTTTGAGTTTTCTGTCGAGTTACTCTTGTCCATCTCGAGTAGCTAGTAGTCGAGATCGAGTAGCCCTTTGCTTTGCTTTTACTTTCTGTTTTACTTTGTCTTTCCTGTTTTACTTTGTTCTATGCTTTTGTTTTTCTGCTTTTATTTCTGTTTCTTTCCTTGTTTCTGTGTTTCTGTCTTTCTGCTGCTTTTGTGAGAATTTACAGCTACCTGAGAACTGCTGACGTGCTTCCTCGTGGATTCGATCCTGACTATTTTCTTACTACAACGGGAGGAAGTCTTGTATTTATTTGCTGAGACAGGGAAGTCAGTCTGATCTATACTTTATATTTATTTCATACTTGACCATCCTCATGCAACAAAAAATTGGCGCCGTTGCCGGGGAAGCAATCATTCGCGCCTTAGGTAGTCAGTTCTCACTGTTTCTTTGAGTTACTTTTCAGGTGTATGCGCTATTCTGGTCAAACACCTGAGTTTGACGCCTTATACGAACCGGAACGCCTATTTCACATCCGAGCTAAACTACAAAGAGCCATGGCAGCTGCGGAGACACAGGAACAGCTGGTCGCTAGGCTTACCAGGGAATTGGCCGCAAAGGATACTGCTATCGCCGCTAGGGATGCTGTTATCGCCGCTGAGAGAGCAGCAAGGGAACAAGCACAGGCTGAGCTTGCCCAATATCCAACCACGACAGAGGACTACATGCACCCAACCCTCGTCGTGCCTGAAGCGGCGATTCTTATCTAGTTATCCCTGATAACTCTTTTGAAATTCGCACTCAGTTTCTTATAGAGCTTAAAAATAATGCCTTCTATGGTAGATTTAATGAGTGTCCTCTTGAACATATTACAAACTTTTCTGACATGTGCCGCACTATTACTGAAGGTACAACTCTGGAATATGTCAAGATGAAATCTTTTCGCTGGTCTCTCGCTGGGCCTGCACTGAAATGGCTGGAAGGGCTGAAAGCAAGATCACTCACAACCTGGGCCCAAGTAGAGCAAGAGTTCCTGAACAAATTCTTCCCACCCGCCAAAACAGCACATCTCCGCCAAAGAATCACCGCCTTCAAACAGAAGCAAGGGGAACCGCTGGCAAAGGCATGGGAGCGCTACAAAGAACTTCTGCGATCTTGCCCTACTCATGGACAGCCACCCTTCGTCATTCAGGAGATCTTCTTCAACTCTCTTGATCAAGTCACTAAGGACCGGATCAACCATTATACTCGCTATGAGTATCTGACAATGCCGCCAAGTGACGCATGGGGTGTGCTAGAGAAGCTCACTAACTACGACAACAAGTATGGGTCTACTGCAACCTATGAAGAGAACCCATACGCCAGACCAGAATAAGAAGCTCCTTAAGCAAGTAAAGTATCTCTCCGTCAACCAGCCTTGCATAGAATGCGGATCGCAAAGGCACACCACTCCTGAGTGCCCACACAGAGCAAGTCAAACTGGCAGAGCACCATGAGGATGCAGCTTACGCAGGGGGTCCGAATCGCTACATGGGGGACCAAAGGTTTCAGCAACCACAATGGAACCAAGGTGTCCCTAGGAACCCCTCGCCCTACAGAGCTCCGGGACATCCGGAAAGGGACCAGAAAAAGGATGATATACAGACAGTCCTGGAGGAAATACGGAGGAACCACTCAGAAACTAGGCAATCTTTCAACTCCGTCTATACTCAGATGCAAGGTGTCAACTCTAGGCTTGGGGAAATTGATATCTGGCAAAAATCAGTTGATACACAGATTGGTCAGCTAGCAGCAGGAATCCCCAGACAGTCAGGTGCGCTCCCTGGATGTTCAGAACCAAATCCTAAGGGAAAGACTGGACACATCGCTGCTATAAAACTCAGAAGCGGCCATCAACTACAAGAGCCAGAGGTCGGAAAGCAGCAGAACGACGAGGAACAACAAGTCGACCTCGATAAACCTGTGGTCGATCTCAACGAAGGCCTCGTCGACCTCGAGGAGAAACTTCCAGAATCCTCATCTGCACCACACAGTAACTCGACAGCACCAAATCTAGTCCAGATCGACAAGACTGTGGTCGATGTCGAGGAGCCTCTGGTCGACATAGAGCAGCCTACAGCACCTACGACGTCTGTTCTTGCTTCGAATCAGAAAAAGAAGCTGCCTTTCCCCACAAAATCTCTAAAGGACCCGGCGGAGAAAAAGTTTCAGCGCTTCATCAAGATGCTTCAGAAGCTCAACGCCACCATCCCCTTCACAGAAGCTCTCAATGAAATGCCATCTTATGTCAAGTTCCTGAAGGAGATTCTGAGCAAAAAGCGGTCAATGGCTGAAATTACAGAGGAGTGCAGCCATCTGGACATATTGGAGAAGAGGCCGGATCCAGGTAAGTTTGCTATAACTATTGGATTTGGTCCATATAAAATTAATGCCCTATGTGATCTTGGAGCTAGTGTGAGTATAATGCCTTTAACGATTTGGTCCAAGATTAAGATAGGTGCCCTGGAGCCTGTGGATGCTAGACTTTACATGGCCAACAACAATGTGGTCATCCCAACAGGCATGGTGGATAATGTCCCAGTACAAGTAGGTAAATTCTTCGTCCCTGCTGATTTCTTAGTTGTTGATATGCAAGAAGATCCTGCTTGTCCAATTGTTTTAGGAAGACCATTCTTGGCAACTGTGGATGCCAACATAAGCGTAAGGAAATGAGTGCTCACCTTCAACATCAGCGATGAGGTAATTGAGTATTCCTTTAATAAAACTGAAAGGCATACAGGTCCAATGGAAGAGGTCAAGTCTATCTCAGCTAGCTACATCACCCGCGGAGAACCCAGGGTCAGAAATATGACCCCTGAGGAGATAGAAAAGAGGGACATGGAGGCCCAGGTGGAGGAGATCATGGCAATCCTCAAGGAAAGCACAGAGAATCCAATCGACACGGACCAAGGTAAGTCGTTGTGGATTAATTATTTTTCGGATGCCTTGACAGGGACTAAGTATGGGGTCAAGATCGACCAAGGCTCCTCGACATCGAGTAGAACCCTAGCCGATCTTGACCAGACCAAGGAGACTCCACCAACACCGGCCTCGTCGAGCAGCCAGACGGAGGCAGAACTCTACTCGACCTCGAGTAGGCTCGTCGAGATCGACCACCACCCGGTGCCACCAGACCTTTCTCCCTCGACGCCACAGCAACTAGGAGGAGAGCCCTCGTCGAGATCGACTACCCTAGTCGAGATCGACCAAGATCCTCGGGCACCGTCTTCCTCGACACAGACTCCACCAGAGGCAGGACCAGCCTTGTCGATCTCGACCACCCTTGTCGAGGTTGACCACCACCCGGCGCCACCAGATCCGCCTTCCTCGATGAGCAAGCCACCAGGAGCAGAATCCTTGTCGACATCGAGTAGCCAACTCGAGGTCGACGACAAGCCCTGTTCGTCGACTTCTGCATCTTCGACCAGGACACCACTAGAACCAGCAGTCTTGTCGAGATCGACTAGCCCTAGTCGAGATCGACCAAACACAGTGGTCCCCGATTCCGTCTCTGCGAAGGTAAGCCAAGGTATGGATCTTTCTTCTCCTATTTCCATTAAAGATTTATCTATACATGAGAGAGGTCTGCCTTGGTATGTGCGATTGTGCAGGATTTCCAATGATGAGCCTAAGGAGTATGAAGTTGGAGACAAACTCTATGTCTCTAAATCAAAGGATCATTGGTTTCCCAACAAATTCAACAAGAAGCGGATGGGACCTTTCGTGGTGAACAAGATCCATTCTGGAGGATTGAAGCTGATGGACAAGAATGGAGTCTTATTTGAGGCCCAAGCTACATGGGCCCTGCAGATGCCACCTTGAGCATTAATGGAAAGTCGGCCTAGCGACTATAAAATCTAGAGCTTGTACATAGATTCTTTTTAGGACATTTGAGACTTTGTTTTTGTTTTTGAACATTTCTTTGGTTTTTGTTATTATGGGTATATGTCTTCTACTTTTCAGGTCAATGGATAGAACCAAGCTACATTCAAACTCGGTCCAGGAGGTGCTCCATTCGAAATTTTGAGGCTCTGCACATCTGTCTTGTGAGTTTCTTTCTTTACCCTTACCTTTTTTTTATACAGTGAGGACACTGTAATGTTTAAGTATGGGGTGGGGGAAGGGCTTACTTTGTGCATATTGGAATTATTTGACATTACTTGTGCATTATTTCTTTGAATTGCTTATACATGGCTATTTTTGAATGCATTATTGATTTATGTGCTTATATGCATGTTTTCCAAAATTTTAAAAAATGACCCCCATTGAAGTTTTTGATAAATGTTATGGAAGTTTAATATTGAACTCAACGATGCAAAATTAGATTCATTAGAGATATAGCATGAAATTGCCTAGTAAAGGGAAGTTACAATGAAATGCATATTTTCTTGAAAACCATGAAAGGAGGTAAAATTTGAAGTTGCTTTTGACATGTTGCATGATAAGATGATGGAGGACTTTATATTTCCATATAATGCTCATATGTTTATATCCTAGCCTTACCTATGCATATGCATCACAAAAGCCATAATATGCCTTATTTCATATATTGCTCCACATGATCTAAATATTTGCCATTCTTTACCTTATCCGGGGATTATGTTGAGAATGATGTTACATTATGGAGATGTTATATGGTTGTTGTGTTGTTATTATCATTATTGAAGTTTGGCGGGAAATTGTTTGAAATATATGGAAAATTTAATGAGTGAAAGAAAATCCAATCACCTCAGGAGATAAAGGTAGATTGACTCTGCTCTCTGAGATAATAGTTTGGAGAGATGGGACACATTGTGAGGAGTCCAAAGCACTATGTATCCGGGGCCATTCATGACACTCATGTTTGCGGCTCGCGAGAAGGCGGTGCTGAGGTTAGAGAGGTAAAAGCATTATTATTGAGAAAAGCAATATGAAAGGTGATGAATTATATGGAGAAAGAATGTGGAATGAAACTCAAAGTTTGGAAATGATCCATTTCCCCGGATCAAAAGCACCACATTGCCAAAAATTGCCCACATTTAGCCTTTTACCAATCTACTCCTTCATGAGCTTAATTAAAGTCTTCTTGATTATCAATGCTTTGTCACATAAATTGTTTTTTGGTATAACCCTCCTTTTGTGAGTAGATGTTGCTTTTACATATTTGCACATGCATTAATCTGTGACACTAGTACCTTTTCGAGGATGGTAATTAATTGCAGGGTTATATGAGAATGAATCTAAGATGTTGAGAGTTTGAATTCTTCCCATGAATGACAATTAAAAGTATTGCTTGAGGACAAGCAAGCTTAAATATGGGGTGTTTGTTGTGCGCTGAATCTGCCATGTTTTACAGTAACTTTTATATCGATTTCTGCATACATTGCATTCATTTGGGCTTAGATATTACAGAATCTATGTAGTTTATGTTTATTTGCCAAATTATGGAATCTACACCAGTTTCTGTTTAAATCGCAGATTTCGAGGCATTTTACAACAATTCTACAGAAGGTCGGAAAAGCTCGGAAAACCACTACAGAAGTCCAAGGTCCAAGAAGCAGTGGAACCAGTCGAATCGAGCCGAGCAACCAGACTACTCGATCTCGAGTAGGCCTTACTCGATCTAGACGAGCATGTCCGAGCAACCTTGGTCGACAGAGCCTGGTCGAGAAAGCCAGACCAACCCAGCTCCGGAGGCTACTCGATCTCGACAAGACCCTAGTCGAGATCGACGAAGACCAGCGCCACACCCGGAGTCCTCGAGGAGAAAGCTGATCGAGAACCCGAGGACGAGAACCCGGACAACCCTACTCGATCTCGACAAGCCCTAGTCGAGATCGACAAGCGCCACAACGCCAGTCCGAGTCCATGCCGAGGAGAAGCCTGCTCGACCAGACGTACACCACTCTACTCGATCTCGACAAACCCTAGTCGAGATCGACGAGCCCCTGAGTCCAGATCCGAGCTTGCCGAGTAGAGCCACCCGAGGAGACCTAGTCGATGACCCAGTCCTACTCGACATCGACAAGGGCTACTCAAGGTCGACGAGCACCAGGAGTCCAGACCGAGCCACATCGAGCAGAGCTAGCCGGGAAGTCCAGTCGACGATGAACCCTACTCGAGGTCGACGAAGCCTTGTCGAGGTCGAGTAGACCCGAGTCCAGAAACGTGTCGTCGAGAGATGTCCTAGTCGACTTGGGAATCCTTGGGCACGAAGAAATCCGAGAATGGCCGAAGAGATCTATCCAAAGTTGATCAATTCTATCTATGGAAGGGAATCTATCAAGACATGAAGACTTACCTTAGTTAGATTTATCTTTTCCTAGTTGATTTATTTCCTTTTATCAATTTATTTATCTTTTAGCCTTTTAGATATAATTTTAGATATAGATAGATATTTCTATCCTTGATTAGCAAGGACTAGAAGCCTATAAATAAGGCCCATGGGGCTCAGTTTTATTTATTCAATTTCAGAGAGAAACAAGTAGTTCCACATAGAGTTTAGGAGTTCTAAGGTTTTTAAGGTTTTGGCTTTCTGCGAAAGTTGATTGCCGAGATTGTAAAGGCTTTGAATTTACTTTTAATGCAATTTAGTTCTTTTCATCATTCAATGTTTGCGATTGCAATGAGGCGTGAGTAGTCCACCCACTTCTGGGGCTGGGGTGAGCCCGACGGTGGCCATGTGAGGCAACGCGATAAAGGTCAGATCTTTTGTGCAATTCATCTTCTATCCCTATGAACATGATTCTTTTGCGAGAGTTGAAGGTGATCTTTGTTTGTATTATTGAAGCGAAAGCGATCTTAATGCAACTTGGGTTAATTATGTGAAAAAGGGATAGTAACAATTAGGGTTTATGCGAAAGCCTCTATATGCCTATTTGTTAATGACGAAAGTTATTTGATGGAAAGCATGATCTTTTATGCCTTTATGTGTTACTTTGCATGGTTATTGTTGTGGTGTTGAAACCCTGGCTTTGGAAGTCTTTTAGCATATTGAGTTTATTTCTGTCAAGATTTTGAGTTTTGTTCGAAATTCTGCAAAATTTAAGTTTCTGTCTTTAGTCGATATAGAGGAAGGCTTGTAGAGATCGAGTGCATCCTTGTCGATCTCGAGTAGGACTTGTCTAGGTCGAGTTGAACTTTTCTCTGTTGTCGTCGATTTTGAGTTTTCTGTCGAGTTACTCTTGTCCATCTCGAGTAGCTAGTAGTCGAGATCGAGTAGCCCTTTGCTTTGCTTTTACTTTTTGTTTTACTTTGTCTTTCCTGTTTTACTTTGTTCTTTGCTTTTGTTTTTCTTCTTTTATTTCTGTTTCTTTCCTTGTTTCTGTGTTTCTGTCTTTCTGATGCTTCTGTGAGAATTTACAGCTACCTGAGAACTGCTGACGTGCTTCCTCGTGGATTCGATCCTGACTATTCTCTTACTACAACGGGAGGAAGTCTTGTATTTATTTGCTGAGACAGGGAAGTCAGTCTGATTTATACTTTATATTTATTTCATACTTGACCATCCTCCTGCAACAACAGTATGCTGTTGATGAAACTTATCCTGCTTCTCTTGATGTTGTGGCTAAAGCTGAAATGGATCAAATTGCTCATTATGAGATTATTATTCGTTTGTCTGATGTAGTTGCTAGGCAAGTGATAAGTTTTACCACTTCTAAATCTCTGTGGAAGGGTCTTACTGATTTGTTTCAAGTTAAGTCTCTGCCATCTAGGATAAGTTTGTTGTGTCGCATCTTTAATTTCAAAATGGATGTCTCTGTGTCTCTGAATGATAATCTGGATAGGTATCTTCGTATGACTCAAGAGTTAGAAAGATGTGATGACAAAATTGTTGATACTCATCAAGCTGTTATTTTGTTGAACTCTTTGCCATCTCAATTTGATAATTTTAAAGATGTGATTCAATTTGGAACAGATGAATTAACTAAAAAGAGGATTATTGAGTCTATCATACAGAAAAATGAGGTTATGAAAGTGTTTAAGGGAAAGGGTGATAAGGATAACAAATCTGATATTTTGTTCACCAAGGGTAAGAGTAAGAATCAGAAGAAGAAGAACAAGAAGAAAGAGGATTCTTCTACTTCTAATTCTGGTTCCAACTCAAACTCTGGAGAAACTAAGGCTAATGAGACTAAACCTAAGATTGATAAGAGCAATGTTAAGTGTCATTATTGTGGTAGACTTGGTCATTACATTTCTGAATGCTTTAAAAAGAAAAAGGATGAAGGAAATGCTAGGAACAATAATGGTACCACTGTTGTCTTAGAGTCTTAGTCTTTTTACCCTGATGAACTTCTCATGTGTGATATATCTGATATATCTGATTCTGATGCCTGGATTTTGGATTCTGGTTGCACAATGCATGTTACTCCTTATAAACATCATTTTAATCAGTTGCATTTGTCTGATTAGGGTACTGTTAAATTGGGTGATCATTCCATGTTATCCATTAAGGGCATTGGTAATGTTTCTTATAAGATGCGTGGTGGGGGGGTCAGGGTTCTCCAAAAGGTCAGGTGGGTGCCTGGTCTTAGGAGAAACTTGTTGTCTGTCAGCATGTTTGATGACCTTGGTTATGACATTAACACTCGAAATGGCATTAAATCTGTGTCTAAATATGGTAAAGTTGTGTTGAAGAGTGTTAAAAAGGGTGGCCTTTATTATGTGCTTGGTGAACCTGTCTTCCATGCTTATAACTTGTCTCCTGAGATCAATGCTTGCATGAATCTGAGTGATACTAAACTGTGGCATGCTAGACTAGGTCATATAGGCAATAGAGGTCTTCATTATCTGTTCAAGCATGACTCATTGAATCATAAACCTTCTGATTTGCCTTTGTGTGAAAGTTGTGTGTTTTGTAAGAAATCCAGAACTGGCTTTAAGAAATCTAAGTATGTAGCTCTTAGGCAACTAGAGTATGTACACGCAGACCTATGGGGAACTGCCCAGGTAGACACTATAAGTGGAAGGAAGTACTTCTTGTCACTTATAGACCACTATTCCAGGAAGGTTTGGGTGTACCTCTTGAGGGCCAAGAGTGATACTTTTGATTTCTTTAAGCTCTGGAAATCTAAAGTTGAAGGTGAGTGTGATTTTAAGCTTAAATGTCTTAGAACTGATAATGGCCTTGAGTTTTGTAACCATGAGTTTGATACCTTCTGCCAGCAGAATGGGATCAAAATGCACCTCACTGTGCCAGGCACCCCTCAGCAGAATGGCACTACTGAGAGGATGAACAGAACCTTGCTTGAAAAGGCAAGGTGTATGCTCATTAGTGCTGGGATGAAACACTCCCTTTGGGGTGAGGCAGTCACAACTGCCTCATACCTGATAAATAGATCACCCTCTGCTGCTATTGGTTTTAAAACCCCACAGGAACTGTGGTGTGGTAGGAAGCCTGGACTAGCACACTTGAGGCCTTTTGGATGCACTGCATTTGCCCACGTGAGTGATGGCAAACTGAATCCTAGGGCACTTAAGTGTGTTATGCTAGGCTATCCAGAAGGGGTGAAAGGTTACAAGCTACTGGTTGTGCAACCTGGTGGTTACAAAGTCATAACCAGCAAAAATGTAACCTTTAATGAGAATGATTTTCACTTTAAAAATGTGCTTACTTCTTCTGTTGAGAATGCAGGTACCTATGAACAAGCTGGAAATCATTTCTACATGCCTAGTGAGAATGAAAACGACTCTGGAGATGATGGAGATGAGTTTGACATTGGTCACTCACCACCAAATCACATTAGAGCTTCAAACTCTCAAGGGCAAAGCAATCCAAACTCAAGTACTGAAGAGCACTCACATGTGCACCCCCACCATTCAGGTGGGGAAGTAAGTGACTCTGACTCAGATTCTTCCTCATCTCATTCATCCTCTTCCTCCTCTTCTCAAGCTGATAATGATGAGTTTCTTGAGTTCTCTGTTTCTGATGCTTCTTCTGTTGATGTTGATACTAATGTTGATGAGCCTCCTGATTTAACACATTATCAGCTTACTAGAGATAGGTCTCCTCGTGTGAGGAAACCTAATAGGAAATATGTGAATGAGATTGAATACTGTGTTATGATTGCTGAAGTGCTTTATGCTTATACACTTGAGCTTTATGAACATGTTGTTAAGTGCTCTCATGCTAAGTCTTGGATTGCTGCTATGAAAGAAGAAATGGACTCACTGCAAATCAATAGGACCTGGGAACTTGTTCCCAAGCCTGAAAAGGCAAGGACCATTGATTGCAAGTGGGTCTATAAGCTCAAAGATGGTGCTGGCCCTGGTGATCAACCTAGATTCAAAGCTAGGTTAGTTGCCAAGGGCTTCACTCAAAGGGAAGGTATTGACTATAATGATGTGTTTGCTCCTGTTGTTAAATTTAAAACCATGAGATTGCTGTTGTCCATGTCTGCTGTGTATGATTTAGAGATAGAACAAATGGATGTTAAAACTGCTTTTTTACATGGTGAACTGGATGAAAAAAATTATATGAAACAGCCTAAGGGATATATTGACAAAAATAGACCTGATCATGTATGTTTGCTTAAGAAGTCTATTTATGGTCTTAAACAATCTCCTAGGCAGTGGAATCTTAAATTTGATTGCAGCATGAAAAAGATTGGTTTTGTTGTTAGCAAATATGATCCTTGCCTTTACTTGAAAGATGTCAATACTATTTTTCCCATGTATATGTTGTTGTATGTGGATGACATTTTGATTATCTGCAAATCAAGGGCAAAAATATCAACTGTCAAGTGCTCTCTTAGAAAATTCTTTGACATGAAGGACTTGGGCCCTGCTCAGGTTATTCTTGGAATGAGAATTTTCAGGGATCGAGCTAGGCATTTGATATTTTTGTCCCAAAAGGACTATCTGCTGAAAGTCCTTGAAAGGTTTAAGGTTTTGAATGCTAAAGCCTCTCCTATTCCTTTAGGAGGGCATCTTGATCTCACAAAAACTAAGATGCCACTCTCTAAGGAAGAGGAGCTACGCATGAAATCTATACCTTATGATGCTGTTGTTGGTTCTTTGATGTATGCCATGATTTGTACTAGACCTGATCTAGCTTTTGCTATTAGTGTCCTGAGTAGATACATGTCCAATCCTTGTGAAAAGCATTGGCTTGCAATGAAATATTTGTTGAGATATGTTTCAGGTACTTCTGATTATGGTCTTGTCTATGGTAAGCATTCTCCTAAACCTGATCTCCTTGGTTATGTTGACTCTGATTTTGCTAGCAATAAAGACAATAGAAAATCTACAACCTCTTATATGTATACCTGGCATGGAAACTGCATTTCCTGGAAAACTCAACAACAAGCTATTGTGGCTTTGTCCTCTACAGAGGTTGAGTACATAACAGCTGTTGAGGCTTCTGAGGAAGCAATCTGGCTTCAAGGTATACTTAGAGAGATTGAAAGAAAACACTGTGTCTGTATTGCATATGGACAGTCAGAGTGCCATCTATTTATGCAAGGATCCTGTCTACCATGAGAGGACCAAGCATATAGATGTCAGATATCACTTTATTAGAGATAAAGTGTATAAACGGGTGTTCTTGATTAAGAAAATTGATGGAAAATTAAATCCTGCTGATTTTGGAACTAAAATTGTGACAATTGACAAGTTTGTTTTCTGCAGGGATTTCTTGCACATCAAGGATCTCAAGGCACACTAAGGAGCTGTTATAACAAATAGGCATGTGATAGAGAAGGATATAAGACTCAAGAACATTGCACGCAAAGCTGTTTTACACTAGTAAACTTAAGAATTAGAAGGGCAAATTGTAGAGACTATAAGTCTCTTGTTTTTATAATCCTTAAGTTTTTTGGGTTTGTTTAAATGTTTGGGCTTAGGTGATTTGGGCTTTATTGTGTTGCAACCAGATTTGGGCCAAGTGAGCCCAAATCTTGGAAGGCAACAGCTAGCCCTTGCCTCATGCCTTATATATTTTGTGTTGTCTCATTTGCTAGGGTTACGGCTCTCTCTCTCTGATTGATTTCTAGGGTTCTTGCTCTCCCTCTTGCTTTGTCTCCTTGGCAACCATTTGTGGTTTACTTGCCTCCGGGTGAGATGCCTTGACAGAGCCTCTTGATAGAGCTCCCGATCAATCCAAAGAGCCTGAGGCACTGAGATTCCAAGACGATTTCATAGGAAATCGTTGGTGCAAAACATCATTGGATGTTTTGCTTATGCCCTAGTTGGATCTCTACTGGTTGTCTCCTCAAACACATAGATTTTTGGTTTCTCTTTGCCTTTCTTGCTCTTACTTTGCGTTTCTTGAGCGTTCCAGTTGAGGCCTAAGTTTTGTATTCATTCTCGCACATATATTTGGATTATATTGTTGATTCAGTTGTCTATTGTTGCTTCGTTTGAGTTTTCAATGTCGATGACAGGTTCGGATTGAGCTTACAGAAAGCCAAACCATTATGTGTCATCCCATTTCCTAAACCCATGTAAGATATGTTTAATATGCCTATTGTATGACTTTACAATTTCATGTATTTGTGTTCTGGGGGTTGTTGGAGGGAGGCAAGCTGCCGAGTGACACATAAGCTACTTCTGGGTCCACATTGCCAGCTCGTAGGTCAACTAAGCTACAAGCTGGCACGGGTCAAAGCAAGCAAAGTGATCAAGGCTAGAGCGGCGGCGTTTTTGTTTATGTGTTTGATCTTTCCATGATTGTAATAAAAGGCAAACTTGTTTTCAGTTGTAACTAACTCATTCTACACAATTCACAAAAAATGATCGAAAAGAGAGAAAACCCTCTCCGTGCTCTCAATTTTGTTCATCTTCTTCATCTTCCATTTCTGTTTTTGATCGATTACAACTTGAGTTTCTTCAAGCTTTACATGGTATTAGAACCTTGATCGACATCTGGGTCAAGCTTCTTTTTTTTTCCGCATTTGTTTTCTCTGTTTCCGTTTTGGTTTGAATCGGACTTCATGAATCTAGAATTTGGGAGAGTTCTCAACGATGGCCGAAGAGCAGGGATCATTGATGTTGGTGATCCGCTGTACTTCTTGCGTCTGATAATCCATGAGCTATCTTGGTGTCAAAGGTGGAGTTATCTTGGTGTCAAAGGTGTTCAACGGAAAAGGATTTAGTTCATAGAAAAGAGCGACGCATATCGCAATTTCGGCCAAGAACAAGAGTGGCTTCATCGACGGATCCTGTGAGAGACCTACTAATGAAGAAGTCAGAGCAAAAATTTGGGATTGATGCAACGATATGGTAATATCGTGGATCGTCAATGCTCTTGACAAAGATATTGGAGAAAGCGTGTTATATTTCTCCTCTACGAAAGGCATTTGGCATGATCTTCAAGATATGTTTGATCAACCGAATGGAGCTCCCGTGCATCAAATCAAGAAGGAGATAGCTTCAATCAGCCAAGCTAAGGATCGATTTCCTAAATATTTTACAAGAATCAAACGATTATGGGATGAGTTATCTTGTCTATGTAAACTTCCGATTTGAAATTGTGGTACGCAAAGGGAAACTTTGAAGCAGGAATAAGATGAGAAGTTGATGCAGATGTTAATGGGGCTCAATTAGTCATATACATATGTGAGAGGAAAGATTTTGATGATGCACCCTCTTCCTTCGGTTAGCCAGGCTTATTCTCTTCTTGATCAAGAAGAGACTCAACGTGAGGTAAAATCAATCGTGCAGTTTTCAAATGATTCTACTTCTTTGAATGCTTCCACTCAGCGTCGGAAGCAATTTTCTGATAGTTTGGAGAAACAGTCAAATAATGGTTTAAGGCAATTTGCTACGTCTCAATCCACGGTGATCTGTGATCATTGCAAGAAGCAAGGACACCCAAAGGAGAGATGCTACAGGATCATCGGCTTTCCTCCTAATTTCAAGAACAACAGAGAGAGGAAGGTTGCAGGCAATGTAGAGGTTGAGCCCAACACTGTAACACCCCGTCCCACATCGGATATCATAAGGATGTTGGGAGTGGTTTATAAGTGATTTAAGCCCTACCTATGTCACAAGAGCTCTTCCTTTTCAGGCTCCAAGTGAGGACAACGGACCTGAGAGGGCTAGGTGGCATGGGTTGGCGCCTCTTAAGACCCTGAGTCTTACAGATGGTATCAGAGCCGACTCCGGGTTCGGAGGTGCGCCGACAGTATGCTCGGGTACGCTCCTCTCGGAGGGCAGTCCCTTGGGCCTGACGGGGTCGTCAGTGCTTTAAGTGGGGGAGATTGTAACACCCCCGTCCCAAATCGGATATCATAAGGATGTTGGGAGTGGTTTATAAGTGATTTAAGCCCTACCTATGTCACAAGAGCTCTTCCTTTTCAGGCTCCAAGTGAGGACAACGGACCTGAGAGGGCTAGGTGGCATGGGCTGGCGCCTCTTAAGACCCTGAGTCTTACAAACACTAACTCAACTGTTACTGGCCTTTCCATCTTGTCTAACGATCAGATTCATCAGATCATGAGCGTGTTGAATGATCTCAAAGCTCATAATTCTTATCATGATGCCAGTGAGGCTAATGTGAATTTTGCTGGTACTTTCTCTCTTCTTTCACACTGTTTAAATTCTGATAATGTTAGTGTGAAGATTGATAGCAGTAAATGGATCATAGATTCTGGAGCAAGTGAGCATATGATTTTTTATAAGTCTTTATTGCCAAACATCATGCCTCTTTCTCATACTTGTCTAGTGTCTTTGCCTAATGATCACAAGGTGGAAGTCAGATTTTGCGGTGATATTTTGTTCAATTCAGATATTCATCTAAGGAATGTGTTGCTTTTGCCTTCATTCCATTACAATTTGTTGTCAGTTCAGAGGTTATGTTCAGATGCTCAGTACGTGTTTGATTATTTTCACTCATAGACATTGCATTGTGCAAGCCCCTTCTATGAAGAGGCCACTGGTAGTTGGTGAGGCTCACAATGGTTTATATATGATGTCCCAGGGAGCTCAGAAACCGTTGCAATTGCTTGAGAAAGCTTGCAATGCAGCTTCTTTTGTTGATCAGTCAGTTTGGCACTCAAGGCTGGGACATCTTCCCCAATACAAACTTGTGTAGCTTTCATCTTTCCTAGATATTAATAAAAGTTCTAACACTTTCACACTTGATTCTTGTGTGGTATGTCATAAGGTTAGAAAACATAGACTTTCATTTCCTTCTTCTATAAGATAGTCTTGCTCTTTGTTTGAGCTTATTCATGTTGATGTATGGGGACCCTATGCTTCCCCTACTCATTGTGGACAAAAATACTTCATTACCATTGTGGATGATTAAGTAGAGCCACTTGGACTCATTTGATAAAATCAAAATCTTCTGCTTTTGAATTGATCAAGTCTTTTGTGGCTATGGTTGAAAGGCAGTTTTCTAGCAACGTAGGTAAAATGTTATTTGCTGAAAAAGGCGTTATCCATCAATCTTATTGTGCTCATACTCCTTAGCAGAATGGAGTGGTGGAAAGAATTCATAAGCATCTACTAGAAATTCGTAGAGCTTTGCTGTTTCATTCTCATCTACCAATTAAGTTTTGGGGAGCATGTTTGCTCACGACCACATATTTGATCAACAAGTTTCCTTCATCAGTTTTGAGTGGGAAGTCTTCATTTGAGCTATTGTTCAATAAAGCTCCAAATTTAGTCATTTGAGGGTGTTTGGCTATCTTTGTTACAGATAAGTGATTGGCAATGCCAGTGATAAGTTGAAACCAAGGAGTGTGCCTTGTGTGTTTCTATGATATCCTTATCGCAAGAATGTTTCTATGATATCCTTATCGCAAGAAAGCATACAGATTATGTGAGTTGGAAAGCAAGATGTTTGTGGTATCCAGAGATGTTATCTTTTATGAGCACATTATACCATTTGCTTCCTCGAAAATATCAATTCCAAATTCTGTATTTTATAGAGTTTTTCGCTACTTAAAAAGCGTACCGAAAAGTAAAAAGACATGCATTATGAAACGGATGGAGTATCTCTATAATTTTGCAGTATACTTTAACTCATTTGGTTTGATACTCAATCTTGTTATTGCTTGTCTTTAGGTTCTTGAAGATCCGACAAAGTGAAGGAAAGAAAGTTTAAGCTATGCTAATGGGTTGTTCAAAAAAAAGAAATCAGGTAAATTAATCTAAATTAACATGGAAGAGTTTGGATGATTTTTTTTTTTGTTTTGTAAGTATGTCATATTGTCACAGAAGCAACCAGTAAACAAATAAAAATATATTCCACGACTTCAAATAATTAATAGTCGTGAAAAAGTGTAATTAGAGACATCATTTAGTTTATAAAGTTTTTACTTTATAAAATCGTGTCGCATGCACTATCACGTACAAGTACGACTTATAGTGGCTGTAAAAAACAACAGCGTAAACTTATAATGGCTGCCAAAACCAGCGGCTTAAAAATGTTCTTGATATCGACAATGGACACCACTACTAAAAAAAAGCAGGAAATAGCTACGGATTTTTAGCCACGAATGTCAGGCGACGCTGTTTTCATAGCCAATAGCAATGACATTGGCGACGATTATTTTTACCGTGGCAAATTTCGTGGCGGGTGTTCACCCAAGAATGTCACATCATCAACTTCGTTGCTGTTAGCAACGAATACACTGTCCGTGGCTGGGTTCGTGGCTGAAAAACCAGATGGTAGTGGTAATTAGCCACGACATTAGCTACGAACGCATATTCCGTAGTTGTATTTGATGCTGATCTGGCAACAACATCAACTTCGTGGCTAAATCTGTGGCTATTCAGCTTCAGAATTCCGACGATGGAATGGACACGAGGTGAGTGAGCTTTGATCGGTTTTTATCGGTTTTTGTAGCCGGGTCGGACATGGGGTTAGTGGACTTGAATCGTAGCTGAATCCGTGGCCAACAAAGAAGAACAAATGTTATGGGCTCGGCTTGGATCAAAAGCCCATTAGATATGATCGGCCCAATTACTTTATTAGCCCGTAGAATGAAATGTGAATTTAGCAACGACTCGGTCCGTCGCTAAATCCGTTGCTATTACGATTGAACTCAAATGGGCTTTAATTTATTATGGGCCCAAATATGACTATACTTTCCCCGATTTACCCATTGACGAGCCCAAATATGACTATGAATGTTTTTTTATATAAATTATAAGTTCAAAATAAACATATTTTAACTAATTAATAAATTTATACCAAAAAAAAACTAATTAATAAATTCTTATGAGAATATTATAATGGTATGTTTTGAGGAAAACTCATATAAGTAGATAATAAAACCTTATACTAAGTAATAAATTCTTATTATAATACTATAAGGTTTTGATTTGTGTAAAACTCACATGAGTAGCTAATAAAAACCTTATACTAAGTAAGAAATTCTTATTATAATACTCTAAGAAGATGTTTTGAGGAAAACTCATATAAGTAACTAATAAAACCTTATACTAAATAATAAGTTCTTATTATAATACTATAAGGTTATGTTTTGAGGAAAACTCATATAAGTAACTAATGAAACCTCATACTAAGTAATAAATTCTTATTATAATACTATAAGGTTATGTTTTGAGGAAAACTCATATAAACTTATATAAGTAACTAATAAAACCTTATACTAAGTAATAAATTTCTATTATAATACTATAAGGTTATGTTTTGAGGAAAACTCATATAAGTAACTAATAAAACCTTATACTAAGTAATAAATTCTTATTATAATACTATAAGGTTATGTTTTGAGGAAAACTCATATAAGTAACTAATGAAACCTTATACTAAGTAATAAATTCTTATTATAATACTATAAGGTTATGTTTTGAGGAAAACTCATATAAGTAACTAATAAAACCTTATACTAAGTAATAAATTCTTATTATAATACTATAAGGTTATGTTTGGCGGAAAACTCATATAAATAGTTAATAAAAACTTATATTAACTAATAAATTGTTATTAGAATACTCTAAGATTATGTTTTAAGTAAAACTCAAATAAGTAACTAATAAAACCTTATATTGACTAATAAATTTAATACCAAACATATAAATATTAAAATTTATATTTGAAAAAATCACATAAGATACGGGTACTAAACTAGTTTAGTTATCTTTTGTAAAATCTTATAAAAATATAAAGATATGTAATTAAATTTGAGAAATATTATTATTTGAAATATATATTTTATAATAAATAGTTGCATTGATAGTTTTATTTTCTAGATATAAATTGTGAAAAAAAATCACCCTATCGAAATTATTTTACCGCGCGCCTAATACGTAGTATATGTTTGGGCGGTAAATTTCCCGCTCAAAATTTCGGCCAAAATTTAAAGTGGAAACAAATAAGCCTCTACTAACCCTATTTTTTTCATTTCTTATCTACACGTACGCCGCTTCACAAAGCAGACTCCATCATCGTCAATCCTTTTTTCGCCTTCAATTCCCCTCTCCTCTTCCTGTTCGGCCGCGTTCTCGGATCTGGAAGACACTCTTTCCTTCCATCCCCAACCTTGCATTCTCCAAATCTCCGTCATCGTCTGCCTCTTCTTCACCACGCGTAGATCTGGAAGACACTCTCCCCTTCCGGTTCGGCCGCGTAGATCTGGAAGAAACTCACAACTATTCGGCGGGGCGGTTTCGTTCTCAAAGCTTCCAGATCCGGTGCCTCCCATGGTTTCGTTCTCAATTCTCGGCATGTTCGGCCTCCCATGGTGGCACCTCCTGGTCAGACACTCTCCCCTTCCTCAAAGCTTCTAGATCTGGCGGTTTTGTGATCTGGTATGTTCCTCCTCACTGCGTTCAAGATCAAATCCAAGTACTCCGCCCTGAAATCGACGAAATCAACCGCCAACGCCGCGAGGTATTTCTCTCCTCTCTTCTCATTTTCATTTTCATAAATTTGAATCTGCCAAATATTCAAGTATTTGATTGGTGTCAGTCTGAAGAACGGATGTGATCGATGAACCTTCTAATCTGAGTTTTTTTAATGGTTTATCAACTAGTTCTGCCAACTGGTCTGAAGAAGACATGCTTCTCAAAATATATGTAGAGACTTACGGAGAGGGCAAGTGGCCGGTCTTCAATCTCGAAGAAGCTTGGTGTGTGTTTTTTATTTTTCCATTTATTTTGGTTTTTATTTTACTTTAATTTAGTTGACATTGCATAAATATACAGTACAAACAAACATGTGAGCATGAATCATTTACTATGTATCTAGCTTATGTGACATATATGCAATCAATATAACAAACTAGCTACCTCGTTGCAACTTATAAAGATGATTGGTCGACAATGATAATTGATGAATGGAATAGGTTTGATGCGAGATGGAAAGAGTTGCAGACTAAAGGCATGTCTAAGGATGAAGATCTTATCATTCGAATGCATAAACGCCTCAGAAATCTTCTAATCAGAGTATTGAATTAGATAGAAAAAGTATACCTATTTTTCTATCTGGCCTGAGTTTTATTCTTTTGAAGGATTTAATTTGAAATAGAAAGGCTAAAAAGAAGTTGTCAAATTGGAAAGTTAATATGTGTTTCGCTTATGTTGGTGTATTTAGGTGGAGGATGGAGAAATTGCTTACCATATAGGTTTGATGCGTTTGAGGCCTCGGAGGTATGATTTTGTGTTAGAGTTTTTGGGGTTTTGAAAGCTCTTAATGAGTTTGGGGCTTTGAAAGCTCTTTATGAGTTTGGGGCTTTTCTGGTTTTTTGGTGTGTTGATTTGGTTTGTTGAATTTGATATGCATGACTTATTGTTCAGGAGTAGTGTTTTGGAGGATTTCACATAGATCGGTTGTTATCTCCACTAGACAAAATAAGCTTTTGTACTTAGATTATTGCAATTTTTTTTTGTAAGGTCGATATGTACTCAATGAGTTTGGTTTGTTTCCCCTTTCTATTAACATTTTATTGACCTATTTATAATGTATAAATTTTTTTATGTATTTATATATATTTTTCCATATCATATGTATATATATATAATGTTTTCAAAATATGAGGATACGAAATTTGCTACAAAATCACGAAACAAATGAAAATCAGCATCAGCCACGACCATAGCAACGGATCAGCAACGGACTCGACTGGGCTCATGACCTGTTTGTAGACACGAACTCAGCAACGAACTTAGCCACGATTTCAATTTTGACGCTGTTTTCAAACCGGGTTCGTAGCCACAACCACGACATATGTCATCTACTATTAGCCATGGACGTAGCCACGACCATAAAATTTTCGTTACTAAAATCCGTGGCTGACGGTCCGTCGCTATTAGCTGCGAGGCAAATAGCAAGGGATGGCGCGCCCGTGGCTGATTCCGTGGCTAAATCGGTTAGCAACGGACATTCGTGGCTAAATCCATTGCTATTTCCCGTAGCTATTTCCTGCGTTTTTAGTAGTGGTTTGTGGAGTTACTTCGAAACTACAGGACACACAGCTGTGGACAAATGAGGTTAGTGTCCTTAAATTCAGGTTTAATCTAGGGTTACGTTTAATCCATGCACAACTATTACGCTTATCATCGCATATTGTGGTTATTAGACGATGGTCTGTCATGTCTAGGATCTAACGTACGGGACAGTTTACTGCCTTACAACGATGGCCTCGTGACACCAGCCAATGGAACTAATGGTATTTGGTTAGGTGTAGTGGGTTGCATGTGCTAGAAGATATTAGTTTTGGGAACGTCGATCATTGTCTCATACAAGCATTCTTGTATCGATGGCACCCGGAGACCAACATCTTTCATCTCCCCTGGGGGGAGATGATGATAACCTTACACTAGTTGGGTATCTCGTCTAGGATCGGGATGAATGCTATTGGTGGGTGTACTGCTCTGTTACAGGTACTGCACTCTTTAAAAACCCCTACGCGACTGTGTTTTGTTATTGAATATTATTAACTGTTTTATGTTTGTTATTGTCTTGCAGTATTGGATATTTGCCCATTTCCCAATGTTCGCACCCGGCGTATCTGAGGACCCGGCGGAACATGGAGACCCTCGCTAGGCCAAACGGTACACTATCAGACCCACTCCAAAGTTGACTACGGAGAGGACCCTTAAGTTCATCAAACAATTAGAAACAATTGCTTAATTTGTTGAGAGCTTAATTTGGATATTGGCAATTTCAACAATTTTTTTGCCTTGTTGAAACTTTTTTTTAGAATGCTGAAATTAATTCTTTATTAGCAAAATTCTTTATTAGAAAAATCCATTAAACCTATTTACACATTAAGCATGATTTACATTTGAACCATTACCTTTCAGGGTATTTGACAATACAATCTGATGTTTGGTTTATGCAATTACCCTACATGTTTTATCATCTCTAGTAAATCTATGTAGGTACCATGATTAATTTGGGAAATGTAACTAATATTTATCTTTGCCATTTGATTGATTACGAGGATGTCATGGAAAATATAAGGGGTGTAATAAAAAAAATCTAATGAGTGTCATGGAAAAAATTATGGGTGTCATCATATCTTTACATAAGGTGTTTGATTGTATAGGTTGATTTCTTCAATGACTTAATGTCATGGATCTTAGAGGCATGAAAAGTTTGATTCACGGATTGTCACGCAATATTGAAGGGGTGTCACCGGGCACGGAGCCAGGATTATAATCTTGGGTAGGCTGAAATTGCATATAATTTTAATTTTTTTTCTGCATCTATTCAGTTAAAAATTAGAGATATTTTTTTTATCTATATTTAAATTAACAATAATAGAGTTAATTACTTATTAAATATTCTTCAAGTTTTATATATATTCAATACCATTAAATGATGAAATTAAATAATTAATCCATATATATATATTTTTTTAGAGGAAATGGTAGTAATTAGACCAAAAAATTGGCTTATTTGCAAAAATAACCTATAAGGCCCAATAATGTACCAAATAGCCTGGTCTAACTTTTGCAAAAAAAAATTGTCCGGTTATTTGGCACTATTTGTGACCGGGTGTCACAGGTCCTTCTTGACCCGAAAAGAGAGATAACATAGAGACGCGGTGAGAAGCTCGAGAGAGAGAGCGCGCCAGTCGGAGGAGGCCTGTCGGATGAGGCGAGTGATTGTGAGCCTTCTGTGCAAGAGCAACGGAGAGGACATTACCGTCGACGATGGAGAGGAGAAACTTCTGCGAGCGATGGAGAGGAGAGACTTCTGCGAGGATACAATCGGCGACTTGGCTGGCTGTAGGCCGTCGACGACTGGACTGACGATTGAAGGAAAGCAGCAGGTGTGCGGTGAGCACGATTGGACCAACGACGGGTACGTATGAGGTATTTCAGTTTTGGGGGGTTTTCCATTGGCAAAAATTAGGGTTTAGTTTTTCAAAATCGAATTTGGGGGTTTGATTCTCGGCTGATTTGTCTGAAATTTGTTTTTGTTCTAAACTTATTTGGAATTGGTGCCTAAATTGCTTAATTTGCCTGTATATACTTTAGGGTTGTGTTTTGTCCGTTGTTAGTGCTACTTCTATTCCAAGTAAAATACTGAGCTATATAAACGTAGTTGGCAATTTCTTAGTTATAAAGATAAAAGATGTAAAATTAACTAGGAAATCAGTTCCAAATAATCATCCCACTATGAAATTTGATTTCCTAGTTTGATAGGAGTTATATGGTGTTGCCATGTTGCCAACTGTTCCTACATAAAAGTAAATGGTAGAGTTGGCATGTGACGTTTTTATTTGAAGCTCAAGATTTGGTTTCTAACTCCTATGTATAATAGGAAATCAAATCTCAGTGTTGGCAATTGACAATTTCACTATCGTACACTAGTAAATTTTCGAGTTCTAAATGATTGCTGATAATCTTGTTATAGAAATCTTAGTGTTGTACTCACCTTGCAGTTTCTCCTTTTGTGGATTATGAAGAAGTGATATATATCATGCTTGAATTCAACTCTCACCTTGCAGTTGTTTGGCTGAATCATGGTTTATGTCATTGTATTAATTGAGAGTAGCGTTCATATCCAGATCATGTTACCTGGTTGTGTCATTTAGAATGATGGTGCTTATGCTGTATAGCCTGTGTTCAGAGATCCTATTGCTAAGTAGATTGCCAAATAAGCCTGGTTTTCGGGTGAAGTGATCAACATGTGTTCTATACTCTATAGTTGATGGCTTGATGCTACCAATCTCGGTGTTGCTGTTGTCTTTTTTTTTTCTTCCTTACATCGTCATGATTGAGTACTTACTAGTGTAAGGCCCGTGCCTAAGGCACGGGTATGAAATATTTTTTTATACTATTAATGTAATGTTATAAGAATGTATCAAGCGTATGAAATATATTGTATTAAAGGCCCGTGCCTAAGGCACGGGTATGAAATATATTGTATTAAAGGTCGAATATCCACACAAAGTAGCATCATCGGTAATTCAAACCAACAGAGAGAACACTTTATACAACATTATAAATATAAAACAAATATTAAATGTCTGAATAAATTTTGATGAGAAGAAAATAGCGCAATTATTAATATTGTTAACCATCACATGAAAATGATCATTATAATAGAATGGGATCAAAAGGTTGTGTATATTCATTATAAAAAAACTTCTTTATAACAACACATAAATTTATGCTAGTAACACAAATTTATGCTTTTAATGGTTTATGTCTTTGTAAAAAAAATATTAGGAGTTGCCATATAAACTTAATTTAAATTTAAATGGACTGTTTTAGCCTTTTAGGCTATTTTTAATTTTTTTTAAAATTAATGTGGTTGCTGAAGATTTGAAATTCTTCACGTTTGCTGAATATATTGATCATATTAACTTTGCTTATAAGATTTAATTCTTTAAGTTTCCTAAATTCTTTACCTTCATTGTTGAATCCACCATTTTTAAAAACTGTATGTTTTTAATGGAATCCTAAGAAACTACAGTATATATTTTTGAGTTGGGTGAAGAACCTGAATTTAGCTTTAGAAGTTTGAAATATTTTTTTCCAAATAAATGTTTATTACAACTTTACAAGTATTGCATTGCAACCCTTCTCTACATTTCTACACATTTCTAAAGCTGGAAAAATATGCTGCCACCTTTGAGGTTCTAATGTTTCTTTTTTTTTGGTCCAAAGGCAATAACAGATGATCAATTGACAGTAACATCCAACAGCCCCGCTAAACAGCTTGGGGGTTCCGAAAACTCTACTAAAGCAACATTTAAACTTAAAAGAGAAATTAGCGTGGCCGCATCAACATTTCCCTTGCGTCGGACATGGCCAAACTTGATGCACCAGGTATCCGTCTCCACCAGATGCCTGCATCTCTCAATCAAATAGAAGTCGGGGTGGTGCTCCGGAGTTCTATCCCCCATCAGGTTGCACACCATCAAGGAGTCAGTCTCCACCATGAGGTTTGTTAGCCCCATTCGCTTAGGCCAATTCAAGTCCATGAAAGATTGCCTAGAGCTCCGAAGTAAGAGCTTGACAATACCCACATGTAAAGGTGAAGACTTTACAAAGGATCCCCGATGATCGCGGAAGACACCAACTCCTCCAGCAGCACCCGGATTCCCTTTTGAGACCCCATTGACATTCAATTTAATCCACCCAGCTTCAGGGGGCTTCCATCTTGTCTCCTCAGTAGGCACAAGCTCGACCCTAGCACTGATCAGCCTTGAATACTGGCAGTTCTGCTTCATATACGATTTATGTGCTAAAACTTTCCAAATAGGATCAGTTTTATGTTTGGGCCAGAATTTAGTTCCCTGACTGCTAAGCTGATCTAACGTGGGAGATGTGAACACAAATTAGTATCTCTTTATTTGTCAACATTAAACAGCTACAATATAATATGTACACACACACACACTATATGAAGGTTCTATGAGACCCTTCTTCTAGAGTACACAAAAGAGCATCCAACCTAAACAATGGATTGTGAATATACTGCACAAGACGAACCTCCTTGTTCTCCTTATGAATCCTATTCACAAGGAATCTTACATAAAGGTCTGATTCACTCATGTCCTCAATGTGTAAGTTGTTTAGTCCACCCTCTGACATGTTCCTGACAAAGTCCACAAGATGCCTCCAGTTTTCACCTTCAAAAAACCTTTTTGAAGGTTCGATAATGTAAAAACAATGTAATAAGAAATACTCTAGAAGGGGGGTTGAATAGAGTATGCCCGTTTTTCGCAGAAAGTCTCAAGACTTTTGAAGCTTGAATCAAAACTCTTGAGATTAAACCTGAATCACAAAGTTAGACAATCGAACCAAGTGCGGAAATAAGGTAAAGCAAATAAATAAAGGACACGAGTAATTGTTTACGAGGTTCAGCACAACTGGCCTACGTCCCCGCCTAGGGTTCTTCCACAACCCTAGGATTCAAAGGCTTTATTGAATGCTTAGCTTAGGATCCTAATAGCTCACCGAGAAGCCTCTCTCCTATACAATTGCAATCTAGTCAACTCACGTTCCCTTGGAGTCCTAGACCAATCTAGAAGAGCCCCACCTCTCTCAGCTATCTAGTACAATCCTCTAACTCTCGCAAATCAATAGCCTAGTGCAACTTCCCGAGTTATAAACTCTCGAGTAACACTTGAAATAAATATATCCTATAAGCTCACAATGACTCTCAAAGGCTTTGAAATAAACAACAAACTATTTGAGCGCTTTGCAGAGAGACACTTGGAAGACAGATCGCTTGAATGAATGAAGCTCGTGTGTAGCACTTCTTACTTCTGTCTTCTCCTTCCTTTCCTTTATATAATAGCATGAAGATAGCATGGAGCGTGAGGATCTTCATCACCAGATCTCCAACGGCTCTTTCCAATCAGGTTGATCTTGGATCTTCTATTTAAGGACACTTCGAAGCCATGATCTATTTTTGAACCGATCTTCTCAACAAGTAAAGGGAAGGATGTAATCTTGATTTATACTTCCTGAAATGGTTAGTCCAACGAATATATATAATATAAAGGAAGTATATAATAAGATAAAATAATATACGAATAATAAGTTAGGTTTTGTATTTCATCAACTGTTAACGCTCCAAGGCCTTTGACACAACAATCCTGTCAAAGCCTTTGGAACATCTTTTCCGATTTTCATCAAGGGAGTGGAGCTATCACTTTTGTTCATCCGCAAATATGTGAGTGCAGTTAATCCATTTCATGCTTTAGATTTACTTGTTGCCAAGACTTGAAATCCATAAAATCAGGAAGGTTGATATTTTTTAAATCCCAATTGAAAATGAAATAAACTGAGCACATTCCCTTGCAGTTGGAAAAAGAACCTGGAAATTTCCACATCTGTATACGGAAGAGGACAATCTGATTCCCTGTTGGCTGCTGTCATCACATTTCCTGTTGTCTGCTGGCTGATGGCTGGCGTGAGGCATCACATTATGGAAGCCAGGGAGAGGAAAAAATCAAGCATTTGTCACATGCCAAATTATTTAAAGGTGATTTTGTCCAGCTACCATGCTATACTCTACATAGATGAAATCCCGACAGCCCAAACATAGATAAGAAGTGATAAAATGTATGAGCCAAAAAAAATTCCATAATTCAAGGGCCCATTTGTGATCTTTTCCCCAATTCAGAAATTTTAATAGGACAAAAACAGTACATGGATCGTTTGTAATTTCCTCCAAATTTCAGGGATTTTAAGGGAGGAAAATAAAATGCAGGGACTCGTCTAAAAGTATCTGCAATTCATACATAACTCATTAAAAAAATAAGCAAAACAAAGATTTTAGGACTCCTTGTTCCCTTGTGGTGGCCAAAGCATAGGTACAATATGTTTTCATTTTAACTGCCTAACCAACCTATTAGAAGTATTCTTCAAATATCAATTAAGAAGCACTATTGGGTTTTATTCCTTTTCCTTTTTCAACCAAACATCGTGCGATTCATAGCTTACTTAAGTTAGAGATACACCACTGCTATTCGAAATGAAAGCAATCAGAAAAAAGTGAAAACGAATAAACATACCAGTTACTTTCTTCTTTTCATCACCTGCTCACTTCTTTTCATTATGATCAAAATCAAGTAGCATTAAGGCATGGAAAACACTATGACATTTAAACCACTATCATATATCTCTCGACTCTAGTAATAAATAGGATTTCCATATAGAAACCGAAAGATGAAGTAAAAAGGATCTGTTTTGGTCTCTTTTACTTTTGTACATATTTTCAAGCACAATAAATAAATTCAACCCCGTTATACATATATAACCCAGTGTACAAATAGTCAAATATGCTATTAAAAAATAACACACACACACGGTCCCCCCCCCCCCCCCCCCTCTCTTATATTAACACAATAAAGCCCCTCAAAGTCATTGTGGTATATGTCACCACTGGCATGAACCATGGAATGAAATTGCTTCACATTTGGCATCTGTTGTCCGGATGAACTTGTCATATGATATATTCAACTATAATATAGCAATAACAACTTGGAAATTGCAGTCTGGGATGCCAAAGATGCACACTAACTATATATCCAAAAGATGGTTCCATGGAGTAAAATTCCTTCTCAATTGCTTCACGTTTGATATCTTTTGTGCAGATCGAATTTTTAATACTATATATTCAATAGTAATATGAATATAACAACTGGGTAAATTGGAGGATAGGATGCCAAGGATGCTCACTAACTATATATCAAAAAAACAAGTCCAATTGAACAAAAGGTGAGAAACTTATAGGCAAACTAGAAGTACCTATTTCCACATATTCTTGTAATTAAGATTGTGATTGGATTGGTCACTTGGATTGGATCCATTTGCAGTTGTTGACGTGAAAATCGATCTTCTCCCCATGTTCATCTGCATCGATTATAAATATAACTTTCTTCCACAATAGGCTCTTACCATAATTATAATTAAAAAAAAATACCAATGTCTACTTGCTAGCAATTATATCAAATCATAGAAGTGAAGCAACTCCGAAGTCTACTAAATCTCAAAGCAATGAGCTTCTTTGCAACTATCTTATCAGAAAACCCCATGGCAAAAAAACGACGAAACAATGAGCTTGATGACCCAGATGAAGAACTTGCCTATACCAAATATCAAAACAATTAAATATTTGGCAAGCTTCTTTGTTTTGATTCATTTTTCTTTTATGCGGCAATGAAATATTTGTATAATATTATACATGTTCCACCTAATTTTAAGTCTTAGCTCTTAAAAGAATATATGCAACTCCTACTGTTGGCCCAGAATTGTGTTCAGATTACAGTTTTCCTATATACTTGTGAAATCAACTATACAAAGGAAATGAAGATACCTAAATGCTCATCTCCCAAAATCATTACCTCACCAAAACTGGAATTTTGTCCTTCGCCACCATTACATGCTACTGAAGCAGAATCAACAGGCAGATTCCCATTTAAAAAACCTCTACCTTGATCTCGAGTGCGACCTTCTGCACCTCAATTGGTCGACACGAATGCTCCTCCAGAGATTGATCTGCATTATAGAACAAACACAAAATCTGTCAGAAGGATGTAATGGTGGCGAGCAAAGGTAATAGAAGGCCCAACAGCCGCACCAGATTTCGTGGCTGGCAGTTTACACAAAATCTTTCAGAAGGATGTAATGGCAGAATCGTGGTTGTGCAGATATGGGTACAGTTTTCAACAACCTCTTGATCGCTACTTGTTGTCTGTTTGGCAATGTACCCTGTGAAAAAAGAAGGATCGGGCATATATGTACGGTTATCTCTACATTGGAAGTTTGGAACACAACACAAAACAAAAAAGTTAAAAAGTGTTGATCTGCTAAGAATTAAAACAACAATTAGTTGTCATCTTATAGACAGGACCAAGTCCACCTTGTCCAACCTTATTTTCATCAGAAAAATTGTTTGTTGCGGGTTGGAGTGTGTCGAATCCGTATTGCAAGGACTCGACGGTACTGAAATCTTCGAATGGTAATAGCACAAACCAGGAGATCGAAGGGAGAATAAACATAAACATGTCATAAAAAATGACAAACCCATGGGATTACTTTAAGCAATTTACTTACCATTAGCATCGATTAGTGGGGATTCGGCGAGTTTCTTTTCCTTGTTAGTCTTGACCAGACAGAAGATGGCCCCAGTAACAGCAGCCCAACTGATACTGCTCCAACCACAATACCAATAACCACTTAGGATGAAGATTTCTTCCCTGAATTCAATCAAAAACAATTCAAATGCTTGATTAAGATTATGTGATTCAATATATAATGCGTAGAATCCTAAGAGATGAAACATTCTTAATTTTCGTTAATTCTCTAGTTGTCCATTGATTAAAGGTTAAATTCAAAGATTGGTACGTATTTGGTGTTGCTTATTAATCTTGTCCCTGTTAGTTATTTACATCAATTTAAAATCTTAAAAATGGCACAAATAATTTGACAACTGATCCAACAACCATGCATGCCCACCACCAACAATAGGTGTTAGCATCTCTTGGAAGTTAATAAATACTCCTAATTTCCTCACTATTCCATTTCAAAGATTCATGGTGAATGCTAATTGCACCAAAATAGGTCCAATTGACAAACAATCTCTATGAGCTCATCAATTGCGTTAGAATAAAAGCAAGGAAAACTAAGCAATGGGATGTGCAGGCAAATAAGCATTTTGAGGTTCCTGTTAGACGATTGATAGCATATAGAACTGGAAGTGCACAATCAAAATATTAATTTTGTCTAGAAATAAGGAAATTGGGGGAAATTTATATAAGTAAATTAGGGCACCTCAGGCTCAGAGACGAATTTAAGCCATGGAGCAACTCTTACATCCATCATCATCTCCCCAGAATATATATAGCTAATCACCACACTTGGGCTGTCAAATTGATGAAAGAATTCAATCAAAATGAAGCACATAGCAACAGCAAGCAAATTCAAGCAAAATCAGCCCCAAATTGGAGAAATAAACATCTAACCCAGTACGACAAAAAAGCCCCTTTTCTGTTTCTCCACTAACCCCACTATCAAGCTATTTAATATTTTCATAAAGAATGATATAAGGCACTTTTGCACTTCGAAATTGGATCTAAAATCCCCAAATTGAATCCCCTACCCCTTGTTTTCGACAAAATTGATAGCTTTAATCATAAGAATTGCTGAATTTATAATGAAGAAGATGAATCATAAAACAAACAAAAAAGTGAAACAAAAAGCAACCTCAAATGCAAGGAGTTGTCTTAGGCTTTCAGACTGTCCAATGACCGCAACCATCTGTATCAAGATCGAACTCTGAATCAAGATCCCAGACAGCAGCAATGTCTGAGTAGTCACTGAAACTACGCATTATAACAACAATGTCTGAGCATCAACATGAATGAGCAGGGAACAACATTACAGGGCTAAGTACTGAGCTGAGAACAACATGAATGAGCAAGGAGGGCCACCACTCGTTATTTTCCCATGTATATGACCAACATAAATTTACACTTTCACTTATCTTGCACAAATAGAAGTTATTTACATATGATTATATGAATCAGTAAGATCACAAACAAAGAGAAATTATTTTACCCATCGAAGCAAACATTGAGAAAGAACCAAATTGAAAGAGAACCATGGCTGATATTAGGATACATATGCCTGAAAAATAAGATAAATTCCCCAAATCACTGATTGATCAGGTGAACCTGATTTCCATTCCTAGGTAGAACACAAAAAACAAATCAAATCTAAGATTGAAATCTAAGGCATATCATAAATTTAAACTGATTCAATTTGAAGAGTCTCAACTGATAATGCATAATCCGCTCAACTCCGCCTCTTGATACATAACCCTATTGCATTACCAAAATCAAGGGAAAAAAATCTGAATTAAGAAAGGAAAAAGGAAAGGAATGAAGCAATCTGTAGAAAGCAAGCAAAAAAAACCCTAATTTCCAAAACAAATGAAAACATGAAACATATTAAGATTATGCTCAACCTTTTATGTTTCCCCTAATTTGGACACAATTTCTTATTTTAATTTTGAAGAAGATTAAAACATTGCTAATAGACACGAATCAAGGATTGAACAATGACCTGTTCATGAAAACCACGGGTATTGATCTCCTTTTTCTTCTTCATATGATCTGCAAATGGAGGAAGAAGAAGGCAACCATAGCGTGAGGCAGATTAATCATGGAACAAACCCTAACTCATCATGTAACCTTCAAATGGAATCCTGGACTTGAGAAATTGAACAATAATTAAAGAAATTGAACAATAACTAAACAAATTGAATCCTAGACTTGAGAAATTGAACAATAATTAAAGAAATTTAGTAAATTGATGCCAAAATTAGACAAAAAGGCAGAAGCTCTGAACCTTGGACGGAGGCCAGTCCCCACACTCCTCCATGAACCCTAGCGGTGTTGCCCCTCTCGTCGCCGTCGACGTAGCCGTAGTACTTGAGGAAGACGGCGAGCATCAGCACGAGCCACCACACTCTCCTCCCCCGAACCCTAGCGGAACGGAATCAGTTTCAGCCCTTTGCGGGACGGAATCGGAGTCGCCATCCTTCGAATCAGAGGAATCCTTGTCAAGGGAGGATCAAGAAGAGTAGAAGGTGAAGTTCTCGATCTCCCAAAGTCACCCTCCATGACGTTGTCATTCTTGCCGATCCATGGCTCCAATCCTTCGATTGAGAGAAGGGGGTCCAAGCAACGACGAACTTACGATGTTTACCCTTCGGCATCTCCTCCGGCATAGAGATCCAAAAACAATAAAGACGGAAAACGACCCTTAGGTGGCTGACAGTCGGTTGAGACTATGGGTGAAGAAGTGGAGAACGTGGGAAGAAGAAGTAGGGAACGTGGAAATTACAATCTTAAACCAACGCCTAACAGTTAACACTGCCACATAGTTGCCACATAGTTGCCACATAGGTGCCACATCTGAATGGAGAAGGGAAGAGCGTTCCTCCTGTTGACATCTGGAATGGAGAAAAATGGTGAAGCCAGGTAGGAGAAGATTGCTTCTGCTTTTAGGTTTGTATAGATTATTCTGAGACCTGCTAAATAGATGTTTTACATGTAAAACTCAGTACATAAAGTTCAGCCATCTTTGTTTCCTTTATTTGGAAATATAAAACTCAGTACATATTTCCTGAACTATTTCTAAATCGCTTCTAATATTGCTCGGATTTAAACTCTATACTCTATTTTAAGGGACTTGTTGCTTCTTTAAAATTAGTACAAAGTACAAATTAGTTTAAAGGGATAAAAAATCCTTTCTGGTTTAGTGTATGCTCCGATTGAATTTTAGCCTTTTGGAATAGAGAGGTCCTCTTATGTACATACTGATTAAGAACTTTAGAAGGCAAAGTTGTGAAAGCTAGTTAATGGATGATGAAATAAACGTTTGCAGGAAGTCAGTTGGCTGCTTCTGGGGCTGAACTGTGGAAGAGCACTTGATCTTTTGACTTTGCCAGGGACAACATCTACCTTGTCCTCTAATCGTGTCGGGACAGAGGTCTTCCCGAATGCGTTCACATCAGGTGATGGGAAGCCCGAACACAAGGATTTCGGACACTTCTACGGCTCCAGCCACTTCTCCGCACCCGATTCTTCTTGCTCGCCATCCCTCTCGAGGTACAGAGACGGCTTGCTGGTAGCTGACATGGACCTGAATCTTTGCAGGCCGCTCAAGGATAAGTGGGGGTTCCGAATGACTGCTCGCTACGATCTCTATGCCGAACTGCTTACCCAGTACTTGAACCCAGACTTCGAGCCCCAAGTGATTGCTGATCCCCTATTGCATAAAAAGGCAGCTTAATTTCACCCCCTAAGAATCGGTGCAATATGGAAAGCTGGAAACCACTGTTGCAATTTCATTCGTGTAAATGAACACTGAATAAAATGGTCTCTACTTGAACATTCTTGTGGCACAACGTTTTTCTATGATTAAGAAAGTTAGTACGTTTTTCTATTAGAGCCCTTAGACATTAAGATATCCTTTCTTGATTAATTGTATGAATGAACATTATTTTGAATCGGTTACTACGTTCTCATTAGATTGAGATTTACTTGTTTTTTAATCTATACGATGATAAATAGCCTATTAGCTCAATTGGTAGAGCATTGTGTATGCACACAAAGATGTGAGTTCGACTCTCACATAGGCTAATGCGGAGTATGTGTTCATATCTCTCGGACTTATACGATTGAACATGGTAGGAAATATATACACTAATGGCAGCACAAATTTGTGAATCTGGTACAACAAATTTATGAATTATGAATATCTCTAAACTTATAAAATTATGAACTTGGTAGGAAATATATAGACTAGTGGTAGGACAAATTTGTGAACCTAGTAGGATAAATATACGATATTGGCATGATAAAAATGTAATCACCGAAATTCCTAAGTGTATAACTTCACACTAATGGTAGGATAGATGTACACGAATGGTAAGATATATTTGTACTATTGGCAAAGAAGTAGAATTAATATTGACCAATCCACAAATCCCAGACTAGTAATCATTGAGGCGTGAATTGACCATAATCTCAATCTCAATTACCAATCCCTAAATCCCAATCTAAATCCAATTTCTATCAATCAAAATTCATGAATACAATCTAATTCAATGCTAGAACGACTGAATTAGAGCCTCTAGCCTTGGATATAATGTTACTTAGGTTTCCTTCATCTTCTGTTGTAGACTGGAAACCCTCTACCCTTGGTTGTTTTTATGAAAAATGTGGAACATAATTTGCTATGGTTTCTAGCTTGATTTTCCTTGAAAGCTATTTAAATTGGTATGATAGATGCACAAAAATGGTAGGATAGATGAAAACTAATGGTAGGAGAAAACAACGATATCGGTAGGATCAGAATGGTAGGATTGATGGAAACTAATGGTAGGATAAAACAACGATATCGGTAGGATCGGAATGGTAGGATTGATGGAAACTAATGGTAGGAGAAAGCAACGATATTGGTATGATCATAATGGAAACCCAGTAATTCATGTATAACTTGACACTAATGGTAGGATAGATGCACACCGATGGTACGATATATTTATACTATTGGAAAAATGTAAATGCATAATTGACTTTACTAAAAAAATTTGTCCTAACATGTTCGTAAATTTGTCCTACCATTAGTATATATATTTTCTGTCAGGTTCATAATTGTATAAGTTTAGAGAGATTCATGAACACATACTCCGTATTAGCCTATGTGAGAGTCGAACTCAAATCTTTGTGTGCAAACACAACGCTCTACCAATTGAGCTAATAGACTATTTTCAATGAGTCCTTATGATCGTCTAGGCATCATGAAGTGATAGTTTCGCAGGAAGCAAAAATAGCGCTTGAATTTGTAATCTTAATTTGCAAGTTCTGCAATTGATCAAAAAGAGAGTTTATAAATTTGTAATCCTAATTTGCAAGTTCTTCAATTGATCAAAAAGAGAGTTTATAAATTTGTAATCTTAATATGCAAGTTATTCAATTGATCAAAAAGAGAGAGTATAAATTACGAACTCTCTGCAACTGGTCTCATGAAACCGTCACCTTGGGGTAGTTCTGTTATAAGAAAAAGGAACAACTACAAAGGATGGATACAAGATCACTTACCCATCGCTGCCACTGTCATCGGACAAACTTTTTACACTTTTTCAGGTATGAAAGAACAGTTGTACACTATTGGTAGGACGGAAATATTCTATTGGTAGGATGGGGACTGTATCGTTTCGTGGGATGAACGGGTAACTTTTTTCCCCTCCTTTCCGCTTCTCTCCTATTCTGCCTCACTTTTTGCAGAGCATGTTTTGGTGTTTCAGATCCTCCTCTCAAGCTTATATATGTTTCAGATCCTCCTCTCAATGCAATCATTGCATTTTGCCCTCATAAATGCTCCCCCCTTTTCCCCAAAGGAGGAGCCCTGTTTTGGCGCCAAAACTGCATTGACAGCCCGTCAAATCAGCTACAGTGAATCCCCTTCAGATTCTCTCCAAAATATCTCTAGGTATGGAAAGACAGGTTTAGCCTATTGGTAGGATCAATTCATTCTATTGGTAAGATGGACAGTGTACTGTTTTCTGAAATGAACGGAGGATGCCTTTTGGTGCCACATGTCACTGACAACTACTGACCGCTACATTGTAGCTACAGTGTCCCACCCCTTCACCTGCTACTTCCTCTCCCGGTTATTTTTTATTTGCAAAAATTAACCACTTTCTACCCCTAACAAATAAACAAGGGATATGGCTATTTGTGCAATTTATTTTTTGTCTAGTTATGCAAAATGGCCTATTTTTTATCGGGTGTCACTATGTACACCGCAAATCCGGATTAAGGATTTGCACGTCCTTAAGGACGTGCAAGTCTGGGATGGTGCACGTCCGCTAAAAAAGTCTTGAACGTCCGTAAGGACGTGCAATGCTTGCACGTTGTTAAGGACGTGCAAACCCTAGTTAGGGTTTTGCGTTTAGGGTTTAGGGTTTAGGGTTAGGGTTTAGGTTTTCCGACGGTTTTGTAATGTTAATTGATAAAATTGTGTTTAGCTAGTTTGAAGGATTTAGGGTCAAATTAAACAGAACACAAGAATTGTTAAGGTTTTCATTCGGATAATATGCGAATAACGTTACAAGAAACGGAAAAAAAGGTTTACATTCATAATTTTAATAAAGTTGTGGAATACAATCTAGGAAAATAGTAAAGGACGGCCGGACTCAGTACGCAAGGCTCTAAATCTCTCAATCTGAGCTTGAAACGGAGCATCCCATCCTTCGACGCTCGGATGATGACGTTCGACCCATTCTAGTGGAGGCGGCGGAAGAGGAGCGTTAGGACGCAACCAGATCTATGAGAACAAAAATTTAGAGTTAGAGTATTGACATATGTATGAAAAGCATGAATAGGTAATAAAAAAAAGACGTTTGAAGTCGTACCGCGGCAAAATCGTCTTGGTTTCCGATGCAGGCTACACCAAGAGTTGCTGATTGGGGAGGGTTGTTAGCAGATGTCGGCGAGATCATGGGGAGACATGTGAACGGATGATGCCAAGCTAGGACGACAGGAGGAATCTGATATACCGTCGCAAATACTAAACCTATGATGGGTAGCTCTATCCAGCGTCTCCTATCACCATGTGTGGCTCCCGCCCATCTCTGGTAGTCGACGAACTGCTGGAATGGGTACTCTCCCGTATAACAACCGGCGTACAGATCGGCGTGATCCTCCAAGTGATTGCATAGTAACGTTTTGAGTTCCGGGAAAGCAGTCTCGCCGATCGATGTTGTCAAAACCGCCAAAGCACGGTAGCCACAATGACCATCTCCAACAGTGTCCCTCACCATCTGAATATGACCGAGCATGAAGGGATCAACTTTGTTTCGACCCCAGTTGAACCCTCCGAACACATCATCACATCCACGTCGAGATGAGGTCGCTTGTGGACGAGGCCGAGCAGCATTTCGAGCACCACGCGCTTCTTCAGGGTCGTGTCGCAGCAGACCTGATCCGGCGCGATGACGGCCTGCGGGATCCCCTGGACCCGTCCGAACTGCCGGAGGCACCTATCGGGCATATACGGCTCCTCCTCCCCGCAGAAGGTGATGGTGCCCCGATAGGTGGACAGACGGTACTGGTCGTCGAAGTCTAGACCACGCCCAAAAGGCATCCACCGGACCTAAAATTAAACAAATCAGATGTAAGTCACAGCTAAGAATTATAAGTGAAATAGATAGAGTCTTGAATACATACATCATCGACGGTAAGTCGGTCCACCTCGTCCCGCAGCTCCCGGATCTTCTTCAGCTTCGCATCGTCCTTCATGCGCGGTGGCTGCTTCAGACCGATGAACTTCGCGTAGAAGCGAGGGTCATCCCTCCTAGCCGGGTCGCTGGAAAAATCACCTCGGAAGCGAGGGAAGTACGCCCATATCCAAGCCTTGACACAAAAAAAGTATGTCGTTAGCATATAATTTAAATATTTGTTAACTAAAACTCTAATTCAACGGTCTCGTACCTGTAGGATCAGCGTGCGGCTGTCTATGCCCTTCGCGCCTGAGCGGGTAGCCTCGCCTAGGCCCCTGTAGAGACATGCTAGGGCACCAGCAACCCATGCAAGGGTGGCCGTACGTGGGATGTCCCAAATAAGGCCCAATACCCTCCATGGGATTCGGCTCTGCGACTTGTCCACAAACAAAGTCGCGGCGGGAGCAATGGCCATGTAGGTCATGTGCAGAAACAGACGCTGTGTAGGGTCATCCTCGGGCTGCCCCTCTCCCACATGCGTGCGCAGCCGAATCTGCTCAGGATCAGCCGCGGCCTCTAGGTCATCGGCGGGGGCGGGGTCGACGAGCGGCCCGTGTCTCTGCTGCCACAGGGTAGTAAACCCAGTCACTGGAGGGCCGCCAGCATGTATGTACGACTTCAGAGTCGCAGGGGTGAGCTGGTAGTACTCCGCGATGGCGGGGACCAAAGCGCCTGCGGGCAGATGTGACGTGCAGGGCTGGCCATCAATCAGAAGTCCCATCAGACATGCAACATCATGGAGCGTGATGGTCATCTCGCCCCATGGAAAGTGGAAGGAGTTCGTCTCCGGGTGCCAATGCTCCAAAAAGCCCGTGCAGGTGAACTCGTCGACACACTGCCAGTGGAGGGACCTCAGCTGGGGGATGCCGGATGGGAGGAGATCCTGCACCCAGGTCCTCGGGCCCTCAAATATGTAGGGCTCGAATGGCTGCAAGTGAGTTTCCCGGTGGTGGAATGTAACGGCCCGGAATTATGATTTCCGGGTTACGTTTCAAGGGATGAAACCCCTTGTTCGGATCTTGCAATCCAGGTACGGGTCGAGGTTTCAAACCCATTTTTAAAACATTAAATCTTTAATCAACTTGTAAATTTATACCATCAAAGTAATTCCGGCATTTTTATTTCAAAACCTAAAACCCTTTAGATAGTTTACCAAATTGCATTAAACTAAAATAAACATCAAACCATATTTATAGATTAATAATAAAAGATCCTCTCATAATTTCCAAGATCACATATTTACTCATAATAAAATACATAGTTCAATAATATTATTTTAAACACTTGAAAGTGGATAATCAAAATTTCATAAAATATATTTCTTAAAAGCCGAATAGATATAATAATTATTATTATGATGAAACTAACAACAATTAAGTAATAGCATATTGCCATATAACATATCTTAAAACAACAACCAAAACAATGATAATAAAAGGTAGAACCCAGCCCACACAAATAACCCGGAAGAAGCCCAAGGATAATCCCAACCCGGATGAATATACCCGGATCCAACACTCCTCCTCACTGAAATCTGGAAAGAAAGGGAAACCCGGATAAGTTAACCCGACCCGATCTCATAACCCGATAAAATAGGCCCAAGCCCAAAGAAAGAAAAGGGTATTCGTCTTCAACCTCAGAGCCGAGCTCTGCTTCTGACGGAGGACGCGGAAGTGAGGAGGGAAGGAGCCTCAGGACTCCGGTGGCCCTGCTCGGCTCGGAATCTATCCCAGGTGGTCGGAATAGGATTCCGACCACAACCCGACCCCAAGGAAGAAAGCGACACAAGAAATAGGAAGGGAAAAGAAATCTTACAGTCGCGTCTCCGAGGTGCTGCTCCGGCGGCAATGGCGGATCCGACTGCAATCGACGGGGAAGAAACGTTGCTCGAGCCTAGGAAGGAGATATGGGGGTTCAAAGTTGCGCTTGAAGGAGATTCGAATCGAAAACGGAAATAAAACCTACCAGACCTTCTGAACGGCAAACAGGGGGAGGAAGAGGGAGGCGCAGCGGCGTCGGCTCCAGGGAATCCTCCGGGGCTCGGACGTCGAGGTTCTGTCGTCAGAGATTGGCTACTGCTGCCATGGCTCGTTGAGAAGCAAGAAGAGTGGCGGCTCGAATGGGGTGCCTTCACGGTGAGTTAGGGGAGGTCCCTGGCTTCCCCGCATCTCCACAGCGGCGATGGAAACAACGGAAAGGGGAGGCGCCGCCACTGCTGCTGACGGAGACGAAAAGGAGGAGGAAGAAACGCGGATTGCTCGACAGAACGAGAAACAGAGAATGAGGGAGGGTGTTGGTGGTGGTGCTTGCTCGAGGCGGCGGTGGCGGAAAGGGGGTCTTGTGGTGGTGTGCAGTGCTGCGAGAAACCAGAAAGGGGAGGTTTTGAGTTTTAATTTTCAGAAGGGATAAGGTAGGGAGGAAGAGAGATGATGCTATTGTGTTTGGACTTTGGAGCATCGATTCAAGATAAAAGGGAAGGGGAAATGGGGAAACCTATCCTCCTGCAATCGGCGTGGAGATTGCCTGAATTTGGCGTGGAGGGTTGGTTGGCACTTTGCCAAAGAAAGGAGGGCAGGAGTGATGGAAGAGGGAGGGGAGGTGAGGATGTCTAGTTGATTTTGGGGGGTTTCTGCAATTCAGACCGGGAGAGAGAGAGAGAGAGAGAGAGAGAGAGAGAGAGAGAGAGAGAGAGAGAGAGAGAGAAAGAAAGGAAAAGAAAGAATTTGCGTGGTCCCAATTCATAAAACGCAAGGAGAATATACCCGACAATTAAATTCGAACCCGATAATCCCGACTCTATCGAAATTTAAATTGAACTTGTAAATCATTACCGGAATTTAGTTAATCTATCAAGACTCGCAACTCGAAAGTAGAAATCAAATTCCGTCAAAAATCAAAATTTTAAAACAATGCCGGAAGGATTTTAAAAATACGATTTTTAAGGCGAATATGAGGATTTTCAAATATCCGAATTTTGGACATAAATCCCTTTTATTTTATTAATTATTAAGATTTATTATTTAAAAATCCGAGCCTTTACATCATCCACCTCTAAAAATAAGTCTCGTCCCCGAGACTAAAACCAAAATAAAGTAGGGGATGAATTGAGATTTCTTTGGGGAATTTTGTCTATGATCTTTGTAATGGCCCAGAATTATAATTTCCGGGTTACGTTTCAAGGGATAAAACCCCTTGTTCGGATCTTGCAATCCAGGTACGGGTCGAGGTTTCAAATTCAATTTTAAGGTCAATAATAAAGGGGGATTTCAAACCCTAAAAACATCGAAGGGCCGTTGGGTACCCTTGACCTATTCTAAGACTATGTCGCGGAATCCATTTCAAACGAAAGTAAGGCGAAAACAGAGTAAGGATACAAGTGTCACGGAAGGACCGGTCAAAACCAAAGCATGAGTGTTTAATTACCATTTTACTAAATTAGGATATTAGCCAGATTCTTCGATTCGCCAACAGGGAACCCCGTCATATAGACATCGAGCACTCAAATCTGCAGAGAATACCTTTAAAAGAAGAACGGGGAAAGGAGTCAGATCGAGCCACTCATGCGGGACCGGCAGTCCTCGCTGAGGCCACATAGTATGTGCTATACCTAATAAAGATGCTCTAATGCAGTACGAAATTCAAACACACTAGCATGCTCCTAGTTCATAATAATGTGCAGAAATACTGTAAAGGGGCTCAAGACAATGCCAAGTGGCATATCCCTCTCCTACCTCCACCCCTTCCGATAGGTGGAGACTGGCCAGCTCGTGAATGCATTCATTCATAATCGGGGGGCACGCATGCCTAACCCGCTCCACAATAAAGCCCGCATGCATAATATAAGGAAGTTCATGACTCGATTGACTCAGGGTACCCGATGAGGCTGGGCTACCCTATGACCCTAGCAAAGACTCTAGGACTATCACAGGTAACGGTCGTTCTGTTTCAAACGCATAAAGTAAGCAGATGCTCAATCAATTAGTGCAACCTAAACATGATACTACATGGCATGCTTTTATGCATATGCAACACCTAACATAAAATGCAACAACAGGCATGAATGTCCAACCTGAGTAAGCCCCCTAGGGAACTTACCTGAAGATGCAGAACAGCAAGATAAAACAAGAAAGGGCCCAAATGCAAGTCCAAAGCATTCCAAAAGCGATACACACCTATCATCAAGCCATTTTCATAAGCTACAGATTAGGGGTGTGCAAAAAAACCCGACACTACTGATACGACACGAAAACACGACAACACGACACGAAAAAATACGAAACCGAAAAAACACGATACGATAATGACACGAACCGAGAAAACACGACATTAAATGCTTCGTGTTCGGATCGGGCATATCTCCTTGTCGGATACCCGACACGAACTGTTTAATATTTTTTTTAATTTATAAGTCTGTCATAGATAGTATTAATATAAATACAAACCAAAAAGTATCAACAAGCTTTGATAGCCTAGTTGGTGTTAGGCCCATAACCCCTCCGTGTCACCCCCTTCCAGCCTCAAGTTCGATTCCTGACGGCAGCATTTAATTTTTGTTGTTACCCATACTCTCACTATAAGATAGTATTAGTAAAATAACAACCGTAGAAGTATCAAAAATATTGGATGGCCCAGTTGGTATTAAACCCATGCAGTTCTTGTGCAACCAAGGTTCGAATCCTAGACGTGGCAATTAATTTTTGTTGTCAATAGTTCTAACGGTGTACACTGTTGGTTCGTGTCGGATACCCGCCGACCCGACACGGATCCGATTACCTATACCGTGTCGAATACCCTGATATAAATGGTTCGTGTACGGTTCGGCACTTTAGGCCTAAACGGTTTCGGGTATCCGACACGATTACCCGGTTCGTGTCGGGTACCCGGATATGCCCACCCCTACTACAGATCCATCATTCATACACACGAACTCAAGTCCTCAACATACTCAAAACCAACCGATAGTAAAACCGTTTTCCAAAACCCTTCCGATACGATCAACATCAACCGAAATCATTTACTTCCAATCAAACCCATTGATAAAATCGTACCAACCATATTTCCACACTTTCTTCTCAAAACCAACATCATCAAACCAAGACAAAGAATTCCGACATTAAACACTTAAACCTTAAAACCAATATCTCAAATTTATATTATATAAATAACTCTGGCATTTTGGTTTTCAAATAATAAATCATTTATGAGATATTTCCGGAAATTTGAAAACCCTCTTAAATAATACTTTATCAACAATATATAATTAACATAACGCCTTAAATTAAATCTATTTTTAAAATCCCTATTTAAATCCAAAACCCACAAGTCCTTTCCAAAATTCCCAACTTAGTTCGATACTCCAATCTCACACCTCCTTCTACCAAGCACTCCTACACACCATCCACCTCTAAGAACCCAACTCCTATCTCTAACTTCAAACCCGAGTACCCTCTCATACTATATCCTCACTTCTCTTAAGGCCATTTCTCACACTTCCCACACTTCCCAAGATATCACCAGCATCATGCCTTGCAAAATTCCTAAAGCTCACTCAGTCTTACCTAAACCAACATTTCTCTCTTGCGACTTATCTCATAACATCCCCGATCATCCTAACCACTCAAGCTCTTTCACCACTCTTCTACCACGCTACCAACGACCTCACCCACAGGTTTAAGGAAGAAGCAATCATGAAGGTCATCAACATAAGGTCTACATCATATCAAATAGCATTCATAAACATAACATCATGGGTCCAACAAGTCTCAGTTTACCATCATGCTCAATAATCATTATAACATCATATATGAACATAACCAAATCAAGCTAGCAGGTTGCATTATAACCTTATCAGATGCAATTTAGGCTTCTTAGCATATGTAGTTCACATTTTACAGGCAAAGGAATTCAAATCATGCTTAGCAACTTAGAGTAGCAACACGTCACGACATCATGGTACATTAGATCCATAAGGCATCACATCATATCATCATAGACGACAGGCAATCAGGCAATAGTCATCATCGAGTCAGCACATCAACGTATAAACGTCACCATCAAAGCATTGCAACATGGTTATCAACATATTCAAAAAAGTTAGCAATTCAAACAGATGACACTCCCGCCTGCAAGTCATATCGTACTCGATAGTCGCAAACCTCAAAACATACTTGTCCCACCAACATCGTCGATCATGAGGCTTGTGGGTTATGGGCCCACGCTTCCGCCACACTGCTCTTTCGCTATGCAACTTTCTTTCTCTTTCAAGGAGTCGCTCACTCAATGTATCGCAGAGGAGTCTAAGTTAGCAGAGATAAGGGAGTGACAAGGATGGGCAACCCAATGTTCACTTCAGAACCAAACATAGACCAAGGCTAAGGGACGACAAGACTAGAGACAAGACTTTGACCCGGGAATAGCAACGATGCCCTTATGAAAGTCTATTAGGTTATAATCGCGACAAGTAACATAAATTCATCACGGAGCATATCAATTACAATAAACCACACTAACATGTACCTATCTCAAGGAGAACGACATGCATATTCAATCCAAAAGACATAATCGAATTCTACACGGGTGCATGTGAGATAAGCTAATAGCCTTTTATTCTAGGGAAGCAGATATGTCTAGCAATTTCAAGTAAGATATGCGGAGCCAGTAATGGTCATGCAGGGCTCAACAAGGATGACAAACATTATGTATATGAACAATGCACGAGCATGACAACAAATGAGTCCAGATATAGCATGACGAGGTACATCATAAAAATCAAACTAAGCGTCATATGAGGGTACATAAGAGCGGCATGACAATTATCACATCTAGCAACAAGGATCATATAGTAGGTTGAGAACGACATGTAATCATACGACGAGATACATTTAAACGCATAAGTAATACATGGTACTAGCGATACATGATAAGGCATGATCAAGAGTCATTAAGAGGAGCTCGACATAATATTCACGGAACATGAGGCATCATCAAAATAACAAGAAGGGCATCATTGGCGACATATTATAATCATGTTAAGAGCGAACCATCATAGAGCACATATATAGTACAATAGTCATCACATCATAGAACAAGTACAACAAGTGATCCTTTTAGTGAGTTATATTGGAAATCATCAGCCCTACCAGACACTACTAGCACTTATCAAACATTAACACAATCAAGGTAACTCGACTAAATCCATTCTAACATTCATGCATCATGTGTATGCGAAATCATGATATAGCGTGGTGTGTGATCATGCGAGGTGTCCAGTCATACGTCTATGCAAGCACGAGAGGATGTCATAGAACAATAGGGTAACACTACCGAGCGATAACATGTAAGCATGCTAGGATTACCCAATTAAGGAGAGCAAGTCAATCATCGAGCTCAACATTAATCTAATCAGGATGAGTAAAACATTTTAAGAGGACAACAAGAGGGAAGAAACACACTATCAGGGACCTAGCTCGAGAGAGAATCAACAGTAGCGTAGGCAAGGTATAACTTACACAAGTCATGATCAAAGGTCCTACATGATATTAATGGCTCAACATAACACGTGATACATACATGCAACTAATCATGGCGGCACGTAAGAAATCAATTCAATCACATTCAAGCAATCTAGAAACATGAGGAAGGTTTTACGATGTATAACACGAGTTTAGGTAATGGCAATATGATTAGAATACGGGGCATGAGCTCAAATCAACACATACTAGGATAAAACATGCATTTCTCAAGACTCAATTATACCAAATATTCTCTCTTCAACACAAGTAACACACAACAATATCAAGTGCAAAATAATCAGCAACAGTTAATCCGGCAATTACAAAATAGATATGCATGCTATAGGTTCTTGTCACAAAAGGAATGAAGAGCATCGACGCGTCATTAGCTAGTATGATAAAGATATCATTTACAGGCATTCATACGAAGAAGAAGATTTTATCACACTATCATGGACCTAAACCAGGAGAAACAACTATCATGTAGGTTCATATAATGTGGTTTATGCTTCTAATCAATCATTAATCAAGTCAACACAATAGGCCAAGTAGACATGTTATGACAACATGTAATCATGATAGAAAGTAAGACATAACACTAGACCTAAGCAATATAACTAATCATATTATGTCATGAAATTCAGAGAGAGTCACAATTACAACCGGACAGAGGTCCCTAAGGGCAACCATTGACTTTTCCCAACCGACTCATCACTCCTTTTACCCGTGGGACTTTGGTACGACTCTTGTGGTAGGAAAATACCGGTTAATCATCATAAAATTCAAGAAAGACAGTCTCATAAACACCTTACTCTCGACTCAAAATGACATCAAGAACTACATTCCAATACTCACTCAAACCACCTTTATATCCATACATGTTTCCGACACAATGTGTTTACCGACCCGATTCCCCGGGGAAAACACTGACATCTGGGAGGAAGACTCGATAGAACATAGTTGAAGGGCTGTTTCACACAAGCTGGACTTGACCATATAGAAATAAAGGTACTCCCGCTATCCCGTTTGCACAGGTAAGTCAATACACATTCATTGTTAGACATACCAAACCAGATCTCTAGCATAGCAAGCACTCAGCACAGAATCAGTTAATAACACTCATAATGATCTCCTTGGAGTCTCCCAACCTATCTGTAAAGAACAAGCTGATATTTTGCCTACCGTTCCCAACTACACCCAATAGGAGTGGTCTAGCGCCTTTTCTACCCACTCGTGTTCCCGTTTGGTCGGTTTTTCTCATTTATTAAAAGTCGAGTACAACATTACATAGTCCAATTTGGGGTTAGACGTCTTAAGTTCATTTTGCCCCTTCAAAACATCTTCAAATCCTTTGAAATCCATGGGCGGTTTTCCAAATCATACACTCGACCCTTGCGTACCCGAATTGCACAACCTCAGCTCTGATACCATCTTTGTAACGGCCCGGAATTATGATTTCCGGGTTACGTTTCAAGGGATGAAACCCCTTGTTCGGATCTTGCAATCCAGGTACGGGTCGAGGTTTCAAACCCATTTTTAAAACATTAAATCTTTAATCAACTTGTAAATTTATACCATCAAAGTAATTCCGGCATTTTTATTTCAAAACCTAAAACCCTTTAGATAGTTTACCAAATTGCATTAAACTAAAATAAACATCAAACCATATTTATAGATTAATAATAAAAGATCCTCTCATAATTTCCAAGATCACATATTTACTCATAATAAAATACATAGTTCAATAATATTATTTTAAACACTTGAAAGTGGATAATCAAAATTTCATAAAATATATTTCTTAAAAGCCGAATAGATATAATAATTATTATTATGATGAAACTAACAACAATTAAGTAGTAGCATATTGCCATATAACATATCTTAAAACAACAACCAAAACAATGATAATAAAAGGTAGAACCCAGCCCACACAAATAACCCGGAAGAAGCCCAAGGATAAGCCCAACCCGGATGAATATACCCGGATCCAACACTCCTCCTCACTGAAATCTGGAAAGAAAGGGAAACCCGGATAAGTTAACCCGACCCGATCTCATAACCCGATAAAATAGGCCCAAGCCCAAAGAAAGAAAAGGGTATTCGTCTTCAACCTCAGAGCCAAGCTCTGCTTCTGACGGAGGACGCGGAAGTGAGGAGGGAAGGAGCCTCAGGCCTCCGGTGGCCCTGCTCGGCTCGGAATCTATCCCAGGTGGTCGGAATAGGATTCCGACCACAACCCGACCCCAAGGAAGAAAGCGACAAAGGAAATAGGAAGGGAAAAGAAATCTTACAGTCGCGTCTCCGAGGTGCTGCTCCGGCGGCAATGGCGGATCCGACTGCAATCGACGGGGAAGAAACGTTGCTCGAGCCTAGGAAGGAGATAGGGGGGTTCAAAGTTGCGCTTGAAGGAGATTCGAATCGAAAATGGAAATAAAACCTACCAGACCTTCTGAACGGAAAACAGGGGGAGGAAGAGGGAGGCGCGGCGGCATTGGCTCCAGGGAATCCTTCGGGGCTCGGACGTCGAGGTTCTGTCGTCGGAGATTGGCTACTGCTGCCATGGTTCGTTGAGAAGCAAGAAGAGTGGCGGCTCGAATGGGGTGCCTTCACGGTGAGTTAGGGGAGGTCCCTGGCTTCCCCGCATCTCCACAGCGGCGATGGAAACAACTGAAAGGGGAGGCGCCGCCACTGCTGCTGACGGAGACGAAAAGGAGGAGGAAGAACTGCGGATTGCTCGACAGAACGAGAAACAGAGAATGAGGGAGGGTGTTGGTGGTGGTGCTTGCTCGAGGCGGCGGTGGCGGAAAGGGGGTCTTGTGGTGGTGTGCAGTGCTGCGAGAAACCAGAAAGGGGAGGTTTTGAGTTTTAATTTTCAGAAGGGATAAGGTAGGGAGGAAGAGAGATGATGCTATTGTGTTTGGACTTTGGAGCATCGATTCAAGATAAAAGGGAAGGGGAAATGGGGAATCCTATCCTCCTGCAATCGGCGTGGAGATGACCTAAATTTGATGTGGAGGGTTGGTTGGCACTTTGCCAAAGAAAGGAGGGCAGGAGTGATGGAAGAGGGAGGGGAGGTGAGGATGTCTAGTTGATTTTGGGGGGTTTCTGCAATTCAGACCGGGAGAGAGAGAAAGAAAGGAAAAGAAAGAATTTGCGTGGTCCCAATTCATAAAACGCAAGGAGAATATACCCGACAATTAAATTCGAACCCGCTAATCCCGACTCTATCGAAATTTAAATCGAACTTGTAAATCATTACCGGAATTTAGTTAATCTATCAAGACTCGCAACTCGAAAGTGAAAATCAAATTCCGTCAAAAATCAAAATTTTAAAACAATGCCGGAAGGATTTTAAAAATACGATTTTTAAGGCGAATATGAGGATTTTCAAATATCCGAATTTTTGACATAAATCCCTTTTATTTTATTAATTATTAAGATTTATTATTTAAAAATCTGAGCCTTTACATGGAACTTCAACAGCGGCAGCTCCACCGTAGGATCTCTCCACACCTGGTACGCACGGTGATGCCTGTAAGACACAAGCAGCTCTCTCGGCGGCAATAAAGGGTCGACCTGCACAGCCGGTGCGGCAGCCTGCGCAGGGATGGGCTCGGGCTCTACTTGTGGGCCCCCTTGGCCCTGAGCCTGCCCCTCCTGACCGTCGTCAGCCTCCTCAACGACGTCAGGGATCACATCATCTGCAGAGCCCAAGTAGATCGCCGCTGGTGTGGCGGAGGTCGAAGGCTCGGGCTCGTGTGTGCCGGGTGTAGAAGCCTCTGGCATGGCTGAAGTAGAAGCCTCTGGCGGCACGACTGAAGCAGAAGTCTCCGGAACGGCTGAAGAAGATGCCTCCGGGATGGTGGGTGGAACACGAGTAGGAGGTCTACCAATGTCGGCCCGTCGCCCAGCGACTACGTCGGTGATGCAGCTACTCAAAACCTCAGGGGGGCCGTCGCCCAGCGACTACGCCGGAGGGTACCGTCCCCCCTCATGAGCCTCCCTGCCTGTTATTATGAACTGTATTTTATTATAATTTATTATACTATAATTTAATATAATTTAATATATTTTAATGATTTTATTTTCTTTCAATTTAAATTTATTTCTATGTATTTTATTATATTTTAATGTTTCTATTTTCTTTCAATTTAAATTTATTTCTATGTATTTTATTATAATTTATTATATTTTAATGTTTTTATTTTATTTCAATTTAAATTTATTTCTATGTATTTTATTATATTTTAATGTTTTTATGTTCTTTCAATTAAAATTTATTTCTATGTATTTTATTATAATTTATTATATTTTAATGTTTTTATTTTCTTTAAATTTAAATTTATTTCTATGTATTTTATTATATTTTAATATTTTTATTTTCTTTCAATTTAAACTGCACGTGCTTAACCACGTGCAATTTTGCACGTTCCTAAGGACGTGCAAGCACGTTTTCAAAAAAAAAAAAAACGTGCTTGCACGTCCTGCTTCGGGTGGCTCTCACCCTACTTGCACGTCCCTAAGGACGTGGGGATTTGCGGTGTATATAGCCGAAACGTTTTTATCTATAACTACGTACATCACTAATAACAATAAAATTAGTGATAAAAGGTTAATGGCTGGGCCACCACCAATTTGAAGTGAAAGCTGCAGCATGCAGTTTTGCACGTCCCTAAGGACGTGCAAGCACGTTTTTAAAAAAAAACAAAAAACGTGCTTGCACGTCCTGCTTCGGGTGGCTCTCACCCTACTTGCACGTCTGATAGCATGCATTTAGAGAGTTATAATAGGTTGCATTTAGCTTAGTTATGATGCATATCGTGCATGGTTTAAGTATAATTTGCATATTTGTTCTCTGTGTGGTTGGAGTCGGAATCTACATGTTTTTATTGATTATTCCAGGTAATCGTGGATCCGAGGAGGAGACATGAGTTGATAACGCATTGGATGAGAATGTCTAGTTGATCGAAGAAGCTTACATGAAGATCTCAAGAGGTCCTGAGAAGATGAAGCGAACTTAAACGAAGAACAAGTCTGCAGAAGTTGTCGCCAGACATGCTGAACTTGTTTTGCACTTTCTGGAGGCCTCGGTTGTCCGATCGACTATTATGACCATGCGTTGGAAAGCTCTTTCACAGAGCTACAACTTTCATGTTGACGTCGAGAGCTAATTCGAGACGGAATTTTCGGGAAAACCCAATGCAGCGGCCGCCGCATAATTTGCTGCGCCCGCCGCCAGGGGCGGTATTCATGCTGCGCCCGCCGCAGCTGCCGCCAGCGCGCAGCGTGTTTTGGAAAAAACCCTAGTTTTCTATTATGTTGTTTTGAGGCCGACTTGGATGTTTTATTAGGCCACTTTTATGTTATTTTTCATTACTTCCATTCTATTCTTACGAACCATCAGACAATTAGAGAGAGAGCGATGTTCGCCATGGGCGACTAAACTCTCTTCGTTCTACTTGCAATTTGAAGCTTCATTTCGATTGATTGTGAGTTTCTGAATCTTGTTCCTTATTTCCTATATTGAATGCTTCAACTTCTTTGTGCTTGATTGTTTATTGTTTTGTTCTTTCTCGTCTGGCCAACTAGTTAAATCAATTCAATTGCTAGGGTTTTGTAGATTTCTGATTGCGAACCTTAACCCAAGTGGCAAACTTATTCCTTTAGGGCTGATTGAACTAATTGGATTGGTAGGAAGTTGGATGTGTTGTTAAATCCCTCTTTAGGGACTGCAAATACCTTGGTTAATCTCTGAACTTAAAGCTATCAATTGGGTTAAATCCTTCTTTAGGGACTGTTCGATTGATAAGGGTTTCTAGGACTGATTGGACTAGTAACTATATTAGGTCGGGACAAGGGCATTCATAGGAAGACTAAAAGGACAAGAGGAAGTTACAATATCAATTCAACCAAATAAAGTGGATAGTTGTAGGTAGAGCGATCTTCTCTAATTTGTTTTGCATTATTTGTTTTTATTTTATTTTGTTTTCTTTTCAATCTCAATCAACCAAAACCCCACTTTCTACTAATTGGTAAATACACATTGCTGAGAAATACTTGATTTTCTGTGGGATCGACCTCTTACTTGCTTGCTATACTAGTTTGTAGGTTTGAGTTTTATTTTGATACGGTTTATGCGACTAAAAATCGTCCATCAAATTGGCGTCGTTGCCGGGGAATCAAGTTTATTTCTTTGTTGTGTGTATTTATTAATTTTTGTTTATATATCTAACTTTGTTGTCAACCTATCTTATGGTTCAAACATCAAGATATTAGTATACCTATATAATATATATTACTAGTAAACTAACACAAAATAAATTTATTCACTTCAATATTTATATCATGTGAATTAATCTTCTCATCAATCTCCTATATCACTCTCACTTCTTTGCCTCAGCGGTGAACAGAAGAAAAAAAATTCAACTGTCAAAACCAAATCCGATCCGACTGACCTGACCCAAACGCTCGAAAAATTTTGAGTCAATTAAGACCCGAAAATTTTGACCCAATTAGTTTTACTCGGATTAAAAAAAACAGTATTTTTTAGGGTAAATTGGATTTTGACCCGGCCAGTGACCCAGTTTGTTAAAACAAAACTATAAAATCAAAGAAAATCCCAAAATCATATAATCATATTAGGGTAAATTCAACAATTAATTTTATTAAAATTAATTGAGTTATAGTTATATACTACGTATTATTTAAATTATTCATGGAGATTTCAATTTATTATATTTTATAATTAAAAACTCTATAAATATCAAATAAATTTTTAAATATTTTTAAAAAGTTATTTCATACTGACTAGTAATGTGTATAAACTTATTTTAAAATTTTAAGTTTATAAAAAAATCATGAGTAATTTAGTAAAAATCAAATACTTCAAATCAAAGGTAGTATATAATTACAAGCGCATCTAGAATTTAGGATGACAACTTCTAATAAGTATAGGCTAAAAAGAATTAAACAACTTAGCGACCACGTTTTTAACTTTAACATTTTAAAGTTATCGTAAAATCATTAAAACACGATTTTTTATTTTTTAACAAAAATTGCCAAACCTAAAATTGACCCGATTTTATTCAAAATTGGACTAAATCCAGGTTCGTGTTAACCTAGATATTCCCGAGATCCGTTTCGATTCACATGCCAATTCAAAATGTACTTCCCGAGATCCCCACACCTACTAAAATGTACTTCAATTCACATGCATATATAATCACCAAAAAAAAAATCACATGCATATATATATGACAAATTGACAGCCCTGCCTCGTCTCGTCCACTTCAAACTGCGCATTCAATTTCAGATTTGCAGTTTGCCAGAACTTTAAATTTGGTTGTTTTCGTATGTGCACTCTTTAAAAATGTGCCGTTTTAATCCTCTCTTCGTATGATTTCAGTCTTTAAAATCTTTGAAGGAGCAAGAGAAAGAGAGGAGATCGATAAGCCAAAGCCCTCAAATTCTCAAAATCTACTTTAGGAAGTTGTAGATTTTCTTCATATATGGAATGGAGATAACTAGCTATACATATGTAAATGTAAGTACTATCTCCAAAGCTCTATATATCTCTAATCTCTATCATTTTGCAGTATAGTTTAATTGGTTTGGTTTGATGTTCGATTTGGAAACCGATGCAAGCTGTTGATCGACGATCAATTGATTTGGGAGCTCGCAATGTTCAACAGAGGAGGAAGAAAGGGGGCAGTTGGAATACGCGGGAAAATGGGAGAAGCTGTGATCTCTTTCTGTTTCATTGAATTGGATCAGTTTACAGATGGAGCACCATCTATTTATATACAAGCAATCAACAACAGCTAATCAACTCTTGTTAGTTACACGGGAATTGATCCTATACAACTCAACCTATAGCTTTCTCATGTGGCTGCACTTTGGAGATGCTCTGTTGGTGTTGTTGATCAGCTGAAGACGTCACTAGCAGCTGAAACATAGCTCAACACCCCCCCCCCCCCCCCCCAAACTTGGGGTGTTGAAAGCCCAAGTTTGCCAAGCAATTCATTTTGCTGGTGAGAAGGAAGAATTTTAGTGAGGACATCAGCAATTTGTGAAGAGGTTGGGACATGACATAAATCAATCAAGCCTTCGACAACCTTTTCTCTAGTGTTTCGTGCGCTCGTGATAGACATGATTGTGAGCAAGATGGATAGCTGATTGGTTATCACAGTAGAGAGTGATTGGTTTGACTGGAGCAACTGCTAATTCCTCAAGAAGACGAACTAACACTAGTACAAAAAAGGTCTTACACAACGGTTATTTATTAACATAAACAATGGTTATTGTACTGTTGTCTATGTCAGTGCGGTTTTAGATGAAACAACGGTTGGACCTATGACAACGGTTCTTATAAACAACGGTTATAACCGTTGTCTAAGATACTATATAACCGTTGTCTATGAGACTCCAAAATTTTCAAGAATCAATATTACACAGTTATAACCGTTGTTTATGTGTCATATAACCGTTGTTTATGTGTCATTAAACCGTTGATTATGTGTTATACAACCGTTGTTTATGTACAATCTAATTGTTGTCTAGGTGGACTATAACCGTTGTCTATGTGCTATATAACCGTTGTTTATATCCCATATTCCCGTTGTCTAAATTCCGTTTAACCGTTGTGTAAATACAATTAAACCGTTGTCTATATACAATCTAACTGTTGTATATGTATATTTCAACCATTGTGTATGTACCAAATAACCGTTGTCTAAACTCCATTTAGCCGTTGTCTAAATATAAATGAACTGCTATCTATATACAATATAACCGTTGTATATGTATATTTCAACCGTTGTGAATAACATATTTTTAAATTTGAACGAACTAATGACAACGGTTAAACTAGCCGTTGTCTATCCCTGTTTTTTGCATATTGTTAATTTTAGCATATTTACACACAATAATGCAAGCACCTGTAATAGATCCGCTCAAAATTATGTTTAAAAAATACCACAAGACAATGACATCATTTACTACTACTCTACTAGTATATAATATCAAGTACATCTAGCCAATCATATGACTTTACATGTAATGAACCGTAAAGAACCTTGCTCAATATTGTCATTCCGGGATGATTATGAAGGGGTATAATAGATGAAGGGGCATGAAGAAGATTCCATTGCGGCTTTTCTTCCCATTGCTACCATTTGCAGAAGCTATCCACTTCTGCGTTGCATGTGCTTCCTGATCCAAACCCAAATTAGCAGGCTTTAAACCATCTGGAAAACATATCAATCGTGATTAAAACTATCAAATCTTTCAAAACCACGAAAAACTATAATTGGAACACGTGTAGAAAGAGGAAGTCAAAATGAACAATGACACTTTGATTTTATGACCATATCATTGCAGAAACAAACTATTTCTACATATTTAGAACCTAATATAAAAAATTGTTTCTTAGCAATTGAGAACGCACATAAATTTATTTGTTTCTTTAGTTTCTTTCAAACATTTCTTTCCCTGTAAAACACAATTAGTCTACAACAAATGAAAGAATAAACCATAAATCTACACCTTCCCTCACTAAAAAAAAAATTCACATTATAGGCAAACAAACCTTAAATAAAAAACAATTACGTGTAGAAAAGAAAATGAACAAAGCAGGAAACTTGAAAATTGACCTAATATTGTGTGAACCCTCTCAAGAGCCTCTTATGATATTGGGCCATTGGAGGTGAAGGACTCTTTAAAGGCATCATATATTTTCTCTATGACGGCATGGTGTAGGAAAGGGGAAAACCTAGTGGCAGTCAACTTCAAAGTGACAAAACCTGATCACTGATATCAATCAACCGTGTGTAAGCAACCTCATTCCAAATCTCCCTCCTGCTACATTGCTGCATCAAGGAACAAAAACAAATTTCAAGGGACATAAAGGAAGATCAAACAAGAGGGGGAAAGAAAAGGCATAACCAAGAGACTAGCAATCAGAAATTTCTATATTTCCTAAGAAGTTAATGGGATCACTAAAAATAGCAAACAAGAAAACTAATGGTACATGCCTATCAATATTATACTATTATGTCTTGAAAAGGAATCAGTAATTTTTTTTAATGCACAAATTGATTATTAATTGTATTCTCGCCACCAAGTCTATGTTCAATTGCTTTTTTGTGACATTTTCAACACCAAAACATGACTGCATTTCAGAAATTGAACAGCCAAAGAGACTTATATGATTTACCTTGTTGCATCAAAACCACCAATTTAACAGTACTTTGATGCTCCAATTCCACCATCAGGCCCCTGTACATAAATATGAAAGCAATGAGTGGGAAGAAAAGGACATAAAAAAATAAAACTTCACCTGCGCTCTTCGATGTCCAAACTCAAGCAAAAGTTTGGATTTTCCAGCAACAAATCTGTGCCTTGCAACATTAGTAGCCACCAGCAAGGCATAGTTGACAAGATTTACAAGAGTAGTTTCTAGAAGTTGAGCCACCGTAATAGATACATAGAAGAAACCTTCTCAAATTAATCTCAGGCAACAAGTTCAGGTTGGCACAATCAACAATCAACATAAGCAAATTCATAAGAAAGTACAACTACATAGTTTGAGTTTGATATCAAATCTTTGACAGAATGAAAAAAAGCCCTTCAGGGTTAGAAGAATGAGCAAAATAGTTTTAGGACTTACTGCTATTGGATCTGCCACTCTTATCAGTGGCATTCAAGGGAAAACAATTGACCCTTCAGGGACAGCATAGACTTCAACATCTGGGCAGTCCATTTTTCTAAGATAATCAAGAAAACCATCCTAAGACATATGCACGAAGAGATCAGGCGTTGCATTAATTGTAATAAGTGAATACAAAAGTATGTATATTTTATGAGCGCATCCCAAAGACACCTCGACATAGCTAAAAAAACAGGTCTAAAGCAAGCACATTGACCTTGCTGATCAATGTGCTTGTTAACCCTCATCATGACTAAAATTTCATTCAACAACAAACATTAATCTCTCCATCACATTGATACTGCTGATCTTAAACAGTTCATAACTAAAAACAGTTCTAATAAACCGATCATCTGCTAAATACAACTTTATTGTCAGAGCAAATTTATGCCAAATGCGAAGTCGGCGGATCTCAGTCTCCTTCCAGGAATTTGGTTCGATGACATTTACCACATAAATTGCCAGAAAGTGCAATCAATTCTCCTAAATATACTCAAAATTTCTTAAATAAATCACAGATCACCTATTAGTAAGACGATCCCATCTCAAAGTTGTTCATTTTCACAGGCTCACATAATCAGTTGCGTTGATTGAGATGATCCAATTACGAGTCCTTACTTATTTTTCCAAATGAAAGACCACACTTTACCCCCTTTTTTGGGTGAATATAATCAATGTTACATTGAATGGGTGTGAAGCACACATGCATATTAGTTTTAAGTATGTAAGTAGGAAGAATTAATGCTCATGAGTTGAAACTGCATTAATTATTGGATTTAGAGGAGTGAAAGTTCACAGATGAACTGAACTGCACTACAAGAGCATGAGTTACCTGAAATACAAATTGCATGACCGTAAATGTAAAATACCTTTTCTTCACGGACGGCATAATATGAAAACAAGCGTAGATGAGCTGCAATACAGTGCCTTAGAAACCTGCCATTTTAAGCAACACAAATGCTTAAAATTAAGGACAACATTTGGAGAATAAGAATGTTAATCAGCAAGTACTTATGCACTTGTAATTTCCAAGGAACAATATACTACCCAGAGCCCCATACGGCCATACCTCTAAAAACATGTCTCTCTGTCAACAGTAATTGCCACCATCTCAATCTATTGTTTTTAATTTGTGAATACTATATGTTGATATAAGTTTAATCAATCTTTAATTATATCTGTGAAGGTGGAATATATATATATATATATATATATATATATATATATATATATATATATATATATATATATATATATATATATATATATATATATATATATATATATAAGGATTTTAATACAATAGCACATATTAATGCCTACATTCTATAGTTCCTCAAATTCTAACTGCAAAACCAAATTCTAAGGGGTTAGCTATGCTATATTTCAAATTATTGCTACAGATATCCAAACATAAAGGTCTACAATTCATCTATGTTGATTTCAATTCACATATTGTACGCAGGTCAAGGCATGATTTTGTGGGTAAAAAAAATCTCTATGAGCAAGGCATCAGTAAATTAATGCAGTTTCTTTCAATATTGGTCAAGGGCCATCGTCTCTAATCTCTATCACCAAATTGCACATATCAACACAATCTGATAAGCTACAAATTGAGCAGAAATATGTATATGTTAACCTTATTTGTATAAAATCTTAAATCTCCTTAATACAAAAGAAAGAAAGAAAAAAATCTCTCCATTCTCAATGATCAATCCACCAAAATCTGTTCTAGATTCAAACTCGTTGAAGGCTTTGTAGGATGTAGCTACATAAATTTCTAACTTAAATAATCGATGTTAACCTTATTTGCTTCCTATTTCAATCTCAGAGTGGATCAAATTAAGGGAGAATTGCATAGAAAAGGAGGAAAACAAACCTGGAGAAGCTCTCGGCGTCTTCGACTGGCAGCGAATTGATTCGAATCTCCACTCTTCGAAAGCCCTCATGTTTCTGTGGTCAATCTCGGCCCCAAATCGCCTTCATAAACTCCGAGAATTCGTTGATGTTGAGCAAAATATTTTCATCGATCTTCGAATTCTCCTTACAAATCCTAATTACGAAGGCATCATTCACTGAAAGGCTTTGTGGCTGGCGCCTGGCGGAAGCGGAGAGTCCGAGGGGCGAACAGGGAGAGGCAGACTCTGTCGGTAGCAGAGAGGGAGAGAGAGACGAACGGCGGTGGAAACACGCAGACATCCATAATTGAGAGGGGTGAGAAAGAAAGCCAGGGAGGCGAGAGAGAGAAGCGAAGTGAGAGGGATGGCAATTTTGTAAATAAAAAAGCACGTATTGAAGGATTAAGGGTAAAACTGTAAGTCAACTTTGTGCTCATTGCCGCATTTACCCTAAATTGGGCATAGATCACGGTTTTATCAACCATATTATTTGAGATGTGTTCTATATATATGATAATGGTTATTTATATATTTGTTGTCTTTGTAATTACAAAGACAACGGTCTTAATTGGACATATACAACGGTTCTGCCAATCGTATTATTTGAGATGTTTCGATATCTATGACAACGGTTCTTCTTATATTTGTTGTCTTTATAATAATAGAGACAACGGGTTTAATTAGTCATAAACAACGGTTCTGTGAATCGTATTATTTGAGATGTCCTCTATATCTATGACAACAGTTCTTTGTATATTCATTGTCTTTGTACTTACAAAGACAACAGTTTCAATTGTACATAGACAACGGTTCTGTCAACCGTATTCTTTGAGATGTCTTCTATATGTATAACAACGGTTCTTTATATATACGTTGTCTTTGCAATTACAAAGACAACGGTTATAACTAATAACCGTTGTGCGTACCCAAAAACTATAATTTCTGCCAATATAGACAACATTATTTAAAAAACCGTTGTCTATACGGTGTTGTCTAAAACCATTTTTGTACTAGTGTAACCATGTTACCTTAGCTGCAGTTTGAGCCATGGCTCTGTACTCAGCCTCAGTGGAGCTTCGAGATACTACTCCCTGCTTTTTGGATTTTTCCAGCTAATGGGAGAGGAGCCTAAGAGGATGACAAATCCAGTAACAGATCTTCTCGTATAGCCACATGAAGCCCAGTCAGAATCTGTGTAAGCTGCAATCCCGGGCTTGTCAAAACCATTGAGAACTATTCCATGATGTGGGGTCCCAGCAAGATATTTAATGGTGTGATGAAGTGCCTCTAGATGAGAGGTACGAGGAGACTGGAGAAACTGACTTAAAGATTGAGTGGCAAAGCATAGATCTGGTCGAGTGTGGGTTAGAAAGTTCAGCTTACCAACCATTCTTCTATAATAAGAGGCATCTGGCAATAGATCACCTAGGAGAGGGTCTAACTTCATATTTTGAGGAAGTGGAGTGTAGACAGTGTGGATGTTTGTGAGGCATGATTCACTGATCACTTCCTTACTGAACTTGTGTTGAGACAAATGAATTCCACTTGAGCTGTAAGACACCTCAAGGCCCAAAAAATAATGTAGAATGCCTAAGTCCTTGATGTTGAACTTGTGATCAAGATATGCTTTGAGATTGGAAATCTGGAGGGGATCTGAACCAGTGACCAAGAGGTCATCCACATATACAGCAACAATGGTGATGTGGCCATTAGCTCTCTTGGTAAACAAGGAATAATCCAGTTTTGATTGAACAAATTGTAGGGCCAATAATGCAGATGTGAGTTTGTGAAACCACTGATGACTAGCTTGCTTAAGGCCATAGAGTGATTTCTGAAGTTTGCAAACAAGATTGCCAGGAGTGGGATACCCTTCAGGCGGCTTCATGTAAACTTCCTCATATAGATCACCATGGAGGAAGGCATTATTGACGTCCATTTGATGAAGAGACCATTGGTTGGCAGCAGCAATGGCAATGACAGTCCTAATAGTTGTCATTTTGACAACAAGAGAAAAGGTTTCATGATAGTGCCTTCAGTTTGAGTGAAACCTTTGGAAACCAGCCGAGCTTTGTGGCGCTCAAGGCTGCCATTAGCTTTCAACTTGACTTTGAAGACCCATTTACAGCCTATAGCTCTCTTTCCTGTAGGCAAAGGAACAAGTACCCAAGTGTTGTTGGCAGTTAGAGCATCCAACTCCTTTTTCATTGCTAAAATCCAATTGGGGTCCTGGACAGCCTCTTTATATGTGGTTGGTTCAATATATGTGGTGATTTTGGACAAAAAAAGAGAATGATGTGGATGGTAGAGAAGATGCAAAGAAAGTTGTAGGATAGTGAGATATTGAAGAAGTAGAGCATACATTGCATACAAAGTCATTGAGATGAGTGGGAGGATGATGGATTCTGGATGATATCCTGAGGTTGGGGGCAACAGGAGGTGGGGTAATTGAAGGTGTAGCAGCAATTTGTGTATTGGGTGAAAGGCTGTCACTAGGTGAAGGTGTATCAGCAATTGATGTATTGGGTGAAGGTGAGGGAGAAGAGTTAACTTAAGGAAATTAATTTGTGTCTGGCAATGGTGAAGATGTGGTAAGAGGGAGAAAAATATGAGAAGGGAACTCAGTTGCAGGAGGTGGAAGAGTAATGTCAGGTAGTGTGGTGGTATGGAAAGGGAAGTGAACTGATATGGTCCCCATGTATCAAAGTAAACAAGGTCAAAAGGAGCTGCAGACCTGTGTGATCTCAGCAAAAATGGTTGTCTGTGGAGCTTGGCTTGAGGACAAATCTGACAAATGGATGGTGGGGAAGCAATGTGTATAGTATCATCTATGAATTTGATTTCAGAGAAAGGCAAATGCCCCATTCAACAATGTAAGAGTTCAACTTTACAAATAGTAGACAAACCAGTAGCTGCAGTGTTCATGAAACTAGATGACACATTATTACATTTGGAAAAGTCAAATTGCAGAATGTGAGACAACTCAGGAGAATTTGGCAGCTCATATGGCTTGTGTGCAATGTATAATCCACGATCTTCACTTCCAACAACCAGAGGATTCCTCATCAAAGGGCCCTGGACGATGCATGAAGATGGAGTAAAAATCACATTGGACTGTATGTCTTTTGTGAGTTTATGAATGGACATTAAATTGAAGTGAAAATCTGGAACATGGAGAACATTTTTTAGAGAAATATCATTGTTAACTTTGACAGTACCAATATTGGTGATGTTGGCTTTCATGTTGTTTGGTAAGGTGATGGAAGATGGCTTTGAGGATGGCTCAAAGGAGTGAAAGAGATTAAGGTTGGGGCTCATATGGTCACTGGCTCCACTGTCCAGTATCCAAGAAGAATTAAGCAATGAAGAAAAGAGACAGGATTTCATACCTGCCAACATAGCTGAGGGTTCCTTGACTTCATGATGCTGAAGAAGAGACATCGGCTGTTGGTATTGTTCTTGAGTGATGGAAGCTGATGAAGTGGCAGTTGCAGCTATCTTCTTTGGAGCTCCTGCAGATGAACTTTTAGTGGGATAGCCATGGAGCTTCCAACATCTATCAATCACATGGCCAAGGGTCTTGCAGTGAGTGCAGAAAGGGCGAGATCCATTGGAAGACCGTGTGTTTCCATTGCTAATACTTGATGAGTTGGATGGATAGCCATGCAATTTCCAGCATTTGTCCATGGTATGACCTGCAATCTTGCAGTGATCAAAGAAAGATCCTCCTGAGCCCCCTGAATTGGAAGGATACCCGTGAATCTTCCAACACTTTTCCATTACATGACCAGTCATTTTGCAATGTTCACAAAACAAAGATTTCTTGAAATTTCCCTTGGACTGTGATGCAAAGGCAGAAGCATCACTTCCTGAAGCAGCATCTTTGCTTACACCTCTTTGCTGTTCATCTTGAATCAGGAACCTGTAGGCATCATCAATGTCTTGAGGTGGTTTCATCATGAGGATATTGCCTCTAACACTGTTGTAAGACTCATTGAGTCCCATCAAGAAGAAGATCACCTGCTGATCTTGGATCATCCTTGACATGGCAAGGGTTGAACCACACTCGCATGATTCACATTCGACAAAATTGATGTATTCATCCCAGGATTTCTTAAATTTGGTGAAATAATCTGGAATGTTGAGATTTCCTTGCTCAACTGAAATTACATCTTTCTGAATTTGATATAAACGAGTCCGATTTGCCACACCAAATCGGCTCTCCAGATTTTTCCAAATTTGCGATGCATTTTGACAATAAACCACAGATTCGGCAATATCTTTATTCACAGAGTGCAAAAGCCAAGAGAGTACCATATTGTTGCATCTGTCCCAGTGCTGCTGTAGAAGGAGTCGATCGGCGGCCGGTCATTTACAGGTTCCGGTGACAAAGCCGATTTTGTTCTTCGCCAGCAACGACACTTCCACAGATCTTCGCCGGTGACTGTAATTCTTTCCATCAAGGAGTCGTGTGGAGAGAATCGAGCTCGGATTTTCCGAGTGATGGAGAAAGAGTTCATCCATTGGATCGATTCCTGCAACCACGACGTTCCGAGGATCTGTTCTTCACTGTGCTCTAATACCATGTTGATCGACGATCAATTGATTTGGGAGCTCGCAATGTTCATCAGAGGAGGAAGAAAGGGGCTGTTGGAATACGCGGGAAAATGGGAGAAGTTGTGATCTGTTTATGTTTCATTGAATTGGATCAGTTTACAGATGGAGCACCATCTATTTACAGATGGTGTTGTTGATCAGCTGAAGACGTCACTAGCAGCTGAAACATAGCTCAACACAAGCCATGTGGATATTGGTACTCAATCTTCTTATTGCTTGTCTTTAGGTTCTTGAAGGTCCGACAAAGTGAAGGAAAGAAAGTTTATCATTACTTGAAGCTAATGGGTTGTTCAAAAAAGTTTAGATGCTTATCGGGATGTTTTTTTGAAATGTGTTTCTTCAAATTCCCGTAGCCCAAGTTATTCGTATAATAACTTGGGCTATGGGAATTTGAAGAATCGGATCTCCCAGAAACATACCGACAAGGTCGTGTTAGGCTCGGGCAAATTTGAAGCGATTTGTCGATATTGTGTCTATAAATACAAGGTGACGAATAACTTGGGATACAGGAATTTGAAGAAACACATTTCGAAGAAACATCCTGACAAGGCTGAAGCATCGGGATCGGGTAATTAGCTTGTATTGAGTTAATTGTATAAAGTAGTTAAATTTGAAATATGATGAAGTATTAAATAAAGTAATATGTAAGTTGTTTTTATTTTTTTTGTTATTTCAAGTTTAGAAGTTGGAAATCGGTCCCCACTAAAGAGGCCAGTTCGGATTGTAATCATTGTTCGACTTAAAATAAACTTGTATGTTTCATAATAGTGTATTACTCCCTCCGTTCAAATATGTAAGATCATTTACTTTTCGACACGTAGTTTAAGGAGCTAAATACTATATAAAAATATTGATTTTTTAAAAATTATTTTTTTACATTTTAATATTTATTAATAAAAAGTGTTATACTGTAAAAAATTAATTTTAAAAAAATTAATATTTTATATAGTATTTAGCTCCTTAACCTACGTGCCAAAAAGTAAAAGATCTTATATTTCCGAACGGATGGAGTATTATTTGGTTTATCACAACTTTAAATGAGAGAAAATAGTAAAATAATTATTAACACGTGAAGACATTATTATATTTTGAAAAAAAAAACGAGGAAATATTAATACTGTATACTTATTTGGTTTATCACAACTTTAACTAATTCCACAATCTCTTAGCTGATGGTGACCGATCATTGCAAAGGTGAAATAGCCTAAATAATAGAGTGACAGAGAGAGAATGGTTTATATACAAGGACATGTTTACCAAGGATACTATGGATAATAGAAATATTACTGTATACTTTTTTTCAGCCACATCATCCTAATATCTTATTCTCATTTTTCTTACTTTATCAGTAGCATCCCTAGTATATCAAAACCTATCTTTTCATACCAACTCAATTTAAAAAAGGGCGTTGTTAACCGCACAACAAAAAATCTGGTGGGGCACCCAAAAAAAAAATAGCCTTCCGTGTTTTAGAAACGGAAGTAATGCTATATTAATTATTTCGTTTTTTTTTTATTTTTTGGAAAATATTATACACAACTTCCGTGTTTGAAAAACGGAAGGTCAAATCAACTTTATACCTTCCGTTTTTAAAACACGAGAGACAAAAGTTGTTTTATGTCTTCCGTGTTTTAAATACGGAAGTACAAAATAGATGTTTGCCTTCCGTGTTTTAAATACGGAAGTACAAAATAGCTATTTGTCTTCCGTATTTAGAAAACGGAAGGGTATGTTTAATTATTATTTTTCGGGTCAAAAAAGGTTATGATTTTCTTATTAATAGGACGGTCATAAGCGGTATATGCCCTAGTTCCGCCGAATTGAGTAGAAAAATGCCAAACCACGCATCCAACGGTAACGAAGAAGTCAACAATAATATTCAGGTATTTCAATTCGTGAAATTTAATGATAATATTGATTCAATTCGTGAAATTTGATTATTTTCAACGCTATTTCAATTGTTTTCAGTTTGATAGAATGAACATCGTTGGATTCGATTATTCGCCTTGTTTTGCGAATAATTAGTACTGGTCGGATAGAAAATCGATGTTAGAATGGGCTCGTCAGATTGCTTTTGTGAACAACTTTGTTCTCACAATTGTAAAATCTTGGAATAGCTCTGCAACCCGATACGGCTCAGTATATTTTGGATGTGAAAAATATGGAGAAAATAGAAATCGGAAGAAGAAAATCAGAGGTGCTGATGTACCAGTAATGGTCCCGCGGGATGGAAGGTCTAAAAAAAATGTCCATTTTTGTTGTATGGTTGGGAAGCCGAAAGAAATGTATGGCGGCTGAGAGTGGAGTTTGGTATGCATAACCATAAATTGCCTCCTAAACTGCAAGGTCATCAGATGGTGGGACGATTGACTAATGAGGAGATTCAACTAGTCAAAGATTTGACAATCGGAGGGGTAAAGCCAATTCCCCTTCTTGCGACATTGAAAAATACTTTCAAGGAGAATTTGAGCACGAGACAACAAATTTATAATGCAAGGGCGAGAATCAAGAAGAATGAGATGCAAGATATGACCCCAATGCAACACCTCCACAATATGCTCGCGTATCGAAAATTCACTTTTAGTCACAGGCTTCGTCCCGATGGGTCTTTGCAAGACTTAGCATTTGCTCATAAGGATTCACTAGAGTTGTGGAAGAAATTCTCATACGTCATGATTATGGACGCAACCTATAAGACTAATAGGTAAGCTTAAGTTTTGGTAATGCAGACATTATTCTAATTTTATTGTTTGTAATTGAATCATCTAATTTAGAAAATGACTATGATGTAGGTACGATTTGCCGTTGTTTGAGATAGTTGGACTAACAAGCACTGAGATGACGTTTAATGTGGGATTTGCATTCTTGGGTAATGAAACTGAAAATACATACAATTGGGTGTTGCAACAAGTGGAAGGATGGTGTCCAAACCGTCCAGGGGTGATAGTGACTGATAAGGATGTTGCTTTTATCAATGCGGTTGCTACAGTATTTGGGGATGCAAATCACATGTTGTGCGAGGTTCACATGCATCGTAACATAGAAGAAAATGTTTACATGAAATCCCATAATCATGAGTCTATACAGAAGGAATTTTCTAGAGATTGTTATGCATTATTCAGATCTAAGTCAAGTCAATCATTCGCCCGACGTCACGAAGAGATGAAGGGTCATTGGGGGACACGGTGGGGTTTGATGGAGTATTTGGACCTTGTATGGGTTAGTCATAAGGAGACCCACATGAGTACATTGCTGCCTACAATGACCAATATGATTTATGGGACGATCGGGATCGCCATGAGTGTAAGTTTATAAAAGATATGTGCCCATTGTCTTTGGCTCCATGGGAGGTTTCTGGTGATTACTTTGATTATCACATTCGACATTCGACATGGGAAACCATTTCTTCTACCGAGCTCATACACATCAGATCCCCCTGAGCGTCCCATCCCCCCCCCCCCCCCCCCCCCACACGATGATAGATCTTGAGGAGGGAAAGTTTAAATTCATTAGCCTATAAATATCATATATGTAATTTTATATAAACACATAGATTAATTTTGGTTGTCATTCTTTCTAATGTTGATGCAGCGTCGTCAACATGCTGTTTTCATGGTGCTTGAGCTACACGAGCGTGATGAGGGTGCATCCGCAGATGAGATAGCTTTATTGCATCGTATGTTGATGGGTGATGATCCAGTGCCGTGTGTCGCCCCAGAGTGGATGTCGCCCCAGAGTGGATGTCATCCCAACATCAGCAAGTAGGACCTAGCCGGCATCGTTACTACTCCCAAGAGTAGTTTCTATGTTGATTACTCTAAATTTGTAGTTTAGTATGTAGACCTATCAGTTGGACGTTGTCTATTTTGGAATTCCTTTTGTTCAACGTCCTTATTAGAATATTTTAAACTTGCAACTCTATGAAAAATTTATTTCTGTCTCTTTAGTTTGGGAGTTAGTTTGTTAGGTCGATGAAATTAAATGATATAAATATGTTTTATTATTGTTGATCGTTGAGTTTAATGATATAAATATGGTTCAAAAGTTTTGAATGTTGGTTCGCAAAAAGCCAATAAACCTTTCTTTTGCATTCAACGATAAGTTTTGAATTTCACTTAAAATTAAAGTTTTGATTGGTTTTATTTTTATTTATTTTTCTTCCTCTTTACCATGACTTTTAAGTTAGTGAGCAAAATGAATCCCCATTATTTTATACGGCCTCTAAATTATTTAGTTTTTATGTTCTATTTAAGTTAATTTTGTTTGAGAATATATCAGTTTATCTCACATATACTTTTTATACAAGTTTAACATAATTTTGGTTGAGTTTGTTCGGATCAATTTATATGTTATTGTAAAGTATCACAAATCATTATCAAAATGTAACTAATTGAATTTTAAGGATTTTATTATATTTTTGTTATTATTTATTTTCTATTATTATTTGATATTTTTTATTAATTATATTAACAAATTTTTATTTAAAAAATAAAATATTTATAAAATATTATATTAAAGGATATCAAAACGTAACTTATGCAATAAATTTGGTTATTTGCTCTTTATTGGATAAATAAGTGAAAAAATATTAAACAATATGTAAAGAAGAGTACTTACTCTTATATGATATACTAAAATATAATTTATTAACAAAACGCGCAAGAGTGTTGGTAACCGTTACAATTTATTTATTAAAGTTATGTGTGTTTCAATTTTTTTTAAGTTAAAATCAAAATCGTTCGTTTTTTCAAAATACATTAAAAAATTGTACTCCCGTATTTAAAAAACGGGAGTTATAAAATAGTTGTACTCCCGTGTTTGAAAGAGGGGAGGTGTAATTAAAATTGTACTTCCGTTTTTTAAATACGAGAGTACAACCCAGTTTTATAACTCCCGTTTTTTAAAAACGGAAGGCAAAACTAAAAGTTGTACTCTCGTTTTTCAAACACGGAAGTACAACTTATATTTTGAACTCCCGTGTTTCAAACACGGAAGGCATAAATTAACTGTCCATTTACCCTTCCGTTTTCAGGGCACGGAAGTACAAAGCTTTTTTGGGTGCCCACATCAAATCTTTTGTGGTGGAATTAGGGGACGCGTAAAAATATAACCATTTCCAACAATTATTTTCATTCTCGATTATATTATTATATTCATTTATTATTATTCCAATATTAATATTAAAATAATATAATTATAAACTAAATAGTACGAACTATAGATAACCCAAAAAAACGACAATAAAATAATTATTTATTTTATATGTTGAATTATTTATTATTTTAAATTATTCCATAATTATACTTCAATTTTTTGGATTATATTTTGCATATTTATAATCAAAGAGAAATATTTTTTTAAATATATTAAAAAATATTCAAAATTGATGTCTACATGTAGATAAAAATGAATCTAATATTGTGGTAATTTTTAATTTTTAATTTTTTACATTTTTATTATCAAAATATTGATTTCATTGTGTAAAAACACTTTCTCCCATCGACAATCTCGGCCGTCCATCCCAGGACAGTTGTCCTCCATCTGGGCGCGTCTCTTGTAGCCCAAGGAGGGCTCGACACGTGTCCACCTCAGCTGTTACAATTTCCATTCTCGCCAACCTCCGAACCGAACGCAGCATTTGGGCTCTACTTATTCCCATGCGACGTCGTTTTTCTGTTCCACTTTGGAAAACTTGGATTGCTTTCGAGCTAGTCTGGCAAGGGGTGATTTAACAGCCGGGTAGTATCTTCCTAGTATCGATTGTTCAACTATTTTAATTTTTTATTATTAAATCCTCTAGTATCGGTATACAGGATAGCACCGATAAAAATGCTCTAACAGATTAGGTTTAAGTAGACCTTGGGCTTGGATCGGACCTACGCGAATATTTTAGCCCATCATAGCGTACTGGACTTGGGCCAACTGTCTTACCCAAGCCCATCCACATGGGCCGGGCGGGTAGCCCAGCAGGCCGCCCATTAAAATTTTGTGAATTTTTTTTTCTTATTTTTACGCTTGATTTCAAACTTTACAATATGCGTTAAGTATCCCAAGATATTGAAATTTCATACAAAACAAAGATACACAAGTTACACAACTTTAAAATAACATATTATAATCTTTAGTGTAGGTTCACTTCAATTGAAAAAATCTTCAAAATAATTTATTTAATAGTATTATATTCCTTAATTTATAAGTGATTTGAATGCTATCATTAAGTGTTAATAAAGTAATAATAGATGTAGAAGTATAAATGACATAATAGTTTAATTCCTTTTTCTCCTTTTATTGATATTGCAGCCAACTAGACAACCACCACTTTGAGGGGCATGAGCAGTGGCGGATCCTGAAATTATTGAATGAGGGGGCGGAAAATTACGATACAAAAAAAATTGTCGAGAAAATTAAACCCTAATTTTTTCTTTTCCGAAAAATCATCAATATTATGGATTTGTAGCTAGAATGAAAACATAAATCTCCTAATTTGATGTTCTCAGATATAATTATATTATTAAGATATGAAGTTTAGCAAATGATAATTACGATAAAAGTATATCAGCTTGGTAAATGATGTAGAAAATAATTAATTTACATATGTTGAGTGCTGAAAATTGAAATGTTTATAACTTTTTGCTCAGATATCGGATCTGAGCTTATAATATATCAAATCGAAGCTATCGGCGAGAGGAATATGTATGTTAAATTTTATTTTCGGTTGGGGGGGCGACTGCCACCCCTGGCCCTAAAGAGGATCCGCCTCTGGGCATGAGATTCCTTCTAGTATGGGAACATGACCAAGTTATTGAAGCTGTAAGCTCTCAACACTAATGTATACCTAATTTGAAAAGATTCCATGATTACATTTTGTGCAAGATGTAAATTCATCCCTTTGTTTAGATTCGATGTATGTTGGTTAGATTTTGCTCAATGGGATTTTATTTGTGATGCGGGAAATAGAATTTGTAGAGGTGACTTGGGAGAGAGAAGAAGACAAATATCGTTCCATCACAACTTGCAGATGGGCCAATGCTCACCAGCACACACACTTTTAATTTTAGGTATGGATTATTCTATTCAAAATTCAAATGATTCTACTTTGATGCATAGAACGAGCTATCCCTCCCTGCTACTCTTTTTTTAGAGTCTTGTAGCTCTACTCAATTGCCCCTGGATCCTCCCCTACCTACATGTCACTCACTCAAAGATCATGTAAAAAGGTGATTGTCGGACCTTATTTTGTTATGTATTTGTATGTCTACTATGTAGATGCCATAAATATAACCTGAATGTATTGATCATTAGATAGATTGTAATATTATTTGTTTTGACTATATCCATGCCCCTGATATCTAAACAAGAATTGCCTCTCATTGAGGCACCAGATAATACTTCGGTGATCAAGTCAGGTGACTCAGGTAGAATTTGTCAGGATTTGGTCCCATTCTGTGCCCCTAGCAAGAGAACAAGCCACTCAGATTCCAAAGCACTTGTACCGGTTCCACAGGCTGCAGAATCTCTGGATGTAGTTCTCATGAGTCCAAAACTCCGCCGCTCTGAAATTGGGCAGCGTCGCAACATGAGGCCCTTCACTGTGTCAGAAGTGGGGTCTGGTTCATGTAGTGGAAACGGAACGGGAAGGTACATTAATAAGTCATTCTTCAAGGACTATTTTTGTGCATTATATGTTTTGGTCCTAAGTGCTTTGTTGAACTCGTAGGTGGCGTGATGTTAAGCTGAGTGCCTTTGAGAATGCAAAGCATCAGACTTATGTGGATCTTAAGGTAAGATTTTGCATTCTCTTAAATAGATTGACTCGCTGCATTCACAAATGATATGATTTGGATGTTTGACAATGGGATTATTTCCTAATAATTGATGTCATAAGGGTCGTGACACGTCAAACACCATCTAGTATGATTTTGTGTTTGACAGGGTGCTGGCTGCCCAGAGGTATTGATGACAGCACCAGACGAGGCAGCATGGTAAGCATCAAACGCTGCAGTTGAACCAACCGCTAAGAAGGTTGTTGCTAATTAACTCAACACTTTAGTACATTTGACCAATGCTTTATTGGATTTGTGTTAATGCTTTTTTTTTGTTAATTAAAGGATTTGAATTAATGTGTAATGAAAGAGGATGAAAGAAGTAAAAATACTTTTTTTTTAAAATAGCATGCCAATTTCGACGCCTTAGGGCGTCGAAAATGGCATTTTATTTTATTTTTTTGAAAAATAACATGCCTTTTTCGACACGCTAGGACGTCGATATTGGTTTCGACGGAATTCTGCGTCGAAAATAGCACTTGTCATTCGTGATGTAAGAATTTTCGATTAAAAGCGTCGAAATTGAAATTTGCAACACTTTAAAGCGTCGAGATTGGTCATAAAAAGTATCGAAATTGACACTTTTTTTCTGTAGTGTTTTAATACAATTCTATATAAATAATATAATTAATATATAGGCGGGTCGGGCCTATCGACCCGCTTGGGTCAATTGTTTTACCCAAGCTAGCCAGCAATTTTAGCGGGACGGGTTGAGTGGGCTGGGCAGGTTGGCCCAATCCAACGTGGTCCACATTCAATTAGACGTGGTAATTAGTTCGACCACATCCAAACTGACGTGATCCGCATCCAAAGTGATGTGATTTCTGTTGGAATAACTATGTTTCCTATTATTTTAGGCTTTATCTTTTAATTACTACATTTTATAATTAGATTAGGTCAACTTTACTTAGAGTAAATCTTTTTCCATCTCACATCTCCACCTTAATCTTCATTACTTCATTGTAAGCTCTATATATTTCCTTGCACGAATCAATAGAAAGTGTGTTGAGTTACACCAATCTTTACATGGTATCCAAGCCTTTCGCCTAATGGCTTTGATCCTCTCTAATTTCTGCATACGGACAACTTTTCAAATTTTGGCACAAACCAATGCGTCGGCATGTTGCCAAGAAATCTATCCTATGACTAACTCCACCACAAAACCGCCTATGGCAATTACAAAACAGCTTTCGCCATCCGCACTAACCAAAATTTTGGCTTTTGTCAACCAAATTTCGGCCAAAACCATGTCGACCTTTTATTATGTTCTTGTTTTCATTTGCCAAAACCTCATGTCGACCACACAAAACCGCACCGCATTCAGGTAAATCTAGTTTTGTCTTCGTCCATACAAACTCACATTCGGCTAAAGAGCGATCACATCGATCCTTTTGATGATGAAAAAAAAAGCATCAGATCTTTTTTTTTTCGTCTGCAATCTAAACTTCCGAATGTTTTTTTTTTCCTTCTATTCTCCAAGAAGAAGGAAAAAGAATCAGATCTCCTCCAAATTCTCCTAGCGGCGCACTCACCAGCTCACTCGATCCAAAACCCCTCTCCCATTTCTCGATTCCTGATCCACCAAATAGCACCAATGGCAGCTTCATCTGCGTCATCCTCCGCCCTCTTCGCCGCTAAACTCGAGCAAAACCTGACCTCCTCCGCCGCCCTGGCCGAATCTCCCAAGCTTTCACTCTCATCGAAAAGCTCTATCTCTCCACCCTCTCCCTCCTCCCCCGCACCAACTGCCGCCTCACTCACCTCACCCTCTCCGCAACCGTAACACGTCGAATCGCCGTCGTCATCGCAGCGGCCTCCCTCGATGCCACGCCAACCGTCCTTATCGCCGAGATGCTCGGCAAGGTCGCGTGAGCTCACACTGCTCAAGACGTTCACAAACGTCTCCGCACTAACATCACCAACAATGACGGCTTATCTTATCATTGCCGAACAAGAATGAAATTAAGGTAAATATTCTGAGGAGGCCATTAACGACTACATTACAAGCGCTCGGATTTAGAACGACAACTTCTAAGTATTAGGGCCCCAAATGAACAACTTTGAAACCATGTCTTTAACTTTAACATTTTGAAGTTATCGCGAAATCATCAAAATACGATTTTTCATTTTTATAAAAAAAAATTTGACAAACTCAAAATTTACCCGATTTGACGCAAAACTGGACTACATTCGGGTTCAAGTGAACCCGGATACATCCGAACCCGTTTTATATGAAATCTCTGTTTTATCAAAAATTCAAAATGAACCGACCCGAAAGATCCGATTTATGGGTCTAATTCAACCCCCGGGGACTCGGAAAAGTTTTACCGTGTACCTGAAACACAAATGAGGGCTGAGACAAGAATCTCCTACCCCATAGCCACTTGCCAATAGAAAATGTAACTCAGTTCACAATTTACAATTCACATGAATCATGTGAATTGTGAATCATGTGACATGATATATGACAGCCCTGCCTGATTCCTCGTCTCGTCCACTTCAAACTGCGAATTCAATTTCAGCTTTGCAGTTTGCTAGAACTTTAAATTTGGTTGTTTTCGTATCCGCTTTAATCCTCGCTCTTTGTCTTCAAAATCTTTTGGAGGAGCTACTAGAGAAAGAGAGGAGAGAAGGCAAAGCCCTCAAATTCTCAAAATTCACTTTAGGAATTTGTAGATTTTCTTCATATATGGAATTGAGATAACTAGTTATATATTTAAATGTATGTATATATCTCCAAAACTCTTTATATCTCTATCATTTTGCAGTATACTTTAATTGGTTTGGTACTTTGGTTTGATGTTCGATTTGGAAATCGATACAAGCCATGTGGATATTGGTACTCAATCTTCTTATTGCTTGTCTTTAGGTTCTTAAAGATCAGACAAAGTGAAGGAAAGAAAGTTTAAGCTATCGGTACTTGAAGCTAATGGGTTGTTCAAAATCAGGTAAATTAATACTCCATATGGAAGAGTTTGAATTTTTTTATTTTTTTATTTTTTTTTTTTGCTTTTGTATGTCATATTGTCATAGAAGTAACTAGTGAACAAACAAAAACATATTCCACAACTTCAAATAATTGTCCTGAAAAAAAAGTGTGATTAGGGACCTCGTTTAATTTATAAAGTTTTTAGTTTATAAAATTGTTTCGCATGCACTACTACAAATATGATTTAGAGATAATGGGAGGAATTAGACCCCCTTTAATAAATTTTGTAGTTAATAGACCCTATAATAAATACTTTTGTATATAGACCATTTTGTTGGTGTTATTACTTGTTTACCCTTAAATTTTTTAGTTTAATAAAAAAGTTCATATAATTTAATAATAAAATTTTAAACTATTTTAAAAAATCCTTAAAGATAATTATATATTTTTTTAAATTTATATTTATATAATACGAGGATGCTCTAATGTATAGTATAACATAGGGGTGGGCACAAATCCCGCAAATCCCGGGCCCGTCCCGATCCCGGTGGGATTTGAAAAAAAAATAATGAATCCCGTCCCGGTCCCGTCCCGCAAAAATTATGCGGGACGGGACGCGGGACGAGGATTTCTTATCCCGCAAATCCCGTCCCGTCCCGCATATTATTATTATTATTATTATTATTATTATTATATACAATCTATTTTCTTTTGGTGGAACAAGAGCACAGGCTCTCGATATATAATACACTCTCGATATACAATCTATTGTATACTACTGTTTTTTGAACTTTTTTCTGGTGTTCTTTATTTCTTACTCACTGTATACATACATATACGTTCACATATATTGTAATGCAGTGTATATATACATATATGCACACTGTATATATTTTTATATTATGTGTATTTATATGAATGTGTCCCGTATTATATATATATAAGAAAATATTATAAATTTATATATGTTACGCTTTTGAAAACCGCAAAATATATAAGAATTTTAGATTTTTTTCATAATGTTTTTTATTTGAGGGACATGGTCCGTCCCGTCCCGGTCCCGTGAGGGACAAGGTCCGCGCGGGATTGAAAAAAAAAGTAGTGAATCTCGTCCCGGTCCCGTCCCGCAAAAATTACGCGGGACGGGACGTGGGACGACCCTCATCCCGTCCCGTCCCGTCCCGCGCCCACCCCTAGTATAACATGTATATTTAATAATGATGTTAGCTCTGTTTATAATATTTACATGGGGGATTACAATAATTGATTACAATACATTTACCATAACAATTGATTTATTGTAATACATGAATAATATATTACACTAAATTATTCATTGTATTACAATACGGAATCTATGTGGTACGGAGTAGTAATATTATATAAAAAGTAATATTATGTTACAATAAAGGTGAAATATTGTATCACAATACACAAGTTATTGTATTACTATAATATACTGAGACGTGTTACAATAATGTTAATGACGCCCTCGCATTTAGTATTGAGCATCTAAAAGATGTGGCGACCAACGAGCCAAACCATCCATTGACGTCACAAGTGATTCATGCCTTAAATCAACCCTACCACAAGGGCATGCCGAGATTGGAGGCTAGACATTTCATCACATTTTATGAGTAAGATCCTCTACACAATGCAACTCTATTGAAATTGGGAATATTGGATTTCAACCGGGTGCTAGCATTGCACAAAGAGGAGCTTAGAGATCTCAGCCGGTAACATATACTTATATGATCAATATGATACGTACATATACAAAATCTGATGCATAATGTCATACGTGGCATATTAGACATACTTATCAAAATATTAATAGATAAATATTTGATAGGTTGTGTCTGTATTATTTTTTGGTGGAAAGAATTATTTATATCAAAATTAATTATTTAATAGTTGTTATTTTATTTAAATCTATATTAATTTTTGGTAGAATGAATTATTTATATTATATTAATTTTTATTTTGTAGTTTTCATACACTTTGATCCTTATTAGTTTAATTTTCATGCATATTGTACGTAAATTCACATTTATCGTTTAGGTCATATTTTTATTAGGTGATTTTTATACATAATGGATGTAATTTTAGAATATTGTATTAACATATTGTTGTGAATGGAATTGGAGACACACTACCTTACCTATGTAATTAATTAGAGAGTTATTTTAATTTTATGACTTATATTGAATTCAGGTGGTGGAAAGACCTAGATTTGAATGCCCTTTTCAAGTAGAGATAGAGTCCCGGAAGCTTACTTTTGGACATTGGGACTCTTTTATGAACCCCAATGTGCTCTTGGCAAAAAAATATTCTCACAAGTGTTCAAAGTAATTTCTGTTATAGATGATATATATGATGCCCATGGAACTATTGATGATCTTACCATCTTTACTAAAGCCCTTGAAAGGTAATCCATGCATATATCCTTATAATTTGATAGTCGAACTCATATAAATATGAAAATTCAGTGTTTCTTTTAGTGTAAATAATCGATCAATGCGCCCCTTTGACTGACAAAGCTTTTATTGACTATTTCAGATGGGGTCATAGTTGCATGGAAGAACTTCCAAGCTACATGAAAGTGTCCTATAAATTTCTCCTTGATACCTTTGATGAATTTGAACAAGAGTTGGCTTCCGAAGGAAGGTCTTGGTGTGTCGAATACGCAAGGGAGGAAGTATGTTCAACTAAATGTTTATAGGAATCAACAAAGATTAATTTGTCCATGTTAGTATATTTATCATATTATTTCGTATATCACTTTGGTCTTACACAGTTTAAAGTTAAGATACTTCTGAGAAACAATCCTAACCCAGATGTTATCTGGTTCGGACATAATTTTCCATAAAAGCTTCATTTGTAAAGCAATATTCATGGTTTCGGCTTTATGTATTCCTAAGCCACCCTTCATGGTGTCAGCACAACTGTCCCTTACACTATATGATTGGTTAGTTGAATCCTAATGATTTGTTAAATCAACTAATTAAGTTATTTAAGTAATATGTATGGACGCTGATACGTTTACCTACTGGGTAAAATTACCCAAGGGCAATTTCGTAAAATTATAGGTAAAAAGGTGAAAAGAGAGTGATGTATTATAGATAATGATTACAACATTTATGATTGATTATTTGTCTTACCAATGTTGTAAAAATAAAATAATTTTTCATTAACACCCTCAAATCTTCCAATATTTCTTAGAGAGACCCATATTTTTAAAGATTTTAAGCATGGTGTTCGAAACTAAGCATGATACCCATATATTATCATTTACAACGTTAAATTTCTAAAAAAATATTTATATGGGAAAAAATTATTTGGGAAACTCTTATAAATAATATTCGGTCAAATGCCTCAAAATCTCCATAAGCGTTTTAGTATAAAGGACGATATTCTTCTCTTGTCCTTTCCCCATTTCTACTCTCGATTATACTACTCTCAATTATATCCATTCTGACCGCCTTGCATGACCATGAAAGTCAAGTAAGCACAACAAAAATAGTATCCGATCGAATTTTGATGCTTAAAAATATCTCATAAATAAAAACATCCAATACATCTCTAGTTAACACATTAAATTTATATCAACTATCTCATTCTTATTTGAAATTAGGATCGAATTAGTCTATGTGGGAATTGAACCCACACTTATGTGCGTAGACACATCGCTCTACCATTTGAGCTAATAGACTTCAAATTTTTCATATATGTCTATTTTCTTATCTGTAAGAACTAAACATGAAAAAATGATATCTCTTCTCTACGACTTTGAGCCCTCCCTGTATCAAATGCCCATGTAATCTCATCATGAATATGTAATTTTTGCTAATATATTCAGTCAAACTATGACATTCAAGCAACAGGAAAAAGATAATCAGAGCATATATATAATTTTTGCTTGTTTCATTTAATTGGAAATGGAAGAAAAGAATTTGTGATTAAGTACCTAAATCACAGCTAAACTCGTATAATGCATAGAAATGGAGAGTATTTCAAGCTATGTTATCAATAATGTGCAAAATCTGTTGGAAATTAATAATGGAAGAGTAAACGAAATGTAATTTTCCTGGTTTCAGCAAACAAACATGCAGCAGGAATTCACCAAGGGCAACAAATAACCAAGTAATTTTCCCAATCGTTTGTAAAATTATTATTTTTTTGCAAAGGTGCAATCGAAGTACATCTACTCTGATTCGAGCCTAATTGTAGAGCAATAATCACATTAATCGCTCTTGGAATCATTTACACACCAACGCAAGAGCCATAAAGGATAAATTCAAGAAATAATTCCGTAATTGAGAGCATAAAGTAGGAACCTTGTTATGGGTGATAGCGGTTAAGTCTTCGAATCCGAGGGAAAGATGACGAGTGGGAGTAGTAGAAAAGGTACTACAGTTGCTCCGGTGGTGGCAGGGGTGGTGGCGGGGCAGGATGGACGACGGAGAGACGCCGGAACTAAAATCGCTACCTTTCTATCTTAATCTCCTTCTTCCTCCTCTCGCTTGTCGCTCGCCACCTCCCTAAAATCTCATGTCAACCATGTTCTATCTCTCTTGACGTTTACAAATTATCTAGCGAGCAAATGTAGGAGCAGGGACGATGGATGAATGTCGGTGTTCATGAGTTCAAAGTTCAGTTCTAGGGTTTCTTGGGGTTCTATTGATAATATTGGACTATGTTGGGCTTGGGCTGGGTATGGGCTTTACTTAGAACGTATTTTGTTCTCACAGTCTAATGCTTAAACTTCCTATATTCTTAAAAAACGGCACCCTATTTCTTACGTAATTATCTAAAACTTTTTTCTCTCTCTCAAATGAACACCCTAGTTCTTTTACACCCATCCAAACTTTTCAAAAATTTCTCAAATGAGCACCCTAAGTCTAAGCCCAAAAGACACGATTGTTAGATTTTAGTACTAACATGAAGTTATACATATTTTTTTTTAAATCTTGTTAGTATAAATGATAAAGCAAGTCAAAATCATAAAGTCATAATATATATCTTGTTAGTTTTGAAGAAAGATCTTATAAGTCAAAATGATAAAGCAAGTCAAAATCTTGTAGGTTTAAATCTTGTTGTTAGTTTAAATCTTTTAGATAACCCTATAAGAATTAATTCGCTTGGAGATATGTCAATCAGCTGTAGATGGTGGCCAATCATGGCATCCCGTTGTCTAAAGCCCTATAACAGCTACCTAAAGCCTATGGCGGTGGTTTCCCAACCGCCCCATGTGCTGCTCCTGTACCATTATGCCATTTTACATGTCATGCGAAGGACATATATTCGAGAGTACGCCGCCTGAATTCTTCTTAGGATATGGGCTGGATTACGTTGGTCACCTTTCTCTTTCCTCGCTCCCCTTGACCTCGCTCTCGTTGTCCCTCACGCCGACCACCACTACACCCCACGTCTGGCGTCGCCCTGAGCCCAGTTCCAAGCACCTCCCCCTCGCTGTACTCTGCCTTCGCTCGCAGAACCCACCAGTAGCCCTCGCCGCTCTCAGATCCGAACTCACCGGCCACCAGAACACCAGATCCGGCTACCCAAAGCCCAGATCCCCCACCGCCGAGCCTTGCTATACACTCAGCCGTCCCGACAAACCTCCCCCGCGCTCTGACAATTTGAAAACCGAAGCCCCCACCTGTTTTTCTTGAAATACCGAGAACATCCCCCCCCCAAAAAAATTCTCTCTATTTTCATATTCCATCCCACACTTTGCAACTCTTCTGGTATGATTTCTCGCCTTATACTCTTTAACTTTTAGATGCATATTATGCTTGAGAACCTAGGTAGATATTTGATATTGAGTTGAGATTTGAATGTTTAGGGTTTGAAATTTGCGCGGAAAATTGAAATTGATTATTTAGGGTGATGATAACGGTTATATTTGAGGATAACATAATTTGTGCATGTGCTGAATTTTATTTATCTTTATTATTGTTATACTTAGTTGATGCATGTTGTCGATAAAATTCATGAAATTTGAGATCTATTCAATTATATTTGATTTATTCGCAATTTCTTGAATTTGTTCTTCATTGGATAACCTACATATATATGATGAACCTATTTTTCGCATATTATGTGAGTTTTTGCATGTTTGGCAACGTGTACTAGCATAGGCTTATTTGATATCAATTTCAGGCTAGTTTTAAGAACTAAGTATGTGGTTCTTGTGATTTTTAATTTAAATATATTATGTAGAAGTTGCCTTATAAATGGTTTTTTCTTGTAGTATATGCCTAGAACCAAGTACCCAGAAATGGACCACCTCATGATCGCCGACGCCGCTACCCGAAAGCTTGCAGAGGAGCTGGCTCAACGGGTCGAGCATGCCCGCTGGTACCACCAGCCGACCATGGAGCTTCTGGGCATGCACCGCGGGATGATTGAGGCATTCGGCTGGATTGATGCCGAGCGGCTCATTGAGCTCGACTATCACTACCCTACACTGATTGGAGAGTTCCTCGCGACTCTCCAGGTACCTGACTCACCAGCATCTCACCGCCCAATCACTTTTCAGCTGGCCAACCGCCAGTTCCGACTCCCCCTGGAGGAGATCAGCGCTGCATTTAACTTCTTCCACACCACCAACACTTTTCACATCCAGGACGCCAACGTCATGTGGCGTTACTTGACAGGGGAGTTGGCACCAAACACCTCCACCACATACTGCTACAACATCGCCAGCCCTCCCTTCGCCATCATCCTGCGGATTCTGGGGAGCACCATTTGGGCCCACCCTGAGCTGAGGCGGTCCAACCACCACGAGCTGGAGTGCCTGCAGAGGATGCTCTTTGAGTCAGAGCATATGCCGCTCGCCCACGCATGGCTCCAGCACTGTGTAGAGCGCAGAGATGCTCCCCGCGTGGCCATCTACGAGGGCAGTGATAAGACGCATTTAGTTAATGTTAACATGTGCATTTAGATAGGTTTAGATATAATAAAGTGCATGAATTAGAGTAGTTTTCGTATTTTAGTTAATTATATAGAGAGTCGGAATCTACATATGTTTGCACATACTTTCAGGCATTGGTTGAGCCAATTGATGACATGGGAATGACCTAGCATCGAACAAGATGGTAAAAAGCAAGAAGAAATCGGAATATTGAGGAGCTAAACCTACAAAGGATTGGAGATGTCCAAGCTGGCGACGCTGCACTAAAACGAGTCGTTTGATGGTTGTATTTATCGGATCGGGGCGTACTTATACTTGTTGGAAAGAGGATTCGAAGACCTACAACTTTCGTGTTTATGATGTTTCCAAATTCGACCTTTAAGACACTGAAATCTGGACGTCAAGTGGGCTGTTGAACAGTAACTCGGGTGGAGCAGGTCAAGAACTCGGCCGAGTTGTTTTATGGCGTACCCGAGCTTTGTAGCATTTGCAAGAAGTGGGCCGGGACAGCTGTTACTTAATTCAATTATGTGTGTTATATTTTAATTATGAAAGTAATTAGAGGGAAAAGGAAACGATAGGTTTTGGTGGAACAACTAAGGGGGTTTAGTTTTTTTTTAGTTTGGAGTTGTGTGGAAGGACGACAGGTTTTGTACATAGCATCATTGGAGATTTTTGATGGTGATTTCTTTTTCAACCATGAACCACTAGACCTCTTTGCTTTGGACAATTAATCGAAGCTTCAGGTTTTCTATTTCATTGTGAGATTTCCGTTCTTAATACTCTTCTTTGAATATTATCAATTCTTTGCTTAGATTGTTTAGGGTTCTCGTGAATTTCCGTTAGTCTGATCAACTGATGCATTTTCATGATAATCTATAGCTAGATATAGGTAATTTCTGGTTGAGTTATCTATGTTCTTGAGTAGCAAAGTATAAATCTCTGAAACTGGTTGATTTAGGGATTTGTATAGAGAATTGATTTGCAATCGATGCAATAACTGGTTGTGCGTGTCGATTGTCTTTGTTGATTTCCTTTAAGGTTAATCGATTATTGAATTGAATCTTGATAGTTTCAAGATTGTTTGATAATTAGGGTTTTCAGGGTCTGGTTGTCCTGTTAACTAGATTCGATAAGGAATTGGATTCAAAAGACCTAGTCTTTCCACAGCAAAGTATTCAAGAGGAAGTTATCTATTCGATTTCGATGATCAATGAACAAACCTGATTGTTGAGATTGGTTGACCTAAGCTATTTCCCTCGTATTCATTCATTCAATTTGTTCTATTTTATTGATTTGCTTACTTTTGCATTCTTAGTTAGTTTACACCTCCAAAATCCCCCCTTTGTGTTTCTTGTTCTTGTTGACACACTTGACTTGCATACAAATCGTTGACTCTCTGTGGGATCGACCCGTACTTGCCAAACTACATTAGTTAGGTTAGTCGGTTATATTTGATAGGATTTAAGGCGACTGAAAATCCTCCATCAAATTTGGCGCCGTTGCTGGGGAGTCAAGTTGTTATTTGTGTGCTTGTTTTTATGTGTTAATTTAGCTACTAATTTTTTTTGTGAACCTATCTTGCGGTTCACAGTACATATGCTACAAACAGTTTAAGATGTTGAGATTATCGCAGTTCGAAGGTGAGAACTTTCACATATATCTCACTAGGTTGCAGAGGTGTGTGGACATCCGCAATGTGCGGGGTTTCCACGATAGTTTGCGAGATATGGTTGTCTGCGTTGTAGAGGGAATGACTGCTGAGACAAAGGCGCATGCTATATACATGAGCGGTGGAAGTCTAGCACGGTTAGGTTTGTTGGGAATTTGGGATCTTATCTGCTACATGGGTCACCAAGCGTTGCAGGAAGTATCCTTTGCCCAAGAACCTCAACCAATGGATTACTTTGACGCACCTTTGGAGGATCTATCTAAGGCTTCTTATGAGGAGAATGAGCAATTGTGTCAGCAGATCATTGAACTAGATGAACGAGTGCACCGAATGGTCCAAGTGGGGTATGATATTCTAGCATATGAAGTAGGTGAACTACTGTCTCAACCGGTGATTAGCCCGATAGAGAGTCTCACCACGAACACCCTAGTGAGTGGCAAGGACCTGTTTGTCACACCCGAAGGAAGCTTAGAAAGTCATGAAGATAAAGGTGAGTGTGTGTTTTCTATTCCTCCCTCATTGAGTTCATCCGAGTCTACTCCGCCGCCACCCCTACCCTTGAGCTATGAGCATGACAATGTTTTGGCGGAAGAGGATATGTTCGCAGATAATGACAATTTCTTTAGTGATGAAGAGGAGAGTACAGTGCTTCCTGACATGGAGTGTCATGAGTCTACGCGTGAGATTCCGTGTGATTTATTGCCTCCTTCATTCGATGAGATTGTCTCAAGCTCGCCTATCAAGGAACCAAGTCCGGAGCTGATTTCTGTGGCTCCTAAGCAAAGAATTGATATCTTCTGCAATGGTGAGAATGTCGGTGATTATGTCGATCCTTGGGCTCATTATTTTGACATACCACCAATGGAACTGAATTGGTGGTTCTACATACCCTCGGCGGAGATTCACACTCGAGCATATGAGACGTTGAGGACATACTTTGACTTCAACTTATTCGTATGTAGTGTCCTCCTACCTAGATGGTGTGCACAAGAGTTTGATTTACTGCTGAGGGCACTGACGATGTCCGAGTGAGTTTTAAATGGACAACTAAAACATCGAGTCCATGAAGGTAACCAATGACGCTTCTTGGGAGGCAACCCAAGGTGAGTAATTTAGATTTGCATCTTTCACATTATTTTGCTTAGGTTCTCAATTTAAAAAAAAAAAAAGGCGTCCAAATCATGAGAATTACACTAGGAAACTCGGGTAAGAAACTCGGTCGAGTTTTTAAAGCACACCCGAGTTATATTGTGTCTTCTTTATAAAAAAAAAGAAAGAAAGAGAAAAGAAGGACGACAGAAACCCGTCTCCCGTCCTGCCCGAGTCTTCCCCCAAGAGCCCATCACAGACCACCACCACCAGCGCCGGCACCGGGCATCTCCGACCATCAGCCATCCCGGCGAGTTCCGGAGCGCTCACGCCTCTCTCCTGGCAGCAGCGAGTGTTCCGCGCTAACCCGTCCCTCCCGTTCCCAGCACCTCCGCCTAGCCACTGCCGCCATGCCCACGTCGCCGCCGACTTCGTCCAGCCAGCGCCATCTGATACGGGAATACCGTCCTTCGATGCTATTGAAACCGATCTGTCGATTAACGAAGAACAGAAGATATATCTCAGCCTAGAAACTCAATTGGTGAGTTCGAAGGTGAGTATTCTAGGCCTAGAAATCAACCACGAAGGAAGAAGGGTCGATTCGAAGGTATCTAGAACTGGGTTTTGATTTGAGAGAGTTTAGGGATTGGAATGTTTTCTGTAATTTTGATTGATTTGCAAAATGCCTTTGAGGCTACATGATATAGTTCTCGCAACTGGAAATTAAAGGCTAAACCCAGGCCAAACCCGGTCTAATGCAAATAAAATGAAATAAGTAAACCGGGGCAAACTAGTTACCAGTACATATCAATATTCCTGTTACAATACTTCCCTCTTCGAAGGATCACTGTCCTCAATGATCAATAGCAATGCTCTCTTCATCAAAATCAACATCAACCAGACAGCCAGCAAGTACAAAGCATTTCCCACCGGGGTCGAAAACATAGGAGGTAGCATCTTTAATCAAGGTCCAAACAAAGCCAAGAGCCTGGAGCACCAGATTGCAATCCGCTTCAATTGTAGCGAATGAGCTATATTGTATACGCCTTTCTTGTACCGAGGATTGAGTGCTCTGGTAATCATTATAAACAGCAAGGAGTGCAAGAGAAAGTATAAGCATCACAATAAGCGTAGTAAGCTGCGTAACAGTGAGCAGTTGCTTGTCCCCTGAATTCAGCAGAGCAACAATCTTGAACTGTTTCAGCACATGGTAGTCTCCCAGTTTAGTTGCAAACGTGATGCTTAAGACAAACATTTTCTTGTCAACACCATGCAATAGATCAAGGAGACAGCCCACAATTAACAATGCTTCACCTTCAATATAAAAAATAAGCTTACTCATTTCCTTAGGTGGGTCTAACAATAGCAGCAGCAAAGTGCTCTCCAGTTTCAAATCTGTTCTTGGCAGCAGTGAAGCACTCTCTGCCAGCAGTGAAGTACTTGTATAAACTGCAAGTACTCCTTGCCTACTCAAAAACATCTTCATCTTCCAAACTAAAGCTCTGTCCACACTTTGCCCACAGGTACAAGCTAATAGAGGGATATGCATATAACCAACACACCAATTGGTTTTAAAATTTCTGAGATCAAAACCATATAGGACCCAAGCTTCCTACAGCTGCACTGAGGGCCTAAACTGATCCAATTGCTGAACCCAAAACATCTTTCCCATGAGCTGTATCTTACCATCATTTCCTTGCACCCTTCAGTTGGCTCCAATCGTAGGCAAACTGAATGTTAGAGCTCTCTCACGTATAAAAGCATAAAAAGCCTCCCTACTCTTATTTTTCAAGTGGACATCATGATCATTAAGCATAAGTCCTTTACCTCCCGGGTAAAAAATCAGCAGCTTATTACCAACAGTAGCCACTCTTTCAATATAGTTAGCTAAATAAGTCATTGCCCTCTCGAGCTCAAACTCCATGCTGTTGTCCGCCAGAAGAGTTGAGCAGAAGCACTGAACTAGTAACATGTCAATAACAGGGCAACCTCTAGCAATATTCACTCCCAAAACTCTAGTACATACCCTCTCAATCACATTTTCTGAATCAGCAGCCGCATAGGTAGTGTTAAACACAGTTAAACAGTGAAATCTAAAACTACAGCCAATGGATTTGCTAGTGCCTTCAATCGACTGCAACTCATGTGCCACATCATCCGTCGCAAGTATGTCAATCGATTGTAACTCTCGAATAACATGTATTAAGTAAAGAGAGTTACCTTCAAGAGTCCATGCTTCTTTGTATTTGATCTCAGGATAAGAAACAAGCTGAGGTGATTTGGTGGCTTCAATTGAGGTAAGTTCTACCGTATTAGCAACGAGTAGAGAGCTACCAAAATCAGGGAGAGGGCCTAAGCTCATTCCTACCGAGTGGATAGCAAAATCCGCCCCTAAGAACATTACCAAATCAGACCCAACAACTCCAAGTGGTGGCTGATTTACAAAGGATGTTTCCAAGGATAAAACGGGCTCCTTGCCTTGATGAGTCTTGTAACCCATAGCTGAACCTTGCACTCTTGATTCATCAACACTACTTGTTGGTGCTTCAAAATGCATTGGCATTGCAGAAAAAACACCAAAATATTGAATGTTTCCCATGAAACCTTCTGGACCATTTATCTTGGATAAGCCTTGGAAACCTTCAGGTACACAACCAGTCGTCCCATAACCATCATCGTGAGCTGCAATTGCTCCCCCCGATCAAAACTCAAGGCAGCTTTTCCCACATTCGGGCTCACTGCATTCTCGGCCAACACAATTTCCTTAGGCAACACATCCGACACCTCAGTTTCCTTCCCCATTAGTTTTGGCATTTCAACAAACACTTGGTGTGCAGCTGGATTAGAATGCTTCTTGGCCAGGACTGGAGCTCCACTTATCTCATTCTGCTTACGCTTTTCACCTTGATTCAGCACAACATCAAATTCAACACAATCATAGCCCTCTGCAACAGTCAGTTCATTATTCATCTCGGCTCGAGCAGGTGCTTTTCCTTCATTCACACTCTCGACCACCTTTGGATCATCATCATCATTCACCCTGGGATGGTCTACTACCCCATATTCATCCTTCAAATCACCAATCCTTTGCCTATTCCAATCAATTACATCGTTTACACGATGAATTTCTAATTCACAACACCCCTGATGAAGACGCCTACCATTGTAGTAATGGAACGCCCAGTCCGATGACGACTTGAGTCGAAATCGTACTCGAGAATGGAAACCACTCTCCTCCGGCATGTATCGCACATCCTCAACAGTTCCAATCTCAGTAAACAAATGGTATATGACCAAATCGTTAATCGGATGCATCTGAGAATTGAGTTTGATAAGCACAGTCCGATCTCGTACCTCGTTTACCATGATCGCGAGTTCTCAGATCCACCGAGGGGTTCCGAAGAGTTCGACGATCATCCTCTTTATATTTGAGATTGTCTCATCCAAAGTTTTGCTCATCTGCATCGGCGCCTTACTCGATATCAGTCGAGGATCGTCTGCTCTGATACCAATGAGACGGGAATACCGTCCTTCGATGCTATTGAAACCGATCTGTCGATTAACGAAGAACAGAAGATATATCTCAGCCTAGAAACTCAATTGGTGAGTTCGAAGGTGAGTATTCTAGGCCTAGAAATCAACCACGAAGGAAGAAGGGTCGATTCGAAGGTATCTAGAACTGGGTTTTGATTTGAGAGAGTTTAGGGATTGAAATGTTTTCTGTAATTTTGATTGATTTGCAAAATGCCTTTGAGGCTACATGATATAGTTCTCGCAACTGGAAATTAAAGGCTAAACCCAGGCCAAACCCGGTCTAATGCAAATAAAATGAAATAAGTAAACCGGGGCAAACTAGTTACCAGTACATATCAATATTCCTGTTACACCATCACCCGACCTCGCCAGCCACTTCCGATCCCAAGTCCGGCCACCGGCCTCCAGTCAGCCTTCCTCTTCCTTCCTCTCCTTCATTGAAGTTTAAGGTGAGTTTTTAAAAATCCCCAAATTCTAGGTTTTTACAAATTTGTTAAATTTATGGAATTTAGAAGTTGTTTGGATGGGATTAAAGCTTATTTGCATTGAATTTGTTGGTGAATTTAGATTGATAGAGAGGTTTTGGTTTGGTTTGGGATTCTTGTGCTTAATTGTGAAATTGCAAATGTAGGGGAATTGAATTTTAGGCATTTGATCGATCTTGCTATAAGATATTAAGCTTAATTTGAGTTTTCTGATTGAGTTTATTGAAGATAGTATTGATCGATTTATGCTTAATTGATTGACGGTTTGCAATATTTTGAGAGAATGGTGGTTATGTTTGATTGTCATTGTGAGTGGTTTAACACCATCGATCATTATATACTGTGAGTTGTCCTTGCCGGGACAACAAATATTTCTTTGTTGGTGTTGTCTTGTCTCTTGTTTGTAGAGATTACGTTGTGGTGTATCCTTGAGGTCGAGACGAGAAAGACCAATGGCTCATCACACTCTTGTGTTTGAATTCATCACCTCTGTTTGATATGTAGATGACTCCGTAAGTATTTCTCTCCTTCTATTTTATTTTTCACATTGAGGACAATGTGTAAATTAAGTGTGGGGGAGAGAACATTTACATGTGTGCATTTATGTTGCATTGTATATATATCTTTCTTGTTTTTGCATTTTATGGTTATTTTTCTTAGTCTTGCATTTAAAAAAAAAATTAATAATAATAAAAACAGAAAAATCATGTAAAAAGAAAAAAAATCAGCTTGCATGATATTTTAGATTTAGGATCTTTTAGATAACCCTATCTGTACCACTTGTCCTCTTAATCTAACTATAAGTCCCATGATATGCTTGAAGTGTTGATCCTCGTCTAGTTTGTTTGATCTATTGGAGCATGAGATAATTGATTGATTGAGCATGTATAACTCTTACATTTTAGGTGGCATTGAAATCCAACAAAAATTTACCTTATGAGTTTTTGTTAGCCTTATTGGGACTATGCTTTATGGATGTCCTCTTTGCTTCTTGTGTGTGATACTCTCCAATGTGACTACCTCTAAAAATTGGGATTGATATCTATGTCAAGGCTGTATATGTTGCTCATTACTTGTGATTTTCGCATGATTGAGGCATGATTGTTACTGAGTCATGATATTCCCTATCTTCCCTTGCATATTATCCTCTGCTTGAAGCCAAATTTGAGCCTTTTAGACCATTTTTGTTAGCCCCACAAAATGTCTTTTAGCCGATTTTAGCCTTACCCTATCCGGGAATTAGGGAGAAGATTGGTGAAAATGTGTATTAGTGGAGTGTTTTGAGCATTTGGAAGTTATGTATGGGTGGTTTATTCTTTTTGAGCTTATGGATGATTATTGTGCTTAATACTCGGGGCTGATATGCGATATATTCCATAGCGCATTTAGTAGTTTTTGTCATTATTTACCTGACATTATGAGAGATATTAGTGTGAACTTGGTGATTCGGAGCATATTGAAGAAGTTGAAGAAATCATGCAAGTTACAGAAGCTAAGAAGATCGGAAGCAGCTGGAGGACTGAAGACCTTGGCGCGACCGCGCTGCACTTGACGCGCCCGCGCTGCTACCCGACGCGGCCACTCTGCTAGGAGGAAGTGGCCGCGCTGCTGACGAAGACAGAAGAGGCAAGCTACAAGTGGCGCGCCCGCGCTGCACTTGGCGCGCCCGCGTCGGTCCTGGAGTCGGATTCTTATCCGATTCTGTTATCTTATTAGTTTTAATATTTTATTATTATAATTGTACGGGATGTTAAACCCGATTTTATTAGGTTATATAGGCCGAGAAGGCAGTAGAGAATCATTAGGTTATTTTCCAGAGACATATTTTCCTTTTGCATTATCTCACAAACCCTATGGAGAACTAACTCTCCTTTGTTGCACTTGGTTCTTTGAAGCCTTCAATTGATTTGGTTGTGAGTATTCTACTCTTGTTCGTCCTTTGTTAATTGTTTCGATCTCCTGAGCTTATTGCTTGATTGCTTATTATTGATTTATCTAGATTGATCACCTAGGTTTATCGATACTAGTCATACTGCTAGGGTTTCCAATTCCAGGTCTTGGGTTGTAGATTCATTGTAGCAAACACAATCTCCATACGCGGTCGCTTGTGGTAGATTGTGAGGGAGATTCGATTACAGGCTATTTTAACGGGTTGTTAGAATCGCTTGTATCTCATTATAATTCATGCTTTAATGCTATTGCTTTATTATTTGGTGAAGGTTTTCCCTTGTAATTTAGTGATAAGTGCTTTTAGGACTGGTAGGACTAAAAGCTATTACACGATCTGAATTGAGAACAATTACTGGACATTAGAACTTGAGACTCATAGAATGCGATGATGAACCATCTTAATTGTTGTGCGGATAATTACCTGGTGTGATACCTTTCCATCATATATTCACAACCTTTACTTGCAACTTGTTCTGTTACTATTTCTCACACACAAAACTCCCCCTTTAATCAGTTACTTTTGGTAATAATACTTGCTCTTACAACTGATTCTGTTTCCCTGTGGGTTCGACCCTAACTTACCTACTATACTTGTTATAGTTTGCATCTTAGGAATTTACTTTGATTTGGCATAACGACTTTAGGCCTGTCAAATTTGGCGCCGTTGCCGGGGAAACGGTTAATCTTTGTTCTTGTTTGTTTTATTACCCGTTTGGGTGTGAACCTCTTGCATGGTTCGCACTCGTGCTACTGATCCCCATCTTTTTGCTTTTGATTGGGAAATTGACAGGACATACCACCGCCGTCTTAGAGAACAACACCACCAACCCGATCCAATGGCTGCTAACCAGACGCTGCGAGAGCTGACAGCATCAAACATCACACAGCAGGCACCTGCTGTGACAATCCCTGCTATAGGGGATGACAACCATTTTGAGCTTAAGTCTGGGCTGATTCACCAACTGCCAAAATTCCATGGATCGGCTGGAGAGGACCCCATCAAGCACATGGGGAAGTTTCATAATGTGTGCATGAGCATGAAACCAGCCAATATAACTGAAGCACAGATAAAGATGAGAGCTTTTGGGTTCACGCTGGTCGATGCTGCGGATGACTGGTACTACAGCCTTCCTACTGGGAGCATCGATACTTGGCCTAAGCTCCACAAGGCCTTCCTGGAGAAATTCTTCCCTGCTAAGAAGGAGAACACCTTGAAGAAGGCAATCAGCAATATAGAGCAGGAGGAGGATGAGACCCTCTATGATTACAATGAAAGGTTCAAGAAGCTGTGTGCTAATTGCCCTTTCCATGGCTACAGCACGAAGGACCTAGTCTTATACATCTATGGGGGATTGCTGGAATCTGATAGAAGGATGATCGATGCCGCCTGCGGAGTAAATATTCTGAATGCCACGCCAGAGGGAGCTATGGAAAAGATTCAGGAAATGGCTGAGGGGACTAGGAATTTTGGGAAGTCCACCAGAAAGAAAGGAGTCAACTCGGTAGACTCTAACCAAGCCAATGATATTGCTGAATTGAAGGATATGGTTAGGAGACTCACTCTGAAAGGGACTCCTCAACAACTCAAGGCTTGTGAATTCTGTGGTGATGACTTCCACCCAACTGATGCGTGTCCTACACTCCAGAGAGACACCGCAGAAGTGAGTGCTATAGGTGGAAATGGACCTCAGAGACCCAGACATGACCCCTACTCAAACTCCTACAACCCAGGTTGGAAAGATCACCCGAATTTCAGATGGAGGGATCCACCAAACCAACCACATCAGCAGCAGCCACCTCCCTACAATCAGAGGCAGCAGGGTAACGCTCCATCCACTGAGTCCATGCTCAATACCCTGACACAGCACTTTACTGCGCATGTTCAGACAACTGAATCGAGCATAAAGGATATACAGAAGCAAATGGGGCAAATGGCTGAAGCAATCACTAGAATAGAGGCGAAGACGTCAGGGGGTCTACCATCTCAAACAGTGGTCAATCCAAAGGAAAACGTCAGTGCTATAACTCTTCGGAATGGAAAGGAGCTGAGAAGTCAGGAATCCGAGGAGGAAAACACGACGGAGGCCAACGCGGCCACGCCCACCACTAGCGCGCCCGCGCCGGCCAGCAGCGCGCCCGCGCCGGAAAGTGACGCGCCCGCGCCTGATGCTAACGCGCCCACGCCTACCTCTGGCGCGCCCGCACCTGGTCCTATCCCGCCTGAATCTGAACCTTATGTCGATACTTATGTTCGACCGAATTTTCCCCCTCTCGGGTCTGAGAAACCAAAACCTCCGTTCCCTGAGGCACTTAAGGAGAGGAGGATAATCGATGATTCAGAGCTGTTTGAGACATTTAGCAAGTGTCAGGTGAACATTCCTCTGCTGAGAATGATAAAAACTGTGCCCAAGTACGCCAAGTTCTTGAAGGAGCTTTGCACAGTAAAGAGGAATCAGAAGCTGAAAGGGAAAAAGAAGGTGAAAGTAAGTGAGCAGGTCTCCGCTATGTTTCAGAGGAGAATGCCGAAAAAGTGCGCTGATCTAGGTATGGTTACTATCCCTTGTGTCATTGGAGATGTAAAATTTGATAGAGCTATGCTTGATTTGGGTGCTTCCATAAATGTGCTTCCCTACTCACTTTACAAATCACTAGATTTAGGACCTTTGCATGAAACTGGAGTAGTTGTGCAACTAGCTGATAGGTCTAATAAGTACCCTAAAGGAGTAGTTGAAGACGTTTTGGTTATGGTCGATAAACTGATTTTTCCTGCAGATTTCTTTGTCCTGGATATGGAACACGATAAGCATGATGCACCTATTCTGTTAGGTAGACCTTTTATTAAAACTGCTAGGACAAAAATCGATTGTGTCTCTGAGACACTAACAATGGAATTTGATGGAGAAAAGGTTGAATTCGATCTCTATAAGGCTATGAAACATCCTGTTGATGACCAGTCTCTGTGCTCTATTGATGTGATTGAACCATTAGCTCAAGATCTATTTGATATTTCTAGGGAAGATGAGTTGCAGTCAATTATTGAGAATGATATTGATGAGTCCTATACAGATTTTTCAATCTCATCTAACATGCAGGAATTAGTAGCCCATATGAATATGGAAGGTGAGTCCCCTACTCTTTTGGGCGTTGGCCCCAATCTACTGACTCCAAGCGAAGTGCTTGTTCCATCTGTTGTGCAGGCACCTAAAATTGAACTCAAGCAACTCCCTAGTCATCTCAAGTATGCTTTCCTAGGAGTTGATGACACTTTACCAGTTATTGTGTCAAGTAAGCTCTCAGAGGAGCAGGAGGAAAAGTTAGTAGAGGTTCTAAAGGAGTACAAAACTGCATTGGGGTGGACCATCGCTGACATCAAGGGAATCAGTCCATCTACATGCATGCACAGGATCCTGCTGGAGGAAGGAGCTAAGCCATCACGCCAACCACAGAGAAGGCTCAATCCTCCCATGATGGATGTGGTGAAGAAGGAAGTGCTGAAATTGCTATCAGCTAACATGATTTTCCCAATTTCTGACAGTCAGTGGGTGAGTCCTACCCAAGTTGTCCCTAAGAAAGGAGGGATTACTGTTGTGGAGAATCAACAAGGCGAGTTGGTCCCTACCAGGACACAAACAGGTTGGAGGGTGTGCATCGACTATCGCAAATTGAACACAGTAACCAGGAAGGATCACTTCCCTCTCCCCTTTATTGATCAGATGCTAGAACGCCTTGCTGGGCGCCCCTATTATTGCTTTCTTGATGGATATTCTGGTTATTTTCAGGTGGCTATAGCGCCAGAGGACCAGGAGAAGACTACTTTTACATGTCCTTTCGGTACTTTTGCATATCGCAGGATGCCATTTGGACTATGTAACGCACCCGGGACATTTCAACGATGTATGGTTAGTATCTTCTCTGAGTACATTGAAAATTTCATTGAAGTATTCATGGATGATTTCACAGTACATGGGGATAGCTTTGATACTTGTTTGAGCCATTTGGCACTAGTATTAAAAAGATGTGTTGAAACTAATTTGGTTTTGAACTCTGAAAAGTGTCATTTTATGGTAGAACAAGGAATTGTTGTAGGTCATATAGTCTCTGCAAAGGGTATTGAGGTCGATAAGGCAAAGATTGATGTAATTCAATCTCTGCCTTATCCTACTAATGTGCGCGAAGTTCGTTCTTTTCTAGGCCATGCAGGTTTTTATCACAGGTTTATCAAAGACTTTTCAAAGATATCCTTACCCTTATGCGAGCTTCTGAAGAAAGATGTGACCTTTGCACTCACACAAGAGTGCAAAGAGGCGTTCGACCAGTTGAAAGGACGCCTCACTAGTGCACCAATCATCCAGGCACCAGACTGGTCTCACCCATTTGAGATCATGTGTGATGCGAGCGACTATGCAGTGGGAGCAGTGCTAGGCCAAAAAGAGGGAAGAGCCTCTCATGTGATCCATTACGCTTCCATGACTCTGAATGGAGCACAGCGCAACTACTCCACCACTGAGAAGGAAATGCTAGCTGTGGTGTTTGCACTAGAGAAGTTTCGACAATATCTGCTTGGGGTTAAAGTGATTATCTACACAGATCACGCAGCCCTCCGCTACTTGATGACAAAGAAGGAGACAAAGCCACGATTGATTCGATGGGTCCTGTTGCTCAGCGAATTTGACGTGGAGATTAAGGACAAGAAAGGAGCGGAGAATCTGGTGGCTGACCACTTGAGCAGATTGGTGAATGAGGAGGACAAGCCGAAGTCACAAAAACCCATCTTAGGAACGTTTCCGGACGACACCTTATGCAGACTCGAGAGCACAGAAACACACTGGAGGCTTGACGCGCCCGCGCTGCAATCTGACGCGCCCGCGCTGCTTCAAGGCGCGCCCGCGCTGACCTCCGACGCGGCCACGTCTCCCTCTGACGCGCCCACGTCATTGTTTCTCCGATCTCCTCAGTCCGTTCTAGGACTTCACTCCGTCAGTCCTTGGTACCGGGACATTGTGAACTACTTAGTATGTGGAGAATTTCCTCCGGGTCATACCAAGGCCCAGACAGAGAAGGTTCGAAGAGAAGCCAACCACTATATTTGGGATGACCCATACCTTTGGAAACATTGCGCAGATCAGGTCATTCGTCGTTGTCTTCCAGATAATGAGGTACGATCTGTTCTTGAATTTTGTCATTCTGAAGCATGTGGGGGACATTTTGGTGCTAATAAAACTGCTAGAAAGGTACTTGAATCTGGATTTTATTGGCCACATATCTTTAAAGATGCTTATTTTTTCTGCAAGGCATGTGATAGGTGTCAAAGAATGGGGAATATCTCCCAAAGGAATGAAATGCAACAATCACCAATGATTTTTTGCGAAATCTTTGATGTTTGGGGTATCGACTTTATGGGACCTTTTCCTAGTTCTTGTGGGAATTTATATATTTTACTTGCGGTGGACTACGTTTCCAAGTGGGTGGAAGCGAAGGCCACCAGGACTGATGATTCTAAAGTTGTGGCAGGGTTCTTGAAAAGCAATATTTTTGCCAGGCATGGTATTCCTAGAGCGCTGATTAGTGACAGAGGTACCCATTTCTGCAACAAAACTGTGACTGCCTTGCTTAAGAAATATCATGTCACACACAGAGTTTCCACCGCATATCATCCACAGACGAATGGCCAAGCTGAGGTGTCCAATAGAGAGGTCAAAGCCATTCTTGAGAAGACCGTGAATCCTAACAGGAAGGATTGGAGTTTGAGACTTGATGATGCTTTATGGGCTTATCGCACTGCTTACAAAACTCCAATTGGGATGTCTCCTTTCAGACTTGTCTATGGGAAGGCATGTCATCTTCCTGTTGAGCTGGAGCACAAGGCTTGGTGGGCTGTGAAACAATGCAATATGCAGAGTGACGAAGTTGGAGACCACAGGAAGCTACAGTTGGGTGAGCTCGAGGAGCTACGGTTGGACGCCTATGATAATGCGGCTATCTACAAGGCAAAGACCAAGGCATGGCATGACAAGCACATCAATAGGAAGGACTTTAAAGCTGGTGACAAAGTCCTACTTTTTCAGTCTCGCCTGAAACTCTTCGCTGGGAAGCTCAGGTCAAAGTGGGGGGGACCATACATTGTTGCTGAAGTTTTCCCACATGGAGCGGTAGAGCTATATGACCCGGATAGCCAAAAGAAGTTCAAAGTAAATGGTCATAGGCTTAAGACATACTATGAAGGGTTCACAAAGGAGGTTATGGATGAGTTAGCTTTGGAGGAGCCACATGCGGAGTTAGAATAGCCAAAACGGCTTGGTCGAGCCAGCGACATGAAACAAAGGCGCTGCTTGGGAGGCAACCCAAGGAACTGCATTATTTTCTTTAACTCTATTTTTATTTTATTTTGTAGGTACTAAAGACGGAGTTCTGGTGACGAATTGCACCCGCATTTCGGACCCACTGCACCCGCAGTGTTAATTTTCGTCAAAAAAAAAAAAAAAAAAAAACCAGTATCAAGCCATCAACCCCACCAAAACCCTACACCCCACACATCAGCCCCCACATCACCCTCACCACACATCCCTCTCAAACTTTCCTCACCAAACACTCCCTTCTCTCTCCTCACCACAACCGCCGCCCCCACCTTGGACCACCACATCTCGGTCCTCCCTGAAGCACACAGACGCCGGCGGCAGCCCCCACCAGGCCAAGTACAAGCCGGCACCGGAGAAATCTCGGCGAGCCTCACATCGACGAAGCCGTCTTCGCCGACGTTCAGATCTGAAGAGAGCTCCGACGCGGCCACGCCAACCCTAACGCGGCCACGCTGCTCTCAACGTGCCCGCGCTGCTACTCCCGACGCGCCCATGCCATCCCTAGCGTACCCGCGCTGTTAGAGAAGACCCACCAGGAAGCATACAGTCTCGACGCGGCCACGCTGCTCCCACCGCGCCCACGCTGATTTCGACGCGCCCACGCCACCTTCAGCGTGCCCGCGTCTGCCCCCTGCGCCGAGCTGTTCTTCGTGAGTTCTTTCCGCTGTTCTTCTTTCGATTCCGATTTCTTCGTATTATATATCAAGTATGAGTTCATCGGAGGAGGAGACGAGTAGATCTGATCATGGGCTAGATTTGTCTAATGAGGAATTGGCGATTTACAATAAGGTCAGCTGTGTCAGTTCTACCAAATACTTGCATAGACCTACCCTTCAGAAGCTTCAGATGCTAGAATGTATGGAGCAATGTCTAGAGCATGCCGGTATTAGTGGTTTTCTGGATTCGGGAGCTGTAGGGTATCCGGAACTGAGCAAGCAATTCCTCGCCACTTATCAGGTTCACCTGAGAGATCACAACATTAGAGGGGTTTCGTTCAGATATAATGGCACCACCTACAGGGCTTCTATATCAAGGCTACGAAAAGCTTTGGGGGTTACTAAAGCCCCAACGGATGGATGGGCCACAGCTGTGTCCGACCCCGACCTTGTTGCTTTCTTCAAAGCGGTGTCTGGAGAGGATTTTCTGACGAGCAACGAATACAACAGCAGGATCACTCATCCTATCTTCCGGATGTTGTGCAAGATCGTTGCTGGGACGTACTATGGGCTGATTACAGACACCAAGCTTTCCATGACGCATCTGAGATTTGCCTACAGCGCAGTGCCTACTGCGGATTATACGCCTGACTGGGTTATGCTCTTTTTCGATGGCCTCGACCGGATCAGAAGGGATCGCAGTGCCGCTGGACCAGAAATGGTTCAGGGCGGCCTTATTACTCGAGTCGCCATTGCTGCATGCGTTGGGCAGAATGGTTTGGTTGAGCTGGAGGAGACAGAGGTCATCGCGAGGACCTATACTGAGGATTATCTACGGAGATGTCTGATGCTGGATACTGCACCGGATGGGGGAGCCATTTGGTGCACGGGCAAGAAGAAGGAGCATCAGTTCAGGCTCCCTAAGCCCCTGCCTTGGTCAGAATCTTGGTCTGACTGGTACATTGAGACGGATTACTTTCCGACGTCACTTCTGGGGAGAAGGCGTCGCATGGAGGTAGGCAGAAGCAGTGGCAAAGCTGGAGCTGCCACGATGGAGGATGCGCCTATGGCTCAGCAGGCGTTTGTTCAGGCAGATACACAGGGCTTCACACAGAGCCCATATCAGGAGACGCCTGCTTATCAGCACGGTTGGGATTCTCAACCAGCATATCAGAGCCAGCAGGACGCGCACCAGTGGACCCTTTGGCCTGCACAAGCTTCTCAGGATACTTATCAGCAGCCCCAGCAGTGGGGCTACCTGGTTGATCAGATTGGCCTTTTGCGCCAAGACGTGGGGAGTCTGACGACAGTGACAAACCAGATTCTCCACCAGCAGGCCGACATCTTACAGGGCTTCGGCGAGTTCAAAGAGATGAGGGAGGAGCTGCGCCGCATGCGAGAGGACTACTCTCGCCACTATCCACCACCTCAGTGAGTCCTTCTGTTTCCTTTCTCCCTACTTAATTCTGTCTTCTTTCACATTGAGGACAATGCTTCATTCAAGTATGGGGGAGGGAAAGGATTCACACATCATGTACATATTTTATTTCAGCATTATTTGTGTACAGATTCTGCATTTGTTATTTAGAAAAAAAAAATGAAAAAAAATGAAAAAATGAAAAAAAAAAAAAAAAAGAAAGCAATCAAAATCCTGGGATGAGTTGAAAACCTGGAAGGGCGACTCAGGCAAAAAGCAGGTAGTCTGGCGAGCCTTAGGCTTGGCAATATGAGGCTTGAGGGAAGTGAGATTGTTATGTGAGTACCATCCCTGAAAAAAAAATGAGTGGCTTGGTGAAAACCCGAAAGGGCGCTTTGGCAAGATGAGCGTTTACTTTGAGTGATTAGGATTGATCTCTTGGCGAAGGCGACATAAGAAGAGGAGTTATAAGGAGGTTTTCGGGTAGGCCACTGGAAGCTATAAGGTGTAGATGGTTGAGATACAATTGTAATTCTTATTTCCTATTTTGATTGTCTTTTGAGCTGATTGGTGAGATGGTGAAAACTACTAGTACTTAGTGTTCATTTTCCTTGTACTGTCTGTGAACCTTTGAGATTTATAAGTGAGAGTAGGCTAGCTTCTATGCTTACTCGGGACGAGTAAAGGTTTAAGTATGGGGGAATTTGATATGCGATATATTCCATAGCGCATTTAGTAGTTTTTGTCATCATTTACCTGACATTATGAGAGATATTAGTGTGAACTTGGTGATTCGGAGCATATTGAAGAAGTTGAAGAAATCATGCAAGTTACAGAAGCTAAGAAGATCGGAAGCAGCTGGAGGACTGAAGACCTTGGCGCGGCCGCGCTGCACTTGGCGCGCCCGCGCTGCTACCCGACGCGGCCACTCTGCTAGGAGGAAGTGGCCGCGCTGCTGACGAAGACAGAAGAGGCAAGCTACAAGTGGCGCGCCCGCGCTGCACTTGGCGCGCCCGCGTCGGTCCTGGAATCGGATTCTTATCCGATTCTGTTATCTTATTAGTTTTAATATTTTATTATTATAATTGTACGGGATGTTAAACCTGATTTTATTAGGTTATATAGGCCGAGAAGGCAGTAGAGAATCATTAGGTTATTTTCCAGAGACATATTTTCCTTTTGCATTATCTCACAAACCCTATGGAGAACTAACTCTCCTTTGTTGCACTTGGTTCTTTGAAGCCTTCAATTGATTTGGTTGTGAGTATTCTACTCTTGTTCGTCCTTTGTTAATTGTTTCGATCTCCTGAGCTTATTGCTTGATTGCTTATTATTGATTTATCTAGATTGATCACCTAGGTTTATCGATACTAGTCATACTGCTAGGGTTTCCAATTCCAGGTCTTGGGTTGTAGATTCATTGTAGCAAACACAATCTCCATACGCGGTCGCTTGTGGTAGATTGTGAGGGAGATTCGATTACAGGCTATTTTAACGGGTTGTTAGAATCGCTTGTATCTCATTATAATTCATGCTTTAATGCTATTGCTTTATTATTTGGTGAAGGTTTTCCCTTGTAATTTAGTGATAAGTGCTTTTAGGACTGGTAGGACTAAAAGCTATTACACGATCTGAATTGAGAACAATTACTGGACATTAGAACTTGAGACTCATAGAATGCGATGATGAACCATCTTAATTGTTGTGCGGATAATTACCTGGTGTGATACCTTTCCATCATATATTCACAACCTTTACTTGCAACTTGTTCTGTTACTATTTCTCACACACAAAACTCCCCCTTTAATCAGTTACTTTTGGTAATAATACTTGCTCTTACAACTGATTCTGTTTCCCTGTGGGTTCGACCCTAACTTACCTACTATACTTGTTATAGTTTGCATCTTAGGAATTTACTTTGATTTGGCATAACGACTTTAGGCCTGTCAGGGGCCTAAGGAGGATAAAATTCACTTAGGAGTAAAAGTCGAGAAAAAATCATAAAAATGAAAAAATCAAGAAAAGAGAAGAAAAATCATTGAAAAATCAAGAGGAAAAAAGAAGTAACAAAGTGTGAGAAGGTTTACAAAGAGTTGTGCTTAAGTTTTCATTTGTGGATGGAGTTAAAGTTTGAATTCTTTTGGTTGAAGAAATATTTGGTTGTGAGTGTTTTTCCGGTTGTAGTTGAGATCTCTTTTTCCCGGATTTTTAGCACCACAAAGCCTAAATCTTTCCCTACCTTGATTTTCTTACCGAGCCCCATTACAACCCTTGCAAGACCTCATGATGATTATTGCTTGTAATGTCACTCACGGTGGAGATTGTGATGTGGATTTCAATTTTCATGGAGCTTAGTTGCATTGGATTGAGTTTGAGTGGAATTGACTTAGCCTAAACACAAGATCGATGAGTGAAACACTTTATATACCCGGTGAGGTTGGATTGAAATGTGCCTAACCCTTTGAGTTGCTCAAATACATGTGAGGATGTTCATTATTGTCTTGTGCTTCCTACTTGATTTGGATTGTGTTTTGACGAGGGGAGTGCATGAAGAGTGTATTTGTGGGATGTTTAATTGGATTAGTTTTGTTTTCTTGAGGACAAGAAAGGTTTAAGTATGGGGGAGTTTGATAAGACGCATTTAGTTAATGTTAACATGTGCATTTAGATAGGTTTAGATATAATAAAGTGCATGAATTAGAGTAGTTTTCGTATTTTAGTTAATTATATAGAGAGTCGGAATCTACATATGTTTGCACATACTTTCAGGCATTGGTTGAGCCAATTGATGACATGGGAATGACCTAGCATCGAACAAGAGGGTAAAAAGCAAGAAGAAATCGGAATATTGAGGAGCTAAACCTACAAAGGATTGGAGCTGTCCAAGCTGGCGACGCTGCACTAAAACGAGTCGTTTGATGGTTGTATTTATCGGATCGGGGCGTACTTATACTTGTTGGAAAGAGGATTCGAAGACCTACAACTTTCGTGTTTATGATGTTTCAAAATTCGACCTTTAAGACACTGAAATCTGGACGTCAAGTGGGCTGTTGAACAGTAACTCGGGTGGAGCAGGTCAAGAACTCGGCCGAGTTGTTTTATGGCGTACCCGAGCTTTGTAGCATTTGCAAGAAGTGGGCCGGGACAGCTGTTACTTAATTCAATTATGTGTGTTATATTTTAATTATGAAAGTAATTAGAGGGAAAAGGAAACGATAGGTTTTGGTGGAACAACTAAGGGGGTTTAGGTTTTTTTTTAGTTTGGAGTTGTGTGGAAGGACGACAGGTTTTGTACATAGCATCATTGGAGACTTTTGATGGTGATTTCTTTTTCAACCATGAACCACTAGACCTCTTTGCTTTGGACAATTAATCGAAGCTTCAGGTTTTCTATTTCATTGTGAGATTTCCGTTCTTAATACTCTTCTTTGAATATTATCAATTCTTTGCTTAGATTGTTTAGGGTTCTCGTGAATTTCCGTTAGTCTGATCAACTGATGCATTTTCATGATAATCTATAGCTAGATATAGGTAATTTCTGGTTGAGTTATCTATGTTCTTGAGTAGCAAAGTATAAATCTCTGAAACTGGTTGATTTAGGGATTTGTATAGAGAATTGATTTGCAATCGATGCAATAACTGGTTGTGCGTGTCGATTGTCTTTGTTGATTTCCTTTAAGGTTAATCGATTATTGAATTGAATCTTGATAGTTTCAAGATTGTTTGATAATTAGGGTTTTCAGGGTCTGGTTGTCCTGTTAACTAGATTCGATAAGGAATTGGATTCAAAAGACCTAGTCTTTCCACAGCAAAGTATTCAAGAGGAAGTTATCTATTCGATTTCGATGATCAATGAACAAACCTGATTGTTGAGATTGGTTGACCTAAGCTATTTCCCTCGTATTCATTCATTCAATCTGTTCTATTTTATTGATTTGCTTACTTTTGCATTCTTAGTTAGTTTACACCTCCAAAATCCCCCCTTTGTGTTTCTTGTTCTTGTTGACACACTTGACTTGCATACAAATCGTTGACTCTCTGTGGGATCGACCCGTACTTGCCAAACTACATTAGTTAGGTTAGTCGGTTATATTTGATAGGATTTAAGGCGACTGAAAATCCTCCATCAGGCAGCATGGTGGCTGTCCTGGCCATACATCTACAGGTCCGCCTCGACAGGTACACCCCTTTTGAGCTTATACAAATTGATCTTGATTCTCTTAGAAAAGGGGAACATCACAACCCCCCATGGGAGGACATGGGTGCATTGCGCTTCACGAGTAGAGATCGGTCAGGATCTCATGGATCTGCACCACATCCGCGACTGGTTCACGATGTGGACGGGGATTCCCTACCACCCCAGCATCAACCCCACGGCCGACTCCATTCTACGAGACCATCCAGAGCTGTATGATCATCCAGATTCCACCGCTATGGTGGTGGATCCACAACCATAGCAGTAGGACAACGATGACGACGACGATGATGACGATGGCACTGATGGTCCTCAGGCCTCCCACCACTCTTACCATTCACACCATTCCTATCAGTAGTAGTAGGGGTCATATCAGCAGCACCAGGACGACTTGGCTGCACGGATGGCACGGATAGAGATTAAGGTGGATCATGTGCAGCCGGATCTCTCCTGGTGTTGCGGAACCCTAGAGAATGTCTCCGCCTACATCTTTGGAGGCCGTCCTAGAGGCTACCACGGAGGAGATTCTGGGGCTGGACCTTCCACATACTATGATCCACCCCCACCAAGCGGCTGGCCCCAGCTACCTCCTCCCAGCAAATGACCGTTGAGATTTTATTTAGTAAGTTTCCCTTCCCCTTGGTTTTATCTGTTTGACAGTGTGGACACTGTCTATTTTAAGGATGGGGTGGGGTAAGACTTTGTTATGACATTGACTCCTTTTTTGTTGTTCTTTTGGATTGTATTTTTTTAAGTATTGCATGGTTTGTATTTTGATGATTTAGGACATTTCATAACTCGCTTGTGAGTTTAGTTGCATTATTTTGGATATGGTTATTGCATGTTTGTATCTTATGATATTCAAAGCGTTTAAGAGAGTTGTGAGGACATCACCCAAGCTTGCAAGAGTTCAAAGAAAAGATTCATGGAAGCCAAAGCAAGACTCGATGATGCAAGAGTAGATTCATTAGAGATATTGCACAATAAGAGGATGGATGACTTTATATTTTCCATATATGCTCATTTTATAATCCTAGCCATACCTATGCCTAATTACATCACAAAAGCCATATTATAAACCTTACATGTCTTTATATCAATATTTCTCCACATATGCCATACATGACCTATTCTTTACCTTATACCCTATCCAGGGATTATGTTGAGAATGGAAATCAGTTTATTGAGATATTATATGGTTTGTTGTGTTGTTATATCATTATTGGAGTTTGGCAGGAAAGTTTCAAATTTATGGAAAATTTAATGAGTGAAAGAAAATCCGGTCACCTCGGGAGATAAAGGTAGATCGACCCTGCATGCGTTGAGATAATAGTTTCGCAGGATGGGACACTAAGGTAAGGAGTCCTAAGCACTAAGTATCCAGGGCCATTCATGACACCCATGTTTGCGACTCGCTAGAAAGCAGTGATGAGGTTATAGAGGTAAAAGCATTGTTATTGATAAAATCATTGAGCGAATGAGTGAAAGGTGAGGAATCTTATGAAGAAGGAATGTGATAATGAAAGTTTGGAAAGTACTCCATTTCCCCGGGTTTAACACCACATGGCCAAAAATTACCCACCTTTAGCCTCTTACCTATCTACTCATTTTTAAGCTTAAATAAAATCCTCTTGATTATTGTTGCTTTGTCACAGAAAATTTGTTTTGTATAACCTTCTTTTGTGCAGAGAAATTGCTTTTCATTCACAGGCACAGACTTGAAGGCACCAAGTACCTTTTCAAGGATGGCAATTGAGTGTTGGGTAATATAACAATCTGACGGAGGGGAAACCTGTCGTTGATCCCGTCAAAGTAAACTCAAACCTATAACTAGTATAGCAATAAGTAAGAGGTCGATCCCACAGGGAAATTATTATTCAAGTGTGATTCAAGTGTCAATCAAAGTAACCAATTTGGGGGGGGTTTTGTGTGTGAAAGGTCCGCCTTTTATCAAAGCGGATTAAACAAAGCAAAGTAAAGGAATTGGTTTTAGACAATTTAGGGAAAGCAATTCCACCTACAATTTTCCACTTTATTGGATTGAAGCGATCCTTGTAACTTCTTCTCGTCCTATTGTGTTTCCTATGAATGCCCTTGTCCCGACCTAATATAGTTACTAGTCCAACCAGTCCTAGCAACCCTTATCAATCGAACAGTCCCTAAAGAAGGATTTAACCCAATTGATAGCTTTAAGTTCAGAGATTAGCTAAGGTATTTGCAGTCCCTAAAAAAGGATTTAACAACACATTCAACTTCCTACTTATTCAATTAGTTCAACCAGCCCTAAAGGAATAAGTTTGCCACTTAGGTTAAGGTTCACAACCAGGAATCTACAAAACCTTAGCGATTGAATTGATTCTACCAAGTTGATCAGTCAAGATAGAACAAAACAATAATCAATCAAGCACAAAGAAGTTGAAGCATTCACAAATAGGAAACTAGGAGCGAGAATTAGAAACTCACAAAATAGATAGAAACATCCCAAAGTCGGCCCCAAACAAAATAGATAGAAACTAGGGTTTTCCAAAAAGCGGATCCGCGCTGTCCGTACGTGCGGCGGGCACTGCGGCGGCCGCGGCACTAGCTGCGGCGCCCGCCGCAGGTAGCTTTGCCGTGGTCTTGGCTCCTTTCTGCGGGCTTTTCTTCTCGTCTTGCCTTGCTTCTTTCTTCCTTGTTCCTTTCCATTCATCTTGTGTTCCTCTTCGAGACATTGCATCTCCCCAAGTGTGTTCTGATTCGATCTGCGAGATAAACACAAAATGGCGCAGAATCCGAACTTTTCTAAAATAAACACAAGATGCAAATTAACAATAAAGCAAGCAAGAAATGCAACCTATCTAAACTAATTATAACTATAATGCCTATCTAAAATATGCATTATCAAATCCCCCACACTTAACCTTTGCTTGTCCTCAAGCAATGCTAGAATGAACATGAATCAATGTATCCCACAGGAAATCCCTTCACGCTTCAATATTACCAAAAACAACATCATAGCAGGTGAAACCATAAACCAAGCAAACAAACGTCATAGCATGTATTCAGGTGATCAAAGCTTAGAAGTAGACATCAACCAACCTCACCAGAAATATGTGTTTCACTCATGTGTCTAGGCTTTTAGGTACAACTCTCAACTCAAACCAATAATGCACTAAGCTCATAGACATTGACCACCATATCACCAATTATCTACCAAAATGTCATTACTTGCGGGATAACATAAAGAAACTAAAAATGCAACACTTTTTTTCTTTTTCTTTGGTTTCTTTTCTCTCTTTTTTTTTTTCTTGTCTTGGTGCTTTCCTTACGCGAAGCGCAAACATGGGTGTCATGAATGGCCCCGGTCTATCAACACCTCAACTATGAATATGAACATGAATATGAAGTCCACTTGAACACCTTTTTGACGCAAGTTGCAAACATGGGTGTCATGAATGAACCTGGTTACTCAATGGTCAAGCTTTCTTTCCTAGTGGATAGTTTTCAACACCTTTTTGCGCGAATCATACCCATGGGTGTCATGCGTAGACCCGGTTACTCAGTGCATCAACCATTGCCACCTTATTCAATAAGTATGCATAAAATGAAATAAAAAGACTCAAAATATAAACATAAACTCCGCAAGCAACAAACATGTGCATCGGTCTTTAAAAATAGATACTGCAGTCAATGCCAAGAGGTAGCAACACTAGGCGAGTAATTCACACAATTGAGCAAAAGAATTCAAATAAGGCCAAACATTCTCACAGGGTCATGTTTTAGGACTTCAATCACACTTTAGCTCAATCATACATGCTCAATTATAATTGCTAGCTCATGCTCCACAAAAATCATTTAGCAATAATAATCAAAACATCCAGAACTCCATGGGATTTTTATGATTCATGCTTGAAATTTAAAAATAGAGGACAACTAAGCAAGATGGGTATTTGAATAACACATATATATGCAATGCATGCTCTATTTCTAATATTTTCGAAATAAATTTTTTGTTTTTTTGTTTTTTGTTTTGTTTTTTTTTTAAATTCCGAAAATTAAATTAAATAAAAACTAAACAACAACTTAATTAAACTTAAACATGGTGCAGAAAATGAAATATGCTCTAACTCTATGCACTATGTAAATAAAACTCCTCTCCCCCACACTTGAAGTTTTCATTGCCCTCAATGAAACATTAAAGACAACAAAAGTGAAACTCATATACTCAGGGTGAAGGAAAAGAAAAAGAAAATAAATCTGAAAAATGTACCTCGGGTTGCCTCCCGAGAAGCGCCTTTGTTTCAAGTCGTTGGCTCGACGTGATGGCCCTTGATCGGCCTATGTTCCTCCACCAGGGTCACCAACACCGGTCATTTCATTGACAAATGCAGGCACCCTTGAAAGGTGTAGCTTCCTGTTCCAGCGTTCAGCCATTTCTCTTAGCTCCTCTCCATGGGCTATGCCTGGGGGTTGTCCTGGAATCACATAAGATTGCAATTTGTTAGGAGGTTCAAATTTCCATAAACTATGTTCCTTAGTTGTCTCTAACAAATCACGAAAATTATTGTTATGATCAGTATTTTCAGCAATAGGCATATCTAACGAAGTTTCAGGAGAAAGCTTAGCGTGATTAAAGAGAGAGAATTCTATCTTTCTTCCATCAAACTCCATAGTCAATAGGCCCTCACAACAATCAATTTTCGTCTTTGCAGTTTTCAGGAATGGCCTTCCCAGTATAATGGGTGTTTCAGGGGTTCCCTGCCCCATATCTAAAACAAAGAGATCCACAGGAAAAAACAAATCATCCACCCTAACTAAAACATCTTCAACAACGCCTCTTGGCCTGATTTGTGAACGATCAGCAAGCTGCACTGTAACCCCAGTCTCAGTCAGAGGACCCAAACCCAAAGACAAATACATGTTATAAGAAATAACATTAATTGAGGCTCCTAGATCTAACATGGCTTGTTTGAATCTAGTATTCCCAATCGCACATGGAATCGTAAACATACCTGGATCTCCGCATTTTTCAGGCAATTTCCTTTGCAACATAGCAGAAACATTTTCATTCAAGCTTACCTTTTCCTTCTTTTTCAGTCTCTGCTTCCTCTTGATGGTGCACAATTCCTTCAAAAATTTAGCATATCTAGGAATGCTCTTAATCAAGCTAAGTAAAGGAATGTTTACCGCACACTTGCCGAATGTCTCGTAGATCTCCTTGTCATTCTCATATGTTCGTGTGTCTTTCAAGGCTTCCGGAAAAGGCGGGATGGGCTTTGGAATCTCCATAGGTAAGGGAGAAGAGGAAGAAGAAGAAGAAAGAGGAAGAGAAGAGAAAGGAGGTAAGGAAGAGGACGTACCAGAAGCTGAACTGTCGGCGGCTGAACGAGCGGCGGGCGCGGCATCAAGTGCGGCGGGCGCCGCAGAGGGAGCAGCGGCGGGTGCCGCTGGAATCGCCTCTCTGGCGGCGGGCACCGCAGAGGCTAGCGGCGGGCGCCGCAAAGGTTGCCGCGGGCGCCGCACCTCTGTTACGCCGTTTCCACCTTCATTTATCTCTATTTCTTCGTCCATCATCTCCTCATCGTCTTTTTGAGTTGTGGCAATCAGTTCCTTGCCACTCCTAAGCATTATTGCACTGACATTCTCCTTAGGATTCTCAACCGTCTGTGATGGAAGCTTACTTGCATCGTTTGCCATCTTCGCGCTTAAGACCTGAATGAGCTGACTCATTTGATTCTCAATATTTGTCATCCGATCTGATTGCTGCTTCTCTAGAGTCGCCATCCGCTCTGACTGTTGTTTATCATTCCTCATGACCAATCGTGACAGTTGCTGCAATGGGTCCTCATTATTCCCATTTGATTGCTGCTGACCTCCCTGTCGAGGTTCATATTGTTGTTGAGGCCTTTCCTATTGCCCCCCTTGCTGATTGAAAGAGGCTTGATAGTTCCCATAGCCTTGCTGATAGCCCCTATTGTAGTTGTTGTTGTTGAAATACCCAGGATTTCCATAATTGCCTTGCATAGGCCTTTGTTGAGCGAAGTTCCCAATGGCATTCAATTCAACATTAGGATCTTGTAGAAGTGGGCACGTGTCCATGGGATGAGTGTATTGACTGCAGAGACCACATGCCTTCAGTTGTTGAGGAGTCCTATCAATAACCATTCGTTTCATCATCTCCTTAACCTCTGCCATATCAGTCTGAAGTGCAGCCACATTAGCATCAACAGCGAGTACACCCCCAGCGCGAGGGCCCTTGTTGAACTGTCTGGAGCCCTCAGATAGCTCCTTAAACACCTCCCATGCCGCGGCAGGCGTCTTGTTCAGCATGTTACCTCCACAAGCAGAATTCACTGTTTTTCGCTCTATATCAGTCAACCCATTAAATAGAAAGAGGACCAGATCCTTTTGAGCGTACCCATGGGATGGGCAGCTAGCGCAGAGTTTCTTGAAACGCTCAAAATACTCATGAATGGACTCTGTCGCGTACTGCTCAATGCTGCTGATAGACCTTTTCAAAGCATTTAGCTTTGTTGCAGGGAAGTACATCTCTAGGAAGACTCTTTTCATTTCGGCCCAAGTAGCAATAGAGTCGGGTGGTAGATAGAAGAACCATTCGTTTGCATCATCCTTCAGAGTGAAAGGAAATGCTCTCAGCTTGATCTGCTCTTCAGTTACATTCGCTGGTTTCATCCCAACAACCACCCTATGGAATTCAGACAGATGCTTGTGGGGATCCTCCCCACTTAACCCATGGAATTTGGGTAGAAGATGAACTACCCCTGACTTAAGCTCGAAGTTGACTCCTTCTGCAAGTGCAGGGAATTGGATTGCCAGGGGTTGCTGTGCCGGATCATGAGCAGAAAGCTCCTTTAGAGTGAGGTTCGCCATCTCTGCAATGCTTTCTACAGAGAAGAATTAGTAGCAAAGGTATGGACCAAGTAAGACGGTCCACACCAAGATCAACACTAAAAACACACAAGAATTTAATAAAAATTCCCCGGCAACGGCGCCAAATTTGACGGAGGGGAAACCTGTCGTTGATCCCGTCAAAGTAAACTCAAACCTATAACTAGTATAGCAATAAGTAAGAGGTCGATCCCACAGGGAAATTATTATTCAAGTGTGATTCAAGTGTCAATCAAAGTAACCAATTTGGGGGGGTTTTTGTGTGTGAAAGGTCCGCCTTTTATCAAAGCGGATTAAACAAAGCAAAGTAAAGGAATTGGTTTTAGACAATTTAGGGAAAGCAATTCCACCTACAATTTTCCACTTTATTGGATTGAAGCGATCCTTGTAACTTCTTCTCGTCCTATTGTGTTTCCTATGAATGCCCTTGTCCCGACCTAATATAGTTACTAGTCCAACCAGTCCTAGCAACCCTTATCAATCGAACAGTCCCTAAAGAAGGATTTAACCCAATTGATAGCTTTAAGTTCAGATATTAGCCAAGGTATTTGCAGTCCCTAAAAAAGGATTTAACAACACATTCAACTTCCTACTTATTCAATTAGTTCAACCAGCCTTAAAGGAATAAGTTTGCCACTTAGGTTAAGGTTCACAACCAGGAATCTACAAAACCTTAGCGATTGAATTGATTCTACCAAGTTGATCAGTCAAGATAGAACAAAACAATAATCAATCAAGCACAAAGAAGTTGAAGCATTCACAAATAGGAAACTAGGAGCGAGAATTAGAAACTCACAATCAATCCGAATAAAGCTTCAAATTGCAGGCAGAATCGATGAGTTTAGTTCCTCGCGGGAGACATAGCTCCAAATCTCTCAAAAGTCTAATGGTTGGAAGAGTAGAATCAATGGTAAAGAAAAATAACATAAAAGCCTAATTAAAACATCCCAAAGTCGGCCCCAAACAAAATAGATAGAAACTAGGGTTTTCCAAAAAGCGGATCCGCGCTGTCCGTACGTGCGGCGGCCGCCGCAAGGGCTGCGGCGCCCGCCGCAACTGCTGCGGCGCCCGCCGCAACTGCCTTGTCAGCTACCCGCTGCGGCGGGCACTGCGGCGGCCGCGGCACTAGCTGCGGCGCCCGCCGCAGGTAGCTTTGCCGTGGTCTTGGCTCCTTTCTGCGGGCTTTTCTTCTCGTCTTGCCTTGCTTCTTTCTTCCTTGTTCCTTTCCATTCATCTTGTGTTCCTCTTCGAGACATTGCATCTCCCCAAGTGTGTTCTGATTCGATCTGCGAGATAAACACAAAATGGCGCAGAATCCGAACTTTTCTAAAATAAACACAAGATGCAAATTAACAATAAAGCAAGCAAGAAATGCAACCTATCTAAACTAATTATAACTATAATGCCTATCTAAAATATGCATTATCACAATCAATCCACTATGTTGAGAGTCTTTGCAGGTTCCCCCCCGAATGACCATCCGAGTTATTGCTTGGGGACAAGTAAGCTTAAGTATGGGGTGATTTGATGTCCACTAAAGTAACCATGTTTTTATGCATATTTTTGCTCTTTATTCTAAGTACTTTGCATATTTTAGGTTGGGAATATGTTGAATTTGTGTAGTATAAGCTTATTTTCCAGAAATAGAGGTCTACACGAGTTTCTTTTTAATATTGCAGAATTTGGAGCCATTCCGGGACGAAACCAAAAGGAGGAGACGAAAGCAGGATTCTACTCAACGTCGAGTAAAGTGCTCGACGTCGACTACAACTGGAAGCAAACCAAGTCAAGGAATGAAGACGCAGGTCACTCGAGTTCCATGACTACTCGACTTCGACTACCTTTACTCGATGTCGACCAGACCTGGAACCTTACCCGAGCTCGACGAGAAGAAGACTACTCGAGACGCACTGAAGAGCACCCAAGATCGAGGAGACTACTCGACATCGACTACACTATTTTTGGGTCGAGGACGTGTTGGGCCGATCCGAACTTCTGTGGATTACTTGGGCACGAAGAAAAGACGAGGATATCCGATTTTTATCAAGATCTATCAAGATGGGAGAAGATTATTTACCACATGAAGAGTTTAGATATTTACCATTTTAGATTAATGTTTTATTTATCTAAGTTTTATCTTTAGAAATAGATAGAGATTTGCTTTCCTAGAATAGCTAGGATTAAACTCTATAAATAAAGCCCATGGGGCTAGTTTTTCAATATTCGGCTATAGAGCTACTTATTCACATACAATTTAGGAGTTCAAGGGTTTTAGGATTTTGGCGCTTTAGCGAAAGTTGGAGTGCCGGGATCGTAAAGGTCGAGAATATAGTTTATGGAAGTTATTTCTTTTCAATCAATGGTGTCTTCAATTTCGATGAGCGAGTAGTCCACCTACTTCTAGGTTCGGGGTGAGCCCGACGATAGCCATGCGCGCCCGAGGTAAAGATTCAATATTTATTATGTTTTGATCATCCACTGCCTTTTACATGTTTATTACCTATTCGAAAGAATAGAGATTCATGTTAACCAACTTGGATTATAAACATCAAATTGGTAGATACAATTAGGGTTACTTGAAAAGGTTGTCTAATTGTTGGAAAAGGCGAAAGCTTGCTCCTTTGATGTGATTGCATAATTATTTATTCATATTATCTTACCATATCTGTGCTTGATTATCGTTGTGGTAAACCCCGGTCTTGGAAGTTTTATTTCATATATTATCTTCAAATCTGTCAACTTGGTTATTTCTGTCCATCCTTCGTTTCCATTCTCACATTCTTCGACCCTCTTTCGCCGACACAAAGTTTTTGCAAAGCACTCGATATCGACTTACACAGGTCGAAATTGAGTCTTCTGGTCGACCAGCAGTCTTCTGAGCTAGTCGATATTTGCGACTGATTTGATCGATATCGAGCACTTTCACTCGAAATTAACCTCTGCTCATTTTTTTTCCCTGCGGGTACAGGTAGGAATCGACAAGAACTGGTCAAAATCGACCTAACAGGTCGATATCGAGTAGACCAGGTCGAAATCGACCACTTTTGCACAAAATCTAGAAATCGACTGAAGTTGGTCGATATCGACTACCCACTGGTCGATATCGAGTGATTTCCTTGGAGTCGAAATCCGACGTGAATCACGCGCTATCAAGGAACCGCTGACACGCTTCCTCGTGGATTGACCTTGATTCTCTTCCACTACAACGGGAGGAAGTCTTGAATTTATTGTCGATTCCTACCTGTACCTGCAGCGAACAAAAACGAGTACATGTCGATTTCGAGCAAAAGTGCTCGATATCAACCAAATCAGTAGCAAATATCGATCGGCTCAGAAGACTGTTGGTCGACCAGAAGACTTGATTTCGACCTGTGTAAGTCGATATCGAGTGCTTTGCAAAAACTTTGTGTTGGCGAAAGAGGGTCGAACACTGTGAGAATGGAAACGAAGGATGGACAGAAATAACCAAGTTGACAGATTTGAAGATAATATATGAAATAAAACTTCCAAGACCGGGGTTTACCACAACGATAACCAAGCACGCATATGCTAAGATAATATGAATAAATAATTATGCAATCACATCAAAGGAGCAAGCTTTCGCCTTTTCCAACAATTAAACAACCTTTTCCAGTAACCCTAATTTTATCTACCAATTTGATGTTTATAATCCAAGTTGGTTAACATGAATCTCTATTCTTTCGAATAGGCAATAAACATATAAAAGGCAGTGGATAGTCAAAACATAATAAATATCGAATATTTACCTCAGGCGCGCATGCCTATCGTCGGGCTCACCCTGACCCTAGAAGTAGGTGGACTACTCGCTCATCATAATTGAAGACACCATTGATTGAAAAGAAATAACTTCCATAAACTGTATTCGATCTCGACCTTTACAATCGCGACACTCCAACTTTCGCTAAAGCGCCAAAACCTTAAAACCTTTGAACTCCTAAATTGTATGTGAATAAGTAGCTCTAGAACTGAATATTGAAAAACTAACTCCATGAGCTTTATTTATAGGGTTTAATCCTAGCTATTCTAGGAAAGCAAATCTCTATCTATTCCTAAAGATAAAACTTAGATAAATAAAACATTAATCTAAAAAGGTAAATATCTAAACTCTTCATGTGGAAAATAATCTTCTCCCATTTTGATAGATCTTGATAAAAATCGGATATCCTCGTCTTTGCTTCGTGCCCAAGTAATCCACACATGTTCGGATCGGCCAAACATGACCTCGGCCCAAAAGCAGTGTAGTCAACGTCTAGTAGTCTCCTCGATCTCGGGTGCTCTTCAGTGCATCTCGAGTAGTCTTCTTCTCGTCGAGCTCAGGTAAGGTTCTAAGTCTGGTCGACGTCGAGTAAAGGTAGTCGACGTCGAGTAGTCATGGAACTCGAGTGACCTGCGTCTTCAGTCCTCGACTTGATTTGCTTCCAGCTGTAGTCGACGTCGAGCACTTTACTCGACGTTGAGTAGAATCCTGCTTTCGTCTCCTCCTTTTGGTTTCGTCCCAGAATGGCTCCAAACTCTGCAGTATTAAAAAGAAATTCGTGTAGACCTCTATTTCTGACAAATAAGCTTATACTACACAAATTCAACATATTCCTAACCCAAAACATGCAAGGTACTTAGAATAAAGAGCGAAAATATGCATAAAAATATGGTTACTTTAGTGGACATCAGTCATCTGACGAACGAGGCCCTTGAACACTTCTCAATCCATATTTGTGCGACAAATATCATCAAACCCCGTCGCCTGAATGTAGGTTCAGGCGACGAACATATCCAGGTAACGAATAAGGAAGGAGGATGGTTGCTTGAGCATAGGGCCCAACTGGTTCTATCAAAATCAACATCCAAGATACAAGTGTAGAACTATGTTTGTCGCCTGAGATTTGACCAAAAAAAACACGTTCAAGTTTAATTTAATATGTACATTCAAGCGACGGGTATACTATATGTCTTAGTCTGCCGCCTGACTGTGGGGTAGTTCTTGGACATTTAATACTATTCATTCATGCGACGAACATAGGGTTATGTTCGTCTCCTAAGATTGGGAAAAAAAAAAAAGTAAGTCGGTTGGGCACATTTAATACTATTCACTCAGGCGACGATCATAGGACTATGCTCGTCGCCTGAGGTAGGCCAAAAAAGTAAGGTAGTTAGAGAACATTTAATATTGTTCATTTAGGAGAGGAACTTATACGTATGTTCGTCGCCTGAATGTTCTTTTTGAATCGGAATGACAAAATCTCGCCATTTCTCCATTTTTGTCTTCCCTATCCATCTCTTCCACATTTCTCTCCCCTAATCACTTGTAAGTAGGTCTTTGGCATTTATCAACTTTATTCTACAATTTTTAATTAAAGTATGTTCAAATATCTTAAGCTTTGTATGGATTTGTTGAATATATGTATATAAATTAGGTTGGTGATTGAAATTGATGATGAGAATGAGGTGATCATGAGAATGTGGTTTTAATTAAGATAGATAATGGGAATATGGATTATTTATGTCGGTTTTTGTGTTGATTACGTACATATGATGTTCGTGTTTTAAATTGATGATGAGAATGTGTTTTAGATTGAGAATATGGATTGAGAATATGTTATAGATTAGGAATGAGGATTGAAATTGATGAATGAGAATGTATTTTCGATTGAGAATGTGTTATAGGTTGAGATTGAAATTGAGATTGAGAATGTATTTTCGATACAGGGGGTTCTCTCGGTTGCAAACATCCAAGAGTCGTACATGCCAGATCGGGTATTACAGCAGTTTGGACGTGCGCAAATCATACCCATGTATCGTATCCCACCTACCATTGAGATTTTTGTTGTTGCGACGGCTCACGCCAGGTTGAGATTTTCATATATGTTCAATGTTTGGGATGCGCATCACTATCCCGCAAGTTTGTTGGATCTACATAACGTACCTGTTGCACATAAGACACATTTTGCTATGTCAAACTATATGGGGTGTTTATGTCGTAATGGACACTCATATGTCTTACAGACTATAGTTGAGGCACAACCTATCGAGGAGGAACCGACACCAATATCCACAATACGCGATCGGGTATGGATCGTGCCTTAAATTTTTCATTACTTGTATTTCATTTGTGAACAGTGGTTAATTATAGTTGTATTAATGGATTTCATCGACCTATGTTGCGGTCGTATTCACTAATTTTATGCTCTACTAAAGTTTGAAAACAAACTACATATATCAATTCGCTAACAAGAAATCTAAAATAGTTCAATACCAACTACTCACTCTAATCTAATAGGAACTGCTTTGTCGCCGTCTTAGTGGCCCGAACCATCATGATTAGCACGTTGGAGGTTTTTGTACTCTGTCATCCTTGTAGCGAATGGTTCATCCCAACTGTTTACGGTCTGATGGTACAAATGACTCCAATCTGGAATTGTTTGAGGGATCGGTGAGTCTGGTCGAAGCCATACCTGTTTTGTTAATAAGCACAATAATTTACAATTCATAAAATGTGTAGGTATAGTGATGGTTAGGGTGAAATTTAACTAACCGGTACCCAATGCACTCGCTCATACCACACCATTGCAATAATCTCTCTCGGTGGCCTTGCGGTCGTTGTAGGGGTCATCGTCAATTTGTTAAAACAAAACTTTGACCAATTACAATCCAAGAAAACCCCAAAGTCATATTAGGGTAAGTTCAACAATTAGTTTTATTAAAATTAATTGAATTATAATTATATATTATTAAAATTATTCATGGAGATTCTAATTTATTATGTTTTATAACTATAAGCGCTCGATCTTTCTTTTTCAAACCAACTTTTATATAAAAACTTTGTACTGTGTATTACTCCATTCGATAGGTAATATTTGAATTTTTTTTTCAATACGTTTTTTAAACAAGCTTAAATAATTTTTTTAATTCAAATTTTAAAATAAGTTTATACTCATTACTAATCAGTATGAAATAATTTTAAAAAATTAATTAAAACATTAATATATGTAAAGTTTTAAATTTTATTAAAAACCATGAGTAATTTAGTAAAAATTAAATATTTTAGATCGGAGGTAGTATATATTACAAGCGCTCGAATTTAGAATGATAGTTTCTTATTAGGGCTCAAAATGAACAACTTAGAAGCCACGTCTTTAACTTTAACATTTCAAAGTTATCGCAAAATTATAAAAATACAATTTTTTATTTTTTTTTTAAAAAAAATTGACAAGTCCAAAATTTACTTGATTTGACTAGAGTTAACCCAGATAGATACAACACCCGAACCTGTTTTATTTGAAATCTCTGTTTTACCAAAAACTCAAAATGATCCTACCCGAATATTCCGATATGATTGATGGCAGGGGCGGAGGGAGGGGGGGCATGAGGTGGCTCGAGCCCCCTGGCTCGGAGGAAAAACGTAAAAAAAAAAAATATATATGTATTTTTTTGGTAATTTTTGATAATTTAAGGGTTAAAAAAAGTTAATTTGAAAGAAAAATCAAGTGATGTGGTTAGCTCAGTTGGTAAGGGATGAGAATTTGAATTACTTGGTCTTGAGTTCGAATCCCCATAGCTTCATTTTATGGATTTTTCTCCCCTTTAATTTTTTAAACTTAAAATAGCTATTTAAATCATATATTTAATGTGTTTTTTACTATATTTTTTACAACAAAATTATATATATTCAAAAAAAAAAAAAAAATCCCGAGCCCCCCTCGATTATTTTCTGCCTCCGCCCCTGATTGATGGTTCTAATTCAACCCCGTGAACTCGGAAAAGTTTGACCGTGTACGGGAAACACAAATGAATTGATTGAGACACGAATCTCCTAAGCCCTACCCCACACCCACTTGCCAATTCAGCAGATCCTCTCCCCAGTTCACATGCATATATGACAGGATTGACAGCCCTGCATCGTCTCGTCCACTTTAAAGTGCTCATTCAATTTCAGCTTTGCAGTTTGCCAGAACTTTAAATTTGGTTGTTTTCGTATGTGCACTGTATAAAAATATGCCGTTTTAATCCTCTCTCTTTGTCTTTAAATTCTTTGGAGGGGCTAGAGAAAGAGAGGAGAGAAGCCAAAGCCCTCAAATTCTCAAAATCCATTTTAGGAATTTGTAGATTTTCTTCATATATGGAATGGACATAACTAGCTATATATGTAAACGTAAGTATCTCCAAAACTCTATATATCTCTATAATTTACTTTAACTCGTTTGGTTTGATACCCAATCTTCTTATTGCTTGTCTTTAGGTTCTTGAAGATCCGACAAAGTGAAGAAAAGAAAGTTTAAGCTATCGTTACTTGAAGCTAATGGGTTGTTCAAAATCAGGTAAATTAATACTCCGTATGGAAGAGTTTGAATTTTTATTTTTATTTTTTGCTTTTGTAGGTCATATTGTCATAGATGTAACTATTGTACAAACAAAAACGGTTCTGCTATTTGCACGGCGAAGTTCTCGCCATCGGCACGGTGACGGTGCCGGCTTCCCAAATCGGCAGAACATGATGCCGCACCCGGACTCCCAGTTCGGCATAGGTTGAGGGAATCTGCAGCATTCGTCACATCATGCCCTCTCCTCCTCGACCTCCGCTCCTGCCCAGGTCCACCGTTGACGGCCACATCCAGCCACCTTGCTAAATTTCCGGCCTCCCAAGCACAGATCCGGCCACCTCTCTCCTTTTCCGGCCCTCCCTTCACCGGATTTGCTCTCCCTTCACTTCAGCCGAGCCGGATCTCACCCTCCCTTCCCGGATCTTGCCTCTCCAGTACCGCCAGTCGCTCACCAACAACCCGAATCCACCCCGGATCTCCTTCGCCAGCACACACCCTAGCCCAGATCCGGCACCCCTCCTCCCTTTCCGGCCCACTGAGACCATAGCCGAGCCAGCTTCGCCACACCCGAGCCCAGATCTGAAAACCAGCGGCACCACCAAGCCCTCTTTGCAATATTCCGAAAACAACCCCCTAATTTTTCTTTAATTACAGTTTCTGCCCTCTATTTTGATTCAACGTATGACTTCTCCCTCTTTTCTCTCTAAAATTCAGATTCATATATTTTTGAGAACCTAGGTAGAGATTGGATCTTGAGTTATGTGTTGAATGTTTAGGGTTTGAAATTTGTGTGAAAAATTGTTATTTATGATTAGGGTTGCTATTTTTGGTAATATTTATTTTTGGTGGGCTGATTTTATATATGATTCCATACTTAGTTCATTTATATTATAAAAGGGAATTTATGAAATTTATTGACCAATATTATGCCATTTATGGAAATTTCATGGAATTTGTGGTTATTATTTAAATTCATATATAAATCATATTATTGATTCCTTATATGAATTATTTCATGCTTTGATAATATAGGCTTCCATATACTATTTGGTGCATTTTTAGGATAATTCATGAACTAAGTATGGGGTTATTTTATTTGAAGTAGTTAATCTTATAAAGACTATTTTTTATGACATGAATGGACAACTTACAGATTCCGGAAGCAGACAAGTTAGATTTCTCCTGGCATATTGCAGGACGGGCTGAAAATGCCCGTTGGTATGACCAGCCTACCTTGGACCAGCTGGGTATGCATTACTGGCTGGAGCAGGCTTTTGGGTTGCTCGATGCAGAGCGATTATTACAGCCGCTAGATTTTCATTACCCGGTCCTCACTGGGGAGTTCTTGGCTACTCTCCGCCGGGTACCTGACTCGCCGGCTTCAGAACAGAATGTCCACTTTCAGCTGGGCAACATCCGCCGCACAATGACTTTACCACAGATTGGCGGGGCATTCAACTTTCACCACACCACCGAGCCATTCATCATCCGCGACCCAGCGGAGATGTGGCGATATTTGTCGGGGGTTCTACATCCGTCTAGGATGACCCCTCGCACCTCCTCCATCGCCAACCCCCTCTTCGCTACCATCCTCAGGATTCTGGGTAGCACTATATGGGCCCGGCCAGAGCTAAGCCAACCTGTCCAGCCAGAGCTCGAATGCCTCCGACGGATGCTATTCATGTCTGACCCATTACCACTCACCCACGCTTGGCTCCGTCACTGCCTGTCCCGCCAGAGAGACCTCGCAGGAGCGATATATGATGGGTGTATGGTGGCTATTCTGGCTCGCCACCTGGAGGTCCCATTCGCGGCATACTCTTCACGACCACTCATGAGGATCGACATTGGGTCCCTACAAAGGGGCCATATCATAGCTCGCCGCAACAACACCTGGGTCCACTATACCCACAACACTGCTATTCAGCGGGAGCTGATGAACCCTTACAGAGTCCGCAACTGGTACACCACCTGGACAGGGGTGGAATATCACCCCACTATTAACCCAGCTTCCGACCCGACGCTGAGGGATGAGCCGCTTTACACCGCAGATATGGAGGAGGATGATGACGACGACGAGGCGGACAGTGTCCATGGCTCCCACCACTCTCAGCATTCCCATCATCCTTCCCAGTCCCCACAACAACTCCATTCCCAGCACTCCTATCACTCCCAGCAGCAGCAGCATTCTGGCGGATCATCTGCTACAGTGCTCGCAGAGTTGGCATTCCTCCGAGACCAGATGGCAAACCTACACCTGAGCCATGACGCGATTAGAGCAGAAAATGCTGCAATGAGGATAGAAATACGAGAGAGCCATGTTGCAATGAGGACAGAAATGCGGGAAGGCTTTCAGGGACTGCACCAATATTTCCAGCAAGGGCCCAACTATCAGCCTGGTAGCTCTTCCCACGGAGGAGCTTCTGACTATCAAGTTGGCCCTCATTTTCCCTACTATGGTCCACCCCCAGATCCCCACCAGTGACATCTCTGTGAGTCTCTTTTGCCCTCCCTTTGATTTTCTTTATTTAACAGTGAGGACACTGTATATTTTAAGTATGGGGTGGGAGAAAGGACTGTACAGGGCACTTTAATTTGGTTATATGCTGCTAGAAATTTATGTGTATCTTTTTAAAAGTCTTGTTTCATGGTGTGTAATAGATTTCTAAAACATGGCACAACTTTGGTAGTTAAGTTATTAGTTGCACTTTATTTGTTCCTTTTTGCATGTTTAAAATTTTATGCATACTTTAGTCTTAAAATAAAAAAATAAAAAAAATAGAAAATGTCGAAAAATGAAAAAAAAAATGCATGTTTAAATTTTTGCACTATTTTTGTTTTATACCCTAACTTAGATGTCCTATGATGATACATAATGACTGACTTGATCATATAAATCCTATGGCGTGTTTGGAAGGTTTAGCCTAAGTCCTCAAAATGGTTTTTATGTGGATTGTGAACTTGTGATGAAATTGAGCACATATGATCCTAAGCTAAAGGTTAAAATCCAACAAAAAAATTGTCCCAGTGAGAATTTTGGCCTTATAGGGAGAACATTAAAAATCCCTCTGCTTTCTTGAGTGTATTTACTCTTACTATGCATCTCTAAATGTTGTGATAGTTATTCAAAACCAATGTATTAATATGTTTATGTTGATGAGAATTAAATGATGGAGGCACCTTTTAAGCCACTTTTATCCTTTCTTTACCTACCCTGCATTATCCCTACTTGAAGCCAGAACATTAGCCTGAGACTTTTATTGCAAAACTCCACAAAATTATCCTTATCCAAATTGAGCCTGACCCCCATTTGGGAATTAAGACTTAGAGTTGGTTGGAATGATGATTTGTGGAAAGAATGAGCTTATGTTACATTTCAAGAAGGATCGTGGAAATTATTGAGATATGGGTTGGTTATACATTTTTATCTTGCTAGGCACATTATCTAAAAGGATTTTTGGCTCACATTATAAATGCACTAGAATTATTTTAATTATTTTTCGTTTCAAAAAAAAATTCCGAAAAAAAAAGAAGTATATATATTTATGAATAAAGTGCATGAGCCAAATTTACCTTATTTCTTTCATTATTTTGCAAGTTACATATTTTGGAGAGATTTAGAAAGTTTGAAAGGTTATATACTCCATTGAGACAAATTGGAGAGTTTGGTTTATGCATATGATTAGGAAGTTATGGTTTGGTTGTGTTGGAGATTTAGGAGTCTTGATTCCCGGATTTTATTTAGCACCACATGGCCAAATAATTCCATACCTTATTATTTTTTACCAAGCCCCATTACAACCCCGCCGAATGGAATCTTCTTTGAAGACTTCTATTGAGCGAAGTCCTCCTGATAATTCTTGTTGCATTTTCATAATTGGTTGCGAAGTGGATTCATATTTAAATTGCAATGTTTATGAGATTGTGTATGGAATTGAGTTGAGAGTTGATATACATAGCCTAAACACATTGAGAGCTGAGTGCAAACACATTATTCCTGTGAGGTTGGATTTATATTGCCTATGCTTATGGATCGCTCATATATGTGTGAGGACGTTAAATTCACTTGTCTTACATTTCTACTATTTAAGATGTTGCTTTTGACAAAGGCGAAGACTTGAAGGATGTGTTGTAGGTCTTGGTTATTGTTCAGTTATTGCTTGAGGACAAGCAAGTCTAAGTATGGGGTGATTTGATGTCTCCAAAGTAGCCATGTTTTTATGCATATTTTAGTTCCATATTCTTTACATTTTGCATATTTCGGGTTGGGAATATGTCGAATTTATGTAGTATATGCTTATTTGTTAGAAATGAAGATCTACATAAGTTTCTGTTTAATATTGCAGAATATGGAAACATTTTGGGAGAAAACCAAGAAACAAAGATGGAAGCAGCAAGCCTTACTCTATCTCGACTAAGTTCTCGTCTATGTCGACAAGTCAAGTCCGGATACACTGGAGTCGAGTATAAACCTGACCAGACAACGCGGAGCAGAGCAACACCCTACTCGACATCGAGTAGAGTACTCGAGATCGACAAGCCCCTTGTCGAGATCGACTAAGCCCAGGAGCCAGTGTCCGAGCATGTCGACAAGGGCTACCCGACACACCAAGTTGGCCAAGTCGATGACCCATCCCTCGTCGAGATCGAGGAGCATCTTCGAGGTCGACAAGGCTGAGAACCCACATCCGACTCGACAACCTCGGAAGACCCACTCGAGAACACACCACTCGTCGAGATCAACAAGCCCCTTGTCGAGATCGACTAGCGCCAGAGCCATGTCCGAGTCTATCGAGCACCAGCTAGCCGAGACGACGAAGTCGGCCCAGTCGACGACTTTCCTAGTCGAGATCGAGTACGCCGTACTCGAGATCAACAAAGATTTCCCGAAGCCGCGTGACGCATTGATGCAGTCCTACTCGGAGTAGAGTCCTTGGAGCCGAAGATTACCAAAGTCTATCCAATTTATCCACATCTATCACGAAGAAGAGAGTTTTATCCACTTGAGACAATTTAGATATATTTCCCTATTTTTAGATTTAATTTCATTATAGCTTTTATTTATCTTTAAAGTCTTAGATATAGTTTTAAATATAGATATAGATATTCTATCCTTGATTAGCAAGGATTAGAAGCCTATAAATAAAGCCCATGGGGCTAAGTTTTATTCATTCAATTTCAGAGACAAGTAGTTCCACATAAAGATTTAAGAGTTTAAAGGTTTTAAGGTTTTGGCAGTTTACGAAAGTTGATTGCCGGAATTGTAAAGGCTTTGAATTTAGTTAATGCAAGTTATTTCTTTTAAATCAATGATGTCTATGATTGCGATGAGGCGCGAGTAGTCCACCTACTTCTGGGGTTGGGGTGAGCCCAACGAGAGCCATGTCGGCGGATTAGCGATTGCGAAAGGAGGTATTTTGTCGTTATCTTAGTCTATTCCTTATGTGCTTCATCTTTGATTGAGAAATTGAAGAACTCATGTTGTGAAACTTGGGTAGTAATTAGGATTTCTATTCGAAAGATTATAAATGCTAATTATGAAAAGAAATAGATGCAATTAGGATTATTTATCGCGAGATTTATATTCCTACTTGTCGGATTAGGTGAAAGCCTTTTCCTTTATCGATAAAGTTACCGCCTTTTGTGATTTATATTCCGCTTGCATGGTAATCGTTGTCGCAAACCCTAATCTTGGAAGTTCTCCAAATTCATAATGTTACAGAAACCGAAACTGCTTTGTTTTTACTTTTCCTGCCCTTGTCGATCTCGACCAGACTCTGGTCGGTCTCGACTACTAATCTCCGATCCCAGATCGTCGTAGCTCAATTGTGCAGGAACTCGACGAGCCCAACCCGAACTCGACGAGGACCGTACTCGATCTCGAGTAGCCCCTTGTCGAGATCGAGTAGACTTTGCCGAGAGCTTCTGCCCTGTTCGACTAGCCTGATCTCCTATCGACTAACCCTAGTCGAGATCTAGCACATGTTGCCGACTTCTGTTTGTGAGACTCCACTGCTGCCTAGGATCCGCTGACCAGCTTCCTCGAGGATTCGAACCTGACTTTCTCTTACTACATTGGAGGGAGTCTTGAACATTATTTCCTGGGATTCGATCGGTTTGCTTTACTTTTTTTACTTACTGTTTTCCATTCTCGATTTCCTCCTACAACAAATTCGAGGATTGCCTAGTTTCCGAGTGGTTCCTCCGTATTTCCTCCAGGACTGTTTGTATATCATCCTTTTCCTGGTCCCTTTCCGGATGTCCTGGAGCTCTGTAGGGCGGGGGGTTCCTAGGGACACCTTGGTTCCATTGTGGTTGTTGAAACCTTTGGTCCCCCATGTAGCGATTGGGACCCCCTGCGTAAGCTACCTCCTCGTGGTGCTCTGCCATCCTGACTTGCTCTGTGTGTGGGCACTCAGGAGTGGTGTGCCTTTGCGATCCACATTCAATACAAGGCTGGTTGACAGAGAGATACTTTACTTGTTTGAGGAGCTTCTTATTCTGGTCTCTGTAGTACTGCTCCCTAACATCAGGATCAATCTCTTTAGGAGGCTCATATAGGGGCATGGATGGTGCTGGCCTGGCGTAAGGGTTCTCTTCATAAGTTGCAGTAGACCCATACTTGTTGTCGTAGTTGGTGAGCTTCTCTAGCACACCCCATGCGTCACTTGGCGGCATTGTCAGATACTCATAGCGAGTATAATGATTGATTCTGTCCTTAGTGACTTGATCAAGAGAGTTGAAGAAGATCTCCTGAATGACGTAAGGTGGCTGTCCATGAGTAGGGCAAGATCGCAGAAGTTCCTTGTAGCGCTCCCATGCCTTTGCTAGTGGTTCCCCTTGCTTCTGTTTGAAGGCGGTGATTTTCTGGCGAAGATGTGCTGTTTTGGAGGGTGGGAAGAATTTGTTCAGAAACTCTTGCTCTACTTGGGCCCAGGTTGTGAGTGATCTTGCTTTCAGCCCTTCAAGCCATTTCAGTGCAGGCTCAGCGAGAGACCAGCGAAAAGATTTCATCTTGACATATTCCAGGGTTGTACCTTCAGCAAGAGTACGACACATGTCAGAAAAGTTTGTAATATGTTCAAGAAAACACTCATTAAATCTACCATAAAAGGCATTATTTTTAAGCTCTATAAGAAATTGAGTGCGAATTTCAAAAGAGTTGTCAGGGATTAGAATCGCCGATTCAGGCACGACGAGAGTTGGGTGCATGTAGTCCTCTGCCGTGGTTGGGTATTGGGCAAGCTCAGCCTGTGCTTGTTCCCTTGCTGCTTTTTCAGCGGCAATAGCAGCATCTTTAGCGGCCAATTCCCTGGTAAGCCTAGCGATCAGCTGTTCCTGTGTCTCCGCAGCTGCCATGGCTCTTTGTAGTTTAGCTCTGATGTGTAGAAGGCGCTCTGGTTCGTCTAAGCCGTCAAACTCAGGTGGTTGACCAGAACGGCGCATACACCTGTAAATGAACTCAAAGAAAAAGTGAGAACTGACTACCTAAGGCGCGATTGATAGCTTCCCTGGCAACAGCGCCAATTTGTTGTTGCAGGAGGATGGTCAAGTATGAAATAAATATAGAATAAAGATCAGACTGACTTCCCTATCTCAGCAAATAAATACAAGACTTCCTCCCGTTGTAGTAGAAGGTTGTCAGGATCGAATCCACGAGGAAGCACGTCAGCAGTTCTCAGGTAGCTATAAATTCTCACAAACAAGCAACAGAAAGACAGAAACAGAAGCAGAAAAGACAAAGAAAAACAGAAAATAAAACAAAGCAACAGGCGTACTCGATCTCGACTAAGCCTACTCGAGATCGACTAACAACAAAAGACAGAAACTTCAAAGCCGACAACAGGATAGAAACTCAACTCGACCTAGACCGAGACCTACTCGAGATCGACTAAGGCTGTACTCGATCTCGACAAGATCTCCTCTGTATCGACTAGAAAGACAGAAAGTATAAATTGCAATTTCGAACACAAAACTCAGATTTCCGACAAAATAAACTCAATATATAAATGACTTCCAAGGCCAGGGTATCAACACCACAACGATAACCATGCAGAGTAACACATAAAGGCATAAAAGAATCATGCTTTCCATCAAATAACTCTCGTTATTAACAAATAGGCATATAGAGGCTTTCGCATAAACCCTAATTGTTACTAACCCTTTTTCACATAATTAATCCAAGTTGCATTAAGATCACTTTCACTTCAATAACACAAACAAGGATCACCTTCAACTCTCGCAAAATAATCATGCTCATAGGGATAGAAGATAAATCGCATAACAAGATCTGACCTTTACTGCATCACCTCACATGGCCACCGTCGGGCTCACCCCAGCCCCAGAAGTGGGTGGACTACTTACGCCTCATCGCAATCGCAGACATCTTTGATGAAAAAGAACTAATTTGCATTAAACTAAATTCAAAGCCTTTACAATCCCGACAATCAACTTTCGCAGAAAGCCAAAACCCTAAAAACCTTAGAACTCCTACTTACTTGAATGAAATTGATTGTGTTTCTGAATTGGAATGAATGAAAAACCAGCCCCTAGGGCTATATTTATAGCCTTCTATTCCTTGCTAATCAAGGATAGAATCTCCTATCTATATCTAAAATTATATCTAAAATGCTTAATGATAAATAAATTGCCATAAAGAAATAAATCTAAAAGGAAAAGATAAATCTAAACTAGGTAAGTCTTCTCATGTTGATAGATATTGTCTCCATAGATAGAACTTGATAGATGCAAGATAGATCTCGGCCAAATCGTCTTCCTTCGTGCCCAAGTAACTCCAAGTCGACAAGGATTGCTCACACCGCATAACACATATCTAGAGGTCTACTCGATCTCAACAAGGGTCTAGTCGATCTCGAGTAGAATTGTGGTCGACTGGCTTGGCTCGTCGTCTCGGCTAGCTGGTCCTCGACAGACTCGGATCTGGGCTCCTGGGTGTCGTCGATCTCGACTAGGGCTCCTCGAGATCGACTAGGGGTGTGGTCGAAGACGGCTCTCTGGTGATGTTGAGGACTCCTCCTCGACATGGACTCGGGTTGGCTCATGGTGGTTCCTCGATCTCGACAAGGCCTCGTCGAGATCGACTAGAGTTGCTCAGCGTCTTCGTCCTCGGCTTCTCGATTAGCTCATCTTCTCGACGACTCCGGGTGTGGTGTCTAGGCTTCGTCGATCTCGACTAGTGGTACTCGAGATCGAGTAAGGTTCCGGAGATGGGTTGGTCTCGCTCTCGACACTGCTCCTAGTCGACAAGGCCTGTGCTCGGACATGTTCGTCGAGATCGAGTAAGGTTCACTCGAGATCAAGTAACCTATGCTCTCAGCTTGATTCGACTGGTTCCGCTGCTTCTTTGACCTTGGACTTCTGTAGTGGTTTTCCGAGCTTTTCTGACCTTCCTTAGAGTTTCTGTAAAACGTCGCGAATTCTGCGAATTTAAACAAAAACTGGTGTAGATTCCATAATTTGGAAAAATAAACATAAACTACATAGATTATGTATTATCTTAGCCCAAATGCATGAAATGTATGCAGAAATCGATATAAAAGTTATTGTAAAACATGGCAGATTCAGCTCACAACAGGTGTCGCTGCACTACACGACTCACAGGTGTCGCTGCCTGTGGTTAAGTGAGGTGGGTGTACATGTATGAAGGATTTGGTCACATTTACGGGTATATTATGTGCAACTGTGGTATCTGGTGGTATATGTGGAGCTAATAATCTTATTATATGTCTTGCAGGCGGTGGAGAGGACGGTCAAAGAGCATCAGGCGTGGAGACCGGTGGCAGATAGTGCGCAGCTGGCCTCGTTTACCTGGGCAGTGGAACTGGTGGTATCTGGCGAGTCATAGTGGGTCACATCACTTGGATGCCATCAGAATGCATACAGTGGATCACTGTCTAATCCAAGCCTTCCTCTACCGTTGGCATCCAGAGACCAACAGCTTCCATCTCCCATGGGGGGAGATGACAATTACCTTGCACGATGTGCACAATTTGTTTAGTCTGGCAATCGACGGATGCGCACTGGTTTACAACAGTACAAACCCTCTACGACAGCAGTGGATGATGGGAACATTCGGCTTTGGCATCCACGAATTTGTACGAAGTGGGAATGCTTTTTACCACAACAGCCTGGATTTGCACATGTCGAATCTAGTTATCAACCTGCAGATACCCCCTGGTGTCATCGCAACCGGACATCTGTTGGAGGTTCTTGGCTGCTTAGTGCTAAACGACAGGACCACGACAAACTCTCTGTCTGTAAGAATTACTTCTGGGAGTCGTTGACCGCACAAATGGCGTAGTCGCCGTAGTGCCCAACTATAGTGATTTGTGCTCTCGCCTGCCATGAATACGAACGCAATTGCAAATGTGTTCTTCGTGCTAGTAATCCCAACGATCTCTAGCAACGGCACTTCGTACCTACCACATGAACATGAATTAGTCAAACAAATTGCTAGAACGTATGACAGATATAAAAGTAGTCGACATAAATGTGATTCCTCTTACTCGTTCGTCTTGTAGGTCGAGTCCATCACGATAACATACGGAAACAACATCAGAAGATGTCAGGAGTTCGGATGTGACAAAAACACGTCAGTAACCTCGTCTACTCCTGCTTTAGAGGACTTCCGTGTGGCGATAAAGTATCCCTTTTGGTTGAGCTTGTGAAGCGCTTGAGGCAGGTCCCTCCGTTCTTCCGCAGCGCTTCTCCGCAACTGGGCTCGTGCATTGTACACTTGACGAATGTCCGTCACGCAGTCATGATCATCATACTTCATCCCGCGCAGCATATCCCCCGGTTTTATCCCAATCACTTTATCACGACGAACCTACCGATGTTAACATGGGGTTAATCTACCGGCATATGGATGTCCTAACATCACATCGTTTAGCTTGTGGTTATGCACACCGCATATAACCTTCATGGTCCAATTGTCAACATCATTTTGACGACCCTCCATCTCAAACAAGCATTCGAGCTTCATCGTTCTCCCTCGCCTACTCACTGTGGGAGGAAAATCCAAGTCGACATCTGGAAGATCTCTACCCCCTCCGTACTTGTCACACATTAGACGAAAAGTACCCAATCCACTCATTTTGTTCTTCCAAGACCGAGTGATCACAAGTACCATGTTCTTAATCTTCCCTACGTATCTAGCCCATGCCTTCATGTTTACTTGATCAGCCCAATAACCATCGACTGTAAACATTGAACCATATTTTGTACCCACTTCTAGAGGTTGGTTTTGTTCCTGCATAATGTCACTTATGTACGAAGAACTTTTTCGCACACAATCTCACTATATGAAATTTTACAAAATATTATCAATAATGCTATATTATATGATAGTTTTGTTTTACAAAACTCTGCTTTGTTATCTTTCGATTCAAACAACATATTCATTCAAACATAATTATATAAAGGTTCCCTCTATATAAACGTTCCGCTATAATATGATTCTATTCAAACTTAATTATATAAAGGTTCCGCTATATATAAACGATCCGCTGTAACAATATTAACTTACCTCGAGATTCTTCACGAGCTCCTCTGGATCACTATAGCTAAAAATGTCGAACGGTAATTCGCCTCCGCCATCTTCTTCCGGTAGTGCCATTTCATCCGATGTAAGAATATGGATTTTGAAGCGAATTGCATTCTAATTTAACTCGGGCATCACTTCTTTTATAGGCTTTTGAACTTACCTCGGGCATTGGATGCCGACTTGGGAGCTCGAGATCGGCAATATGTCCTGCCGACTTGGGAGCTCAGCACCGGTACCGTGCCGATGGCGATATGCGGTCGTGCAGATAACAAAAAGGATTTTTTTTTTTATCAATCCATTCGATGAGTGATGAATGATTCCTTGTTTGACACTTACAATATCCATTTGTTGAGCGATGAGTGATGCTTTTTTATCTCTGTTTCGTTGTATGAGATTCAGTGCTTTTGGTTTAATCATTTTACTTATAATGATTGCTCCATGTCTTGAATGTGGTTTGGTCAATGGCCAGCAAACCTATCCACAAAATATCATATGAAACTCACACATTGATTATAGCTAGATGACATCATTTATGTACAATATTATAACTTTTTCTTTACTTCTAGATGTATTGCACCTTGCGGACCTATTGCTCAAGCCAGACACACCCCAGCGAGTACTCGCAACAGGTTATCTGTTGGAGGTTCTTGTTTGTGTAGTGTTTAACAACAGAACCACCACCTCCGTACCCATAGTTTCGTTGGACTTCGTCACCGATCATGCACGCACCGCAGAGTACGCTTGGGGAGCGGGCGTCCTAACATATCTATATCGGCAACTAGGGATCTCGTCTAGGGTCCGGGATGTCTACCATTGGTGGGTGTACTTCTCTGCTGCAGGTATTAGTCCATAAATGAGATATTGGATTATAAATGGAATTGAGATATTGGATTTAGATATGAAATTTAGATAAAATGCAGATTTAAATGGAATTTAGAGAAATGTATGTTGAGTAATGTGAAATTTAGATATGGAATTTATGTTCACATAATGGATAAATATTTTTCACATAGTTTCTGGATAAATAATATTATATGTTCAAATAATGGATAATTTAGTATGAAAGACAAAAAATATGGATAATTTAGTATGAAACTTGATAAGATGTGGTCCAACTATGTGAAAATTATAAATAATAATGGATAATTTAGTATTAACTTTACAATATGAATTATGAAATAAGTTACGGGTGTCAGTCCTTATAAAGATCATTTTGATAATGTAGGCAATGAGGCGGGCCGTATCCCATCGCGAACGAGTAAGGCAAATCGCGTATATAAGGCGAGGTGATAAGCCTTTAGAGCCGGCTCGGGCGAGCACGTCTGCCATTAGACAACCAACAATTGAACCACCGGTGCAGGAGCCCGCGCGGGCTAGCACATTGTTTCTAGAGCACGACGACGAGGATTTTCTCGCCGATTACAGCGTCGACGAGGTCGATACCTCACAGGTACCTGAGACCCAGCACAACCCCGACTCCGACTTCAGGCATCATACGACTTCGTGGGGAGATGAATGGCACCAGACCCCCGAGTATACACCCGTGCTGGGACCTGAACAATGGCAGATGTGGCTGAGAATGACCACTCAGCCCATCTGTGACGTGGGTGCATCCTCATCCAACCCAGGTGCTGGTACATCGACACCAGCGTTTGATACCTTCGGGGTAGGTGACCAATTTGGGGGTGTATCCAGTACAGACCCCTTGCATAACCCCAATTGCCTCCCTGGGTATTTGGACGAGTTGAGCATTAGGGATGTGGACGACTGCCGTCCCAAGTTTGTCGAGCCACTTCGACACTACAAGACTCACAAGTGTCGCAGCCTGTGAATAAATGAGGTGGGTGTACATGTATGAAGGTTTTGAAAACATTTACGGGTATTGTGTGTCCAACTGTGTAGCTGAATATCTCATTATATGTTTTGTAGGCGGTGGAGATGATTGTAAAGAGCCTCAGGCGTGGAGATCGGTGGCAGACAGTGCGCAGCCGGCCTCGTGAAGCAAACCAGTGGAACTGGTGGTATCTAGCGATGCACAGTGGGTTACATAACTTGGATGACATCCGAATGGATACAGTAGATCACTGTCTCATCCAAGCCTTCTTTTATCGTTGGCATCCAGAGACCAACAGCTTCCATCTCCCATGGGGGGAGATGACAATTACCTTGCACGATGTGCACAAGTTGTTCGGTCTGCAAATCGACGGACGCGCATTGGTCCCTACCCTTTCAAACTCTGTACGACAGCAGTGGCTAATAGAAGCTCTGATACCACTTGTTAGGATCCTAGTTATCCCATGGGAAATTGCTTGTAATTGTAAGAGAATGAGATGGCAGAGAGCTTAGAGAGAGAGCGAGATAGAGGAAGAAGATGGAACTGGATTCATTTTGTTCATAGATGCCCATCCCTTACACTTTACATGTATTTATAAACCTAAGCCCCCTTTCCTATTTATTACACTTATTACCCCTAATATCTAGTTCCTAACAGTCTCACTAGTGCTTAACAACGATTTAAGGAGCAATTTCGAGTAAATCAATTAGGGCGAAGCAATTTCAAGTGATTGCAAGTTCAAGGGATTACCTCCAGCAGGTGATCGATTCTTCAAAGTTTGTTCTGTGATTTTGTTATGTTCACAAACTGGATATATCCGAAGCCTAAAGGTATAGTTTTTGTTCTCTCCGGACTTTTGTTCACATATACGATTCTCTCTTCCACCTTTAGCACATATTTAATTTATTTTCATCCAGCTCTAAAGTTGGATTTATCATTTAATTATGAAACAGAAAGCTCTCTTTGGGAAATCGACTCCCTCCATTACTATCAGGGGCAAAGCCAGAAAAATTAAAATCAGCTCTCTTTGGGAGTATATCATTACTATCAGGGGCAGAGCCAGAAAAATTAAAATCCAGGGGGCTCAACTATGTTATCAAGATTTTTTTTGAATATATATATATATATATATATATATATATATATATATATATATATATATATATATATATATATATGAATATATGAATATATGATACAATTTTTGTTGTAAAAAATACAGTGAAAAACACATTAAATGTATGATTTAAATAAGGTACGTAAAACTAATTCAAATAACCCAAACTTTGCGCGGGTGAGCAGATAGCACCATGAACTTTATAAAGTGACAAAAATAACCCAAAGTTTTCCTATTATGTGCCTATATCACCATCAAGCACCAATATCTTTTTTTAAAATAAAAAATAACACCTAAACTTTATAGTTTTCAAATAAAATCTAATTAAACTAGGTTTTTTTAAATCAAAATTACACAAAAGGTAAAAAAATTTAAATGAAAAATAAATTTTTGACTTAAGATAATTGAAAAAAATATTGCTAATTTATGTCTCATATATATATATATATTCAAAAAAAATCTTGATAACATAGTTGAGCCCCCTGGATTTTAATTTTTCTGGCTCTGCCCCTGATAGTAATGATATACTCCCAAAGAGAGCTGATTTTAATTTTTTTGGATTTTAATTTTTCTGGCTCCGCCCCTGATAGTAATGGAGGGAGTCGATTTCCCAAAGAGAGCTTTCTGTTTCATAATTAAATGATAAATCCAACTTTAGAGCTGGATGAAAATAAATTAAACTAGTGTGATTCCCGCGCCATGGCGCGGTTGCGGAGAAAAAAAAAATGGAATATAAAATATTTATTATAAGGAATAACCAAATAAAATATAAACAAATATTATTCTTGAACGACATAGATATTCACAATACGCACAGAGTGTGTGCTATAGGCTTCGTCCATACAAATCCTAGAGAAAAAAAATATTGATTAATACGAATGGATGAATTTGTATGATGACTATCATATACGGAGTATTGGTTAATAATAAATGATATACATATTAAATGGTAAATATATAAAGTTGAATAATGAACCAAATGTGCAACAAAAGAAGACAAATTAATTAGTATTATTTAGGATGGACTATGCGGATTTTGATCTGACCATCATCCTGGATATAGAGAATAAGAATGCGATGCAATAATTTAGGAAGAAAGAACATCGAGGGTTATTATATAAATCAAGATAGTTAATCAAACAACTACCAAAATCCAAATGATGAAATAAACCAACCGAAATGAGTTCTAAACTTGTAACGAAACAAACATCAAGGGGAAACATAACATGAATAATAATACGATAACATAGAAAATTGCCTAAATAAGTCCAGAAGGTCGAAAGCAGGAACTTCAAAAGGCATCAGCAGCTGGCTTAATCTCCACCTTGACCTTATTATGCTTCGTTGTTGATATCTGGCAGTCCTCATTCTCATCCACATTGTCGATGGCATCGTATTGGCGTCGTTTGGCGGGAGTAGTTAGGGTGAGGGGGCCAGAAGAGCAACCATCGGAATGAGAGTCCTAATCAGCTCCCAGGATAAGGAGGCTTCGAAAACACCCGAATTAGGCACACCTTTATGGCTTTATGACGGAGACTTCAACAATATCCTTGGCGCTTGTGTATATATTCAATAATTGAACCCGCCATAACCAAGTTCAGAAAATGAACGATGAGTTGAAGTGTGAGGAAATGAGCTTGAGAGGAACATATTTATAATACGGTTTTCTAGGATAAGAACCTAGAAATAAAATGACAGAACTAAAAAATTATGTTTTATATGCTGGATTGAATTAACTAAGCTAAATATCAAGAGTAAATAAATTAACGCAAAAAATCAGAAACAGATTTCAAGAACGGAATTCAGATCTTGAAGAAAAAACAAAAAAAAAACTTGAAATACAGGAGTGGTTGGTTAACATAATTATGTAAAAACTAAAATAATATAAAATATTATTGAATAATCAAGTCATTGTAATTTCATACATCAGATTGCTTTAACTCCATTAACATTACAGGCAGCATTAGTTGTATATAATGAACATGAAAAGACATTAATCAGAATAGAAGAGGTAAAATTCAAAAACTGAATTTTATGGTAAAATTCAGAAAAGAATATCAGAAGAGGAAAAAATCAGAAACTCAAAATCGGTTAGGAAAATAAATCTGAATTATATGGTAAGAATAATAGAGATTACAATGTAATATAAGGTAATTTAGGAAAGAATATCATAATAGAATATATCCAAGTATATAGGAATTAATAATAAAATAAATAAAGCTTAATTAAAGCAAGAAAGTATCATAGATTTCATATTAATGGTAGGTACATATATCAGAAATACCTTCGAGACACCTCCTGTTGATTATACTGTTGAGAAAATAGGAGAATTGGTTGTGCTTTTAATTGAATTGATGGAAATTAGGCTAGTCAGTGCCAAGAATGTTAGCGGGACTGGGTTGAGAATTGATTCAATTGCTACTCTGAGAAACCTAATGAGTGCACACAAGGTGCTTGCTAAAATGACAGATTATACAACTGTGTGGTTAGAGTCCAAAAAGTATCTGGGGTGGTCAAGGGCAGATTGAAATCTTGCCTGGGACGAACAGTGTTGTTATCTTGAGGTAACTAGGGGCATGAGTTTAGCTTTTGACCCAGGAGGGAGGTTCGTTGATATTGAGAATGAGAATTGGGGCATTGAATCATTCACGTTTGAAGTTTTTGGTCAGCAGGATGGTAGTTCCAGTTTGGATGGTGCTTACGGTAATCTCATGTTCATTAAAAATATGCCGAATTTGTTTCCTTATGATAGAGGAAGGGATAGCATTGAATCCACTAATGTTGTTCAAGTTCAACTGAATTCAGCTATGGAATCAGTGATCTTGATTTTTGGTCCTGGTGGAGGTTTTGCTCTAATGGTTAATCTGAGATGCTCCAACTGTTAAATGTTTGCTATTTTTGCTTCCATAAAATCAGCTTAGAAGTTGCTTGGAATAAGCTTTTAAATTTTGATTGAGAAACAACACATCAAAACATTATAGAGAATTTGGGATGATGCAGATCAAGGGAAGCTGAATTTTTACTGTCATAATGAGTTGATGGCAGTGTTGGGTGTCAAAGCAAGGCATCCAAAAAAATTTTTCTGCTTGTTCATACTGTCATAGCTGAATGAGCATGGTGTTTGAAGTGTCTTCTCAGGAGCTCGGTACTGAATGTTGCCTAGAAACTTGCGGGTGATATTGAGGCAATTGTCTTGTGTCTGGATTGGATTTAGTTGACGAATTAGCTACTGTTTTTGTTGCTTGGAATACATGTGCTGTCATAAGAGTGGAAGGAGCACTTGCAGCAGTTAAATGCACTATTAGGTGCTTGGTCTTTTCTTGAATGGAATTTTTTACCATGGAAACATCAAGCCCCTGCCTTGTTATATACATACTTGATGTAGCATTTTGCACCAGCCTTGGGCAGCAGCTTTGGACATTCATGGGAAGGCATCAGCTTTGGACATTCATGGGCAGCAGCTTTGGAACAATGGGCAGCAACTTTGGAGTTTGGACATTCTTGGGAAAGCCTCAGCAAGTTTATTTTTTTTACTCTCATACTTGTTACTTTAATAGCTTTCAAATGGGATGCATTGTATTTCATTAGTAGTGACCTCTAATAAGCTTTGAGGACAAAGCTTTTATAAGGGAGGAGTAATGTTAGGAACTAGATATTAAGGGTAATAAGTGTAATAAATAGGAAAGTGGGCTTAGGTTTATAAATACATGTAAAGTGTAAGGGATGGGCATTTATGAACAAAATAAATCCAGTTCCATCTTCTTCCTCTATCTCGCACTCTCTCTAAGCTCTCTTCCATCTCTTTCTCTTACAATTACAAGGAATTTCCCATGGGAGAACTAGGATCCTAACAGAGACCTAGTTACCCCTAATTGATGGATTCTCTCATCGCTTTTTCCCCCAAAACCCCAAATCGTCTAATCCTCGATCTTAATGTGTTTTCCCTAAAATCGTCTAACCCCGATCCTCGAAAGTGAAGTATTGTTTTTTTTTAGCGGGCCCTTTAAGATTTCGGGGGAAATTAATTAAGGCAGCACTGAACGTAGTAAACACATCAATTCGATGAATTGCCGCCTCATATATATATTTTTTTTAAGTGTATTTTGGTGAACCACTTCCAAAAGATACTTGGACCGTCTCCATAAGCATATGTTGTAAAAACAGTTGTCTAAACCGCCTCCATAGATTAAATCAGTTCTAAATTCGTAAAACTCTCCTAAACCGCTACGACGAATTGCTTCCTTACTTAACCACGGCTCTAAACCACCTCCTCTGCTCGGCATTGTAGTAGTGAGGATAAATTAAAGGTTTGTGTTGAGGAGCTCCTCCAACTTCGAGAAGGAGATGCCACCGAGCCTAGCCAACTAGAACGTACCCATCCCCGTCGAACAATAAACAAGCATCCTCTTGGAATGCCTCGGAGAACGAAGGGGAGCAGAAGTGCGATTACTTAGCTTTTCATTTTTGTAATTGTCATAGATTTCATAGATACAATTTCAGATTTTTTAGATTCATAATATAATTTTGTATTACAATTTCATATTTTTTAATGATTTGTAGAACAACCTACTGTATCAACCTCACGAACTCATTATAATCGGGTCGACATGCGTTTTATATTATAATTTTGCATCGCTATCTTGCAATTCACATGACAAATGAATGGAGTGAGGCGTGAATCTCCTACCCCTCACCCACTAGCCAAAATGTATTGCAATTCACATGACATACCTGCATCGCTATCTTGCACTTCAGACTCCCCATTCATCGTTATCTTCCTTCTTGTATGATTTCAGACTTTGAAATCCTTTGCAGGAGATAGGTGGGGATGGAGAAGTAGTATCAATTTGAAGCACTACTATGAAATAACGGTGGGTCATCCGACGTGGGGGGCAACGCACGCCAAGCGCAAACGCGCTAACCAGAGGTGGATCCTCTTTAGGGCCAGTAGGGGCAGTCGCCCCCCAGCCGAAAATGAAATTTAACATACATATTCCTCTCGTCGATAGCTTCGATTTGATATATTATAAGCTCAAATCCGACATCTGAGCAAAAAGTTATAAGCGTTTCAAATTTCAGCACTGAATTACAATATTTCCGACATCATTTACCAACCGATAGATTTTTATTGTAATTATCATTTATTAATTTCATATTTTAATAATGTAATTATATCCGAGAACTTCGAATTAGGAGGTTATATTGAAATATTTGAAAACCATGAAATAAATCATGTAAAATTTATGTTTTTATTCTAGTTACACGTCCATAATATTGATGATTTTTTTGAAAAGAAAAATTAGGGTTTAATTTTACATACAATATTTTTTATTGTAATTTTTTCGCCCCCTCAATCAATAAGTTCAGGATCCGCCACTGGCGCTAACCAAGCCGAGCACACAAGCCGAGTGGGGTTCCATCCTAAAACCAATTGGTATTAGGTGGGGTAGCCCACCGGCTTATATGCAAGGCTTGGATACAATTTCTAACCAACGTGGGACACTCCCACAATCATATTCTCCACAACTACAGCATTCAAATTCTTGAAATTCACTACTGTCCGGCCATAATCGATTTACGAATTTGTAGACTTCCTTCGTATAATGTAAGTATCTCAAGAACTCTATATGTCTCTATAATTTTGCAGTATACTTTAATTTAACTGGTTTGGTTTGATGTTGAAAGCCATGTAGATGTTGGTGACACTCATCCCATTTTTTTTTTATTATATGTATAGGTTCTTGTACATCCCGCAAAATGAAGGAAAGAAAGTGTGCTTACTTGAAGCTAATTGGTTGTTCAAAAAATCTCAATTTAGCGATTGGCAGCCAACTCATTGCTCGGAGGACCTGGTGGCTGGTGGGTGCGGACAACCGATGGGGGTGGCAATCGGGATCGGAATAACCAAAGTGTACAAGGAGAACAGCCCGAGGGTCCAGAACTAGTGGACCTTTTTGCTGCAGACTTTATGAACCCAAGGGTCCAGAACAACCCAAAGCTCCAGCTCGGTTCTAATGTTTCCCTTCTTCTTGGGGTTGCCTGGATGTCTATCCCTGCTAAATGGGCTTCAGACACTCTCTAAATTTATAAATTAAATAAAAATTGTTTGATAGCTAAATTTTCTAACTTCAAAATCTTAGGTATGGTTTGGTGCATGAGAATTGAATTTCATCTATTTTTTTTTCCCATGTGCATCAAACCGTGTAATAAAAACCATGCACATGTACGTAAAAATGGAATTGGTTAGTTAGGGTGTGTTTGGAGTTATGCAATTATTTTACCTCGATTAATATGATACTAGTATTATTCCAGCGCCATGGCGCGTTTGCGAGGAAAAATAAAATAAAAATAGGGCATAAAATATCTATATCTATATATCTATATAATAAAATACTAAAACAGAGACCGCTGTAGCGACCTCGCTGCCACGGAATTTTCTGGATTAAACCGGATTATTTTCGCCCGCGTGGCATTTTCTGGATTAAAGTTGTATTAAATTTTTGGGTCACGTCAATTAATAAGTCAATATAATTAGGTAAAAAACTTATCTTTTTAGCTATATAATATATTAAACTATTGTTGAAAACATATCCAATCTAACCAATCAGATATAATAATAAGTTTGCATTGCAACATACGGTACAAAAATACATATTTACATGGATATATCTTCAACCATTCACCATAAAAAATTAATATCATGCCGTCATATATACAAGTTTTGTTATATTTTTATTTTTAATCTAGAATAAATTTAGTTACAAATTTTGAGATACTTATATCTTAATTAGTTAGAAAATTCATCTTTTTAAATTAAATAATCTATCTAATATATGGTTCATTATTAATATTCAATCTTATATCTAAATTAGGTAGAAAACCTATCAATATATGATGGTATATAAAAATATATATGTATGGATATATAAAAAATTATTGATTGATATGGTTTAAAGGGTTTTGACTACACGAGTACGTAAGCGATACATAAGTGAAATTAATAAACCAATATAGTTGGGTAAAAAAGTTATCTTTTTAGATCAAATAATCTATCCGATATAACTTTATATCTTAATAAAAAAAATACCAAAATGTTAATTCATCTGTTTAAATATTGCATGTCAAATGATTAAAAAATGATGAAGAGTCTACAGAAATTGTACGTACAACAATAAGATTGCTTTGAATGATTTTAAAAATTAATTGAAAATCAGCTATTTTATTTGAAAAAAAATCAAACTATCACTCTAAATCAAATTAATTGATAAACCAATTTATCTATATAAAATACTTGAAATATTAATTATTTGAATTGAAAGAACTAAATACTACTATATATAATTCATATTTTCCATTAATTAGTAGAGCATACATCTGTTTATTTTTCTTTTAATTGAATTGCAGTGTGAGAATTAAACAAATAACAATCAAAGTGTGTGGAAAATATAAAATAAAAATTAATATAGATATAAATAAAAGCTATCAAGTAATTAATTTCGATATAAATAATATTTTCACCCTAAAATAATCTATATATAAATACAATAACACTTATAAAATATTTATCTATTAATATTTTTAGTGAGTATGACTATGAAATAATTTTGATTTATATTTTCTATGAGTCAATAAATTAACTAAAATATATAGATAAATTGTGAATAACTTTATCTATAGTTATAGCTAGACTCTCCGTTCCCTATCATTTAAGGGTTAGATTTATTTACGTGTTATATTTGGAGTGTTTACAAATGATCTTTATATATAAAAGAAATAAATAAATAAATAAAGACATATAATTTTGATCAGTATATAGATTGATTAGGTTAAAATAGTAAACGTTAAATGATTATTGACTTGATTCTTAATTAAAAAGGTATAGCTTATCTGCTTACGAGATAAAATTTTACCGAATAAGATTATACTTATCATTTATTTAAGTTATGATTGATAAAATGGTATTGTTAGGTTTTTAAATATTTTTTAGAGTTTAGATTATAATATAATAATACAAAGTAATACAAATATACAAATTAAAAATAAGTTCGAAACGACGATATAGCTTTACTGAAGCATCAAGATGTTGTATATTCTCTTCTTTAATCAATTTTTTTATTATTTAAATTAATACGAATAATAGCAACACTAACGCTATATAAAATATATATACCACGTCATAAGATTTTGTTCAATTATTTTACCTTTTACCATCAAATTTTGGTCAATATATTATTCTACATTTTACATCAAATTGAATCTAATATATTTAAATATAAATATGCACCATCTTAATTTGATGATAAAATTTGAGAACATAAATCCGTATATAATTCTATATAAAATATACCATGCCGTAAAGTTTTAGTCAATTATTTTACCTTTTATATCAAATTGAATATAATATATTTAAATATAAATACGTCATTAAATTTGGTGATGTAATTATATATTATTTTTTATTAAGAAACCGCACAACGGGCGGGTACCGAATACTAGTTTATTATAAAGAAGAAACAAATAACAATCTAAAAAAATGTTCAAAAATTTAAGATTTGCAAAGGATAATCATCTATCAACTAATTGGGAAGTATTAGATTTGCAAAGAATAATCCTCTCTTCTTTTTCTTCAAGGACCTTTAAAAAACGATATAAATCTTATAGACATCGCCCTGGGTAACCGGAGGAGCACTGGCGGGTGCGAATACGATTTGAGTAGCTGTGAATATTATAGAGATGGAAAAAAAACACGAATTAATTTGCAAATAGCACGGGGATCCCACTATGGTAGAGATATAAATATAACATAGCAAGGTAATGAATGAATAAAATTAAAACAACCAATCAAACAAAAAAGATAATGACTCATTTGCATCATGCATGTATGCTTCACAAAGCTATTGGAAATTACAGGTTATGCCTCTCCAACATAAACAAACAAATATAGGCCTCCTTTGTGAATGTTAAAGAGTGATAAGCAACACATGATCAAAAGAAAAAGGGAATAAACAGAAGCAAATTACAGATTTCAAGTTCCATGGAAAACTTACCATTACACAACACGGGAATTCTCAGCGGTCTATGGAGCAACATCTAAGAAGAGTTACAAAAAAAAAAAAAAAAGGTAGCCAAATCATAAACTCATTTTAAATGGAAAATGATGAATGGGCCGGTAGCAATGCCACAGAGAAACAGAAAGGAAGTTCATATACTATGGTCAACAGTAGAAAGTAAATAGCACATCAAATATCATCCTCTCAAAAGGATCTCCATCAATTGAGACATCCATGTAAACCAGAGGGTTTTTTTTTTCTTGGCCATTCTCTCTTTGATGACTTAAAAACTTAAGTCAACATAATAAAACTATTGAATAAAAAGCATAAAACATGAAATTGATTGAAAGCATATAAATAATATATAGCTCACGACAAATGTCACATTATTGATATCTATATATATAACAGAAGGTTGAAGGAATCAATGGACTCAACTTTGAAACTAAATTGACCAGTAAGCATCATGAATATCCACATTACCTTATGTCATAAGTTGCAGAAGACAAAGGATGAATTAAAACATGAATGAAGGTAGACCAGAGACAAAGTATAACTTTCATTTAAATAGTTTTGGCATCTGCTGCTCATTGAATCTGCATCCCATGAATAGGTACAAAGTAAGGATTAAAGAAGAAAAAAACCTATAATAACAAATAACATAACAAATTCCTAAAGAATTCATCTTCTTTTCTAGAGTGAAGGGAATGGGTTGTTTTCATACATTACATGATTTATCCAGTAAATTGAAAAATGGAATTGTTCAATACCATGCCAAAATGCCTATGAACCAAGTGAATTCGCCGATTAGACCTTGGTAACGTCCTCTTGGATTGTATAACCGAGTGAATATGTCAATTGCAATTCAAAGAGAAGAGGGAAAGTAAAAAAAAAAACTCACGTACAAAAAGTAAATCCAACCAGACCAACAATTTGCCAACTGCCTACCTGTGCTCACCAGAAATAAATGTTCTAAACTCTTAACCGGTAGACAACAATATTAAGGATTGAATGATGAACATTTTAAAGGGAAAGAAAAAATTAGTAACTCCTGTTGATCAATGTAAGGAGGAAACTCATTAAATCAGTATTTGACAATATAAGTGAAGATGCAGTAGCCAATCTTGATAAAGTACTGTAAGGATTTTTTACCAGGACTTTAGGTGCCACAAAACTCATATCCTTGGAGCTAACAAAATCATGAGCAATGCTCCTTCTTAGGGACATTGATTTCTCTATAAGCCACAAACATGCCATATATAACTTAGACTGATTCTAGGCGACATAATAAAGGGTTAATCAATTGCAACCTTCAAGCATGTCCCGGGCAAAGAAACATTACCAATGTGCTCGAAAAAGGAAAGATAGAACCAAGACCACAAAAGATGAAATATAATTCTTGAACCTTACTTTCAGAGCAAAGAAATTCATTATTCATAAATACAAACCCAAGCACCCAACATCTTATTCAAAAAGTTGCAACCTAAGCAACCAGTACAAAATGAAAAAGAATCCCAGTATCTATTAAAAAATTTCAAATAAGTAGGGGAATTAGTTATTGTAGATAATATGATGAATGCAACCTAGTTAAGATATACATACTTGGAAGGGCTGAATTTCGGAAGTCTTTATCATTTGGATATCAATCTCAAAAGCCCGGGTTGAAGATTCATGACTTGCTGCTCAAATTAGACAACATAGCAATTTATTCACAAAAAAATTCCATTATTATCACCGACTAAAGAGTTGTCAATAGGTGTCCTAATAACTTACAAACTGCAAATAGCAAGATCCTATGTTAGGTCATATATCTATATATATAATAATAAAGTAGGGAAAAGAGAATAATCCAAAATAAAAAGATTGTGTACAACATGAAATAGGATGGAAAATTGTTTAGGAAAGAGCATCAGAAAATAAATATCAGAAGAGGTCAAATTCAGAAACTGAAAATCGGCAAGAATCGTTGATTGTGTACAACGTGAAATATGGTGAGGTCAAATTCAGTTAGGAAAGAATATAATAATGGAAGATATGAAATTATACAGGGATTAAAAAAAATAAGTAAGCATTATTTCAATATTTACATCTAACAATAAGAACTAATATACAACCTACAGAATTAGTAATCGGAGCTGATATTACAACAGATTCTGAAATATCCTCAAGTAGCCTTTCAATCGCCTTATGAATGTCAAAAGGAGAGAAATTGGGTGATCCAACGAATAGCAAGCTCAAGGAGGGTGACGCCCATGGATGCGAGAGCAGGAACTTTCATCAATGTGGATGAGCGATTTTGAGATTTGAATATGAGAGAGGGGAAAGCTAGATCTGAATCCTCAAATTTGAAAATAAGGGCCCAAATAAGGGAAACCTCTTGATAATCGATCAAGGGCAGAAGAAGGAAGAAGACCGAAAATCAAGAGGGCGAATTGGAGGGGGAGACGACACAACGAAGGAAGCTAAGGTTGGAGGCGGAGTTCGCAAGCCGAAGGGTGTCAGAGGGAGAAGAGATGCATTACAGAACGGAAAGGAGAACGGGGGCAAGCGAAGAAGCGGAGAAAGAGGGCGAAGAGGAGGAAGGGTGTAGCCTTATCGGTGGAGGAGGAAGAGCGAAGGAACTGAGGAGGAAGAGCTAAGGAACCAGTAGAGCGAAGGAGAAATAGATGAAATCGTCGGAATGGATTCCTCCTGAGTACTGATTCCAAGCAGGAACGTCTAACCTAAGCGGGGAAAAAAAGAAATTAAAAAAAAAAAGAAAAAATTTGATTGGGCGAAAAAGATTGAATTGAGGAGAGGTTGTCACGTCAGTTGAAAGTATTCTGAATTGATTTATTATATAGATATATTAATGTGATTATTTAATTTAATTGTTAATAAGTTTCAGTCTTTTCATTAAACTCTGTTAAAGAAAATAAAATAAAAATGAAATGTTTCATCGATTTATTTGTTTCAAATATAGGAAAGTGTCCAATATATTAGGACACCTCAAATTTAAAAAGTTTGTTCAAAATACAAATTTGGGAAGTTTCCAATCTTAGCCCAAATTGCTCGCTGATTCTTTCCTGTTTGTATTAGGGAGTAATATACTGAGTAACTCTTTAAAAAATTAATCAAAATTGAATGCAGATTGAATTATGGCAACGGTCTGGCTGATAAGATTGCACATCTTTACCGTTGTATTATGGACCTCAACATTTACACTTATATAGGGTTATAAAATCTCATCAATTCATTGACTGAGACGTGAATCTCCTACCCCAACACTCACTTCAGTCACTTGTCAATTCAAAATTTACTTCAATTAATTCACATGCATGACAAGGCTGCAGCCTTGCTGTCTTCCACTTCAAACTGCCTATTGCCCTATTCAATTTCAGCTTTGCAGTGTTCAGAATTGTGTATAAAAGTAACGTTTTTATCCTCACTCCTTGTATGATTTCAGTCTTTAACATCTTTTGGAGGAGCTACAGAAAGAGCGGAGAGAAGGGAAGCCCTCAAATTCTCAAAATCCACTTTAGCAAAGCTTTAGGAATTTGTAGAGGTTCTTCATATATGGAATGAAGATAACTAGCAATGTAAATGTAAGTATCTCAAAAACTCTATATATCTCTATAATTTTGCATTATACTTTAACTGGTTTGGTTTGATGTTCGATCGGGAAATCGATATAAGCCATGTGGATGTTGGAACTCAATCTTCTTAGTGCTTGTCTTTAGGTTCTTGAAGATCCGACAAAGTGAAGGAACAAAAGTTTAAGCTACCGGCTACTTGAAGCTAATGGGTTGTTCAAAAAAAATCTCAATTTAGAAATTGTTTTAAGGTAAATTAATATAGAAGAGTTTGAATAATTTTTTTTAAAGGTAAATCTCAATTTAGAGGTTTTTTTTTCTAGGTTTTTTTGGGTAAGATATTCAATGTTAACATTAGTGGAAAAGCTCTGTTCCGGGTGCGCTAAGGTGGTGTTTTCCGCCTTCGTTGGTGGTGGTACCCTGGGTGCCTAGTCTGGCTTCGGCCGCCTCCTTCGACCCCGACTCTGGCTGTTCTCGACCCAGTGTAACGCCTCCAACCCACATTGCATTTTGCAAAATTCATTCCGACCCCCCATTGGCGGAACTAGTTAATTCAAGGCCAAAATTTAGAGTTCACATCTTGGGAAGGGAAAAAATGGAAGCAAAGGTTGAGGCTTGTCGGGCAAAAAAGCAGGATAGGACTGAGGAGATCAATAGGATCTTGAACGAGAAGGCGGAAGTAGAGAAGAAAGTTTTGGAGCTCCTCGAAGCTTTGGAGGAGGAGGGAGAAGACTGAGGCGATTAAGAAGAGGATCTTTGCTGAGGCTTATCGGGCAAAGAGTGCAGATTTGAAAGAGAAGAATGATGAAATCAAAAGGATCTTAAACGAGATGGCGGCTTTGAAGGAGGAATGTGATAGGAAGATTTCAAAGTTTGTCTCAAGAGTTCACATTTTGGAGAGGGAAAAGAAGGAAGCAGAGGTTGAGACTTGTCGGGCAAAGACGGGTGCTTCAAAGGAGAACCATGACAAGATTGAGGAGATGCGGGTAACTTTGAAGTAGTAGTATGATAGGAAGATTTTGGATTTATTCACGAGAGTTGAAGTTTCGGGGGAGAAGAATTTGGAGCTGTTTTCAAGAGTTGACATTATGGAGAGGGAGAAACGGGAACTCGAGATAGAAACTAGAAAGATCTGTTTTCAAGAATTTGAAGCTAATGGGTTGTTAAAAAAAAAATCTCAATTTAGAGTGTGGATAATTTTTTTTCTAGCTGTTTTTTGGTCGGATATTCTATGTTAAAATTAGTGAGGAAACGATTTAAAATTAGTGAAATTGATGTTGAAATTAGTTTTAGTTGAAATTAAATTACATATGATAGTCGAGGAAACAATTTAAAATTAGTGAAATTTATGTTGAAATTATAGATTTTGTTGAAATTAAATTAAACAATTTAAAATTAGTGAAATTTATGTTAATTAAATTACCTATGATAGTTGAAGAAACAATTTAAAATTAGTGAAATTTACTATGACCTAACGAATTAAGTGTAATTTGTCCCCTGTAGACGGACAAGAAAGTTCCATAAATTCAACGCGACATCCACATTGAATTCATCATACACTAACCTCGTGGTAATGCACCTATGAGTTGGTTCGGGTTCGCACAAATGAGTGGCCTAATAGATTTGGAGGACATCGAGTTCGAAAAAGTGGATTATTGTTTGATCCAAGCGTTTCTCTATCGATGGCACCCCGAGACGAACACGTTCCATTTTCTCTGGGGCGGGATGACGATCACCCTCCATGACCTCACCATCATACTAGGGTTGAGGATTGACGGAGTCGCCCCTCATACGTACACCTAGGACCAACGAGAAACGTCGAGCTTTCCTCAGTAGCAGATTTGCCATGCTCGCTGCAGAAATGAGCAATCGAGGGTCTTACTTCCCTTAGTCAAAGCTAGAGGAAAAGATGAAGTCGATGATTCTCATGGAGATACTTTCGCTCCTGCACTTGCGATCGGATATCTACTAATAGTACTTGGGGCGATCTTTATCAACGATAAGTCGGCTACACACATACTCTTATGGACAGTGGACTTAGTCGTTGATCATTCTGTGACTAGGCAGTACGCATGGGGTGTCAGACTCCTTGTCCTCTTGTACCGAGCTATGGAAAACACGTGTGGGGAAAGGATGGGGATCATGGCATGGTGCGCTGCATTGGTGCAGGTATTCTTATTCATATTGTGTTTATATCCAACTATCATTCCCTCAATCAATTATACTCATATTATTTTTTCTCTATATGTATAAAGTTTTGGATCCGGGCACATTTTTTGGCATTAGCCCTTGCAGTGGCTGAGGGGTTATTCCGTGAGGCTGATGAGTCGGTGAGATTGTCGGTGGACGCATAGACCGATATCATCGCGTGATCCGAGGAGAGTACGCCACATTACAAATCAGTTGGAAATGATGAGAGTTGAGGATGTAAGGTTCATGCCTTATGAAGATAGGTATCTTGACTTCGATGGTGTGTATCTAAGTTCTCGATACAGGGGGGTTCTCTCGGTTGCAAACATCCAAGAGTCGTACATGCCAGATCGCGTATTACCGTTGTTCGGACGTGCACAAATCATACCCCATGTATCGTATCCCACCTACCATTGAGATTTTCATATATGTTTGATGTCTGGGATGATTGTCACCATCCCGCAAATTTGTTGGATCTACAGAACGTGCATGTTGCACGTAAGACACATTTTGTTATGCCGAACTATATGGAGTGGTTAAGTCGTCATGGACACCCATATGTCTTGTAGACTACAGCTGAGGCACAACCTATCGAGGAGGAACCGACACCAATATCCACAATTTGCGATCGAGTATGGATCGTGCCTTAAATGTTTCATTACTTGTATTTCATTTGTGAACAGTGGTTTATTATATGAGCCTCACAATGTGTGTTTTTTTTCATTTTATAGAGATTCACCTTATTATCGGAGCACCTTCGAAGGATGCTAGAACGTGCTGAGGAATTCTACAGTCGTCAAAAGCTTCCCCGTTACAACGTCGAGGCAATGGGCCACCCAATCCCACTCGCCCCCACTCAGGTCCGAGCATCATAACGGCGGCTGTGATATTTTATATAGTTTGGTCTTCAATGTTAGGGGCTTTATGTTTTTCAAAAATGTTTGATGTTATGCACTTTAGTTAAGAATATAATTATATTCATAGATTCCATCGGCCTATGTTCGCGGCCGTATTCATTAATTTTATGCTCTACTAATGTTTGAAAACAAACTACATATATCAATTAGCTAACAAGAAATCTAAAATAGTTCGATCAACACCATGCTACTCACTCTAATATAATAGGATTTGCTATGTCGCCGTCTTGGTAGCCCGAACTATCATGATTAGCACGTTGGAGGTTTCTGTACTCTACCATCCTTGTAGCGAATGGTTCATCCCAACCGTTTACGCTTTGATGGTGGAAATGACTCCAATCTTGAGTTGTTGGAGGGATTGGTGTATCTGGTCGAAGCCATACCTGTTTTATTAATAAGTACAACAATTTAAAATTCATAAAACGTGTAGGTATAGTGATGGTTAGGGTGGAATTTAACTAATCGGTACCTAGTGCACTCGCCCATACTACGTCATTGCAATAATCTTTGTCGGTGGTCTTACGGTTGTTGTAGGTGCCATCATCGGGATACATGAATATGGACCAACCCTGCTAAGGACAACCATAACAAGTTGATATCGTGTCGTGGCTGCCAAAGAAACTAACGACGCCTCCATCCACCTCTTCTGCCCTCCACCCGATTGTCGCCTCCTATTACTCACCGACAAGGGGGTCGGCCCGCCCACTAACAACCCTCCGACCGTTCACCAATCGCGCCTAGTCTTCACAATAAAAACTCAAATCAATTCTGGGGAAGAAGTTACGTTTGAGGAAGAACGTGGATGAGAACAAACGGTTGAAGAAGAGAACGTGGGTCTACATATTGGAATTCTTATGGTTGCTCAGAGATAGACACGTGGTGCAAATTTTAACATATAGGTTGTTACTGATTTAATAAATATATTATTATTATTATTATTATTATTATTATTATTATTATTATTATTATTATTATTATTATTATGGTTGGATATTTTTTAAGATATCCCATAAAGAGTATATGAAATTCAAAAGTCAAGATTAAAAATAATCAGGTTCTACAACACTCATTACACCTTTTCATACTCCACTAAATTTTTTTAACATTTATTTAATCTTAAAAAAACTATAAAAATATATTTATATTCCTAACATCTATTTTTATATATTTATAAAATTTTATTTTGAAAAATCATGTTATAAAATTTTTGATAATCGTATTTTGTAAAATATTGCCTTTTTAATTTTTAAAAATTGCAAAACATGATTTTTCAAAATAAAAATTTATTAACATACAAAAATAGATATTATGAATCTAAATAAAAAAATTTAAATTTTTTTTAATATTAAAAAAATGGTAAATATTTTTATGATATAGGGAAGAGGGTAGAAAATGTGTTGTAGGAGATCTTTGCTTAGAAATAATATATCGCACATAGCGTGAGAATACCTTATGGAGTGATGATATATAAATATATATACTAGTGTAGATCCCGTCCCGTGTACGGAGTATGCGTTAATATAAATATAAATTATTTTTTCCTTCAAAAAATAATATAAATATAAATAAAATTAGTTCGACGGGTTATATATAATCTAAATATCTTTTAATTAGTTTTTCTTAAAATATAAATAAAATTCACATTTATAAGGTACTATGTAAAAGTTTTTTTTCCTAATATATGGTTAATTAAATCTCGTGTAATTTAATTAGATAGTTGATTTTTAAAAATATTTTAATATTCCTTTTTATTAAATATGTAGTATATATTTATTACAATAGTTTACTAAAATATCTATGTACGGAGGATTGTGGCTACATATATGACTATATAATATTTTAATTATTTATTTTGGCCTCAAAAAATAATATAGATAGATAGATATAAAATAACAATTATTAAATGATTGATTTTGATATAAATAATTATTTCCATCAAAAAATAATCTAAATATAAATAAAATAGCACCTATCAAATATTACATATTTATCTACTAATATTTTTGGTAAGTATGACTATGACAATTAGTTTTATTAATTATTTTTATTATTACTACTACTACGTTTAATTATATTGATATAGTTTTTTTCTTATATAATATTTACTCTTTTATAAGATATTCCATCTATCCAATTATATGTGTTAATGGTAAAATAAAATAATTATTTTTATTAGATTTCCTTTTTGACGGGAGAAAGCTTTCCGAGACGCACTCTCGTACCGCCACGTAGGCAGATTCACTCTCGTGCCGCCACGCAGACACCAATGCATCGATTTTAGTATAGGTACGGTTTTAGTATAGGTATATAGATAAATAAATATTACAATACAGTAGTATTGAGTCACTCCCACGTTTGGAAAAAATAAAAATTACATTTCGAGGTTTACTATATTAAATTAATTTTATATATATAAAAAAACATAAAAAACAGAGACCTTGTTCTGGTGAGACTCCTGCAAGCCTCGTTCCCCTCTCCCATCTCCACCTCTGTCATTCATTCTTGTACACTCCATGGAATCCCGGCCATCCCAGGCGCCATGACCCTCTCCCCCCGCCCCCGCACCCCCGCCACAGAACCCCCGCCCCGCTCCGCCACCGGCGAAGGAGGCACAGGCATGAGAATCATCGTCCCTCTCCAAGGCATCGTCCAGGGCAGGGGAGGCCTCTTCCTCGGCTCCGCCATCCCCTGCGCTCTCTTCTACTTCCTCCAGCTCTACCTCAAGCGCCACCGCTCCCACCCCCCTCCTCCCTCTCCCCCTCCTTCCCCTTCCCCTTCCCCCGACGGCCTCCAGAGGTCCCTCTCCCGCTCCCACCTCTCTTCTAGGGTTTCCGCTGGCCCCGCGAGTCTCTCCTCCAGGGCTATTTCCGTTGCCAAACCCTCCGATAATCCGTATTACACCGGGTTGAGCCGAGCTGCCGATGATCCGTACGACCCTGAGGGTAATCCGGATGGGGTTATTCAGCTCGGCCTCGCCGAGAACAAAGTATTGATTGGTCCTTTTAGGTTTTTCATTTGTTTTTCTGTTTTGATTGATGATATGTGATTTTGAGTTAGGGTTTGTTTTTGCAGTTGTCTTTGGATTTGGTTCGAGATTGGATGGCGGAGAATGTGAGTAGTTCTGTGTTGGGAGGAGAAGAACTGAGGATAAATGGGATTGCTCCATATCAACCACTTGATGGATTGATGGAATTGAAAGTGGTATAGCTTCAATATACATTTGAATTAGCTATTTGGATTGTGCTACTGATTTGGAATTGAAAGTGGTATAGCATCGGTATACATTTGAATTAGCTATTTGGATTGTGCCATTGATTTGTATGCTTTTATCATGTCTGTGAGCTGACAAGTGTTTCCTGTGTTAATTGGATTGAAGTTTGAGAGCTTGTAAATGCAAGCATAGGGGTTAATTGATTAGGAAATAAATTTATGAAATCGCATTAGCATCACGCCATTGATGCATATCCATTTGTGCTAACCACCTGCATTTAGGCCATGGATTGCCATAAACTAAGTTCAGTTTGATCTTACTGACTTACTATAGACTGTAGTGGGAGACTTGTACAGTAGTGATTCTACTCTTGCATGATATCGGCGATAGTGAAATACTGAAATACTTCTGCAACAGTAGAAACGGACTTCATCAAGTTTATTGATGTTAGTCAAGTGGTGCCTGGTTTCATTAGTTGGACTCTGGATACATACCATAATCAGGGTTCAGTGATAGCCGCATCGCATGTACAACAACCCTTTGGTCTGATGCCGTTTCAGTGCTAACAACTAATTGAGCTGCATAATTAAGCTGAATTGCACTGATGTAATGTATTATTGGTTGAGTTGATTTTATGTAGCAGGCTCTTTTGTTGTCTTCCAATCCATGCATAGTACTTCCTAGGTTTGCAGAGTTCCACTTTTGCGTTTTTTACTTGTTTGTTAATATTCTGGTTGATTGAATTTTGTGAACCATGAAACTATCAATTTGAAGCGAACTTTTTAAGCAGTTTAGCATATTCTTGTTGATGGTTTGTTGTATTGTGTCTCAAATTTACACCTGCAGGCTGTAGCTGGATTCATGTCTGATGTGATGGGAAGAGCTGCTTCCTTCAAGCCATCACAAATAGTATTAACGGCCGGTGCAACTCCTGCAATTGAAATGCTTAGCTTTTGTTTGGCAGATCCGGGGAATGCATTCCTTGTTCCATCACCGTATTACCCTGGGTAACCCCTTTGATTTCCCTGCTTGTAGATTGTTGAATTGATCACCTGTTTACTCCCTTCAGGAGACTGACCACACCAAGAACTTCAGTTTTGACAGGGATGTAAAATGGCGAACAGGTGTTGAGATCATACCTGTTCCTTGTCGAAGTGCAGATAATTTCAATATAAGCATTAATGCCCTCGATCGGGCATTCACTCAGGCAAAGAAACGTGGTCAAAAGGTTCGTGGGGTCATTATCTCAAACCCCTCTAATCCTGTGGGCAATTTGCTCACTAGGGACACTCTATACAGCCTCTTGGACTTCGCAAGAGAGAAGAACATCCATATCATCTCTGATGAGATATTTGCCGGGTCTACTTATGGCTCTGATGAAGATTTTGTCAGTATGGCTGAGATTGTTGGATCGGAATCAGAGTCTGAGCTAGATGATTTCGAGAGAAGCAGAGTTCATATAATCTACGGGCTATCAAAGGACCTCTGTCTTCCAGGTTTCAGGGTTGGAGTGATCTACACATACAATGAGAATCTCCTAGCCGCTGCGAAGAAACTAGCAAGGTTCTCATCAGTTTCAGCCCCTACCCAGCGTATGCTTATTTCAATGCTCTCAGATGCAAGATTTATTCAAACCTTCATTAAGGCGAATCGGGAGAGACTCAGGAGTATGTACACGAAGTTCACTGCTGGGTTGAAGGAACTGGGCATAGAATGTGTAAAAAGCAGTGGTGGTTTCTACTGCTGGGCTAATATGAGTGGCTTCATTCAGTCATTCAGTCAAGAAGGGGAGCTTGAGCTCTGGGACAAGCTCTTGAATGGGGCAAAGGTTAATCCGACTCCGGGATCATCTTGCCATTGTATCGAGCCCGGGTGGTTCAGATTTTGTTTCACCACATTGTCTGAAAAGGACATCCCTGTAGTTATCGAACGAATCAGAAGAGTAACTGAATCCTGTAAAGTTTGATGGTCAGAATCCCCAATTGTTTGTCTATATTATAGTTAGATAACCTCAGAAATTATACCATTTGCTTCAAGTTCAGCTTGGATAGTTCATATATTTAAGTTCCCATTGTTGAATTCATTCAAAGGAATTAGCTTGATCAAGAGTTTCTTTGAAACTCCACGGAACAATACCCATCTATGTGAGTGTTTCTTAAAATGAGATTAGAAATGAACAATTTTATTGCAGGAACCCCCAAATCTGAACAATGGATTAGGAATCAAAAATAAAATAAAATCAATTATAAGAAAGAATATCCACCATTTTTCTGTAGGACTCCTGTACTTCATCAGCCCCCAAAATCACCCCCAAAACCTCATTAATCAGCTAAGCTAAACATTTATGATTTCCTGAAATCTGAGCTTCAACTGTTATGATTCCTAATGGATTCAAGAAACTGAACAACTTCCACCATGCTAGGTCTCTTTGAAGGAGCTTGGGCAGTACAGAAAAGCCCTAATTTCATGACCTGGATCAGCTCGTTTTCCGCAAAGTTCCTCAGGCTCCTGTCAAAGCAATTAGAAGCTGAGCCACTCTCCAGCAGCTTCCTAACATATTCGCACAACACAACTACTTCTCTGGCAGTGGGGCTCTCGACTGGCTTCCTGCCCGTCACCAGCTCCAACAGCACGACCCCAAAGCTGTAGACGTCACACTTCTCGCTTGGCCTTGAGCTCTGGGCCAGCTCTGGTGCGATATAACCAACTGCATTGTGGAACCGCGTTAGGCCATGGTTATCCATCATGGATAGGAGCTTTCCCAAACCGTAATCTGATAACTTGGCCTCGTACATTTCGTCTAACAGGATGTTCGTTGACTTGATATTGAGATGCAGGATTTGGGGCCTGCAATCATGGTGAAGGTAAGCGATCGCTCTTGCTGTTCCAAGCGCAATCTTGAACCTCCTGTCCCAGTTGAGCTCCCTGTTGCCGGTGCTGGTGCTCGTGCCAGGGTAGCCAAGTCCATGTAGATTATCATAGAGGTTTCCATTAGGAATAAACTCAGAGAGAATCAACTGCATTGTAGAAGACCAGTAATAGCCTTGGAAGGCTACTAGATTTGGATGCTGAATGTTTCCTAACCGACCGATTTCCTGCTCAAATTCATCCTGGCTTGTGATCCTCCCCAAAGTCTCAAGCTTTTTGACAGCAATCAAGATCCCACCATCAAAACTGGCCCTGTAGACAGCACCTAAGGAACCAACACCAACAAGGCACCCTTTGTCGAGCAAAGCCTTAGTACCAGCCTCCCAGTCCTCATATCTAGAGGGCAGGCTTTTGCTGAACAAAACCAGCTTCCCTATTATCACATTCGACTCTGAAGAAGCTAAAGGCGTGCTCTCTGCAGCCCGTGTCATCTCATCACTGCCCTCTTTACCCCTTGCTTTGATGTTCAATACCGTAATCACACAAACCCCGACAAGTATAAAAGCAGCAGCTACAATAGCAACAATGGCAGTAACACTAAGCTCCTTAGCTTTTCTTGAACCACTCTTTGCCGAGCAGGATGTATCAAGAGGCTGACCACAAAGGCCGGGATTGTGAAAGAATGCAGTATCACCAAAGTTTGTGAGATTTGCAATTTGGGGAATTTCCCCGGACAGATTATTGTACGAAACATTAAAATGTGCTAGCATGGATAGATTCCCCAATGAATCAGGGATCGGGCCAGATAGTAGATTTTCCGAGAGGTCGAGGAAATCCAGCCTTGACAGACTTCCAAGGTCTTGTGGGATACTTCCATTGAGCTTATTGTTATGCAGATCAAGAATCAGAAGGTATGTTATGTTGTCAAGCCTTTGGGGGATTTCACCATCAAATGAATTACCAGAGAGGTCCCTGCATTGTATAACATCATATGCATTCAGTTCAAAGCAACCACCAATGAAGCTCCGGGTTTTCATGTACTGTCTGAAATTTCTTGGTTTTTAATCATGCATTTATTTGTTTATGATACCACATAGCCAATATTTATCATTAATAAACCTGCAATTGCAAAGAAAGTTCAACTTACAGCTCAAGGAGAAATCTGCAGTTGCTTAAAGTAGGAGGGATTTCGCCATGGAGATTGAGGTTATGAAGATTGAGCACTTGCAGGAGCTCAATGTCGCCGATTTCTGGCGGGATGGTCCCATCTATTGAGTTGTTACCAAGCCTAATAACTGAAAGGCTCTTCAAATCCCCAATCCCTTGTGGAATACTGCCATTAAGCCTGTTGTGTTCCAAGTCCAAAACCCTAAGGTTTACACAACCACTGATGCCCACAGGGATCTGCCCATCCAACTCATTGGATGAAGCATCAAGAAACTGCATCCTCACACTACAGGACTTGATCTCTGGGATTCCTCCTGTGAACCCATTGTGTGACACATTGAGGTAAGTCATATTCACCAACTCAAACCCATCAAAGGGAGCCGTCCCAGTGAACAAATTGCTACTGATATCCAGAAACTCCATGCTCTTGCACCCAGATAACTGATCTTGGACACTCCCAGTGAGCACATTGTCTCTCACTGAGAAAAATCCTAAATTGGGGAGCTCACAGATTTGGGAAGGGATGGTGCCATTAAGCACATTGTAAGATGCATCAAACCCAATAAGACCAACGCAATTGCTCAAAGAATCAGGGAATGGACCTGTGAGATTGTTGCTGGAGAAAGAAATGAACTTCATTTTCCCACAACTCCCAAACAGCTTTCTAGGGATTGACCCTGAAAACCCATTCTTGGACAAATCAAGAAACCTCAAATTCCCAAGCTCCCCAATGAAATCTGGGATGGACCCAGATAATGCATTGGAGCTGAGATTGATCTTCCATAGAGTAGTGATGCCCCCATATTCTTCAGGGATGCTTCCACTGAAACCATTACCAAAAAGCACCAGTTGTCTGAGTGATTTCAGCCCGGAAAGGGAAGGGGATAGGGACCCAGATAAGCTGGTGTTCCACAGCACAATCTTGGCTACATTGCCCTCAGAGTTGCAAGTGATGCCAGTGAAGTTGTTGCAAGGGTCAGCAGTTGGGACCCATGAAGCTAGGGCTTGGAATGGATCATTTGAGACACTGGCCTTGAATTGCAGCAAGATTTGCTTCTCGGTTGAAGGTGAAGCTGAGAGGAATTTGAGGGAGATGGTGAATAGAACAAGGAGAAGCACCACATCTGGGTTCTTCTTCTGGAATGTTCTCATGCTATGTTGTTCTTCCGGCCGGCATTATCATTTGCCGGATCAAAATCAGCTGTGACAAAGAGGGCTTTTTGAAGCCATCGAAGGAATGATTATGGACTGATGAGGAATAAAAACTTGCCACCAAAATGGTGGAGAGATCTTTGAGAAATCAAGAAAAGGGGGAAGAAAGCAAGAATGAAAATGATAAAACATGAATGGGGACACTTGCCGAATGTTTCTAATACATTACTACATATTTTGGGTTTACTTACAGAGTACAGTAAATTGTAAATAAAATGGAATTAAAATGAAATTGAAAAAATGGAAGAAATTTAGGTGGTCCAAAAAAACCTTGGTGACAGGTGGGAAATGACATTAATATTTGGGGGAGAAGTAAAGAAGGTCATTTATGAGTATAAACAATGGATCAGTTGCAGACCAACCAGACCTCTTCATTCAACCCCTAAAAACCCACAAAATATTGAAAAATAAAATGTACTCCACTATTCAGTTTGTTGAATTATACTACTATTTTAATTGCTGAGATTTTACCAACTCTGAGGTTTCATGTGAGCAAAAGAGATTAGTTTAGTGGGAAATTGAATTGATCTCACATTAATGGCAGTGGTGAGAGAGAGAGAGAGGAAGGGAGGGTTTTATTGTTGTTGTGTAGTTGTGGGTGGGTCTGTGCTGGAAAGGGGAAAGAAATCTGTGGGGGAAGCAGGTAAAGATTGGAGCAATTTAATAAATCACTAAAACACTAATGTGGTGAGGGTGAGTGGCTGAGTGGTACAACTAACAAAGAGACCCAGCTGAAGAACAAGCACATGCCAACCCCCTTGTCTGAAGGCCTCTTTTGTGTTGTATTGTAAAATTGTGCACAAATTTGTATGGTCTTTGAGAGAGGTAAAAGAAAAAGGAGGTGTGATTCAAATAATTGAGGGATCCATCTTCCATATAGAGGTGAAATCCTGAAAGGTGAGTGACCCCGTACTGTTGTGTTTGTTTCATTACTCGGAAACTCTTTGGCGAAATTTAGGCTCGCAGGATATGAATCCGCATCTTTGTAAAACTATAGCAATTACTGTTTAAAAATGAAAACATTGTCTGTTTGTTGTATACAGTAAATCAGTTTGTAAATTAGTGATGGTGATGCAAGGGGCAGGAAAAGAGGGGAAAGGAGAAGCATTTAAGGGTATCTACCCAACAACCATGGCAGAGCAATTAAGAGGATGAACGAACCCCATCATTCTCATTTATACTTGTGTTACCTCAATTTTGCTTCCAACGTCTTCACCTACAATACCAACTTCTTCATTTTCTAGCCATTCATGTTATTCATCTAATTAATGAGTTTTCACCATATACACCTAGGCGTGGTCACGGGTCGGACCCGCCGGGTCGATGGGTTCGATCCGCCGGGTCAAGGGTCAGGGTTGGCCGACCCGAACCCTAACCCGTGAATCTCACGGGTTGACGGGTTCGGGTCGACCCGTTGACCCGCCGGGTCGACCCGTTAACCCGGCGGGTTACATTATTTAAAAAAAAAACTTTTTTTTTAAAAAAAAAATGACTATTAAAATAAATAAATAAATAAATAAAATGTAAAGATTTTATCTTCACAACACATTTTATCAATGTAGGAAGATTATATCTCCCATATTAATTCTTTCATCCACAATAATTTCATTGTGTGATGTAAGAGAAAAAAATATGAGAATATATTTCTCAAACTTTATTTCCAACTTAATTTCCAATGTAGGAAATGTAGGAAACAAGTGAAGTGGAAGAAATGTGGTAGGTGGGATACATATATATAGCCCCATGTCTTCTCATTCTAACTCCATATTTTCGATGTGGGATAAAGCCTTTGTCCCACATTGGAAATGTGGGGAATGAAGGAAGCCTTCCAAGTCTATAAAAGGAGAAGGGATGGGGTTTATGTGTCTCACATTGCATTTTGCATATTAGTTTATGTATTATTGTGAGTTATTTTAAGAATAATTTACATAATATTATAAATTTATTTTATTAAAAATAAATTTTTCAAATTTTTTTTTTTAAAAAGCGGGTTGACCCGGCGGGTCGACCCGCCGGGTCACGGGTCACGGATTCCCCGACCCTAACCCTAACCCGCTACCCGTCCCCACCCGCCAACCCGTCAACTCGGACCCGGCGGGTCACGGGTTGACCCGTAACCCGTGGCCACGCCTATATACACCTATCTAATTAATGAGTTTTCACAAGGCATTGAAAATATATATACTACCTTCTTTAATAGTCTGGAGTTAATGCTAGGGGTTTATGTTAATACGAGTAGCTCGAATTCGGCTCCTACTCACTCGATAAAAACTCGACTCGAGCTTGTTCATTTTCTAAACGAGTCGAATATGAGCACATTTTTAAGTTCGGTTCAAAACTCGACTCGTTCAAATTAAACTCGAATAGCTCGAATTTTATGGAATTTCGAAAACTTTCTTTAAGTTAATGTATAATGAGCAAGTAGAACTACTAAAAGCTCGGCTCGAACTTGTTTGTTTCCCGAGACGATTATGAGCACATTTTTAAACTCGAGTCAAAATTTAGGCTCGGCTCGAGCTCGTTCATATCCTAAATGAACTAAATACGAACAATCAATACTCGACTCATTCGTCTCGAATAATAGCGGAGTTTTTTTTTTTTACTATTTTACACTCGCTTAAAAAAAAACTAAAAGGGCTTATACTGCTAAACAAAATTTAGTACTCTACATATTTGGTTAATGATGGAAGTTTATTTTTGGGAATTTAATTTATAAGAACTGTACTTTTTTATGACTACACTTTTTATGATTTTATAAAAACATGTTTGCAATTGGTTAATTTTGAATTACTACTAATATGGGATATGTTGGTGAAATAAAGGGTGAAAACCATCTTACCTATTCCTAGGTAATTTCATTTTCAATGTTTTAATACGGAGTAGAAGTTAAATTCATGTGAATTTTAATTTTTGGGGTTTTTAGAGAAAAAAAAAATCATTCAAATACCGATATTTAACTACACTTGCAACAATATCGTACTTGGGTTTTGTAATCCAAACAAGGACTTGGATGATTAGAGAACATTTTTTTTTTTTGGTAGATTGCATAAAATCATCTATTAAATATTAAATAATGAATTTTTCATTTAACAAGCAACTAAATTTAAAATTACACAAAATCACCTACCCAGTATTAAATACAACTTGTTTACAAACACCTAAGCAAGAACATAAAAACCTAAATAATAAAACTAATTTACCCCCATTTTTGAAATCAAATTTTCTTTGAATGGCCATTGAAATACCTTACTCTAGTAAGATGTCAAATTTGTGAATTTTATGCATTGTTCAATCCCCAAAATAAGTTTATATTGCCCTTTTTTTTATAGAACCTTGTCAGAATATTCTCATGAGTCACGAGTCACGAGTGGTGATTTATTAACAAATTATATTTAATACACGATTTTGTGTAATTTTAAATTTAGCCTATAGTAAAGTAATAAATTTAATATTTGGTGGGTTATTTTCCGTGATTTATCATTTTATCCTATATTTTTTAATGAATGGATAGATTATAGTTTCAGGTTCTCGGCTATTGAGATTTTGTGCCTATCAATTGTATTGACCTGCTGTAATGTGTGCTTAACCCAACCTTACTGAAGATACTACTAAAGTTCGTTGGGACTCGTAATCGAGAAGTCGTGGCTTGTGTGCAGGGCGCTTGTATCTAGTAGCCTACCATATAAACCGAATAGGCTCCATCCTTAAATCAATTAGAACAAAAGGAGCAACTCACTAATTTATAAGCTAGGCTTGTTAGGCTCAACTTTAGATATGAGATTTTTTTTCGTCTCATTAAGATCTCTTGTCAAACCTGAATACTATCTTGATCGATTAAAAAAAAATCAGAAATCATTCTTGTAACAAGATGATTATTAATTTATTAAAAATCTGGATTGTGTGTTTTTAGTTGATTTAGGGAGAGTTGATGTAAAAGTTTTGTCTCCAAGTAAGAATATTGAAAGAGACGTATCATTAAAGGCTGATTCCATCTAAAGCACCAAACATTCAAATTATAACACTATTTTGGAGTTTGACGATGACATTCCTTCTGCTACTTCTTCTTTTATTCTTCCTTTTTTTTAACGATTTATATTCCACTTTTATCAAATCTCTTTTTAGCAGCCAAAATGTGTTAATTAATATATGTATGTTGCTACAAAGTTTCTCTTTATTTATGTTTCACCGATCAAAATTCAAAGCATGATTTTGTGTTTGTTCATTTTATCAACCCTCCACGTAGCAGTGTAATCACATAAGAGTATCCCAACAGTTTCTTCAAAATGAAGTGTTTTATGTTCAAAAGTTTATCTCGTTTTTCAAAATAAAAAATAGAATAAAGTAATCAAATTCGTAGTATTCTCTAAAACCAGAGGCAGATCCTCTTTAGGGCCGGTGGTGGCAGTCGCCCCCCAATCGAAAATAAAATCTAACATACATATCCATCTCGTCGATAGCTTCGATTTGATATATTATAAGCTCAAATCCGATATCTGAGCAAAAAGTTATAAGCGTTTCAAATTTCAGCACTGAATTAGAATATTTCCTACATCATTTACCAAACCGATATATTTTTATTATAATTATCATTTATTAATTTCATATCTTAATAACATAATTATATCCGAGAACTTCAAATTAGGAGGTTATATTGAAATGTTTAAAAACCATGAAATAAATCAATGCAAGATTTATGTTTTTATTCTAGTTACACATCCATAATATTGATGATTTTTCGGAAAAGAAAAATTAGGGTTTAATTTTACATACAATATTTTTTATCGTAATTTTTTGCCCCCTCAATCAACAATTTCAGGATCCGCTACTGTCTAAAACTAAAGTGTGATATACGGAAATAATCTATTTAAAATATATAGTTACATATAATAATACTACAGTATTATTTTATAAGTTTAAATTTTGAACCGTTTATTTAGCATTATTATATGTTTTAAACTCTACCGTAACTTAATCCAATGTAATTAATGTTTGAGAAATTTGTGATTTCAGATTTTCTATGTACATTAGTAATTAATTTGGTGCAAGATTCGTTAAGTACCCTCTAAAAAGGTGAACAAACGGAAACATTGAAAAAGAGGAGGATTCAGTAAGTAGACGGTGATTAACGTTAAAATCAAGGCATTGGTCTTTGCATCCAACGGATCACATACAGTACGTAGGACTTTTTTTTTTTTAATAAAAATAAATAAAAATTCGAGATTAAACATGCCTAATTCTCGAGAGTTTGACAAGTCGGCAGACGGATATACCGTCAAACATACAATAGTAAATCGAAAAGAGGCGCATCCAACAAGCATCAAACACTCTACAAATGACGAAAACTAAGAAAAAACTAAACCTAACTAGTTGAGGAACAAAGTCAAAGTCAAGCACCACTGTGAAGAATTAGCACCATCAGAACGATATTTCCTATGAGTGGTGTACATACGTAGGACTTGTTTCGTCACAAAATGGGGCGGACTGAAACGAACCTCAACCCACCCCTCGGTACGTGCCTGGTGGCAGGTAAATGGTTCACGGACTACTGCCAAAAACCCAATGAATGCATGATTGATTAGAGGATGGTAGATAATTGTTGCTGGATCTGAATATGAATGATTATGATTTGAGGGTTTTGTCTCTGTGAGACATAGATGTGGAAATTGAACTTCCAAAAACACAATGTAGAGGAGGAGAATCCAAACCTGAATCAACATTTTGGAGAAAAAGTTGAGATTCAACCAACATGCTCAAAATGATACTCCCTCCGTTCAACAAAACTTGTCGTTTACTATTCATGCACGCTTTTTTAGAATGATAAAAACTATATAAAATATTCATTTTAAAAAAAAAAAATTTAACAAGTTTGTACTTATTAATAATAACTACGAAATTGTTAAAAAAAATTATTTAAAAAGTCGATATTTTATATAGTTTTTAACTCCTAAAAAAGCGTGCATGAATAGTAAAACGTCAAGTTTTGTTGAACGGAGGGAGTATATTGATATGTGTATGTATTATACTCTTTGTACATACCTTTAGCAAAAATGAATATTCAGAAGCACATGCAAACAATTGAAGATGACAAAACTGACAGTTGAAAATTATTTATGCTTACTTTAATTACACATATCTTTTTCTGAGTATCTGGATGGCATTAAAGAAGATGCTGCTATGTATATTTTTATTTTTATTCTTGAAAATGTTCACAAGTACACGTTTACTTGGTGCTGGAAACTTGGAATGGGAAAGCTAAGTGAAGCACTGCAAAAATAGAAACATGAAAACAATTGGAAGTGTAGCAAAAAGTACAGGAAAATTGTATACATATGAATTTCAAAGATGAAACCCCAGCCCAGGAAATTAAATAATGCAGTCAAATTTCAAAGCTGAAACCCGGAAAATTAAATTTAATGCAGATCAAGGAAAAAGAATCATACTCCCACTGTTGTGGGGTCGTCTGATTAAATACACATCTGTGCTGTGCCCACTTGTATGCAGTAAATTAGTATACAGTAATTTCCTTTCACACAATCAAATACAACTAAAAACTGCAGTAGATGCCAAAATTTGTAGAGTACCCAATGTAGTATAAGAACGTCAATTTGACAATGGGAACTCCACTGATTGATTATTAACCCTCCAATTTTGTTGGCAGAAATTATGTACAAGAACTGCTATGTCAATGCAAAGTAGGCATTAAATGGTTAGCTGGGAAGCGGGACTGCACCTGTTGAAGGCAATTTGCCTCAACATTAACTGAAAACAAGGGCTGGGTTCATGACTTCATGCCAAGATAACCATAACATGAACATAAAATGCATATATTAAAGTGTAACAAGTTCATGAATTGCATCACAATGACCCACAAACGAATTCCACTACTTACAATGATAAGCAGACCACGAATGATCAGATCCCAGAACTCCCTTGGAGCCAATTAGAGACTATATACAGTGATGAATTTCAAATCAAACACGAGATGCTGGAGGAGAGAGTGACGTGTAGTAGTAGCTGGTGACAAAGGAAAGTCCCTTTTTGTTGACAGAACTCTTTCTACATTGTGTTAGCACTTGCTCTTTGATTCCACCCCACATCAGCCACGAATAAGTACGAGATTCAGTTATTCTATCAAGCTTCAAACGTTGGAAGAACACACAAATCAGAGAGCTTGGCTTGGATTTAGTTGTCTTTGGCTATTTCCAAGATCACCAGCTTGAACACAGCTGTTCATTGCAATAACATGTCCTCCTCCATCTGTAATTTATTGAGGCGTCTCCTGGCCAAAACTGTGCAAATAATTGTGGTAATTGCCGTGGCAATAAAGCCAACAACAGTCAAGACAATTTGTTGCGCTGAAAGGGAACGATGCTCATGTGAAGCATCTGCTAGTGTCCTTATTAATATGCCACTGCAGATATACAAAATTAAATATCAAAACACCATTGTTGCTAATTTATTGACATAAACACCAACATTAGTAACAGAAATATGAAAAAGCAAAATATGGGCTCAAAATTTCTTGAAAGATCATGGCTATGCTAGAAGGTGGTAAGTGGTAACATCAAGTTAGACTGTGAGGGAATTAATATAATGTAATTGTGGGCAACATAAGGATTGGCCTGACTATAAATAAGAGGACTAGCCTCTGGATTTTATGCTAAGAAGAATATTTGTGAAGGTATTTATTTGCCTAGTGTAGTTAGTGGCCAGAGAGGATTTCAGCCAAGGCTCTCGTAAAGCCTTTGGTTTCACTGTGTTTCTGTAATTTGTGTGTTTCCTTTGTTTTACTGATTTTCCTATCTATTCCCTTCCCCATTCTCTCTTCCCTTCTATCTTCTCATTATTTCTCTTCTTCATCTGCTTCTTCCAATGCTTCTTTGTTGGATTTGCTTTACCGCATAAATGCTACTTAAAAGAACAGTTTGTTAGAGACGGGGAAGAAATAGAGGGAGGGAAAGATTAGAACGGAAGGCTGGATAAGACTAATGAGCACGGAGGGAAAGGAAGAAATGCATGGAATGACAAAAAGATGTGGAGCGCCTAAATGCATCCAATAGGTTTGACTCCTTGCTACAAATTGTAATCAGGAGACATTTGGTAACAAGACCAGCGCCTAACAAAAAGTTGGTAATCTCTGCAAGAAACGGAGCGCCTAAATGTATCCAATAAGCTTGACTCCTTGCTAAAGAATGGGATAAGGAGCCATTTAGTAATTAGACCAGCATCTAAGAAAAAGTTGGTAATCTCTGCAAGAAATGGCTACTTGGACAGCTTTTCCAAACCTAATGTCTTAGGCCTTGAAAAACATGGCAGCTTTCAAAACCTAATGTCTTAAACAGCTTTTCAAATATGATTCTGATCTCTCAATATATTCAAACAAGGTTCTATCTGTGTTACGAAGAATCATATTTGAAAATATGAATATAGTTATATTGGTCCACATACCCGCTACAGAAGATAATTGTTTACAAAAGCCTATCTAATCAAACGGATAGTCTTTCAAATAAAGCTGAGTATGTCCCAAGTATTTGATTTTTCTACGATGAGCCAAATACAACACAAAAGCCAAGCACAGCCCTGAAGTGTTTATCACATATGCAAACGAAAAACTAAAATAGCTGAATGCCAAAACCAAAACCATGGTGAGTGCCATAGAGCTCATTTGGTCAAAATAACTGCAGGGTTAGATTTAAGCATTCATAGTTGTGTAATTTGTTGGATTCACTATTCTGAATTATTTTGCATTTTGTTTGCTGGGTTATGTAAGCCTACTTTAAGCCTTATTATTCAGCTTTTAATATTAGGTTATGCTATAGGCATTAGGTTTTGTTACGTAGGCTACTTATGTAGGTTACTTATGTCTTTTGGGTGTCCTCTTTTCAAATACAGGGCTCTACCATTGTAATTCACTTCCCAGAACTTCTCTTCTCCAGCTCTAAATATGCAGTTTTTCTACACAGATTTGCTTCGCATCAGACTCTCTCATTTACTAACATGGTATCAGAGCTCATAAGCCTCATAGTTTTGATCCTGAACTGTTGTTCAAAAGAAGGAAAAAAAAAACCCTTCTGATTTCTCAGCCTTCATTGCAGCAAACTGTTTATCGTTCTAGCCTTTATTGCTGGAAAATTCCTCCTGTTTTTTCAGCCTCCGTTGCTGAAAAGCTCCAATCTTTCCTCTCTCCTGCCTCCATTACTTGAAACTTTCTGGTTTCTCAAGCCTTCATTGCTTAAAAGTTCTCCTGCTTTCTCAGCCTTCATTGCTGGAAATTTTCTTCTCCTTTCAGCCTTCATTGCTGAAATTACTTTGTTGTTTCTCATGCCTTCATGGCTGAGTACGTTTTCAATTTTTAGGCTTCATTGCTGAAAGATGTTTAAGGATTTCAGCCTTCACTGATGTATCTACATCCTTCCTGTGACACCATTTTATATTGTGGTTCCTTCAAAGTGTTAGTAAAGTTTGTTGTTCTGAATCTTGTGGACTCATTTGCTTTATTGAGCTTTCCAATGTTCTAATTCTGAATCTTGTGGCTCCTTCAACTACGATCAGCCTCATTCATCCATGTTTAGCCAATTTCAAGGGTCTTCTTTCAAGATTGTCTAGAATTTGAATTTTCACTTTTTCAGGAGCTTACTTTCAAGAGCTTTTTTCCAAGCTGAGAATGGAAGATCTAGAAACCCAGATTGAGGGCGAGTGTTGGATTTGCTATTTTGAATTACTATGAACAGTATTTTGTTTGCTGGGTTATGTAAGCCAACTTTTAGGCCTTATTATTCAGCTACTAATGTTAGGTTATGCTATAGGCATTCAGTTTTGTTGCGTAAGATACTTTTCTGGGTTACTTTTGCCTTTTGGGGTTCCTCTTTTCCTGTATTTATACCGGGCTCTACAAACATAATTCACAGCTTAGAACTTCTCTTTTACAACTCTAAATCAGTAGTTTTTCTGCAGAGATTTTCTTCTCAAACTCTCTCATTTACTAAAAATAATCATAATTGTACAATGCAACCATGAAAGTATCCTAAAGTTTAAATGCTTCTCTGACCTACAACTCTGTGAAATACCTAACAGTTTTATCATCCACCACAGACCAATGTAGATAAATTGCCATCCATATTAAGCAAGATAGCTATTAATTCTCAAATATGAGAAACCTCCAAGGCATATTCCTAGCCCTAAATATTACAAGCAAAAATACACAAAATTGTTTATGCTGTTGAAGCGTTCACATGTAAATGCCTGGCAATATTAGCCATACATTTATGAAGTTAAGGTAATCATGATTTAAAGCATCAAATAAACTTACATAGCAAATAAATACAGTATAAGAATAGAGGGCTTACGTGTAGATTGCAATGAAGACATCTGGAATCATTCCCACTAAAGACCCAAAAAAATAAGGTCCGTACTTGACATGTGTTGCCACGGCACAATAATTATAAAAAATGTAGGGGAAAGGAGATATTCTTATTAGGACAACAGCACGAAACTGGTTAATCCAATCTCCCTCACCCGCTAGTCTTATTATTGAGGCTTGCTTTGGATATTTCTCCAGCCAACCCTATACAAGTGAAAAAGTAATTCAGTTAGTATGCACCGCCACTAGTGGCTTTAATTTCCCAAATATATATAGAAGGACACATATTGATTGCGCAGGAAAGTAGAACCAACCTGAATTTTATGGTAAAATAGATAGCTGATGAAGTAAGGCAGTGACACACCAATAGCCACAGCAGACATTATAAGTAGAAATCCAAATCCATAACCAAATGTCATCCCTGCTACCCACATGGAAGGGGTAGATGGCAGAAGCATTGCAGGAAATAATGCTACAGTGAAAAAGAGGATGACTCCCAGCACAGGAACGCTGAATGTTGAAGTCTCCCAGTTAATAATTGGTATTAATTCCTGGAAAAAGAATCGACGCCAAATTAGATGATGAAACTGAAGGGCATCTGATAAATTACAAAGCATGGCAATCTTGGAAAATAACATCTTGAATAAAAGAAATTGACACATTAGTGATTAGCCTCGTTGGGGCACATTATACACTTATGCAGTATACTATATTACTATGTGTTGTTTCTTGTGCTGTCAAACATTAGCATGATAACAATGACCATAACTGGATTTGCTTACCAGTTACGGATTGTTTGTCCCCACCCTCTCCCTGAAATACAATTTCTAATTTCCCTTGTCCTCTGCAACCTCGATTGACAAGGGCTTAAGAAACCAATACAAACTAAAACCGGGCATAAAAACTGTCTACAGTGTTTAAGTATATAGATCTAAAATGCTACTAAAATTCTCTGTCAATAATCATCAATTCCAGAAACCAAATTTCCCAAAGGCGATCATCAAACAAACTCAACGGAAACAGGAAGAAAAACAACACAACTGAGATACATTAAAAACAAACAGCATTAAGGGAAAGGAGAAGGAGAAGAAATTGAGACCTTATTCATTACAAAGGGGCCGATCCATATGATAAAAACAACGGCCAGGACAGCAACGAAAAGGAAAAGCAACACCCTTTTCACCCACTTGCACAGAAACCGACATCTTATCCTGGGCGTAGAAGGCTCCAACAACGCCGTCAATTCGCCGCCGCCGTCCTCCATCGTCACCACCGGCACTCCAACCGGAGGCACTGAGCCATCGCGTTGCGGGAGCTTCAGGTAGTCCCCTCCCGTGTCGCTATAGTCAACTAAACTGATCCGGAGCTCCGGCACCCCACCGTCATCTCCTCCGCCCCCATCATAAGTCATCGATCAGACACAGCAATCTCTACTTGCATCAAACCCTGGATGAAACCCTAAATTTGGAATCGCAGAAAGAGGGGTACCAGCGAGGGAGTGAGAGAACAGTTCCCGTTCGATTTGTAGAGAGAGATCGAAGAGAGAAATTGCAACGAAGAAAGCAATCATCAATCAAACATAAATTGAAAAGGAAAGCGATTTGGGGAAACTGGAAATTTGGAAGGGGAATTGCCGAGTTGGGATGGAGTGAAGAATACACAATTATTTCTGATTTTTTTTTAATTTAAAATGGCAAAATCGTAAAATACGACTCTCCTCCGGAGGTAGGGAATGCAACGTGGAGTAGGAGTAGGAGTATAGATGTATAGCAACAGAATGAAACGACGTAGTTTTGTTAGCATGACGGTCAAAACGACGATTTGTCCATCTTATCTTTCTTGGGATTTCGAGTGGATTTGGAGGCACGTTTGGAATGAAGTATACGCGATTCTCGTAACACAGCAGGCAACTAAAGTGGCAACCTCAATCTTTAATTACTCCATAAACTATACAAAGAAGTAAGTAAAAGCAACAAATTTTATTCACAAGCATGTGTGAAATGCGAATTTGTGTTTGGTTTTCGTTTTACGATTTTTCTATCCTATATCCAAGGGTATTTAGATGCATTGTTAAGATGATTTATGATTATAATGGAATCACTTTTAATGTGAATTTTATTAATACGAATATGTAAAGCATATTGAACCTTCCTCTTAAGAGCAAGAGCTTCCACTTTCAAAGGGCTTTGTTTACCAAGATTTTTATAACCTATGTGTACCGGACATCCTTCCCAGTCCCGGATTACAACTCCAGTCGGACTGACGTTGTTTGCAATCGTGGACCCATCAAAATTAAATTTGAGAGTGTAGATCTCAGTTGTCTTGACTCACAGATCAGAGTTCAAGATTCAGATCAAGAAGTGCTAATACGAAAACGAGAAAGCGAGAAAAGGACACAACGATTTTTGCGTGGTTCGGGAAAAGATCCCTATGTCCACGGAGCCTCAGAAGAGGAGACTCGAGCTCATCCACTATATCAAATCAAGCTTACAAGGTTTCGAGATCGACAGGCTAGATCTAAGGCTAATACAGACGATACGGCATGTAATCGCAAGTACAAAGGGAAGACACAAGGAGAAGTGGTAAAGCGTAGAAGAAACTCCCTGGATTTGGTGTCGGAGACCAGATATGCACCAGGAAGGCCGTCGGAGAAGACAACCAACGCCGGACAAGAAGCACACAAAGGCGGTGTAGATCTTCGAGGATCAGATAAGAGGTCTCCTAAGGAGATCCACCTCAAATCTGATCGGAAACGCCGGAGGGATGCTCGGAGCACCTTGGAAACCCTAGCGTCGCTCTCTTTCTCTCTCTCTCTCTCTCTCTCTCTCTCTCTCTCTCTCTCTCTTTTTCCAGTTGGATTACCTGAAGCGTCTGAAGAAATGAGGAACGTATAGATCTCTCTTTAGCTTTTATAGGCAAACGCTTTTAGCTGAAACGAAGCGTTCCGAGCTAGGGCAAGCCAAGAAGGTTGGAGCGAGCTCGTTGGGCCGAGTCCGGGTAATGGGCCTTTCAAGCCCAAATCCGGCAACACATATGTGTATCACAATTACATTAACTCTACCACTATATATTATACATAACACATGATCACAAGATGTAATCTTGCAATTCCAATGTGTAACATATAATATGTAGGAGAGTATATGTATGTGACTATCATCTATATTAAACCCTTAATCTATCCTTAACTCTATCTCAAAACCCCTAAAGATCTAGACCGTGATTAAGGTTGACATTACAATTTGCCATCCTAATCTAGGTTCTAAACTTTTGTATGCTTGATTCAACAATAGTGGATATCGCTATTGTCTGCGACTCTTGTAACATCATCGGATCTGTACCTGTTCGTCATGGTGGAGCTCCAAGATGGAGATAGTCCCTGCAAAAGAGAAATTTGCTAGGGAGTACAACCTTTGTGCCAAAGCCATCCGGATTTACATCTCATTTGATCTTCTTGACGTCCATCTCATTTGCAGCAACCATGTTCCTTACAAAATGGAATCGTACATCGATATGTTTAGTGCGTTCGTGGTACATCAGATCCTTGCAGATAGGGTTGTTATCTGAGCCGAACAGCTCGAGCTCGGCTCGGGCTCGGCTCGGAAAAGCTCGAGCTCGGCTCGTTCGAATATCTAAAACAAGCCGAGCTTGAACAAGATTTTGGGCTCGAACCGAGCCCGGGCCGAGCTCGAGCTCGAGCCGAGCTCGAAAGCTCGTTTTTTTTCTTTCCAAAAATGCCCCTAGGGCAAATAAAGAAGGAAGGCGCCTGAAGGGAAGCGCTTGAAGACTAGAGTGTCGTCTGCCGTCTCCCCTCTCTCCAACAAAACTCTCTCTGTTACTCTTCTCTTTGGCTCCTCCCAGATCTACTCTCCATCTCTCTATCACCGACGCATCCCGATCGATTATGCTCCCTCTCTCCGACTTTATTCTCTACTCTGCCTCTTATTCTGTCTCCGACTCTTCCTAGCACTCTGTCGGCGCGCGTCTTTGGCTGAGACCTCGAGTCCCCGTTTCTCCGGCATACTTTACTCGAGCAGAACCCCGAGTTCTTGGCGCTCCGTCGGCATCCTTGACTTGAGTATGGCTTTTGTTTTTCTCCAATTGATGTTATGGAAGTTATGGAAGTTGTAATTAGGTTTTCCCCTTAGCTTTGGTGTATGTAATTTGTTTGTTTTTTTGACAGATCTCATACTTCTAGATCTCCTCCTAGGGTTTGTTTCTCTCTCATCTGGATTTCTCCGAAGATATGTCGATCTATGATCTGTCCGACCACCAGATCTGAATTAGGGTTTGTCCGACACCAGATCTGTGATTCGTCCCTCCTCTAGTTCGCTATTTCAGGCGGCGCCGACGAACTCGATCCCTCCTCTAGTCCCTCCTCGGCTTGTCGTGTTCCTCAGTCTCACTCCCTCTTCATTCTTCTATTAATCGCTCGTTATTGAAGTAGAACTCTTATGTTGTTCAATGTTCATCTTCCTGTTGTTCTTTGTACATCCTAATTAATAAATATGCATGGTTGAAATGAAATTTGTAGAACTTAAAATTGATGAATTTTTGTATAAGAAATTTGTTTATCTTCCTGTGTAATTGTTCAGGTTCCTGTGTAATTTGTATTTAGGATTTTGTTACAAACCGAGCCGAACGAGCTTGAACGAGCCCACCTTACGAGCTCAAACGAGCTTAGGCTCGTTCGTTCAGCTTGTTCGAGCTCAAACAAGCCGAGCTCGAGTTTCACCCTGGGCTCGCGAGCCGAGCTTGAGCGCCAAAAAAAGCTCGAATAATTTTTGGGCTCGAGCTCGGCTCGGCTCGTTTTCCGTTCCAGCCAAGCTTGAACATGTCAAGCTCGGCTCGTTCGGCTCGAATATCACCCCTACTTGCAGAGATATAAAGCACTCTGACTGTCCATGTGCAGAACATGTTTTACAGTTCTCTGAAGAACTTCCTTCAAAATCCCCTTTAGCCAGATAGCCTCCTTAGCAGCTTCTGTAGCAGCCATATACTCAGCTTCCGTAGAAGACATAGCTACGATTGTCCGTTGCTGAGACTTCCATAAAATACAATTCCCAGCCCAAGTGTAGTAATAGGCGGTGGTAGACTTACGATTATCTTTATTACTAGCATAATCAGAATCAACAAATCCATGCAATTGATGTATAGTGCTATGCAAACCATAATGTAAACACAGATTTTTGGTGCCAGAGAGATAACGAAGCAAGTATTTCATAGCAGTCCAGTGGTCATTCCCAGGATTAGACATAGAACGACTTAAAGCACTGATAGCAAAGGCTAGGTCAGGGCGGGTGCAAAGCATGGCATACATAACGGATCCTACAGCTACATCATAAGGGATCCTAGCCATTTCTTTGATCTCTTCGGGTTTGGTTGGGCAACTTTTCTTGGTGAGCTCTAGGTGCCCTCCTAAGGGTATGGAGGTAGGTTTAGAGGTGACCATATTGAATCTCTTCAAAACTTTTAACATATAGTCATCTTGAGATAACCATAATTATTTATTGGGTCGGTCTCTAATAATGTTTACGCCAAGGATCTTCTTGGCACTACCTAGATCTTTCATGTCGAAGTATTTCTTTAGGTCATTTTTAACACTATTAATGAGAACAATAGAACTACTTATAAGCAGAATATCATCAACATATAATAGCACATATAAAGGAGATTTAGAAGAAATATTCTTAAAATAAAGACATGTATCATAACTGCTCATAGGAAACCCAAGTTTCCTAATCACACCGTCAAACTTAAGGTTCCATTGTCTAGGGGATTGTTTCAACCCATAGATGGACCTTTTTAGTAGACAGACATGATCAGGACGACTTTTAGCAATGAAGTCTTTGGGTTGTTTCATGTATATGGTTTCATCTAAGGTACCATGCAGGAAAGCAGTTTTAACATCCATCTGTTCTAGTTCCCAATCAAAGACAGCACACATAGAAAGCATAAGTCTCATGGTTTTATACTTAACTACAGGTGCAAAAATGTCGTTATAGTCTATTCCCTCAATTTGGGAGAACCCTTTGGCTACTAATCTGGCTTCAAACCTAGGGGGGTCATGCGATTTAAGACCTTCCTTGAGCTTATAGATCTACTTGGAATCTATAAGCCGGGTTTTAGGAGGTCTAGGGACCAATGTCCAAGTCTGGTTGGCATACATTGACCCCATCTCTTCTTTCATAGCTTCTAACCATTGCCTAGCATGCTCACTTTTAATAGCAAATTCATATGAATTTGGAGTAGTAGGTTGTGTAACATGATTAGCAGTCAGAAAAGCATACTCTACGATATAACTATACTTCTTATTAGGGATGATGGTCATAGGTTCCCTATCTATAGTCAACTGATAGTCATGCAAGCTAGGAAACTCAGATGCAGATGCTAATGCAGGAGCAGTCGAAGTAGATGCATGCAAATCAGAAGAATGGGGGGAGGAGAAAACAGAGGACTCCACTAGGGAGTCAATAGAGAGGCCATTTACATCACTTAAATCAGAAGTAGAGGGGAGAGCAGGAGAAGAAGTAGAGGGAAGAGGGAGAGGATAAGACTTAAGGGAGGAGTCAGGGTCCTCTTCGTCAGCAGCCTTATCACCATCTTCTTCAACTTCTGTGTTCTCCTCAGTTGCCCCTTGTAGTGTAGAGTGTGGTTGCTTTGGTGCTGGTCCGAAAACTCTACCAGTGTCGTATTCATCTTCATCAGCTTGTGAGGTGGTGGATTCTAATGGGATCCATCCATCAGCTTGATCAGTGGTACCTGCAAACTCAGAGTGTGTAGTCAGTTTTTCTTTCATGGGAAACTCAGTTTCATTAAACTTGACACTCCTAATAGGCTAGTAGTGATCACCTTATAGGGTCCAGCTTGAAGCAAGAGAACCCTATAACCTTTGACACCATCAGGGTATCCTAAAAGAATACCCTTGACAGCCCTAGGTTGGAGCTTACCCTGTGAAATGTGTGGGTAAGCTGCACAACCAAAAGGTTTAAGGTAATCAAGGTTTGGTGTTTTTCCAGTCCATTTTTGTTGTGGAGTTAGGAAATTAATTACACTAGAAGGGGACATGTTGATTAGGTATGCTGCTATCATGACAGCTTCTCCCCATAGGGTGTTTTTCAACCCATGGAGATAAGCATACACCTAGTTTTTTCTAATAGGGTCTTGTTCATTCTTTCACCTGTCCCATTTTGCTGTGGGGGTACTAGGGACAGTTAAATGTCTTTTTATCCCTAATTGTTGGCAATAGTCATTAAATTCTTTGTTGCAAAATTCCAATCCATTATCAGTTTTAAAACATTTTAATTTGTGATCAGATTGGCTTTCAACCATAGTTTTCCACCTTTTAAAGGCTTCAAAAGCTTGGTCTTTAGTTTTCAAGAGACTTACCCAGACCTTGCGTGAGAAATGATCTATAAAACTTATGAAGTATCTCATACCACCTGCAGTGGGGACTTGTGCAGGTCCCCATAAATCACAGTGAACATATTCTAAAGGAACATAGGAAATATAAGAAGATTTAGGAAATTTCAGATTTGCAGATTTTCCAAACACACAGTTTTCACATAATTTAATCTCATCAGGCATTTTAGCAAGTAAACCATGTTTATGCAATTGAACAAGACCTTTATTGGCAATATGCCCCAACCTATTATGCCAAGAAATAGTCTCATCTAAGGTCATATGCTCAGAAGATATGGCTGGGTTTAATTCAGGTTTATTAGCAAGAATGTGATATAATCTATTCTTTCTAAGAGCCTTAATCATAACCCTATTGTTTCTAGTCACAGTTCTTATCCCATTTTTAGAAGCCATGTGACAGCCAAGTTCTTCTAGAGCAGACTCAGACATGAGGCTCCTTCTTAAGCTAGGGACCCATCTAACATTGGTAAAAACTCTAACTATATCATCATGCATAACAAGAGGAACATCCCCAACCCCCATGAGTTTTAAAGAAGTATCATCACTAAGCATTAAATCACCACAAGCAGATTTATCAAGAGTTCTAAAATAATGCTCAGAAGGGGTAGCATGCATGGTACAACCAGAATCAAGTATCCAATAATTACCAGAATAGTCAGCAGAAAATTCAGTACACATAAAAAGCTCAGCAGGACAATCACTCATGCATTCCAAAACAGAGGCAGACAATTCAGTATGGTTAGATTTGGCAAGTTGTTCAGCTTTTTTTTTTTCTTTCTACAATCCTTAACCCAATGTCCCAAATTTCCACAGTAATTACACTTAGAATTTGGGTCAGTTTTCTCAGATTTATCACCTTTACCATTTTCCTTCTTATCCTTCTTAGCCTTCTTGTTCTTATTACCCTTTTTGTTATTACCTTTGGTAAACATAACCTTAGGTTTGTCAGGTTTTTCAGTTCTATTAATTTTTAAACCTTTGATTTTAAAGACTTTCATGATTTCATTTTTCTCAATAAATGCTTCAATGAGTTTATATTTGGTTAATTCATCTCGGCTAAATTGAATCACATCTTTAAAGTTGTCAAACTGATTGGGAAAAGAATTCAACAGAAGAATAGCCTGGTGAGAATCTTTAATTTCATCATTGCATCTTTCAAGTTCTTGAGACATTTTCAAAAATTTGTCCAAGTTGTCATCCAAAGTTAATTGAGTGTTCATCTTAAAAGTAAACAATCGACAAAGCAGAGAAATCCTGGAGGGCAGGGATTTAGATAGAAACAGCTCCTCCAGGGCATGCCATAGAGAGGAAGCGGAAGAGTGTCTTACCACCTGACGGGCTATGCCGTCAGTAAGCCTGAGCATGATCTCGGAATGTGCCCTCAAATCCAACTCCAGGTCTTCCTCAGATGGTGGAGGGGCGTCAACCTTTACTGCTTTTCCCTTAGAGTCTTGTGTCACTGAGGTTCCAGAGGCGTCCAACTCATCCTTGGCGCCTGGAGTGGTTGTAGCAACTGTGGATGCGGTTGCTGTTGCCTTGACAGCCTTCCAGCATCCTTCTTTGATCAGCGCGACCCTCATTTTGACTTGCCACATGGAGAAGTCGATTATACCGTCAAATGGTTTAATCTTGAGGGCGCTATCCATTGTTTAAGTACCTTTAAGGACAAACAAAGGAGTCAGATACGTTTTGCGAAAGCGTATAAGGATCAGAAACACAGAATATAAACACAGAGTTCACAAACAGAGGAAAACCCTAAGCATCTATAAACTGAAAACAGATCTTGGTCAAGAACAGGTGACCAAAACTTAGATCTAGAGGTAAACAAAGACAAGGATCTGATACCACGTTGTAGATCTCAGTTGTCTTGACTCACAGATCGGAGTTCAAGATTCAGATCAAGAAGTGCGAATACGAAAACGAGAAAGCGAGAAAAGGACATAGCGATTTTTACGTGGTTCGGGAAAAGATCCCTACGTCCACGGAGCCTCAGAAGAGGAGACTCGAGCTCATCCACTATATCAAATCAAGCTTACAAGGTTTCGAGATCGACAGACTAGATCTAAGGCTAATACAGACGATACAGCAGGTAATCACAAGTACAAAGGGAAGATAAGAGGAGAAGTGGTAAAGCGTAGAAGAAACTCCCTCGATCTGGTCTCGGAGACCAGATCTGCACCAGGAAGGCCGTCGGAGAAGACAGCCAATGCCAGACAAGAAGCACACAAAGGCGGTGTAGATCTTCGAGGATCAGATAAGAGGTCTCCTAAGAAGATCTGCCTCAGATCTGATCGGAAACCCCGGAGGGATGCTCGGAGTACCTTGGAAACCCTAGCGTCGCTCTCTTTCTCCCCCCCCCCCCTCTCTCTCTCTCTTTCCAGTTGGATTACCTGAAGCGTCTGAAGAAGTGAGGAACCCTAGCGCTCTCTTCAACTTTTATAGGCAAACGTTTTTAGTTGAAACGAAGTGTTCCGAGCTAGGGCAAGCCAAGAAGGCTGGAGCGAGCTCGTTGGGCCGAGTCCAGGTAATGGGCCTTTCAAGCCCAAATTCGGAAACACATATGTGTATCATAATTACATTAACTCTACCACTATATATTATACATAACACATGATCACAAGATGTAATCTTGCAATTCCAATGTGTAACATATAATATGTAGGAGAGTGTATGTATGTGACTATCATCTATATTAAACCCTTAATCTATCCTTAACTCTATCTCAAAACCCCTAAAGATCTAGAACCATGATTAAGGTTGACATTACAAAGCGTATCTCTAGGGGGTTTGCAGCACCAATGCGCCATACAATCTTAATTATCATCCTTATTTTTCTTCCTTGGGTGATTGGGTCTCTATACCATATGGCTTTTATATAGCTACTTAGAAGTCTATATATGGACTTCTGACTTCTCAATGATTCGAGGATCTAAGGCTTTCAGCTAGTCCGTGACTCAACTATCTCCCAGATTACAACCAAAAGATCGACCACGTACTCGAATTCAAAAAAAAAAGAGGTCCTTATCCTCCCCCAAGATCAAAGACTAACAATACACATACATGATATATTCCTAGAAGGAGAGAGTAAGGGTAAAGGAGAAAAGGTTAATTGGGATTCTTTGATTATTTTCAATTTTTCATGATATGGAGTAATTATAACCAACAAGGATATGTATGCTCAATAACCATACACATATAACTCCTACAATACACATACATGACATGTTCGTAGAAGGTAAAGTTGGCAATACTCGGCTCAACCCGAGAAAGCCGATTCGATTGATACGACACTGAACCCGACCGATACCGAATAAATGAAAAAAGTAAGATCTTTTTTCATCTTAAAATGTGGATAGGATACTTAAATTTGTTTTATTTGTTAATAGTAAGTAATGCCTCAGTCTCACTTTTTTTTTTGTCTTTTTGGATGCTTTGAATGGAATTTTCTTCTCTTTTTTCCGATAAGGAAAATTTTTGACTAGGCATTCAGAACCAAATCATTTGCCTCTCGTGCACATCCTAACGGATGAGGTCTAAAAGACCTAAATGATTATGAATTTGTACTTCATAAATAGTATAAAGGCTCAAATGTGCAATCTTATTGGCCATCTGATTGCTTTCGTGGAATACATGTTTGATGAAAGCCTATTTGAATCTTGCTAGGTAAGGAAGAGAGAGTCTAAGATAATAATCTTGATGTTCGGCCCATGGACGATTTCAAAACCTTTTATGGCATTAATGAAAATAATGTTGTCACTCTCAATTTAAATTTTATCGAAACCTAAAGATTTTGTTGGTGTAATGAACTTGAGGATCCTTGGAGGTTATGCTTTGAGTCTCATTTACTTTCTATACTTTTCACGGCCTAGCTCATCTCATGTGATAAACCTAATTGTGGTACGGTTTCTCCTCATTGTAATGTTGATCCATTGAAATTTAGTTTGGCAAATCCATGTTTAAGTCAGTTCATTTATTATTCTTCCTTGTTCCCTGTATTCGCCTATTCTGCGTCGTTATGCAATGATTGTCTTCATCTTCGTGGAAGCTCTTAGACTTTTATTCTCGATATGTTTTTATATGGCCTATATAAGATCCTGAAGTTGGGGTTTTTGTGTTTGTTCAAAAATATTTTTGTTCATATAGTACCAAATGGTTTACCATACCATTGCTAGTTAAGCCCTTTCATCCTTCTAGAGTACCAAATGGATGTTTGCATCTTCCCAGTATCAATTACCGGACACCTTTCCTTGTACGATGTATCTTTATCCTTATCATTCATGACTTCATAATTATTCTTTTGAATCTGATACAATATGCGAAAAAATACGAAATTTGCCCAGACCAAACTCGGAGCTTTTGGTATGGTCCACAAAATTTGCAAACTCATCTCCTCCGGTTCAGAACTCCTCAAGCAATTGGTGAAAGGCACCACCTCCTTTAATGATTGGCTTTCCAGAACCCTTGTAACTTCAAAGCTTCTTTTAACTTTGCTTTGTCGGTCCATGCATACTTCAGAGACTTCCTTTTCAATGACCTTCTTTTGAAGGGTCTTTTCTTGAAAGACCTCCCTCTCAAAGACCTCCTTTTGGAAGACCTCCTCTTGAAGTATCTCATCTTGAAGGACCTTCTCTTCAAGGACCTCCCCCTCAAAGACTTCTTCTTTTTCTGAAGTAGACTCATCTTCCTTGGGGTTGCAATCGCCTTACGGTTGATGAACTTGATTCGAATCTTTGTCCACCAACGACTTGTGGTTGGAATTGTTGGGGGAAGTGTTGGTGTTGACAACGCGGGTGCTATTGATGGTGTTAGTTGCTGAAGTTGAGGTTGGTGTTAATACGGATGTTGTGAATGTTGTACATAGGGTTGTTGACGCATTTGTTGTTGTCTCCGTTGATTTTGCTGGCAAACAATGCCATCAACTGATCCTCCGGGCCTTTAAAAGCCATGGTAATGGCCACAGATCGAGAACTCTTTAATGTCTGCCTTTGTAGCTCGTTGATCTCCCATCGTGCTTCAAATCGAAAACAGACAGGAGAAACTTGCTCTGATACCAATTGACGCGGTAGAAAGTCGTGGAAGGCATGCAAGCGCGAGCCTTTGATAATAAAGGGTTCGCAAGCGTCGAAACCCTAGAAAATATGTCTGGAATCCACCAGAAAGGGGGCTTGGAATCCACCAAAGAGATAAAGAGAAAATTCTCTAAACAAATATTTGATTAATAATATGAATGGTTTTATTATGGCTCATGCCTACAAATGCTTAAAAAGAAGAAAACCCCTAGTTCCTAACTTGTGTGGCAAGGATGGCTAAAAAGATAAAATATTAAAAATAAAGATATAAATTCCTAATTTATCTAAAAAAACCTATAAAATAGAATATTCTAATTAAAAGATAAAAGTGTTCCTAAAAGATAGAATTACGCCCCTGCATCAGAGGATGATCGCTTGTGATGCCAAAAGATGCGGGAGGGTTTCGGCTTTGCAAGCTGAAGTTGTTGGTATGCGGCTTGGCCTAGTGGAAGCCTGGGAAAGAGGTATCAGAAGACTTGAAGTTGAGGGTGACTGTTTGGCGGTCATTAAACGCTATTAAAGGTGTTTGGAAATGGCCGTGGGAGATTGAAATGATGATTTCAGACTCTATTCTCCTTCTTCGCTCCTTCGAGGAGGCCTCCATTTCCCACATTTTCAGGGAAGGCGCGCAACATGACAATTGATCGTGTGGCGCATTTGGGCCTGGGATCCGACGCTTCTTCTTGGAGGCCTCCATTTCCCACATTTTCAAAGCTTCTAACTCTCATCTAAAAGAACGTCATTGGGTGGTGGTATAACCGAGGTTTACACAACCAAAATTCTCTTTGTAATAAAAAAGAAAAGAAAAGAAAAAAGAATAGTTCAAGTGATGCATAAGACCCATGCGGGCTTCAAAGCTTAAAGATAAAAAAAAATTCCAAATATGGAAACTTTTCTTATGAGAAACTGGATCAATGGAACAACCTTTGTAGATAGAAGATATAGTTGTATTAATTAGTGATAGATTACATAGGTCTCCTATTGTATAGTGGGCTGAAAGCCCGTTAAGGCCCAATACCTTGTAACCTATATATATGTTATATCAATGAATGGAAACCCTCAAGGAGGACTTTACATCAATTCCGCTATCTTACATGGTATCACAGCCTTTTCTTCCTAACGGAACCCTAAATTGATCCTCCCTCTTCCTCCGACCTTCCTCCTCACCGCCGCCTCTCCGGCCCCTGCTCTCGACTACTCCGCGCACAGCGACACCGCCGCCTTCTCCCTCTCCAAAGCCACCGTCGCCGGAACCGCCATCCTCGGTTCCCCTGCACCGCCACCCTTCCCCTCCCCCTCTCTCTCTCTCGGCCCGCGTCGTCCCCAGGCGCGCCCGCGTCATTCTCAGCGCGCCCGCGTCATCCTCAGCGCGCCTGCGTCATCCTCAGCGCACCCGCGTCAGGCCACCCTCCCGCATCGTCCCCATGCACCCATACTCTACCTCTCGACATGCCGGCCCTCACGCCTGTCTGACATCGCCTGATCCAGGCTATGTTCCGCCAGCTCTGCATCACGCCTTCTCCTCTACGCAGCAGACATCTTCAGATTCTTCTTGGTACATGGACACTGGTGCCACCTCTCACATGACGAATTCCTCAGGTAACCTCTCCTCTATTTCTTTTAAGGGCCCTGCCCCCTCTATTATCGTCGGAAATGGTTGTCGTCTTGCTACTTCGGGTATTGGCCACGCCAATTTACAGACCCCAACCCACTCACTACATCTCAACAATGTCCTTATTGCCCCAAAGATTGTCAAAAACCTTATCTCTGTCCGTCGGTTCACTACTGACAACAACGTTTCCCTTACGTTTGATCCCTATTGTTTCTCTGTGAACGATCTTACTACGGGGGTTACTCGCATGAGATGTAACAGCACCGGGGAGCTCTACGCTGTCACACCACCTCCTGCGTCCCGTCAATCGTGTCCGGTCGCCCTCTCGGCATCGTCGTCCAGCCTCTGGCATGCACGTCTGGGCCATCCCAGCGCTGCCTTTCTAGATGTCCTCCGTTCCCAGAACCTTGTCACATGTACTAAAGACCCACGCTCTGGTTTATGCTATTCCTGCCAACTAGGCAAACATGCCAGACTACCGTTTCAACGGTCTTTGACCTCTACCCTTGCTCCATTTGATATCATTCACAGCGACATTTGGACCTCTCCCGTGCCTAGCAAGGAGGGTCACAAGTACTACCTCTTGTTTCTGGATGATTACACTCATTACTTATGGGTCTTCCCGTTGCATTTCAAGTCCCAAGTGTTTCCTATTTTTGCCAGATTCCATACCTACATCAAAACACAATTCCACATGTCCATCAAAAGTTTCCAATGTGACAATGGTCGTGAATTTGACAACAGAGACTTTCACTCATTCTTTGCTGCAAATGGGATCTCATATCGCTTGTCTTGCCCCTATACTTCTCAGCAGAATGGCAAGGCAGAAAGAATCATCAGAACCATTACCAACATGATGCGCTCTCTCCTCTTCCACGCATCTATTCCCCTTCCCTATTGGCCTCACGCCTTATCCACCACATGTTATCTCCTAAACATTCTCCCTTCCACTACCCTACAACATCGCTCGCCAGCTCAGACTCTTTATTACGCCGAGCCTAGGTATGATCACCTTCGTACCTTTGGTTGCTTATGCTTCCCTAATCAGTCATCCACTGCCCCCCACAAGCTTCACCCTCGTTCCACCCCTTGTGTCTTTCTTGGCTACCCGTCTGATCATCGCGGTTACATTTGCCTCGATATCAGGACTCACAAGATCATTATCTCTCGTCATGTCACCTTTGATGAGTCGCGATTTCCCTTCGCGTCTCCCACACCCCCTGTGTCGTCCACAGAGTCTGAGTCGCCTTTCCCTCACTTCATTCTTCCCCAGAGCTCTCCCGGTGCTCCTGCGTCTCCCCCTCCCCCACCTCCCCCGCCACCATCCATCACCAGACCACACACCCGCAGCGTCTCCGGTGTCTTTAGACCCCGACAGATCGTCTCCATGACCGCCGACCATCACCCCGCTATACACCCCACATCCCCTTCACCAACATCAGCGCCTCCCCTACGCACGGCGCCCGCCGCATGGCTTGCTGCGCCCGCCGCAACCCACTTTGCGGCGCCCCCCGCAAGAACCTCGCCCCTCCCTCCACCAACATCCAAGCCTCCCCTACGCGCGCCCGCGTCCCAAGCTGGCGCGCCCGCGCCCCAACCTGGCGCGCCCGCGCCCCAACCTGGCGCGCCCGCGTCCTCCGCTGGCGTGCCCGCGTCCTTAGCCTCTCCTGCCCCCATCTTTCCCGACTCCCTTTCACCCTCTACCTCCACCCAGACCTCCCTCTCCCCCGTTCCCACCTCCCACAAAACAGCCCTCCTAGACCCGAATTGGCAGGCGGCTATGCTCGACGAATACAGGGCCCTTACGAAGAATGGCACTTGGGTTCTTGTGCCTCGTGCTCCTGAGGCGAACGTCATTCGCTGTATGTGGCTCTTCCGTCACAAGTTCCGCTCTGATGGGACATTGGAGCGCTACAAGGCCCGTCTGGTGGTTAACGGTAGATCTCAACAGGCCGGTATTGATTGTGATGAGACCTTCAGCCTTGTGGTCAAGCCTGCCACTATCTGAGTGGTCCTGAGTCTGGCTCTGTCACGCAACTGGGGCATCCATCAGCTGGATGTCAAGAACGTCTTTCTGCATGGTCATCTGAATGAGACGGTTTACATGTTTCAGCCTCCGGGGTTTGCTGATGCTGAGCGTCCACAGCATGTCTGTCTCCTCAAGCGCTCTCTGTATGGTCTGAAACAGGCTCCACGGGCATGGTTTCAGCGGTTTGCGTCTCATCTGCTCCGCCTGGGTTTCACTGGCAGCCGATCGGATACGTCTCTGTTTATCTATCGCAGAGGCTCGGACTTGGCTTTCCTGCTGCTCTATGTAGACGACATCATTCTCACAGCCTCTTCTGATGCTCTTCGAACGTCCATCATCTCGAGGTTGAGTGCGGAATTCGCCATGTCTGATCTGGGTCCGCTGTCTTACTTCTTGGGAGTTGCCGTTCAGCAGCATGCGTCTGGTCTGTTTCTCTCACAGAGTAAGTATGCTGCTGAGATTGTTGCTCGTGCTAAGATGGTCAACTGCAATCCCGTCGCAACCCCAGTCGATACATCCAACAAGCTCAGTGCTCATTCTGGTCCTTTGGTTGATGATCCAACACTGTATAGGAGCCTCGCTGGTGCTCTTCAGTATCTCACTTTCACCAGGCCTGATATCAGTTACGCCGTCCAGCAGATCTGCTTGTTCATGCATGCCCCTAGGGAACCTCATTTTCAGGCTTTGAAGCGGATCATTCGGTACATCAGCGGCACCCTCGAGCTCGGCACCACCATCACTCCTTCCTCTAAGCTTGATCTTGTGGCGTACACTGATGCGGATTGGGGTGGTTGTCCTGACACACATCGCTCCACGTCTGGTTACTGTGTCTTCCTCAATGACACTCTTGTGTCTTGGTCAGCCAAGCGTCAGTCCGTCGTGTCTCGCTCCAGCGCTGAAGCCGAATACAGGGGTGTTGCCAACGTTGTCTCTGAGTGCTCTTGGCTCCGCAATCTCCCGCTTGAGCTACGATGCCCCTTACAGAAGGCCACTCTGGTCTACACTGACAACGTCTCCGCCGTCTACCTGGCTAGCAACCCAGTCCAACATCAACGCACGAAGCACATTGAGCTTGATCTCCACTTCGTCAGGGACAAGGTTGCCATTGGACATGTCCGCGTTCTACATGTCTCGTCCTCTTATCAGTACGCTGATATATTCACCAAGGGTTTACCTAGACAGTTATTCATTGATTTTCGTTCCAGTCTCACTGTACGGACCCCTCCCGTTTCGACTGCGGGGGTTTGATAGATTACATAGGTCTCCTATTGTATAGTGAGCTGAAAGCCCGTTAAGGCCCAATACCTTGTAACCTATATATATGTTATATCAATGAATGGAAACCCTCAAGGAGGACTTTACATCAATTCCGCTATCTTACAATTAGGAAACTTGTAATGAGAATCCATGGAGGCCGGCCTATTATATTTTATGTAAATATGTAATTGGCATGGTTTATCTTATTTTTCGTTTTCTCATGTTCTTTTAGCCGGTGTATATCATGAACTTTTTTCTTTCTTCTTCTTCTTCTCGTTGATTGATCGATCTGAGTAGGGTTCCGACTTCCGAGAGTTGAGCTTAGGTCCATGGACTAGCTCTCTTCCATGGTTCAAAGAGCCCATTAGGAGACCAAGCTTATATAGCTCAATAAATCCATATAGATCATCAATTGTACCCGCCAAAGATGCCATATCTCCTTGCATTTAAGATCATTAATCATGCAACAATATGATATGATTAATTATTAGCTAAGTAAATAACTTGGACGTGAGAAAGATTACAAACAACTGAATATCAAAATCAAACACTGCATTGGCACAAACAAATTAACTAAAACGAGGCATAGCTAGCTAGTTTAGATTGAATTTATACATATGTCTATGACTTTGATTCAAATGAAGGATCTGCGAATCGATCTTGAGAGAATTTCTGTTGGAGCTGAGAGAGGAGGGCGAGGTTCTCTTGGCGTAGGAGGAGCGCCTTCTTCCTCAGTTGGATGTTCTCCTCCAAAATGCACTTGTTCTCCAAATACAACTTTAGGTTCTTCTCTTCAATCTCCTTCTCAATCCTCTCTAATTCCCACTTCCTTCTCCTACATATAAATTACATGTGTTTTGTAACTTTCATATATGTATAATCAAATACCAATCAACTTTTCATGATCATTCATAGGGATGATCAAGTGTGTTCTCTGTAATTCGAGACGCTCTAATGTTTGCCTACTGTAAAAAAAAAAAAAACTTTTCATGATCATCCACTATATATACCTCATGAATCGATGAACTCGGACCCTTGATCTGCACCGCCTCTTCCCATAGTTGCATCGGAGAAAATGAGGCTCGGGTGCCCGTTCCCTTGTGCTATAACACATGGATCAAGCTTTTAGAGGAGTTGGGATCGATATATGAGCTAGCCAAAAGCAAAGCAATAGCTTAGAGTAGAAGATGAAGTTGTAATGAAGTTGAGGTTTTGGGAATTGCTTATAAGGTAGAAAGGGTGAGTGGGAGAGTTGATGGAAGGAGATGGATTGTCATGTATTCTTCAATATGGTAATGATGGGAGGTGGGCTCAGTGATTTCTATGGGTTATCATCCCAATCTTTGGCCCTTCAATTTGAGGTAAAAGCTTAAAGAAGATGGGAAACTCTTATGTGTACTTAATTAGCTTTTTTTTTTTTTTTTTTGGATTCACGTTTCTCACTTTCACTCTTCTAACCTCTAGGTTTCTTATGATCCTTCACATCAAGGGGGGGGGGGGGGGGGGTTAGCTTTTATAAAAGGGTCTTTTTTGGTTTAAGGGTGGGACTTCATTACTTTAATTATTATGTTTACTGATATATATATATAGTGAAAATTGATCATTCTCCCATCCTAATTTGAATGCAAAGTGATCCAACTTCTAAGTCTTTGTATAACTTAATCATCAGGGAAAAGTTGTAAGGGTAATTAAGCTTTTGAAATTGTTGGTTGTGCCCACATGGTTAAACTGGTTAATTATTAATTATCAAGCAACTAATATAATCTAATCACAATTATATGCAGTGGCGGCGGCAGGATTTCATATAGAGGGGCGAAAGTTGATATTTTGACGGACGCGGATCCTTTAAAGGATCGGGGTAGAAGTCGCCCCCCAATCAAAAATGAAATTTAATATATGTGTTCTTCTCATCGATAGCTTCGATTTGATACTACACCCGAGTAAAAAGTTATAAATGTTTAAAGATTGAATCTTTATATCATTTACCTAACTGATCGATATACTTCTATCGTAATTATCGTTTGTTAAACATGATAGCGTACTAGTCAATACTATAACTAAATCTGAAACCTTCAAATTAGTATGCTATATTAAAGCACCAAAAAAAAGTATGCTATATTAAAATATTTGAAAACCGTGAAATAAAGTATATACGATTTATGTTTTTATTCTAAGTTTCTACCTACACATTCATAATATTGATGATTTTTTGGAAAAAAAAAAAATTAGGCTTTAATTTTCCTCCCCCTCAACTAATTGTATCAGGACCCGCCACTGTATTTTGAAGAAACTTAAAAAAAAAAACAAATTGGGGAAAAACCTATATTATTGTTTAGATATAAAGAAAAAGTTGATAAAATTATTATAATTATATATAACACAAAGAATATTTTAAAAAAAGGTCATATCATAAAATTTAGTTTGAATATATCAATTTTAGTTATAAGAAAAAACAAATATAAAGAAAAATTGACAGTATAAAACTAATATAAAAACAAATTGGTATGAAAAGGAACAGTGAGAATTAAACTCTTGACCTCTTAAGATATTGACTCTTCTTTTACAAAACTAAACTATGCACACATGGTGTTTATGACATATACATGTGAATACTTTCTAATCAACAAAGGCATCATACCTCAAAGCATAAACATCCCAAGTAGCTAGATTAATGAAGCACAAATGATCAAACATATATTTAACACCCAAAGGATTTGAGTGATCACTAGTACATATATATCCCATATTGAACGTAGGAGATCGATCGATTGAGATTGCTCTATAAGTGGTTGAAGCGCTACCCAAATATGGCGCATAATTACAAACCATATTTTCAATATATCCATCCAAGCTAAATCATATCCAAAACAATGGTTTCAAGTGTGTATGTCATCTTTCTTTTGGCCACAGATGGTAAGGGAATATAAGGATGATGCCTTTGAAGACAAAAAATTAGAAATTGGTGCTGCTATCCAACGTACTCATCAACATACCATGTAACATAGAGGGAGATACATAAGAAATGACATGATAGAAAGTCAAAAGGCAAATCATATTTAACACATCATGTTTTTTGACAAAATAAATAAATAAATATTTGCATTTCTTTATGTTGCTCAAGTGTTCTGAATTTTTTTGTGCCTTTTTTTTCGGTACAATTCATGCATTTCAATTATAGCAATGGAGTTGAGTGGGGATCATGAAGAAGATGTGAAGAAAAATGATGGATAAATTGCATCTAGAAGATAGAATTATTATTATTATTATTATTATTATTATTATTATTATTATTATTATTATTATTATTATTATTATTATTAAAATATAGGAGTTTATAAAGAATTAGTGGGGAGCCGAGAGACAATCTGGGCCCCACACATTTAGCAATAGAAAATCCCATCCTAGTGAAAATATGAGCTGCATTATGAGTCCCTATATCGTGAGTTTGAGCAAATTTCTGGATCCTCTTTAGAAGGCATATAGCGCCCGCCTCAAGTTCCCCCAATGCAGAAAAAGAAAAGGGTAAGAACCCATAACCAATGGCCTTACACTTATCTTGATACTTAACCCGCTTTCGACGAGCTGCCTCGACCACCACCTGTCCTGGAACAAAATCAACCATCCCAAATTGTGTCAAATGGGATGATCCTGTCAAGTCAACACAAACATCCAGCCCTTCATCCCACGCATAAAGAAGCATGTCCGCAGGACGGAGGGGGTTCCCGTCTCCCTCACACAGGCCAATATCAACCTCTTTACCAACTGAGATCCCAGAACGATAACAGACATTCACCAAAGTGTCACGAACAGCATTATGACGATGTTTAATCCCCACAATACCAGTACACGACACAGCATGATCTCCAAAAATGTCTCCCTCAAATACACTGGAGCAAGCAAAACAAGGTTCTGAAATGGAAAACAAAGGGATGCATAATCGATAGCACAACACACAGCGATACGTTATACCATTCAAACCTAATTTTTATTAATTAAAAAAAATTATGTGATAGATCAATTCTCATAAAAAAAAATGGTTATAACCCATATAAGATATTGTGTGTATTTTAAAGAAATTTTCTATAACATTATTTTTTTTAAATTAAACATTTTAATTTTTTATAATTAATTATTAATTAGGTTCATTTAGGTTTGAAACCTGAACCGAACCTAAATTGAACCGAATCTAAGATGTTAGGTTTGATTTTTGATCTGCAATTTTTAAAAATTTGATTTTAGGTTTAGTTCGGTTTAACGGATAATATATACCCTCAAAAATAAAAACGGATAATATGGATATTAATATATTAGATGTATTGGCCGACTCATCATCCAAAATTAATCCGAGTTATATATTTTCCTGATGAAAATGATATCACAATTTCCATTTCTTTCTTAGCATCATTTTTTCACCCTTTGAGAGGAGGGGATCATCATGCCAATTTTTGAATGTAAAATTGTCCACATGAAAATTTCCAATGGATTAATGATCATTTTTATTCCTTCCCTACTCCTTTCCGCATCTCTATCATATATATGCAAGTATACTTGTCTAATAGCACCGGCCACCGGTGGATGCTACTTTTTTTTTCCCTTCCCTACATTTTTCTAAAAATTATGAATAATAAATAATAACAATTTTAGAAATGATAAATTCGTATGTAAAATATATTCATATTAACCAAAAAAAAAATACGGTTTTAATTTCCGACCAAAATTCCAATCAAATCTTGACATGGCATCCCGAGATATAAATAATGGTTATTTTTCGTAATTAAATAAAGTAATGGATGCAGTGTTTAGAATTATGTGTAAAGTATCATCCTCCCTCCCTCCCTTGGTGGTTGGGTGAATGCAACCATAGTGTTCATCTCCCGTCGACCTCGAGCTCCTTGGCCAGAGAAGGCCCAAACAGTGGCTTGTTTCGAGAGCCACATCGCAATCTACAACGCCAAACCTAGTTAGAATTCGGACGACCACGAAAACATGGAGATTAAAAGTATAAGGAATGATTTCAAGCAGGAAGTTGGCAAACCATAAAGTTGGGGTCATGAGGAAGATGGTGAATAGTGGAAGAAGAGTACGGCTACAATTAAAAAAAAAGGGTGAGGTTAATATAACGATAAGATGAAATTTATGTATTTACTTTTGGTCATTTTCAGTGTTTTTTACAAAATAAGAGTGGTCCCTCTCGGAGATCTAAAATCCCGACCTTCCACTTGACGCAGTCGTCCATCAACAAATAGGGATGGCAATTTCACCCGCAACTGACCCGAACCCGAATCACCCGACCCGAAAAAGTGGGTGATAACCCGAAAAAAAGCGGGTGAAAAGTGGATGTTGGTGAAGTGGATATGGGTGGTGGGTCGGGTGGGGTGAAGTTTTTCTCCACCCGCACCCGACCCTCCACCCGACCCACCACCCGCCACCCGACCCGACCCGTATAATATATATTTTAATATAAAAAATATATATTTTATATAAAAAAATACATTTTATATAAAAAAAATACATACACTGTAAACCCTAATTAGAGTAATTTCCCTTCCCAAATTCCCAGCTTCCCTTCAATCTTCATCCTCTCGTGTCTCTCTCTCTCTCTTGTTACGTAAGTCGGCGGCTCGGCGCAGCGCTCGTCCAGTCCTCCCTCAGTCCATCATTTGAACTCGCTGGCGAGGGCCCGAGCAAGGAGTTCCGCCGACGCAACGCTCGCTCAGTCCTCACTCAGTCCTCCGAGCACCTCATCCTCACTAACATGGGTAATTAGTTTGTGTTAGGTAGATATGTCCTCGTTTTCAGATTCTTAACATGGGTAATTAATATTCTCCTAACTTGCTAGTTGCACTTTTTTTTAAATAGGATGCATTTTGCTTGGAGGAAGAAGGAGCTTACCTATAGTGGTCTGTGTTGACGTTCATCCAAGGCGATTCAGATTCAAGTCGGACTACTTATTTTCCATAGGTTTTAATCTTATGATGTGTTAGAGACTTATTGTATGTGTTTAAGACTTATGTATGTGTTTAAGACTTATTTAAGACTTAAATGTGTAAGATAATCATATTTTATATGGTGTTTTGTGTACCAAATTGATTGGAATTCAATTAATTGCATTTAGGAAAAATCACCCACATTCCACCCATATCTCACCCATTTCACCCGATCACCCGATGGATATGGGCGAAGTGGATATGAGTGGGGTGATGGGTGGGAAAATAGGTCACCCATGGTGGGTTGGGTGAAATGGGGGTCCATCCACCCACCACCCGACCCATGCGCCATTGCCATCCTATCAACAAACCCTTTAAGTTGAACTCCTCATGAATTGATCAATCGATCAGTTGTAACGGTCCGAGATAATGATTCCCGAGTTAAGTTTTGAGAGATAAAACTTTTCGTTGGATCTTGCGCTTCGAGTACAAGTTAAAGGTTTGAAACCTAAAATCAGTCGTATAAAGTGGGATTTCGCACCCAAATCCGTAAGGTCCGTTCGAGAATCGAGACCATGGGGTAAACCCATGTACCTGTCCTAAGTCTATAATGCGGAAAATCCATTTAGGCATGTAAGATCATGAGATTGATTGTAAAGTCCTCCTTGAGGGTTTCATTCATTGATTAAACATATATATATAAGTTACAATGGATATGGCCATTTTGGCCCACTATACAATATAAAGCCCATGTAATCTATCAAACCCCCGCAGTCGAAAGTGGAGGATCCCGTACAGTGAGACTGGACCGAAAATCAAGGAACAACTGGCGAGGTAAACCCTTGGTGAATATATCAGCGTACTGATAGGAGGACGAGACATGTAGAACGCGGACATGTCCAATGGCAACCTTGTCCCGGACGAAGTGGAGATCGAGCTCAATATGCTTCGTGCGCTGATGCTGGACTGGGTTGCTAGCCAAATAGACGGCGGAGACATTGTCAGTGTAGACCAAAGTGGCCTTCTGAAGAGGGCATCGGAGCTCAAGAAGGAGATTGCGGAGCCAAGAGCACTAGGAGACAGCATTGGCAACACTCAACTGCGAAGGTGAGAATGATGTCGTCGACATACAACAACAGAAAGGCCATGTCTGAGCATCTGCGATAGATAAACAGAGACGTATCCAAGCGGCTGTCAATGAAGCCCAAACATAGCAGATGAGAAGCAAAGCGCTGGAACCAAGCCCGCGGAGCCTATTTCAGACCATACAGAGAGCGCTTCAGGAGACAGGCGTGCTTGGGACGATCTGCATCAGCAAACCTCGGCGGCTGAAACATGTAGCATGTCTCATTCAGATGGCCATGCAGAAAAGCGTTCTTGACATCCAACTGAAGAATGGCCCAGTTGCGCGACAATGCTAAGCTCAACACCACTCGGTTAGTGGCAGGCTTGACCACGGGGCTGAACGTCTCATCACAATCAATACCTCCATGCTGAGATCGACCGTTGACCACAAGACGGGCTTTGTAGCGCTCCAACATCCCATCAGAGTGGAACTTGTGGCGGAAGAACCACATACAACGAATGATGTTCGCCTCAGGAGGGCGAGGGACCAGAACCCAAGTACCATTCCTTGTAAGGGCCTTGTATTCGTCGAGCATAGCCGCCTGGCAATCTGGGTCGAGGAGGGTTGTCTTGTGGGAGGTGGGGATGGGGGAAAGGGAGGTCGGGGTTGAGGTAGGGGGATTGAGAGTCGGGAAGGATGGTAGGGGATGCGACTGGGGAGGCTGCGGCCACTGCATGGCCGCAACTGGTTGATTGGCTGCGATCGCGGCATGGTGTTGCGGTCGCCACCAGTGTCGAGGGTGGGGGGAGGTTTTGGGGAAATTGATGGGCTGCGGTCGCCGCAAGATGCTGCAGCCACATCATCAAGTCTTGTGGGATGGAACACGGGAAGGATGAAGGGTAAGGAGAGGCGGAGTGATATGTGGTGGTCATGGAGACGATCTGACGGGGTCGGAAGACACCGGAGACGCTGCGGGTGTGTGGTCTGGTGGTAGGAGGTGGTGGTGGTGATGGAGGGGGAGAGGCAGGAGCACCGGGAGAGCTCTAAGGAAGAAGAAAGTGAGGGAATGAAGATTCGGACTCAAAAGGTGTAGGAGAGGAGAGGGGAGGAGAAGCAAAGGGGAAGCGAGACTCATCAAAGGTGACATGACGAGACAGAATGATCTTGTGGGTCTTAACATCGAGACAGAGGTAACCGCGATGATCAAACGGATAGCCAAGAAAGACACAAGGAGTGGAGCGTGGGTGAAGCTTGTGAGGGGCGGTGGATGACTGATTTGGAAAGCACAAGCACCCAAAGGTACGAAGGTGATCATACCTAAGCAAGGTGCAATAAAGTGCCTGAGTTGGTGAGCGATGGTGGAGGGTAGTAGATGGGAGAATGTTTAGGAGGTAGCATGTGGTGGCTAAGGCGTAAGGCCAATGGAGAAGGGGAATATGTGCGTGGAAGATGAGAGAGCGCATCATGTTGGTAATGGTTCTGATGATTCCTTCGGCCTTGCCATTCTGTTGGGAGGTATAAGGGCAAGACAAGTGATAGGAGATCCCATTCATGTTAGAGAAAGTGTGGAAGTTTTTGTTATCAAATTCGCAGCCATTGTCACATTGGAAACACTTGATAGAGGTGTGAAATTGTGTTTTGATGTAAGCATGGAATTTGGCAAAGATAGGAAACACTTGAGACTTAAAATGCAATGGGAACACCCATAAGAAATGACTATAATCATCCAGAAACAAAAGGTAATACTTGTGACCCTCTTTGCTAGGCACAAGAGATGTCCAAATGTCACTATGAATTATATCAAATGGAGCAAAAGTAGTGTTGAAAGACCGCTGAAAAGGTAGCCTGACATGCTTGCCTAACTGACAGGAAGAATATAAACTAGAGCGAGGCTCTTTATTACATTTGACAAGACTTTTAGAACGAAGCAAATCTAAAACTGCAGAACTAGGATGACCGAGGCGCGCATGCCATAGGCTGGATGATGATGCCGAAAGGGCGACAGGAATCGACGGGCTGGACGGTGAGTGCGACGACGCAGGATAGATCTCCCCATTGCTATTACATCTCAGGCGAGTAATCCCCTTAGCAAGATCCTTCACAGAGAAACCAAAGGGATCAAACACAAGAGAAAAATTATTGTCAATGGTGAACCGACGGACAGAGATAAGGTTTTTGACAAGTTTAGGGGCAATGAGGACATTGTTGAGGTGTAAAGGGTTGGTTGGGGTTGGTAATGTGGCGTGGCCAATACCTGAAGTAGCAAGGCAACCACCGTTTCCAACGATAATAGAATGTGCATGACCCTTAAAAGAAAGAGAAGAGAGAGTACCTGAGGAGTTCGTCATATGAGATGTGGCGCCAGTATCCATGTACCAAGCGGAGTCAGGAGGTGCTAGCTGCATTGAGGAGAAGGCGTGATGCACATCAATCGGAGCATAGGTCTGATCAGACAAAGACGGTTAGGCCTGGTGACCGGTGGATCAAGGAGTTGGACCCAACAAGCCCGCTGCGCAGGTTGGTCATGGTTACGACTCTGCTGCGGGGCATACGTCTCGTCAATGTCGCTTGACGAGACCAGGGTTGTTTTGTCCTTGGCGGCATCGGTGGTCTGACGGTGAAGACGAGTCTCCTCCAGGATCAATTGAGACCGGGTCTTCTCGAAGGTGGGGAGAGGTTCCGTCTGCTGGATATGAGTAGCAGCAGCATTGTATTCAGAGGGAATGCCCGAAAGTACCTAAAGGACAAGGCGAGTAGCGCTAGGTTTGGAGTCGACGACACCCAATTGATCAAACAAGGTTTTGATATGCTGACAGTAGGCGGAGATTGACGGGAAAGACGCAAGCTTGCAACTTGAAAATTCTTGCTCAACATAGACGGCACGGGTGTTGAAGATCCATTGAAGAGATTCTGAAGCTTGGTCTGGGCACCCAAGGCGTTGTATTTAGGGTCAAGGATGATTGTCAAGAGATCTTTGGAGATGGTGTTGAAGATCTATTGAAGAACGATAGTGTCGAGTTGAGCGAAGGGCTCGTCGTCCTCAACAGTGGGACGAACGGCGGAGGAATCGATGTGGTGGAGGAACTTATGAGCCTTAGCATGGGTCGTGAAAAGGTGAGACCACATGGTGTAGGAACTGGATTCATGATCAAGGATGATGGGGATGTAGTTTTTTATGTTGGAGATCGTGAGAGCGGAGTGGAAGGGCGGCTTGGTAGCGGTTGTTTCGGCCATTGGGACGAGAGGGAGAGAGAAGATTGGAGAGAGAGGGGGGTTGGCGGCAAGGAGAGTCCGAGAGGGGGCGGCGGCAAGGGGAGGCCGAGAGGGGAGGGCTGGCGGCAAGGGAAGGCCAAGAGGGGAGGGTTGGTGGCAAGGGAAGGCCGAGTAAGGTGGTCGGCGACGGCTATGTCGGGGAGGGCTAGGAGGCCGGCAGCTAGAGAAAAGAAAGTAGGGTTTTTAGGATCTTAGGCTGTGATACCATGTAAGATCATGAGATTGATTGTAAAGTCCTCCTTGAGGATTTCATTCATTGATTAAACATATATATAGGTTACAATGGATATGGACATTTTGACCCACTATACAATATAAAGCCCATGTAATCTATTAAGGCATGCAACCAGCAAAAGTTCTGAAAACGATACATCGAGTGTCATGGCAGAGCCGGGCCAAAACAGAGCATAAGTAGTATGAAATCCCAAAAGTGTAAATATAGTGAAGTCATAATTTCAAACACTCGCTCTCCGCCATACGAATGGACCCTGCCATAACAACACAAAATCAAGTAGTGGAACAGGTACCTGAAACTATACCATAAAGTCAGGCCAAGAGACGCATGCGGGCCCTAAAGACCGCGTTAAGGACATATAATACACCTATACCTAGAATAAAAGATACTTTAATGTAGTGCTGAAATTTAAATCACGCAAGCATGCTGACAGTTTATATAATGCAGAAAGTTGTAAATGGGCCCACACAGAATGCCAAGTGGCATGTCCCGCTAGCTAGGCGCGCTCCTAAGGAATCCTGTAGCAACTCACCATCAAAGGAGCTACCTCACCTCACGGTGCAGGTCAACCCCACGCGATGAACCTAATATCTATGAAGGGGAGACAAGCAATGACAACTATATAAGGCCTAAGGCTCTAAGAGTTCTATGACACTTATTACTAAAAAGTCTACCGCATAAGCAACTTTCTATAATAAGCACCAACTAAGATGATAAGAATAAAGTAAAAGGTCCTATCTAGTAACATCCATAATGGTCGTTCTGTCTACATACGCATACAGAATAAGAATGTTCATTCGTTAAGTGCAAGTCCTAAACATGATACTACATGGCATGCTGTTATGCATATGCAGCACTACATACTATATGACACATCAAGCAGGAGGTCCTAGTTACTGAATAAGCCCTGGAGGACATACCTGGAGAAGCGCAGAATCCAAACAATAATCAGCAATGACAAGCAATCCAATATATCAGAGATCACCTAGTAATCACATAAATAATTAACATATAAATCAGTCTAAGTCTAATTTACACAAGGCACACAAGTCACATATGAAACATATAAGATACACATAAATATGATAACTCGATCGTCTCATCATTATTAACATTATCATCTCATCTTCAATTCTCATCTCGTCTAATCATATATCATAAAATTAACATCTTTCTCAATTCGATCATAACATCGTCCTCCTCAGCTTATGACAACCTCCATACTTAACCAATTTCACATATTACCGTTTTATACTCACACTTGGCATACATACATACATACATATATATATATATATATATATATATATATATATATATATATATATATATATATATATATCATCAACATCATCAATTCATCATATCTAAAATTTAATCTCTTATGGTAAATCACCGTAAGTCATGATATGAGTCACACATATCAGAACATCATGCTAGTTAGTAATTGAATAAGTCTTATTCCCAAGTTAGTTCCAAAATCGTTTCAAGTCTGAATTAAACAGTTAAGAATTCTGACCCTTGAAAATACTCGCTAAATTCTTTTTTCAATTTATTATTTTAAATCACTTTCCAACTTTGAAATTCTTTTCCAAATTCCCTTTAAATCTTTAAATCCAAATAATATATTTTAAACCCCAATAATATTGTATTTTATTTTAAATACTATTAAATAAGTAAACGAATAAACCCGAACCGAACCGAACCCACTCATTTATAACTCCTAACCGGTTCAATATTAATCAAATGATATAAAATGAGGAGGTGGGGCCCATAAGTCCAACATGTCATCACCTTTTTCTTCAATTCAAAAGGAGGTTCCCGCCAGATCTTGGCTGATGGAGCTCGACGCCGCTTCCGACTCCTTGGCTCACCCCCGCTCGGCAGGTCCGGACCTGAGGCGAGGCTCAACAGCCCGTCACCTCAGGCCTAACTTCATTGGGGCCTATTACCCATATATATGTATGCAATATATATATATATAACATTTAATTAACCGATAAACCACATGGACGACTTGGCTTGGTGGGTAAAGACACGAGAGAAGAGGGAAGTGACGTAGGTTCGAGTCCCGTTTGAGCTTGCCCCCCCTTTTTTTTTTGAAAACACACAAGCTTTCTCATGTTTTTTTTTTTTTTTTTTTTTTTTTTTTTTTTTACGTTTTTGCCTCTTTTTTTTTTTTTTATATACTTTGTTGTTTGTTTTGTTATGGTTGAAAATAGTAGACAACCTTATTTTGAAATCTCGCCTCAGGCACTCAAAATCTCAGGTCCGGCCCTGCCGCTCAGTCTGGTCTGGCTTCTCCGGCCTTGGCTCGCGCTCATCCTCGCACCCTCCCTCTTATGTTCCTCGTTCGCACCCTCACGGCTCGCTCCCTCTCTCACCCGCTCGCACACACGCCGGACATTGCGACTTCACCGCCCTCGAGCTCACCGGAGCTCTCGAGTTCACCCGATCGCCCCCCACTAAACCCTCACTCACTCCCGACTAATCTAAGTATCGAATAAAGCACGAATTCAAAACGAGGAAGGGAACGAAGCTAAAGGAGCTCACCGAGGTGATTTTGCGGATGTTGGAGCTTCGATTGGAGGTTTGGGCGTCGTCGGTGGCTCGCGATGGATCGTCGGACCAGAAGCTAATCTTGGTCGAACGGAGGAGGTGGAGTGACAAGAGGAAAACATGTTGTTGTTCTTGCCAAAGAATACTCAAACTCACAACTAGTATAGTCTGTAAGCAAGAGATCGATCCACAGGGAAATTTATTCAATTCGAGTGTCAATTCTAATCCCTAATAGAATGGGGGTTTTTTGGTGTGAAAAAAGATCCGCCTTTTATCAAAGCGGAAGCAAGCAAACAAAGTAAATTGATTTGTAGAATGCAATGGGGAGAAATAGGTTCACCTACAATTTATCACTTCGATTGATGAATTCGATCCTTGTTTCAGCCTCTAGTTCTTGTCTTTTTCCTATCAATGTCCTTGTCCAGATCTTAGGTAGATTACTAGTCCTACGAGTCCCAGCAACCCTTATCTCTAACTAACCCTAACACGGTTAAGATTCAACCTAGAGATAGCATTAAGAATATGAATTAGCCAAGGTACACATAATATCAAGCTACGAGTCGATATTCAACATGTATTCAACTTCCTACACATCCAATTAGTCCTACGAGTCCTAAAGGGATATGATTGCCACTTGGGTTAAGGTTCGCTACGAGGAATCTGCAAAACCCTAGCAATTGAATGAATCTAATCTAACTAGTTGATCGGGCCAGAGAGAATAAAACACATTCAAGCAATTAAGCGCAAAGAAGTCAAAACATTGGAATAGGAATAAGACCTAGATTAAGAAACTCACAATTCAACAATCAAAGATCCAAACTGTAGGCGAAACCTTGAGAGTTTAGTTGCTCATGCTCAACGACGCTCTCAACAATGGAATAAAGTGCATAAGGTAAGTGAAATAATAAACTAGAAAAGTCTTATATAGTATTTAGAAAGTCGGCCAAACAACTAAACCAAAACCCTAATTAAAAACCCGCATCGAATGTTGCGTTTCTGCACGGGCCGCGGGGCGGTCGACGATCAGCGAAGTCCTCCGGTTTTCCCTTCGAGCCGCGAGGCGGCTAACCAAACTACGGGGCGGCCGACGATTCTTCCGAGCTTCTTCTTCCTTGACTTCGCAACTTCTCTACCTCTTCTTTAGATTGTTTTTGCTCTTCTCCAATTCATTTCACCTTTACTCTACTATATCTGAAATAAACCATAAAATCATGTAGATTCCGCCTCTTCCAACTCAACAAGTAATTATGTAAATGCAACTAAATATATGCAATATTCACAACTAATCTATGCTAAATGCAATCTATTATGCAACACTAAATATGCTCTATCATAGAGCTACGGTGGCTCTGCGGCGGCGCTGGGTGGCTCTTGGGTGGCTCCGGTGTGGCGCTAGACGTTGGTGGAGGTGCGGGTTAGTGCTACTGCTGCTGCCCTTCAAGAATTAAAGAAGGACGAGGTGTATGGGAGCAACGTCTTGAGCCTATGGAGGAGAACAAAGGCGTAGTGGTGCCCACGGTGGTGGTCGATGATGACAGATCGATGTGGTGATGATCATGAACCGATATATGGTGAAGCGGGAAGGTGATGGTGAGCCGATGGTGAAGGAGGAAGGTGATGGAATGGGAAGGTGAATGGAAATGGTGAGGGTGACGGGGGTAAGGGTGGTTTGAAGGAGGGAGTGACGGGGTATGGGGTGAATCTAAAAGGTATAGTGAGGGTGGAGTGTGAATTTGGTTAAAACTAATACTCGGAATTAAATCCCGAATACGCAAATTTCGAACCCTGAAATTAGTTCCTAAATGTTAGGTTCTCCGAATCTTTCTCTCTCGATCAATTAGATTTTTAAAATCGAAAAAGGATATCACCATCGGAATTTATTTTAGATTCTCTAGGTGAAAGGACTGAAATCGTTCGCCAAATTTTAAATCCCAGTCCGAATCCGCTCTACGAGTTTTAAATCCGATTTAAATTCATTTTTAATTCTCTTTTTACGAAAAATTAGGATTTGAAAATCCGAGCCTTTACATCAGTGGGCTGCAAATCCGAATCCGGAACTGAAGGCGAAGAAGAAGACATCGCTAGGGAGGAGAAAGATTTCGATAAGGAAGACCGAGGACAAGAACAAGGAGCACATCACCATCATTACTTTCTTGGAGGCTGACAAGGCCTTCTCGTTCGGCCACCCGAGCACCGACTCTGTCATCGACCAATATCTCCACGGCGGCTTCGGCGCTTCCTCCGATCTCATCCGCATTTCAATCACTGCGTTGTGATTCAAATTCGGTGAAAAGGTTGTTGTGGTGGGACTGCTCTGTGGAACAATTAATTAACTAGGATTAGAAGATCTTGAAGTCCGCAACAATTAAAGAAATCGATAAAAGGGGGAAGTCACCTTTCTACGGGCATTTAGAAAATATTTAGAACTTCGTCGGAATCTTTCACCTAAGATCAATCAAACACTTGAACAGAGAAGACCGGTGGTGTGGTGGGTGTCTCAAATTTATACTCTCAATTGATATTAACATTAACGTAAATATACTTTTCGATCTCTTGAGAAAGTGTGAATGTGTGACAGCATATAGAGAAAGAGATGGAAGAAAACGAGAGCGAGAGAGGCCATAGTCGAAGCCCTGAACGCCGGCAGCGGTCCGACCAGATCCCACCAATTAACCCTGCTCCGCCTAGCACGGAGAATCCCCTAGATGGCCCTCCAAGGGAAGTGGAGGTCCTCACCAATCCAGGTACCAACAATGACAATCAGTCCGCTCCGAAGGCTCCAGGGGCAGAGTACATCATCAGAACAGACTAGACAACCTGAAGTTATGCTTTTTGGCATCCCACAGACACAACACACACTGCAACCGAATCGGCATTTCCCATCTCTTCAGGAGATCATTGGGAACAAGGGATCCAATCCGATAAGTTACAAATCAAAGCTCATGGAGAGGGCTAGTGAGGGGTATGCCATTAACATATCCAACCCTATATATCAAGTGGATGAACTTGGCTACGCGACGGATGACGAAATGTCGCCAACGGAGGATGACCCGATGTCCCCTACGATCACCCTTTCCAAAGAAGAAAAGCAGGAGCTCTGGAAGCCATGGAAGGAAACACTGATCGTAAAGCTCTTTGACAAAGGTCCTGGGTACATGCAACTCCATAGGAGGCTATCCCAAAAATGGGCGTTGATAGCACCGTTCAACCTGATCGACATCGGAAATGGCTATTCGTTGTCCGATTCTCGAACCAATCAAACTATGACCATGTGCTGATTGATGGTCCCTGGATGATCGGAGACAACTATCTCTCCATCCGAAAATGGGAACCACGTTTTGACACTTCCTCGGAGAAAATCACCAAGCTGGTGGTATGGATTCGCATTCGATTCCTCAACATTGAGTACTTTGATCATCGATTCCTCAGGCTGATAGGCGACCGGGTTGGGAAGGTACTCCGAGTGGATAACACTACTACAACAGCGATGCGGGGGCAGTTTTCAAGGTTGAGTGTAGAGGTGGATCTATCCAAACCGCTCTTGCCGAAATTCAAATTGGACTACAAGATCTGGCCCATCCAATATGAAGGCTTGAGAATGATGTGCTTACAATGTGTCAAGGTGGGTCATACTATGGAAACATGTGAAAAGGAAGGCCCTGAGAAAGGAGAACAAGATGAATATGCAGGAAGCACTGGTGTGGAAGATGAATTAGCCAGTAAGAACTTCGGTGAGTGGATGGTCCCGAGGAAGACAACAAGAAGAAGACAGGTAAACCAGAAGCCACCAAGGCAAGGAAATGATCCAAAAGAAACCATATCGGAGCTGGCGCTGGATAATTCGTCAGAGAAGCCGCAGGAGTCGTCGGCAGAAATCGAAGAAACGACAGTCAACACGGGTGGGACTAGGGTCAAGTGGTCAACGCGAATTCAAATTTGGAAAGCGGGAATTCGAGTACCCGGAATATCGGGGATATTGGTCAACCATCCAGATTTGCAGTTATAGAAGATATGGATGAAGATACGCCGAATTGTGAGATATTAGATAAGGGAAAGGCCCCAATTGTAGCTGATCCTAACAGTCATAAGGTGGACAACACGTGGAAAAAACCAAAGGAAGGGAAAGGAGGCAAGTCCAATCAGACCCCGCAAAACCCTAATTCCCGTCTAAATGCCAAGCAAACAAACCCCCACCCCAAGAAACAGAAGGCACCGGCGAACCCGACCAAGACCCCAAACCCACCCAATCCAAAAGTCCACAGTTCAGTCGAACCCCCCAAACATCCACAACCAAGCCATTCCACGCCCCATCCAAGCAAACCCACGCCACTCCAAGCACTCCCACACCCGACAATTCCCAACTAAAGAACCCCCAAGCCAACTTGAAGACAACATCAGGGACTGATGGACTGAACTCGGAGAGCCACGGTCATCCCAGTAACCTCGATATGAAGTTTTCTGGTGACGAACCGCCAGGCGAGTCCGTTCCTCGCGGCGCTGCCTCCGGTAGCAAGTAGGGTATGGATGGATCTATTGCCAATGAACACGGACACGCATCCCATGCTATGTCAGGTAAGGATACCCGAAACGATCCTCGCCGCGATTGAGCGACTTAATGACGCGGCCTCGGCCTTCGCGAGTGCTAATTTCTTGAGCAATTCTGCTGTCATCTGGGCCCTCAGACATTCAGTAGTTTTTATGAATAATTTACGCATAATGACCTGGAACACCAATGGGACTGGGAATTCAACATTCTTCAATGCACTCCGAGACCTCGTTCATTACCATGATCCCCAAGTGCATGTGCTGGTGGAACCACGTATCAGTGGTTCCCCAGAAGCACAGGTCTGTAGCCGTATCGCAACCTTGGGTTATAATGGAACTCGCATAATGGAAGCTCAAGGATTTGCTGAAGGGATTTGGATGTTCTGGAAAACAGTTTAGGTTTCAGTATCCGTAGTTATCAGTTCGGTATAAGACATCACAATGGAGATTGCTAGAAGGGGGGAAGAGCCATGGATTCTGTTGGCGGTCTACGCGTCTCCTAATGCAAGCCGTCGTCTTGATATGTGGAGGGATCTGGAGCACTTTTCTTTAATAAATAACAAACCATTGCTGCTTGCCGGCGACTTTAACGCCACAATTAGCGCTGACGAGAGGAATAGTTCTTTGGTTGGTTATAATCGCAACTCCCAGGCGTTCAGGGAATGGATTGACAACCTTCAATTGATGGATCTTGGTTATACTGGAATCCCTTACACGTGGTGGAGGGGAAACTCGTCGTCCAACCGTAAGTGGGCGAGACTTGATAGAGCTCTTTGCTGTCCGAAGTGGTTATTACGCTTCCCGGAAGCTAAAGTATCACACCTTACGGCTGCTTATTCAGATCATACGCCTATATTGGTGCAACTAAGCTCTCCAGCCGAGCACAATCAACCGAGAAGACCGTTTAAATTCCAGGCAGCCTGGCTTCTACATGACAACTTTAGTAGTTTTATCTGCTCCTAGTGGAAGGAGGAGGAGGAGACTTGTGCTGCGCTAAGGGCTCTTGCGACTGACCTTGGTGTTTGGAACAGAGATGTGTATGGAAACATTTTCAAAAACAAGCGTCGCCTGACAAGGAGAATTGAAGGAGTCCAATGCAAACTCAATGAGAGGGTAACACAACTCTATATCACCCTGGAATTTAAGCTATGTGGGGAACTTGAGGTGGTACTTCAGCAGGAGCAAATGTTGTGGTACCAGAAATCCCGGGCAAATTTCCTTATTGATGGAGACAGAAATACTAGATTCTACCACCTCTCAACTCTGAATAGATGAAAGGTGAATCAAATTACAGCTCTAAAGGATGAGATGGGTAATTGGGTGGAGGAGGCCAATGCCATTAAGAATATGCTCGTATTGTTCTTTGCTAGTCTCTACTCTGAGGAGCCAAATCAGATGTTGCGAGATGGCCTTCCCGTAACCCACTCCTTCCCGGTGCTGAGGCCCGAACAGCGGGTAACGCTAGAGGCTCCTTTCGATGGCTCGGAGGTGATCTATGCACTGAAGCAAATGGGTCCGTACAAGGCCCCCGGTCCGGATGGCTTCCCGGCTGTCTTCTATCAGAAGAACTGGGATTTGGTAGGAGGGGCAACTCACAAACACATTGCTTGGTCTACTGAACCAGGGGCTGCTCCAGGAAGGGATGAGTGATGCTCTCTTGGTACTCATCCCGAAGGTCGATGTCCCCACCCGACCTGCTTAATTCAAGCCCATATATCTCTTGAATGTGATTTTTAAAATCGCCACGAAGATGATTGTAAACCGGCTCAAATCGATGCTCCCTGACATCATCTCTCCGACGCAGGCAAGCTTTATTCCGGGTAGACACACTGATAAGGCATGTTTCCAATAGGCATTATAGGTTAGTTTAGTTGCATTTCATTGTTATATAATCATGTTTTAGTGTTAATTAGATTAGCATTCATTTTGTGGGAAAGTTCGGAATCTACGCTATTTCGATGGTTTTATGTAGATTCGTAGATCTGAGGCAAAGAACACGAGGAACGGAGCTAAGTAAGGCTAAGGCAAGACTTGGGAGAGCTTAAGAAAGAAGTCTCGAATAGAATGGAACAACCTACGGAGCAACGGAGCACGAAATCGAGGTCTAAGAGCGAAAACGAGGGCGAGTCGTGAAAGCTGTCCGCTCGGCGAGCTGAACTTGTAACACACTTTCTGGAGGCCTCGGATGTCCGATCGACGCATATGAGTATGCGTTGGAAAGATCTTTCGAAGATCTACGTGATGGTGTTCTGCTGGATTTTCGCTGACAGCGAATGGATTTCCGCTGCAGCGGATCAAGTCATCAAATCAAGTTTGAGCAAGTGTTTGAGCATGAGTCGCTGCCAGCGAATGGGATCTCGCTGCCAGCGAGTCGAGTCAGCGGCAGCATGTCCAGGAGTAGCATGACTCGCTGCCAGCGAAAGGAAACTCGCTGCCAGCGAATGGAGTCGCTGCCAGCGGATGGTCGGACTCGCTCCAGCGAGTTGGAGCTCTCGCGGCAGCGGAAATAGAGACTCGCGGCAGCGAAAGGGAAGGACCTGTGGAGGCTTGGAAAAGTTTCTAAGGCATGGGCATTCGCTGCCAGCGAGTGTGGTAGCGAAAATCCAACAGGAGCTTGATTGAGGCCATTCGCTGCCAGCGGAGATTTTCGCTGCCAGCGGAATCCGACGCTGAGTTAAATTAGGAAAGTTCTATCTTTTATCTAGTTTGTTTAGGAAGCTTTTATCTTTTATCTATCTTTTATGGAAGATATTAGGCTTATAAATAGGATGTTCTAGGGTTAGAAGAATTAATTCCAAGTAGAGAAATCACCATTGAAGAGAAGAAAGTTTAGGTAAGCCATGTTTGGCTATTTTTGTAGTTTCCGCCTACACTTTCGAGACTTGGTTGGTGGTTTGTGAGTTTCTAATATAAGTTATTTTTCCTCTATAATTCTTTCAACTTCTTTGTGTGATATTGATTATGTTATTGGTGTTATCTTGATTAGCTACCTTGATAATATTGATTTCATGCTAGGATTTAGTACTTTCGTATTTGTGTTATTTCTGTAGTAGCACGCATAACAATGTGGATTCCGTGTTTGAAACATGATTATGTAGGGAGTTGACATATATCTTAAACATTGATTTACCGTGTTTTATTGGTGTTATTTATATGCTCAAGTTCTTGGGACTATTTGCTATCTCTTTGTTAAATCTTGACCGTGTTAAGGTTGCATTGAGGTGTAAGGGATTAATTGGACTCGTAGGACTTTTAATCTATTTAAACCAAGACGAGAGGAATTCGTAGGAAATGATAATAACTTGAAAAGGATTCGATGATGAATAAAACCAACCAAAGTCGAGAAGTTGTAGGTGGAAACGCTTTTCTTCTATCCTTTATTTTCTTTTGTCAATATTATTTTCTTTTATTTTCATTCATAAAAATAATTTCTTTTATATTGATAAATACACAATATTTAGAAATACTTGATTCTCTAGGGTTCGACCTCTTACTTGCATACTATACTAGTTTGTTTGTTTGGGATTTATTTTTGGCGAGGTGAATCAACGACTTTTCCTCCGTCACACACTATAGACAATATTGTTATCGTGAGGGAGGTCCTCCATGCCATGTCTGAAAGGAGGCGCAGAAGGTGGATGACTATGAAGGTTGACTTAGAAAAGGCTTACGATCGCATCCGTTGGACCTTCCTTAAGGACGTAATCGTGCTCAGTTGCCGGATAAGATGATAGAGGTTATTATGAAATGCCAAACGGAGGGGAGGTTGGACGTCCTGTGGAATGGCACTAAGGCAGACGGATTTGCACCATCCCGGGGTAACCGGCAAGGCGATCCTTTGTCGCCTTACTTATTTGTTCTTTGTATGGAGACTCTTTCGCACCAAATCCAGTCCAAAGTTGAGAGCGGCAGGTGGAAACCAATCTGTGTGGGGGGTGTTCAGTTGTCCTATCTCTTCTTTGCGGACGACTTGGTGCTATTTGCGGAAGCTTCGGTAGAGCAGGGTAGAGTTAGACACGGCCACGGGTCGGACCCGCCGGGTCGACATCCCGGGGTGGTCGACCCTAACCCTGACCCGGGGTTGGGACGGGTCGGCGGGTCGGACTGCCGGGTCGGCCACGTGGCCTGGGAGACTCGAAATGGGTCGAACCCGGCGGGTCAGGCCGGGTTGGGTTATTTTTTAAAAAAAAAATTCGGATGTATCATGTATATTTGTGAATTGTATGTGTGAATTATGGGTATTTGGGCTATTGGCCATTGGGGAATAAAAAAAAAGAGGGAAGAAGGGCTTGAATCGGTTTCCCAATTGCCTACGTATCCTCCCGGGGGAGAGGAATCAAAGCCCACGTAGTTCTTTACCTGTTTGTCTGAACCCCGCTTACCTATTCGGCTATTCGTCGGTGTGGGATTGGCGCTGGCTATGGGGATCGACGACTCCACCGTCCACGGAGGACCCGACCGATTCCGAGTCCACTCCATCATCTTGCTCCGACCCGGTGTTAAGGAAGTTCTTCTGAATTCTCATCCCAGCCCTCTTCCAATCGGCGAGGCATACTTGTGCTTCGAGGTTCTCAGGGAGCAAGTTTGATCTCTTTTCGGTAAGAATTTGGCCCCCTCGGCTGAATAATTGTTCCACTGCAACGGTGGAACAAGGGGCCCCACCCAACGGCCATTTTTTTTCAAATTGTCCGATTTAGTCGACCCTAACCCTTAACCCTTCCCGACCCTCGGACCCGTGGACCCTGACCCGGCGGGTCATCGACCCGTGGCCGTGTCTAGGTAGAGTCATGAAAACAACCCTTGAATCATTCTGCAGCGAGTCACGAGAGAGAGTTAACTATGCGAAGACCAGTATCTTGTTCTCTCGGAATGTCCCGGTGGATCTCAAGAGAAATGTAAGTGAGGAACTCCACATGCCCATTTCCACTGATTTTGGAAATTATTTAAGGGTGCCCACTGCTTGTGGTAGGATGACAAGTTCAAGATACAACTACCTAGTGGAAAGAGTATCCTCGAGGCTCAAAGGATGGAAAGCGCGCTCCCTTTCATTTGCGGGAAGGGTAACGTTGGCAAAGTCAGTCCTAACAAGCATCCCCTTATACACTATGCAATCCTCCTTCGTACCGAGGAATGTATGTGATGGTATTGACAAGATTGTTCGGGGTTTCGTCTGGGGTTCGACTCCAGAAAAGAGGAAGTTTCACTTGTTAAATTGGGAGATTCTGAAAGATCAGCCTAGAGAGGAAGGATTGGGTTTGCGGGGAATACGAGAAACCAACCAAGGGGTGCTGACTAAGCTGAGTTGGCGGCTATTACAACAGTCGGGGTCGCCGTGGAGTCGTGTGCTCCGGGGGAAGTACTGCAACAACAGACTGGACGTGGACATGTTTCAATCGAGAACGGGGGCCTCCAAGGTGTGGAGAGGAATTGTCCATGGAGCCGAGGTGCTAACACCGAACCTTCGGGTGGAGGTGGGGAGTGGGAATAGCTCCCTATTCTAGATGCATCCCTGGCTTAGCTCGAGACCTCTCATGGACGAAGCTACTAACCCAGTCCCGGAGGAGCTTCTTGGAGTGACCATAGCTGAGATGTACGGGGCTCAAGGGTGGAAGTGGGAGATCCTTTCCCCACTGCTCCCCCCGGATACCTTACTCAGGCTCTATTCGATTGTTCCGTCCAATGAGTTGGAGGATGGGGACAAGCTTTATTAGGGCCTAACTGATTCGGGAGGGTTCACCACTAGTTTTGCACAAAAGTGGCTACGTCGGCACAAAGATGTGCGGCAACAAACGGGATGGAAGCACTTGTGGAGGGTCCGGCTCAGCAACGCATCAGATCATTCACTTCCTCTGCTCCTCACAATGCCTTCCTTAGCAATGAGAATAGACGCAGAAGACAGCTTACATCCGATGACTCGTGCCCAAGATGTTCGATGGTGGAGTCGAGCCTTCATCTCCTCAGAGATTGCTCGACCGTCGGGGATGCCTGACTCACCCTGCTCGACCACAAACCGCCCCTGACTTTCTTCACGACCTCGAAGATTCGTAATTGGATTTTCATGAACGTGGAAAAGGAGGATAGGTGGAGTTCAGTATTCACCACGACCTTATGGTACATTTGGAAGGCTAGGAACCACCTGATTTTCGAGGGAGAGGACAACGCCTAGGGAATCCACTACAAGGTCTGGCGCACTGTGTCGTCATTCTTTCATGTGAAGTATTGAGGGGAGAGGCTGAGCTCGGGCATACTGGGGACGACTACCCCCAAGGCCCCATGGTGTCCCGGCCCCCCTCGGCAGGCTGGGCCAAACTCAATGCAGATGGCGTTTCTAAGGGCAACCCCGGAAAGGCAGGGGGAGGAGGCTTAATCCGGGATGAAGAGGGAGTGATGTTGAGGGTCTACACCTTCTCATGTGGTATATGCTCGGCAACCACGGATGAGTTCTGGGCGGTCCTTCATGGTATAAAACTTGCTCAAAGGATGGGAATTCGGAAGCTACATGTGGAATCGGACGGGGAATTGGTGTGCAGGGCATTGACAGACTTGCATCTGGAAGTGCTGTCAAACCACAACCTGGTCATCCAATGTCGCCAAGCTTCCCTCATGTCGAGCTATGAAATTCAGATCAGGCACGTCCTTAGGCAAGCGAACGTGGAGACAGATGCGATCGCAAACTGGGTCTTGAGCTTTTCTTCTCCTTTTATTGAACATTTGACAATTTCGGATGATATCCGTGCTATAATAAACGCATCCCCATATAGAGGAATAGCGATCTAAATAATTATTTCTGAATAAAGGGCCTTAGCCCACCTCTTAAACCAAAAAAAAAAAAAGAGAAGAAAATATTTAGAAAGGAGATTGAGACCTAAAAAACCTCACCCACACACTTAACACATTCCTCCTCCACACACTCATTGAGTTTGAGTTCACATATCCATTCAAATCCAAGTTAAGGGTCACTAGTCCATTTATTCTTTGATGCTAGTGTACCTACACTCATCCTTAGTGAGTGTATCAATTGATTTCATTAATAAATTTATAGGGCCTTAGCCCTCGTTTTATGACCTAAAAAAAACATTTGGGTTGTTTTATGTCAATTGTTTCATTTAAATCTCCATGTAAGAAAACAGTTTTGATATCCATTTGTTATAATTCATAGTTATATACAACAATCATATATAACAAGTGAAATTCTCAAAGTTTTATATACTTAACCACAATAGCAAAAATCTCATCATATATTCCCTCCCTCTTTGAGTAAAGCCTTAGCAACTAATCTAGCTTTGTATATCTGAACTACTAATGTTTTAAGTTTAAAATCTCACCGTTTGAAGTCTCAAATATGCACAAACCAAAACCCTATTCATCCAAATTTAGAAAAAAAAAATATCTGCAATTTATTTTAAATTATCTTACTCCGTATTAAACTTTTTTGTCATATGATTTCCCAATTATTACCTATCTCATTCTTCTTAAAAAACATTATCACTAGCATACTGATTAATTGATTGATTATCTAGCAAAGTTGGTAAACTTATCACCAAATAAATATACTAACAAACTCAACAAATAAAGGGAAAAAAATGTAGGGAGTCAAATTCGGTAGGAAAAAAGGGTTTAAAATAAAAGGAAAAAAAAATGAGGACAAGGTGTCAAGGAATTGAAATCCTCTAGTCCACAATCACGGTCCATTATATGGTCTGTATCGGGTGATTGGTTGTGCTGAACTATTTTATTATTTCTTTTAATAAATAGGTTTGTATTATAATTGATTTCAACCAATTAAAAAAGACGGACTATAGAATGGACTATAAATACGGACCAGAGGATCCTCACCCCGGGTGTCAAGGTATCTTAACTCCGTGGGCCTCAAATAATACCATTTGGGAAAGTGGTTCCTTCCGTGTTTCCATTTTCTTCCTTTACAAGCAAACTCTCTCTTCTTTTCCACAATTACCCCTCCCGTCTACGTCGTATTCCCTGATTTCACAAGGGCAATTTCGTCCAACCAAAATAGCCCCCGGAGAAACATCAATCAAATGAATCAATCTGCAAATCCCCATATTTTTTCGAATTAATCTGATAGTTTTAATTTCCCGATCTCATCTGCAATTTCCTCTTTCGATCCTCCCAAGACGAATCCACGCCAAATCCAGAAGCGAGAGAGAGAAAGAGGAGATTCGAATTTCCGAATTTCAATCTCGGACGAAGTTTCAAAAACCCTAGCTTCCGCTGCCTTCCTCGCTTCGTTCGATTCCGAATTCCGAGAGAGAAATCGATGGCTTCCGAGAACAATTTCAGCGACGCCACCAGCTTCCAACAATCGGACGCTCCGATCCTCTGCGCCAACGGCTGTGGCTTCTTCGGTACGCCGGCGACGATGAATCTCTGCTCAAAGTGCTACAGAGACTACAAGATGCACGAGGAGCAGGCGGCGACTGCCAAAGCTGCCGTCGAGAAGTCTATGAGCTCTGCCCCTCCGTCGCCGAAGGTATTGGTCGTCGCCGAAAAGGTCGCGGAGGCTGCAGTGGCGGTAGAGGATGTTCTGGTGTCGGAACCTTCGGCCTCGGCTGCCATAAGAAGGTTGGAGGAGGCAGCGGAGAAGGTCGCCGAAAAGGTCGCGGAGGAGGCAGCAGAGAAGAAGAAGGCGGCGGCGGTGGCGCCTCCTCCGGCGAAGGCTTCGAATCGGTGTGGATGCTGCAACAAGAAGGTTGGAGTTATGGGGTTCAAGTGCAGGTGTGGAGTTACTTTTTGTGGGTCTCATAGGTACCCGGAGGAGCACGACTGTTCGGTCGATTACAAGGGCGCTGGCAAAGCCACCATCGCCAAGGCGAATCCGGTTGTTAAGGCTGATAAGGTGGAGAGGTTTTGAAGGAGGGGGAGAGAGGAAACTACTGGGGAAGTTCAAGGGGAAAGGTCTTTGGAACTCGGTAAACTGAGAACCTTTCTCTATTTTCACTTGATCCTGCTTTAATCTGTTTGGTATCGTCGTCCTTTTTCTGTTTAGTTTGCCAAGGTTGGTTCCAGTTAGGGGAAAATGGCAGCAATCGAAAGGGGATTCTTTCATATCAGCCTTGTGGGTATTGACTAGGGTATGGTGTGTCCCTTAGAGCACGGGCTGGACTACTGGAGGGTTTGGATTCAAGGGTTATGTTTGTTATGAACAGATGAACTCTATGCCTATTTCTTATAATAAGAAATCTGTGATGATGAATGGTTTGCTGTTATCCTTCTATGAATGGTTCGTCCCTTGCTTCTTTCAGTACTGTTGTACTCTTGTTATGGTAATAATACTCATCATCGCTTTTTTTCTATCCAATCTTTGTTCTTGTTGTGTTAGGTACCCTTCAGTATGCTAATTAGGGGATGTTGCCTTGAGAAAAAAAGTAAAGCTTTAGGTCTTGCTTCCTGAACATCTACTTTTTTTAAGGTTGCTTCTTTAAGAAAATACTTGGTTTATGGCTGGTTGTATTTGTAACCTCTTTGCTCATGGATAAAGCCCTTATTAAAGGAGGGTCAGGAAATGTAACTCATAGATTTGTCTTAATAACTAGTGTACTAGTGGTTGATAAAAGTTAACACATTCTCAGCTTCAGTTAACGTATTGGTGACCTGGAAGATAGTTTTTTAATTTGGATTGAAGAATAGATTTCTACAAAGTTTTTGTCTTCTGTCAAATCCCGTGATAGTGAAATGCCTTTAGGAGCTTGAAGTCTTACGTTTTTCTAATCCCCAACTTGAGTTATGTGGGTAGTTTTCTACATACTTGTTTTTGCTTTGTTTATATTAGCTATGAGCCTCTGATATTTCTGTATGTGTATCATAAAAGGAGAGGTATTTTCAGATTATGATATAGATGATTTTACATTGAGAAAGCTAAGTTTTGGGTTTTAGTTCCATCAATCTGGAGCGTCCGCTCAGTTTCCACAACATCTGCTTTAAGGTTGTTACTTTGATAAAATAATTTTTTTTAAATAAAAAATTGCTGGAAGTGAGGATCTTAAAGTAATGATTTATGGCTGGTTGTATTTGCAACCTCTATTCTCATGGATTAAACCTCTTGAAGAAGGATCTGAAATTTTAATTACTAGATTTACTCATGTTCTGTTCTTATGTGCACTAATGCCTGATAATAGTTCAATAGACAATGTACTTTTGAACTTCAGTAAGTTACTGGTGATGTCTACTATTTTAGTATTTTACTCATTGATTTTGACTGTAGTTATGATTTCATTCAGTTATCTATCTTCTATAAGATCCAGAGATAATGAAATACCCTTGGGAGTTTTCTTCACCACTACATTTTATTAGGTTTGGACAAGTAAATTAAGTTCCCACAGCTTGGAAGAAAATAATTGTTCCTTTAAACTGGAAGCTTTGGGTTTTAAATCTCATGCAACATTTCTCTCCCAATACTTTTATCATTTGGTTAGGCATCTCCACCTCTTCTTTTATGTGTGCTCAATTTGTTTGTTCTGCTAGTCTCCAGCTCCTTGTTGGTGTCGTATGCCGGACAGAGAGTTATCTTTCTCTAAGAGTAAATAGTCTTCATTAAGGTCGTGGAAGGTTCTGATTTAGCTCTTATTTGGATGGTACAACCCTTTAATTAGCTTTTGAAGGTTCAGTAGTCAGCACTAACTGGTCCTGATGTTGAATATAATATTGTGAATTTGTGACGCTAAACTTTATTAGCTTGTTTCTGGATACCTTTTTTTGCATGGATATTAGACCTACTGAAGCTCATAATAATTGTTTTCCCTGCATGAAAGTCCATAAACAATATCCTGCCATTCAAGGAGATAAATGAGTTAACTCCCTCCTTGCATCCATAGATTCCATAATGAAAGATCTAATTTTTTGCTTTCTGCTACACGTGAAAGATCTATTTTTTCGCTTCTGCTGCAAATTCAGGTTTGTGATTCACAAATTGAACTCTGGAAGTGGAATCCATGCAATACTTTCCTTGTTGGCATTTTGGTTGTGTTATTTTGCTTTTAGTTGCTTTGAAGTGAATGACACCCAATTAATGATGATACTAGTAGCCCAAGAAGAAATTTATTTTAAGATGAGTTGCTATCTTTACCATAATCATTTTTTTTGGGTTTAACTGTCTGCAATTAGTGTTGGCTTTGATGGTTATCAATCAGTTCAGCCTTTTTACCCATGTACATGCATACATAGATTGCTTCCGAGCACTAACTTTATAGATCAGTGAACAGATTATGGTGTTATAATTGCTTGCTGTAATGTAATGCTGTCGTTTGTTAATTGTTGCTATTGGTCTGTTCTTGGGAGAATTATTCTGTTTCTATCCAACTTCATTGCTTTGGTTTCTTCTTTTACCTTCCTGTAGTGTGAAATAGTTTGTTCAGTGCTTTTGGTTTACCTTGGCTGTGCTGTTATGGACGATTTAACTTCCAAGATCAGTATACTATTTACACTAATTGTGTTTTGGTTCGTTAACATTTGCTATCTTGCCTAGTTTGTTGATTGTGCTTTCATTTGCACTTTTAGAACTTCTAGACAAGCATATCCATAGACTTCCTGGCCATAGCTTTATCTGTAGGTAGTTTATAACATGAAATCAATAACATTCAAGTCAGGTGAATCATCTTGGCTTGAATGGAATTCCTAGGTTTGCTGTCTTATATTGAATCACCAATGCATTTTTATCTTCTGGTGATTCCCATATCTGTAGTTTCAAGGTAAAGGAGTGAAGTAAGATCAACTGATGTGTATTCAAATGACTTGTGGTCTGAACAAATGGCAGACTATTTTGTGTCCCTTCTTCAGTTCCAAGGTCTGAACTCCGGACCTCTAGTTAAGGCAGTAGCACACACTTCCATCACAGCCAAGCAATGATTCCCTGCTATGGTCTCACCACCTGGGCTGTCTATGTTTGCTCTTTTCAGACCCAGATTAGGCCTGTATAATTAATGGTCCAGTGAGATGTTCGAATGGCAGTGCACGGTTTCCATCACTGTTGATTTGCCTAGGTTCACCTTCGACAACAAGGGAGCATCTACAATGGTCGGGTTTTCTGAAATTTCTCTTTTTTTTTTCTCATTCGGACTTTATTATCAACCCTTTTAATTCATTTCTCACTTCCCATTCATTTCGCATACTTTATGCATATCTCACCATATTTTTCCAAATTGATTTAAAAACAAAAAATGTATTAATTTAATTTATCATTATATTTGATAATTAATTTTAATAATTTAAAATCATTTAAATAATAAAAAATTTATATTCTATAATTAATTATTAATTTTAATAATTTAAAATCTTTTAAATAATAAAATTTTTATATTCGATAATTAATTTTAATAATTTAAAATCTTTCAACTAAATTATTAATAAATTCAACAATTTAAAATTATCAATCAGATCGGTTATATTATATGTGCTAATGATAATGATAACTAGTTAATAAAAATTATTATTATAAAGTATGAACAAAAAGACAGAAATAAAAAAAAATATATTCAATTGTATACATGTTACATGTCATCATTTAATTGAGTTCGGAGTTGGGATAGCTCTGAACTGAGGAGATAGCCACAACGATGAATTCTCCAAATCAGAAAAAATGGTGAATTGAGGAAGGGAGCTCTCGAGTCTCGACATTCGGTGAGGATATGTTGTCCCCTCTCCCGTCCTTCTCACAAATCTCATCTCTTATATATATTTTTTTTAACATTTAATTATTATTTTTTTCTAATTTCGGGGATGGAAAGGGCGATTCTCTCACCTTATGAGAGAGGTGATCCTATATGCTCGACATTGTGGATGCATCACGAAAAACAAGTCTGTGTGCATCGTAGTCGGTGCATGTTATAAATAGGCTGAAATCTTAGTTTTAGCTCTAAACACAATGGACAACCTTGAAAACGACAGTCCACCCACTTGTACTTTAACCGCTAAACACTCTCAACACCTAAGTACTTAAGTACATGTACATGGTGTTTTGTTATGAGACCATCCACCTCTCGAACGACCAATTTGTTGGTGCATCAAGTTACTTAATTTCTTAAAAAAACATATGTATATGTGCTTGTAAGAAAACCACCGAACCAGCCATATATAAACATCTTTTATATATTAAAATATTGTGCCCACAACACACTATTTTTTAAGCTTAAAATGGATGAACATTGTTCATGCTGAAAATTAAGCCGATCAAATTTTTATTATAAAAAATTCCAAAATTTTGAAATACCAATATGCTAAATCGAGAGACCGAAGAAAAAAGAGAGACCGTAGAAAAAAGACAGACAAAGAGAATTGTCGAGGAAGAGAGCAAACATATCAAATCGAGGTTGACAAAAAGAAGGTAGTAGACATTCAGCGGAGCACCAAAATAAGAATGATTTTCTTGTGGAGTTCAAACATTACTAAAGTAGCATTGTAAGCCGAGAAGTATAATATGGCACGATCTCATGTGAAAAGTGAAAACGGAACTCTAGGGAGCACCCGATAGAGGGGAGAGGGACAGGTGGGTTGTACAGTCGATTCTGATGGCAGAGTCGCTCTAAAACTCGCATTTGCTATAGACCATTCTACAACGGATTTGAGGGTACGTCGAGGATTATAGAGTTGATGATCTACTTGAGAAAGTAGATTTCAGAGTTGATAATGTGGACCAGATGTCGATAACGGAGATGGAGAGGATGTATGCGCACAACTCATAGTTGGACGATTCAGAGGACAACATTGTGTTCGATCACCTATCCAGGAGCGCAATAATATATGCATGACTTAGATTGGACAGACACTGGGAACCTTTGTTATCCGTCCGGTCGAGCCTTCCGAACAAGTGGAGACATCTGATGATGTCCAGGAGGAGCAGCAGCAAAAGGCTCATCCTTCATAGGAGGAGGAGGTTTCTCCTACACAAGAGCAATCGGAGTGGGGGGTTGTTGTGCATGAGCAACATCAGCAGTAGAAGGCACATGGGGAGGGGGGTTCGGAAGGATTGTGGGAGCAGAAGGATTGGGGGAGCAGCAGGAGGATCCGGGTGCGGAGCAACTAAGATTTCCAAGGGGGGCAAACCATGGGCGGATCCAAGGGTGGGCGACACCAGACCGTCGCCCACCCCGATCCTGAAAAAAATAAAAGAATATATGTGTTATGTAAAAAAATTAAAAGGTAAAATACAAGTATCTTTAATGACTTAGTGGTTAAGCCCACCCCATTTTAAATAGAATTCAATCAACTTTGTTCAAATCCCACTATGCACATATTTTTATTTATTTTTTCCTCAATCCATTTTCCATTATTTTAAAATTCTTATAATTTATTTGGTATTTTACAATTAAATAATTATATTTTTTCTTACAAATCTAAGATATTTTTTTAGATTTTTTAATAAGAATTTATAATAAAAATAATATAAAAATTATCCCAAAAAATTGTGCCCACTCCAAAAAAGTTTCTGGATCCGCCCCTAGGTCCAACATACATCTTTTTTTTTTAGCATTGGGAAGCATAGGGCTCCGGATATATGGCCTGCTCCACAGGTTGGCCTCCCACATTTCATGGATCTTTAGTGGGCTCATGTCGTTAGAAATTTGAATCCTGAGGTATCGAGTTCAAATCTCTATTGTTTTATTTTTATGGAATTTTTTTCCCTCTTAATTTTTGAAACTTGTTATTTAAAAAATAATGTCAAGGGAAAGAGACGTCTTTTGTGAAAGTGTAGATCAACAACATCCCCTTACCTAAATGAGTGGATCAACGACATACCTTCACCTAAATGAAAGATCTTCGGACATATCATTATACATTTATACGCTATTTTATTACTTAATTTTTTTTACCTTTCTTGAAAATTATAATTAATTATATCTACCAATAATTACAATGATATAAAAATAGGATAAATAAACACCAAAATATTTAAAATATCATTTTTTTAAACAATAATTATTCTCCTTCTCCTCGATGTCAAGACACCGCATTAGTCTCTCGACTTTCCCGTGCTTTCGGCATTCACAATCTATCCCCAGTTTTCCTTGACTCTCTGTACAAATTGGCTTGATTGTTATTGTGATCGGTTGTATCTAAGACTTTCGTTTTGTTTCACTTTGCATGTTTTCCTTTGTTATATCATGACAGTTAGTATGTTTGTTATTTTTTCGACGAGAAGCTATTGTCTATTATTTTGAATCTCTTTCTTTTTTTTTAAAAAAAAAATGACAAGTTATGTCGAAACTATTAAATGCACCTTGGATCCCATAAAGTATGGTTGTAAAACAACTTTATGGGGAGAGCTAGAAAAATCTCAACTACTTATTTTTTAAAATTCTTTCCCCTCCTTTCCTCAACCCTCGACCACTACCTTTTTTTGTGTGTGTGTGAGAAGAGTGAAAAGTTCTACCGAATTTCCCTTTAAACTCCATTGGATCCAAATCAATTTAATTGACATGTTTCACTTAGAGTATCAGTTAGACCTGTCAAAACACAACTCGACCCGATCATCCAGAAATTTTTCGACCCGAACTCGGAAATTTTGAGCCAAATTTTTTTTCCCGATCCGAACTCGAAAACCTGAAAATTTTCTGGGTAATTTGAGTTTCGACCCGGTGACCCAATTGACCCGGTAATTTTGACCCGATTTACCCGATTGACCTGGTGACCCGATTGACCCGGTTGATTTATAATTATATATGATTAAATTTTTTATGGACATTCCAATTTATTACATTTTATAATTACAATCACTTGATCTTTCATTTTCAAATCAACTTATATATTTATTTGTATTGTCTAATACTTCGTCCAATCGATAATATTTGATTTTTTATTTTTGAACACATTTTTTAAGAAGATAAAAATTGTAAAAAATATTAAAATAATAAAAAATCTATGCTTATTACTAGTTGCATTGATTTTTTTATAAAAAAATTTGATATTTTATATAGTATTACATTTTTATTAAAAATTACTAGAATTATTAAAAATTAAATGTTTTCTAATAAAATGTAATAATAGATCAAATATCAAAATTTTAATAAAATTATTTAAAAATTTGATATTTATATATTATTACATTTTATTAAAAATTACAAGAAAGAATTAAAATTAAATATTTTAGACCAGATATAGTATATAATTACAAGCACTAGAACCTATGAACCACGTATTTAATTTTAGAATTTTAAATTATCGCAAAATTATCAAATCATGACTTTTTTTAATTGACAAACCCGAAATCGACCCGAAACCCGAGTTCGAGTCAGCTCGGATATACCCGAAACCCGTTTTACCCGGGACCCATTTTACCTGGGACCCGAAGTAACCCGACCCGAACCAAACTTGAATGACCTGTTTGACCGGTCTACTATGGATATAAAAAAGTTTGTTTAACTTATATCATATATTCCTATGTTACGTTATATATAGGTTATACATACTTTTTTTTTTTACAATAGGCAAACAATAGGAGCTGTTACATAAACTATAATCTCGCTCCTGGATGATCATCCTGACGGATGATGGTATTCTGCAACTTTGTTTGATTCTCTGAAAATATGTCTGAACTCCACATGCTCGAATTCTGATCGCATGTTGCTGATGTTCTCTACTTGACGTCTTATGTTTCATCTAACGCCATCCCCTTTTATTATATTGCTCACATTAGTTCTTGATTATCGCCTTCTATTATAATCTTCATAAGCCCCTTCTTAAAGCTTGTTGCATGCCGATCTGAACTGCTGCAGCTTCCATTTGGATTACAGAACCAATCCTCACTTCCTGATGGAAAATGTCAATTACATGACCCCTAGAATAATGAATGATCCCCCCCCCCCCCCCACCACTTGGCAAGTGTCAGTGAGGTTGATGAAGCTTGTTTTGATTCGATGGATTAAATTACATAATTGATTAATAAATAAAACCCTACAAAAATGAGTAATCCCTAAAAAAATATTATTTAAAAGAGTGGCTAAATAAGTTATTCTAGTGAAATATTTCTCAAATGAGCATACTTAGTCTATCATGTTATACTGTTGAGTAACAAGCCTTCAATTATCTATTTCTAATCTATACTAGATTCTAGAGAATTTGTGCAATTGGGAGTACTTCAATTCTGACACATGGGTTTAAATTTCTACACATATCCACCTCGAATGCGGTGGCTGACAACATTGTGTGTCTGACCTACTGCATCCCTACCGATGATAGTTTAACTACTGATTCAGAACTCCGGGTTCTCGTCCGTTCAAACGCCCTAAGAAAGAAGCCCGTTCGTCGGCGGTTTTCCTAATTTTTTTCTCGTTTCAAAAAATAAAATAAAATTCTACATAATATATTATAAAAATATATATAATTTGGAGATGCAAAGTAAATAGATTATGCATTAATTTTCCTGATAATGGAACTTTCTCCTTACAACTAAACCCGATCTTACAAACCTATGCCCTTATAAAATGTTTAACATATACCCTATAACACAATTAAAATTGGGCACAATCTTGACACAATCAAAAGATCCATCGAAAGTTCTTCAAGATTCAAGATTTCTCCTAAATGCAGTGAAGGAAAATGGAAAGAAAGAACCAAAATTACAAACCCTAGCTAGCTAATCTCCCTAATTTCTTCCCCTTCTATCAAATTGATCATACAAAAATACCACCTTTAAAATGACATTGAAACATGTCTTAACTCCTACTCATGAACCCTAATTAACTAAAATCTTTCTTAAAATGACATATATAAATCAATCTAGAGACCAATTTAAAGCTCAATTCATAGAAATTAATTGACTCACCACCAAATGTATATAACCTTTGTTAACATTTCATGTCACATTTTCTTGCACTTCAAACAATTAACCATGGCGCGGTGTTAGTACTGCGGCCTCCCGGCTGCACCCCAGTATCCGTCGCTCAGCGGCATCTGAATCGAATTCAATAGATTTGGCGGCGCTCCGGCCATCGATTGGAACACCGGCGAAGAACTAGAATCGTGTACCAGACCTCCGCTGCTGCCGCCGCCGCCCATCAATTCGGTCTGAGAAACCGGTGGCGGGGGCGCCTCGGTGTTGTGCTGATCTTCCTCCTCCAACGGCAGCCTCTCGTAGGCGGCGTTGCTGAAGGAAGCGGCCATGACCACCACGGGGCCTGAAGCCAGTAGCTGCCCGACGATGCTGCCCCCGACCACCTGCCCCTGCCCGCCGCCTAAGTAGATGGTGAGCCCAGTGGCTGCGGGCGGGGCCGGGGGAGGGAGAACCGATCCGGTAAGGGAGAGGATCTCGAACCTGCCATGGAGAGTGACGACGGATCCTGGGGTAGCCGGCTGGCGGAGGGTGACGTTGACGACGGTGCCGGAGCCACTCAAGACGCATACACCTCGCTGGCGGCGGCGGGCGAAGCCGGTGACGCTGTCGAGGATGTCGCAGCCGTCGGCGACCTCCATGAGGTGAGTCCGGAGGGCATTGGCGCTGTCGCGGGTGATGATGATGGGAGGCTTGGGCTTGTTCTTGGAGCCGGCGGGGCGGCCCCTGGGACGGCGGCCGACTCCGGATCCAGGTGCGGCTCCGCCGGATTCGGAGTCTCCGACACCGTTGGATGCGGGGGAGGCGTGGTCGTCCGTGTCGCGGCCATCGTCGTTGGGGTGCTGAGGGTCGTCGGAGTGGTGGAACTGATGGTGGAGATGGAAGGGGGGAGGGAGAGGGTGGCCGTGGCCGTGGCCGGGCGGCGCCATGGGATCCATTATATATATATATATTTGGTGGCCGGCGATTTGAGATCGGAAAAAATTTGGCGTTTGATCAATTTAGTTTGTTGAATTGAATTGATGGGATGGAGTAATTTAATAAAGATGGGAGGAGAGGGATCAATTTGGGGATGAAGAGAGACAGATGGGAAGTGGAGGAGGAGGGATCGACAAAGGAGAGATTTAAGGGGGAGCTGCAGTGAAGGAGAGTTGCTTTGTTGGGTTGGGGGAGTCACACTGTTGATTTTTTTGACATTGAAGGAAAGGAAGGGGGAGAAAGACCTTTGTAGAGATTCATCTCTCTCTATGTCAATGTGTGTATAAATGGATCCTAGATGGAGGAGGGTAAGTAGTTAGGGTTTGGATTTTAAAAAGAAAAATAAAAAAATTAAGAAGACAAAAATTTGGAAAGACTAGAATACTAGATCCTTGAAGTAGTCATATTCCAAGAGCATCATGAACTTGCAGTTTTTAAATCATTGGAATTAATGTTCATTGGTAAGTAACCAAGTTTAGTGAATCTGTCAGCTATACAATTTGTTGATGATGTGCTTGCCGTCGATGTTGTCGAATGACATGACATTCAAGTGGGAGTCAGGTGTAATTATCTCAATCTTTCAAGGGCAGCTCCATGGTGATGCCTCTAATTGTGTTAATCACACAAAGGTTATCACCTTATCGACTGCAAGGTTTCGTATATTTAGCCTTTGAGCTTCTTAATTTGTTCACTAGAATATGCAAACATGCTCTTATATTCACTTTATGTAGAGGATTAGGATACAACCTTTTGCTTCTTTCTTTTCCATGAAACTAATTAATGAAGACCCACCAAGTACACAATAAGCAAAGAGGGATGAGCAAGAAAATGCACAATTAGCCTAATCAACATGATCACTAGCTAGCTAAAAGCTTGCAAATTATATAAATGATTTTGAAGAATAAGCACAAGAGACAAGTTGAAGTTGGCTTTGAGATACTTGAGTAAGTACATTGCACATGGAGGATTCTATAAAAGTTGATACAGTTTCAGTGTACGAAATATCAAGTCCTGTGGGCGATCAAGACAAAAATAGCAATCTACCCACCAATATTTGTTCTTTGTTTAGATGTTCAATAGGGGACCTCGGATAATAGTAGACACCTTATTGACATGTTGCATATGAAAACAAGTTTTCTTGCAATAAACCATATTTGCCTATTTGAGAATATCTATTCTCATAGAATATAGTTCCTTTGACTCAAATACTCAATAAGATGCAAGTAGAGGACCTAGATATTTCCCTACCTTGACAATATCTTGCAAGTTAATTCTAAATCCTTGATATTAAAAGTTGCATGTAGTGTTGTTTTAGTATGATCAATACACAAGCAACATATACGAAAGATATTATAATGCATGTTGAGTCAATTTTGTAAACAAGGAATAACCATGCTTTGATTGAACAAAGCCCAAATGCAACACGAAATTTAATATTTATCTTTGTCATTTCTAATAGTAACTAATACCAATACCATTCTTAGAATTTTTTCCCTAAATATTTACGGATAAATTCACAAAATTAAAATATTTACACAAATATTCAAAAGTTGCAGAGTATTCAGAGACACGCGGTCTCAACCCGCGTTTTACTCGTAAGTAATAATTAACTCACCTAGGAAAAATTTAGTCAAATTTGCAATTGTTATAGAAATGCGACTTGAAACCGCATTTTATAATCCATATCGGATAAAACGTGGTTTCAAACCGAGGCTTTATAATTTTGTATTTTTAAATTAATTAGTAAAATGCGGTACCATACCGCGTTTTACGTTATTAACAAAAAAAGGGGGGAAGAAGAAGGGCAAATTGCAGGAGAAGCCGAGAAGGGAGGCGGGGAGACGGAGCCTGGAGCCTAGAGCCCAGAGCCAGGAGCCAGAGCCATGTCCACCGCCGAGATCCCGGTGCCAGGAGCCTCGATCTTCCCGTCGACTTCCCCCTCGCCGTCAACTTCCAGCTGAGAGTCAGTGGCCTCTTCCCGGGAGACAGGAGACATGAGCCAACACGGTAGATGCCAAAACCACCATGCCGAAGATGACGTACGAGAGGAGGACAGTGACAACTTTGAACGCCGGAGAAGAAAGCACGGTGGACGAACGTCGAGGGCCAAGTCGACGGGAGGAGGGGGAAGTCGACGGATCCTGACTCCCGGCGGGAAGTTGACGGCGAGTGGAGAAGTCAACGGGAGGAAGCTCCTACTCCTGGATCTCGGCGGTGGACTAGGCTCCTGGCTCCGGCTCCCCGCCTCCCCATCTCCTGCAGGCTGCCTGAATCAGTCTCCCCATCTCCTGCACTGTACTTTCCTCTTTTTTTTTTTAATAACGTAAAACGCGGGTTGGTGCCGCGTTTTACCAATTAATTTCGTTTTTTTATAATTTTAAAATACAAAATGATAAAGATGCGATTTAAAACTGCGTTTTTATTAAAATGACCCATAAAAACGCGGTTTAAAACTGCGTTTTTATAATAACATCTAATTTGACCAAATTTTTCTGGGGTGGTCGAGATATTCCCTATGAATAAAACACGGAATGAGACCGTGTGTCTCTGAATTCTCTGCAATTTTTGAATATTTGTGTAAATACTTTGATTTCGTGAATTTATCCGTAAATATTTATTTTTTCTTGAATATTTCGGAAAAAAAAAAAAAATCCCATTCTTACTTTTGTCAATTTCGCCATACAAGAAAAATGTGTTTATAATCTTTATCCTTTATAGCCTTTAACAACCTAACAAGTCTTGTATCCTTCAATACTTCCATTATGTTTGTCCTTAATCTTGAATATCTACTTGATAATGATAACAATACTACTGTTATCAATGGTCTCTCAAGTATGATTTCTTTCTAATTAAAGCATAACTTTGATTTAATTTGCAACCCTTGTGGTGCCCATTGCAATCCAGTAGCTAGGATGATGGTTAGCTTTCGAGTATTCAATTCTTGTGGTGCCCATCGCGATCCAGCAGATCGAGCATGGTTAGTTTCCGGGCATTCTACCCTTGTGGGTTAATTTGTGTTGGATTAAAAAATCCCACATCGGTGGTATCAGAATAGGAGAACCCCTTTTTTGTCTTTTGTTTTATACTCCGTAGCAACCTAGCTTTGTGTCAACAATCAACTGTGTCCTAATTTTGACAAGAAAATTTTCACTTTCAATTCTTTTTTTTTTATATTATTATTAGGTAATAATTCGATGACCAGACAGACCTGACTCATCGAAAAGCCGAGCGAACCGTCAAATATACAATCATAAAATAAAATGGTGTAACATAAAGATGGAAACCCAATAGACATACAATCATAATAATAAAATGGTGCAACACAAAGATGGAAACCCAACAGTCTCTAGAAGAACAGACGGGTCTAATCCATAGAAGCTGATGACAGCGAAGACAGAACGGAGCCAAGCGCAATCAAGAGATAACACCGCTAGCCAACGGTACATCAGGAGTCCCTTGTTGGCGATGAGACGAACCTCCAAGGGAATTTCCGGAAGATGGAGTCGTCATGATGCACACCGCCACGACCCCAGCCAGACCCGACACCGGACGCACGAGCCCCAACTTCGATTAGAACCGCCAAGGACAACCAGAAAAACTGCCGATAACCACCCTCGTAGAGAGCCCACCTACAAACCCTTTCAAAAATTTGTCAAGACTCTTTCGGAATTTAGACAACCCTTTCGGATGGGTTTACACTTTGTAAGAAGCCACTTTCAATTCTAATATAGGGCCATTAGGTTAAATTGCTTGGGGATGTTATTGAATTTAATTTTATTCATTTTATAGGGAAAAAAGAGTAGCATTGGAAGAAGGGAAGAAAGCAAAGATGGCGGGGGAGGGGGACACGAATCATGGCCCTTGTCCTCTTTTAACGTTTACATTGATGCCCATTGCTGACTGCTGCTGGCATGCTTCCTTGTTTTCCTACTTGTTTTAATATTGTACAGCTACGTACCCTCTTTTTCCTTTTTTTTTTTTTTTAATATATATATCCTTCAAATGTTTAATATATACTCCGCATATAATGTTTAATATATACTCCGCATATAATGTAACACACATACTCATAATTGATTTCTCGAGTCAACTCGATCATCTATAAGATTTGTATAATCTATATTGTAAGAAAGTTGACTGAGTTTTGATAATGATTTGTAAAGTAAATAAGTACTGTATAATATATATATATACGCAATTTTTTCTATGATTTGTACAGTGTAATAAAAATTAGTACATAAATAATTTACTAGAGTCAATGCCGATATATTGATAAATTGAGAGCCACATGTGTTGAGTCTTTAGAATTTATAAAAACGTATATAGCTAGAGTCTTACCCGGCCCTATGATTCCCAATTTATTTATTTACTTTTCCATACGGACTTATCCTAGCCCTTTAATTAATTACTGTATTAATTAATTAAGTTAATTCACTTAACTAGTGTGGGAGGGGATAGCTAGACGACAAAACATCAAAGGGTCTTCAAAGCCTCAAAGGAAGCCCCATGTGATTAACAAAGAATCATCCCATTTAGCCAGCTCTTTGGTAACCTCAATTAATACTCAGAGCTCTCTCTCTCTCTCTCTTCCTTTATTCTTAAGGCTGGGGTTGATTATTGCCCTTTCGATCCACAAAATATGTATTTTCATATTGTACACCTTGAATTGGTAAATAAAGAGCGGTCATTCCGGGGTTCGAACTGGGGACCTTTGAATACTACCCACAAGTCCTTTTCAGTGAGCCATTCCGAGATTCGTATTGTACACCATTTTTAAGTAACGTACACGTTAACTACCAATGATCCTTGTTTTAGTGTGGTAAAAAAGAGGCGTTCTGGTATGAGGCTAAGAGTTTAAATTAATCTCACTTCTTACTTCTTTTGTGTAATTAGTGACGAATTTGGTGACAACCTGGAAACCCCACATTAAAAAAAAAAAAAAAAACATTAACATAACATCTGATTTAGGATATATATACTTTATAAATGTTTGCTTTTGGATCTGCTAGATCAAACAAAAATTAGAAAGTTAATAAAATCAAAATTGTGTTTGCGGACAACCTAATCCAAAAACTTATAAATATATATTTTTTTTAATCATGAACATTGCTGATAAACTTATTTGGGCTTAAACAAAACGATAATGTCTTTATAGTTAAATCAGCTTGTAACTCCCTTTTTTTTTATTTGATAATATCATTCACATTATAAACTTGGCTGGATTCGGAAGCTCAACCTTTCCCCTGAAATAAACACTTTATTGAGAAAACAAGTGTCAAAATACACTTCATACAAAGGCTTGACTCAATAGGCAATATTCACTTGTCCCTGCATAGTGTTGTCTATGACTCTATGTAACACTTTTTCTTTTTTCTTTTTTTAAATTTCGCGAGGTACCTGGGGTATTGTAATTTTCGCGAGGTATACAACTTTTTTGCATATTTCGCGTGGTGCCCCTGAGGTTTTCAAACTTTTCGTCTCATGCCCTTCCTTGTTAAATCTAACAGACTTCCGTTAGTTTTCAATTTTGAAATTAAAAAAAGAAAGAAAAAAAGAAAGAAAGAATAGACAAGCGAAGAGAACGACGAAATCTGGCCCCGGCGAGGATGATGACCTCCGGGCGAGGGAGTATTGCCTTCAGATGGAGCTCCTCGAGACAAGCCTCTTAAGGAGGGGAGCAAATAACATCAATTTGCAGGAACTGACATCTGATTTGGCATATAATTTCTCAATTTCTTATTAATTAGGGTTCAATTTGGATAAAAATTACTTGAATTCCATCTAATGGTGGATGCTGAACAAAAGATTGAAGAAAAGGAACCCCGCACCTACAGTCGGACGATTCCCCTGTCTGCGATGTCGTGCAAAGGTGGAGCGAGGGCAAGGAGGCAACGGTCGGAATGGGGCTCGCCGGAGACTCGGAGAGGAGGGTGAGAGAGCCCGCGAAGGGTGAATGTTCAACTCACCGGCGTTGCCAAGGGCCACTACAACTCACCGCCACCTCCCGCCTCTGCCGACTCGCCACCGAAACTCAAACCCTCAGTCGACTCAGCCCCCAAATCCACCGATTCGACTCAAAACGAGTTGGCTTTGAGCGGACACTACTAGAATTTTGTTCATAGACATCGGGTATAAACCGATGTTAATAAAAAAAAAATTCGACGTGTTAGTGGGTGGTGTTAAAGATCCCAACTTTACGACATCGGTTTATAGCCGATGTCTTTAATAAGTTACAACATCGTTTTTCTTTTTAATAATGACGTAAATACATGGATTATTTACTTTTTTTATTGATTCATCTAATGTTAAACCATTATTATTTTTCATTTCTAGCCATTTGGAAGTAGGTAGGGTAATACAAAATTTCAAATTAGCATCTCTATTTTTTATAAACCTGATGTCTTACATTGCTACGCACATCGGTTACGTATTATTCAATTTGTGAATACTCTTTTTTCATTTGTAATTTGTGATATTATTTTATATAAATATAATATACCATATTGAATATTTTTAAAATCAATGTTATTTATATATTTTCAAATCGGTTATTTCTTTAAAAATGATGTTTGTATTATTTACAACATCATTTTATATATTTTTAACGATGCAATTGCTACATATACACATCTGTTTTTTTTATATAATTTTCATATATGCTAGGTTTAGAAATCGATTTGTATCGTAATGGTCGACGTATTTGCAAACGTAGACATCGCTTTTCACTCTCAAGTTCGATGTGTTTCATCAAATACACCTAATAATCTATATTGTGACGTTTTGGCAGACATAAAATTAAACAATGCAAAAGACCATAACCAATACATTAAATAATGACAATAGAGTTGAATACAAGATGACAATAGGGCTAAATACAAAACAAAATACATCAATAGTTGGATTCTAAGCTTGACATAATATCACTTGAAAATAAAGTGAATGAATTCAAGGGCACAACCTGGCCTCAATTAAACATTTAAGACGGTAAAACTACACCAAAAGCAAAGCTGAATTCATAATTCATGATAAAACTACGAGGAGCCAAGTGAATCTAAAGTCTTGTCTGCTACTTAAACTCTTGCCTGCCTGCTACGAGGAGCCAAGTGAATCTAACTTTGAAGTATCAGCTACACAAGTACATTGCTTCTATCAGTAGGAGCTGGTCATGCATAATTAAATAGGATGTACTTGTAGGCAAAGCAAAACAGTTCAAGACTTCACAGAAAAAAGAAGTTCAAACAAGAGCAATACATTCATCATGAATCATCTCCAGTATCTTCTCAGATCTATCTTATGTGGGAAGTATATGTTGACAATTTAGCACTGACTCCTCAAAGACACATTCCAGTACTTCCGTATATGATTTCCTAAAATTTGGATAAAGAATGCCTTCAAGAGATGTTTCTAAATAAGTGAAAATAAGGGTAATTAATGTTGTTAACTGATGTTTAATTACGGAAGGAAAGGATGAAGAGCATGACCCTCTAGCGAGACTTTCTTGTGGCTGTTCTCAACTCCCTGGCAGAAAAGACAAGGGAAGTTGATCAGATATCATGTGATATTCATAAAAAATTAGTCCTAGATTATTGAAACTAGTAACTCACTTTGTACACTCGAAAGTGCTCAGCAATCGTAGACCTTTGTTCATTAGATAATCTAGAATAAGGGGTAAGCTTTCGACTTTAACAATTTATTTAACACAAAAGAGAAGTGTTGTTTATGCAACGGCCAGTTTACTTGATATTACCTTCTTGGATATTACCTCCTCGCCTAATAAGCTTTTCTTGCCTCAGTTTTTCTTGCATCCTCTGCTCTTGTATCTTCTTCCAGTTTGGCCGGTATAGATGCTGGCTTAGATGGTTAAACTACTGATAGATAGAACTCAAGACCTCCAGAAACAAATACCACTAAGAAAGACAAACATATACATTACAAAGATGTTCAAGCTAATTAAACCAAAGTGACGAAAAAAGATGAGGGTATACCATTCTGAAGCAAGCATGAACAAGAGAATGAAATATATGAGAAGATGCAGTTTATACATGGCCATACTAGCCGCCTTTCTGCTCGACATGTTTAGCTTGTCAGAAACGCATCGCTGCTCCTTCCGTTTTGTTAGCTAGCACATGAGAAATGGTTGGGTATGGAACAAAAGGCTGAAGAAGATTCAGCCCCACTCTGGTGATATTACTCAAATCTAAGAATACCAGCACAAACATAGAAAATAGACATTATCATAAACAAGAAACAAGTGTTTTCCTTTGGATAAATAGGTGCTGCTAAGGATTGTTCGAGTATGTGTTTGGAAAACTGTAATTCATGATGACAAAAAAATGCCTTTGACTAAGATGTAGAAAAATATGAAGGTTTAAAATTTTAAAGGATTTTACTTCTCATAGGAACTCATGCTTCTTATTCTTTTATCTAATGCAGAACCATATCGAGTCATTTAACTAGAGGCAAAACCTCAAGGTTTATTTTATGAATAATATCCCAATAAAAACACTCACTCCCAATAGCTCATTAACCCTTCAAATGTTATGAATAAGACCCCAGTCTTTTTTCACTTGCAAATTCTAATGATAGAGAAAATAGGTCTGCAATTTCTTTTTCAAGAATGTATGAGAAGAACTAGAAAGTACCCACCTTCTTCCCATTCAGCAACAAATAAAGCATGTGGCTAAGAGACTAGGAGCTCAAAAGGTAGATCGGGGAACAACCTATAAAGGGCAAACATTGCAACCCTATTCTGCGCTTTCTATTATCAAGATGATAGTGTAGTGAGCTTCACTCAGCTATTTAAAAATTTCCAAGACTGACCTAGGAAGAACTCATAAATCTAATCAAAAAGAATAAGTAGCCCTTGTTAAATTTTATTCTAATGACATGTCATAAAAATTGTCAAATATGGTGTAGAATTTAGAATTTAGAAAGTAAATTAGCAAACTTCAAATAGATGATAATACATAAGAAGTTAATAATAAATAATGATTGAGGTAGCAAACTTTATGACCCATTACGAAACTGTCTACTTCAATCCTTTAGGCATGTATCAAGACACTTCGTTGCTACAACAGTTAAGCTAATAATGGCCAATGGAGGGACTCATTCTTAAACAAAACAAAAAAGAAGTTCAAAACCTAGTTAAGACAAATCAAAAGTAAATGATCTAAATAGAACAAAGCAAAAGGTCGAGAAATAAAATGAAATTTAGCCAAGGAAAAAAATAATGGATGATCACCTTTTCCAAACACTTGTCAGAATTCCTATGATCACCAATTATGTGGAGTGAATTAGCAAGATTTGCCCACATTTGTGATGCTTTAGGGTCTGCTTTGACACCTATTAACAACTCATTTGCAACATTGGCAGCTACAACCCGGTCTATCACATCTTCTGCAGCACTTGCCCCTGCACCTAACAACTAGAAATCAGAAGGTGAACTTCTTAGAATATAATGTTCTAAAACAATTTAATGAAATAACATAAATACATTATATTAATTAATTTGAACTTGAATTATTATACAGAAGAAAGCAACTGATTATAAAACACCAGATCAAGAGCCAGGCCTGCTGTAACTGACCCATATTTGGATAATATAACAACAGAATAGTTAATGAGAGCACAAGGATGAGATTGATCTTTTAAAAAAAGTTCATGAAGGCACTTCAAACAATAGAAAGCCATATAGCTCGCACGTTCATATTCAAGTGTATATCGATACACAAACAAATCAATCCACAAGTACAATCAGGCATAAATATTAGTAAAGGGAAAGAAGGCAGCAAACCTGTTCAAGTTTGTCCAAAAGAAAACTGAAACATCTCTTTTGTCAAATCTCTAGCTTCATCCTCAGATACACCTATGCCTAAAAACCAGAAAAATAGGAAATCGGGTATCTACAAAAGGTTACAATGATCGAGTATTAGAGGAAATCACAAAACAAGAACAAGAATAGCATTAAACAATGAATATGATAAACCAAACTAACTTAAGAACATGTCACGTAAAATGCTTAAAGAGCACTTAATAAAAAGAAGTTAAAACTTACCCTAAACTTATTTCCATCAAGCAAAGAAAGAACACCCAAGTTTGCATTGTTATGTTGGATAAAATTAATTTGGGAAGCTAGAAAAAGAAATATATTAGAAGGGAAAGTTTCAAAAACGAACCACTCCCTAATTCTTGATCCAAAACTATGAATCCAAGCATATATTTATCATCTTACTATAGCTTAAGGCAAAGGGTTTATTTGGCAGGGATGACTTATGCTATTCAAGGATTAAGGCATTTGTATAATCATATTTAAAAAGTATAAACAACAAGGGGCTCTCTAATGGAGACATTAAGAAGCATAAAGAACAATGCACACCTTTTGTTTTCATCTACCCTTCCATGCTTCCTCTTGTGCATCTTATGTTCCTCCTTTTGTGTTTATAACTTCTAAGCCCTCATAATCCAACATACTGAAAGCAAAAAATACATTTGAGTCTCAAGAAGATGTGCCACATAGGTAAAATGTTTTAAAAACACCTGTTTTCACATCCAAGTGGAATGTAAATGTTATCTTAGCTTTGTCACACTGACTACTAAGTAAAAGATCTTCAATTCTCTATGAACATGATGTAAAGACCGGGAAATTTTAGAATATTAAATTATTAAAATAGTGATTTATAATCGTTCCGATTTCTATGATTTGGGAGGTTTTGAATTTCCGTCCTTGAGCTATTAGATTTATTCTAAATCTTTCGAAACAAGTTCCGGCATTAATAAATTGGAAATTTAAAATATGTTATACTCCACTTTTATATACCGAAAATTTGAAAATAACGTTTGGATTTCGTTATTAAATTCGGATTCGGATTTTAAAAAACCCACTTTGAATTGAGTCGGATAAGACCGAGGGAGCGGGCTTCGAGATTTTATTCCGGGCTATATGAATTGATTTTGGGGGACCACCTGCCTCACCTCCTTCCATTCTTTCTCATCTGTCTCGTTTCCATCAGCCAGCTGCCCTCCCCTCTCTTGTGATTCAAAAATCAGAGCACATCCCCATCCAGCTAAGTCCTTTCCCTTTTAGGAAAACCACACATCCCCATCCACCTCCATCTGTCGCCCATGCTCCACCATCTTCGGTAAAGGGCCAAGGGCCTTACCCTGCCGCCTACAAACTTGTGGACAGAACACCACCCCTGCACCCTGTTGCTGTTCGAAATGCAGAAGGTCTCCCTCCCCTTCTTTTGTCTTCAAAACCCCTCTCCCATTTCTGTCTCAAACCACAACAACTCAGCCCTCTCTATTCATTTCCCCTTCCATCCACGCTCCCTGTTTCTTCCCAGCAGCCGAGAGCACAACAGCAACAATGGCGCAGCGAACCACCAATCTCCGAGCAATAGCAGTAGCATCCAGGAGCCTTGACGGAGCCCAGGGACGCCCGAACCACCACGGAGCCACCCAGGAGCGAAGCCGACGCCGACCTCGCCCATCTTCCATGGTTCTCGCCTCCATGGTCGGTGAGGACGCCTCCTTTCGCTTTTCATTCAATTTCCCCATAAAGGTCCCCTTTTTCTTACCTGGTTCTCGTCTCCATGACCAAAGCGACTTGAATACACCACCAATCGGAGCCGAATTGGACCCCATCTTTCCGGCGAGCGCGTCGATCTCGGTGAGATTCCCTTCCTCCTCCTTCTCTTGTGTTCTCGCTTCTCTGTGTGTGTGGTCTCGTCAGATTTTGTCTTCGATCAGGGTGGGAAAGGTTGAGTCGGAGAGGAGCCGCCGGTGAGCCTGGACCCATCTCCTCCTTCTGTTTTCTCTTTCCGATTGAGTGTCGCCGTTCTGATTTGGGGAAGAAACTCCAGAACTCATTTATCCCTTCCTTTTCTTATTTGGGTCGGGGCTCAATTCGGATCCTTTAACCGGGTTACCTTTTCAGTTTGGTGAGCTTGAGGGTTGGGCCTAATTTTCGGATATGGGCCTCGGATCCGAATCAGGGGAGTCTTCCTTTCTTTTCTCTTGGGCTGAGATTTGGGCTCGGGTTGGGAGTGTGATGTTTGGGCCTGATGGGTTTTGTTTTACAAATTGTTAAGTTGTTGTTGTGTTATATATTACATGTTATGAGTATATGTTACGATTTATAATTAATTACGGTTAGATTATTGGATTATTACTATTATATTTTATTTTGAATTTTGGGATAATATATATTTTCTGAAAATATTATATGTATTATGTTATTATTAGATGTTGTTAAAAGATGTGATTTTGGGTTTTGATCTATAAATGGGGTTTATAAGATGGATTTAATTTGATGATTATTTTAGACAAATATTATTGGTAATTTAATTTAAAAAGGGGTTTTCAAGCCTTAGGGGTTATCTCTCAAATGATTTATTGTTCGAAAACCCAAAATGCCGGAATATTTTGATAAAACAAGATTTTGGGTTGGCTTAGAAAATGTGATAATTCCTCTTGATTTGAACAAGTATGATTGGAGAAATTGTTTTGAATATGAGTTGACTTAATTTGGGATTTAAGAGCTTGTAAAATATTGTTGGTAAGATTTATCAATGGGTTGAGTGGAAATGAAATGATTTTGGTCGATGTTGATCATATCGAAAAGGTTTTGGAAAATGGTTTTACCATCGGTTGGTTTTGAGCATGTTGAGAATGTGGAGACCGTGTGTATGAATGATAGATTGGTAGCTTATGAAAATGGCTTGATGATAGGTGTGTTTGCTCTTGGATTGCTTTGGACTTGCATTTGGGCCCTTGCTTGTATTATCTTGCTGTTCTGCATCTTCAGGTAAGTCTCTTCGGAGCTTACTCAGATTGAATAGAGCTATTCCCTGCTTTAAGTGCATGATATACTAGGTGCTTGCATTCATGATCAGCATGCCATGTAGTACCATGCTAGGTTGCATCGATCGTTGAGCATTCTATTTCTTTGTGCGTATGTAAAGAGAACGGCCGTTATCTGTGATAGTCCTAGAAGTCTTTGCTAGGGTCATAGGGTAGCCCAGCCTCATCGGGTACCCTGAGTCAATCGAGTACTTCCTTATATTATGATATGCCTGCGGGCTTTATTGTGGAGCGGGTTAGGCATGCGTGCCGCCCTATTATGAATGAATGCATTCACGAGCTGGCCAGTCTCCGCCTGTCGGAAGGGGTGGAGGTAGGAGAGGGATATGCCACTTGGCATTGTCTTGGGCCCTTTACAGTATTCTATACATTATTATGAACTAGGAGCATGCTAGTGTGTTTGAATTTCGTATTGCATTAGAGCATCTTTATTAGGTATAGCGTATATGTGTGCTTATGGTTGGGATGCAGAGTTAAGTGGGCATCGATCTGATCCCGCCCCAAATCAATTTTTTTAGGAATTATTTATGTTCATCCTATCGGTGCTGTTTGCTTACTGCGCGGGTCATTTTGTCGGCGGAGAGTGCGCGCTGGAGTTATAGACTTCACCAGACTCTGATCATATTGTTTTGGATTTATACTTTTGACTCCGTTTTGACCCGGCCCCGCCGTGGCACTTGTATCTGTACTTCACTTCCGCTTTACTTCCGTTTGAAATGGTTTCCGCGACATAGTCTTAGGACAGGTTAAGGGTACCCAACGGCCCTTCGAGGTTTTAGGGTTTGAAATCCCTCTTTCTACAAATCTTAAAATGAGTTGAAACCTCGACCCGTACCTGGATTGCAAGATCCGAACAAGGGGTTTTATCCCTTGAAACGTAACCCAGAAATTATAATTCTGGGCCGTTACACATAAACAACTACCACTTGGATGTGAAAACAGGTGTTTTACAAGCAATACTGAAAACCTCTACTCAGAACATAAACAACTACCATTGCTTTGCCAACCACTTGTTTTATATATGAAAAAAAACAGTTCTACAACTAAAGCCCCAAAATCAGAGAAACATAATAAGCCCCGAATGAGTAAATTAGTTTCATCAGTTAAATTAGAGAGTACTTCAAACCCTAGAGAAACCCTAAATCAAAATTGAATATCAATTTCCGCTACATAAACTGAATCAAACCAATTCACATAAACCCTAAATCGAAATATTGAAAATTAAAGGCTGAATTTCATACCAGAAGGAGTGAAGGAGTAGGGTTTTCAATTGCCGGAGAAGGGATATGGCAGCTTGAGGGATGTCGGCAGCCGAGATTTGGTTCGATAGTCGGAGAGACGAGGACAACAACGAATGAGCGAGGGTTTTCACCAGCCGAGTTCAACAGTGTGAGGATAGCCCAGAAGGACGGGACCGACCACGAAGAGCGCCACTGGAGCCACCCTCGAGTTCGACAGCCCGAGCCTACATGGAAGGCGAGAGTGGATGAGGAAGGTTTCTTTCAGAAAGGTAGGAGGAGAGTCGGGACGTGAGGAGGAAAGAGAAGAGTGGTGTCTGGCAGGTGAATGTCTTGTTTTTTTTTCTAAGTATATGTATTTTTTTTTGGCAAACAATTCAATTTTATTCCAAGTCTTTGGAATAATGGGATTGTGTTTTTGTGAATTTAAGAAACAACCATAAATTTCTAAGAAATTTTAAAGTGTTGGGAAAATTGGGATCCGCCCGCCCGTATTTGAGATGAGCGGGATTTTACTTAGTTCATATTTTAGTTCCGCGCCTTACTTATTTTTCAAAAAAATCGTTTTTCACATCGGTCAATAGAATAAGGCGATGTCTGTTTTGGTTTCAATATCATAAATTTACAAACCGATGTTAAAAATCTATTTAACATCATGCGTTTTTCTGACTGATGTTAATCATCCGATGTCTATGGACACAATTCTAGTAGTGGGAGGTGAAGTATTGAAGGGGGGTGAGGAGGCTGGGGAAGGGGAATTTGGTGATGGCGAACTTGTTGATGATGGCGAGGAGGGAGGAGCAGAGGGCGTAGCCGATTAAGCGGCGGTGGCGGCGACTTCGACGTCCTTGGAGAAGGCGAGGGAGACAGACGCCCAGAAGAGCACCAAGAAGAAGGTCTTCAAGGGACTGTCTTGCTCGGGCGAATCTTCGCCGGAATTGTCGGAGAGAGGGTTGACGAAGGCGGCGGGGGGAGTAAGAGAGAAACGGTGGAAAAGGGCGAGGGTGAGGAGAAGGCTTTGAAACGAGGAATTTGGGGAAGATGAACATCCGTTCTTTTTTTTTTAATTTCAAAATTAACGGCGTTCACCCAGATCCGTTAAGTTTAACCAGGAAGGGCGCTAGGCGAAAAAATTCAAAACCTCAGGGGTACCACGCGAAATATGCAAAAGAGTTGTATACCTCGCGAAAATTGCAATACCTCAGGGGTACCTCGCGAAATTTCCGTTTTTTTTAAGCACAAAAAACAAAAAAAAAATTTGCGAAATAGGCACATTAATTGGACGTATTTGCGAAATAGACTCGTGTTTGGACAAATTTGCAAAATAGCCCCTATATATACTAATTCTCAATTTTTTTTTATTTTCTTCGATAGATGCTCCATCGTCTCTCCAAACGCTCTCTTTGCTCCCGATGGAGGTCTCGATCTCTCCGGCACTGGAGCGGCTGTCTGGTGGCGAGCGAGCGTCGGAGGCCGGAGCGAGCACCGGATGCGGCCGTCCGAGATCTGGAGCGAGAGCGCCGAGATCTGGAGCGTGGATCTCCGCCTCCTGTATCCGGATCCGCTCCTCTCTGGTCGAAATTCAGACCCGCCGCCTCTCGGTGGAGTTCCGTCGCCGCCTCTGCAACTCCACCCTTCCGAGGTTCCCGTCTCACCAGCACTAGGATCATCGAGGGTGCACAACCTCTCGGAGGCCGCCATTGGAAGTGGAGGCAGCAAAGGCTCGGATTGACAGTGCTGGGGAGGTGTGGATGTTCAGATCGGGACTGAAAGCGGGATTCTTCTGCCGACCTTGTTCAGATGCTCAATTGCATCTCTATCAATTTCTCAATTTCATCTCTGTCAAACGACTTCTGCTATATTGTTCAGATGCTCAATTGCATCTTTGTCAATTTCTCAGTTCTCTCTTTAAAGCCGAACACATTCTCCTTTCTTCCTTCAACCTTATCAATTCAATGTTATTCGAGCTCTATTATTCCTTTATCAAATCAATATTCTTGAATTAACACAACATTTACTTTTCATCTTTTATAGCCCTATACATTGAAATTTGAAAGTAATGATGAATCAACTGTTCAACCAGTTTTTATAGCCCTACTGTGTATGATGACTTGGTAGGAATGTTTAGGATTTCTGTCATTAGCTAAGTGATTGTTGATCCAAGGATATGTTTAAAGTCCCTATTGATTTTTGTTTAAAGTCTCCATGTATATTGATCGAATAGCTATGACAGATACAATAGCAAACACAGGTCCACAACCAACCTACTTGTATATATCTCATAAATGAGGTCTGAGGATAGAGCATTTACCCAACTTGGAGGACTGTTTGCGGTGGATCCGGTGCTCGTAAATACATAAATTGAAGCATCTTCTAGTACATTGAAAGTTAGAACTAAAAAAGGACACAAGGATAAAATACAGCTAATAAGCAAAACTTCATTAGAATTAGATAGCTTTTCACTGTTGAGCACCAATCACCTATCCAACACATTGAGATGAGAAAAGTTGAATTTCACAAGTCTTGCAAAAATAATCTATTGTTGAGTAAAAATAAGATCGTGTTGAGCAAATTTCCACAAATCCCCCATTTTGTGCAATTATAGTCTATTGATGAGCAAAAATAAGATCATATTGTGCAATAATCTATTGAGCAACTATAAAATAATATTGAGAACAAATAAAATCATTTTGAATACAATTTCACAAGTCTCAATTGTTGTGCAAAGATAATCTATTGTTGAGTAAAAATAAGATTATGTTGAGCAAATTTCCACCAATCCCCATGTTGTGCCATTATAGCCTATTGATGAGCAAAAATAAGATCATGTTATGCAATAATCTATTGAGCAACTATAAAATAATATTGAGAAAAAATAAGATCAGGTTGACCACAATTTCACAAGTCTCAATTGTTGTGCAAATATAATCTATTGTTGAGCAAAAATAAGAACATGTTGAGCAAATTTATTTTACAATTGCACAACTTTTACATGTCGAGCGAGGCGGCGGCGCGAGCGAGCGGGCAATCCAGCCGGAGCGAGGTCGAGGGAGCGGCCGGAGCTAGGCGACGCTGCCGCTGCGAGGCGACGCCGTGTGCCTGTGTTCATCGTCTTTCACAAGGTTGAAGATGAAGTTTTGATGAAATTACAAAACTGACCCCAAAAAAATGGGAATTACAAAACATATCTATATATAAATTTCAGGAATAACACTATGAAATTTTAGAGTTGCACGACGCTGTTGTAAGAGTTGCACGACTCTGTTTTAAGAGTTGCACGACTATTGTTTTAAGAGTTGCACGACTATTGTTTTAAGAGTTGCACGACTCTTGTTTTAAGAGTTGCACGACTCTGTTGTAAGAGTTGCACGACTCTTGTTGTAAGAGTTGCACGACTCTTGTTTTAAGAGTTGCACGACTCTCTTGTAAGAGTTGCACGACTCTGTTGTAAGAGTTGCACGACTCTTGTTGTAAGAGTTGCACGACTCTTGTTTTAAGAGTTGCACGACTCTCTTGTAAGAGTTGCACGGCTCTTGTTTTAAGAGTTGCACGACTCTGTTGTAAGAGTTGCACGACTCTTGTTTTAAGAGTTGCACGACTCTCTTGTAAGAGTTGCACGACTCTTTATTAAGAGTTGCACGACTTTGTTGTAAGAGTTGCACGACTCTTGTTTTAAGAGTTGCACGACTCTGTTTTAAGAGTTGCACGACTCTGTTTTAAGAGTTGCACGACTCTATTTTTAAGAGTTGCACGAATCAATATAATTTCATATTTTCTCAATAAATTATTGCACAACATGCTCTTATTTTTGCTCATCAATACTTTATTTTTGCACAACATTTGAGACTTGTGAAATTGTGTCTCAACATGATCTTACTTTTTGTAAATATAATTTTATACTTTTTTAATAGATTATTGCACAACATGATCTTATTTTTGCTCATAAATAGACAATAATTGCACAACATGGGGGATTGGTGAAATTTTACTCAATGTCATCTTATTTTTGCTCAACTATAGGTTATTTTTGCACAACAATCGAGACTTGTGAAATTGTTCTCAACATGATTTTATTTTCTCTCAATATAATTTCATACTTTCTCAATAAATTATTGCACAACATCATCTTATTTTTGCTCAACTATAGGTTATTTTTGCACAACAGTCGAGACTTGTGAATTTGTTCTCAACATGATCTTATTTTCTCTCAATATAACGATGAACAATTTGTTGATCTGAATTTGTTCTCAACATGATCTTATTGTTCTCAATAAATTATTGCATAACATGATCTTGTTTTTGCTCATCAATTCTTTATTTTTGCACAACAATCGAGACTTGTGAAATTGTGTCTCCACATAATCTTATTTTTTTTTGTAAATATAATTTTATAGTTTTTTAATAGATTATTGCACAACACGATCTTATTTTTGCTCATGAATAGAGTAAAATTGCACAACATGGGGATTGTTGAAATCAAGTGAGATGATAAAACAATAAAACTCGATCAAACAAACATGAACTAATATGCTATTATAAAATTAAAATTCCTTACATATCTTAGCAAAATCAATCCGGAAAACAAGTTCCCAAGATAATCAAGATAGAAAATAGTAATAACACGTATCAGTGATTGAACCAATAAGTTCCATATGCAATTACATCCTCATCACCCTAAAAGAGAGACTGAATTTTACCAAGATTTTTGTTAAGTGTCTTGGTGAACTGGTTCAAGGTAGGTGGAACCTTCAACCGTTGCTTGAGAATCCTCTTCTTCCTCTGGAGCTGAACAACCTTAGGCCACTTCACGAATCGCCTCACGTCCCTCTTGGGAAGAAGTTTCTCCCTAAACACACATGTCATCAGCTATCCCAATTCAAAGGCTCTTTTCTCAATAGTGTTAAAGGCACTAGCTGCAATTGCTCGCCTCCATAGCCCTCCTGAGAAAGTTCCAGGGCCTTGTTCTAATGCTAAATACCTGAAGAACATGCATATGTCTCAAGGGTTGATTTACTCTATATGAGCAAATCAGATTCAAATAAAAGAGCTGGGGAGCATAAAAGAGAATTGGTTTCAAAACTTGACTGCATTAATAAATAGGAGGTATGTAAAACCTTATATGCGCACAATACATGAACTTTATCATCATCAATCACGCATACAATAAAATTAATAGTGGCCTATTCATTATATGCACAATACATGATCTCTCATTGTTTGGATATTGAACTACTCAGGGATCCAACATGATAAACAATCTCCTGTATGATAGAAAAATTAACAGAGTTGCACAAATTAATACTAGAGTATAGACAGATCTACTTACCTACAATACAACCAGATTTGAGGTGATGAAGAATAGCCGCTCCCTCGATTGTTGGCTCCGGCCGCTCGACCTCGCTCGAGCGACCTCTGCACCTCCATGACAAGTACTGATCAAAACCTTATTCCAATCTCTATCAAGTAGTGAGAACAAATCATCGTTCTCAGTGGCTCCTCTCTTTGATTGTCTCACAGTGCAACTCATTGTACAAATCATCGTTCTCGATTAAGATCAAGGTGAGCAATCTCTTATCTAATGAAATAGAAAAGGACAGAGATAAAATCTCCTTCACACAAATAAGCTCAACCTGCATCAGAACAATCTCTAGTAACGATGAACAAAGTCAGATCAACAAATTATAAAATGAAACTCACTAAGTCTGAATTGAGAAGCGGGAACCGAGAACAACGAGGAATCAACAGATCAACAATGGCGGATCTTCTTCCTCCTCCTCTTCGATTCCTCCTCTTCTTCGATTCTTGCTCCTGAGTCGGATCTTCCTCCTCCTCTTCTTCGATTACTCGATGGGAGCCGGATCTTCATAAGACGAGGGACCTGGAGACCGGAGATCCGAGGAACGACGCCGGAGATATGAGAAAGGAGGAGAGAGATAGATCGGTCGCCCTCGGCCTTGCTTCAGATCCGGCCGCCCTCGATTGCAAGAAGCCGAAGTTTTCCGCCATAGATCTCTCGTTCTGCAGCAGATCCAGGAGATCTCCGGCGGCAATAGAGAAGGAAGTGGCCGAGATCTCCGATGCTCCAGATCTCGGCCGGACCTGCACACCGCCACCGCTCGCTCGGCCTCACTCGCTTCGGATTCTCAGATCGCCGGAGAAAGAGAGCGTAGGAGAGACTGGGAGAGAGAGAGCGCGTAGGGGGGAGGGGGTTTATATTGCGTCCATTTTACAAAAATGTCCCAAAACACGGCTATTTCGCAAAATCAGCCCATTTTCGTGGCTATTTTGCAAAACCCCCCCAAAAAAACGTTCAATTACTGAGCATCACCCACGTCCAATCTGACCTATCGTCCACTTTCCACCCGTTCCCCCCGCCCCCCCTTAAATGTCCTAAAAAGTGGGCCGTTGGCTTTCTAGGCCCATTGGCCCAATTTAGTTTCTAAAAGCTGACTTTATCTCAACGGGGTTTCGACTTATAAAAAGCGTTTGACGAAATTCGTTCTCCTTTTCACTTTTCCTCCTGGAGAATGGCTTCCCAAATCCTAGGTCGTCTTCTGCGAAGGCAGGTCTCCTCGCCGGCGTTCCTCGCTAGCCCTAGCCGCTCCTTCTCTTCCTTCGGCTCCCCCGCGCCCATCACCGCCACTCTTTTCCCAGGCGATGGTATCGGCCCCGAGATTGCAGAGGCCGTCAAGGAGGTGACCGATCCTCAATTCTCTGTTCTTTCGTTTTTTCCCACGGTTCCATCTCCGGACGTTCCTTATTGACGACGCGTTCATAATTCTGTTGTGATTTGATCGATTCGTTTCTCATATATTCATATTTGCTCCTTTTTTCCTGTTTCCTGTTTTCTGCTATTGGCAAATGAGTTTTTGGATCTTATATTTGCTGAATTGAATTTTCCTTGGATGCGGCTTTTTCTTGCATTTTTGGTGACGAGGCATTGTATTATGATAGAATTCATATCGTTTTTTTAAATAAGATTTTGTGATGATGAACGAAAGTCGTTGGTTGTTCTTCATTCAGGTTTTTAGAACCGCGGAAGTACCGATTGAATGGGAGGAACACTACGTAGGAACGGAAGTTGATCCGAGAACACAGAGCTTTCTCACGTTGGAGAGTTTAGAATCTGTTCGTAGAAATCGGGTGGGGCTGAAAGGGCCAATGGCTACTCCTATCGGAAAAGGTCATCGTTCTTTGAATCTCACCTTGAGGAAGGAGCTAAATTTGTATGCCAATGTTCGGCCTTGTTACAGTCTTCCTGGCTATAAGACACGCTATGATAATGTCGACCTCGTCACTATTCGTGAGAATACTGAAGGGGAATACAGTGGACTTGAACATCAAGTAAGTTTGTGCTATTTGAAATATGCTGGATTGAATTGTGTATTCTGCAAGTTTGTTTTGTTGACTAATAGCTTTGACTTATGTCTACCTTAGGTGGTGAAGGGTGTGGTCGAGAGTTTGAAGATTATCACTCGCCAAGCTAGTTTAAGAGTTGCTGAGTATGCTTTTCACTATGCAAAGACTCATGGAAGAGAGAGGGTTTCTGCAATACATAAAGCCAACATCATGCAAAAAACTGATGGTCTTTTTCTCAAGGTTGTTTTTTTTTTCGGTGTGTTGAATTGCTATTTAGTGATTTTATTTCTGTATTATCCTAGTTGATGTATTTATACTTTGTTTTGTTACTGTCAGTGCTGTCGTGAAGTTGCAGAGAAGTACCCTGAGATTAAATACGAGGAAGTTGTTATTGACAATTGTTGTATGATGGTATACACTATTTCTTCCCTTTTGTATTTTCCATGAAACATTATTTGTCTTAAAGAAATTGGCAGTTAAATGAATGAACAGTTAATGAAATTATGAAAAGCAATGTTACTATGTAAAAGGGATATTGGCATTGAAATCTGGTGAATAGGAGGCTTTTCCTGCCTAGGTTGTAGCTTGACCTTTATGGATAGAAACTTAGTTTTCAGCTATATGATCTGGTCTGGCCCGGGTTGCTGTTCAGGTGGAAATAGCCATGGTTTATTTCCATCCAACATCACCAACCCTTTATCTGTTTTAGTTTAAAGCCATTTAGTGGGCTGCTGTTTAGCATTCATATTTTTCTACAAAATTAGATGCATCTACAAGGCTTAATGCCAATTATCAGGGGTATCAATGTGAGAGAATTGAATATCTGAAGTGCACTTCATCAGGAAGACTGTCTATACAATTAAATTGACAATTGACATTGACTCCATCCTTTCTATTGGCAGCTCGTGAAGAACCCATCACTCTTTGACGTGTTGGTTATGCCTAACCTTTATGGAGACATTATCAGTGATCTCTGTGCTGGCTTGATTGGAGGTCTTGGGCTAACACCGAGGTATTATCACTTTAGCTTCAGTTCACTTTCTGTTGCAGACTTGCAGGGTTTTAATTTTCTTTGAAGCTAGCAAGATTTGTTACTTCCGTTAATGTAGCAGTAATATTTGTGTAATCTTTCTAATGCAGTTGCAATATTGGTGAAGGAGGGATTGCTCTAGCTGAGGCTGTTCATGGTTCAGCCCCGGATATTGCTGGGAAGGTTAGCCAACAAGTCCTTGATTTCTTTCTTTTTTCTTTGGGTATCAAGTATCCCAATTTGAAGTATTTTTGGTTGAGTTACTCAGCTCCTCATTACCATCCAACAGAAATCCATTGTCAAAAAGAAATGGCATTGCTCTCTTTTGTGAAAAAAGCTATTTTATGAAGGAAAAAAAAATGAAAAAAGGCATTTTGCATCAAATCAGAGATCTTAGAGGACATGTTGCCAAGTAGTAAGCCAAATGGCACTTTCATTCTCTCTCAAGACATTAGAAGCACCATCAAGATAATAGTCTCATAACGAGACAAATGAAAAATAAAATTGTTCAGCGCATCCACAAGAGTTAACTTGTCATAAAAACAAAACCCATTTTTACTAGATATGTAGATCAGAAACGGCAGAATAAGAATCTTATTGGTATTTTTGATGTTCAAGCTACATAAAGATTTTATCACACAAGTGATGAGAGCTAAATTAACACCATCATTTCAGCTGTATTTGAAATGTTTTGTGAAATAGAGAATTTTGCAATAGAGACCAAGAATACCAGGGAATCTAAAAAATATTCCTGAGAAATCTTCCCAGCCTGGAAATTTGGTAGCAAAATACAGATATGTGGATAAACAGCCTCTATGACAGCATAACAAGGCTTCACTTTATAGGGGAATCTATTCTTTAAAGCAAACAGAATGAACATGACTGAAATAGCAGGTACAAGGTAGGAAGCATAGAATGATTTACAGGCAAATTGGAAGACAAATGAGCTTCAATCTCTCTTATCCACAAGCTTATAGAAATGATTTGGTTCAAGGGGGGCAAGTGGGAGCAATGACCGCCCCAATTTCCCTGTTCCTTTCCTATCAATCTACAGTAGGAACTTGGTGCACAACCTCCTCAGTTTTCTGGAAGTTACTGTAAAATAGATAAATACCAACATATAGGCGATAGTGAGACTATCTCATTGTATCATTGACTAAGATATGTTGTATGCCACTGTACCATTCCGAACTTTTATTTTGTTTTAGGAATATACCTAACTAGGGGTGGGCACAAAATGTCACAAATCCTGGTTTCATCCTAGTTCCGATCTCAGCAGGATTTGGAAAAGAAAAAACAAAAAAAAAAAGGAATCTCGTCCGAGTCCCGTCCCGCAAAAATGATGTAGGAGGGGCCCTAACCTTTATTATTCATCTTATTGAATTCTTAAACCTACATTTTATTGCACTGTAATGTCTAGGGAACTAAAATCGGATTTACTGTCATCGTTGGGTAGTCAAATGGTGTTTGACACCTTGTATAAATATCAAGTCAAATACCTTGTATAAATATCAAGTTGGCTTATTGTTGATTGTTGTATGTTAAGTGCTCACATGCCTGGACCATTATGTGAAAGCTTTTTAATACCTTTCCGATAGTTATATCTCTGCGAATGCCCACTCTGGTTTTGTTTCCCCTTTTGTTGACTTGTTTCTGTTGTGTTTGTAATTCGTATTCTTGTAGAATATGGCAAATCCAACTGCGTTGCTGTTGAGTTCTGTGATGATGCTTCGTCACTTGGAGCTCCATGACAAAGCTGAACGAATCCACAACGCCATTATAAACACAATTGCAGAGGGAAAATACAGAACTGTCGATCTTGGTGGCTCCTCATCCACAAGTGAATTTACCAAGGCCGTCTGCGATCATCTCTGAAGGAGGATTCCTTCATAAACATGCTTTTTTGTCAACTCGGTTTTTGCTATTGGTTGGAGTTCCTTTGCAGAGTTTCTGTTCAGACTTTCGTGCGCAGGTCCATTGGGATATAGGTGATGCCTAACATTCTTATAAAATGTTCTATTTAAAATTTGTCGATATTCTTCTATGCATAGGTAACTTAGCCTTCTGTTTGAGGTTCGAGCAATGATATTACATTGATCCAGACTTGGAAGCCTGACTTACCTTTGCATAGAGCCTGTTTAACGTGCTCGGGAACTGAGCACACATGTAGAGAAGACTATTATCTTCCAGAGTTGTAGTTTTTTTTTGATCATTTGATATACATTGCTCATTTGCATTCAATAATAGCATCAGCATTATTTTTGATGTCTTCCCCTCTTCTCCCTCCCTTCCTATCGAAGTTACAATATATCTGTAACTCTATTTTTAGTTATATTTATGAATGTTTTACTCATTTCAGATGATCCTTCTTTTCTTGGTAGATCCCTTGTATTGAATTCACATAATATATTGATACTTTCCCCTCTTAGTTGATGAAGTGTTTGTTGGATTTTAACGTTTGATTTCTGCACCCTTGAAATTCAGTGATCGATAGGGCTTTATGTTTCACTGTCATTAACATTTTTATCATATCAGCGACTCTACTTGTACGCCCTACAAAGATGTGGATCAGCTGAAATGATTCGAATACCTTCATTTTTGGCAAGCATTTGCACTTTTGTCAGATATTTGAGAAGTAAAAACAGCATCGAATGATTCGAATCGGGTATGGTGCCCACCGATCATTTCTTGGCCTTTAAACAAATGTGCTCATTGTCTATTCGGCCATACAACACCGGTTCTCCATTGTGAGTTGATGCCAAAACCTTACCCTTGTGTAGTTATGTTTGTCAATTGTCTCAATATCCATCTACCACAAGGTCCACAACCTTCCAAAATAAAAAAGCTTCATCTTTTACCCTTATGTTTGTCTCAATATTCGACCGTCCTTTCTTCCGACAGATGACCTATATTTGTTCTACCCATCGATAGCTTCATTTTTATAATATTATAAGGCTCAATCTGATCAGATAACTAAGTAAAAAGTTATGAACATTTGAAAGTTAAACATAGATTAATTATTTTAAATGTCTTTTAATGAATCACGGTGCTGCTTTTATATTTTACTTAACTTGATGTTTTGGTAATATAATTCAACTCAAGAGCTTTGAAACTAGATGTTACTCCGTATTTTGGTAATAATAGCTTACATATTGACTTTATAAGTTTTACAAGATTTCTTTTTAGACAAAAAGAATGTTGTTATAGAATAAAACGACATCGTTTTTTTAGTTTGAAGAGAAAAAATATATAACAACTTATGACACAATTTTTGAACTAAAACACCATTGTTTTGGAAAAAAAAAACGTTGTTTTGAACTAAAAAAATATTGCCTTGAACTAAAATATCCCCGTTTAATCTAAAAAATCATAGTTTTGGTTCATTAAACTAAACAAAAATCTATCGAAGAGTGACTCGGTAATTCGTACAAAACTTCGCCCACTCAGACCATTTTTTCCAGTGTACATAAGTCATCCTCGTCCACTCAGACCTTTGATCAAAAGATTGCAACAAAGTTAACTTGACTTAAAATTCTTTTAAGAGTGAATTATTGCACCTTCAAATATTCCACAAGTGGGCCAATCTTGAGAGTGTGACACTTGACTCCCCATCTTTCTCCATTCTTCTTCTTGCTTCATCTTTGAGTGTCTTCATCCTCTCTTTGATCTCTTCCCCTTCCTTCCCTTCCATTAGCGCCTTCACAGCCTCTGCGATATCCTCCCTCTCTGCGACTCCCTCGCCGTTCTTCTTGACTCGGAGTGCCACCTTAACCTCCTCCACCAGCTCTATTGCGTTCATCTTCTGCTCTGCGTACAATGGCCACGCGATGAACCCTACCCCGTTAGCCACCCCTTCCAAGACCGAGTTCCACCCACAGTGCGTCACGAACCCTCCAGTCGCCCCATGGCTAAGGATCTCTACTTGCGGTGCCCACGAATGCACCACCAGACCCCTCCCGTTTGTCCTCTCCACGAACCCTTGAGGTAGAAACCCTAATGGACTGCTTTCTTCTTTCGACTCCGAGCCCAAGGTTATGTATGAAGCCGAATCATTCGGCCTCCTCACCACCCAGAGGAACCTTTGCTGGCTCAGCTCAAGCCCCCATGCTAGCTCGGTCACCTGTTTGGTGGAATGGGTCCCACTGCCCCCGAAGCTCAAGTATAGTACTGAGCCTAGCGGCTGCTCATCTAGCCATCTTAGGCAACCTGATGGCTCGCTTTTCGAACCCTCCCTAACAATTGGACCCACAAGATGGACAGGTGGACCGGTGTTCAATAAAGCCCTAATGGGGCCGTCCTCTAAGGACTGAAAGCTATTCAGTATAATAGCTTCACATGACTTGAACCTCTTGCAATGATCGACGAACCACTTGGGGTGTACGGTGGTTTGGTGCTGAAACGGATCAGGAAGATCCTTCACTCGAACCGTAGAGCATCCGGGGAAGCTGAGGGGCTCATCGGGGCCCCGTTCGTCGTGTGATTCGATCTCCGTAGGGAGGTGGAGGAACACGGATAAGGAGATTGCGGAGGCAGGGTAGTATAGGTAGGACTTGATCCCGAGCTCCGAACCGACGCGGATCACATCGGTAGCAAACATGTCGACGATCAAGGCTGCGACGGGGAGCTCACGGGAGATCTCTCGGAGAGTTTGGCGGAGAAGGGGGAGGGAGCGGCTGATTGATTGGAGGACACGGGAGAAAACCTCGTCATGGAAGTCGGAGAAGGCGGGGAAAGACGGAGGTGGGAGGTTGATGATGTTGAAGGCGGTGACGGGGAGCGAGGAGAGCTCCGGTGGGGTGGTAGGGGCGGAGGTGTTAGCGTCGTCGTCGGTCATTGGGGTGAGGATGAAAGTGAAGAATAAAGAGGGGTTATGGAGGAGGAGGTGCCGGGCGAACTCGGCGAGTGAGATGTGGTGGCTGCCGGTGCCCGGGATCGGGATGATGGCAATGTGAGTTTGCTTGTTTGAAGTTGCATCCATGGAGGCCATAGCTAATAGCTTTGTACGTCGTTGATAAGTGCTTATGAGAACACAACAAATTGAATATAAAGGCTGAGAGTAGCTGTGGTCATGTGGATAAGATATCTTCATATCCATGTAAGAAAATCTGGTGTACGTGGAAGATCTTGTGGTCTATTTAATTTTTTTTTTTTAATAAGGAATGAGGAGTGAATACCTCAATCTCATAATTCTTTTAAAAATTGGCCTATGTACTTAACACCAAAAAATTTTCAAAAATAAATTATATTTTTGTTTTATACCCTTATATCAATATATATATTAATAAATTTTTTATCATTAAATTAAAAACATGTTTTAGAAAAATAGTGTGAAATAATACTGTATGTTTTTAGATATTTAATACTTGGCATATATAGCGTATAAAATATAAATATTGTTTTTTTTTCCTGTTTGATGACAAGGAACGGTAAATCGACTTGCGTCGATCGATTCGACCCACTAATAAGGAAAGGTAAACATTTGATGAAAATCTCAAAAAAAGGGGAGAAAAGTAGGAATTGAACTCGGAAGCTCAACACTAGACCACCGGGCATTAAATACTCTGTAATTTGTTACACGAACGAAGGAAACTTGCTAAATGATGAATCAACTTCATCCATTAACTTTTCTTTCATAATGTTAATATCTTATCTTCAAATTACGAGTCAATAATGAAGGTGTTGAACCCTTGGTCAATAATTTCCCCTGCACTAAAATGATAAATCAACTTCATCCATTAATTTCTCATTCATCAACTTCAAATGGTCAGCAATGAAACCCCCTTTCACCAATCAACGACCACCTCGATCGATCAACCATGGCTGAGGCCGCCTTGCTGATAGGTTAAAAACCTACCTGCAAGTATACGGGATCGATTGTAGTATCAAGTAATAAAATTATCGTTCTTCCCAAGGGTCCTAAGTTAAGGACCAATATCAATCAATCTAATTAAGCTAAACCAGTAATTAAGAACTTCTACATCATGTCAAGTATTGAATTAACCCGGTTACGTTGTTCATATTCATCTAAAAGTTATTAAACTCTCATTATTCACTTTAGATTATTACTAGTAAATCGGTGTTATTCCAAAGCTAGTAAATTCACTCTCAATCCAAGACTATTGTGTTCACTTTCGACGAAAAGTTATTAAGCGTGTCAAAGCTATTCACTTTAAATCAAAAGCTAGCTAGTTCACCTCAAATAGAAAGCTATTAGATTCACTTTGATTCGGAACTATTAAACATACTATGTTATATTCACCTTGATTCGAAACTATTAACCTTGTCATGCTATTCACAACAAATCTATTAAACAAATCAATACTTGACAACATGTTAAACCTAATAACTCATCACCTTAGACAAGAGAATTAACCAAGCATAATCGAATATATGATAAAAGCAATTGAATCAATCTCAACAATCATGAACTAAATTAGAAGAGAAAGAGTAAGAAGATTGATTCTTAATCTTGCAAATAATCCAAAAGTTGAAACTTGATTGAAGCTTAAATCTTCGATCACACCAAACTAAATCGCCGTTAAACGGTAGAAAAAACTAAACCCTACAAGCCTTATTGTACGGCAAAAGTCCCAAGAGACCTCTAATCATTCCTCTCTCTCTCAATATATATGAATAGAAAAAGAAAGCGAAGGCCACATGGGCCGATCCATGTGTACAGCAAAGTCCGAGCTCAACTTCCCTTTGCTCTTCCAACCAATACGTATATAAATATATATGTGTGAAGTGTGATCATTCGACCAAAAAATATGTACTGTATATATTTTTTTTTGGGTAAAAAGGTGAGAGCTAAGCTCTCAATAAACGAAAGAAAATGGGCTATACAGGCAAAAGTCGGAGATTAGCCCTTCTCCTAATATCCTCGAAGACAAGCTCATACATTGTAGGAGATGGCACAACAAGTTCATGAAAACCAAGAGAAGAAGAAAGAGCTATGGATGCAAGGGAGTCAGCTCATGATGTCAAGGACATCAAGGAGCGTCTAGATCACATTTCCAAAGATATGAGTCATTTCAATTTTAATTATGAGCAAACCAATTGAAGAGAACCCAACTAGAGCCCCCATTAGGTTTAGGAATGAAGCTCACTCCTTTGTCAAATCAGAGCATGTAATTGAAAGAGACCGGGAAAAGGAGGACATCATCGAACTGTTGTTGCCTAAAGAGAAAACTTGTCAACTCAGTCTTTCTGTTATCTCTGCAATTGGGTTTGGTGGATTGGGGAAGACTACATTAGCTCAATTTGTGTATAATGATGTCCGAGTACAAGCGGGTTTCAGGGGCGGAGCTAGAAATTTTTGAGCGGGATGTCATCATATATAGCATCGACAATAAGATCGAGAAAAAAAATCGTATAACACAACGTGTTCGATAGTACAAACTAGTGTCAACCTATATGGTTTTGAAAATACTACAAATATATAAAACGAAAATAAGGATAAAAAATGAAAATAAAGATAAAAAATGCAATAAATAAACATTGCATTATTAACATGTAATAATGTATAATTAGATATAAATAATTTAAACTTGCGTAACTTCTTACCATATTCTCAAAATAAGTAATATAACCTATGGTTTCGAAGCTCTCGAGATGAATTATAATATTTGAATGTCAATTTAAGTAAAATATTAAAGTATTATAGTATATTAAAATAAAACTAAAGTGACTAATACTGCTGTAATTTTCAACCATTCATAACTTTTTACTCAGATGTCGGATAGGGAGTATTATATATCAAAACGAAGCTATCGACGAGGAGAATACACTAGATAATTTGTCGGATGTGTGTGTGGGGGGGGTGTGTCACGTGACCCCCTAGCTCCACCTCTGGGGGTTTGAATTGTGTCTATGGGCTTGTGTTAATTACTTTTTGGATCTAAAGGAGGTCTTAGTGACAATCGATCTTAATTAACATCTGTTCTTGGGTCTAAACCCGATGACAACAGTTTAGATCACTTGCATGCAAAGGCAGTTGTGGAAGAAAATTAGGGGGAAAAAATATTTCATGGTGTTGGATGATGTTTGGGATGAAGATCCATCCAATTGGCATGAGTTGAAAAAAATCCTTGATTGTGGAAAAAACGGTGGTAAGATTTTAGCCACAACACGCAGTACCAAGGTTGTCCAATGTTTGAATGCAATAAAGCCTTACTACTCTGTAAAAAAATCTGTCAGAAGAGAGTGCTTGGGATTTGTTTGCCAAGTCAACATTTGAGGAGGGTGAAATTGTTCATGATTCTGAATTAGTTAGTTTAGGGTAGAAGATTTTCCAAAAGTGTGGATATGCCCCCCTTGCTCTAATTACTAGCTACTGGTAGCATGTTACGATCTAAAGAGAAGGATAAGAAGAGGTGGTTATCTGTAGTGGATAATGAGCTTGCAGATGTTCTTGTTGATAATGAGGATGACGGAATCATGAAAGTCTTAATGTTTAGCTACATTTGTCTCCCGTCTCCATTAAAGGATTGTTTTGCTTATTTCTCAATCTTGCCTAAAGATTATAGATCTGAAAAGGATGTGTTGGTTCGTATGTGGGCAGCCCAGGGTTTTATTAAGGGAGATCCTAAGCAGAGTTTGGAGGAAGTAGGGGATGCATATTTCTTTCAAATGGTTGATAGGTGCTTCTTCCAAGAGGTGGAAATGGATACATGGCAAGGCTATCCCAGATACACTTGTAAAATGCATGATTTGCTACATGATTTAGCATTACAAGTTGCAGGAGATGAGAGTACGTAGATGCTTCATTGGGAAAGTTAAGAGCATGAGTGGAAAGAGCTTGCTTCGTCATGTGTTTGTCAAGTGTGATCGAAATGTCGTGTTTGAACCTTCTGGTCTGTCTCCCCATTGAAAGATGTTAAGGACCCTTTTATTTGATGGTGTTTATAATCCCTTTGAAACAGCAAGCTACTTGAATTCACTTTTGGGGTGTTTTAAAATGTTGCGCGCATTGGAAATTAAATTGTCAAGGCTTATCGACATTGATATGTTACCTGATTCATTTGGAAGATTGATTCACTTGAGATACCTCAATCTATCATACAATGAAAAACTGGAAAAAAAAAATCCGAATTCAATTTGTGAGCTTCAACATTTGCAAACCCTGGATCTTAAGAATTGTTCTTCTCTTGTGGAATTGCCTTTGAACCTTGGGAAGTTGGTGAGCTTGAGACACCTTTGCTTAGAGAATTGCAATAGCTTAGGTTCTTTACCTTAGGGGTTGGCAGATATATAACTACACTACACTTGTGAGTTTGAATCGGTTTATTATGCATCCTAGTAATGGGGGTTTGAGATATTTGGGATGCCGGCCTTGATGATATGTGTGGGACGGGGTTGTGAAAATTGAGCTTCCAAATAAGGGATGGACTGCTTGCATAGAAGATGCAAGAAAATCAAACATGTCGAAAAAGCACAAACTGCATGGATTATAGAGTGGATCAATGATGGTGAACATGGAATGGTCAAGGAAGAAACAGAAGAAGCAGTGATAGAGGCAATTCATCCACAGGAAAATCTTGAGTATTTGTTAATACACGGGTATGTTTGTGATAAACTTCCAAGTTGGGTTTTCTCACATTCAAATCTCAAGGAGGTCCGTCCAGATGGATCCACTTTGGAGTACTTACGTGGTGAGAATGTAAAATTTGAATCTAGTTCGTCGTGCCTTGAAATCCCAAAAATGTGGGACTCGTATCTAAGATGTGTGCCAAATGATTCAATAAAATTCTTAACTTCTCTCAAGTGTTTGCAAATTGAGTTATGTGACATAAGATGTGTGTCTAGTGCTGGCTTGGCGTATCTCACTGCCCTTGAACAGTTGGAGATATCCTGCTGGGGAGACTGGCAATTAAATATTGAAATTGAAGGACATATCTGATCATAAAAGTGGAATGGGGATGCCATGGGAAGCCTTGCAGAGGCTGCGAAGATTTGTAGTGTCATGGCAGAGACACTTACAAAGAGGGATTCAATACCTCACTGCTCTTGAAGAATTGAGGATTACATATTATGAAATCAGGCAAGTAGAAGAAGATAATGAAATGACGGATAAAGGACCTGATGCGGGACCATCCAAGACACCTTTGGACACACCTATACTTGGGGATGACCCTATGATTCAATCTCGTGAGAATGATGTCATTCTCAAGAGGAAAAAGAAGGCTCCACCTTGGGTCGTTCGTTTTTGGTATCGTCATGCACAGTTGACAGCTTTTCGACGTCTCAGTAAAATGAGTCGTACGGATTCAATATTAATAGGATTGGATCGTGTCATATCTTGTCAGAACGAGGACGAAGAGATCTACAACTTTGCTGTTGAAGGTTTTTCCAGATTCGACCTAGAGCTTGGCCGAAAATCACATTCTTTGGGCTGTCACTGTTTTATACGAGAAATTCTTAAGTCTTGGAACTCTTTTTATTACTATTTTTAGAGACCTTCTTTATTTAAGTTATTTTAGGTAATTTAGGGATTTCTTTTAATTTCTATTATATTTATTATTTTTATTAAAAATCAGCCCTAGGGTTTTCTATATTAGAACGGCCGATTCCTCCATTGTAACTCAGACACCGCTTTGAATTAGAAAAATACAGTTTGTGTGAAACACGCATGTGAGAAAGTCAATCGATTCGTAGCGTTGCTCATCTATTGCAAATTGGTTATAGATCTAACTTGGTTTGCTTTGAGTTCGTCAACCTCGCGAGAGCTTGGTGATCCAGGTAATCACAAGTCCCCTCCTTGTGCCTCCAAGTTATCCGCTTGCAAATTGGTTATAGATCTAACTTGGTTTGCTTTGAGTTCGTCAACCCCGCGAGAGCTTGGTGATCCAGGTAATCACAAGTCCCCTCTTTGTGCCTCCACGTTGTCCGCTTGGTTGTGTAAGGTTGTAAAGGCGGGCTTTATAGTCGTTGGTATTTGGTTCCTGCCCTCTCAGGAGGTCTGGGGTCTTTGCCTCATTCTATTTTAGTTCGAATCAGTCCTTATCGGTCGAGTCTTTATTGTTTCTTTGTTCGAGTCTTGCTGCGTTCTGTCTTGTTCTTGAGTCGTTTGCTTCCGTTATTATTATTCTAGTTTGATTGTCGAAGATCGGGCCATCCTACGACTAACCCCGTATCAGGACCACTCCTAGCTAAAAGGTGGGCTTCAATACCTCCTGCTCTTCAAACACTGGAATTCAATTTTATTCATAGTGTTACCACTATGAGGCAGGGAAGTAATTAATTAGATGAGGCAGCAGGCCGGTGTTGTCCTTAATTCTCTTCAGAGACAAGGTCTACCTTCATCCGGATAAGGTTTACCTTCATCCGGATAAGTAAAATAAAAGAGCTGGGTACATAGGCTTCATTTAGACAACGAGTCACGCACCAGATAAACCGGTTTGCGTCGACTGGTTTGATTCACTACTAGGGGGCAATGCAAACATTAGATTTTCACCTAAGAAAAAGGGTAGAGACATTATCAAACCTAGGACCCCCTCTTACTTATCCCCTTCCTCGACACCACTGGACCACCACAACTGGAGCAAAAGATTTATATTTTAACCATATTTTCTTAAACGCTCTACTCATTTGACTAAAAAAAAATAAAGTTAACACATAAATTTTAATTTATTTTCCTTTTATTTTCTACTTCTCAGACAAACACAAACACCACAACAAAGACAAACCAAAATAATAGACAGCAATAATTAGATTCACCCCAAAACAACTTAACCCTCAACATCAAACAATTTTTTCGGTAATGCACCGACAAGTCATCGCTCATTCACACCTTTGATCAAAAGATTTCAACATTAATGTTAACTGGACTTACTCTATAGTGAATTATTGCACCTTCAATAATTCCACAAGTGGGCCAATCTTGACAGCGTGACACTTAACTCCCCATCTTTCTCCATTCTTCTTCTTTCTTCATCTTTGAGCTTCTTCATCCTCTCTTTGATCTCTTCTCCTTCCTTCCCTTCCATTAACGCCTTCACCACCTACGCGATATCCTCCCTTTCTGCGACTCCCTCGTCGTTCTTCTTGACCCGGAGTGCCACCTTAACCTCCTCCACCAGCTCTATTGCGTTTATCTTCTGCTCGGCGTACAATGGCCACGCGATGAACCCTACCCCGTTAAGCACACCTTCCAAGACCGAGTTCTACCCGCAGTGCGTCATGAACACTCCAGTCGCCCTATGACTAAGACCATGTGTAACCATGTGTTTTACTTACCTTATAGGTCTTAAAAGGTAAACCCATGGTTGCAAGCCAAACCTTAAGGGAAGAGGTTGGAAGGGGTTACCCCTTCCCACTAAGGTAACCTTCCCTTTTATTTTTACTTTATCTTTTTTTTAAACACATAAGTGGGTCTATTACATACTCCCTCTGTTAATTAAAACTTGTCGTTTACTATTCATGCACGTTTTTTTAGAACGATAAAAACTATATAAAATATTAACTTTTTTTTAAATTTGTTTTTATAAATTCATACTTAATAGTAATAAGTATGATATTATTTAAAAAAATTATTAAAAAAGTTAATATTTTATATAGTTTTTAACACCTAAAAATGCGTGCGTGAATAGTAAAACGTCAAGTTTTAATTAACGGAGGGAGTATTATTTATATATTTTTTAAGTGTTAACCACAAAAATGAGAAACCCCAAAGAGAGAAAAGAACACGCTCTACGCGTCAGTCTCCTCGCCAGTCTACTCGTTTTCTTCCTTCCCCTTTCGAAGTACAATTTCTGGCCACGAAACCGTAGCCACCATGTCTGTCCAGTCTCCCCCTTGTGTAGATCTCTACCTATTGATCGATCCCACTCCGTTTCAGTCGATGATTACCCTATTACGGTTAGATCGAGTATCTACCGCTCTGTAGGCTTGAGTTTAGACGTGTCGCAAGCCAAATTTGTCTGTACAAATCTGAGTTCGGGGATAACTTGTGGGCTTTGTCCTGAGTCTCATCTTTTCGATTTAGGAGTGGACAATCCTGATTTGAGGGGATTATGGAAGTGGTTTATAAAGGATCGGTCTTTTCGACCTCCTCCTTGGCCAAATCGGCATGCTACGGTCGATTGGGGTTGGCGAGTTTGGGGGTTTCTGTTTGGTTCCCTATTCTGCAAGGGGAATGATCTCCAGATGGTTTCTGGCTTCAAGGAAGCCTGCTGTTTGATTCCGTTTGGAGATCGGGTGGCTTCTTTGATCGGTTTACAGGTTTGTGCTTTGAATCTCGGTCTCATCTCCCTATACATATTTGGGTATGGGTTGGGAAAGCCTCGGCTTTCCTCCTTATCTCAAATCTCTCTCTATCTGTCTACAATCTCTCTTTTTTCTAACCAATTATTTTGTGTTATGGTGTATGCTATGGCTCCCCCCTTGATTGTCAAGGGGAAAACACCCATGGGGGTAGAAGATCCTACCCCTAAATTGTCAAAAAACCATGAAAAGCCAACCATGCCGAGAGGCATTCGGATTACTGGGGAGCATCAAGGCTCCAAGGAAGGTGGAAACTCGGAGATGAAAAAGAAAGCCGGAAAAAAGACCAATAGATTGAGTATCAAGCGCGAGCGGATGATGGCTCTGCATCCCTTAAAGGGGAAGGTAACCTTTCTGTGTAATATAATGGCTGCCTATAATCAGCATTTGCTTGATTGTTTTATAAATCGATTGTGGATGTATTATCCATTAGTACCCTTTCTTGCAATCGCTTTCTTTACAATCTGCAACTGTAGGACTACTTCAAGTACAGAGAAAAATGTGAATGGATCCATTAGTACCCTTTCTAGCAATCACTTTTATTACGATCTTCAACTGTGGTCTATGATTAGCATATTGTGGTGTGATCAATCTAAATATAGACTACAGGGTATCTTACTAACGATGTTCCATTTGCCAACAATCAAAGTCAAGTCTATGATGAAATGTTTAAATAAGAATCATTTTTTGGATAGTCAGGTTCATCTACTTGGAGAATACTATAGGTATGCATACCTTCACAGCCCCTCCCCCATAAGTAGTGTCAATATCTATAACCAAACTTCTTTTGCTAATGAATCCATCCCTAAATGGTGTACCTTCCTTATGCCAATTCTCTATAGGCCAAAAGCTTGTGCAGTTGTCATTCGATTCGTTTGGTTAAGCTTCATGTCTTGTTCTTGTAAATCTTGGATTAAGTGCTCCTGGCTAGTTTTGAACAACGTTTTAGTCTGCTGGAGAAATATATATGATAGCCCAATTCTCCATGACTACACTACCAGTAAAACACAGGCCAATCCTCCTTGCAATTTGTTTGATGTTATCCTATATAGGCTACCTCTTGAATCTGTGTACTGGCTTTGTCAAATTGTGTTTCCCTTTAAACCTTCTTTTAATTATTTTAGGATGACGATGAGTAATAATCATGCTAAACGGAGTAGCTTCACCCCTCCCATGTTTGGTCACTCGAAAGCTGATATTTTGGTTCTCTATCATTTCAATCGGCTATGGCTTTACATATATTTCCTCATAATCCTTTGGAGTACAGCTTGTATATCAATTAAAACTTGGCAACACCAGCAACCAAGATCCATATGTGAAAATCACTTAAAGGCTCGAAGCTTTGGAATGTCTACATTCACCCACTTAATGAGTAATCTTACTGACAAAATGATATGGGCACAAAGTTCTTGTATGAAGTACTTACCATGCTGCTTCATACTCCCTCCGTTTCAAAATACATGGTCTTTTACTTTTCGGCACGCTTTTTAAGGAGCGAAAAACTCTATGAAATATTATTTTTTAATTAAATTTTTTTATATAATTAGATACTTATTAGTAATAAGTATCAAATAGTATAAAAATTTTAATCAAATAAATAATATTTTATAGAGTTTTCCGCTCCTTAAAAAACGTGTTAAAAAGTAAAAAGCCATCTATTTTGAAACGGAGGGAGTACAATTTATAGATATTAAATGAAAATTTGTTTTTGGAATGTTAGGGGTTTAGGAAGACCTAGTCTTTGGACAGATATCAAAGCGATGAAAACAAATGAGCACATAGCCTTAATGGCTGTAGCGGAAACCAAGACAGATAAAATTCCTCTTGAAAAAACTTGGTCCGGATGCGGATTCAACAAAGCTGTTTGGTCTGCCGGTAACGGCAAATCAGGTGGATTAGGAATAATGTGGAATGAAAACTACCTACTAAACGAAACAATCACAGTGGAAATTCATTTGCCAAGAATTATCGGCGTAAAGTATTCCTGTGTTAGCAACGATTTCGTTGGGATGATCTTTTTTGTTTATGGTCCTCCGAATGCAGCTGATAAGGTTGCGTTCTGGAGGGAGCTCACAAACATTATCTCAAGACAAACTTTGCCGTGTATGGTAATCGGTGATCTAAACGAGATTGGTAACAATAATGAAAAAATGGGTGGAGTAATACATAACCATACTAGATTTCAAAGACTAAATGAGTTCAAAAATCAATGCGGTCTATTAGATATCCCGACTGTAGGGAACACATTTACATGGAGGAAAAAGGTGGATGATGTGGACAACATAAAGGAAAAACTTGATCGTGTGCTTGTGCAGCACCAATTCCTAGACTCATATCCAGAGATCATGACCACAAACGGTGCCTTCTCGACCTCTGATCATTGTCCTATCACTACAACCCTCGATAGTCGAACACTTTTCAAGCCACCGCCATTCAAATTTGAGAATATGTGGATCAAGAGAAACGACTTCCGAAATGTTGTTAAACAAGCATGGCGGACTGACTGTCACGGTTCTGCTATGTTTCGTTTAATAAATAAAACAAGGATTGTTAAACAAAATGCCAAGGAATGGAACAAATATACGCTAGGAAATATTTTCAGGCAAATACAAAATGTGGAAAAAGAGCTTATTGCATTACAAGCAGTGAATTCTCTCAGTCAAGCGAACGCTCATAAAACAAGGGAAATGACACTCATTAGGAAAAAAGAGTCACTATTAAAATACCAAAAAGATTATTGGGGCCAACGAGCAAAATCAAAACATATCAAAATGACAGACTGTAACTCATCGTACTTTCATAGGATAGCTTCTGGGAGGAGAAATAGGAAAATAATACGGAAAATCACAACTTCTGAAGGAACTCTGATTTTTGGTGAGGAAAATATCCGAAATGAAATCCGTCGGGACTTTATGACTCGTTTCTCCAAAGAACAAATTAACAAGAGATTATTAGATAAATATTTGGAGTTAATTCCGTCATCCATTACTAATGCGGATAATCTCCGCCTCATTGAACAACCATCAAATGGGGAAATAAAAAATGCGGTCTTTTCTTTAGGAAAAAACAAATCGCCAGGACCAGATGGGATGACAGCCGAATTCTACACATCGTATTGGGATATAGTTGGGATGGATGTTATTCGTGCTGTAAAAGCTTTCTTCCATTCGGGCAAGCTCCTCCGACAAACCAATCACACGTTTATCACACTATTGCAAAAATGTGACAATCCCACTAAAACGGGTGATTATAGACCTGTCAGTTTGTGCTCTACCATTTATAAAATAATCTCAAAAATTCTTACAGAAAGGTTGAAACTAGTGATTGGAAAATTAATTCATCCACTCCAAGGTGCGTTTGTGTCAGACAAGGCTATACAAGATAATGTGTTAATTGCACATGAGATATTCCATTCTTTCAAAACCCGGAAAGGTGCGGAGGGGTGGCTTGCCATTAAACTAGATATGGAGAAGGCGTATGATCGTGTAGATTGGGAATTCACTTCGAGTGTTTTAAAGAAATTTGGTTTTCACAACAAATTCATTGAATTAATAATGGAATGTGTAACCACCGTATCCTTCTCAGTGTTAGTCAATAATGGGCCTACTGATTTGTTCCCAGCGAACAGAGGACTAAGACAAGGTGATCCGCTCTCCCCCTTTCTCTTTATTCTTGGGGCAGAGGTGATTGCTAGAAAACTATCTGCTGAGGCTAATCAGAACAAATCGGATATTGGTTTCTCGTTTGGACGATCTAGAGTTAGAATCCCTTTTCTATCATTTGCCGATGACATTATTATTTTCTCCAAAGGAAATATGGAGGCGTTGATGTATAGCAATTGGCTAGACTGGCCAATTGCTAAACTAAAAACGTCGATCTTGCTTATGCTCTTCGTATTCCGTGAATTGACACCAATTAACTAAATAACCATGAAAGTATACGAACCGGGATGTGGTTTTGGATTGATAATCGAAGAACCCTAATTCCGTTAAGGGTTTCTTCAATTCTATATTCAATCTCCTTAATTCAAAGTGCGGAAACATAAATTTATAGTAAAGCTAACCAATCCTTCCTTGCAAAGGAAAAGGGGTTTGGATAGATTAATTCTACCTAAAGATAAATGAAATAACTTTAAGATAAATAAACCTAAGAAGATAGATAACTAATAACTTAATCTAAAATCCTAATATATAAAAATAATAAAATAATTAACGCCGTTTCTTTAACGACTCCCAAGGTGGAGCCTTCTTCTTCCGCTTGAGGATGACATCATTCTCCTCCATTTGAAATCGACTCGTCCTCGAGTCGTCGCCTGGATCAAGATCGTTGTTTGACCCACAGAAGGCCATCTTGACCCGCATCATTCTCCCCCTCTTATCTTCGATTCGTCCTCGAATCGAGGCGGCGATGATCAGCGAGGAAGGAGCAGCAGCCTTCAAAGAAGATGATGGAGGAATGAGTGGAATAGGTGCCAGGAGAATTCGAGGTATAGGAACCCCAAAAACAACACATTTATGCGCGATCGTTGAACAGACTTGATCTTCAACAAGAATAGGATCAATGACCACACAAATCTCAGCAGCTGGAACTTCATGAACATTCCCAAGAGGTACAATCGCTAACTCTTGAGACACGTCATCAAGTACCTCATCCTCGTCAACGGAATCAACATGATCGTCCTGCAGAACACTGTCGCAGTCTGCTTGTAACACAAATTCGGAGGCCTTTCCGGAAGATTCTGACAGCGTGTGACCCACCGTTGGAAAGCTCGTCGAGTCAGCTTCGCAACAAGACTGAGTTGACTCAATTCCGAGTTCGGAATCAACGGGAATCTGCGAAACAAAATCATCGTGCAGTGCAGTCTCTTGGCCAACGAAAGTATCCGAAACAAACTCCTTTACCTTCCCGTCGGCCGTATAGTAAAGACAAATTACGTCCACATCGGGGGAGGATATCTCCACGATCTCATCGGTAGGTGACGCGTGAGGCTGACTATCAAGAAGTTTGTGAATATAAGCCTTCCTCCAAGCGTCATCAAGCCAATTAGCTTGCCGTTGGGCCGCTTCCTCCAACTTTCGTTTTCGTTTCTCCTCAACTTCTCGTTGTTGGAGAAGCCAAATCTGACGGAGGCGACGTTGTTGTTGTTGTTTCTCCTCCTCAATTGCGGCTTGACGTTGACGCTCAAGGAGTTGTTGTTGTTGTTGTCGATGGGTCTCTTCTTGCCTTTGAAGCCAAAGGTGACGCCTTTGAGCCTCTTGTTGTCGTTGATGCTCAAGTTGTTGTTCCAAGGCTCTCTGTTGCAACAAGCGTTGGCGTCGTTGTTGTTTAGCACGTTCCAAAGCAAAGAATCCATCCAATGGATCGGGATCATCGTCCAAATCACCCCAAATTTCCCAAGCCATCAAATCAAAACATAAGTAACATCAAAGAAACAAAGAGCGTAGCATAACCTGTCTCTGAGTACCAATTGATGTATAGCAATTGGCTAGACTGGCCAATTGCTAAACTAAAAACGTCGATCTTGCTTATGCTCTTCGTATTCCGTGAATTGACACCAATTAACTAAATAACCATGAAAGTATACGAACCGGGATGTGGTTTTGGATTGATAATCGAAGAACCCTAATTCCGTTAAGGGTTTCTTCAATTCTATATTCAATCTCCTTAATTCAAAGTGCGGAAACATAAATTTATAGTAAAGCTAACCAATCCTTCCTTGCAAAGGAAAAGGGGTTTGGATAGATTAATTCTACCTAAAGATAAATGAAATAACTTTAAGATAAATAAACCTAAGAAGATAGATAACTAATAACTTAATCTAAAATCCTAATATATAAAAATAATAAAATAATTAACGCCGTTTCTTTAACGACTCCCAAGGTGGAGCCTTCTTCTTCCGCTTGAGGATGACATCAGGCGTGTGACAAGGTCAAAAACATTATGACTGAATACTGCCAGATCTCAGGCCAGAAGATTAATTATGCGAAATCAGTCTTTCAATGCTCGCCAGGGATTGCTAGAAGCCGTTTCCCGAGTATTGAAAGGTCTTTAAATATAACCAATCAGACAAAATTAGACAAATATCTTGGATGTCCGATCATAAATGGCCGAGTCAACAAGACCACATTTGAAGAAATCATCAACAAAACAACGGCACAACTTGCTAAATGGAAAGCGAACACTTTGTCTCAACAGGGTCGATCAGTTCTAATCAACTCTAACTTGGCGGCAAAACCACTATATACAATGCAAAGTTTCATGCTCCCGGCATCAATGCATTCAGATCTTGACAAAGTAAATAGGACTTTCTTTTGGAATAAGGACTTACAATACAAACCATTAATCAGTTGGGAGAAAATTTGCAAGCCAAAAGAATCAGGGGGTTTGGGACTAAGGAAAACAAAAGAAATGAATATCGCTTTACAAATGAAGCTGTTATGGAAAATATTAGCGGAACCAGACAATATATGGGTCAAAATTATTACGTCAAAATATTTAAAAGACACTCACATTCTTAATTACCATGATAACGGGAACGCCTCGTGGCAGTGGTCACAACTAAGGAAACTAGTCATCCCTTTTAAAAAGGGTCTAAGCTGGTCGGTAGGGAATGGAAAATCTATCAAGTTCTGGGAAGACAGTTGGGGGCCACCACATCCTTTATGGAAGCATTGTACTGACCCAACAAACCTAAATTTAAATACTAGAGTAAATGAATTCATAGTCAATAACTCCTGGTGTAGCGGAAAATTAAACCAAGTCCTTCCAGATGACATTGTGCAACAAATTTGTCAGATCCCACTCCCTATTAGTACCATTGAGGATAGATTGTACTGGTGGCCGGATAATAAAGGTTGGTTCACAACTTCTAGTGCTTACAAATTAGCTACTAACGCCACCGAACTTGTAAAAGACGATAATGCTTGGATTTGGAAAATTGATACCCCGCCTAAAATCAAAAACTTTTTGTGGAAAATTTGCCATGGCGGTTTACCAACTGCCGGACGACTGGCAAATAAGGGACTATCAATTCCGCCATATTGTTCCATGTGTAATCATCATCAGGAAGACTCTGTGCACCTTTTCTTTGAATGCAAATATAGTTCATTCGTCAGAAGTCTAAAAAATAATGTTAAAATGATAATCGATAATGAGATTAGATCTTCCAGAAACATCAAGATACTAATGTCAAAGATTGGAGCTATATTAACACAAGATGAAAAGAAACAATTAGCTTTCCACTGGTGGACAACCTGGTTGACTAGAAATCTATTTATCTTCCACCATGAGAAACTGCCAACAGAAGCAGGATTTAGCCAAAAAGTGGAAGTGAATCGACAAAACTGGATTAAGGCAGGCAAAATACATGACGAATATAACCACGATGAACCAAAAAGAAATAAAAGGACTGAAAGAGCTAGAAAAAAGAATAATAAGACGAAATGGAAGAAACCACCCTCTGGCTGGGTAAAATTAAACTTTGATGGCTCAGCTAGCCCAAATCGACAAAGCTCTACAGGTTTCGTCATTCGTAACGACAGAGGAACAATAGTGGCAATAGGTGGGGGGAAAATTGGGAAACAAACACCTTTAATGGCAGAAGCCCTTGCCCTCAGGAGTGGAATTATAAATGCTAGACAATTGAACATCGACAAACTCATCATTGAAGGTGACTCGCTCATTATTATCAATTTTCTTAGTAAAGGCATCAAATGCCCATGGGAAATTGAACTCGTCATGTCTGACATCTGTTCTCTCATCACTGGAATTAACGAAGTTTCGTATTCACACATTCTTCGTTCTGGTAATTGCGTGGCTGATCGGGTTGCACACCTTGCCCACGTAACCAATAATCCCAATCTACATAGTGATTCTGGTCTCGCTGACCTCATCCGCAAGGATGCCATCGGATAACGACTCCGTCGTATCCGAATTCTTACCCAATCAAAAAAAAAAAAAATTATATATTTTTTAAACACACAAGTGGGGAACAAGGTAACCTCTTGGTTGCAAGGGTAACCTCTAAAGAAGAGGTACAAAAATTGCAAAATAATTTAGAGAAAAAAATATATGAGGTGACAAATTATAATAAGGTGATAAAAATTGAAAAGGGGAAGAGGTAACCCCATGGTTGCACATGCTCTAAGGACCTCTACTTGCGGTGCCCACGAATGCACCACCAGACCCCGCCCCTCGGTCCTCTCCACGAACCCTTGGGGTAGAAACCCTAATGGATTACTTTCTTCTTCCAAGCCCAAGAAGGCTCCGTATGAAACCGAATCATTCGGGGTCCTAACCACCCAAAGGAACCTTTGCTGGCTCAGCTAAAGACCCCATGCTAGCTCGGTCACCTGCTTGGTGGAGAGGGTCCCACCGCTCCCGAAGCTCACGTATAGTACGGAGCCTAGCGGCTGCTCATCTAGCCATCTTAAGCAACCCGATGGATCACTTTTCGAACCCGCCCTAACAATTGGACCCACAACATGGACCGGTGGCACGACCTTCGTTAAAGGCCTAATGAGACCGTCCTCTAAGGACTGAAAGCTATTCAATATAATCGCTTCACATAACTCGAACCTCTTGCAATGATCGATCGATGAACAACTTGGGGTGTGCAGTGTTGCGGTGGAAGAGCGGATCAGGAAGATCCTTCACTCGAACCGTAGGGCATCCGGGGAAGTTGAGGGGCTCATCCGGGCCCCATACGTCGGACGACTCGATCTCCTTAGGGAGGTGGAGGAACATGGATAAGCAGATTCCGGAGGCAGAGAAGAATATGGAGGACTTGATCCCGAGCTCCGAGCTGACGTGGATGACGTCGGTAGCGAAGATGTCGACGATCAAGAGCTCATGGGAGATCTCTTGGAGGGTTTGGCGGAGAAGGGGATGGAGCGGCTGATTGATAGCATGATATGGGAGAAAACCTCGTCATGGAAGTCGGAGAAGGCGCGCGGGGAAAGACGGAGGTGGGAGGTTGATGATGTCGAAGGCGGTGGCGGGGAGTGAGGAGAGCGCCGGTGGGGTGGTAGGAGCGGAGGTGTTAGCGTCGGCGGTGCTCGGGATGAGGATGAAAGTCAAGAATAAAGAGGGGTTGTGGAAGAGGAGGTGTCGGGCGAACTCGGCGAGTGAGATGAGGTGGCCGGCGCCCGGGTTCGGGATGATGGCTATGTGAGTTTGCTTGTTTGGAGTTGCATCCATGGATGCCATAGCTAATAGCTTTGTACGTAGATGCAAAGTGAATATATAAGGCTGAGAGTATTGAAACCTCTCTATTGCATCATTTAATTAGGGCGGTTCAAAAATTAGAGCGCACTATAATCAGACCGGAATCGGGTCGAAATTACTACTCTTGAATCGGACCGAGATTATTATGGTCCGATCATGTATTTTGGAACGGAGGGAGTACTATGTTAGGGAAAACTGATAGAACCTTTATGCTAAAAATTCAGATTGAAAATCATACAATGACTCTCTTGTCTCTATATTTCTATATGCACTAACAACCACGACAGACAAAGTGCTCTTTTGGAAAGATATTTATAAAAGAGTCAACAACCATGTGCTGCCCATCGTATTAATAGGTGACCCTGAGAAAATGGGAGGGTCACCCCGTTGTTAAAGAAGAACTAAATCTCCATACGATTTCTTGTAAAGGTTTTCCCTTTACTTGGCGAAAAAATAAAAGCACAAATTAAACAACACAACAGAGACTAGACCGAGTTATACATATGGTTCACCAAGACATTATCTCAAAATATATATCAGTCTATATGTCCAACACCATCCCTTCGCCTCATCTGACCACTGCCTCATCACTGGCAGCTAGGTAAGGAAACAAGTAAAAAATGATCCCCATTCCGTTTTGAAATTACTTAGACCGCAAATCCAAAATATGAACATCACCAGGTTTGGAAAAACAAAATGGAAGGATCTATGACCTACAAATTAGTCCAAAAACAGAAACTATAAAAAGAAAAACACAAAGCAATAGTGAAAAACCCACTCCAATAATACTAGTATCTTTAAACAAGTAACAAAATTGGACAAGGATATAACAGGTCTTCAACTAAACTAATATTGGGGAAACATAAATGAGTAGCAGATTGTAAAACTCTCGCGTCTAGAGAATAAACGTAACCATCGCCTAAATTTTAATCTTAAATTCTGGAAACAACGAGCGCGAGTAAAGCATCTCCAACTGGAAATAGCAAACGCTATTTTTTGGTTGGAGTTTCTGTTCAGACTAACTGAGCACCCACATACAGAGAAGACTATTATCTTTCAGAGTTATAGTTTTTTAGATCATTAATTTGCTACCTTGCTCGTTTGCATACAATAATGGTAGATCCCTTGTACTGAATTCACATAATATATTGATACCTTCCCCTCTTAGTTGATGAGTGTGTGACACTGTGACTTGAAATTCAGTGATATATCGGTTTTATGTTTCACTATCAGTAACATTTTGATCATATCAGCTGAAATGTAACTTCTTCTACGAAAAACCTCATACATTGTGATGAATAAAATAAAGTAATAAACAATAATCTAGAAGGGGAATGAATAGAGTATGACAAATTTTCGCAAACTTTCTGCAGACGGAATTTCAAGGCCTTGAAATAAATCTCAAGGTTTTGAATCAGAACTCAAGGTTTTGAAATGATTTCAGAAACCTATTCAGCTGTACGAAAATAAAACTTATCAAAGTATAATGTGGAAATTAAATATGAAAGTAAAACTTAAAGAACACGAGAATTGTTAACGAGGTTTAGCACAACTTGGCCTACGTCCCCGCCTAGGGTTCTCCAACTCGTAGGATTCAAAAGCACTATTATTAATTTCACTTCTTATGGATCCCAGATACAACTGAGAAGATCTTTTCTTTCTTCTAAACACTCGAAGCCTCACCCGCTTCTATCTAGTCAACTCAAACCCCTTAGAGTCCTAGATACAATTTAGAAGAAAGCCTCACCTGCTATTATCTAGTCAACCCAAAACACTTGTTAAATAATAGCCTAGTGAATACGTTAGAGTAGATATATACTCTTAGTATAACACTTTAGACTTGTACAATGAAGTTCTAGAAACTCTCAATCTCTCAAAAGATAAAGCAAGAACAACAATGGAGAAAGAGAGAATCAAAGGCAGATGATTGCAATGGAGAACGCTTTGCTTGTAGATTGAATGCTCGAGTAGTATTCTTCTCCGCTTGCACCATCTCTTTTATAGGTTGCATGGGCTGGGCTGATTTTTTAACGTTTGAATTTGAATTGTCAAATCTTTTCTTTCCACAAAATCATACCACAATCTTCAACAAATCTTCTCTTATCTTCATATCATATCTAGCATTGAATAGAAAATTCCAGCCCTTTCTAGAAAATTTTCCAGACACCAAATCTTCCAGAATCTGCATAAAAAATCTCAGCAACCTTTTCAAATATTTAATATAAAATATGCACATAAAAATCTTTAACAAATAAATATATAAAATATTCGACATATCCAATTCATCTAATTTGTCATTGCTGTCAACACCTTGAAACTAAAGTCTTATTTTGTCTTTCATCAATCTTTCTCAAAGACCTGTAAGGTTAGCTCGAATCGTGGTGGAGTCTTCACATGAATTGAATACCTTCATTTTTCGAAAGCAGTGGCACTTTTGTCAGATATTTTGACAAGTAAAAACAGCATCGAATACCTTCATTTTTCGAAAGCAGTGGCACTTTTGTCAGATATTTTGACAAGTAAAAACAGCATCGAATATTGATGCAGTTTTGTCATTGATTGTGTGAGTTTTTTAATCTCCCAGTTGTCAAAAATCGATCATACACAGTGGCGGATCCAGGAATTTTTGTAGGGGGGGCTGAAATTTTTTTCCGAAAAATGTCGGCTTAAAATGTTCGAATCTAATATTGTACCTATATACCCTTAACACCTTCAGTCCTGCTTATTTGTTGTATGACACTAAAAACGCCACTATACTGTTTTGCGGATTCAAGAACCTACATTACCAACTGTAATGTAACACTGAACTTAAAAAAATTACCGCTAAACTACAATATCATTTAATTAATATTTTGAAATATGCAGAACTCCTCTCACAAGCACAAGTTTCTGACTGACCAACTCTGAAATTATGTGCAAAATTAATATAATGGTGGTCATTCATAGTAAAGTAACAAATTCACAAATTCATTCTCACAACCAAAGTTCTGAATCATAAACAACAAATTCACAAATCTATTTCTCACCATAACCACAAACCACAATTTTAATTTTCAAATCACACATCGCAAATACACAAATTTATTTCTCATCGATCAAAAACCCTAATCGAAAATCCACAAATTGATTCTCATTCTTCAACTCTCAACTCCACAAATTCTAATCAAAATTGATTCACACTCAATCAATTCAAAACAATCAAATTAAAAGGAATAGAAGAAAAAATAACTTACCTTTTGATGTTTAGATTGAAGGGTTGTTTCAATTCTCCGAGTGCGTCTCGTAAGTAGCCGCCCAGGGGAAGGCTTCCCCTTCACACGTTCGGCCGGAGATGGAGATGGCAACGGCGCCGACGGGTCGACCGGAGGGGGAGGTGGCAGCGGCGGCCTGCGGCTAGGAGAACCTCTCACGCTTGCTCGATCTATCTCTCTGTTGCTCTCTCCGAGTATGTCTCGTCAGTAGCCGCCCAGGGGAAGGCTTCCCCTTCACACGTTCACCCATTTAAATGATCATGTGTTCTATCCGTTGGGCTAATTCATCTTTTGTGTTTTTATTTTACTTTACTTCTATATATTATTAAATTAACAGATATATAAAAATATACTTAAACCCTTATTTTGGTCAGCAGGGGGCTTCAGCCACCCCGAACCCCCCGCACAGGCCCGTGCATAAGCATGTTCAGGTGGTTCAATGGAATAGGGCCCCCAAAGAGAATTATAAACACATCCAGTCAACACAAAACCTGTGAAGGGGATGCACCCAGTCAACACAAAACCTGTATGAACCTCAAGGAGATGCACCCCATCTTTTCTTGGGCTTTAAACAAATGTGCCCATTGAGTATTCAGCCATAGAACACCACCGGTTCTCCATTGCAAGTTGATGCCAAAACCCTACCCTTATCTTTGTCTCACAATATCCATCAACCCCAAACTTCCAAAACAAATAAAGCTTCTTCGACGTATAGGTGCATAGGAGTCACCGGGTTTAGGAAAGAGCTCAACATTGAGATTCGGACCGTTTGGTTAAACTGTTCTGATACTTTACTAGCGCACTGTGAAGCTTGTTGAGGTTCATGATTGAGAGTAGTAGCATAAGACACAGTAGCATTGTGAAGTTTGTTGAGGGTCATGTATGCCTGCACTAGTAACATATTATATAAGCAGTGAGATCTCACTCTAAAATCAATTGATTATAAAAGAGAAATAGTCCACCGTTGACTTGTAATATTAGACTCTCAACATGAAAATCTTTAATTTTGTCACATTTCAAAAGGGGCGGATCTATTCACAAATATGAGAAATAGTCCATCGTTGGCTTTCGTCTTTCGTCTACGTCCTTATCCCTTTCGGTCTGGTTGTTTTTAGTTTTGCTTTTGTAGAGTGTTATTACTTGTATCTGGCACAATCTTTGTATTTTGTGTTTGTTTAGACGGTTTTCCGTCTGCTAACTTGTCGGCTTTCGAGGTTCAGATTTGTCTGACCTCGAATTTTTTCCTAAAAAAAACAGAAGTGGTCACGTGACCACGGAATAAAAGGGTTGGGTACATTGGCTTCATTTAGACAACGAGTCACGCACCAAATAAACCGATTTGCGTCGAACCTAAGAAAAAGAGTAGAGGCAATGATCGAACCTAGGACCCCCTCTTACTTCTCCCCTTACTCCACACCACTACACCACCAACTAGAGCAAAAGATTTATATTTTAACCATATTTTCGTAAACGCTCTACTCATTTTCCGTCTCTCCTAACTCAAAAAAAATAAAGTTAACGCATAAAAAATTAATTTATTTTCCTTTTATTTTCTACTGCTTGAATTTGTAAATAAAGAGCGGAAAAAATAAAGTTAATGCATAAAAATTTAATTTATTTTCATTTTCTTGAATTTGTAAATAAAGTGCAGCAATGTCCGGAATTCGAACTGGGAACTTTGGGTACTACCCGCAAGTCCTTTCCAGTGAGTCATTCCGAAATAGTTAAACACAAACACACACAAACACTACAACAAAGACAAACCAAACTAATAGGCAGCAATAATTAGATTCACCCCAAAACAACTTAACCCTCAACATCAAACAATTTTTTCGGTAATGCACCAACAAGCCATCGTCCATTCACACCTTTGATCAAAAGATTGCAACATTAATGTTAACTGGATCGGACTTACTCTATAGTGAATTATTGCACCTTCAATAATTCCACAAGTGGGCTAATCTTGAGAGAGTGACACTTGACTCCCCATCTTTGCCCATTCTTCTTCTTGCTTCATCTTTGAGTTTCTTCATCCTCCCTTTGATCTCTTCCCCTTCCTTCCCTTCCATTAACGCCTTCACCGCCTCTGCGATATCCTCCCTCTCTACGACCCCCTCGTCGTTCTTCTTGACCCGGAGTGCCACCTTAACCTCCTCCACCAGCTCTATTGCGTTTATCTTCTGCTCGGCGTACAATGGCCCCCCACGCGATGAACCCTACCCCATTAACAACACCTTCCAAGACCGAGTTCCACCCACAGTGCGTCAAGAACCCTCCAGTCGCCCCATGGCTAAGGATCTCTACTTGCGGTGCCCAAGAATGCACTACAAGACCCCGCCCCTGGGTCCTCTCCACGAACCCTTTGGGTAGAAACCCTAATGGACTGCTTTCTTCTTTGGACTTCGAGCCCGAGGTTACATAGGAAGCCGAATCATTCGGGGTCCTAACCACCCAAAGGAACCTTTGCTGGCTCAGCTCAAGCCCCCATGCTAGCTCGGTCACCTGTTTGGTGGAATGGGTCCCACTGCCCCCGAAGCTCACGTATAGTACGGAGCCTAGCGGCTGCTCATCTAGCCATCTTAGGCAACCTGATGGCTCGCTTTTCGAACCCGCCCTAACAATTGGAGCCACAACATGGACAGGTGGCCCGGTGTTCATTATAGCCCTAATGGGGCCGTCCTCTAAGGACTGAAAGCTATTCAATATAATAGCTTCACATGACTTGAACCTCTTGCAATGATCGGCGAGCCACTTGGGGTGCACAGTGGTGCGGTGCTGAATCGGATCGGGAAGATCCTTCACTCGAACCATAGGGCATCCGGGGAAGTTGAGGGGCTCATCCGGGCCCCATTCGTCTTGTGTTTCGACCTCCTTAGGGAGGTTGAGGAACACGGATAAGGAGATTGCGGAGGCAGCGAAGTATAGGTAGGACTTGATCCCGAGCTCCAAACCGACTTGGATGACATCGGTAGCAAACATGTCGACAATCAAGGCTGCGACAGGGAGCTTATGGGAGATCTCTTGGAGGGTTTGGCGGAGAAGGGGGAGGGAGCGGCTGATTGATTGGAAGATACGGGAGAAAACCTCGTCATGGAGGTCGGAGAAGGCGGGGAAAGACGGAGATGGGAGGTTGATGATGTTGAAGGCGGTGGCGGGGAGTGAGGAGAGCGCCGGTGCCGGTGGGGTGGTAGGAGCGGAGGTGTTAGCGTCGTCGGCGGTCATCGGGATGATGATGAAACTGAAGAATAAAGAGGGGTTGTGGAAGAGGAGGTGTCGGGCGAACTCGGCGAGTGAGATGAGGTGGCCGGCGCCCGGGTTCGGGATGATGGCAATGTGAGTTAGCTTGTTTGGAGTTGAATCCATGGATGCCATAGGCCCATAGCTAATAGCTTTGTATGTAGTTGTTAAGCTAGTGATTATGAGAATTGAGAACAACAAATTGATCGAATATAAAGGCTGAGAGTATTGGCCGGAACTTGAAAGCCTTAGATTTCTTTTAGGTTGGGTGGGGCCGTGGGGGTCCTTGTAGTTGTGGTCCCGTCGATAAGATATCCTCATATAGTCATATATATGTAGTTGTGGTCCCGTGGATAAGATATCCTCATATAGTCATATGTAGTGGAAACCCTCTATTGTAGCGATCAGATCAGAATGATATTGGTCTTGGATCGGACAGAGATTATTATGGTCCGATTTACTATTCATTAAAAATGCAATTTTGGGTTTTATTGCAAACAAAATTATAGGCTAACCCTCGCATCAATCATCTCGGTGTCAAATAGATATTAAAAAAAAAAGCAGAGATCTGATGGCAACAGCACAAGGCTCGTCTGTCGCCAAGCGATTCGACCATTAGTATGTGGCAGAGGGTAGTAAAGATTCCCGGTAACATAATATAATATGTATCACTCGGTGTATCACAAAATTAGTTTATATGAAAATTATTGTTAAAAAAAATTTCAAAAATTATAACAATATTGTATTTAATAATTCATACAGATTTGCAAATTTTTTTTTTGAAAAATCATTAGAAAACAAAATATTTTGCTAAAATGTTGTTATTTTGTGACTTTCACTCATATGTATTTTTTAATAAAATATTTTTATGATTTTTCAAAAAAAAAAAATTTACAAATATGTATGAATTATCAAATACAATATTGTTATAATTTTTTAACAATAATTTTAATAGAAACTAATTTTGTGACACATTGAGTGATACACGGACACACGGTGTGTTATAGGTGATCTCCATTGGGTAGCGGCAAATCCTCTTTAGGAAAGTTATAAGCATTTCAACTTTCAGAAGGGTTACATCATTTACCAAACTGATATATTTTTATCGTAATTATCATTTGTTAAACTGAATACCTTAATAATATAATTATACCCGAAAACTTCAAATTATGAGGTTATATTGAAATATTTGAAAACAATGAAATAACATGCGCGATTTATGTTTTATTCTAATTACGTATCCATAATATTGATGATTATTTTAAAATAAAAATTAGGCCAGGTTTGTTTTCACAAGAAAAAAATTTATGGTAAAATTTTCACCCACTTAACCAACAGTTTCAAGATCCGCCACTGGTATGTGGTCAAGACATCAACAATGCAGATTGTGCTCTCTATTGTAGTCAATGAGAAGTGGCCAATTCAACAAATTGACATCCAAAATACCTTTCTTAATTCTTTACAGTGACCTTGACGAGGATATCCAAAATATTTTCCTTTCAACCACTGATTTTAAAATCAATGGTTGAAATTCTCTCAACTCTACCCATAAAGTTTTTTACAAACTCTATGGGATCCAAAGTGACCTGAAATGCATAATAAAACGCCATGATTTATTCGAATTCATAATCTTAACAATTGGAAGCTGTTATGCCATGGGAACATCTAGAACACCTGCGGAGCTATTTTTATGAAGAATTACACACTTGAGAATACAACAAAATCAATAAGGAAGATGTCAATCAGTCTTCATCTGGTCCACATTCTGAACTCTGAGTTCTAAGCTGTTGCGCCTTTTCATCATCAAATCCCAAAGATGCCAATATCTTTTGGCCCGGTGATCCCTCTTCCGACCATATGCCAAGGAGCAAATTACTTACTGTGATCTCTCTCTTCTTACCTGCAAGTAACAACATCCATTAATACGCTTCACCTTCTTTTCTTTTCTTTTTTGCCACATTACACCAAATTAAACAACCATGGAAAAATCGCTCATTCAAGGGTATTTTTTATCAGAGAATGACCAAATTTATCATACTTCAATGTGTGTATATAATACCTCTCCCAAACCCTGGCATAAGATTCAAACAAATACGCAAAACTAGTTCAACTACTGTTTACATTTCATGGGGGAACTATTACTATATCGGAAGAAATAGAAAGCATTCATAGAATATAAAGAAAACATAAATCAGGATTTTGCTGTCAATCATTGTTGCATAACCATCAAATTCTTCTGTGGCATGATAAGGAATGATAAATTTTAATGCATTATCATTCAGTATAAAAAGGGAAAAACTAATCTTGTTATTGTTCAAGTGTTCATGAATCTTAAGAACAACATAGTCCATTTGGGTGAAAGTAAATCATGAACCTCCCAAAACCCACATGATTAATCTTCGAAGTTGGTATGTTTTCTATTGTAAATGAACATCAAATTCAGAGGCAGTTGTCCACAACCTTCAGTAAGCAGAATCAAGATATCTCAGATAATCAGACAGATTCTATTGCAATAAGGCGAATGTCACTTAGGAGATAGGCATCCTCTACTCTACCAGTAAAAAGGGTAGGAAATTAAAAATAGTTGAAGTCTTGTAAGATAACTACTCCGTATAATAAAGAGATCCACAGCACATTCCCACAGAGAGTGTTAACATAACAAACTGCTACTGTAGGAATTCAACTGTGAGTAAGCTATCAATGAACGCCGACGTCAACCAATTTTGGCACAAATTATCCAAAATAGGAAATACTCATGTCACTTTCTTCAAAAACATAAACTTAAACTTACTCTTAACACTTAAATTCATCAAGAATGTCTATAAGAACATGGCGAGACCATCAGGCATTTGCATCATTATGAATGAGGTACAAGTGCTAATAAGTAATTTCCCTGAAAGCCCTTTATTGCCCCGAACAAAATTGAACCTCAAGATACTACCCCTTAACAACAAAGACAATGTCCATGGAAAAAGTAACCTCAACGATAGTAAGATGCCAGATATTACCTGATTTGAGCGTTTCATCAACAGCTGAATCTAATGCTCTTTGAGCTGCTTCGGTTAGAGGTGGATGCTCCGGGCTGAAGAAAAAAAATTCGCCTTTTCCAAGCAACTTTACAGATTCCTCTTTTACCTTTGTGAGTGTAATTCCGAGTGATCTCAAAAACTTTGCAGTATGGCTAGTCCCTGGAAGTAAAATCATGGTTCAAATATGACGAACAAACACAAACAACTACATCACATTAACAATGATCAAGGATTCCAAAATGTTTATCGAGCCTTAAAGACTTGTTTGTCATCTCAAAAAGGCTTAACATTTATTTTCAAATCAAGGATCAATCATCTCAAACCTATTATAGAATCTCCAGGTTCACAATCAATCAGCCAACTGATTGGGTTGTCAAATGGATCACATAACCCACAAGAGCTCCTGCCATCCAATTTTCTAGGTTTCAGCTCTGATAACTAATGCTGGATTCAATTTGAAACTCATAGATGGAACAAATTAACGGAAAAGTTACATACTTGACAATGGAACATAGAGAAAGAAAAACAAACCTTCAATAAGGATACCCATAAGAAGGGATTCAGTCCCAGTATTGGTGTACTTGAGCTTCCTAGCTTCCAATTCACCCATTGCAAATGCCTTTATTCCCCTCGCAGACCATCTGCCACATCACATTCACTCCCCAACCATCAAAAATTGCCCCAAATCCATTCCCCATTCCACAATTCGTTTAAAACACGCAACCATGAAAGCAAAATTATGAATTAAAACCACTCACTTGGGCAATTTCCCGTCCTTAACCTTCTCCGGATTCCTGTAAAAAAATCAAAACTCAAAATTGGGCAAAAAGAACAAAACGCATTGAAAATCCGGAAATAGATTCGGCCGGGAAGAGATTACCCGGTGGGGAGACTTAAGGAGACGGAGGCAGCAATCCGTCGGCGTGCGGGAGCAAACAAGCTGTTGGGATTTGAACAGCGGAGGGAGAAGGTGAGAGGGGTGCCGGCCAGCCATGGATTATCCAAGCTCTGAGCAAGCGAGATGAAGGAGAAGGAAGGAGATGGGGAAGCGGAAGAAGGTAATCTTGTAGCTCTTCCACGGAGTTGCGTGAAGTGCGCTGAAGGGGGTCTGAAGAGAGAATGGAAGCCATTGTTGAAGAAAACTGTTACCTGTACGAAATGCAAAGACGAGTGTGGGGGATGTGAGGTTTTGGATAGAATGAGAGAGCCACCTCAATATTGGGCCTCTTGGGTTAATTTATGGGCCGGGTGAACTGTTTTGGATCAGGCCCATAAGAAAGATTTTTATTTAAATAAATTTGATATTAATACTCATTTAAATAACTAATTGTTTTTTTTTTGTTTAATTTGGTGAATATCCATTTTTCATGTCAAAATTAAGTAAATGTCCATTTTTTTACAAAATTAAGTAAATGTCCATTTTTTCCAAAAATACCCCTCCTTCCCTATCCCTAACCCTTCCTCCTTCCCCTTTGACCATTTTTAATTTTAACATTGACTAGTCAACATTGACCATTACGGTCAACGCCTGCATTTGATGACAATTTTTTTGTGACAGTTGAGTATATTTTTCTGGTGACAATTAATTATGACAATGATTTTGGTGACAATTGATTTTTTGTGACATTTTATTTTTTCCGGTGACAGTTTGGAAAAAATCTTTTCTAGTGACAATTGATTTTCTTTTTTTCTTGTGATAATTGTTGGTGACAAAAAAATTTGGGTGACAGCTGATTTTCTTCCAGTGACAGTTGTCAGTAACACTTTTCCTCGGTGACAAATGAGGTTTTTTTGCTAATAGATGTTTTCCTGATAACAATTGTTGGTGACAACTATTAATGACAGGATTGATGACAATATATTGTCACCATGATATTGTAACCTTAAAAAAAATGTCACCATAACATTATACATCATCAAGACATTGTCACCAACTACAGAACACTGTTTTCATATTGTTTAATCAACTGTTTTGTCACCAACTTATAAAAAATATTGTCACCAACCTCTTTTCAATAATCCATTGACATCAACAATAAAACAGTGTAACCAACCTATTTTATCAAGCTTTGGTCAATAATCTACTATCACAAATTACAAAACGGTGTCACCAATCTAGTGTCAACCGCCTATTTTTAGAAACTAATCGTCACCAACGACAAAACAGTGTCACCAACCAATTGTCACCAACTACAAAGCACTTTCATCAAACTAAAAAGTTTACAATGCTAATGTTATCACATTTGTCATCTAATATTAACACATTTTTGTTACAAAACTGAAACCCTAGAACAAATGGATCATAGACCCAAGAGAGGCTAAACCTGAGCATACGAAAATTTGGTGTACGGTATAGTTTAGGGTTTAGGGTTTAGTCTTTAGGGTTAAGGCCCTAAACCCTAAATTCTAAACCCTAAACCCTAAAATGTGTGTACAATACCAATGTTATCAAATTTGTCATCTAAAATTAACGCATTTTTGTTACGAAACTGAAACCCTAGAACTAGGGGAGCATAGACTCTAGAGGGGCTAAACTTGAGCAAACGAATAATTCGATGTATAATACTATAATGACATCACATTTGTCATCTAATATTAACGCATTTTTTTTACAATAATAATTCGATGTCAAACTACAAAATATTGTCACCAACCTATTGTCAACAACTACGAAACACTGTCATCAAATTATTTTCACCAACAACTGAACACTGTCACCAAACATTGTCACAAACCAATTGTCACCAACTTAAAGACATTGTCACCAATCTATTATCCCTAAATAGAGAACATTATCACCACCCTCTATTGTCACCAACCTACTTTAGTAATCTGTTGTCACCAACAATAAAATAGTGTCATCAACCTATTGTCATCAAAATATTGTTTCACCGTTTCAGATCAAAATATTGTTTCAACAACTATTTGTTACCAAGACCATGTAATAAAAAAAATGTCATCCCCATACTAAATATCACATGTAGTAATCTATTGTCACCAATGGCAAAACATTATACTGTAGAGTGACTAAAACTAAGTAAACAATAATTTGTTGTCACCAATGACAAAATACTGTCACCAAACTGAAACTCCATCCTTAATCATTCAACAAAAGTTGATCTAGATTCAAGTTGTCATTGAAGATTCCATAGGCTTTAGCTACATAAATTTCTAACTTAAACAAGCAATGATAATCTTGTTTTCTTGTAATTTCTCTAACCACAATGGGCCTGCAATTCCACAAATTGAACAAAACCACAAATTGAACAAAACTAGGCTCCCGTTGTTGGCGCCGCTGAGATGAGGCATCGCGTGTACCGCCGAAGAAGATCCTCCTCGCGAAAGATTAGCTAGTTCCTTCTCAACGTCACAATTTTTGAATAATTTTCTTGAATGTATCTGAATATGCGAACAAAGGGAAACAAGAGATAAAAAAAAACAAGCAATGATAAACACTTGAAATTGAACAACCTATAAAGTAAGAATTGTCACCAAACAAACAATTGTCACCAAAACAAACAAGCAATGATAAACACTTGAAATTGAACAACCTATAAAGTAAGAATTGTCACCAAACAAACAATTGTCACCAAAACAAACGAGCAATGATAAACACTTGAAATTGAACAACCTATAAAGTAAGAACGAATTAGATTTATCAATAAGAGAACACTAACCTGGATTTATCTCCTAAGCCAAAGACAACACATAAGAGTAGGAATGGTGGCCACTGGCCTATGATGGGGTAAGTATAAGTTTGGGTCAAATCATTGTCTACTACCCCAAAACAAATCATTTCGGTCAACAAGCTCAGTATGCAAGGTTGCAACTGATCTAAGCCCACCAAACAAACATCAATTTGAGAGATTCATAGAAGACTAAGTTCAACATTATTAATAAAATATCTACCAACAATTTGACCAGCTTTCTCCAGGATCAAAAGTGCATTCACTAGTATCCAGTCAAACATATGGAAGAGCAATGAAGCGTCTAGATAACTCAAAAAGCAAATGCATCCAAATGCATTAGAATTCATAAGACTGCCTAACACAAAAGCTAAGGCCAATAGTTTCTTTCTGCAATTCTGCCAGATATCTGTTCAACCGAAGGCTCAACATAACAACCAAATGTGAAACTTATACTGAAAAAAACAAAGATTCAAAAGGAGCAGGCAAATGAGAGTCGGAATCGCACCACGAAAACAAACAATCAAAACCAAACCAATCTAATCACATGATTCACATCCAATTTCCGACCACTACTTTCTCAAACTGAATCAGATCTGAACCAAACACTCTGAAATTCGACATACAAGAGAAGCCAAATTCAGAACGAAAAAGAGCAGGCAAATGCGAGGCAGAATCACGCCGATACGAAGGGACTTACCTAGAGCTGAAATCCAGTGAATGCGAACAGGAGAGTCCGTCGGCGCGCGCAGATCCACCTCGATTGAGGGCGGCGACGAGTGGGCGGCGACGCGCGCAGATCCGGTGGCGACGAGTGGGACTGGAAATGGAGAAGGGCAATGGAGATGGAGGGCGACGAGTGGCACTGGAGCTCCTGGCGACGGGTCGGACGGAAGGGATTTTAGGGCAACATATCGACAAGAAGAAAAACGCCTGATGGAACAAATTAGGAGGGTATTAATGGTAGGGGTAAACTTGGAATTACAATAAAATTATGGACACTTTCTTAATATCCCTTTAAGTATGGACATTTTCTTAATTGCCTTTTCTAGATGGATATTCCACCAAATTTTTCCTTTTTTTTTCAATACTTCTTAATTGTTACATAATTAAGATATAATTAAAATAAATTATTATAATATATACATACATATTTGTTGATTTTTTTAATTAAAAAAGTAGTTATTATTGCCCATTCTTCTAATTCTATTATTCTAAAATAACCCAAATGTTACATCTTACATAATAAAATTGATTATTTAAATTTTTATAGGCATAAGCATAAGTGAATTGATTTTTCATTATATATAATATAAAATTTAAATAACTTATTATTTTAACTTTATGATTTTTTCATATCTCATGCAATATATCAATTGCATCTTCAACCCTAAGGTCTTCTGTATCTTCTTCAAGGACCCCCGTTTGTGGTTGTTCACTTGTTCCGACTATATAGTTTCCAAGAAAAAAATACATCTACACCATTAGGGATGGTTGCTTTATGAGTCTACAATATCATGAAATAAATGAGATTTAAATTGAAAACATAACCTTTTGTGAAAATATTTCAATAAAATGAATATTATCTGAGATATATTAAGCACGTGAAATACGAAGAGGTATGATATATGTTATACGATTCACATCCAAGTAAATAGTACGGACTACGAACAATGTATTTAACATTCAATTCATTGAATTTGAAGAAAAATAATAAACTTCTAAAAAGAAAGAAAGGTAAAAGAAGGAAGAAATATACCTTCTTAACTTTCAAATTTGTTGAGTGTTTAGAGAGAGAGAGAGGTGGTATATAAAATACAAATAATACCCCATCATATTATATATGGGAAAAATTGATGAATGGATAAAATTTGTTACCAAATAAATACTATCACATTATACTAAATTTATATTGTTGAGCTATATTATAAAAAGATAGATATTTAGATAGATGGATAAATATGTGATTGGATAGATCTATATGATATATCTAATCAAACTGGATAGAATTTTCTGAGAAATATATCCCTATCTAATTTATCTTATATAACAGTCTTCAAAATTAGTTAATATCTTCTAAAAATATATCTATATCTAATCAAATTGGGTCAAATTTTATCTTATGTGTATATATATATATATATATATATATATATATATATATATATATATATTGATTAAATAGAGTTAGTATAAAAATTTATCTTATGCATATATTTTAAAATTAGTTAATATCTTCTAAAAATATATTCATATCTAATCAAATTTGGTCAAATTTTACCTTATGCATATATAGATATATTGATTAAATAGAGTATAATAAAATTTTATCTTATGCATATATAGATATATTAATATATAGATATATTGATTGAATAGATTTAGAATAAAATTTTATCTTATGCATATATAGATATATTAATATATAGATATATTGATTAAATAGAGTTATAATAAAATTTTATATATCTTATGCATATATTGATTATTTTAAAATTTTGTGATTGGTTCATACGACTACGATTAAGGAGAAGCCGACATGTGTCTCTGGCGACTTCTCCTTTATTATATATAATAATAATAATAATAGATAGATAGATAATAGATATACATGATTTCCTTTTTATTAAGATAAAATTTTATTAAAAGTTGTCATTGCATTAATTATCATTTATCACAAATTGGATTATTTTAGATTTATCATTTATATATATATATATTCTATATAAAGAAGGATTGACATAAGTACTTTTATAAATATTAATTAACTCAAAATATCTATTTTATCCTATAAAATAAAGGCAAAATATCTATTTTATCCTTTAAAGTGATGTTAAAAAAATATCCACACATTTCAATAGGAAGAAATTTTTTTTTTATTAAGTGCGAAAAATGTTAGTGAATAATGACATATTTCTATTAGCCGAGAGAGAATTGAACATGGTTTAAATTGTGAGGATCCTAGTCAATTTATATATATATAGTAATAACATATATCCTAAACATAAACAATACTAAAGTAGAATCTATTTTGCCACGTGTTACTTTCTCGTGAAAATTTTTCCCGCTCAATTTGTTTAGCCAATAATATTCCGCCACCTTTGTTTAGAATGCCACATAATTAACTATATATTTGTAAATATTTTTTTATTTTTTCAGCTTTCAATTTCTAAATAAGGTAATTACTATAAATTATAGTTTAGAAAATATTCTGCATTCATATTTAAATGATTTTATCTTATTTATATTATTGGCAAGTATATCAAGCTATCTTTATTTAATTAATGAGGTTGAATTTTTTTTTTATGTTTTGTAGTTTTAAATATTTTAGTATTTTCATATATTGTTTTTTGGCATATCTTTTTCCGTTAACTAGATTATTATTGGTTTGTTTAAATTTATCAGTTCTAGCACATTATAAGGGAGTTGTACTATTTTTCCTAATTTTCAATGTTATAAAAAAATGTGTATAATTTTAAATTGACTAAATAATTTAGGATATTTTTTACTCATGTTAGTAAGTTTGAATATTTTTATATTAAAAATAGTTGAATATGTCTTTAAATGAGAATGTTAGTTAGTTTGAATATTTTGTATATTAAAGTATTTGTATTATATAAACACAAGCAAAGAGGATAGATGGGCTGGGATCTTCTTAACCATGATATGATCGACATGGAAAGTGCGGAATGAGCCAAAGCTGCGATTGATAGGCCGACTGACCTTGAGGTGTTCACGGCAGCCCCGGACTGCATTCGTGAAGAACTGTGCTCTCCAGCCCCAGCTGGAACCTCGACTTAATTTTCTGTTTTTCCGGGCCTAGCCCGTCCTTAGCACCAAAAAAAAAAGTATTTGTATTATGATACAACGCATGCTACACTTAAAAATACTTAACTAAACAATTTTGGAACACATGAGATATGATGGTTTTATTTAGTTAATATTTTTCCAATTGCTATGTACCAAAATGGGATGTATTTGAGTTATTTGTATATGAGTTTTAAAAAAAAGTTACCATTTTTGTAAGAGATGGTAATCTATATCTATATATAACCTTAATTTAAAAGACTTTACTTACGTGTCGATCTTAGATGAGTTTTAGGAATACTGGCCAATTATGTTTTTTTCCTTGATTTTTTTATTTCTCCTTTTCTCCTTTTTCCATTAATTTTTTTAATCCTCCATTCTCTTTTATTCTTAACATATTTACTAACAATCTATATATAACCTTAATTTAAAAGACTTTGCTTGCGTGTCGATCTTAGAGGAGTTTTAGGAATACTGGCCAATTATGTTTTTTTCTTTGATTTTTTTATTTCTCCTTTTCTCTTTTTTCCATTAATTTTTTTTAATCCCTCCATTCTCTTTTATTCTTAACATATTTACTAACAATTGGGCTTAATTCAAAACATTGAATTCAATCTAATATAACAATTAGGCTTAACTCACATTTATGTACTAACTATTGAGCGTAATTCAAAACATTGAATATAATTATTAGTTGTGACACATCACATTTAAATGCATGATTCAGATTTCAAAATTTCTAAAAAATTACAATGATATCGATATTATTATTATTGGGTGATTTAAAATATCTACATTATGTATTATACTTTAGACGAGATATAAAAAAAATTATTTCATAATTATAAGATACATTTATGGTAAAAAAAAAGTTTCTTAACTTTTATTAGTATTTTATAATATATTTATATATATTATTAATATTTTAGTTTTAAAAAACCGCGTCATGGCGCGGGAATTGTACTAGTATTCTTTAACGTATTATTTTGCTTTATTTTCTATTCATTTATTTTAGAAGTGCGGACTCTCTACAATATTTTTACATTCAATCCGTGAAACACACGGAGAATTAGTACTTTACTAATTAAGATTGATGTCAATTTCTTGAATTTATTATATAAGCTTATTGCATATATCACGCTCGAACATAAACCTTAACTAATTTAGTTCATCGAACTTTGACAAACTTAAATGGTATGCATGGCTACACAATAAATCCAACGGTATCGACAACACATTATTATATATATTAATTATAAAAACCCAATTGGGCAACGAAACTCAATTTTCATGACGGTATATGTAATAGCAAGTCATAGTCGTGGGCCTCCACAGGTTTCCTAATGCATAGACAAAATATTTGACCATGCCTAAATAGGTAGGGCACTACGTCCTGCGTTTTCTCATAGTTAATCACATATACATAATACATATATGTATTGTATAGCCGATGTGGGCATAGTGGACAGTTTGATGCAGATGACAAGTGGTGGGAAAATTTTCCCAAATTGGATTCTACCCTCAAACCAAACCAGCTGTAATTATTGGTCGATATAAGTAGGGGTGTTATTCGAGTCGAATGAATCGAGCTTGACATGTTTTAGTTTGGTAAGTTTGTTAAACGGGCTTGAGGCGAGGCGGGTCCAATTTTTAAACGAGGTTTTTTTCTTGATCAAGCTAACTTTGATGTGAAAGATTTCTCCAGAATCGACCTCGAGAATGGCCGAAATCCATCATCTTTGCAGCTGTCACTGTTTGGACGAATTTCCACATATTTATTTAGTTAATTTCGAATTTTAATTAATTAAATATATTTATTTTATGCAATTAGGAAATAATAAGGTGGAAGGAAAATATCTCATCTAGGTAATTCCTTTTCCACCAAGTTGTTAATTTTCTATCCTTAGTTAGTTTTACTTATCTTAGGAAAGATTTACATATCTTTATATTATTTGATTTATCTTTAGTTACCAAAACTCTATCTTTTGCACAAGATAGAATTGGTATATTGTCTATTTAAACTCATGTTTTACATTCAATAAAATTATATTGGAATTATAATTGAGGAACCCTTTTAAGGATTAAAAGGTTCCCTCGATTCCCCAATCCAAAAGCCTTCGCAATCAATTTATGTTTTTGTTCATCCGATACCAAACCAAGATCTAAACTCATTCAACAAACACAGGTCAAACACAACAAACACACAAACCCATCCTGAAAAACCGTCGCTGAACCAGTGTTCCTGTCGCTGAATCTGCCAAAGCCATCGCCATCGTCAGGGCCGCGCCCGCGGCTCCCTTGGCCGCGCCCGCGGCTTTTCCAGCAGTGTTGCAATTGCTTTCTTTGTGTTGTTTCTTGTGTTCTCGTTTTGCTTCCGCCATTCCCACACCTTTCTTACCCTCAAGATACTTGTTCAACATCAAGGATATCAAGAATATTGCAAGATCGGGCCAACAATAGTTTGGGGTTCTTGATCCTGAACCCACATGTTGTAATGCTATGTGTTATATTTCCCTATGTCTTGCTTTCATATGTGTTACATGTAATATTGTTATATGCTTGTAATCATGTATGAGTGTATGATGAGTATACATATAACATATATTATATACTTAGGTATACATGGATGCACAAGTTATTATTAGGCTCGACTGAGTCGTATTGAGTCGAGAAATCGACTCGATCCTCTAACGAGTCTAATGGACACTTGTGGTGTGATAATGTATAAACTATGGTGTATATAATGTATGTATAATATGTATGATATGTATAGAAGAAGCCTTATCCGGATTATGGGCTTTCGGCCCATTTCCAAGCCCAACTGATATCTCCAGCGGAGCAAGCTCGGTGGCCTGGTCCATTGAGAGTGAAGCGCTGCGTTTTGCCTGGCGTCACTTGAGATCCGGTGACCTAGCTATATAAGCTCTCTTCCAGCTGCTGGATCATCAGTTCAGCTCTCTCTCTCTCCTCCGTCTCTTCACAAAAGCTCTCAAAGGGATTTCTAGGGTTTCTAGGGTTTGTCTCTGGTTCCTCCCCGACGGTTGTGAAGACGAAGGCGTTGGCTGATCTCAGTGATCTCCTGGTGGTGGCGCGGCTAAGCTCCTGGCTTTGGTTGCCGCTTGTCTCACGTCTGGAGATCTAGGGTTTGGGAGTTTCGAAGAGATCTTCGAACTCCGGTCATCCCATACAGGGGGGTCTTCTTCTCTTGTATCTCTGAAACTCGTACATGCGTAGATCTAGGGTTTATCTTTGCATTGCTTGATTGTAACCCTCTGTTGAACATTACTTCGTGGATTTGGCCTGTTCTTGAGGCCCCGAGGACGTAGGCATCTCCTTGCCGAACCTCGTAAAACTCTGGTGTTGTTCTTCCTTTTGCATGTTTGTTTTGAGTTTCTTGTTCTTATCTCTCGCTTCCGCATTAAATCACTTTCGTTATATCGAATCTCGGTTTCAACACCACAGGCGAAGGATCGGGTATCCCAAACGCATCAAGTGGCATCAGAGCCGTAGGTTTCGCAAGTTCTTGTCTTTTCTTGATGTTATTCACAATTTGATTTGATGGCTTGGGAAATTTGGGGAGATTTGGATGATGATCCCGATCCATTGGATGGATTTTTTGCTCTGGAACGTGCTAAAGAACAACGACGCCAACAAGAGTTACGTCGGAGAGCTTGGCTACAACAACAAACCCTAGAGCATCAACGAAAAGTCAAAAGACGCCAACTTTGGCTTCAATGTCAAGAGGAAGAACAACGTCAATTGGAGATAGAAGATAAGAGGTGTCGACAACGCTATCAGATTCGACTTCTCCAACAAAGAGAGGCTGAGGAGGCACGACGACAAGAGGAGGAGAAACGTCGCCGAGAGGAGGACTTGGAGGAATTGGCGAAGGCCATCTTGGATAGAATTTATCAAGAGGAGGAGGAACGTCGCCGAGAGGAGGACTTGGAGGAATTGGCGAAGGCCATCTCGGATAGAATTTATCAAGATCTTGCTTCAGCCCTCACCCCTACTCCAGCGGCTATAGTTGCCTCAACCGACGACGAGGTAATTGAGCCTAAGGAGCATTCTGTTGATTTCGTTGCCCAGAAAACAGCACAGCATGTTGATTTTATTTCGCAGATTTCCGTTGACTCCGACCTCGGAATTGAGTCAACTCAGTCTTGTTGCGAAGCTGAATCGACGAGCTTTCCAACGGTTGGTCACACGCTGCAAGATTCCTCTAGGAAGACACCCGAATCTGATCTGCAAGCTGGCTGTAATTTTCTGCAAGATGACGTGGTTGCTTCTGACGACAACGATGAGGACGTTGGGGACACTTCTCTTGAGTTAGCTATTGTACCTCTTGAGAATGTTCTTAATGTTTATAATTCTGAAGTTCATAGGGTTATTGAGCCTAATGATATTGTTCTTTTTTATTGCTCAATGTTCCCTATGACAGGTGTTGTTTTTGAGGTTCCTTTGCCTCAAATTCCGCTGGCGCCATCTCAAGTTGATTGCCAAGGTAGTTACTTTATCATTGCTGATCCCTTCCATTTGCTATTCAATGACTCGATTCGAGGACGAATCGAAGCTAAGAAGGGGAGAATGATGCAGATCAAGATGGCCTTTTGTGGGTCAAACAATGATCTTGATCCAGGCGAGCTCTCAAGACCGATTCGAGGGCCATTGATGGCGAACAATGTCATCCTCAAAAGGAGGAAGAAGGCTCCACCGTGGAACAAGGTTCAAAGGAGCAAGGTGAGCTAATGTTCAAATTTGGGTTCGTTCTTAATGGGTTGAAAGCATTTCGACGTCTCAGTAGAACGGGTCGTTCGGAGTCCATATTTATTGGATGAGGTCGTACCATACCTTGTTGGAACGAGGACGAAAAGATCTACAACTTTGCTGTGAAAGACTTCTCCAGAATCGACCTTGAGAATGGCCGAAATCCATCATCTTTGCAGCTGTCACTGTTTGGACGAATTTCCACATATTTATTTAGTTAATTTCGAATTTTAATTAATTAGATATATTTATTTTATGCAATTAGGAAATAATAAGGAAAATATCTCATCTAGGTAATTCCTTTTCCACCGAGTTGTTAATTTTCTATCCTTAGTTAGTTTTACTTATCTTAGGAAAGATTTACATATCTTTAGATTATTTGATTTATCTTTAGTTACCAAAACTCTATCTTTTGCACAAGATAGAATTGGTATATTGTCTATTTAAACTCATGTTTTACATTCAATAAAATTATATTGGAATTATAATTGAGTAACCCTTTTAAGGATTAAAAGGTTCCCTCGATTCCCCAATCCAAAAGCCTTCGCAATCAATTTATGTTTTTGTTCATCCGATACCAAACCAAGATCTAAACCCATTCAACAAACACAGGTCAAACACAACAAACGCACAAACCCATCCTGAAAAACCGTCGCTGAACCAGTGTTCCTGTCGCTGAATCTGCCAAAGCCGTTGCCATCGTCAGGGCCGCGCCCGCGGCTCCCTTGGCCGCGCACGCGGCTTTTCCAGCAGTGTTGCAATTGCTTTCTTTGTGTTGTTTCTTGTGTTCTCGTTCTTCCGCCATTCCCACACCTTTCTTACCCTCAAGATACTTGTTCAACATCAAGGATATCAAGAATATTGCAAGATCGGGCCAACAACAGTTTTGGGTTCTTGATCCTGAACCCACAGGCGAAGGATCGGGTATCCCAAACGCATCAAATATCAATGAACTTTTTTCGAGCTTTAAGCTTTGAACCGAGCTTTAAGGTGTTCTAGCACTTAACTAATCCCAATAACCAAAGGTTTCAACCGACATAATCAATTTGTATACTTTATTATGTTCCTATCCAACCACTACAAAACCTTCATGTTGCATCATATAAATATCTTCATGCAAATCACCATTAAGAAATGCAATTTTCACATCAATTTGATGTACAATCAATTTATGAATGTAAGCAAGAGAAAGCAAGATATGAGTAGTAGAGATCTTAGTAATAGGAGCATAAATATTGAATTAATCAACTCTTTTTTATTATTTTAGAGAAACCTTGAGTCATCAACCTTGCCTTGAATTTGTCATCTGAACCATCTACTTTGAGCTTTTTCTTTAGAATCCACTTGCACCTAATTAATTGGTATGCAGCCTCTAGATAATTCAACAAGTTCCCAATATGGTTAGACATAATAAAATCAATTTCACTATTGATAACCTCTTTCCAAAAACAAAATAGCATCAACAGATTTCATAAGATCAAACAAGTGTTTAGGGTCTTCTTCTATAAAAAAAAAAGGCATGCACAAAATCGTCACTAATTTCATCATATTCAAGTACAAATGCAGTTACGAAATAAGGCCAAAAGGTTGCTTCAATCCTTACCCTCTTACTCCTAAATTCTTCAAAGTTACTGCACTTCTACATGAACTTCAATCATATTTGAATGCAGCACTATTATGAGCATAACCAAGAAAGATATATAGCATCAATAGTCTTAGGAATAATCTTATCCCTTTTAAATGCAAGCAAACCAACTTTTGCTAGACACCCCCACACTCTTAGATAGCTCAGGTTATATAGGAGGGTAACATTTCCAGAGTTCATATAGGATGACATACATTCCTTTATGCGGGACAAAATTTAATATGACATACATAAAAAATGGCTTCCCACCACATTTAGCTAGGTAACCCCGACTAATGAGCATTGCATATTTATCATTTATTTCAGAGTACAATTTTTCATTTCGAGAATATCATTCTGTTGAGGTGTTTAAGGTGTCGCTTTTTTTCATGTATGATGTCTTCTTTAATACACAAAGATTTGAGAACTTTTTATTCATCTCGCCACCTCTGCCAGATCTTAGCCTTTTTATTCTCATGTTACGTTGATTTTCAATTTCACAATGTATGAACATTCCCGAGGCCTCATCCTTAGATTTTAACAAGTAAAGCCATGTGCATTTACAGAAGTCATATACAAAAGTTATATAATAATGTTTACCACCTCTACTAGTGGTGCTCTTAAAACGAGATAGGTCGGTATGTAACAATTCAAGCAACTTTCTATCATGCTTAACCTCTACACAAATTTCACACTTTGAAACATTATCTTCCAAGTTATCTAGAATCAAATTAACATGTTTCATGCATTTAATAGCATTTATGTGCAAATGACACAATGTACCATGCCAAGTATCAAATTAAACACACAAAATAAGCCGCAATATTTTCATTTATTTCATTAGAAACATAGTAGAAAACAAAGAGATCTCCAATGCAAAAAACCTTAGCCACATAATTAAGCCTCATTTTTAAATTTTTAATGATAATCATCTTACCACCTTCAGCAGTCAGTTTCATCTCGACTTATAAAGGTAGTGTCAGAGCAACATATCCCCTTCTCACAAAAACTTCCAATTAAAGTTGTATTATCAGCTAATTAAACAAACCTTTTCACTTGGAAATAATACAAGACTTAAAATAAACCTAACCCTATCGAGACTTAGGGTTCGTTTGTTTCAATGTGAGAATTGAAATTCCCGGGAAGTTATTTCATGGAAATTGAATTTCCGGAAAGTTCAATTGATGAGAATTGTGAAAATGTGTTTGGTTGTTTTTTTTTTTTTAGAGGATTAAAAGAGGGAATTTGAAATTTCTAAATACAAAATAAAGGAAGTTGAACTTACCTATGGGAGACTAGGTAAGTGAATTTCTAGGTAAGTGAATTTCCTCTATTTTGGGGGAATTTAACTTCCCGATAAGTTATTTTTTTTTAATTTCAAAACTAACAACAAAACACATGAATTTCTCCTAATTCCTGGGAAGTTCTACTTCTTGGGTTTTTGGGTTACCAACCAAACGAGCTCTTAAAATATCAATATTAACGGAAAGAATAGAATAATATATAAATCTAAAATCTGTTATAAATCTATAATAGATTTTAGATAAAATTATATATAATAAATCAAAAATCTATTATAGATAAAGTACCAATAAACCTAAATAAAAAAAATCAATACTATCTAAAATCTATTATAGATAAAATCATATATAATAAATCTAATAAAGATAAAATCGATAAATATTAAAGGCCAGATATATTAATTTTTAGAAAAGGACATTTTCTATTAAGGGACGGAAAGAATAAATATAAAACATGCATGTATATATATCCATTTGTTTTAATAGTATAGTTGATACTTGATATTTGTTCTAGAAAAGCATACGCTTACCAATTACCACAAGATGGACGGCAAGAATATATATCCAACGTAATTAACACATTAAAGTGTTGAGAATCTCCAACCCCACAAAAGATACACAATATACTACTCCATCCGTTCAACAAAACTTGACGTTTTACTATTCATGCACGCTTTTTTAGGAGCTAAAAACTATATAAAATATCGACTTTTTAAATAATTTTTTTTAACAATTTCGTAGTTATTATTAATAATTACAAACTTGTTAAAAAAATTTTTAAAAAAAATGAATATTTTATATAGTTTTTATCATTCTAAAAAAACGTGCATGAATAGTAAACGACAAGTTTTGTTGAACGGAGGAAGTACTATATAATATTTCGGTTGGAATAAAATTATCCTTTTGTTTATTTTAGGGAATATTTTAGGCCTTTTGCCAATGAATCTCACACCATTTATTCTCTCTACTCGTGGAGTATTTTTCTACAACCATTACATTAACTAATTTAATTAATTAATAATTCTATTGACACATCTCCAACAAAATTTTTGTTTTTAATAAATTAATTTTTTTTGCTACGGAGTACTACCTCTGTATCAAAATATTTGTAGTTTCACTTTTGACACGTCTTTTAAGAATAGTAAAAATTATATAAAATATTAATGATTTTATTAATTTTAAAAATAATTTCATACTTAATATAATTATCTATAAAATTATTTTAAAAATTACAGAGTAATATTTTATAGGGTTTTTTCACCTTAAAAAGCGTGTCAAAAAAACAAAACTACCGGTTTTATGATACGGAGTGAGTATTTTTTAATATTAAAACACAAAACGAATAAAGTGGAATTAAAATTAGAAATGTGTTGAACGTGACCCAACCCGTTAACGCAGGAGTCGGTTCCAAGCAAGCCATAAAGCCAGCTACGTGTCATATTAGCTCAACACTCGGAATGAACCCATTACCCAACGATGCCACGTGTCAGTGTCTCATTGGTTTGTATTTTAGATAGCACGGAGTATAGTGGCCGCATGTGGCCCACCGTTTTGCCTTTGCGTACCACCGTGGCTTCCAAAATACTGTAATAAATACTGTATTAAATATATATACGTATTTTGAAAGAAATAAAATAATGTAATGTAGGAAGGAGAAAATCTTTTAATTACATAACTGGAAAAATATATTCACGGCTTTACATAATTTACACTTTATTGTGTTTCCTCATTTATGCAAGCGTTTTATACGGTACACCGAACAAATCGTATTTGATTTTAATTTTCCGAAAAGGTAGATATGTTTGTTTTCCGAAATAAAAAAGGAAAAGAAAAGAAAAAGGGTGTTGGTATATAAATTGAATGAATTGGGAGAGTTTTCTAGACAGAAGAGAGAGAACATGGCGTGGTTTCCGTTTTTGCTTCAGAAATTCTGAAATTGGGGGAAACAGGAAAAGCAAGGAAGAACAGACCAGACGACGACCACCGCGGTTTCCGGCAAGAAATTGTTTTTCGGCCTGAGTTTTTTTTCTGCCTAAGCCGTTGATTTGGACAAGTTGTGGCTCGGAGGATAGAGGAGGGAGTTGCTGTGGTTGATCTGTTTAGTTTTTTGTTCTGTTGTAGAGTTTTTTTTAGGGTTGAGGTAGGGGAGTTGAGGATGGCTATGGAGTGGATTCCTTATTCTAACGAAATCGAGAAGATTATCTCTCGGATGACTATTCCAAGGTGCGTTTTCTGTTGTTGTTTCTGTTGTTTTTGCGGTGGGAGGTTTGATCGTCTCGTCAAATTTACGCATTGTTCTAGTTGAGTATGCACATGGATTTTTAGCTTTTACTTCTTTATTTGAAGATTTTTTTTTTTGTTGTTGTTGTGAAAAATCTGATTGTATTTTAAGGGAGAGCTCTTGCAGTCTCGTTTCTTTGAATTTGGATGTTTCCGATGTTTTTGTCTTTCTGTGCAATTTGTGATTTTATTTTGCAGAAACTTGTAAAATATCTTGCTTAATCCCTATCCTTGAGGGATTAATCTCACGTGTATTTTGCCTTGGCGCTTCAAATTCCACCGACTAATCACGTTTGCACCGCCAATTTCGAATTTCAAATTTCAAAATTTGTGGACGAAAACGTATTTTGCACAAAACTCATTCTCACTTTCCTCACTCACCCGTACTCTAATGTTGACTCTTGCTTTCACAGAGCGGTGATCGACAATGGCGTTTGCACCGATAGTACAGTAGTCAAGGTTGATAGTGCGAGGAAGCACGGGATTCTTCTAGAAGCAGTTCAGGTTCTCACAGATCTGAACCTTAACATCAAGAAAGCTTACATATCTTCTGATGGAAGGTGGTTCATGGACGGTGAGTGTTAATCCCCCATCCTTATCTTTTTGCTAACTACATCGTTTTAGGGTTTCTTTTCCTAAAGTAACCGTCCATTACTGCCTACAGTTTTCCATGTAACGGACTTAAACGGGAATAAATTGGCTGACAAAAGCGTTATCCGCTACATTGAGGAGGTAATTAATTGCAAGAATATCATCTACAGTTGAACATTTATTCTGTTTGTGCTGTAACTGTTACCGGCTGAATCTCCATTAATGTGATTGAATTCGATCCATCAATTTCCTCATTTGCAGTCATTAGGAACTATCCACGATACAAGGACTCTTGGACTCGAAGGATTGACCGCCTTAGAGTTAACCGGGACTGATAGAATAGGCTTATTGTCAGAGGTGTTCGCGGTGTTGTCAAATTTGCAGTGCAATGTGGTTGATTCGAAAGTATGGACTCACAATGGGCGGATTGCATCGCTTATATATATGAAGGATTGCAGGTCTGGATGCCAAATCAAGGACTCTGAGAGGATTGCCACCATCCTAGCTAGGCTGGCACCTGTTCTTAAAGGCGACAATGATATCAGGAGTGTGAAAACCACTGTTTCCCCAGGTGTCACTCATACTGAAAGAAGGTTACATCAGATGATGTTTGCTGACCGTGATTATGAGAGGTCTGGCATGGGCGGGATGATATTCGACCCCCCTGTTATCACGGTCCAGAATTGGGTCGAGTGGGGTTACTCTGTTGTGTATGTTCAGTGCAAGGATCGGATTAAGCTGCTTTTTGACATTGTTTGTACGCTGACGGACATGGATTATGTCGTTTTCCATGCAACGGTTAACACGGAAGCAAATCAGGCATATCTGGTATTACCTTTTGCACCTGATTCTCTTCCACCTTGAACCAATATTTATGAATTTATGTATGAAATCGGTTTAACTCCTTGTTCTTCCATAAAATGGACAGGAATTCTATATCAAGCACAAAGATGGTAGCCCAATCAGTTCCGATCCTGAGAAGCAACGAGTTGTCCAGTGTTTGCAAGCTGCCATTGAGAGAAGAGCCTCTCAGGTATATAACTGTCTTGATTAGACTTCAGGATACTGATTTATACTTTCGAGCATGTTCTAACTTTTGCTACTGTTATCAACAGGGTGTAAGGCTTGAACTGCACACGGAGGATCGCCCATTCTTGCTAGCAGAAGTGACCAGAACATTCCGTGAGAACGGACTAAAAGTGACAAGGGCAGAGATCTCAACAACCGGTGCTTCAGCAACCAACATATTCTACGTGACCGATTCAGAGGGATTCCTCCCACACAGCAAGACCATCGAAGCAGTCAGGGAGAAGATCGGATTGCAGTGCCTCAATGTCAAGGAGCTACCTTCAATCCACCACAAGAAGGCGGACGAGGGAAGGAATGAGGAAGGCAGCGGCCTTGGCACCAACATGTTGTTATCACTAGGAAGCATTGTGAGGCGGAATCTATACAATCTGGGTTTGATCGGATCATATACATAGAAAGACAGCAAGGGCCCAGGTGATACTCTCTGCCATTGTAGATATGGAACTTGTGGGTGTGAAGGGAATTTTTTGGAGATAGGAAATTAGAAGAAAAGATAGCACATGAGGAAATGGGTAGGTACGTACAGGAGTATATGTTATATTATGTTTGGTGGGTGATTAGTTGGTAAGTGAATCAAATTCTGCACAGTGGAGGGAAACTTGCTAGATAGCAAAAATATGGTTTATTTTGGTACAAGAGTATAGTTTGGGCTAATGTTTTACATTATTATAATGCAAGTAGATGAAAGTAAAAAGTGTAGTTTAATTAGGTAGGAATTTGCGTTAAAAATTCGATTCTGATTCGGGGAATGTCACCTCATTGTCTCCTTTGTACATATAAATTCCACACTAGCTAGTAGTAATTCGTTTGGTTGACTTGGTTATTATTATTTTTATTTCGATTTTCTATTGACCTTGTCAAATTTCATGCCGCTTGATTATTCGATGAATTTTATAATCAATAATAATATTTGAGTTATTATCCATAAATAAATCTTTTTAAAAATAGTATAAATTTAAATACAATTTTCATCACCTATACTCCAATAACTTAATCGTCTATTTTTTATAAAAAATTATAACTATTAATTATTTTAACTATTTTTTTTAGTTAGATTTCTTACTATTTATGATTTAGACTTAGATTTCAATTTGATTTCTTACTCAAGCTTGTATCAAAAAAAAAAGAAAAGGTTCAATTTGATTTCTTATCATACATCTTAATAGTATAAATTAGAAAGGTCAAGGACTAGATGTGGGTGGACACAATGAAAAATAAGAATGCAAGGTGTGCTCCTGCATGTAACTATATAATATAAGTAGAAAGGGAAACATAAACAATGACCTCTTGTCTTAGTGGTAACCTTTGCAAGAGGTTAAGGGTTCAAATCCCATTACTTACACTTTGTGTAATTAAGTGGGTGCTCACGCCTTCATTGGCTTGGGTGAGCCTGCCTGGTGGCTTGCCCGGTTCGGATCCTTTGCAGGCTAGGCCTCGGACCCGTTGGGGATTAATCGACAATCTCGGAACCCCCACGTCATAAAATAAATATATATATATAAAAAAAAAAGTAGAAAGGGAAACATAATGGTATCCCTCACCGGCTCACCCACTGCACGTCACAACTCGATCACAAATATGTACCGGAAAAGTAAACCCTATTCTTTAATACATTACATTATTAATATTACAGTAATAATTAAAGATCGATGATGTCTAAAGCTCGACCTAGGGCCACTCAAACAAGTGTACGTTCAAATTTTGCAATTTTATATTATATCTATAATAATTTTAAATAGTCAGTTTTCTAGTCGGCATTAACCCATATAATTATAAAATAAATGCACAGCCGTGGACTTTTTTTTAAAAAAAACTATATATATTAATCATCATTTATATATCATACATATATGTCAAAATTTTACAATCCTAGACTGTTTTTCCCAAAAAAAAAACCTTAATCAATTTTAAAGATATATACATCATTAGAGGAGTAGTATATATATTAATTAATGAATGAAAAATGTAAGTAAGTAATTAATTTATTATGAATTAAAGTTGCATAAATGAAAATCAGTATATAGAGCAAATTAAGTCACGTTGTATGTCAGGGCAGACATCACATTAGTTTTGTTACGCACTCTATGTGCATTAGTATTAAGTATTAGTTGAGTTGTAGACATCCAATTACCAAATCAAAATTAGCACACCAACTATATATAGACATATAGTGTGTTGGACTTTTGATACATATAAATGTCCTTTTAAATGTGACAACTGCATGTTGGAATAAATTAATAAATATACACCAAACATGAAATACATGTAATGGTTACTTAATAATGCAGGCCACTTGCTAGATCATGCAACTCCCAAGTTTAAAAAGTATTATAACTAGTTTTTTTTTTTTTTTTTTTTTCAGTAAGGGGTTATTACATGGGTTTTTTCAGTAATAAAAAGAAGTATAATTAGACCTTAATAATCCAGGCCACTTGCTAGCGATTATAATCCTATTAATTGGAATGTTAAAAGCAATAGACATAAAAAAATCGCTAATCTATAGATTAGATTAGCGATTTTTTTTATGGTCTATAATTAGTTGCTCTAAAAGTATATAGAAACTAAATATGCCAGCACCTCTTTCACCTCTTTTTTTATGGTGAGCCTTGAGACTCTTATAGTTGCCACACAGAAAAAAAATGGGGGAAATAAAAATTTAATGTAAGGGCCCATTGTTTGGGTCTCTTATATATGAGACCCAAAAAGTAGGGCTCATAACTGCCACGTGACAGAACTTATGTTTTACTTACTTTTAAATGAATTTCGGTTGTTTTTCATTTGTTTAAAAAAATAAAAATTTTATTTTTGAATTTAATTTATTTTTATCTACACATAGACACCCCTCTTGCATATGTTTGTTGGAAAAAAAATTCATTTGAATAATACCCATATTTTCGTTTTTAAACATTGAAAAATTATTATTTTTATGCTATATTATTATAAATTAATTACTTAATATTATTATTAATAATAATAAAAGAATTGAGTAAATAAAAAGGAAAAATAATAAAAGGTAATTTAAGGGCTCAAGACTTGGGCTCACGAATGAAGGTGAAAAATTTTAAAGTAAGAATGAGACTCTTAAGCTGATGTGGCATAAGAAAAGTAAGTTAAGGGCCCGAGGTTGGGGATCACCGTTGCACATGCTCGAAGTAAACCCATGAATGTGGGATTCACCCTATCCATCAAGAGGGGAGGGGTTACCCTAGTGGAATAGGTTAACCCCATCCCATTTCCCATCTCATTTTCTATATAAAAAAATCACTCTATCTATTTTGTTTTTTGGTTTATTGAATTAATTATTTTTTTATTGGTAGAGAATTGTGGTGGGGTATAGAGAAGGTTAAAAAATAAGTAATGGGGTAAACCTATGGGCGTGGAGAAAATATTAAAAGGAAAGGTAGAAGTATTGAAAAATAATGTGTTAAAATATTACGAGGAGAGAGAGAAAAAAAATTGAGAGTGGATTTGCACCATGAATGCGGATGCTCTAAGTCGTACTCCATTAAATCAAACTCATCTTTTTTTTTCTTTTTTTTTATTAGGAAATAATTCGAGATCGGACAGGCCCGGACCTCGAGAGGCCGACAAAGTCGGCATATGGCAAGCCGTCAATACATACAACATATCAAAAGAAAATACAACAAGAAAACAGGATACAGTCACCTAATACAACAAAAGAACTACGTAAAATAAACCCGGAAAACCCCAGACCCTAAGCACACCAGCAGACACAGCAGCGAGAAGAGGGAGACCCGGCATGGAGAAGTGGATAGCGAGCGCATGAGACAGCATAACTGACATGATGTCTCACCGCCGGAAAGACGGAACAACAGTGTAATTTTTGTATGGATTTTTATTTTATTTTTAAATTTAAAAAGCAATGAAGTGATTAAGTGGGTTGGGTGGGACAGTGTGTGTAGTGTGTACGGAGAGCAGAGTAGAAGGTGTCACGTGCCACAACACACACCACACAACAGTCTTTTCTGCAGATTTGGTGCTCCTTTTAAAGCTCGTTGACTTTGAATCTCTTTCATTTCCAATCCTTCTCTTATTTTTTCAGTTCTATTCTCTATGTGCTAGCTTCTCCTGTTTTTGCTTCTTCGGTGGGACTTCAATCTATACAAACCACCGATTGACGAAAAATTGGGATGTGTTGTATCACTACGCTAAAACGTTCAGTCGGACGAGAGTTTGAAACTCAAGATCGAAACTCTAAGGAGAAGAAACGGACTCCAAAATCAACTTGTTGGCCTCCATGAAGATATGTGGCCACATATACCGTTTTAGGCGAGTAGAAGAAGAGCATCCGAAATATACTTACATGTCACTCCCATCAAAAAATGTACTTACGTATTTACAAATATACAAATTTTAAAACTTGAGTAATTGAATTCAACCAAACTTCACATCCTTCCCTAGCTCCATTCATTTGAAATGATGTCGTATCATAGAACAACCGTGAATCTGGATGACTCATCTTACGAAATGTTATTGGGTGCCGAACGGATCATAGATGACGTCACATAAATCCTTGTTTATATACACTAGGTACGTTGTCGCGCGCATTTGCGTGCGGGATTGTCAAGGTTGTATATCACGTGGTTGTTCTTATTGAAAGTACAAGCACTTGCACTCTAAAGCTGCGTATGTGGGAATGTTTTCATGAGTAGAATGATATTTGGTTTAGTCGCTAGCGTTCAAGTCCCGTGCCAAGGGGTGGTTCAGGTGTATCAGTCGAACAGGGCCCCCAAATTTTAAGGGGCCCAATAACGTTTTACTGTTTTAGTTTTAGTTTAAAAATAACAAAGGCTGCTAATGGAACATGTAACCAGCGTGGTCCACTGGCTTGGCTGCGCAACAACTTTTAACTTGCTTTGCCTTGTCCAACGTTTGAATCCCAACAACAGCATCATGTATCTTTTTTTTTTTATTTTGTGTAATTTGCTCTCTTTTTTCTATCATAAAGAATACGTAGTAATATTCTTAATGTAAATATTTTTTTTTATTAAAAATTACTGGACTTTCCCCAAAATAATAAAAAAATTAGTGAACTTATTACGAAATTCATATAAAAAATCTAAGAAAATCATATTTTTTTATCGTGTTTAAAAAATCATTCACAACCATTTTATATTTAAAAGAATATTCAAAGGCTTCAAATTTTTACCTTATTCCTATTTTGATTAATTTAATGTACATAACGTTGATTTTGAATTACAACACTCCTTACCATTGATCATTGGCGTTTTGATATCTTTTTATGCTTTTGTAAATATAAATAGGGTCATTGTTGATTTTTTAAAATAAAAACATAATTATATATTTTTTATAATAGAAAAACAATTTACATAATGCTACTTAAAAAAAAGATAAGATCGTTAGCACACTATATAAATAAGGTCTAATTATTTTTTTGCACAGGGCCCTCCAAAGTATCCGCACGTCCCTGCGTTCGACCCTTGCTTCGTCGAGGAATGCTTTGAAGTAGTTGGATTCCTCCATTCATACAACATGGCTCACATAAAGTATGTTTACAATTGCATATTATGCACAAAGTAACTCCGATAAACAAGTAGAATGTCATAGTAGAATGATACAAGTAAACAATTCCCTCCAAAACCCAATAGGCTTGAAGGTTGGAAATATATACATCGAATATATTTTTCTAAAAAACCCTAGAAGATATGAAATACGAATATCCAACCAACATGAAAGCCATCAGCCCATCATCTACTATATAGTATCGTATATGACATAAATCTTGTTCAACTAAAGTCCCCACCTCTATATAAAAGAATAACATGATGTACATTCACATATTGTTTTTTTAATCTATAACCTTGTAATGCCCAACTGGATCATCAAGCTCATTGTCCTAATAAAGAAAAGTAACCAAGCTGGAAAGGAAAGATGCATTCTTTAAAAGAGAGTACCTACAAGCAAAAATAGAGAGCTATCAACTTCTACATTACCAAGGCAAATGTCAAGAAATAAAAATCAGCAGTTGAACATGCCTTGGGTGCCTTGTGAGGAGATTATCATTCGTAAATGTGAAATATTTCATTACATTTTCATAAAACTAAACAATGATTTGAACTTCTAATTGCTAGAGGGTTTCAACCATCTTAACCCTCCTTTATCAAGTCCGATCAACTATCACTAAGGGGGGCTTACTTAACGTACTATACATTCAATCTACATGTATCCTTTTACTATATCTAGCTACCTAGTGAGTCCAGGAATTAACGCACAATTATTAAGAAAGCTGAACAAACCAAATAATAGGATAGATTACCTTAAAACCAATGCGATATTTATGCCTATACATTGAATGTTTAGAAAGTAAAGGCCAGATAATAGGATAAAAAATAAAACAGAGAAAGAAATAATGTAGTATATGATTATCCATTTCTCCTCACTACATTTATGAGAAAGAAACAAAAAAAAGGTAGATAGTACAAACACGTTCACAATGCTACCTTTGAAAAAATCATTAATTAGAGTATTCTCCACGGACAACTGATGGTTTTGTCTAGCCTTGTAATGACAAAGTTGACACTTTCAGTAAGTTGCCCGGTCTTGCTGGAAAGTTAAGGCTGGGTAACTCTACTTCCTACCTAGTGGAATGAAGTAGATTAAAAAAGGTGCTTAAATCCCAAAAACGACACCAATAACAAATGAAAACCAAATTGAATTTGCATTCCCATCAATATCCAAGATAATTCAAGTCAATATTCATCTAAAACAGAAACCCAGAGCACCTAATTGATAGAGATCGATTGAAATGGAAGTATAAGAAAACATAGATAAAAATCCAATGCTACATGCAAGTGTACATGAAAGAGGAAAGGGATGGAGGCCATCTGGCCATGTGATCAGGCTATCATGCCTAGAATGAAATACCAAAGAAACCCCTATATTGTCCGAGGCAACCAAAAATGGGGAAGGGCATAACTTTTTATATGATTTGCCTTAACCATAGGTCAATCTTTGAGTTAGCTTTAATATGTACTTGAAAAATAGTCTTTTCTTTTAAGTTTTTCTTTAAGAAATTATTTTTTACTTTAAGGATATCTTGAAAAGAGAACTACAATGAACTAACCTTTCCGCCTAATGAGATCAAAAGAATTATGTATCTTTGTATACATTGAATGGCCACTCTTGGTACTTGTTCCTCTAGAAAGGCCAAATTAAATAAAACTCAAGAGAATCTTACTTTATCCCTCTATTAAACTGAAAATGAATCTGAACTTTACAAAACTATTAAATATTGTAGACATTAAGCTAACATCAAAACATTAGGTAACAACTTCTCCCAAAAGTGTTGTTTGGTAATTCTCTAGAAGCAAAACCACCAAAAGTCATATGCACTTGATTTTATTAAAAGTCATAAGAGCTCTGTTCTTTTATGTTACAAACATGTTCATAAGCAAAGAGAATGTAGTTGTTGTACACCACCAAATACGCCCTAAGCATGATTATATTTTTCATTTTTGTTAATATTTTTTACTTTATTCAGAAAAGATATATATTACTACACCCATATGGATCATTTACTCACATTTGAGCCATAAGAAAAATTCCACCTTAAGTTATCTATAAATCCTAGGTTATTAATGCATTTATAATAGCACCTAGTGGCTGGAATACGGCCTTCTGCAAGTAGCTAAACATCTATTAGGGAGCTACAAGTAGCTAAGGTCTGTTTTCCAAAGAGATACATTATTAGATGTTATATAACAAACAAGGGAGATTTTTATAAAAAAATAAATAAAGATAATTTCACAACTTCAAGGAAGTTCCTCACATTTTCAAAATATTGGTTGGCCAATACAACATCTCTATCAGGAACTATAACCGAATCATTCGAAACCTCCACCACCTATATAAGGATCCACAGGTGACATATTAAAGACATTGCATAAAATAGGAGGAATTATATCATACCTTTGCTATTACACCAGGTTTAAACTTGTTGAGGACACTACAAAGGATGATCCCGCTCCTTAATCCGATCTTGAAATCGCCATCCAAAGACTTGGTAGGCAAATCTTTTCCTAAAACCACTCTAGCTAACCTTCTCACTTTCCCAGCCACCTTGCAACTTCATCTAAGGTACTCAATTTCAATCGATTGCAGACAACTATACAAGCAATAACAATAACTTCATTTAAGGCACTCAATTTCAATCATAGAAAGAACATAAAATGGAAATTCAATTCATAAATTCAATCCATCCTACAAGCCTCATTTGATTTCCATGACGCCAAATCACCGACGCTCAAAGAAGTTGATTGTTTTCGGAGAACATCTTCGATCACATAAGCTAGCAAAGAAGATCAGTAAACAGCTCGAACCAAAATTAAACGGATTTTCAAATTCTTAAAAACAACGAAGCGAGAAACGACAACAAACAACACAAAATATATGTAGTTTGGAGAGAGAGCAACTGAAGCTGCAAAATATAGAACAATTGCTGCAACCAGCAACCCGCTACTTAAAAAAACGAAACATTCCTTTCAGAAATTAAAACCAAAACCCTAAAATTCGCAAATCCCATGAATCCATGATTAAACGCAACACCAAAAGAAAACCCTAATCGTTGATCATACCAAAACAAAGAGAAACAACCAAAAAGTAAACAATTTCCCCTTAAAGCTTCAAATTAACAACAAAAAACCGTAAATAACATGTGGATAATTCGAATTGATGAAGAGAGAGAAGAGATCGGACCTGATTTGGTGCAGAGAAGAATGAGGAAGAGGAAACCCTAAATTTTGGGGAAAAAAATGTGTTTCTCCCCAAAGAGTCAGGAAGAATCAGGAGAGGCGACGCTGTGGAGGAAAGGAGGTTTACCAGATACAGATCCATCGAAAAGGCCGCCACTTACGAATCATGCGACAACGCCCTCCTCGCAGAGAGCCAGCTCTAACGAAAATCTGAGGGCAAAAGAAGACATTCGAGACGGCAAACTGAAGACGGGGAAGGGGATGAAGGAAATACCAGTAAAACCCCTAAACAAATTAAGGAAATATGAAAGAAAGAAAGGGCACATAGGTAATCATACTTAAGGAACAGTAAATAGGATGTTCTGCTTTTATATAGTAATGATATAAAATATTTTGTTTGAATGTTTACATTCCTTGGAGTTTGGATATAATTTTGGCAAAATTAATAATTTTATTATTGATTGCAAGTTTGAATTTACATTTAATTCGAAGTACTAGATATCACCTATGTTAGCTAAAACAAGAGGCTAAAAAAATTAACAGACGGACTGGCCGTCATGATAAAAAAAAAAAAAAACAACCGGAGCTTAGATTCTAATTTAACATAACAATGAAAAGACCAACACATAAAGAATTTGAGGAATATACCTGATCCATCTGTTAGTAAAAAAAGATGTTAGTTTAGAATGTTTTTCCTATGAAATAAATTTTTTTTATTTTAGATATTTTGATCTTTATTTTACACAACTATCTTGCAGACATTAGTAGATTATTTAGGTATGTATTTTTTTTTAAACGAGGATATGGTAACTGCACTCCCCTGGATTACCCTTGACAATCGTCAAACGACTCAAACTAATTAAAGGTATGTTTGAATCAAAATATATTATAACTTATAATGCATACTACTACGTATTACTTTGATATATAATGCAATATTATGATTATAAATTATAATGTATGGTGAATATCCAAAAAAAACCGTGACCACATTCAAATATACAAGGATTGCTCCAAACAAAAAAAAAAATACAAGGACATTATCTTTACCTTGATGGAGTTGAACTAAACAAAGTGTAATGAAGGCATCAAATTCATCAATGCCTCAAATCAATAAATAGATCGAGACAATAGTCAATCCCTGCCTAGGGTGGCAATCTCACCCGCATCCGACGGGTACCCGCTTCACCCGATCCAAAAAAATGGGTGAAAATCCGATACAAAGTGGATATTAAACGGGTGACGGGTCGGGTCGGATTCGGGTGACAGTAGTTTCACCCATCACCCGACTCGTGCATCATCTGATATATTTTTTATGTATATATGTGTAATATTTTTTTAATCAAACTCTAATTTGTTAAAACAAGGCATTTATTTTTATTAAAAAACAAACATGGGTTTTTTTTTTTAATTTGTTAAACATTTTTTTAATTTGTTATAAACAGTTTTTTTTTTAATTTAACAAACAGTGGCGACTGCTTGTTTTTTCATTTGTTAAAACAGTTTTTTTTTAATATTTTTTTTTTAAATAGGGGCTGTTTTTTTTTTTTTTAATTTGTTAAATTGGACGAGATGTTTTTCACCCGAATTTTCACCCGATGGGTGACGGGTGAAACGGGGCGGGTGATAGGGTTGGCGGGTGGTGGGTTGGATCGGGTGGTGGTTTCTGGGTGGTAGATCGGGTGAAAATTTGGATCATTCACCCATCACCCGACCCATTGCCATCTCTCCCTTCCTTAAAATTTCCATCGAAATTTACCTTACTCCTTATCAGTGGGTCGAGACGGTCGGCGCAAGTCGGTTTACCTGGTACATGGCTCTTGCCGGCTGGATCACGTGTTTGGGGTTTACTGCCGAAGGTGGGTTCCTCGTCATAAAAAAAAAAGTAATAATAATAATAAATAAATAAAGACAATAAGCCTCTAATGAGGTGGCTCAATAGTAAGGAGAAAGGGGATTAATGGAAGGTCCCGAGTTCGATCCCTTTCTCATCCCTTTCTCTTGGTGAAATAATCAAGATTCACCTTGCTTATACTATTGGGTCTAGTCTGTCGGCGCACGTCGGTTTACCTGACGTGTGACTCTTGCCGGTTGGATTACATGCGCGGTGTTTACCACCAAAAGATGGGTTACCTTCATTTAAAAATAAAATAATAAATAGAGACAATAAACAACAACAATTCCAATATCCGCCCTTTTTCTTGGATTAAAAATCAAAGTTCACCTTACTTCTTATCATTGGGTCTAGCAGATCGACGCAAGCCGATTTATCTAGTGCTTGGCTCTGGCCGACATGGTCACGTGTCTAGGTATATCACTAAAGGTTTAGTGAGTTATCCTCGTTATTAAAGTAAAAATAAAAATTAAGAGCGACAAAATCCTACTGTAATTCCTAATCATGAGCTTGCCAAATGGGCTCATGATTTGTTGGGTCATTCTTGGGCAGGCTAAAGTGTATATATTGTACGGCCCAAATGAGAGATTATGGGCTCATGATGAGATTGATTTCAATCCAATGGGCATCAATCCATCAAGCTATATCATTATATGTAGGGGGGACTGTTCGCACGGTTAAAATATCGCCAACTGCACGGTGGCGGCTACGAAAATGAAATTTCATGGTTTTTGTTTTAAAAACCGTAAGAATTTTCGCGGCCACGGTTTTGGAAACTGTGGGAGCTTCACAGTCACAGTTCGGTAAACCATAGAGAAAAAGGCCCAAAAAAAAGCCCAATAAAAGCCCAAACCTTCCGCGGCCACAGTTTTGAAAACTGTGGGAGCCTAGGGCACGACGACGCGTATTCCCGATGACCCTAGGTCTGATACCCCTATCTGCAAGATTCTCCATCAGACGTCAGGCGACCACGGTTCCGTAAACCGTGAGAGGGCCTCCTCCTTCCCAACGCACTAGGCCTGCCGTGTAGACCTGCCGGGTAGCCCTGTGGGACTCTTCCAAGCGGTGGCGGCCACAGATCTGCAAACTGTAGGAGGGTGACCACTACCACTATAAAACCCGGCCCTTGCATCTTCATTTCGGCCTCCAAAATCAAAACCGTAAGGGGCTGTTATTCCCCTTTCATGCCGGAAATCCGACTATGGGGTGGAAAGGATTCAAAGGAGGATTGAGAAAAGTATTGCGCCTGCGTGGGGGAGCCGGAGAGGGCGAGTCGGCTCCGGCGTTCGACCCTCGTGTTGAGCAAATGAGCCAGGTTAGATTTGGTTTAATTTGTATGATTTTATGTGAAATTGTATGTGTAATTATATGATTAGTACGTAGGTGAAATCAAATTGCGGAACTAATTAGAACACTATTTGGAAAAAAAATAATTTGTTTAAGATAATTAGAACACGATTTAAAAAAAAAAATGGGTAGTTGAAATAAAAAAAAATAGTATTAGTAGTAGTATTGATGAGTTGAAATCAAGAATTGTTGAATTGAAATGAAATTTGTTGAATTGTATTATTATTGGTTAAGTATGTATGTGGAATTGTATGAAATATTAAGAATAATAGGTGAAATTAAACTTTAAGAAACGAAAATGTAAATTGTTAGCAATTTTGAAGTATAGGTATGATTTGTGTTTATTTATTGTATATGAATGACAATGTTTTGAGGGAAAGTAGTAGGTAAAATAAAATTAAGGAAATGAAGAAGATAATTGTTAAAAATAATTTGTCTAAGATAATTAGAACACGATTTAAAAAAAATGGGTAGTTAAAATAAAAAAAATTAGTATTAGTAGTAGTATTGATGAGTTGAAATGGGAGACTAGAAGGCAAGACGAAACAGCATTTGTTGATCTTGGCGGACTCCTATTAGCAACAGAGCCCTATCAGGTTGCACCTGATTACATGCCGTGGTTCATGGTGCATGGACATCCGTACGTATTCAGCAACTCTGTGCAGCAGCCAATACAGGAGGAAGACGACGCAGCACCCGTTCCACTTTATGCAGCCCGGGTCAGAACTCGACTTCTTATTTTTTCTTCTACTTGTATAATGCCTTAAATCTTAATACCACGTTGTATTTGCAGCGATTAACTGTGCTAACACTAAGCCTAAGGGAAATGCTTGCCCGCGGTGAAGGATTTTATTCTAGGGAGGAGATTGAAAGATATTTGGATGCGGCACTTTCACCTAACATTCCAGTTGTGCCAACTCAAGTGAGGGCTACTCAGCAGCATTTCGATTTCTGGCACCAGCACCATCAGCAGTGATCATGTGTTTTGATTTATGTTACTAGAACTTTTATGTGTACTGTTTCTTTAAGTTGTTTTGTGTGTCGGATCATTATGTGTTGGATATGGAAAAACACTATTATTATATATGAAGACAAGTTGTTTGCGATTACAAAACAGATACTTCTCTTACACAGGTCCGACTCCATGGCCATACTGTTGATGGTTGTTGATGTACTGTTGCATCTTCTCTATTAGACCGGCATCCCAACCATTGACAGTGGCATGGTGAAAATGCCTTCACTCAGGTGCAGTAGGAGGAATAGGTGCCCTTTGGTCAAGCCAAATAGGAACCCAATGAACTTTACCGACCCACGCCAATGCAAGAACATCTGTAGGTGGGCTGACATTCGTCCCAGATGCGACGATAGGAAGACATGTATGGGGATTGTCAACGCTGAGAACCACTACAATTTTGTGATATAGTGTAGCGACGGCGAGTGGTACTAATGGTGCCTCCATCCATGTCTCTGCTCGATGGAGACACGGTGCTGGGTTAGAAATGTCAACGTTGTTGATGAGAATGTCTATAGTAGACAACATAGACGCCTCTTCGTACATCCATCTGTGTGTCCTGAACTCTGTTGCAATCTCTGATCGAACTCGCATGTACTGATGTTCCCCGTATCCAAGGAGGAGCGCGATTGCACGAAATCCGCAATGACCATCTCCTTGTACGTTAGTCAAGCTTCTTACAAACGGTAACATAAATTCGTCTACTTGGCCCTGTAAAAATACCTGAGGATTGAGGTTGCCCACCCCTCCAACCGGGGCACTAGTGCGTCCTCTGCCACGACCGCGACCTCTGCCACTCCCACGCCCCCGAGTAGGAGCCTCACTTCTCCCATGCTCGAATCCACTCATATTGCGTTGCATAGATCGCCTTCCGCTGGGACGACCTTTCGGGTTGATGCCTGATGGCTCTCGCATGTTGGTATCTCCTGGGTGTCACATGCCATAGTAGAATTGTCCAATTTTGGAAACATCATCGTCAGTGAGTGTGTCAGCATCCATCTCGCGCCTTAGATTTGTCATCTCAACCCGATTTGGGTTTATATACTCAGTGTCATCGTTGTCCTCCTCAGCAGTGATAATTGTACTCCAAACGACTTGCCTCCAAAATGCATGAATTTGCCTTGGACGTATGGGTTGCCGGCTGGATGCAATTTCAATGAATTCGTGAACACAAGGGACCCCATGCGCATCCCGCCAGTAACGATCGCGACAAACGTCGTCATTGTTGGAAGGTAGACTTCTTGACATGTTGTAGTTCACTAACAATAGGTCAAAACATTCTCTTGTGACCTTATGCAGGAGCAGAGAAAATATTGTGTTGTTGGAGACATTGACCTCGATCCTTAATCTTGACTTTTCTAGAGATCCCTTTATCTGGTCAATCTGTTCCCTGATCATGGCGTCTATGCAGTTGGTCACATCAAAAAACCCACCAACAGATGTATTTAACATCGACTTCAGCTTTGAATGTGCAGACTCGCAACTACATGATGTACAGATAAACAGATTTAGTAATACTTAATATTGTAGAAATTGTTAGATACATCTCGATGATGAAATACATGTAACACTTACATGTTCGTTGTCCGAGTCCCGAAGTGAGGGTAGCAATCAACCCATGCTCGAACAAGAGCCTCTTTGTGGTCCGTCAACCACGTTGATTCTAAGTAGGCCATTAGTCCCCATTTGGCCTCCCACTTTTCATGTATGTTAGCTAATCGACCCTCGTAACTGTATTCCGTCTTGGACTCGAGTAAGGCAAAACAATCGTTGTAAAATTCCTGTTGTCGAGCAGCTGAGTTTGTACTCCTCCCCTTCAGCTCGATGTTGCACATCACATGCCACCGGCATAACATATGCTTCACTATGGGAAACACCTCATTGAGGGCCTTTATGAGACCCAACTCGCGATTTGTAACGATGACATCTGGAAGCCTATGTTTGCACAAATGCTTTACTTTTCTCATTGCCCAGATGTAATGGTCCGCATTCTCCCTAGCCATGAATACAAATGCAATTGCAAATGTCTTCTTCGTGCTTGTTATCCCTACGATCTCAAGTAACGGCATTTGGTACCTGTCAAGTGCATTACAATATTAAGTACATGTAACACATCATATTATTTAGTTCTAATTATATATGATGAATATGGTAATTCTTACTGGTTCGTTTTATATGTTGTGTCCATGACGATGACATAAGGAAACAACCTAAGAAGATGTCGTGAGTCTAGATGTGCCAATATAATGTCGCTAACCTCGTTACCTTCCAGTTGAGGGGCCTTCCTCGATACAACGTAGTATCCTTTTTTATCAAGCGAGTGTAATGCTTGTGGTAGATCCCTCCTTCCTTCCGTCTCATCTCTCTTCATATTCGACATGGCATTGTACACTTGTCGGATGTCGTTAACACACTCTCTATCGTCAATCTTCAGACCACGCAAGACATTGCGAGGTCTTGTCCCTATCGTAGCATCACGATAAACCATCTTCTGTTGTGTGGGTGTTATGCGACCGACATAGGCATGCCCAAACAGGGTTTCCAGGAGGTCGTGATTATGGGAGCCCCATATGACACGCATTGTCCAGTTATCGTCGTCATGTTGATGACCCTCAAGCTCAAATTCACACCCGCATCTCCTCGACGTCAATACCCTTGTCGATGCCGGGGGAAAATCCATATCTGTATCTGCTCTTTTTCTGCGCTCACCGTAGAGCTCACACACTAATCTGAAGGTTCCAAATCCAGTCCGGTTGTTCTTCCATGACCGGTGTATCACGAGAACCATGTTCTTTGCACGACCCACAAAATGAGCCCACCCCTTCATATTTTTCTCGTCATACCAGAATCCGGCAAGCTCAAACATCGACGAATAATCGGTCCCCATTTCCATAGGTTGGTGTTGACTCTACATTATCATAATTATTAATTATTACTTCACTGCTATTTCAAATGATATATCAAAACTCATTTCACAAGTATATCGAGCTTTCATCTTAGAAGTATAAATTATGTTTCATGCTAAATTTCTCGATTATTCTATATTACATTATATATCAAATATCATTTCACAATTATAAACTCTATTTTTCGAATAACACTATATCAAATATCATTTCAAAATTATAAACTCTACTTTTCAAATAACACTATATCAAATATCATTTCACAATTTAATACAATAACATATTTCTTTCGAATATTCTATAAATTATAATGCAATATTGATTATATCGTACCTGGAGGTTCTGAACAACTTCTTCGGGATCACTGTAACAGTGCGGGTTGAATGGCACCTCATCTTGTGATACTTCTGGATCGAACATGATCAAATATAAAAAAAATTTAAGTACCTTGTGTTTAACACTAATTTCACACTAATTTAAGCAATATCCTCACATTAATAGCCTCGCCTAGAATGAAAAGTGTCTGTCCCATTTCCCCACTTTATAGTTTTTTTTGGCGGTGTAACAAGTTTCCTACAATTTGAGAAGTTGTGGCAGCGACAATTGCTACGGTTTTCAGATCCGTCGCCATAGTATTTCCCACAGTTTGTGGAACCGTGGCTGTCGATATTCTCACGGTTTAAGGAACTGTGGCAGCCACCGTGTATTTGGCGAGATTTTGGCCGTGCCCGTATGGTATAAAGAAAATCCATCAATCCATCAAGATCTACGAACCGGTTTGATATACACACGGTAAATGCAGACTCGAGAAGCCGATATTGACAAGCTGTTTTTAGCTAAAAACGGTTATATACTCCGAAATGAAAGTTGATATAAGGCCGTATATTTGTGTAGAATGATAGAATTGATGTAAAATCCTCCTTGAGGGTTTCCATTCATTGATATAACATATATATAGGTTACAAAGGTATTGGGTCTTAACGGGCTTTCAGCCCACTATACAATAGGAGACCTATGTAATCTATCAATTTGGCGAAAAATTGACCGTGCTCTACAAAAAGATCAATTTGCGGGATGCCATTGCATCATATGGGATGTATCCGCAACATCTCTGCTTGCAAGCCACTCATGCCGACTATTACTTGCTCAAACGATGATTGGAGGTGTTGAACGATGACTCATGGGAGGTGTCCGTTAAACACGTCATCTACGGAGAAATGTTCAAATCAGAACTTTTTTTTTTATTAGGAAATAATTCGAGATCAGATATATCTGAATCTCAATGGCCGACAAGTCGGCAGACGGAAATTCGTCAATACATAAAAACGAAATAAAAAAGCGGAGCAAAACAACAAGTGGAAATACACTCTACAAGAAAACGAACCAAGGAAAGCTAATTTTAACACGAAGGAAACGTAGACTACGAACGAAAGTCAAATATTGTCCTCAAATAGCACCGCTGACCGACGATACATCAGAAATCCCTTCAAATCAGAACCTTTAAATAGCACAAAACCAGCAAGCTGTCAAATCATACATTTCACAATTATACCCATTTGAAATTTTGAATTCAAGTCTTCTTTTACACAACGTTGATTTTCAAAAAGATATCTTCATAGATTTCTCAAAAAAAAAAAAAAAATTCAATCCTATTTCCACAGATATTGCACTCCTTGGGTTAACGTTAGTGGATACGGAGTACCGTCTAAAAAAGCACTTAATTTAGGGCGTGTTTGGCTAGGAGGTGGGAATAGATGGAAGAGATAGTGGAGATGGGGTGGGTTTTGGGAACTGTGCCACCATGTTAGGCAACGAGATGAGTGGGGTGGGAGGGGTGCGAAAATGGGGATGGAGCGGGGTGGGAGGGTGATTTTCCCCCACCTTGTAAAAGGAGGATGGAGGGGATGAGGAGATGAAGAACCACGATTTGCCCTCTCCTCATAAATAACAAATCCAAATTCTCCTCTCACCCTCGGAGAGGAGATCCTAGCCACCCCAGATTCAGCGACCTTCCGGCGCCGGAAATCAAACCTCTTAGCCAAGCGACTGGGTCGGACCCTAGCCACCCCTTAAAGCTTTTTTATCCTACCAAACACATCCATTCGATAAAATAGAAGAAAATAGCTTAAAATTTTAGAATATTTTAGGTTAGAATAGCTTCAAATTTTATCATAGAATATTTGATATTTTAGACCTTCTACGCGACAAGATGGTGCGAATCTCGAAGTGGATCGATACTTTTTGTCCGATTCGAGGGAATACCCATATCAATATGGTACGAGCATCGAATCCTCTACCTGCATCGAGTGATATCCCAGACGTGCCGCTTTGATGGAGGACTAGTGACGTATGAAGGGAATAACAAAGGAGGAGGAGACGCACAAAAGGGAGAAGGAGAAAAACTTACAGTGTTACAAACGAGTGAAACGACGGAGAGAGGAAGAGAAAGGGTTTTCTAACCCTAAATCTAGCTCATTTTGTTAAAATACAACACAAATAAAAACCATAAATCTAACTCAATGAATTAAAACAGCCCATATAACACCAAATCGTAAAAGTAATCTATGTATCTATATATTCAATTTATTTAAGAAAAATAACGACCATATCCATCATATTGAAATCAGATGGGATAGTGAAAACCTGTGTCTGTATCCCTGTCCCGTTTCGAATTTAATCTCATATCATGTAACATTGTTTCAGACCACTTTTTCGCTTGATCATTAATTTTAAAACTACTATTTTTCATGCAAAATTCAAGTATTTCATCGTTTTCCATGCATATTTTTTTAATTTTCAATGCAAAATGCAATATAAAGGCTATTGAGAACACGTGAAAATGGTTACTGACAAGATTATTTTCACAAATTTAAACACAAGTCATTTCCATTCTACAAAATAATTATAAATCTGCCCAAGAAAAAAATAAAAATCCTAATTCATACCATCCATCCCCAAATCTCCACTGATCGACCAAGTTGAAAGAGGTTCACCGCAACCTAAATCTAACTCGTTGTGAGAGATTTTAACAAATCAATTAAGTTCAAAATAAGAAGTTTTATTTACAATTGGTTTTATAGGTATTTTGATAAGAAATTGTATGTTTTACGGTTTGAGATTATAATTGAAATTGGTAGTTATATGTGAGTTGTTGTTGATTGTTGTTGATTTGTGTGATGTTGGTGTTGAATTCTGAGTAGAAATGGTAACTAAAATGAAAGAAATTGCTCCTTTTTTTTTGTGATTTGGGGCTGCTATGGGGTTACTTTCGAGTTTTGAGGCTTAAGGCTCAAGCATAGATGGCGAGGTGATGACTTAGACTCAGCTCTATTGGCCGAGGTAAGATAGTAGGCTCAATGGGAATGGTCGAGGCTATGAGGCACCCTCATCGTCAGTTGTGGCCGAGACATAGTGTCCGGGATGTTATTTGTGTGAGTGAGCAGATGGAACGAGTGATGCAAGAAGTCTCTGCATGATTTGTCGAGCATATGTAGGAGCCTCGGCAAATACTCCCGAGGTTCAGCAGTTACCTCAACTCCTCCAAATGAGGCTCCTACATAACCTCAATGGATTTTGCCGAGTTTCCTTATTAACCTCGACAAACTATTATCGGCCCTAGTTTCAACGAATATTTTGTAGTCGTCCAAAACTATTGGAAAATTATCTTAAGTTATTTAACGAATTGAGTAATCATATCGACCTTTTTTCATATGTTTCAATAAGTTTATTATGTATTCGGAATTAAGGTTAACAAATTGTTTTATGTAGATGAATGATAATAGATTTTCTCTTTTACTCTCTAGCATAAATATTTTCGGAAATAGAGAAAGAACTTGTCATGCAATTTCATGTTAACAATCTAGCCAATAATCCTTTTGTAATCTTGCCTATAACCTCACTCAAAATCCAATTGCAAAAGTAATTAAAAATTGAATGATAATCATAATAGTTTATATATACCTGTATATAAATTTATACTCAAAATAACGAGTGTAGCACCGGTGTAACACATGTTACTGGGGATTTCAACTGGGCAACCACCCACCCTTTAAGAAATTGAGTGTAAAAGTCACACTCTAATAAATACAGAAATTAATGTTGTACTTTTAAGATTTGGCCGGTGTGTTTGAGTATGCTAAGGTAACTTCACACTTAAGAGGCGACGACGAAGACCAAGACTTTAGGCTTTACATTTTAAGGCCAAATATGAATAATGAGCAAATTGGATATAATAATCGATGAATTGATAAATTGAGCTTCTAAGATTCTAGAAACTTTAAAACTAGTGGATATGGTTGTTGATTAAAAAAAACCGTGAATTTGGATATATTTGACGGAAATAGGTCTCAACCCTCACTCGCATCAAAAACTAGCTTGTATCTCTTTGTCCACATAATTCCCCGAGAATTTGGTAAATAAGAAGCGATCATACGAGATTCAAACCGGGGACATTTGAGTACTATCTGTAAGTCATTTTCAGTTGAACTATCTCGAAATGGTTTTTATCCTCATAATACATATCAACAACATTCGCATTTCGTCCAACAAAGTGCTAATTAATCTACATTAGACCATTTTCAACAACTTTTTTAAAATTTTCTTAAAATGGAAAAATAAAATATACATTCTTCAAATTATTTTTGTTTTCTCCAACAGCATCCCTATTTTGAAGATTTGGAGAATAATTTAGTTTGGAAAATGTTGGAGATTTAAGAAACCATCTCTATTTTGTTGCTTTTCCATTTTGGAGAATGTGATGAGAAATCTGTTGAAAAAAACCCCTTAAAATCCTCCAAAAAATCAAAAATCCTCAAAATGGAAAAACTGTTGGAGATGCTTTGATACCTATACCATGTACGGGTTGTTTTTTTTTTTTCTGGATTAATTGAAACATACTTTGGGCTAATATTATTCTAAAAAATTAGGTCTTTCTATCCTATACTTCTAGGACATAGGATAAAAACTTTATTGGAAAAATTCCCTATAATATTATCGGTTCTAGAAAAGCTTAATAAACATTGGAAAAATTAGGTCTTTCTATCCTATAATTCCCTATATCTCTTAATTTTTTGATGGTAAACCCCGAACACGTGACCCAGTCGACAAGAATCATGTACCAAGTAAATCGACTTGCGTCGACCAACTCGACTCACTAGTAGAGAGCAAGGCAAACCTTGGATTTTCATCCAAGGGAAGGTACGGAGATATATATCTTACTTCGTAATAGATTTATTGGTGGTATAATTTTTCGTACAATTCTATCGAAACAATTTCCTAACTAATATATTATTTATAATTTCATTAGAAAATAAATAAATAAAAACTTTAAAGGACTACGGGTATTTGTTAATAAAAAAAAGTTATTGTTCGGTTTGTTAAAAAAATTTAAAATTTTGAAAAACAATGAGAAAAGAATAATTTGAATTATTTTGATAACAAAAATAATAACTGTAAAAATATTTAAAAAAAATTATAGATCAGTATTTATTAACCACGTGATTAATAAAATGTCTATCTATATAAGTAGTAAACGTGATGATTAATTCTGTATCATTAGGTAGATATGCTTATCATTATCATTATTAGTGCAACTATCGCATTGTGTTTCAAAAACAAAAAGAAATCAATTATTAGTGCAATTCCTATATAAGCTGAACAGCTTGAGTTCGGCTTAGAATCAGCTCGAAAAAAAGTTCGAGAGAGCTCGTTCACCTACCTAAACAAGCAGAGTCTAAACAGAATTCTAAGCTCATTTTTTTTTTTTTTGAACCGGAAATAATTCGAAGTCCCAAACTTCAACTGAAGTCTGGGACAACGAGAGGCCGAAAAACGACAGACGGACTAACCGTCATGATACAACCAAAAAAACATAAAACAACTAAAAACCCGAATACAAAGACCATAGCGAAGCAGGCCAGCGGAGAGAAAGACGCAGGACACCGGATGGTGGCAGCGAATGCCGAGAACATGGGAAAGCCGAAAGACAAACACGACGACTCGACGCCGGGGAGACAGAGGCAAAAACCCAATAGCGGAAAGGACGTCTCCTGGGGAAATGTGGATCAACGACGTTCCCCCACCTAGATGAGAGATCTTCGAGAATCACGAACACTTCCACGGTCAACACGAACAACAGGGCGCCCGAGTCTGCAACTTCATCCGGAAACTAAACGAAGCCACACCCAAGAAACGACTCCACTCAGAACGGCTACTAAGACCACGATCAAAGGAAACGGGTAAAAATGGATAAAAGCGGTTCATGATTAGTTGTAAGAAATGAGGGTAGATTCCATCACCCAAGGGCCCAAAAGAGTCGTCAGATTTGGACAGAAATTGGCGACCGGAGGCAAGCCATGCCGGAATTGGACGGAGATGGGAGAGGAGGGGGTATGGGTGCGTTCAGTATTTTTTATTAGTTGGCAAAACGTTGATGTTGGACGGAGATGGGAGAGAAGGTCTTTAATAGTGTATAGTAATAGTATAACAATATAATATTATACACAGGTTTGTTTTTTTTTTTGTTCCCCCCCCCCCTAGCCACGCTGAATGGCCCTGGTAACCATACCACCATGGAGCCGAAACGATCGGCGGCGGAGAAAGCTCCGGTAGGGAAGTTCAGCGAAAGCCCAAGGAAGGCCGAATCGACCGACGGCAAGGACAGATCCGGCCTGGATTTTGGGGAGACGTTGAAGAAGGACCTCAACCCCAAATCTGATTTCCGAGATGGCGATTTGGGTTTGGGGGAAAAACAAGGCGAGGATAGATCCGAGCGGATAGAGTACGAAGATCATCCCGCCGATTGATCCAGGGGTGGAATTTCGAATAGAAAGTTGCTCAAATCGAAACCCTAGGTCTCTGAGAATCCCCAATAAGGTCTCAGATTTGCAAGGGATTGAAATCAGGGGAGCGCGCAAGCCGTCGACGGAGGACCACCGAAAGCCCAAGGAAAGGCAGAGGACCGCCGACGGACCGCACTAGCGAGGAAGGTGATGGTGAAGCGAGCCATGGTCAGGTAAGGTTTTCTCTTAACGATCCCGCTAGGGTGGGATACAGTCGAAAGGGAGATTGTCCTCAAAATAGACGGTTGGTGGGGAGGCGGGGCTGAGAATCCCGACGGGGGAAAAGCCCACCAGAGGCGTTGTCGAGGGTTTGAGGAGAGAGAGGGAGATGAAGAGGTTTTGGAGAGGATGCAGGGCGTTGAAGCCTACCGATTTTATCATTCGTTTAATCTTGATTTCGATCAGATTATGAGTTTGAAACGTAGAAACTTTGGGTTTCACTTGTAGATGAAACAGGTTGCGCTGTTGGTGGAGGCGGGTTACGCCATTGTTGATGAAACAGGTTGCGCTTTTGGTGGAGGTGGGTTACGCCATTTAGGTTAGAGGCGGGTCACGCCATTAGTTGTTGGGGTTGAGATGGATAAATCTCGGTGGTTCCCCGGATGTTTTTGGGGTCGAGATTGAAAAATCTCGGTTGTTCCCCAAGTGTTATTGTTGGTGGTGGTGTTGTACTGGTGGTGGTGGGTGTTGATTGTGGTGGTCCGGTGGTGGTGGGATTGATTGTTAAGGTGAAATGTATTTTGGGTTTTTGGGTTTTAGAGAGAGAAGCTCTCTCTCCTTATTTTTAGCTCATTTGAAAGCTAGACTTGTTGGATTTAAGCTCGAATCTTATGAAATTTCTAAAATTTCCTTCAAGTCAATATGTTATGATCAAATAGAACTACTTAAAGCTCGAAAAAGCTCAACTCGAGCTCGTTTAACAAACGAACCAAACTGGAACACGCCAAACTCGGCTCGTTCATCTCGAATAACACCCCTAGATCCTACAACTATAGGAATGTGATCAATGTAGGGGCAGTGACAAACTGCAAACCCCTTTAGACCGGCAAAAGAGATAAGTTAGAAGGACTTGATCACTGTCTTTGAATTCAACGTAACATTGTCTAAGTGGGGACTAATTAATTGACATATCAAATCAAATGCAAATATTTCAAGCACTAATAAATTGACAAAACTAGCAACCCCTATATTTTTGGTCTCAAGTCTACACACTAAATGAAACTACCACTTACCTATATACTACACACATATATATTACAAGGTTTCATGGAATCCCAAGGAACTCATATTACAGAATATACACGCACAGTTTTCCAACCTTCCCCCCTCCTTGTAAGGGTTATGAAGCTTGCCCACAAACCACTACTTCTACCTCTGTGTTTCTCCATTGTTCTCACCCTTCTTAAGCTCTTGCTCTCACCGTCCTATGATCTCCGCGAGCTTTGCTGCTGCCCTCTTTTTATATATGCTGTGTTAAACGCGGTGATCTTTGGTATACTGCTAGATAACAATGGCTATAAACTATCAAGCAATGAATCTGAAGAGAATTCTCTAATGGTTTTCTTTGCTTGCGAGATAGAGGAGGGGAAACAAGCAGGGGTAACAAGTCAGAGATTTAGCAACGGATATGATGAGGATGTTGCTGAGAGTGATCACGATGAGTGCCATGGTTCTGATGGTTATCATGAAGATGACGACGACAATGGAAGCGAGTACGAGTTCATATGGGAAGACGAGGAAGAATATGACCCTGAATTTGACAAGAAGATAGAGGCTTTTATTTCAAAGGTTGTTGAAGGATGGAAAGAAGGCGTTTCAAGGGAAAGGTTAGCAGCCGGAAATCGAATGGTAGGGAACTAGAGTAGATGGCTATGCTGTCCGGTATCACGAAGCAAGTCATATCCAAAAATAACAACAGAGTAGAAATCCTGAACTAACATGTACCAAGAAGCAATAATATACAGAGATTGCTTAAATACCCATGTTTTAAGGGTTATATTTGCTCCAACTGTGCTTAGTAAGTGGTTAACTGTCTTGTTGTATAATGTCTCTGAATGCCAGGAAGGCCCTTTCCCTGTTTTTCTCCAGGGTATGATACATTCAGAAAGTCTTTACTAGCATAGTTTTAGATTTCTTGAAGATAAATTTCACCTCGATTAAGTATGCAAAAAAGTCAGTATTTAAGTTTCTATGTCCATACAAACTAAAAACTTGGGGACTGATTTGCCTAGTCTACAGCAACTAGTAGAAGAATGAGCTACCATCAGTTAGTAACAATACAGAAGGTGAATCAGTTAATCTCAACTTTCATCTATCAGGGTGAAAGTAAATAAACTTAGTGGCCACTTGGAGTTGATTACAAACTCCTCTACGACTTGTAAGTATAATTTGAACCCACAAAAGTAATTATGAAGCTAGTGCGTTGAAGTTCTAACAAGCAGCTTAATGAACTAATTACTCAAATTCTAGCCAAAATAGTGGGCAGAACTGAAATGCAGAGAAATGGTTATCTAGTATGAACGGAATGAAAACTGGATTGCAGGAAAACATCGTGAATTCGTGATTGTGTGATTCAGACAGTGACAGCACATTAACACATGGATTGCAGGAAAAAGGATACATATTTCATTAAAAAATTATTATGTTTTAAACTTGAGCATAATCCTCTGTTAAAGAAGGGCACTTTTAAGTACACCCAAAGGAATAAACAAGTTCATTCAATTTTTCCTACAAGTACTATTTAACTTTAACAAAGAAAGAACATGGTGCAAGATTCTAATATAAGACAATAAAAACATGAGTCTGACCTAGCCAGAGAGCCGCATGGAGAAGGAAACAAATTCCAATTCAACGCCAACACATGTAGTGTAGAAAAATGAAGCATTTGAGCAAGACAGTCTAAAGTGTATAGAGACCACTGATTATGGATGCGACAGGCACTAACCAAGACCAGTATTTTTACGCGGTGGTGCATCAGCCTTAATGCGTGATGGTCGAACTATGCGATCAATAATGCCATATTCAAGAGCTTTCTGAGCATTGAAGCGCTTCAACCATTTTAGATCTTGGTAAATCTGGTAAAAATGGAAAGGAGATCTGTTTCACTATCTGAAAAAATCAATTAAAGGAACAAGAAACTATTGATTGAGAGGTAAGTGCACCTTTTCAACAGGCTGGCCTGTATTTTCAGCCAATTCATTGAAGAGGTAATCTCTTATTCGAAGGAGCTCGTTAGCCTCGTTGCGGATGTCATCAGCCTGCAATAAGAAATGATGTTAACATACTGCCCAAGGGAGCAGAGAGTAACAATTGAAATTCATCTGTATAAACATCATTCTCCCATTGAAAAATAATAAACAATTGTCATACCCTACCACGAGCAGCACCAGCTGGAGCTTGCAATGCCACACGTGAGAGTGGCATGCCAGTACGACTGCCCTGGAAGGCAGAGAAGAGGAATTTTTCAGATGGGTCACCATAAATGCTGTCAAAATTCATGTGGAGAATATGCAGGAGGTTCTTGTGGCAAAGAACATTACCTTTTCTCCACCTGCAAGAATAAATGCTGGCATATTATATGCAAACCCAATGCAGTGTGTGCCAATGGGATTCTTCAAGCTCTTTAGGGTGTCATAGAGAGCTAAGCTAGGAGTAATCTGAAAAAGAGCTTGCAAATAAGTTAGTTAGAAATAGCAATTTGGGAGACAGCATGAGCAGAAGAATCAACCCAAGCAAAATATGGTTGAATAAACTTACATCTCCACCTGCACTGTTAATGAATAACCAAATCCTTTTTGAATTCTCAATACTATCCAGATAAAGTAATGTTCCAAGAACTTGATTGCTGTATTCTTCATCTATGTCTTGTCCAAGGAAGATAATACGTTCACGGTACTGCCAAAAAAAAAAGGAAGCACGTCTGAGCAGTTATTGACCATTTAGAAGGAAGAAAGGATATTACTAGAAATCAGACGAAGAGTCATCAGAGTATAGGAAAGAGGAAGCCTACCAATTGAGCAAAACAACCCTCAGACAAAGTGTGAACTAGATATGCAAAGAAAGATTAGCAGATAGTCTAATTAGGCTCCAAGGAAAAACTACTAGAAACTTACCAGGGCATTCCACAGATCCACCCACTGCCACGTACTCTCTCCAGGAGTTTTATATGGTACTCTTGGTGTTCCAATGGGCATCATATGGACTCGGCCTCTTACTGGTTTATTGCCTCTAAATCTGCAACAGATAAAAAAACAGATTGCCTCACCCAATCAAGCAAACTGCAACCTAAACACTCCAAATCTTCAAAACTATTGATAGCCTGAATTCAAGAAATACAATAAATTTGATTTTATACACAAGTCACTGGCAACAGTGATCATACTACTCCAACCTCTATACTTCCTGAACCATGACTGAGCTAATACTACTTAGTATTGACTAGATTCAGCCCCATTTTCAGTGGAAAAAAAAACATTTTCCTAGATGTAACCTAATGTAATCCACTTTGAAAACTAAGAAATTCCTACATGCGATATGGGAGGAAATGTTTCTATCACCAACAAAGCACTGATGCTCTAGCATTAGGTATTCATCGGGTTTAGGCATTACAGGTACAACATGCCAATCAGCCACTGAGTGCATAATCAAATGCTTTGTGTAGGAAGCATGGAAGCAGATGACATGATAGAGTCATTGTTGACAGCTTTGAGATGACCCAACCATGCCATGAAATAAGAGTTGTGGATAACAAGCAAATGATCAATGCAGCTTTTGTTGTTAGAAGCAGATTGAAACTCAACTAAGCATCTTAGCACTGGCCAGGTTAGAGGCATCTCCGCAAACATAGTCTTCAAACATTCAGCTCACAAACTGCTCCTAAATATTACTTCAACAGATTATCCACGACTCTCAAATACCAAATCCCCACCCGAAATTGCTTCACCAATGTAAAATGCCTTGATACAACATAACATCTTCATGAATCAATCCCAAATTCACAAACAAAATTCCCTTCTAACTAGAAAAGGTACTGTTCAGCGCAAATTTGTAATAGCCAAAAAGATAAGATAATCTACCGAGTTTGCACACTCTTATGAACTTGATCATAGAACTCAGCACTCAAATTGGGTGGTTTCTGGCTCCCAACGAGGCCTACAAGTGAAACACAAAGCAAGAAGAAATTAAAAAAAAAAAAACACGAATTCCACAGAAACGCAAATGAAGAAAGAAGTTTATATAGAAAACGGATTCTCATTACTCGAAGATTGGGGCCTAAGACCGACGAAAACCTTGGTTGCGCAGCTGCAAAACGCAATTAATTACACAAATCAGCGTCAAGCGGATAGAATTAGGTAGAAAAATTGGGGGAAATGAAGAAGAGGAAATAGATTGAGAGTAACCTGAGAGAAGGTTGGGAGGCTCGAGTGTTTCGCGATTGTAAACACGAAACAGAGCCGGTGGGGTGAGGAATCACCGCCATTTTTGTATAGCGGGCGATGGAGCGGAGGGATTGAATCCCGGTCGAAGCGAGGGTTTGGGGCCGAAGAGGAAGTGAAGGGCTGCTTATCAATCCTTCCAACTTCCAAGTCATGTTCATCTCCGTCACTCTCATCCAATTTCGCTCGGAACGAATAAAATTAAGGCACAAATTTTGTTTTATTTTTTTAAACAGGGTAAGAGTTTGGGTGAGATCGGAATTGTCAGACCATTAGACCATTTGTGTGGTGGTATGCAAATGTGTATTTTTTATTTTTTTTAAACATTTTTTTAGCTCCCTTGATTATTTTAGATGTGTGCAAATGTACACACATTTGAGCATGTGTGCAAATTTGAACATACAATTTCATTTTTTAATTTTTTATGATTTTATTTTTTTTTGTTTTAAATGAATTGTATTTGAGTGATGTGTAAAAAATGCACATTTTACCAATAGAGCAAATTATCAAAAAGTGAGGCGTATTTTTACAAATCTTGTGCAAATGTGCATATTTAAGCAAAACCATTGTGGATGGTCTTACCCAAACAAGATGGACTAAATTTTGGATGAAACACTAATTTAACCGGGTTCACGGTAAGCCAAAGGTGGACAGATCACAGATATTGTCCAACCAGTCTGGATTCTGATCCGATCAAGACCGGTGGATTAGAATTTTGAAAACCTTGGATAGTGGTCTTGGGTTTTTCTGATCCATCCGCGGGTTAGACTTGATTGATTGGTTTGAAAATTAAATGGATTTAAAAATAATTTATAATATTTTTAATGTGATTTATTAAAAGTTAAAATAGACTTAATTAAATTAGTGTTAGACATGTCGTTTTAGACATTTGCATATTTTTTAAGAAAGTAAATAAAAGCAAACAAAAATACACTTATATCCCTAATTATTACTTTACTTTTTCACTTTATTGAAAACTACAATCAACAAATCTCTAATCATTACAAGGATAATTTTCGAAAGTGAATACCAAAATACCTAAAATGACATTTTTTTCTTAATAAGATTTTACTACTAAAACGACATGTTTTTCTTAACGGATGGAGTATCAAACATTATTAATTCAATATCCCATGGACAAGAGTTGTCGGCCTTAAGATGGATTATAATTAGACCTGTCAAACGGGTCATTTGGATCGGGTCACTTCGGGTCCCGGGTAATACGGGTTTTGGGTATTTTCGGGTCCTGGGAAATACGGGTTTTCGGGTCATTTCGGGTCGATTTTGTGTTGCTCAATTTTTTCTTTTTTAAATTAAAAAAAATCATGATTTGATAATTTTGCGATAAATTTAAAATTCTAAAGGTAAAGACGTTGTTCATAAGTTCTGGTGCTTGTAATTATATACTATATTTTATCTAAAATATTTGATTTTTATTATTTCTCGTAATTTTCAATAAAATGTAATAATATATAAAATATCAAATTTTCAAATAATTTTTTAAAAATAATTTCATGCAATTAGTAATAAGCATAGAATTGTTTTAATATTTTAATATTTTTTAGAATTTTTATCTTCTTAAAAAAGTCCGTTGAAAAATAAAAAATCAAATACTATCGATCGGACGGAGTATTACACAATACAAATAAATATAAAAGTTGATTTTAAAATGAAAGATCAAGTGATTGTAATTATAAAATGTAATAAATTGGAATCTCCATAAAAAAAAAGTTTAATTATATATAATTATAAATCAATCTGATCACCGGGTCAAATGGGTAAATCGGGTCAAAATTACCGGGTCAGTCGGGTCACCGGGTCGAAACCCAGATTACTCATAAAATTTCCGAGTATTTTGGATTCGGGTCGAAATTCCCGGGTTCCGGTCGAAATTTTTTCGGACATTCGGATCGGGTCGACCGGATTGGATTGTGTTTTGACAGGTCAGATTATAATGATAAGAGAGTCGCTCTCGATTTGAATTTTGAGAATGCATAATTGGAGGACTTTTATAACCCCTTACTCAAGAGCGAGCACTTTAGCTTTTATAGGGGGACTGATGTCCCACTTAGAAAGTGTAGACCATTGAAATTTAACTCAAGTGTTCCCAATGGTAGTTTGCGCCATTTAACCGTATTTTTATTAATTGTTTTTTTTTATTTAACCTCACCGTCAGGATCCAACGTTTTGCCGGAGCTGACTGAACATCATTATCGTCCTCATCCTAGCTTGCAGACGAAAGGTCAGTTATGGATATGGTTATGTATGATTGATTTTGTAACTCCGGTCGGAAGATGTTCATTTATTAATCGCCTATAGTGATCACTTGTAGAGGTGTCCATTGCGAAGGTCCTGTTATTCACACGGCCATTTTTTCGCCATTCGCACGGTGCCGATGCCGAGTTCCCGAGTCGGCAGCCTTGCACTGGCCGATAACCCTTCATTGTGTGGGAGATCACCGTTGGATCAAGTCGGCTCATCTGCCGATGCCGAATTCCTAGGTAGGAAGTCCGACCTTGTCGGACTTCGAGATCGGCACCATGCGGATTGCGAAATTCCGTCGTGAAAACAACAAGAGCGATTGCGAATGATTGTTTTGATAGACAAAAATACAAATATATGTTTTAGAAAAATAGAAAAACTAATTTGTCAAAATAAAATTTTATAAAAGTGTAAATATAAGTATATAGAGTATAAATATAACTTTTATAATTTTTTATAACTTGAAATTATACCCGTAATAATAAAGTGTAACACTAGTCATCTCCCTTCTGTAAGTTTTATATATAGAGTAGTTTAGAATGAATAGAAGTGCGGTTTTCTCCACCGATCTCAAGACTACGTAGCAAATAAGTGAATTGTTACAACCTCAAAGATCCAGTGGTCTTTAACAATGGATGATGCCGAATCTAAACCACAGTTTTTCTTGGTATATCATGACTGGAGACGAACAAGATGAAGGCGAATGTACTTTATGTTAAGGTGGCTTCTCAAAGGTGTTCTGGTCTCTGAATGCAGTAATAGCACTTTTTATCATCTCACCAGCATGAGGTTGTACAAAGAGGTGAGTGCTGTCCAAGACTTGTATTATGAATTTCTGTGACGAAGGAAGTGTGGCATTGTGGCTGATTATGAATTGCGCCATGGGTATGTCACTGCAGTCCAAGGCATAAAAGATATCCTCTTAGAGGTATACACAAACAAAATGTAAATGCATACAGATAGCGAGAGTGCTGATATTGATAATTTGAAATTAACAATCTAATGCAGAAAAACCGAAGACTCAGCTTCTATTTCAACGTTTACACTCTTAATGCACAAATATGGAAAGACAAGTGAAATGTGGTTATGTAAAAAGATATGGAAGTGATTCAGCACAGTACCATGAAATGAAGACTCCTTTAGTGGCGTTCACCATGATTTGGTTACAAATCTACAAACTTCACCTGTAACAACAGATATTGGCAAGGAATTTAAATGAGCACTGGCTATTATGTTTCACAACATTATCTATGCATTGTCTGGAATCAAGTGACAGTGAAAGTAACTACACTAATAACCAACTCTAACCAACAACGCGTATAAAATACCTCCACTCCAATGGATAAATACCGTGGATACAAAGAAATGTTTTTGCTTCACATGGAAGTGTGAGGGCATACCTTGATATTAAGTCCCCACTGATATAGGGTTTCCTCACATGAAGGCCCTCAATTCCATGAAAATTCAAGCAAAAGACAATTAAGCCAACTCAGTAGCTAGAGCTCTTAAAATGAACCCCTTACAATGATTTACATCGTTCTTTTGTTCACAGTGCTTATAACTCTCACATCTTTTGGGAAAACCAATATGGAGGGTTTCTACGCAAAGCTATTATTCCTCAAGAGTTTTATGTCACTTTTGCACAAAATAAACTCAGGTTGCCTAGAGTTTCAACAAAGTAATCTCCTTTTGGTCTCATGGTTTCATATATTGTTCCAATCAATAATTCTCAAGTATTGTGTTTTGAACATAAAAAGATCAAATCAATTTATATCAATTAGATGAAGCACACATAGACTGAATCAAATGAAGTGGATTCAGGTTTTCATTCAGACAAATATCATAATCAAATTTACCTATACATTATTGTGATTTTGGTAAGAACCTGATTTAAACTAACTTAATGACATTACTGAAATAATAAATTAGCAGCTGATTTCCTTCTCCTCACATATGTAATTATTGGCTTGCTTGGTGGACTCGCATCAGATTTCCCTAGCATTATGCATAGTATGGAATTAAGTGAACAAAAAAGTGACAATACTTGCAACCAACTCTAACCAATAACACCTTTTTGTGATCTCTCTAACATAAGAAAGATGAATTCAAATAACCATCGAGATCATTGAAACAAAAGTAAAGACATAAACATGATTGAATTAACTATTTACCATGGGTTAGAAAACCAAACACACCATGTGAATATCAAATGAATCAAAATCTCAAGCATTTAGTAGCAGTCCCTCCTCAAATCCCCAATTAAAAACAAATAACTAAACGAAACTAAAAACTAAAATATATACATAAAAAAAGTTCAGCTCAAGGTTTGTGTGGCCAGAAAAATGGCGACCATAGGTGCGCCAAATCATGCCGAAATAGGACACACCAGAAACTACACCCAAATGACAATAACCAAGAGACAGAAATAATTAAACATCAGAATATAGCACGAGTCACCAAAGGGTAAAAACTACTCTTTAGCTCAATAACTAGTACAGTGAATCCTAGTAAAAGTATAATCACTTTCAGTTCAGCTAAATTAGTTACCCAAATCAATAAGAAAGTAGCATTATCTTTGTAAAGAACCAGATTATAACAGCAAATAATTGGGCAATTTCAGCAAGAAAGGACGAATTACAACGCAAATGAGATCAATAACATCCTAAAACATCAAATTCACGCACTAGAAAGGAAATCAATGAGTAAACAAACAATCAATGCCTAGCCACAACAAATCAATTTCAAGGACAAGAGAAAGCAACTAGATTTGCCAACTCAATAGGAATCAATAGAAACACAAACAAGCATCAAGTCTCGGGCAGTAGCATTTCCGATTCAAGCCACAACACAATAATTCTGAGAAACTAATTCGGCAGGCAAACAACAGATTACAATAGCAGAAAGGTAACTCTCAAGCACCAATCGCACAAAAGCATACCAGCTAAACAATTGGCGAGAGCAATTCCAAAAATTGGCGAAATTGAAATCAAGCAAACAGCTAGATGTACATGAATTCACCGAATCACAACAACTTAAGGGGAATAGGGTTACCTGCACTAGACTTACCAATTTCAAATGTCTCAGAAGAGCAGCGGCGCGACGATATGGTATCGCCGGAGGAAGGCAAACGCAGGTTAGAGAGCGGCGGCGGTGGTTGTGGGACGAGATTCACCGTTAGGGCTGGTGTGGTTAAGGAAGAGAGGGGAGTGGGATCTGGGTTTGCCGTTTGGCGCGTCGTCTTCAGTCTTCACGGTTAGAGAGGACGGAGAGAGATTAAAAAGAGAAATTACCTTTTGACTCTAATTTTTACAACTTATTTCATTTTGGTCCCTAAACTTTGAAACATTTAAAAGTAGTCCCCAAACTTTCCATCTCGTTTTATTTTAGCCCTTAACCTTCGAAACATTACAAAATAGTCTCAAGACTTACATTTTTTTATTTGTTTGAGTCCCTGATTTTAAAAACAATATTAGACATAATTATCAAAAACCACCCAAAATTTATCATAATGTTTATAAAAACATTTATACAAAGAAAAAGTACATAAAATCATTCACCTCTATTATTTTAATTCAAAAAAAAGACTCGAACTCTTTTAGTATTTCATAAGATTTGGTGTAGTTAAGGTAAATTCATAAGTTGACATTTTATAAAAAAAAATTAGCTCCTCAAAAAACGTTTTACAAAATTAAACGACATCTAGTATTAAAAGTAAAATTACATCTAATCAATAAAAATACTACTAAAAGTAAAACTATACCAAATCTTATGAATTTAAAAATTAAAAGTCTAAGAGAGTCCGAGTGTTTTTTTTTTAAATTAAAATAATAGAGTTGAATGATTTTCTGTACTTTTTCTTTGTGTAAATGATTTTATATACATTACGATAAATTTTGGGTGGTTTTTGGTATTTATGTTTAATAATATTTTTAAAATCAATGACTAAAATGAATAAAAAAAATTAAGCTTGGGACTGTTTTGCAATGTTGAAAATGTTAAGTACTAAAATAAAATGAGATATAAAGGTTGATAACTATTTTGAAACGTTTCACGGTTAGGGACCAAAATAAAACAAGTGATAAAGATTAAGGATTAAAAAGGTAATTTAACCTAAAATAATTTTGCATTACACCGAGTAAAGTAGAGATATTCACACTTAATAGATCTAGACTAGCTAAACCAATGCAGTAACACTAGTTAATTTGATTTTTTTTTTAAAATCAAAATTAGTGATTTAGCTCATCTCACACTGAATAGGTCTAATAAAGATTTTTTTTTTTGGTAACAAGATTGCTCTCAATCACTAAAAGTGGAAAAAGTGACAAGCGAACTACACAAAAATGAGTCGGGGATTGGAGAGTAGTCCTTCACTCCTTCCCCTCAAGTCTCCCACAATGAGCAAAGGGAGTTTGCGACCATAAGAGGTTACCAAAGAAAGTGAAATCCTAAAGGAAATGAATTAGCATTTCTTGCAAAGGAGTTTGCGACCATATTCACTCCCTAGAGCATCCACAACCCTTATATCAGGAGTGTCTTCCCAAAGTAATTAAAAGAGAGGAAAAAAAAATAGAAAATGTCAGATTTGATTGTCTTAAAATGGGATTGAATTCTAATAGAGTTTTTTACAAACTCTATTTATTTTCCCCTCAAACTCCACCGGATCGGGACAGGTTAAAATGTACTTCAATTTCATAGTTAAGACACCACACAACAATATCTCCTTTCCCTCTCTACCCCTCCACAATTTTTTTTTTAATTTTTTCTTTTCTTTTATTTTTTGAGAGAGGAATGAGAAACTCTATTTTTCCTGGAACTCCACCGAATCGGGACATCTTAAAATGTACTTTAATTTCATAGTTAAGATACCACAAGACAGTATCTCTATCGTGGGTGCTGTAACCAGGCGTGGTAGTCCCGGATCACCCCGCCGGAAGTAGATTGGTAGGTCTAATAAAAGATTAAAGTGTTCCCCTGGCATTCCATTTTCATTATCTTTAATTAAGTGTGGACAGTCCAATCACTTTCTTCTACTGTATCAAACTAAAATCCACCCGGGTGGTTGACTTTTTAGTGCGCGTTCAATCCCAAAATTCACCCACCATTCAACAGAGTCTCAATGGCTGAATCAGCTCTGTTCAGTCTTGCTTCCGACCTCTTGTCCAAGATTGCCTCCTCTGCATTCAATCTCGCATATGAAAGGGCTCAATCCATTTGGGGAGCGAGGGAGGATCTCCGTCGGCTTCAGGACACAATCGCAACCATTCAAGCTGTGCTACTTGATGCCGAGAAGAAGCAACAAGATTCCGCCGCCGTCAACAATTGGATTGCACGAGTAAGGAGCGTGCTCTATGAAGCCGACGATCTATTCGACGAGGTTGCCACCGACGATCTGCTTAGAAAGCACATCAAACGGAAACCGCTGCTTAAAGAGGTACGAGTTTCTTTCTCTACACGTGACTCTATTGCGACGAAAGTTAAGGCTATCAGGAAGAGCTTGGTTCAGCTCTCCGAAGATATGGCACTTTTTAAATTTGAGATCATTTGTGAATATGATGATAAGGGATCGAGGCTGGAAACTAGGCCTTTTGTAGATCCGAAAGTAGTAGTTGGTACTACTTGGTAGAGATGATGATAAGGAGGCCATCTTGAGGTTTCTTTTTAGCGACGGTTTGTGTGACGAGCAATGTGTTTCGCTCGTCGCTATAGTTGGGATAGGAGGTATGGGAAAAACAACACTTGCGCAACTAATCTATAGTGACGAAGCGGTTCAAAGGAGGTTCGAAAAGAGGTGGTGGGTATCAGGGGCGGATCCTGGACCGCCATTCCGGGGATATTTGAAGGTAAATTTTTCAACATTCCGAGAATGTTTAAAGGTAATCCCGGGTTGGGGATGCTTGACCGAAAATATTAACAAATTAACACTAAATTTTTTTTTTTTTTTTTTGGGATGCTTGAGCATCCCCCACCATACACAAGCATCCGCCCCTGGTGGGTATGCATTTCTGATATATCGGATGAGACAGAAGTCCTTAGAAGGATCTCGCAGTCTATGTGTGGTGAAAGCCATCATGGTTGCAACTTCAAGCAACTTATTAGCGATAAAGCGAGTTTTTCCGGGAGTTGCTTGCTTGTCTTGGATGATGTTTGGGACAATAATGTTGGTATGTGGATTGACATCATCCCATTGTTAAGTGTAAAAGGGTGCAAGATAATCGTCACTACAAGATTCTTATCGGTTCCAAGGGCAATGCAGAAGGATAGATGTCAAATTTACACATTAAGTGGCTTGTCGGAGGACAAGTCATGGGAGCTCTTCAAAGTGATAGCCTTTACCGATGAACAAGAGAATGATCCGAATTGGAATGTTCTTGGACGGGAAATTGTGAAGAAGTGTGCAAACGTTCCTTTGGCGATAAAGAGTGTAGCAAGTCTTCTTTGCACAAAAACCACTATGGTAGAATGGGAGTCTCTTATAGGTGATAAGCTACTAAGTATTGGTTCCATAAAGTCTACATTGAAACTGAGCTATGGCCACCTACCCTCGAATTTGAAGCATTGCTTTGCTTATTGTTCGTTGTTTCCAAAAGACCATACCTTTCACAAAGAGCGGTTAGTAAATCTCTGGATCGCCCAAGGATATGTGAAGACAAATGACGAAGAGCAAACTGTTGAGGACATAGGTCATTCATATTTCATGGAATTGCTCAGAAGGTCTTTCTTCCAAGAAGCAAAAGAAAAATACGGTGAGATAGAAAGATGCAAAATGCATGATCTAGTGCATGATTTGGCACAAGAGATGGCTGGAGAGGAATGTGTTATGCTGACAAGGGAACCGAATCAGTTGCGCAAGACAATCAAGCATTTGAGTGTTGGTTTTCATCAGATAGATGATTCATGGAGGGCTTCCTCGTTGTTGCTTGATGTTAATAGAACGCGTTCATTTATCTTCTTGTATGGAGTTTCGCCTAGTGACATAGTTCTTGATCAACTCTTAACAAAGCTGAAGTTGTTGAGAGCACTAGATTTGAGTAATCAAAGCATTGAGACGGTTTCAAGCTCTATTGGGGAGCTAAAGCACTTGAGATACCTGAATCTTTCGGATAACTTTTTCAGGCATCTTCCGGATTCCATCACAAAGCTGGTGAATTTGCTCACTCTAGATATCAGTCACTGCCAAGAACTCGAAGTGTTGCCGAATGATTTTAGAAAATTGGTCAGCCTCAGACATTTGGATACTAAACAATGTAGAAGATTGAGGCATATGCCACTTGGTTTCGAGGAATTGACTTCGCTTCAATCCTTGAGCTATTTCAAGGTGAGCAAAGCAACAGGGAGTGGTAAAAGTTGTGGGCTTGATGTATTGGCATGGTTGAAGCTTAGGGGAGAGTTAAAGATCAAGTTCGACGAATGTGTTGATGATTGGGATGGAGATCAATGTTGGCAACTACCTTCAGCAATGCGAGTTCTTAGTGTTGAAAACTACCCAGGGATGAGAATACCGAATTGGGCTAAGGCCGAAAAAGGCCTCCCCTTGCTGCCTAACCTGGTTAGGCTCCAAATCTCTCATTCTGCAACAGTAAAACATCTCCCACCTATGAGACATCTTCCTTATCTCAAGATTCTTGAGCTTGTTTCGCTGCGTCAACTTGAATACATAGAAGAGGAAGAATCAACAACAGATTCCTCCATGCTGTTTTTTCCATCTCTAGAGGATCTTGCACTTGTGGGACTACCAAAATTAAAGAGATGGTCTAATGAAGTAGCATCAACAACAACAACAATGCGAATACATAGGTGTCTTCATCTTCTTACAGTCTTGAGAGTCATTAAATGTCCAGAGCTCAAGTCTTTTCCTCTATCTCCATCCCTTCAAAGTCTACAGTTGGTGGCAGCTACTGAGGAGATGTTCCAACAGCTACTGTCGTCGCCTCTAAAGAACATAAAGATCCACACGAATGACTGGCTTGGGAGTTTCCATGGTGAAGCCCTGACCTCTCTTCAATCTCTTGAGTTCAGACTTTGCAGCAGCTTGAGGAATTTGTACTTGGCGCCACTGCAACACAGCATTGTCCAAAGGGTTGAGATTGACAGATGCGCGGAGTTGGAGTTGTGGGATGAAGAGAAAAGAGGTGTGGATTGGGATTCCCTCCCTAAACTCAATCTGTTGTTACTCAACAGAATGCCAGAGCCTCAACACCTTCCAGATTGTCTTCAACGCCGTCAAGCCCTTGGCGAATTAGAAATCTGGTGAGTTGTTTCATTCAAATTTCAGCTGATTAACTCCTCAACTTCTCCATTATTTGTTTAGTGCAATAAACATTAACTTGATCTTGTTGTGTTGTGTTTCTCAAGTGCAACAAATCTTACCCAACTCCGATTTTATACATTCGCGGATTAAAAGGGTATATTCCAAGGTGCAGATAATATATCTCTTTCAAGTGAGTGTTGAGGTAAGTTCTTATATCCTTCTTCATAGTAATGTAGCTTATCATAAATTTAGCAGGTATGACTTGGCTGAAGTCATAGTAAGTTTAATCGATCAAGTTTCATGTTTCAGGAGTCACAAAGTGTTTCACCATCAAGAGATGTCAAAATTCTTCATCCTTAACACCTTAAATGGTCAGGTTCAATATGTTGCTCAGTTGCTTTCTGGGATGTGTTAAGAAGCTCTCCAAGAAGACACGATACTAGGAATATGGCATCTGGGAGCCCTCCTGAAGAAGCTGAATACAGATGAACTGGGCTATCTTACATTGGTTCATATATCGCAAATTCGCAATAAAGATGAACCTATATACACTGATGATCACTGAATGTCACACCAATGAAGCCTACAAGCACCCAGTTAATGGGGTTGCTGATAGGTTGGCTGCATTCCTTGATCTGTATCCAAGGAGTACCAACAGAACTTACACATCTATTATTACTGTCAGATTGGATCTTAACAAACTCACCCAAAAGAATGAAACAGGCTAGACCTCCTAGAACTAACTGATTCTTAATTCCCTTTAAATAAAGGTTAAAAAAAATAATCTTGAACTAGTAAAGCAATGCTTAGGATGAGACCATCAATGAGGAGCACTGCTTGCGAAAGCTATAATTTACACTTGCAGTAATTGCGACTGGCAGCAGTCTCAGGGAGCATACGGCCTCAAAGAATTGGTGTGCCCATGTGACCTTTGTCACATGTAATCATCGTCTTCCAACGCGCTATAGATCAGCCTACAACAATCACAAAAGAAACAGAAGACAATAACCCAAGGGGGTTTAAAATGGTTGAAATTCGGTCAATTCTAGATGCAAGATGGTTTTGTCAAGTAATTATACAGGTTAGGAGCTTGTGTAACATACCAAAATAATGAGGAGAAGAAGATGAGGACGAGGTAGGCAAGTTTGAAGAGTCGCTTCTTCTTTTCCCAATCAAGGAGATTAAAGATTTCGGTAACATCTATCAAATGTTGTTTGTCCATGTACCTATGCAAGGGAAGAGAAACCGACAGTCAAATGCCAATGCATTACTACAATCGCTTTTAAGTGATAACAAGTAGATCCCTTCCATCAGTTCTATATGATCTATATCTATATATCTATTTAAATGCATTGTATTTTCGCCGCATGTCGAATTCTGGTGCAAGGATATTTTAGGTAATCTACGTAAAGTATTATTTGAACCACTCGAATCAAAAGATAGTTATCTAAATTCAGTTAGTTGAATACATTTTATTTTGGTGAAATAGTTAATATGAATACATGATTAAACCATTCATAGCTTGAATACATGTTATCCCCGTTAATTTATTAACATTATTATTTTCAGCTGTTGTATTTCTTTATAAAGGCATCCACTTTGTTTATAATCAACGTTCCTTTCATCTGAAATTTTCTTTTAATAAAGCGTCTCCATATATGTTCCATGCCTACAAACCTTAGGACAATAACAACAAAGAATGTGTATATAAGCTAAATGAATTTTTTTATTTTCATTTACAACCTATTCTACTAGTTATATCCCATTTTTTTTTAAATAAATAAGATTATAAAAAGCAAATTTTATGTTCCAGTCAGTGGAAACGCAAGGGAATTTTACTAGTTACTAGTGAAAGTTGAAAGAAGAAGACATTAGACTAGAAAGATCCAAGAAGGAAGGCACTTACGTTTTTACATTGAAGTACAGATAAGGGATGCACAAAAGGCACATGAACCAATGCCCTGTTGCGAGATACAAGAGGCAGAGAGCTCCCTGCGTAATGAACTCTGGCAAGACAATCCTGTTTACCTTGGATGCAGTCTCATACGGGTTGATATAATCCATCTCTAGATCGGCCAAGCACATAAGCTGCATTAGAGCTCTCAGAGTTAGAACATACACCAAAAAAAAACACCCAGTAGTCAGCGGCATAAATCATTTAACAATTATGCAGATCCTTGATGTTCTGGCATTGGATGCAAATAAATTTTCAACTAGAGCCACAATGAGAACAATCGCATGATTCAAACAAAAAAAAAAAAAGAGCAAGCCATGCACATGTTAAGGGCCAAAAACTCATGTATCATACACAACACTTTTTTCATTCATTTGCATAAGAATTTTTTTTTTTTTGCAGTTTCGTAATATTCACAAATAATTATGCCACAAACTATTCCCTCTAAAATAGGCATGAAAATCACCCATGGAGGCCAACCGACAGAACCTTTTAGAAACAAGTGAAAACAGCATAAACATCAGGTGATGAGGTCGGATTTAGGTTTGATCTCCATCTCGTCCACAACTCAACATGTAACCAACATCCATCCATCCAAACCATTAACCATCACCCATTGGAGATATAAATGTAATATATTTACCTCAAAGTACAAAAAGAAAGCACTTCCCATTCCAAGGGCTTGTTTATATTTCTTGAGGAATAAAATACTTCATATGCTTCCAGAAATACCTCACATGAAGTAGTAACACAAACTCAGGGCTTGTTTGTTTTTTCATGAGGGCAAAATAATTTCCTAAATGTGCTCAAGCTCGTACGAAGTCTTGTTGCCAAACATAACCTGAATCTCAATGGAAGACAATATAGAAAGCTGATGATAGATTCCCTAAAACTTGCTGATTTACTCATCAAAACTTAATATCTTCACCATTAACAGGTTTTACCCAATTCACATAATTAAGCAACAGTGGCTAGACCCCAAATTCAAGACACTGTTAGGATCCATCACGAGAAAAAAAAGGTAATCAACTCAATTTAATTCGTATTTGGCGTATTCACCTCGAAACCGATCCAAAACAGTTGATGAATCCCAACAGAGATGCCAATCAAATACTCCAAAACAACAGCTCTTACACAAAAATCACATTGGGGGAAAAGACGGAATTTTTAGGGCATCTAGGGTTTGGACAGAGCGGGAAAAAGAACTGACCTGGTAAAGGACGAGGACGAGTAGAGCGATGACGATAGAGAAGGAAAAAAGCCATGTGAGAAGCTCGCCAATCATCCTCTGCCCGCAGTGAGATTCGTAAAGTCAATCCCTGGGATTTACTTCCAACGCGAAAAATGCGAGTGGGGGAACCAGTTCAGCAGAGATGTGTCCTAGGATGTGTGTGGTGAGCGATCTGATTTTGAGCTCAAGGTTTTCAATGGCTGTGGTTATAGAGAGACGGTACGGCAGCCACTGGAGAGGGAAAGGTAACCGGCAGAGGAAGAGAGCCGACAGGGTGTCCCGTCCTTTTCTTTTCTTTTTAATCAGTAAAAAATTTGAGTTCAGACTTATATGAAACTCGATGGCCGAACAAATCGATTTTTGAACCATCAATACCAACGAAACACATTAACACAAAACATCAAGAGTAAAGAAAAATCCAAGGAACTCATACAAGACGTCAACTAGCAGAGAAGTTGATCAAGAACCGAGAGGCGCCACGAGTGGCAAGAGCATGGGAGAGTGCAAAAACTCACGAGGTGACCCCAGCCGAAAAGGGCGACTCCTGAGGAAGTTGGATCGCCGACGTTGCATCCACCTAAATGAAGGATCTTCGAAGACCACGAACACCACCACGACCCGTTGTCGATCAAACATGACGTCTGATACTGCAACCCAACACAAAGTAGACGCAGCCACACCAGAGCACTGACCAGACGCTAGAAGACCGGACAAATACGGACTAAAAAGGGAAGATCGATCCACCGTCGGAAATGTGAAGCGGAAATCCCCGAACCAACCAGGACGATTCGGGGAGCATTATTATTTTATAAATATAAAAAAAAATCCAACCCTTTACGGGATTTAGTGTAAGCCCTTTCGAGTGGGGTTTGAAACTCTTAAGATATTTTATAATTATATATATATATATACCCAGTTGGAAAATGATTTTTTTTTAGTATATATTTGTTTTTATCTTTAACCTTGGGCCCAAAACATCATCTTTCTAACCCACCTCAAGCGCAGGTGGAGGACACACCAGAGGAGATGGCTCTTCGACGAGATGGTACCCAGCGAAGCTACACACCGGTAGGGGGCAAGATACCTAGACCCCGACGAGGGCAGCAAACGAGTCGGAGACCCTTGAAACACAGAAGCCCCAACCCAATTACTCGGATCGAGTCATGGCACACCCACCCCAGCCAACCCTAAACCGGACCGGGGAAGACAACAAGGAGCCACGACAACACTAGGATCGCGACAATCTTCCCAGCTAGACAAGAGGGAGGAAATTGAAGGGAGGAGGACATTGGATAACGACGAGTGTGGACGGAGGGAAACCCCAAAGGACTGCAGCCGACCTCAACGAAGAAGACGACCATGGACCAAAAAAAACTTTCTCAAGACCCAACAGGACTACGGTTAGAGGGAGATTGATCCGAAAAACAAAATTAAGAGACAGAGATTAAGCCAACACCAGGATTGATTTGGGAGAGTGGTGCAAACATCTCGTAAGACGAACATCAGAGGGAGATGGATCCAAAGAGTAAGTTATTAGTAGACCTGAGCAGACCTGGGCTAACCCGTCCGACCCGCCCAACCCGCCCGAGAAGAAAGACGGGCTTGGGTAGAGCAATCGGTCCAAGCGGGTTGTCAGGCTGTTATCATATATAAATGTATTTGGGGCTTATCACCTACCTAGTTTTAATTGCCATTACTTGCTGTATAAATACATGTTCTGGTGAATATTGAAGGCAGCTTTTCAGTTTTCCCTCCTTATACTGTTCTTCTTCCCTCTCCCATTTCCGTTATGAAGCTTGCCATTGCTTCCTTCAGATCTATCGATCAATTTATCATTTGACATGGTATCAAAGCCCAGATCGATAGATCTAGTGTTCCTTTGCCAGATTTGCCTTTCAATTTCACAATAGAATCGCAGATTTCAATTTTCTGTGAGTTGTAACGACAATGGTTGAAGAGGAAACCAAAATTGATTCCACCGAAGCCAAATTTGATTCCACCGATCCTTACTACATCCATCCTAGTGATCATCTCAGCACGATCTTGGTGGCCGGCACCGCCGTTTGATGGACGCCGATATGGTGAATGGAGATGCTCCGTCAAGATCGCACTCGAAGCAAAGAACAAAATTGGATTTCTCACTGGTGAGATTCCGAGGCCTGATGCTGATTCACCGAGGCGGAGGCTATGGGACCGGTGCAATGCAATGGTCATCTCCTGGTTAACCAACAGCTTGAGCCCAGAAATCCGACGAAGTGTTATCTACACTGACACTGCACAATGGATCTGGATGCAACTTGAGTCTAGGTTTGGAAAAATTGGAGCAACGCAGCTTTATGCAATTCAACGAGACATCAGTTGCGCTGGTCAAGGTACGACCTCTTTCCCTGAATATTTCACAAAGATTAAATCACTTTGGGATGAGCTAGATAGCATTAGACCTCTGCCCATATGCACTTGTGGTGCGGCGAAGGATTTTCAGAAACTTGAGGATGATCAACGAGTCGTTCAACTGCTGATGGGATTGAACGAGTCATATACTGCTACTCGTGGCTCGATCCTGATGATGGAGCCCTTTCCGGATGTAGATCGAGCTTACTCTTTGCTCAAACAGGAGGAAATCCAGCGTGAGGTGAGGTCCGGCTTGCCTCCATTGGTTATGGATGGGGCTGCTATGTTTGCTAAGGGTCATAATAAGTCTAGTGTTTCTTCTGGCGCCTCTCCCGGATCTACTTTTGGTTCAGAAAAGAAATCCAACTCCGATAAGAAACCGTCTCTATTTTGTACAAATTGCAAGAAAACTAATCACAATGTTGATCGGTGTTTCTTTATTATTGGATTTCCCCTGGCTATGCTGATGGTAAAGGTAAAGGAAGGAAACAGGATGCCGAAAAGAAATTTGCTGGCAATGCACATACAGGTGCCTCTGAGTTGTCACCTGGACAGTTAGCACAACTTATGAGTCTGTTGCAATCGGCTAATTTGCAGGCTTCTCAGAAGCAGCCATCAGAGTCAGATTTCGCAGGTTTCTCAGGTACGACTCTATCTGAACAAGTGCTCAACGGTGTAAGTTGGATTGTTGACAGTGGTGCGAGTGGCCACATGTGCAGTGACTCGGCGCTTTTCCAAAGCACATATGCCTTGTCTAAGCCTTTTGTGGTAACTTTACCTACCGGTCAGACAACGACAGTAACAATAGCCGGTTTAGTGCAAGTTATGCCTGGATGATGCTGCACAATGTGTTGTTGTTGTCTCAATTCAAGTGTAATCTTCTTTCTGTTGGGCGCATTGTGCGAGATCTTGGTTGTTTCATTTTGTTTACACCAGCGGGTTGCTATTTGCAGGCACCTCATATGAAACAGCCTTTGAAGATTGGTGAACTCATTGACGACTTATTTGTGCTCAAGCAACAAGAAGGAGGTTCTGGATGCTCGGTTATAGCAGCAACTGCAGGGAATAATTCTAAAGGCTTACCCAGTTCTAATCTTTGGCATAAGAGATTAGGCCACTTGCCATACTATAGACTCAAAGACTTTCAATTTGTTACTTCCAATAATGCTCATGACAGTGATTTGGCGTCTTGTAATGTCTGTGCACGGGCCAGACAAGCTCGAATTCCTTTTCCTTTGAGCTCAATTAAGACTAAGGCTGTGTTTGACTTGTTGCATATTGATGTTTGGGGGCCGTATAGAGTGCCTACCTATGATGGTTTTAAGTATTTCTTGACTGTCATTGATGATTTTTCTCGGCATACATGGGTGATGGGTCTATTTGTTGCCAACTAAGGGCGTTTCTTTCCTGGTTGTTAAGCAATTTCTTGCTATGGCGGAGAGATTCTTCACTAAGAAAGTGAAGGCTATTCACAGTGACAATGCCTTGGAGCTGGGCTCGGGCACTCAGCTTGCTCAGTTCCTTGCCAACCTTGGTGTGCAACATCAAACTTCTTGCGTTGCTACTCCTCAGCAGAACGGTGTAGTTGAGCGGAAACATCGGCATTTTCTCGAAGTGGCCAGAGCCTTGATGTTTGAATCAGGGTTACCTATTCGGTTTTGGGGAGAGAGTGTTCTTACCGCATCTCACATTATAAATCGTCTTCCGAGTAAATTGCTTCAATCCAAAACTCCTTATGAGTTGCTTCATTCCCAGCCACCTTCTTATGAGCATTTACGGGTATTTGGGAGTCTCTGTTTTGCTTCCACTCTACAACACAATCGGGATAAGTTTGCTGATCGAGCTAAGGCTTGTGTTTTGCTTGAATATCCTATGGGGAAAAAGGCTTATAAGCTTTGGGACATTTCTTCGAGTCAAGTTTTATTTTCTCGAGATTTCGTTTTCCACGAGTCTTCCTTCCCATTCAAAACTGCTCCAGAATCTATCACTTACAGTGTTCAACCTGTTTCCCCTTCTTCTTCCGCTCACTTTGATGTTGATGATTTTCCTGCTCATGACTCGACTCCAGTTCATGATGCTTCCTTTGCATCTCCTGCTGCTGGTGTACCTGTTGTCCATGAGTCTTTGTCTCAGGGTACTGCACAGGCTGAGATAGGTGTTCGGCGTTCAGTCAGGGAGTCTAGAACACCTGCTTATTTGTCCGATTATGTGTGTTCCATGGCATGTGGCACACCCTTCACTTGCTGTCATACTTTGACATCAACTCTAGATTTTCATACTTCCTCATTTCCCTCTTATTCCAGACCTAATCATGAACCTCTTACCTATGCTGAGGCTTGCCAATTCCTGGTCTGGCAACAAGCTATGGAGAGCGAGTTTTCTGCCTTAGAGCGTAATGGGACCTGGGATATTGTGCCTTTACCACCGGGCAAACGGGCAATTGGATGTCGGTTGGTCTACAAAGTTAAACGTCGCGCAGATGGCTCAACTGAGCGTTATAAGGCTCGTCTCGTCGTCAAGGGTTTCACTCAGCAAGAAGGGATCGATTACCACGAGACCTTCTCACTAGTGATCAAAATGACTACAGTCCGAGCTCTCGTCTGCGTTGCTTTGTCAAAGAGTTGGTCTCTATTTCAATTAGACGTGAATAACGCTTTTCTACATGGGACACTTGATGAAGAGGTATTCATGAAACCTCTACCTGGTCTTGTGCTCTCTGATGCATCTTCGGTTTGTCGGCTTCGACGATCACTCTATGGGTTGAAACAGGCCTCGCGCCAGTGGTATGCTCGGCTCTCTGAAGCTCTGTTGAGTCGCGGATATCAACAGTCTTTGAACGATTACTCTCTTTTCTCACGATCTCAGGGTGATCTGGTTGTCTTTGTCGCTGTCTACGTCGACGATATACTAGTCATTGGTGATGATGATGGCGAAATAGGTGCTCTTAAGTCCTTTCTTGATGCTGAGTTTAAGATCAAGGATTTGGGCCTCCTTCATTATTTTCTAGGGCTGGAATTCATCCCTGTTGCTGATGGTTTGGTTCTCAACCAAAGGAAATTCATAGATGAGATTTTTCGAGACTTTCCTTGCTCAGGCCCTGCTGCTACTACCCCCTTGGCCCTGCAGTTGAAACTTTCTCCCGACGATGGTGATTTACTATCCGACCCTACTTCCTATCGTCGGTTAATCGGGAAATTGAATTTCTTAGTGCACTCTCGTCCAAATTTGGCTTTCAGTGTGCAGTTTCTGAGCCAATTTATGCAGCGCCCTCGGTCAGCCCATATGTCTGCTGCTTTCCATGTCCTTCGTTACTTGAAGGATACAATTCATAAGGGACTCTTGCTGTCTCGGCATTCCAGTTTAAAGCTCGAAGCATATTGCGACGCCGATTGGGCAAGTTGCCCCTTTTCTCGATGGTCTGTCAGTGGTTATGTCGTGATGCTAGGCTCCAATTTACTCTCTTGGAAGTCGAAGAAACAGCAGACGGTTTCTTTGTCCACGGCCGAGGCTGAGTACCGCTCTTTGAGGCGTGTGTGTACGAAGCTGGCTTGGCTTAGTCGCTTGCTGAGCGAGTTACGTGTTCCTGATGTGGTTCCAGTTCCTGTCAGATGTGACAATTTGGCTGCAATATATATTGCTCGAAATCCTGTTTTTCATGAGCGAACCAAGCATATCGAGCTTGATTGTCATTTCGCTCGTGAAAAGCTCCTTGAAGGCCTGATTTCCTTGTCACATGTTCCTACTCGTGAGCAGCTTGCTGATTTTTTGACCAAGAGTATTCCTGGAGTTCATTTGAAGAAGGTTCTTCGCAAGCTCGGATTAGTTGATCATCACCTACCTCGAGCTTGAGGGGGGATGTTATCATATATAAATGTATTTGGGGCTTATCACCTACCTAGTTTTAATTGTTGTTATTTGCTGTATAAATACCTGTTCTGGTGAATATTGAAGGCAACTTTTCAGTTTTCCCTCCTTATAATGTTCTTCTTCCCTCTCCCATTTCCGTTATGAAGCTTGCCCTTGCTTCCTTCAGATCTATCGATCAATTTATCATTTGACACAGGCCCGACTCGGTAGACCCACCGAGCTGGGCTTGGGTCGAGTATGTGGCCCAAGCGGGCCGTCAGACCCGGCCCGATATATATTAATATTATATTATATATATATATATATATATATATATATATATATATATATATATATATACACACACAATGATTTTTTTATCCTAATACAAACTATATATATTCATTTATATATATATATATATATATATATATATATATATATATATATATATATATATATATATATATATTTATATATATTACACGTATAGTGTGTGTATATATATAATACAACATATAATACAACTATACACTACAGTGTATATTAATATACACAGTATATATTAGACAATGTGTATGTACAATGTGTATTTATATTAATTGGGTAGTCTTTTGAATTATTTTCTAATTGAAAAAAGAATTGATATTGCGTTATATATAAAGAAAATCCATAAAATATAAAGTATGGATTTATATGTGTTATGTCTTTAATTGACTTTGCTTCTTAGATATTAACTAAAAGTAAAATTTAGTTTAACCAAATGCTATCGGGTAGGGTTTCCCATCTCGAATCCTTTCTTAGAGAAAAAAGCCCACTAGGCCCGGTGGACGGCCCGACCCGTCAACAAGGGCGGGCTTGGACAAGGCAATAGGCCCAAAATCGGGTTTGGCCCAAGCCCGGCTAGGTACAATGGGCCGCAAAAATGTCGGAGGCCCGACCCAAGCCCGCTCGGTCCGACCCATGCTCAGGTCTAGTTATTAGCCACTGAAGATCGAGGATTCGCAGGCGAGATAGATTTTCGACCTCCGAAGAGGGGTTTATTCACCTCCGAAGAGGAGTTCACAATCTAGGTGGAGGTCGAGTAGTGGTGGTCACTAGAGGTTTCCGACCCCATCTCTCTAGAAAACTAGAGAGAGGAGAGAGCCAACTTCCTTAGGATGTCCCATCTAATATCTAATATCCATCTCGTTGGAGGTTTTTAAAATTGCTACAATGGTTTTTAAAATTGCTACAACTTCCTTAGCATTCCAAATAATTTATGAACCAAAATGAGGGAGAAACTATGTAATGTTGCTTCTTTTTAAAATTGCTACAATGGTTTTGAAAATTTAAAACCTCAATTTAATATGTTTAACTAGGCTATTTATTAGTCTAATATGATAAATTAAATCTTAATTAAACCTCCCAAATTTGTCATCTTCCCTCACTTTCAATATGAGACAATCACCCTTAAAATTGAAGCCTTTCTAATCACATCCACAAGCTGGGTCCGATTAATTACAATCATATGTCTATTTTTTTACTAGGAAAATATTCGAGGGCCAAACATACCCGACTCTTTGAGAGGCCGAGAAGATCGGTAGAAGGTAAACCATCAAATAAAAATAAAAAGGTGCAAAACAAACGGAGCCAGACACACAATTCTGAGCGAACGAGCGAACCTAATTCTAATACGTTGGGCATAACATAGACTAAGAACCGAAGCGCTACATGCAGTGACACCGCTGGCCATCAGTACATCAGGGGTCCATGTGAGCAGTGAAGACGATCCTCCTAGAAAATCTCAGGACCATGGAGTCACCTTGATACACACCGCCTAGACCCCATACAAACCTGACTCTAGACGGCAAAGCCCTAACAAAGAAGAGGATCACCAAGACCAACAAGAATTACAGTCGAGAACCACCCCAGAACGGCGCATCTGGAAGCCCTTTCGGGATTTTTACCAGGCCCTTTTGGGATTTGGTTTCAACCATTTTGGATATGTTTACTCAAAAGTATAGTTTTTTTTTTTGGCCAAATTTGGCGTGCAAGGAGCAAGGAAATCCTTGCATGCCAATACATTCCCAAGCCGGTACCCCACCTCGTCGAATTCCCAGGCCGATCCCCTAGAGGCGGTGATCACGACCGAGGCTTTGTCATCTCCATACCCGTGCGAAAACGGTGGACAAAACCGGCCATGCACGGAGGAGCCGATTGAAGCAGTGGAAGCAAAAGGGAGCTAGGTGATAATGCATATCTTAGATATGCATTATAGGCATTTGTAGTTTAGTTAGGTTGCATTTTGTTCATGCTTTGTAGTTAATTTGCATCTTGTGATTATTCTGGAAGAGTTCGGATTCTGTGCAAATTTGTGTTTATCTTGCAAATTGAATCTGAACACATTTGAGAGATGCAACATCTTGAAGAGAAATGCAAGGAACATTGGAAAGAAGCAAGGAATGAAGAGGAGAAAAGAGATTGGAGTTGGAGCTGCTCTCGCATTGGACGAGATGATCTTGTAGCGGGAGGTGCCGCGGCAGTAGCATGCATGCTGCGGCCGCAACAAAGGACGTGCAGCGGGATATGGACAAGCAGCTTATGCCGCGTCCGCAGCATATGCAACGACCGCAACACTGGTCGTCAGCGATGCCGCGTTTCGTTTAATGAAACCCTAGTTTTGTGTTAGATGTTTTATGGCCGACTTAGACTTTTAAAAGGCCGATTATTGTTTATTTTCTTTCACTTCTATTCTATTCTACGTTCATCGGACAATTAGAGATTTGAGCGATGTCTTTCATGAGGAACTAACCTCATCTGTTCTGCCTACAATTTGAAGCTTTATTTGGATTGATTGTGAGTTTCTAATTCTCGTTCCTTGTTTCCTATATTTGAATGCTTCAACTTCTTTGTGCTTGATTGTCTATTGTTTTGTTCTTTCTTATCTGGCCAACTAGTTAGATCAATTCAATTGCTAAGGTTTTGTAGATTTCTGGTTGTGAACCTTAACCTAATTGGCAAACTTGTTCCTTTAGGGCTGGTTGAACTAATTGAATGAGTAGGAAGTTGAATGTGTTGTTAAATCCTTCTTTAGGGACTGCAAATACCTTGGCCAATCTCTGAACTTAAAGCTATCAATTGGGTTAAATCCTTCTTTAGGGATTGTTCGATTGATAAGGGTTGATAGGACTGGTTGGACTAGTAACTATATTAGGTCGCGACAAGGGCATTCATAGGAAACCTTAAAATGACGAGAAAAAGTTACAAGGATCGCTTCAACCAAATAAAGTGGAAAATTGTAGGTAGAATTGCTTCTCATAATTGTTTAAATCAAATTCATTTACTTTGCTTTCATCAATCCGCTTTGATAAAAGGCGGAACTTTCACACTCAAAAACCCCCATTTGGTTACTTTAATCGACACTAAAATCACACTTAAATAGCAAATTTTCCTGTTGATCGACCTCTTACTTATTGCTATACTAGTTATAGGTTTGAGTTTTCTTTGACGGATCAACGACATGTTTTCCCTCCGTCACTAGGGGAAATGAGAACTGAGGCGAACCCTGTATGAGACATAAGGTAGCTCGGAGTGGAAAGGGGTATGAGCCCCACTAGGGTGGCCGGAGTTGAGTTAGTGATGATCGAGGCTGGGATTCGAGCCCTCTTTCTAAAAAACCTAGAGAGAGGAACAATCATAAGTCTATATGCATGTAAGCAATTTATCAATTAATTTAATTTCTCAAACCTATGAAAAAAGGGTCATTGACTTGAGTATGATACGAGTGGTGTTCATTTTCTTTTATATATTTAAGGGCATTTAAGTCTTTTAAAAATATTTTAGCATGTTTTAATGGGGGATAGGCCATGGGTGGTCCCGCCGTCTTTTGTCAAAAAAAAAAACCCTTTATGGGTAGTTTTTTTTATAATTTCATATTAGACTCTCGCCGAGTTTAAGCATTTCATCTCATTTTCTCTATTTCGTAGGTATTTCTAAAGGTTTCTTTAAAAATCAAAGTTTGGAAACAAAATAAGAAATTAAGCGATTGTAGATTCTCTCTGAGTTCAGACACTTTTATTAAAATCTTATTTCTGCCATCCTTATTTCTGATTAAGATCCTTATCTATGATAACCTCTTCATTCTTTCAACGGTTTGAGGTGGAAGGCTTCTACCACGTTTTCAGAGAAGTCAACAAGTGCACTAATTGTGTCGCTAGACCAGGGGCGGATGGCTTTGGGGGCAAACCCAGCCACTGCTGGGGGGATTTTTTTTGGAGCCAGTTAAAAAAAATAATTTGCTGGGTGAATATATTTTTTAGGTGGGCAATGGCAATGGGCTTAATGTTTTTAGGTGGGCAATGGCAATGGAATTAATATTTTTAGGCCCAAAAATAATTTGGTGGGTGAATATATTTTATTCAGATTAATCTAAATTTCTTTCTTACTGTATTTTTTTAGGTGACAACTTGGCTCTTGAATTTCTTTTTTATTTTTTATGAAGTAATATATATTAATGGTATTTTACCTTGTTAATTTTTTTCTCTTTGTCATGACTAGAAAATTTTCTGGGTTTTCTTTTGGGTGCTCTTTTGATGTATTTTTTGTTTTCTTTTATATTTCGTTGTTGTATGTTTAGACGGCTTGCAGTCTGCCGACTTTGTCGGCCTCTCGAGGTCCGGGCCTGTCCGGCCTCGAATTATTTCCTTATCAAAAAATAAAAATAAAAATGACTAGAACATTTCCGCTCACCTAACTTTGATACACTAGATCCGCCACTGCGCTAGACTCTTCCAAATTGATGTGTCGTCACCTCTTTGAGACAAAGAACTTGTACTTACATCCTTAAGAATGCCATTGAACGATAGTCTAGCTAGGATTGTTATTCGTGACGAACGGGTCGAATATTACTTGTTCATATTTGACTCATTTAGAAACGAGCTTAACTCAAGCCGAACCTAAATTTGAATTCGAGCTTAAAATTGTGTTTAAGCTCGACTTATTTGAAAAATGAACGAGCTCGTCCCAATTTTTTTTGAGTATGAAACAAACCTATTGGCTCATAACATAGTAGCTTAAAGGAAAATTTATAAATTTCACAAAATTCGAACTTGAATCGAGCCTTACAAATGTGCTCATACTCGACTCATTTAGTATATGAACGAGTTCAAGTCGACCTCAAACTACTCATTTGTTCATGAAAGATTCAAGATCCTTATTACATATCCAAATCAAAAGGGAAAAAAAGAGATGTTTGGAGTGAGATATACAACACCATCAGTGGCAGTTTGGAATTTTGTGAGAAACTGAACGCACACAGAAATGGAAGCCGAAACCCTAAACCCTTCTTCCTCCTCCCCACCTCCACCAGAGCCTGCCCAGAAGAAGCTTAAGCTCTCCACAGACACCATCTCCATTGACCCCACCATAACCTCCACCACCACCACCACTACTACCGCTGAAGCCGTGGCCGTCGACAACAAAAAGCCCAACTACAAGCGGCGCAAGGTCGCCATCTTCTTCGCCTACTGCGGCGTCGGTTACCAGGGTATGCAGAAGAATCCCGGCGCCAAGACCATCGAAGGTGACCTCGAAGAAGCGCTGCACCTCGCCGGTGCTGTCCCCGATCAGGACGCCGGCCAGCCCAGGCGTTGGGATTGGGCGCGATCTGCTCGCACCGACAAGGGCGTCTCTGCAGTTGGCCAGGTTTCCTCGGGCTGGTTTTACGTTGATCCGCCGGGCTTCGTCGACCGTCTCAACTCCCATCTCCCTGATCAGATTCGGATATTCGGATACAAGCGGGTGACGCCGACGTTTAACGCCAAGAAGTTGTGTGATCGGCGGAGGTATGTCTACTTGATCCCTGTCTTTGCACTCGATCCTAGTCGTCATCAAGATAGGGTTTTGGGATACGGTGATGCTGCTGCCGAATGCTTGGAGTGCTCCGAGAGGGGCGGGAGAGTTGCTGGTGATTCTGAAAGTGTGGTTCAGTCAGGCATTTCGTCGAACGGGGAAGATGCATTGGTGGGAGGTGGGAATGTGAAATTGCAGGAGCCATCATCAATTGGGGGAGAAGGAAAGTGGGGCAATGCAGAGTTAGAAGGTGACACCAGTGATGATTTAGTTGATTCTGAAAGTGTGGTTCTGTTAGGCATTTCGTCAACTAGGGAAGCTGCAATGGTAGAAGGTGAGAATGTGGCCTCTCTGAAAGAGGAGGAGGGTTTGTCTGTGGGATCTGAAATGGGTGAAGACAAGGGAACTTCTGATTGCCTTGTGAAATCGCAGGAGCCATCATCAATTGGCAATGCAGAGGTGATGGGAGTGAAGAAGAGTGAGTTCAGCTATGGGGAGAAGGAGAAGGAAAGGTTCAATCGAATCTTGAAACACTATGAGGGCACACATAACTTCCACAATTTCACCACTAGAACAAAAGCAGAAGATCCTTCTGCTCGAAGATATATAGTCTCTTTCAGTGCCAATACAATTGTCACCATCCAAGGAATTGAATTCGTCAAGTGCGAGGTCGTGGGGCAGAGCTTCATGCTTCATCAGATTCGAAAGATGATTGGTTTGGCTGTGGCCATCATGAGGAACTGTGCAGATGAGTCCATCTTTGATAGGGCGTTCCAACAGTAAGTCCCATATAAGATCATCTACCATAAATCCAAGGATCCTATTTGGTTGAGTTGTTTGCCTTGAGTTCTAGGTGTTTTTATTTTAGATGCCAGTGTGGTATATTTTTTAGAACCACTTGTGTGAAAATTGTGCCTTTGTGCTGCATCTACAGGGACGTTCGCATCAATGTGCCTATGGCTCCAGAGGTGGGCCTATACCTGGATGAATGCCTCTTTACCTCATACAACAAACGGTGGAAAAAGTCCCATGAGGAGGTGTCCATGAAATCCTACTCTGAAGAGGCTGAGGAGTTCAAGATGAAGTACATTTACTCCCACATTGCGACCAATGAGCATAAGGAAGGGGTGGTTGGGCGCTGGCTTCATTACCTTAATCTCCAAAACTACCCTGATCTTGGTCCTCCTCAAACTGGATCAGTTGCTGGTTCTGTTGCAGCAGAAGCGGATAATGCTGAGGCTGCGGGTGACAATGAGAGTAATCACCATCTTAGTCCGGTTGATAATGCTGAAATGGGATGATGTCTTCTTATGCAGCCACCATCATCTTTACTGTCATGGGCAAGATCCAGCTGCCAAGATTCAGTGGTTCATAATAAGGTATCGATCTTTTGTCTAGTTTAGTAGTCAATGGTAAAGTATAAGCCAGGTTAAGTACATGAATTTTGAGAAACACAACATTCCCTGGATCAGTGGGTGTGGGTTATTTTTGGATTGCTTTTTTATTCCCCTTGTATATCATTTTACTTTGAGCATTTCCTGCTGACAGTTTCGCTTCATCAGAATCTCTGCTTTGTTGCTAAGTGATATCTTGTGCTAATATTTCTCATGCTCATTCCCAATGCTTAGACTGCATGTGCATACGCGTTGGATGTCTTCCTGGTCTAATCTACGTCTTGAATCCTCTGATGATTGTCATTTTCCTGGATCACATTATGATCAGTTAGTTGTTTTTCTTGATATTTTGATTTTCAGTAAAAGGCTACCAAAAGCTAATACATCGGAGACTGTCAGTGTGTGCATTGCCCATAGGTTATTTGTGCGTCGAAACTAGTGCATTCAGATGCTTGAGGCAATTTGTATTAGTATCATAATATGCTTTGTGCATGTACATTGCGTCAACAATCTGCCTCACTCATTCTTGCTCAAGGTGCATATATCTGTGACACGAGTATGTTTTTAGATTCATATACATGTTCATCCAAAACAATATTTAAGGCTGTTTCTTTCTACAAAAATGCTACAGTCATATTATTCAATTCTGTATTAAATTATACATAGGTTGGATGCAAGAACTGGCTGTTAATTGCTTGCTCTTTTGGTAATGATTCCTGATCAACACTGGGACACTTGAATGCATCTTAGCAAAAACCAGTTTCATAAATTGACCAAAGGGCATATGCATACTTGCTGTTTCTACCTGAGTGTTATGTTGCAAATGGTCTCTTGATAGTGTTATTTTATTAATTATTATATGCCATTGTTAACTGAACCTGTGGCTTTTGCTCCAGGCTGCAGGAGCATTAACAGGAAAGTTTCTGCAACCATTTACCACATGGTGATTATATATGAAAGAAATGCAAGACCTCTGTTCATTGTATGTATTTGGATGGTTTAGCTAAGGTAAAAAACTCAGTTTAGCAATTGAGTCTAATACTTTATTTTCTTTGATAATTTGACCGTCACATTTACTTGGTACAATAGAGGATGCTAACCAAGAACTTCGACGAGAAAGGTCCAAAGACGGCCACATGTAACTGTTGAAGATGTTGTTTTACTTCGATTACGATAGTATTTGCGTCTTTAATCCATTTGACCATGTTCTTGGTAGGATATCTATATCTATCTGTCTATATTTATTGATATTTATATTTTATATAAAGGGAAAATAATTAAAATACCCCACATTTGGGGATGGTAAAAATATATCCTCAACTTTCAAATATAATAAAAATATTCCGATCTTTGAGGGTGATGGTAATATAAAAGCTGCAAAAAAAAAAGAAGTAAAAACACAAGGATCAGTTTCTTCCCAATTAGGATTAGACTTGATGAATATGCAGTTTCAACCTTTACATTGCTTATAATACTTTCCACAGTTGGATAAGACTCGGTTTAGTGCAAGATGATTGAGCTAGCTCAAGAAAGGGTATTTCAACATTAAAAAAAAAAAAAAAAACAAACAAAAAAAGTAGATTAAAACATTGAAAAGTTGGATGATTTTGTGAGAGGGGATAGGGGAAGGGACAGAGGATTTGATCCCTCAAGATAGGACCTATTGTGTTTCGGATACTAAGATCGTATCGCCTCCAACAATAGAAAGAATGAGAATGCAGCAACATTCAACAGCAAACCATGGCTTGTGCTGATTTACAAAAATAAAATCAGCAATTGAAAGAGAGACTTTGTAGCAACAACAATTGGACACCCCCCTAAAAAAATAGCAATAGAAAGAGAGATTGCAGCAACCTTCAACATTAATCGGACCAAGAGGCAAAGAGAGAGAATGGTGTGTGATTGTGTGGGGTCTATTTTCGTCCCGCTTTAAAAAAAAATTTCACCCTGCTATAAAAAGTAGGGATTTGATTCCGGTGCAGTACTGCACCATCAAGTTAGTTTTCTCCTCAAAATTTTTATTTTTAAGAAAATAAAAAATAAATTTGACTGGGGTGGGCCCCAAAGGAGGAGACAGTCATTACCACCCACCCATCTTTTAATGGTTAGGATTTTTTTAACTTCACCATACACTACTTGAGAGGAGCTAAATCCAAAAAGTAGACCCCATATTCCAAAATTATTAACTGAAGTATTTAGTTATGTATTTTTATTTAAAATATGATCTCATAATACAAATGTTTTTAAGAGAATAAAAAATCAAAAACTTTCTAACATAATGAAAAAAATTCAAATGCTTTTCACTTAAAAAAAATATATTCAAACTTACAAAATATGTCAAAAATATCCAAAATTATTTAGTAATGTATATTTATTTAAAATAAGAATATATTTGGTTATAAATATAATTTTAATTAATTAATATAATTGAGTTATTTAATAATAAGAAGAAACTGAATTCTTGATTGTTACAATTTTCATAGTTTCTATATATACAGAGGAGACGTGTACAGATTGCCTTCTAACTAACTAACTAACACTACTAATGATTAACACCTCCCGCAAGGTGGAGGTGATTCAACTTGGTGAAGATTGAATCAGACCCAACTTGGGAAGAACCGAAGTATCTAAAGGTCCTTGCAAGGACTTAGTAAAAATATCAGCTAACTGTGCACAAGTAGGAACATGCTGAAGAGATATAGTACAAGCTAGCAACTGAGAACGAACATAGTGACAATCTAACTCAATATATTTCGTTCTTTCATGATATATGAGGTTCCTTGCAATATAGATCGCCACATGACTATCACATTTGAGGGGGATAGGCTGAATACGAGGCACTTCAAGCTCAAAGAGGAGATGAATCAACCAAGCAAGTTCAGTAGTTACACGGTGTATATATGGATCTGTACTCGACTTCAACAAATGATAACGAAACAGTGGCTTACTTTTTGAACTTCCATGAGATATATGGATCTGTACTCGACTTCAACAGATAATAACCACTAACTAATCGCCTTGTCGTAGAACAAGAGGCCCAATCTGCATCACATGAAGCTTGAAGATCGAAATTATCAACAATGTTTAGCAATAGACCAAAATAAGGTGTTTTTTGAAGATAACCGAGTACATGGAGAGCAGTTTTCCAATGGGCATCTGCGGGAGCTTGCATAAATTGGTTGAGGTGCTGAACTGTGAAAGAAAGATTTGGGCGTGTATTTGTGAGAAAATTCAGGTTGCCCACAACCTTTCTGTAGGGAGTAGGATCAAACAAAGGAGTGTCAGAAGAAACACCGAGCTTGATGCTAGGATCCAGGGGACTCGAAGCTGACTTGGAAGAAGCAGAAGGGAAATTCTTTAGGAGTTCCTGAATGATCGACCTTTCTCTGTGGCATTATAATCCCTTTGGGAGAAGACAAAAAATCAATGCCAAGGAAGTAATTCAGTGTGCCCAAATCCTTGGTGCTGAATGATTGATGCGGGAATTTCTTAACACTCTCAATCTCAGAATAATCATCACCGGTAATGAGAATGTCATCCATGTATATATGGCAAAAAAAAAAAAAGCACAATCCCGAGAGCTCTTTTTGTGTAACAAAGAGTAGTCATTGAGAGATTGACAATATCCTTCAGAGATCAGAGCATCAGACAACTTACTATACCATTGCCTAGAAGCCCGTTTTAATCCATGTAAAGACTTGTTTAGACGACAAACCTTGCCTGGAAACACATGCTGCAAACCAAGAGGCATCTTCATGTACACCCTAGTGTCAATCTCCCCATATAAAAAAGCATTATTAACGCCTAATTGTAAAAGATTCCATCCTTTCTTAACAACAATATTATAGCAACCAAGCTTCGAATGTAGCAACATGGGAAAAAAATCTCTTGATAATCCAAGCCTCCCTTTTTGAGTGTATCCTTTGATCACAAGACGAGCTTTATATCTCTTGAATGTGAAATAGCATCTTCATAACAATATGGTTTAGTTAGAGAGGAGAGGTTTGTAATTGCTTGTGAGGAAGAGGATAAGGCATGACAAGAAATTAAAAGAGGGAAGGTTATAGGCTGAATGACAAGATTAGCAAGGGGATTATAGGGTCTAGAAGACCTCCTGAGAGTAGTTATGGCCATAGGTAATTGTGAGTGTGTAGTAGGTGAGGGAGATTGAGTGGATATAGGAAGGTCAGCATAAGGTGCAGGTATGTATTGAATGAGGTGTATCATGTGTTGAATTTTTTTTTGAAGGGAAATATGTGCTCATGAAAAGTCACATCCCTGGGGAAAATATATTTGGTTAGTGTCTAATGAGAAGAGTTTGTAGGCCTTTTTGTTGGATGGATAACCCAGAAAAACACAAGGTAATTAATGCACGAGGCATAAACTAGGTTATTCCAACATGAGTTATTGAGGCATGAAAAAGACAACCAAAGGTTCTCATGTGACTGTAAGCCGGAGGTTTGCCAAATAACTTGTCATGAGGAGAAACATTTTGTAGGATCTTTGACGGATAACAATTGATCTAGTAGGTGGCTATGAGGATGCAATCTCCCCGATATTTGAGAGGAACAGAAGATTGAAATAGAAGTGCTCAGGTGTTTATGTTTCCTTTCAATTACTCCATTATGTTGGGGAGTATATGCACAAGTAGTCTGATGAAGAATCCCCTTTTCTTTGAAAAAAGCATTAATGCCCTCAAAACGTACTAATACTAAGATCAGGGGCATTATCTTTTCTAATCTTCCGAACTGCTTTGCCAAACTGAGTAGAAATAAGTTGCACAAAGTCCTTAATAATATAGAATGCATTAGATTTGGATCTAAGAAAATGAGTCAAAGTCACACGTGTGAAATCGTCCACAATAGCGAGAAAGAAAGTAAAACCATCACAGGTTGTTGTATTATATGGACCCCATACATGAACATGTAACAATTCAAATGCAAAAGTTGAAGTAATAGAAATTGAATGAGATGGAGACCTTTGATGTCTAGATTTTGCAAAAACTTCACAAGTTGAGAAAAAAATCTTTACTGACTTCACAAGGAAAATTGCATTTGAGTTTATACAATGGAAGATGTCCTAATCGATGATGAAGAAGAGTGACATCTTTCTCAGTTGAAAGAACTTAATTATTAACTCCAGGTGGGAGCAACTTACTGTTCTTGATGATAGTAGGCATAGAAGACAAAGCATATAACTGATTCTAAAGTTTACCAAGAACCAGATGGCTCTTCAGAGAAGGGCCCTACAACTAGTATAAACTTAAATCGAAAACATAGTGCAATCCTATCTACTTGCAAGCATAATGATTAAAAGAAGGTTGAACTTGAAATGTAGAACATATAGAAAATCAGTAAATATTGCTCATCTGAAATTGTAACTGAACCAATGACTAAAATCACAACTTTGTTTGGTAAAGAAATCTGGCTTGGATTCGGTAATGGATGCAATTTATAAAAAAAATTCCAGATTGTGACAGATATGATCACTAGCACCCGTGTCTATTATCCATGTGTGTATATCAAATTACCTTTGAAGGTTGAAAGGAATTTGCAGACGATAAGCAAGAAATACCAGCGAAATTTCCAAAGCTTGGTGCAGGGTTCAACTGATGTTTTTTGAATAAGACTCATAAGTAAATATACCGCTCAGAAGAAAGAACTAGCACATGGAAGTGGCAGAAGAATCAGTGGATGATGAAGTTGGAGAAGACACATTCGCAGCAGAACCATATTTAGATCCAAGAGGAAAGCCATGGAGTTTAAAACACCTATCCACGAGATGTCCAGTCTTGTGATAATGCGAGCAAACAAGACATGGTTTAGAACCATTGTGTTTCGCTTGAGACTGGGATTGTGATTGAGAGCTAGATAATTGCAACTTAAATCCAGAAGTAGCGGCATTTGCATGTAGAACCAGACGAATATATCCATAATAGATCTTGTGGTTGTTTTCATGGTTCGTTGAGTTTCCACTTGAATGAGCATGCATGAAATACGTCTGATTCACAAAAGCAAAAGGGGCGAACTCATCAAGATGCTCCCTCAAACAACCAATAAGGAATCATCAAGAGCCATAAGAAGTTGCATCAACCTTCGACCTTGCTCGTATTTGGTAATAGCATGAGAACGACCGCAATCACAAGGGGGAAATGCGCATAAATAATCTTCCTCATCCCGCAACCTATTGATTCTTGTAAAAAGACATCAACCTACTGACATTTGAAGCTAAATCCAAAGGGAACATTCTGTTTTTGGTCATTGACACATTCACAATGACTTGACCTGTCTTCTTCTCTCTAATGATGCAGGCATCATCATCAAACAACAAGGTGTATCCTGACTGCTGCAGTTGACCCACACTTAGCAAATTGCGGGCTAAACCAGGTACAAACTGAACATCACTCAAGGTTCTTTCTCCACCTTGCACACACTTGATTGTTATTGTACCTTTGCCTTCCACTTGCAACATCTTGTCATCTCCAAGTCTGACTTTACTCTTCTTTGTATCATCAAGCTCCCTGGACAACTTTCTCGAGCTTGACATGTGGTTTGAACACCCACTATCAAGATACCACATGGCATTTGAGGTGTCTGTAGTTGAGGTTAGAGCCATGAACAACTTATCTTCATGCTCTACTTTCTCTGAATAATTTACTGATTTGTTCTCCTTCTCTTGCTTATCCCAACAATAAGCTTCTTTGTGGTCATACTTCTTACAATAGTAACACTTAATGTTACTTCTTCGAGACCTTGAGTCACTACTTTGTCCTCTCCATGACTCTCTTCCTTGATCTTTCCCTAGTTCACTCTCTTGGACTCTACCTTGGCCTCTTCCTCCTTTACCTCTCCAAGTGCCTCTTTGACCACCTCTGCCTCTGTATCCTCCTCTATAACCTCCCCTATTTCCTGAACCTTCAGGCTTGTTTTTAGCAGCTTCTTCCTTGACTTGCAGCATCTTCTCTTCCTTCTGATCACTAGTTCTGCTAAGCCTATCCTCATGTGCTTGCAGAGAGCTTGCCAACTCCTCAAATCTATAGATTGCTAGGTCTTTAGATTCCTCAATGGCAGCCACCACATGATCAAACTTCCTAGTGAGACTCCTTAGTACCTTGCTCACAATTTTCTCAGCACTCATGTTCTCACCATAGGATCTCATGTGATTTACTATGCCTGACACCCGAGATAGGTATACTTGCACAATTTCTTTCTCTTGTATCATCAATGTTTCAAAATCCCTTCTGAGTGACTGCAACTTGACTGTGATAAAACTTTATAAAATATATAATGATAAATTTAGATGTTTTTTTAATACTATTTGAATACATGAATACTTGTTAAAAGGTAATTCAACTTCCGCAAATAGTTATTTAAATATTATTGTCCGGTGATCCTTTTCAACACTATTTTAATGACGAAAGATTATTGCATACTCCTCCGTTTGATATCCTTTTGCTTTTTGACACGCTATTTTATAGAAAAAAACTTTATAAAATATTTTTTTAACTAATTTTTTTATATATAATTTGATACTTATTACTAGATCTGTCAAAATATGACCCGACCCGAACGCTCGGAAAATTTTGGGTCAAGATTCGGAAATTTTTTTCGACCCGAACCCGATAATCCAGTAATTTTCCGGGTCATCTGGGCTTAGATCCGGTGACCCGATTGATCCGGTAATTTTGACCTGATTGACCTGATTGATCCGGTAATTTTGACCTGATTGACCCGATTGATTTATAATTATATATGATTAAATTTTTTTACGGAGGTTCCAATTTATTACCTTTTATAATTATAATCACTCGATCTTTCATTTTCAAATCAACTTTTATATTTATTTGTATTGTGTAATACTCCCTCTGATCGACAGTGTTTGATCTTTTATTTTTCATGACATTTTTTAAGAAGATAAAAACTCTAAAAAACATTAACACAATTCTATGCTTATTATTAATTGATTGAAATTATTTTAAATAAAATTATTTGAAAATTTGAAAATTTATATATTTTGAAATTTTATTAAAAATTATGAGAAATAATAAAAATCAAATATTTTAGATCAAATCTTATAAAATAATAAAATAATTAAAATTTGAATTTTTTTTAAAAATTACGAGAAATATATAAAGTCAGTGATATTTTACCAGCCTAATTGTAGAAAAATGAAAACAAAATCTAAAGCAGAAATATATATATTCTCAAAAATAAATTTAAAGTATTTGAATACATAAATATTTGTTAAAAATAATTCAATTTCAAAAATACTTATTTACTGTAATGTCCAAAAATATTTTAGGGTGATTTTGGTAGGTGGTCCATTTTGAATGTTCAATTAGATAGATAACCCCCAAACTAATTTAATTAGTTTTATGTAGACCCCTCTCCAATAGAGTGGAATGGTCAATGTTTGACCATTGACCGGTCAACGTTGACCAACTCGTTTTTTTTTAATTATTTAAGTGATGCCATATTTTACCGTTTTGATGCCAAAATTTTATTATATTTTATTTTCAATTTGATGCCACTTTTCTAATGAAATGATTGGATGTCACTTTTTTAATGCCATTTTTTTTAAACCTTGATGACATTTTTTGTTTACTTTAATGTCACGTTGACCATTGATGCCATTTTTTTACTATTAACGACTGATGCCACTTTTTTATGTTAAGTTTTTGATGATATTTTTTTACCGTGATGCCATATTTTTGATGATATTTTTTCAAAGTAGTATTTTGATGATATTTTTTCAAAATAGTATTTTGATGACATTTTTTCCTTTAATGTGATACAACTTTTTCAAAATAGTGTTTTGATGTCATTTTTATAATGTAATTATTTGATGCCATTTTTTTAATCAAATCGATTGATGCCACATGTTTTTAATTTAATCAAATTGATTAATACGTAAACACTTCATTGATGACATTTTTTTTCAAAATAGTGTTTTAATGCCATTTTTTTTTGGTGAGCCATATTTTCTTAATGCCACTTTATTGATGACCTTTTTTTAATGCCATTTTTTTTGTTTAATGTGATGCAACGTTTTTAAAGTAGTATTTTTTGATGCTATTTTTCTAATGTAATTATTTGATGCCATTTTTTTTAAATTTAATCAATTGTATATCGATATATTTTCATCGATTCTACCATTTTATTCATTGATGACGCGTTTGTGATTACACTTCATTGATGCAATCACTTGTTGTGACATGTTTATTACATTTTTATTCATTGGTGACATTTGTGATTATACTTCATTGATCTCAATCATTTGTAATGACATTGCTTGTTGATGACATTTTTATTGATAACATTTTTGGTTTACTATGATGCCACTTTGCTAAGTGGTTTAATCTAGTCGATTGTATATCGATAACATATTTTTATTAAAAATATTTTGATGACATATTTGGGGTGGGTATGAGATGGGTCATCCAAAATCCAATCCCGTGTATTTTTAGTGTGACGGGATCGGGATGGGATTTAATATTTTTTTTAAAATCCCACTTTTAAAAAAAATAATAGATGACATTAATGATAATCAAGACAAATAAAAGATCAACATATAGTAAAAACATTTGCACTAACCGACCATGAGATTAATAAAGGGTTATCAAGTCAACCGGACATTATATGCCTACTTATATAAAAAATTTAATTGCACATTTTGAGTTAGCATACATCGATCAGAGCTACCTAAGATAATACATTTGATAATAAAATGCATGAGTTGTCAAAGTTAATGTAATTTCCTGCAATTCACCAAGATCATGTCATTATCCACCCACTATTACAAAGTTGATGTTATTAATTAATTACAACTTCCTCAGGTATAAATGTATAATACTATTAACAAACCCAAACAAGAGACTAAAAACCCAAAAGCTACAGAGTATGAATTATAAGACCTTTCAATGTCAGGAAGAGCTTCTAGATAGACAGACTGATACTAAAAGTGAATGATATGTGAAAGATACAAATGAAACATATCAACGCAACTAGCTCCCCCATCTGTCATGCATTTTTGTTGTTCATGGGCTGCAAGAATTGTAGATGGCCTTTCATTAGGAAAGGCATACTACTTGAACAAATTTGTAGAAGCACAACTAAGAGCCCACGTGCTAAAGCAATGGATGTTGGAGTCTTTCCTGCAGGGTCTTGTTCAGTGAGATCAATGAATACTCCAGGTGATGAGGAATCAGATATATTACCCACCTGCTGAGGCCATAGTGAGGTATCCCAGCTGTCATCACGGTTGGTTTTACGATCACAACTGCTGATGCCAGTTAAGAGAATATAATGGGGCAGGCAGCAAGAGATGCAGTTTTCCCTACAGAAAAAGGGAAAGCAAACCGCATCATAGTGACAAACAAGCAAGTCAGAAACTGGAAACACCTATAGAAATTACTCAAATCATCCAAGAAAAAAAATACATTTGATACCACTAGACAACGAAATCGTTAAGAAGAAAACATGGCATTTAGAACAAAATTAATTAAATCCTCAAGGCAGTCAAGTATAGTGAATGATCCCTGATTTGAAATTGTGAGTGATCAAATCATACCAAACACCATGTGATTCCATGTCCTGGAGCAGGCAATTGGAAGATCCACTAGTTTGAATCTTAGGCTTGTGTGGGTACCAATTTCAACTGGAGAACAAACCAATCACAACAGATCCCAAATCCCCAATTTTCAGAAATCCAAATGGTCAAACAACATTTAATCCATATTTTCATACAATTACCACAAAATTGAAATAAATCATCATAGCAATGCCAACAGATACGATTGAACAAAAACTTTCCAGCTGAGAACTACCAAACTCAAAAAAGAACAATGAAGATGAAGATGAGGAAGAAAGAGGACAAGGTAAGAATTCATCCCCTGCCTAGTAGGAAGTGACTGTATGAATGAGAAAAATGCCTATAAAACTCCCCTTGAATCTTGTTTGAATTTTTTCCATTGAAGCTCGCCGAAGGATGAATGAATGAGAAAAATGCCTATAAAACTCACACAAATGCATATGATGAATCTATGATCTTGAGACTGTTTTCCAGTCAAATACACAACTCTATATTTCCTACTGGCTTCATTCCAAAATAGAAGTGTCATCAATTGTTATTATTAAGACAAACACAATGGAAAAATCAAAAACACCATAATACCAAGCAAACCAACCATATAGAGAACGAAAATCCCTTGAAATGAAGAAAGCTTACCAATTGGAAATGGTGCAGGCGAACACGACCGGTCCAGAAGAGAACACGACCCTCGGCGACGTTGGTGTGTGGACCCTGGCGGTGCGGGTGAAAGGCGGGGCTCTTGGGGCCCTGCACTAGGTTAAAAAAACCTAATTTCGGATCTCTGAAGCCGATTTTGGGGGTCTTCCGGGAAGAGGATATGCAACAAAGGCGTTATGTCGACCTTGATAGAGATGAATTCCGAGAATTTGGGGAAACCTAATTCCGTGAAGGGGATCTGCAACGAAGCCATTAGATGCCAATTTGGGGAATGCCATCGAAAAACAGAAGAAGGAAGCACGACGACGCCGTTGCCGGAAAAGGAAGGAGGAAGGAAGGAGGGAATCGCCGTCGTAGATGGAAGGAGAACACAACGACGCCGCCGGAGAAGCGCAGGTGAAGTTCGAAGAGAATCGCCGGGGAAGTCGGAGAGAATTGAGTGTGATAGATGGAGAAAGAAGGGAGGGTCGAGAAGGTCTAATAAAAATTTAACAGGTCTACCACAGTTAAAAAAATAATTAATGGATCTAACTATCTAATTAAACAGGTTAAAAGGTCCATTTTAACAAATTCCCTCAATATTTTATCCTGGGGTTTGTTAATTAAAATTTGAAAATCTAATTTGAAAATCTAATCTTAAGGATATATGTTAGGAAAATGGTAACATCTTCTTGAAAAATAAATAAGAAAGATATCATATTATTGTACGTCTTATATCTTTTTTCCTATTATAGATTTTTTAAAAGAATAACGTCAGTAATATTTTACCAAACTAATTGTAGAAAAATGAAAAGAAAAAATTCTAAAAACAGAAATATATATTCTCAAAAATAAATTTAAAGTATTTTTTATACAATTTGAACACATAAATACTTTTTAAAAATAATTCAACTTCCGTAAATACTTATTGAAATATTATGTTCAGGTGATCCTTTTCGATCAACACGTACTGGTTTAATTGGTAAAGATTGCATACTAGTTAAATAGAGTATCAATATATATATTCCATAGAAAAATAATATTAAAAAAGTTAAGATAAATACATTTGTGAAAATATTTGGCAATTAATTGATAGGTTAAATTTGGTAAATATCCATTTGAGATGTGAAAATTAAGTAAATGTCCATTTTTTTACATAATTAAGTGAATATCAATTTTTTCCAAAAATACCCCTCCTTCCCTCATCCCATACCCTTACTCCTTCCCCTTTGACTATTTTTAATTTTAACATTGACCAGTCAACATTGACCATTTCGGTCAACGCCTGCATTTGGTGACAATTTTTTGGTGACAGTTGACTATATTTTTTTGGTGACAATTGACTATATTTTTTTGGTGACAATTGACTTTTTTGGTGACATTTTTTTTGGTGACAATTGTTTCGGTGACAATTGACTTTTTTTGGAGACATTTTTTTCCTAGTGGCATTTGGGTGAATTTTTTTGGTGATAATTGATTTTTTTTCTACTAATAGATGATTTTCCTCGTGTCAGTTGTTGGTGACAATGGTTAGTGACGAGGTTGATGACAACCACCACGATATTGTAACCTTAAAAAACTATCATCAAAATATATAGTATATAACCAATACATTGTCACCACGATCTGGCAGTGTAGAGGCCGAATCTGGCTTTGGATGTTGTGGATCTGATAGTTTCGTTAGTGATGAGGTTGATGACAAAATATTGTCACCTACCAGTGCCGACCCAAAGGGTGGGGCAAGGTGGGCGACCGCCCAGGGCCTATTTTCGGTAAGGGTCCATTAAAAATATATGTTATATATATACTCCTTCCGTTCAATAAAACTTGACATTTTACTATTCACGCACGCTTTTAGGAGCTAAAAACTATATAAAATATCTAGCTTTTTTTTAAAAAATTAACAATTTCGTAGTTATTATTAATAAGTACAAACTTGTTAATTTTTTTTAAAAAAATGAATATTTTATATAGTTTTTATCATTCTAAAAAAGCTTGTGTAAATAGTAAACGACAAGTTTTGCCAAACGGAGGGAGTATATATATTTAAAAAATATAACAAAATACGAGCTTGACTCAATAATAAGTTTAAATCTTAACAAAACTTGGATTCCTAGATGGGTAGAGTCCAAATCTCTCTATTTGCATTTTTTTTTATAGAGAGGCCTCATATCCATTAAATTTTACATTTTTTTATGTTTTTATAGAGGAGCATATATTCATTTAGTTTTGACACAATTCTTCGTACTTTTACCTTTTCAATACAATATTAGACAATTTTTCATGTGACAAATAAAGCTCTATAGTTTACTTATATAACTCTTTCTGTTTTATTTGAGAAAAAATGCATTATTTTTATTTCTTCATATATGCTCGATGTATCTAATTTTCCCTTTTATTTTTGTTTATAAAAAAAAACCCCTTTTAAAATTTTTGTTTTAGTTCATATATAGGTGATGTCATATATTATTTTTAAAATAGTTTTCACTACAATTAAATTTTTTACTACAATTAAAAAAAATCCCCTTTTAAAATAGTTTTCACTAAAATTAAAATTTTGAATTTTTTAATGTATATTATTTTTTTATTCATTGACTTACTTTTATTTTCTTAAATATGAAAAATAATTCAAACATAAAAATAATATGAAAATTTTATAAAGTTATACACAATTTTTTTTTTAATGTTTATCGGGCCCTTAAAATTTTAGTTCGCCCTGGGCCTATAAAATGATAGGACCGGCACTGTCACCTACATTTGGTAACAATTTTTCCGGTGACAGTTGAGTATATTTTTTTTGATGACAGTTGTTGGTGACAGTTATTTCGGCAACAATTGATTTTTTTGGTGACATTTTTTATAGAGACAGTTAGAAGAGATTTTTTCTTGTGACAATTGTTGTTGATATAGATTTTTTTTGGTGACGGTTGATTTTCTTTTGGTGATTGTTGTCAAAAACATTTTTTCCAAGTGACAAATGATTTTTTTTTCTATTAAGAGATGATTTTCCCGGTGACAGTTGTTGGTGACAATTGTTATTGACGAGATTGATGACAACATATTGTCACCACGATATTGTAACCTTACAAAATTGTCACAATAACATTATACATCACCAAGACATTGTCATCAAACCATATTTTAAAATGTTGAAGCATTAACGCTCACAAAAAATGTCAACATAACACTATTTCATAAAAAAAACTAACATCACGATACTATCCCCACAAGAAATGTCACCACCAAATTATATATCATCAAAATAGTGTCACCAAATAAAATTTTAAAAGTTTGACTAGTTTTTCTCACCCGAAATTGTCACCATAATATTCTTTCAACAAATCTTTGTGACCACGACAAATACAAAATACAATGAAAATAAACTCATTATTTAGTTCCTCATAAGTCTCATCCATTCCTCAATCCTCATTTCCTCCCCTTTTATGGCATCAGCCTTTCCATCTCCCTTGCAATTTTAGTGAATGGAAACTAAGAATGTGATCTTTATATGATGCTCAGATGCTGATTTATATTTGCTTCTGTATCGATCAAGACTGGAACAATGCTCAACCCTAACTACCCGCAATTAACGCATTACACATAAGGGCTCTAAATCATGCTTAGCTACTAATCCATCTGAAAGAATGTGCTAAATGACAGCTCCATGACCAAAACAAGTTAGCTTTTGATTCCTCAAGGCCCATAGATGAATATGCCATTGCTATTCAATTATAATCAACAAATTGGTAAACATTGAACAAGAGCCAACAACTTCAACACCACAAATTCAGTTCCAATTCAAAAACAACAAATAGATGAAAGAAAAACAAACCTAGTGGACAAGAAGAAAGCTTTAACAAGGATTTTTCCAGCTTCATCTTCATCCTCCCCAGACTCCACTCTAATCCCAAAATTCCGATCAAACTCATTGGCAGATCCCTCGTCTGATGTGTCTTCGAACGCAACGTTTGATGATGGGAACGAAGAGAGTTCCATGGAGCAACAAAAATTGGTCCCTGAACTCCAACTACAAGACCGGTACGTTTGGGAAATGATACGATTGGAACCCTGGAGCTGCGAGGACACAGATTTGGAGGTTGCAGATGAGGCCAGATGAAAAAGGAGGCAATCGTAGTGATCGAATTGAAGGATTCGAAGCCCTTGCTGCGTAGTGAAGGCGATGGAGGTCCGGAACTCATGGCCGCCGGGAGAGAAGATCCTTGCAGATGGTAGGAGAGGACAGATACATAGATAGCAAACAGGAAAGGGGTTTATTTTGACATGAGGGGCAATGTTGGTATTAAGTAAAATTTATGGACATTTACCTAATATCCATTTCAATGTGGACATTAATTAACCTAATTAGCCTTTCTAAATAGAGTATCAATATACTCCCTCCGTTTCAAAATAAAAGTCGTTTGACTTTTTTACACGTATTTTAAGGAGATAAAAACTATATAAAATATTATTTTTTTAAGAATTTTTTTTTGATAAGTTTATACTTACGACTACTAAGTATGAGATTATTAAAAAAAATTGATCAAAAAAATAATATTTTATAGTATTTTTATCTCTTCGAAAAGCGTACAGAAAAAGACAAACGACTTTTATTTTGAAACAGAGGGAGTATATATTCCATAGAAAAATAAGATTAAAAAAGTTAAGATAAATAAATTTGTGAAAATATTTGGCAATTAATTAATATTCATAAACATATTAAAAAGAAAAGGATTTAAATATAGATAAAAATTACTACGTACGTACAATTTGAATTAATAGTGAAATTAACGGTTAATTAGATAGATATTAATGTCCAAAAATATATTTATCCTATACTACGTATATTTGTTTGTTAATTATAAGTGTCAGGCAAGGAATTAATTAATGAAGTAGCCCTAGCTTAGGTAAGAAGTTAGAAGAGCACTATATATAAATAATATATACTCGGTACGTACAAAATTTAAGAAGCATCAAAACCTAATTAGCAGCTAATAGAGAGAGAGAGCGATAATGGATTACGATCACCTCCTGTTCCACCCCTACGCCCTTTACAGTACAATGGACATTGGCGATTATGACAAGTGGTGGCGCGAAACGGAGAGTCCGATAGAGCCTCTTTGGGATGCCCCCGTCCATTTAACGTACGACTCACCACCACCGCCAGCCATTAATGAGTCCGATCTTGCAATATATATGGAGCAATTAGAACTAGACCTCGCCTTCGACTTCACCACTGCAGCCGCTCCTTGTGTTGTCGACGTGGACACAGCCCAGATGCAACCAGCACCAGCACCAGCACCGACGACGTCAGTGGTCGACAGTCCTGATCAAGTCGACTTGATCAACTCGAACTCCAAGAAACCCGAGTCCGATCTTGCGCAGGAAGACCTCCCTGCAGTCGACGTCGACGACGAGTTCATGACGTTGGATGATCTGCTCAAGTACTTGAGCACCGAAGAAGACCAAGAAAGGGCCGCCCCTTGCGTCTTAATTATTGATGACCCTTTAATAGAGCCGTACTGTGTCGACACCGCCGGCCAGAAGATGCAAGCACCACCAGCCGCACCGTCGACGATGACAGTGGTCAACAATTTTCATGATCATGTTCCCGCCCCGGGCCCCGGTGAGACAACATTAATGTTGCGGGCTGATCAGGTCGCCACCTTGTCCGCAAATCCTTGGGCGGCGGAGTTTCAGCAGCCCTGCCAGACTATGCCGGTGGGCAATGGTGACCATAAGAGAAAGAGGAATCCTTGGACTGTTGAAGAGCACAAGTAAGTACAGTGTTTCCATCAACTAATCCTAGCTATATCACAGCTTGATTTAGGTTTAATTAATTAGGGTTTTCACTATACCTTTTACATTTAGCTAGCTAGGGTACGTTTGTATATTAATTAACTAATTATTAAGTTAAATTTCTGTAATTAATTAGGGTTTAATTCGAGATCATATATATTTATGTACGTGTGTTTAATTTGTGATGGATTTATAGGCTTTTTCTGATGGGGATCAAGAAATATGGAGACGGAGAATGGATAACCATTGCAAGAGACTTTGTGACAACAAGAACGCATATCCAACTTGCGAGCCATGCTCAGAAGTACTATAAACGCTGCAAAGCGAATGCATCCAGCACCAGCACCAGCACCAACAGAAAGAAGAGGAGAAGCATCCATGACCTAACAATTGATTGATCATCACAGTTTATATTTTTGAAACTAAACACAGTTTATGTATTGTCCATCAACGTAACATATATTGTTCTCTTATTACGGTTTTAATCTATGAATATTATATAGATCTGATTGGATCAATTTGTATATATTGAGCTTATAGTATATTTATAATTCCTGCACTTAATTTATATTTTTCCATTGGCACAATTTTGGGAAACAATTAATTTTATTAATCACTTTATTTTATTACTATATATATCATAATATGCATGATTCAATTAGCTAGCCTCATCCCCAAATAAATTGGAATTGACAAAAAAATGCAAAACAACGAAACTCCAAAGGGTAGGGTAATTAATATAGGGGAATTATTCAACTTACATGCTAAACGGTACAATGTAAATCTATCAAAACATGAACCGACCCGAATCTCCGAAAAGTTTCCACCAATCAAATTACTTCTTTCATTTTCACCGAACCAGGTTGTTCTCACCGGACATGTGAGAAGTACCTGTTCCGATGAAAATGAAAAAAGCTAGTAATCTGATTGGCTAATTAGAAGAAAAAAAAACACGCGCTTTGTTATTTTTTAAATTAAAGGGTCCAATGTAAACCTACATGCTAAAGGGTACAATATAAACCTATCAAAATATGGTAAAATGAAAGTGACATCTTTCTCGGTAGAAAGAACTAATCGAATTAGGAGCTTTAGGTGGGAGTAACTTATTGTTCTTGATGATAATAGACATAGTAGACAAAGCATATATATAACCGATTCTAAAGTTTGCCAAGAACCAGATGACTCTTTAGAGAAGGGCTCTGCAACTAGCATAAGCTTAAATTATAACACACAGTGCAATCCTATCTACTCGCAAGCTTACTGACTGAAAGAAGGTTGAACTTGAAATGTGGAACATATAGAAAATCGGTCAATAATATCTCATCTGAAACTGCAACTGAACCAGCTAATGTGACTGAAATCACAACTTTTTTTGGCAAAGGAATCTAGATTGGACGCGGTAATGGATGCAATTTTATCAAAAAAAATTTAGATTGTGACAGATATGATCACTAGCACCCGTGTCTATAATTCATATGTGTATATCAAAATAGATTTTTGAAGATTGAAAGGAATAAGCGGATGAAAAGCAAGAAATACTAGTGAAATTTCCAAAGATTAGTGCATGGTTATCATATCCAACTGATGTTTTCTGAAGAAGAGTTATAAGCTGAATATAGTGCTCAGAAGAAAGAACAGTCACCATGGAAGTGGCAGAAGAATCAGTGGATGATGAAGTTGAAGAAGACACATTCACAGCGGAACCAGATTTAGATCCAAGAGGAAAGCCATGGAGTTTAAAACACCTATCCATGAGATGTCCAGTCTTGTGATAATGCGAGCAAACATGACATGGTTTAGAACCATTGTGTTTGCACTAGAACAAAAAAACCAATTTTATCACCCTTTATTTATCACGGTTTCGTGTAGTTTCGTCTTAAAAGGTTAAATCAAGCTTTATATCACTGTATATTGTACCGCCCGTGATAAGAAAGGGAAGCACTATTCGCAGTTTTGCACATTTATTCAAACTAGGTTTACGTCTTTGCCTTTGATTTTACCTTGTCATCACTATGAAGCACACGACTATTATCCAACCCCATAACCGTTGTGGCGATTTCAATCAATCCAAAATTGGAGATCGAGTTTGCCCTAGTTTCAATCTCCCCAAATCAATTTCCCAGATCGGAACCACTGATGGTACTTCAAGACCCACAATTGTCGATGCTCAACCGGCCAGTGGAAGAGTTTCCAAGCACACCACTTCAAGGCCAACAATTATCGAGTTTCTTCGCTCTATTGTCGTCTAGATTTGTAAATTTGGTATTAAACATTCGTTTTTTTTATTCAATGGTGTCAAGTGCTCAATCGTTGCTGATCTTGGTCTGGTTACTCAACAGGGTTCAATCCGGTCAGTGCTCAGGTATCAATTCGACTGGCGCTCAACGAAATCAAAGAAGCAATGGTGCGTGCCGCGTTGTCCGATTGCACCTCTCTGATCCTACCAGGTTACTAATTTCTCTGTCTACAATAACATGTTTCTGGGATTTTATTTCATCCTTTCAAATTTGGGTCACTGGCATGGAAACCAGATCTTCTTAGAGTAATTTTCTAATTACATTTCCTTGATTTGAGCCCCAAAATTCAGCATATTTTTCTTTCTCCTAGTTTTCTCTTGGAAATTTACACAAATGAAAACACACACTTACGATTGATTTTAGGATAACATTCTAATAATAGTTCTTAAGTAGATTTCCAATTGAATTGGTTTTCCAATTTCCATGGGTTCATTTTTAGATTCTTTAGGATGAGTTTGAATTCTAGGTTCTTGATTTTTAAATAGGGTTACTGAATTCTTATTGGGTTATTGTGTGTTGAAATGATGCATCGACAACCTAGAATTTCCGTATTATTTGGTCGAATGCTGAAGGGTAAGTAATACGGAGTAGTGTATATATATATATATATATATATATATAGGGGTTGGTTCCGGTGTACTCAGCCCTTAACGTGTATCATGTACACAAATCTGAGCCGTTGATTCCAATAGAGGAATCTGAGCCGTTGATTCCCATAGATGATTATGCAGTTGAGTATGAATAATTATGCACTAGTATATGAAGGATTATTCACTCATATGAGTCTGTTTTGTAGGTTAGTCATTTTGATTATTCGATGTTATTACTATATTATTCGATCGTATTGACGGATTTTGTGATGGTATTGCTTTATTATTCAATGGTATAGCTTAATTATTCAATGGTGTTACAATATTATTGGGTAATATTATTCGATTGTAATATATACTATTGAATAATAAAGCTATACCATTGAATAAAGCTATATCCATGGTAATATATGCTATTAATTATTCGGTAGCATATTCAAAGAAATTGGTAAAAAAAAAAAATACACATTCCATTGAGTAAATATTCATAATTCAAATAATAATATCAAAAAAAATCACCAATTCTACTGAATGATCAATATGGGCATGAATAATACAAAAACTCTTAAGCTCAATGTGGCTCCAAATGATTTCGAACTACAAAAAAAACACTACATTCCACTGAATAAACATATATAATTCAATGAATAATATCAAAAAACCCACAAATTCCACCGAATAATAAAACTGGGCACAAACAAAACAAAAACTCTTAAGCTCAATTGTTATCGCAAATTTTTTTCCCGCAAAACATATGCAAAGTGGGTGTCTATAGGTAGATAAAAATAAATTACATCAAAAAAAATAAATTTTTTTTTTAAAATGGCCGAAAATAACAAAAAAAGCCAAAAAGTTACTTCCCTGTCACTATTCATAGCGCGCCCCCCTTTTCTTTTCTTTTCTCTTTTCTTTATTTTGATTATTGTGAGCCTTTGATTTGGTTTGATCCAAAGGCCGAGATTTGTGTACATGATACACAATAAGTCTTGTGTACACATGATCCATATTCTATATATATATATATATATATATATATATATATATATATATATATATGTCGAGTATGGATCAAATGTTAACAAGTCTTATTGTGTTTTGTGTTAACAAATCTAGGCCCTTAATTATTAGATAATGGAGGGTTAAGATTAATTGAGAATTTTAAATTAATTGTAAATTAAAATTTAAAAAAACACAATCTCACCATTCAGTTATGCGCGTGAATACAAATCCCCTTGACCCTACCTCCACACATTACACTTTATCAACAGAGAGAATGAGAATTGGGACGATCGGAGGAAAGCGAAAGGGAAATTGGACGAGTGGCGAGCTTGAAGGTTGGAGGCGAGATCTCAGTCCGGTGACGGCGTCGACGATTTGAAGGCAGCGGTCGGATGTGAGATCTCAGTCCGGCGAGGACGGCTTCTTCAATGGATAGCGGCGAGGTCGGGGAGGCTTCTTCAATGGAGGAGGGAAGATGTCGGAATATTTTGTCAGTGGTGGGGGATCTTTTCTCGAACGTGATGCGTGATGCTGTCACCTACACCGAGCACGTCGGGAGGGAGATCGTCACCACCATGGATGTCGTTTATGCTCTCAAGAGATAGGGTAGAACCTCGAACGGCTTCGGCGGTTGATTTTGGTTACGGTTTCTCTTTTGTGACTTGTGAGTTACTTAGATGTATATCATTTGTGTTTTGGATCTCATCTGTGTTTTGGATGCTTTTGAATCACCGGTAACGTGCATTTTTCTACAATCTGTTATATGTTAAAGCGTCATTCAGAGTTGATTAAAAATTTAAGGAATTATTCGGCAAATTCAAAGTTTATATTCACTGATAATAAGGAATTATTCATATGTATAGGGGCATCTATTCAATAATTTCAGAGTAACTATTCGTTGATTATTACAAATTATTCATATGTATAGGGTCATCTATTCGGCAATTTTAGAGTAACTATTCGTTGATTATTAGAAATTATTCATATGTATAAGGGCAATTAGAGGTAGGGGCAAATAAGTAGGTTTGTTGAATTTCAAACACCGTGTAAAATTGTTTATGAATTTATCTACTATTCGACAAGTTTATAGTTAATATTCGTTGATAATAAGGAATTATTCATATGTATCTGGGTAATTAGATGTGGGTTACTTGAAATTCACATAAATTGTTCTTGAATTTATCGAATAATTGTCCAAATCTTACTGCATAATCAAGCAATACTATCGAATAATTTGTGACTCACATGATGAGTTTTTTTTATGTTGGCGGTCATTATTCGTTGATAATTTGGAATTATTTGGTAATTTGTTCGTCATTTTTCATCGAACACACAGTACAAGCAAAATCTCATTATCCCCGCAAGAAAAAAAACGTTACCTCACAAAAAAACGAACACACACGCTCCCACTTCAGCAATTTGGCCATAAAAGTGGTGGAAAGTGGTGGGGCCTACTCTTTTTTATTTAAATGAAAAGGAAAAATCTCAATTAATCTCACCCATCCATTTCTAATCAATCAATGGTCTATATTTGATAACATAAAACAAAATAAGGGGTGTTTACACTTGACCCAACCCCTCTCTCTCTCTCTCTCTCTCTATATATATATATCTATATATATATATATTGTAACCAAGGGTCAGTCGTATTATATCCTTACAATATATACTACACCTAAAAGAAGAAGCACTCGCCTCCTACGTGGCTTCACCAAAGTGCTCAAAAGTCAAGTCCAGATGTCAACATGAAGAACGCTCTCTACTTCTCCGTCCATATGTGACACCTATATATGTGGAACTTATATGAAACCTATGTGGCAGCGTTTGGTTTACACTGTGGATTCCCACGTTCTCCATTTCTTCCTTCACAGTCTCAACCACATTCTCATGACCATCCAACACATGTTTGTTTTCCATCTTTATTGTTTTCGGATATGTATTCTTTTATGCTAGAGGAGATGCCAAAGGGGGCAACATCGGGGAGGAGCGTCCGTGGATCTCCCTCTCTCAGGTCTGCTTGGTGCTCGCCAGAACACAATGGGGAAACGAGCATCGCGATTCTCGGGAATATTCAACCGATATCATACCTTAATCTGATTCAATTTTCGAAATCTGATTTGGGATTTTGATTTTGGGTTTAGGCGCTGGATAAGATTCGGTTGGAGGCTTTGACAGATAAGAGCAAGCTCGATGCACAGGAGGATGAAAATTCGGTTCGATGGCTTGATAGCGACATGGGTATGACCAAATAAGGTAATTCAAGTGCAGTTGTTGTCAATTTAAATTTCAAGATCACGTTTCTAGAGTTTGGGATTTTTATTTTGGGTTTAGGCGTTGGATAAGATTCGGTTCGAGTGATTGACGGACAAGGGGAATCTCGATGCACATGAGGATGACAATTTGGTTCGAGGGCTTGATCGGATTATTTATTATCAGTTATGTAGCCTTTTCAAATTGAATCAGAGTAAGGTATGATATCTGCCTCTTCTTTCAATCTGGGATTTTTTTATATGCACTACTAGAAAACATAAAAATATCATTTACTTTAACCAAATAAAGGATAATCAAAGTTTCATCTTTATATACCTTGTTCAACATCCTGAACTTTCATTTTACCATCCTGAACTTTCATTTTACCATATGTTTTGATAGGTTTACATTGTACCCTTTAGCATATAGGTTTACATTAATTAGAGGAGTATCCTAGTTTTTGTAAAAATTGGTGGAGTGTCCATCGTTTTTAACCTATTCAAAAGCCTTTAAGAGAGAGAGAGAGGTTGGGTCAAGTGTAAACACCCCTTATTTTGTTTTATGTTAACAAATATAGACCATTGATTGATTAGAAATGGATGAGTGAGATTAATTGAGATTTTTCCTTTTCATTTAAATAAAAAAGAGTAGGCCCCACCACTTTCCACCACTTTTATGGCCAAATTGCTGAAGTGGGAGCGTGTGTGTTCGTTTTTTTTGTGAGGTAACGTTTTTTTTCTTGCGGGGATAATGAGATTTTGCTTGTACTGTGTGTTCGATGAAAAATGACGAACAAATTACCGAATAATTCCAAATTATCAACGAATAATGACCGCCAACATAAAAAAAACTCATCACGTGAGTCACAAATTATTCGATAGTATTGCTTGATTATGCAGTAAGATTTGGACAATTATTCGATAAATTCAAGAACAATTTATGTTAATTTCAAGTAACCCACATCTAATTACCCAGATACATATGAATAATTCCTTATTATCAACGAATATTAACTATAAACTTGTCGAATAGTAGATAAATTCATAAACAATTTTACACGGTGTTTGAAATTCTACAAACCTACTTATTTGCCCCTACCTCTAATTGCCCCTATACATATGAATAATTTCTAATAATCAACGAATAGTTACTCTAAAATTGCCGAATAGATGACCCTATACATATAAATAATTTGTAATAATCAACGAATAGTTACTCTGAAATTATTGAATAGATGCCCCTATACATATGAATAATTCCTTATTATCAGTGAATATAAACTTTGAATTTGCCGAATAATTCCTTAAATTTTTAATCAACTCTGATCGACGCTTTAACATAGGGGTGGGCACGGGACGGGACGGGACGGGATTGAGCCGGGACGGGACCTGTCCCGCGAAATTTTGACGGGACGGGATCGGGACGGGATTGACACTTTTTTTTTCGGGACGGGATGGTGTCTGGACGGGACGGGATCGGGACGGGACGGGCCTTGTCCCGCAAATAAAAATAATAAAATATTATATAAATTTGCAAAGTGAAAAATGCTTTCATAATTCATTAATTTGTATAATATGTTGAATACGGTATTCTTCTCAACTATATTATTCAATAATAATAATAATAATATAATACTATTATTTATTCATACAATGATTGTATAATTAATTATAATGTTCAACATATTTGACCACAGTATCTTACTAGATCGGGACGGAAAGGGATTGAGACGAGATTCACCAAATACTGTCTCATTATCGATTGATAGTTGGGAAGAATACCGTATTTAGCTATTTGCCTCTTGTAGCTCTAAATGGGTATAATAATAATAATAATAATAATAATAATAATAATAATAATAATAATAATAATAATAATAATAATAATAATAATAATAGATCGGGACCACAGGTTCTGATTTTCTACGCGATCCTAGTGAAATCGCTGCCCCCAAACTAATGAAGAAATTGGCAGATATATATTTCACGAAGGTTGCTGCTACATCGGAATCTGTTTTCTCTTTGACTCCGCGACAGGTGGTGTTGTGGAAGTCTCAGCAGGGTGCTCACTCCTCCGATTGGGTGCGTGCAGTTCCTATTTCTGGGCTAGGGCAGACTATGAATGGAAGGACTTATCGCAGTGTGCTTAGTTATCGATTGAGCGTTCCATTGTTCACGGTGTCTAGGTCCTGTCCGGCTTGTTCTCGGGTCTTTGATGATGATGTCTATGGAGATCATGCTGTGTCATGTGCTGGTACTGTGGGCATTAAACATCGACATAACCTTGTGCGTGATGCCTTATTGGATATCTGTTACAGGGCTGGGATTTCTGCTGGTAAGGAGGTTGATATCGGTTTGATGGATGCGCTTAATAGGCCGCTTCGTCCGGCAGATTTGCTTCTTTATTCATGGGACAGAGGGCGTGATGTTTGTGTTGATCTGACGGGATCCTCCCCCTTGACTCAGTCAGGGGTGTCTGACGTTGTCCCTGGTCGTGTTGTTGTTGCTGCTGCTCAACGTAAGCGTGTCAAGTATCGTGATTTGTGCATGACAGCGGGTTATGGTTTCCTACCCTTCTCTTTCTCTTCGTTGGGAGAGCTGGATACGGATGCTGTTGCCTTGCTAAAGCGGATTCAGAAATTCTCGATATCTCAGGATGCCGGGGCTCGTGCTGCAGCTTATATTTTTACTAGACTTAGTTTCGTTATCGCTAAGGGAGTGGGTGCCCAGATAGTATCTCGGCTACCCACTAATTTCTTGTAAAAATATTTTATCGATAATAATTATAATATTATTATTATTATTAAAAATAATAATAATAATAATAATAATAAATGGGTATTTAGCTATTTGCCTCTTGTAGCTCTAAATGGGAAGAATACCGTATTTATGGCATAGGGCATAGGCGATGACCGGAGACGAATTGCTCTACCAACAAGTGAATTCCTCCCGAATTTGCTTGGAAATATCATAATCATTCATCCTCACGAGATTGATTAATGATTGGTGGAGTAATTAAATAATTTTGGTGAAATTTGCTACTCCCTCTTTCAATTTCTTTTTATTTCAAGTTTGGAAAAGTCAACGTTGCTTTGGGTAGGCCGGTGTCCATCTTCACGCCGACGAGGTTGAGTTCAATTTCATCTTCAGGCCGATTTCAAGTTTGAAGTGGCGGCGGCATATAGTACTCCTTCTTCAGGTCAGTGTCCATCTTTCCGTTTGGGAAGGTCGGCCTGTCGGAGTCGGCGTCGACACAGTTATGCCGGACCTTGTTCGTTACCATTGTCCTTTTGTGGGTCTTTGTGGGTGCCTTGATGGCGGTGATAGAGGTCTTGTTAAAACCTCCATGCTCAGGCACCTTCGTGACCGACATTGTAGTGGTGACGCTCAAGCACTTACTCGTCAAACTCTTTGTGATAGTTTGACTATTTATTCTGAGGTTGAGATAACTTTAAAGCGTATGGGAGTTTGGTTATGTGGGGTATGCCTTAAAACCCATACCTTTCGTGCTCGGTGTCGGCATAACCAGGTTGATTCTGTGGCACCTCCGGACTGTGGTGATGGTCTTGTTAGTTTTATTATTTACGATATTCCCAGACCTCTAGCTCTGTCTCTCTCGGTTCCCTTGTCTGATGTTGGGGTTGTGCCTGTTGGTTTGTCTATATCTTCGCTTGACCGTTTGTTCTCTATGGGGTTACCCACCGTGAGATTCATCCCTCCTAAATGTCGCCTAGGTTTTTCACGGGTTTTAAAAGCGGCATTAGATAGTGTGGCTGACTCACCTAGAGACCTCTCCTGTTGGATTCGCTTGCTTATGATGCCTCTTTGTATACTTAAGACATTTTCCCCGCGGAGTAATCTTGAGTGTAGGACTGCTGTCAAGCGTCAGCGTCAAGAGGAGAGTATTTCTAGTGCTATTCAGGCTTGGGGTGTGCCTGGCGGCAGTTTGCAGCTTCTAGAGGAGACTTTGGCTGAGGTTCCCCCTTCTTTTGATGTCGAGGAGGACCTTGATTTGTGTAAGCTTAACCTTCGACAATGTCGGAGGAAGATTTGTGATGGTCACTACACTACCGCTGTTCGGGTGCTTTCTTCATCAGGTATTGCTCCTTATTCCGATGCCACTCTGAATGCTTTGCAGGATACGCACCCAACTGCCCCATCTCCCAATTTGTCGCCTTTGCCTGTTGATCACCATCCCCTTTTTGCATCTTCAGCCGTTGTTTTGGATATGATTCGGAGTTTTCCGCGTGGCACATCATGTGGGAGGGATGGGTTCCGTGCTCAGCATCTGTTGGATTGTTTGGGCGGAGCTGCTGTTGCTATTTCAGATGAGTTGATCTCCTCTATTGCTCGGGTGGTTAATCTTTTCCTTGAGGGTCGTTGTCCGCGGGATCTGGGTGAGTACGTTGCTAGTGATCCTCACACACCGCTTGTTAAACCGGGTGGTGGTATACGTCCTATTGATGTTGGCACAATTTGGAGACGCCTTGTCTCTAAGTTTGGTGCTTGTTTGGCCGGTCCTTCTTTGTCTGGTTATTTTGCAGGACTTCAGTTTGGGGTCGGGGTATCCGGTGGAGGAGAGGCCATTCTGCATGCTTTGAATCGGTTTGTTGAGGCTTGTGGTAGCGAGGAGGGTCTTTCTATGTTGATGGTCGACTTTCAGAATGCTTTCAGCTTAGTTGATCGTGTGACTATGTTACAGGAAGTTCGCCGTCATTGCCCGGTTCTATCCCGATGGGTAGAGTTTTGTTACTCTAATCCTGCCCGGCTATATTATGGGGAGCATAGTTTATGGTCTTGTCGAGGGATTCAGCAAGGAGATCCTCTAGGCCCTTTGCTTTTTGCCTTAGTGTTGCATCCTTTGGTATGCAAGATGAGAGACTCCTTTGACCTGAGTTTGCAGGCTTGGTACTTGGATGATGGCACTATTGTTGGGGACACTTTGGTTGTGGGGAAGGTCTTAGATCTGATTATGGAGGATGGCCCCCGCTTTGGCCTTCATCTTAATGTGGATAAGACCGAGGTTTTTTGGCCTACAGAAGACCCTAGGAGTCGGCTCCTTGGTGTTTTTCCCCCCTCTATTGCTCGACCATCGCGCGGTGTCAAAGTTCTGGGTGGGCCTGTCAGCGTATGTCCTGTTTTCAGCAGCGACCTTGTGGCAAAGAGAGTGAATAGGACCATAGAGCTTATGAATTCTGTCGCGAGGATTGATGACCCCCAATGCGAGTTGCTTTTGCTTCGGGCTTGTACGGGTATTTCTAAACTCTACTTTGCCTTGCGTACTTGTTCTCCGCATGTCTTTCGATCGGCCCAACTTTCTTTTGATGTGGCACTCCGTTCTAGCTTGGAGCGTATTGTCTCTGCGTCTGGGCCTGGGTTTGGGGATTGGCAGTGGCGCCTTGCCACCTTCTCTTTTCAATTTGGTGGGCTTGGAGTGTATGCTGTTGGGGATGTCCTACATTATGCATTTGTGGCGTCTCGTTTGCAGTCTGCTGAATTGCAGACTGCAAACGAGACGCCACAAATCCTACTTTTGATGGCGCTTGGCGTGCTTTTAATGAGATCACGGGTTCTGACTTTCTACGCAATCCTAGTGAAATCACTGCCCCTAAACTTATGAACAAATTGGCAGATATATATTTCGCGAAGGTTGCTGCTACATCGGAATCTGTTTTCTCTTTGACTCCGCGACAAGTGGCATTATGGAAGTCTCAGCAGGGTGCTCACTCCTCTGATTGGTTGCCTGCAGTACCTATTTCTGGGCTGGGGCAGGTTATGAATGGAAGGACATATCGTAGTGTGCTTAGCTATCGACTGCGTGTTCCATTGTTCACGGTGCCTAGGCCCTGCCCAACTTGTTCTCGGGTCTTTGAGGGTGATGTTTATGGCGATCATGCTGTGTCATGTGCTGGTATTGTGGGCATTAAACATCGACACAACCTCGTTCGCGACACTTTATTGGATATCTGCTATAGAGCTGGGATTTCAGCTCGTAAGGAGGTTGATATTGGTTTGATTGATGGGCATGATAAGCCCCTTCGTCCGGCGGATCTGCTCCTTTATTCCTGGGACAGGGGTGTGACGTGTGTCTGAATTATTCACTCGAAATGTAGTGTTTTTTTTGTAGTTCGAAATCATTTGGAGCCACATTGAGCTTAAGAGTTTTTGTATTATTCATGCCCATATTGATCATTCAGTAGAATTGGTGATTTTTTTTGATATTATTATTTGAATTATGAATATTTACTCAATGGAATGTGTATTTTTTTTTTTTACCAATTTCTTTGAATATGCTACCGAATAATTAATAGCATATATTACCATGGATATAGCTTTATTCAATGGTATAGCTTTATTATTCAATAGTATATATTACAATCGAATAATATTACCCAATAATATTGTAACACCATTGAATAATTAAGCTATACCATTGAATAATAAAGCAATACCATCACAAAATCCGTCAATACGATCGAATAATATAGTAATAACATCGAATAATCAAAATGACTAACCTACAAAACAGACTCATATGAGTGAATAATCCTTCATATACTAGTGCATAATTATTCATACTCAACTGCATAATCATCTATGGGAATCAACGGCTCAGATTCCTCTATTGGAATCAACGGCTCAGATTTGTGTACATGATACACGTTAAGGGCTGAGTACACCGGAACCAACCCCTATATATATATATATATATATATATATATATATATATATATATATATATATATATATACACTACTCCGTATTACTTACCCTTCAGCATTCGACCAAATAATACGGAAATTCTAGGTTGTCGATGCATCATTTCAACACACAATAACCCAATAAGAATTCAGTAACCCTATTTAAAAATCAAGAACCTAGAATTCAAACTCATCCTAAAGAATCTAAAAATGAACCCATGGAAATTGGAAAACCAATTCAATTGGAAATCTACTTAAGAACTATTATTAGAATGTTATCCTAAAATCAATCGTAAGTGTGTGTTTTCATTTGTGTAAATTTCCAAGAGAAAACTAGGAGAAAGAAAAATATGCTGAATTTTGGGGCTCAAATCAAGGAAATGTAATTAGAAAATTACTCTAAGAAGATCTGGTTTCCATGCCAGTGACCCAAATTTGAAAGGATGAAATAAAATCCCAGAAACATGTTATTGTAGACAGAGAAATTAGTAACCTGGTAGGATCAGAGAGGTGCAATCGGACAACGCGGCACGCACCATTGCTTCTTTGATTTCGTTGAGCGCCAGTCGAATTGATACCTGAGCACTGACCGGATTGAACCCTGTTGAGTAACCAGACCAAGATCAGCAACGATTGAGCACTTGACACCATTGAATAAAAAAAAAGAATGTTTAATACCAAATTTACAAATCTAGACGACAATAGAGCGAAGAAACTCGATAATTGTTGGCCTTGAAGTGGTGTGCTTGGAAACTCTTCCACTGGCCGGTTGAGCATCGACAATTGTGGGTCTTGAAGTACCATCAGTGGTTCCGATCTGGGAAATTGATTTGGGGAGATTGAAACTAGGGCAAACTCGATCTCCAATTTTGGATTGATTGAAATCGCCACAACGGTTATGGGGTTGGATAATAGTCGTGTGCTTCATAGTGATGACAAGGTAAAATCAAAGGCAAAGACGTAAACCTAGTTTGAATAAATGTGCAAAACTGCGAATAGTGCTTCCCTTTCTTATCACGGGCGGTACAATATACAGTGATATAAAGCTTGATTTAACCTTTTAAGACGAAACTACACGAAACCGTGATAAATAAAGGGTGATAAAATTGGTTTTTTTGTTCTAGTGCAAACACAATGGTTCTAAACCATGTCATGTTTGCTCGCATTATCACAAGACTGGACATCTCATGGATAGGTGTTTTAAACTCCATGGCTTTCCTCTTGGATCTAAATCTGGTTCCGCTGTGAATGTGTCTTCTTCAACTTCATCATCCACTGATTCTTCTGCCACTTCCATGGTGACTGTTCTTTCTTCTGAGCACTATATTCAGCTTATAACTCTTCTTCAGAAAACATCAGTTGGATATGATAACCATGCACTAATCTTTGGAAATTTCACTAGTATTTCTTGCTTTTCATCCGCTTATTCCTTTCAATCTTCAAAAATCTATTTTGATATACACATATGAATTATAGACACGGGTGCTAGTGATCATATCTGTCACAATCTAAATTTTTTTTGATAAAATTGCATCCATTACCGCGTCCAATCTAGATTCCTTTGCCAAAAAAAGTTGTGATTTCAGTCACATTAGCTGGTTCAGTTGCAGTTTCAGATGAGATATTATTGACCGATTTTCTATATGTTCCACATTTCAAGTTCAACCTTCTTTCAGTCAGTAAGCTTGCGAGTAGATAGGATTGCACTGTGTGTTATAATTTAAGCTTATGCTAGTTGCAGAGCCCTTCTCTAAAGAGTCATCTGGTTCTTGGCAAACTTTAGAATCGGTTATATATATGCTTTGTCTACTATGTCTATTATCATCAAGAACAATAAGTTACTCCCACCTAAAGCTCCTAATTCGATTAGTTCTTTCTACCGAGAAAGATGTCACTTTCATTTTACCATATTTTGATAGGTTTATATTGTACCCTTTAGCATGTAGGTTTACATTGGACCCTTTAATTTAAAAAATAACAAAGCGCGTGTTTTTTTTTCTTCTAATTAGCCAATCAGATTACTAGCTTTTTTCATTTTCATCGGAACAGGTACTTCTCACATGTCCGGTGAGAACAACCTGGTTCGGTGAAAATGAAAGAAGTAATTTGATTGGTGGAAACTTTTCGGAGATTCGGGTCGGTTCATGTTTTGATAGATTTACATTGTACCGTTTAGCATGTAAGTTGAATAATTCCCCTATATTAATTACCCTACCCTTTGGAGTTTCGTTGTTTTGCATTTTTTTGTCAATTCCAATTTATTTGGGGATGAGGCTAGCTAATTGAATCATGCATATTATGATATATATAGTAATAAAATAAAGTGATTAATAAAATTAATTGTTTCCCAAAATTGTGCCAATGGAAAAATATAAATTAAGTGCAGGAATTATAAATATACTATAAGCTCAATATATACAAATTGATCCAATCAGATCTATATAATATTCATAGATTAAAACCGTAATAAGAGAACAATATATGTTACGTTGATGGACAATACATAAACTGTGTTTAGTTTCAAAAATATAAACTGTGATGATCAATCAATTGTTAGGTCATGGATGCTTCTCCTCTTCTTTCTGTTGGTGCTGGTGCTGGTGCTGGATGCATTCGCTTTGCAGCGTTTATAGTACTTCTGAGCATGGCTCGCAAGTTGGATATGCGTTCTTGTTGTCACAAAGTCTCTTGCAATGGTTATCCATTCTCCGTCTCCATATTTCTTGATCCCCATCAGAAAAAGCCTATAAATCCATCACAAATTAAACACACGTACATAAATATATATGATCTCGAATTAAACCCTAATTAATTACAGAAATTTAACTTAATAATTAGTTAATTAATATACAAACGTACCCTAGCTAGCTAAATGTAAAAGGTATAGTGAAAACCCTAATTAATTAAACCTAAATCAAGCTGTGATATAGCTAGGATTAGTTGATGGAAACACTGTACTTACTTGTGCTCTTCAACAGTCCAAGGATTCCTCTTTCTCTTATGGTCACCATTGCCCACCGGCATAGTCTGGCAGGGCTGCTGAAACTCCGCCGCCCAAGGATTTGCGGACAAGGTGGCGACCTGATCAGCCCGCAACATTAATGTTGTCTCACCGGGGCCCGGGGCGGGAACATGATCATGAAAATTGTTGACCACTGTCATCGTCGACGGTGCGGCTGGTGGTGCTTGCATCTTCTGGCCGGCGGTGTCGACACAGTACGGCTCTATTAAAGGGTCATCAATAATTAAGACGCAAGGGGCGGCCCTTTCTTGGTCTTCTTCGGTGCTCAAGTACTTGAGCAGATCATCCAACGTCATGAACTCGTCGTCGACGTCGACTGCAGGGAGGTCTTCCTGCGCAAGATCGGACTCGGGTTTCTTGGAGTTCGAGTTGATCAAGTCGACTTGATCAGGACTGTCGACCACTGACGTCGTCGGTGCTGGTGCTGGTGCTGGTTGCATCTGGGCTGTGTCCACGTCGACAACACAAGGAGCGGCTGCAGTGGTGAAGTCGAAGGCGAGGTCTAGTTCTAATTGCTCCATATATATTGCAAGATCGGACTCATTAATGGCTGGCGGTGGTGGTGAGTCGTACGTTAAATGGACGGGGGCATCCCAAAGAGGCTCTATCGGACTCTCCGTTTCGCGCCACCACTTGTCATAATCGCCAATGTCCATTGTACTGTAAAGGGCGTAGGGGTGGAACAGGAGGTGATCGTAATCCATTATCGCTCTCTCTCTCTATTAGCTGCTAATTAGGTTTTGATGCTTCTTAAATTTTGTACGTACCGAGTATATATTATTTATATATAGTGCTCTTCTAACTTCTTACCTAAGCTAGGGCTACTTCATTAATTAATTCCTTGCCTGACACTTATAATTAACAAACAAATATACGTAGTATAGGATAAATATATTTTTGGACATTAATATCTATCTAATTAACCGTTAATTTCACTATTAATTCAAATTGTACGTACGTAGTAATTTTTATCTATATTTAAATCCTTTTCTTTTTAATATGTTTATGAATATTAATTAATTGCCAAATATTTTCACAAATTTATTTATCTTAACTTTTTTAATCTTATTTTTCTATGGAATATATACTCCCTCTGTTTCAAAATAAAAGTCGTTTGTCTTTTTCTGTACGCTTTTCGAAGAGATAAAAATACTATAAAATATTATTTTTTTGATCAATTTTTTTTAATAATCTCATACTTAGTAGTCGTAAGTATAAACTTATCAAAAAAAAATTCTTAAAAAAATAATATTTTATATAGTTTTTATCTCCTTAAAATACGTGTAAAAAAGTCAAACGACTTTTATTTTGAAACGGAGGGAGTATATTGATACTCTATTTAGAAAGGCTAATTAGGTTAATTAATGTCCACATTGAAATGGATATTAGGTAAATGTCCATAAATTTTACTTAATACCAACATTGCCCCTCATGTCAAAATAAACCCCTTTCCTGTTTGCTATCTATGTATCTGTCCTCTCCTACCATCTGCAAGGATCTTCTCTCCCGGCGGCCATGAGTTCCGGACCTCCATCGCCTTCACTACGCAGCAAGGGCTTCGAATCCTTCAATTCGATCACTACGATTGCCTCCTTTTTCATCTGGCCTCATCTGCAACCTCCAAATCTGTGTCCTCGCAGCTCCAGGGTTCCAATCGTATCATTTCCCAAACGTACCGGTCTTGTAGTTGGAGTTCAGGGACCAATTTTTGTTGCTCCATGGAACTCTCTTCGTTCCCATCATCAAACGTTGCGTTCGAAGACACATCAGACGAGGGATCTGCCAATGAGTTTGATCGGAATTTTGGGATTAGAGTGGAGTCTGGGGAGGATGAAGATGAAGCTGGAAAAATCCTTGTTAAAGCTTTCTTCTTGTCCACTAGGTTTGTTTTTCTTTCATCTATTTGTTGTTTTTGAATTGGAACTGAATTTGTGGTGTTGAAGTTGTTGGCTCTTGTTCAATGTTTACCAATTTGTTGATTATAATTGAATAGCAATGGCATATTCATCTATGGGCCTTGAGGAATCAAAAGCTAACTTGTTTTGGTCATGGAGCTGTCATTTAGCACATTCTTTCAGATGGATTAGTAGCTAAGCATGATTTAGAGCCCTTATGTGTAATGCGTTAATTGCGGGTAGTTAGGGTTGAGCATTGTTCCAGTCTTGATCGATACAGAAGCAAATATAAATCAGCATCTGAGCATCATATAAAGATCACATTCTTAGTTTCCATTCACTAAAATTGCAAGGGAGATGGAAAGGCTGATGCCATAAAAGGGGAGGAAATGAGGATTGAGGAATGGATGAGACTTATGAGGAACTAAATAATGAGTTTATTTTCATTGTATTTTGTATTTGTCGTGGTCACAAAGATTTGTTGAAAGAATATTATGGTGACAATTTCGGGTGAGAAAAACTAGTCAAACTTTTAAAATTTTATTTGGTGACACTATTTTGATGATATATAATTTGGTGGTGACATTTCTTGTGGGGATAGTATCGTGATGTTAGTTTTTTTTATGAAATAGTGTTATGTTGACATTTTTTGTGAGCGTTAATGCTTCAACATTTTAAAATATGGTTTGATGACAATGTCTTGGTGATGTATAATGTTATTGTGACAATTTTGTAAGGTTACAATATCGTGGTGACAATATGTTGTCATCAATCTCGTCAATAACAATATGTAAAGTTTAATGGATATGAGGCCTCTCTATAAAAAAAAATGCAAATAGAGAGATTTGGACTCTACCCATCTAGGAATCCAAGTTTTGTTAAGATTTAAACTTATTATTGAGTCAAGCTCGTATTTTGTTATATTTTTTAAATATATATACTCCCTCCGTTTGGCAAAACTTGTCGTTTACTATTTACACAAACTTTTTTAGAATGATAAAAACTATATAAAATATTCATTTTTTTTAAAAAAAAATTAACAAGTTTGTACTTATTAATAATAACTACGAAATTGTTAATTTTTTTTAAAAAGCTAGATATTTTATATAGTTTTTAGCTCCTAAAAGCGTGCGTGAATAGTAAAACGTCAAGTTTTATTGAACGGAAGGAGTATATATATAACATATATTTTTAATGGACCCTTACCGAAAATAGGCCCTGGGCGGTCGCCCACCTTGCCCCACCCTTTGGGTCGGCACTGGTAGGTGACAATATTTTGTCATCAACCTCATCACTAACGAAACTATCAGATCCACAACATCCAAAGCCAGATTCGGCCTCTACACTGCCAGATCGTGGTGACAATGTATTGGTTATATACTACCCCCTCCGTTCGGAAAAACCTGTCATTTTAGCTTATTTCACAAGTTTTAAGGCAATTAACAAATGTACTAATTTACCCTCAATTATTACCCTCCTTTTTTACTTTATCGAAAACTACAACTAACAAACCATCAATCACATCAAGGGCGTTTTTGTAAAGTGAAGGGCAAAATACCTAAAATGACAAGTTTTTTTGAACAAAACTAACACCCTAAAATGACAAGTTTTGCCGAACGGAGGGAGTATATATTTTGATGATAGTTTTTTAAGGTTACAATATCGTGGTGGTTGTCATCAACCTCGTCACTAACCATTGTCACCAACAACTGACACGAGGAAAATCATCTATTAATAGAAAAAAAAATCATTTTTTCACTAGCAAAAAAAATCAATTATCACCAAAAAAATTCACCCAAATGCCACTAGGAAAAAAATGTCTCCAAAAAAAGTCAATTGTCACCGAAACAATTGTCACCAAAAAAGTCAATTGTCACCAAAAAAATATAGTCAATTGTCACCAAAAAAATATAGTCAACTGTCACCAAAAAATTGTCATCAAATGCAGGCGTTGACCGAAATGGTCAATGTTGACTGGTCAATGTTAAAATTAAAAATAGTCAAAGGGGAAGGAGGAAGGGTATGGGATGAGGGAAGGAGGGGTATTTTTAGAAAAAATGGATATTTACTTAATTATGTAAAAAAAATGGACATTTACTTAATTTTCACATCTAAAATGGATATTCACCAAATTTAACCTATCAATTAATTGCCAAATATTTTCACAAATGTATTTATCTTAACTTTTTTAATATTATTTTTCTATGGAATATATATATTGATACTCTATTTAACTAGTATGCAATCTTTACCAATTAAACCAGTACGTGTTGATCGAAAAGGATCACCTGAACATAATATTTCAATAAGTATTTACGGAAGTTGAATTATTTTTAAAAAGTATTTATGTGTTCAAATTGTATAAAAAATACTTTAAATTTATTTTTGAGAATATATATTTCTGTTTTTAGAATTTTTTCTTTTCATTTTTCTACAATTAGTTTGGTAAAATATTACTGACGTTATTCTTTTAAAAAATCTATAATAGGAAAAAAGATATAAGACGTACAATAATATGATATCTTTCTTATTTATTTTTCAAGAAGATGTTACCATTTTCCTAACATATATCCTTAAGATTATATTTTCAAATTAGATTTTTAAATTTTAATTAACAAACCCCAGGATAAAATATTTTTGGATATTACAGTAAATAAGTATTTTTGAAATTGAATTATTTTTAACAAGTATTTATGTATTCAAATACTTTAAATTTATTTTTGAGAATATATATATTTGATTTTTATTATTTCTCGTAATTTTTAATAAATTTTCAAAATATATAAATTTTTAAATTTTCAAATAATTTTTTTAAAATAATTTCATGCAATTAATAATAAGTAATAGAATTGTTTTTTTTTTTTTAAGTTTTTATCTTCTTAAAAAATGTGATGAAAAATCAAAAATCAAACACTGTCGATCGGAGAGAGTATTACACAATACAAATAAATATAAAATTTGATTTGAAAATGAAAGATCGAGTGATTGTAATTATAAAAGGTAATAAATTGGAATCTCCCTAAAAAAAATTTAATCATATATAATTATAAATCAATCGGGCCAATCGGGTCAAAATTACCTGATCAATCGAGTCACCGGGTCTAAGCCCAGATGACCCGGAAAATTACTGGATTTTCGGGTTCGGGTCGAAAAAATTTCCGGATCTTGACCCAAAATTTTCCGAGCGTTCCGAAGTTCCTTGCACTTGGGATGATGATGATTAAAACTCGGGCCGGGCGTAGCTTCTTGAAACACCCTATGCAAGACTTCCACACATATCACAATTATGTAAGGGGATAGCAGATCGATCTCCTTGCCTTAGCCATCTTGTTAGTCATTAGTAGTGTTAGTTAGTTAGAAGGCAATTTGTACACGCCTCCTCTGCATATATAGAAGCTACACATTCAGATTGTAACAACTTGTACTGCATATATTCTCAAATCAAGAATTCGGTTTCTTCTTCTTCTTGCTTCCATTTTCTTTCTCTATTTACATCAGCATGGTATCAAAGCACAACTGGTCCATCTTCTTCATTTGATCCTTTGCTCTCTTATTTTCTGGTTTTTTTTTCGCATCATCAATGGCGACTCTCGAAGAGTCTAGCTAGTTCTACCATCGATTCTCATGATCCATTATATTGCAATATTGGTGATCGCACTCTCCGCGAAAACAAATTAGGATTCGTCGACGAGGAGATTTCTCGACCATTAGCTGATCCTCCATTGCTCTTTCGTTGACTTCATTACAACGACTTGGTCACCTCTTGGCTATTGAATGTCATGGCAAAGGATATTGCAAACATTTTCTTGTTATCTCATGATGCTCGCCAGATATGGCTCAATTTGGAGGTTCGATTTTCCCTTTCAAGTGGAGCTCAATTGTTCACCGTCGAACAGGAGATCAGTTTAATTTCTTAAGATTAGAACATCATCGCAGGTCTTTTTACAAGAATCAAGAGGTTGAGGGATGAGCAAGATTCTATACGCGTGTTTCCCCCTTGTGCTTGCGGTCTTTCTCATGCTATTACCATATACAAGCAAGATCGAAGGTTGATGCAGCTTCTTATGGCTCTGGATGATTCCTTATTGGATGTTCGAGGGAGCATCTTGATGAATTTGACCCTTCCTTTTGTGAATCAGACGTATTTCATGCATGTTCGTTCAAGTGGAAACTCAACGAACCATGAAAACAACCACAAGATCTATTATGGATATATTCTTCTGGTTCTGCATGCAAATGCTGCTACTTTTGGTTCTAAGTCGCAATTATCTAGCTCTCAATCTTAGTCCCAGTCTCAAGCCAAACACAATGGTTCTAAACCATGCCATGTTTGCTCGCATTATCACAAGACTGGACATCTCGTGGATAGGTGTTTTAAACTCCATGGCTTTCCTCTTGGATCTAAATCCGGTTCCGCTACGAATGTGTCTTCTTCAACTTCATCATCCACTCATTCTTCTGCCACTTCCATGGTGCATGTTCTTTCTTCTGAGCACTATATTCAGCTTATGAGTCTTTTTCAGAAAACATCAGTTGGATCTGATAACCCTGCACTAATCTTTGGAAATTTCACTAGTATTTCTTGCTTTTCATCTGCTTATTCCTTTCAATCTTCAAAGGTCTATTTTGATATACACACATGAATAATAGACACGGGTGCTAGTTGCTAGTGATCATATCTGTCACAATCTGAATTTTTTTTTGATAAAATTGCATCCATTACCGCATCTAATCCAGATTTCTTTGCCAAACAAAGTTGTGATTTCAATCACATTAGCTGGTTTAGTTACAATTTCAGATGAGTTATTATTGATTGATTTTCTATATGTTCCACATTTCAAGTTCAACCTTCTTTCAGTCAGTACGCTTGTGAGTAGATAGGATTGCACTGTGTGTTATAATTAATTAAGCTTATGCTGCTTGTAGAGCCCTTCTCTAAAGAGCCATCTGGTTCTTGGTAAACTTTAGAATCGGTTATATATATATATATATATATATGCTTTGTCTACTGTGTCTATTATCATCAAGAACAATAAGTTACTCCCACCTAAAGCTCCTAATTCAGTTCTTTCTATAGAGAAAGATGTCACTCTTCTTCATCATCGATTAGGATATCTTCCATTGTATAAACTCAAATGCATTTTTTCTTGTGAAGTCAGTAAGGATTTTTTTTTTCCCAGCTTATGAAGTTTGTGCAAAAGATAGGCATCAAAGGTCTCCATCTCATTCAAGTTCTATTACTTCAACTTCTGCATTTGAATTGTTCCACATTGGGTCCATATAATACAACAACCTATGATGGTTTTACTTTCTTTCTCACTATTGTCGACGATTTCACTCGTGTGACTTGGACTCATTTGCTTAGATTCCAAGCTACAGCATTCTCTCGTACTAAGGACTTTGTGCAACTTATTTCTACTCAGTTTGGCAAAGCAGTTTAGAAGATTAGAATAGATAATGCCCCTGATCTTGGTATTAGTACGTTATGTGGTCATTGGTTTTTTCAAAGAAAAGGGTATTCTTCATCAGACTAGCTACTTGTGAATATACTCTTCAACAAAATGGAGTAGTAAGAAAGGAAACACAAATACCTGAGGAGTATCCGTCACAACCACCTACTTGAACAATTGTTATTCGTCAAAGATCCTACAAAATGTTTCTCCTCATGAGAAGTTATTTAGCAAACCTCCAGCTTACAGTCATATGAGAAATTGAGAACCTTTGGTTGTCTTTTTCAAGCCTCGATAACTCCTGCTGAAAGAACCAAGTTTATGCCTAGTGCATTAATTATTATTTTTCAGGGATGTGACTTTCCATGATCACATCTTTCCCTTCAAAAACAATTCAATCCATGATTCACCTCATTCATACATACATGCACCCTATGCTGACCTTCCTATATCCACTCAATCTCCCTCACATACTATGCATCACGGTTACCTACTTACCTATGTGACGTGATCGGGCCCGGGCTCGAGCAAAAGGACCGGCGACGAGAGTTCCGAGAAGTCGAGAAATTGTGGACAACTTCTGAGGCAACAGATCAGTCTTCAAATATTTCTAATTTTCCATCGATTGGCTCGGCTTCTAGGGACTTCCAAGTACCACTTTTGTAGATCTTGAAGTCGCGGTCGCGGATTGGGGCAGATCTCGTCAATCAGATGTCATACGCAGTGGAAAATCGCGTTTTACCAAGACGTCGCCTGTGCAAAGACGATTCCAAACGGGGGCTTGTTTGAGAGGGATTGAGGGGCTGCTTTGGAGTGACGTTTTGGGGGTGGTTTGAGGGTGATGATGGGGATGTGGAAGGCCTTAGAAATGTGGTAAAGTAGGGGATGGGGGTTGAGGGATATGTGATGCAAGATAGCTCTCGGCCTCGCACTCCGAGCTCTCTCCAACACTCGACCTTCCGCACTCTCGGCCTCACACTCCGAGTATTTTCGACCCTTTGATTCCATTGTCTCTCACTAGGGAATCACTCTTAGCATCTCACCAAGAGGTTTTATCCGGCATCTCACCAAGATAGAGTTGTTTCTTAACCCGAAACGAAGGAAAGCACAAAGCTTAGTTTTTTTCTCAAATTCAACTTGTCTCCAAAAGAAGTTCTTACATCCATTTATATAGGAAAATATTGATGCTATGAAAAATAAAAGAAATTAAAATAAATCGATAAACTAATGACGGATAATACGAAAGGATTTTCGGAGATTTATGACGGAAAGATGGACAACCATAATGGGGGGAAATGAATAATCTTGATTGCCATCAAAGAGATGTAAGCTCGGAAATCTCTAAATCCCCGTCATTTAATCCGACTTTACTTAATGCATTCCGTCTTTATTTATTGCATTTCCGACAAGCAGCCTGATTTTTGGACTGATCTAAAGATCCCAGATTTCGGCCATTGTCCATGCTGAATTAACGATTGCATCCTTCAATAAAGTTGTAGCCACTTAAAATATCTTTCCAACAAGTACTCATCGGCTTCAATCGGAATTTTATATAGCCAGAACAAGCCAAAATACCGAGGTGTGGCTAGACAGACTTCACAAATAAAAGTTGATGTTCTGCTCCGAAGACAAACCTTTTTAGGAAAAAAGAGTCAAGCTCATGAAAGACTACAATCACATCACTATTCCCATACCTATTCTCAGGATCAAGGTCTTCTAGACCCTCTCAAGGATATTTTCAACCTCTCAGTGACTACTCAGCTCTTTGTTTCACAAAAAGAGCTCTCAACATTGTGTTTTTTTGGCCATATATGTGGATGACATTCTCATTACTGGTGATGATTATTCTGAGATTGAGAGTGTTAAGAACTTCTAGGATCAATCATTCGGCACCAAGGATTTGGGCACACTGAATTACTTCCTTGGCATTGAATTTTTGTGTTCTCCCAAAGGGATTATAATGACACAGAGGAAGTTCATTCAAGAACTCCTAAAGGATTTCCCTCCTGCTTCTTCCGAGTCATCTTCGAGTCCCCTAGATCCTAGCATCAAGCTCAGTGTTTCTACCGGCACTCCTTTGTTTGCTCCAACTCCCTACAAAAAGGTTGTGGGCAAGCTGAATTTTCTCACAAATACACGCCCAAATCTTTCTTTCACAGTTCAGCACCTCGGCCAATTTATGCAAACTCCCACAGATGCCCATTGGAAACCTGCTCTCCATGTACTCGGTTATCTTCAAAGAACATCTTATTTGAGTTTGTTGCTGAACAATGTTGATAATTTCGATCTCCAAGCTTTATGTGATGCTGATTGGGCCTCTTGTCCTACGACATGATGATCAGTTAGTGGTTATTATTACATCACATTGGGCACTTCCCCCATCTCATGGAAGTCCAAAAAGCAAGCAGTTGTTTTGTTATCATATGTTGAAGCTGAGTACAGATCCATACGTCGTGTAACTACTGAACTTGCTTGGTTGAGTCGTCTCCTCTTTGAGCTTGAAGTGCCTCGTATTCAACCTATCCCTCTCAAACGTGATAGTCATGCGGCGATCTATATTGCAAAGAACCCGCGTATATCAGGAAAGAACGAAACATATTAAGTTGAATTGTCACTATGTTCGTTCTCAATTGCTAGCTGGTATTATATCTCTTCTATCAGCATGTTCCTACTCGTGTACGGTTAGCTGATATTTTTACTAAGTCCTTGCAAGGACCTTTGCATACTTCTGTTCTTCCCAAGTTGGGCCGATCTGATTCAATCTTCACCAAGTTGAATCACCTCCAACTTGCGGAGGGGTGTTAGTCATTAGTAGTGCTTGTTAGTACACGCTTCCTCTGTATATATATATATAGGAGCTACACTTTCAGATTGTAACAACTTGTACTGCATACATTCTCAAATCAATAATTCGGTTTCTTCTTCTTCTTGCTTCTACTTTCCTTCTCTGTTTACATCAACACATCTCCTCCCTTTAAAGAATCCTTCTAGCGAGCCGATAACGATCAAGAAGAATCCTTGTTAATCCGACGAATAATCACATGGTACTTACGAATAATATCACTGTTCGCAAGTTACTTTTAATCTCAGCCGTTTGATCTTCTTAATTCGACACTCCAAATTTGCTCACAAATTACACTGCAACGGTTGCTTACAGATGATCTATCATATATAGCATTTAATTATTTATAGCATTAGAAAATACATTAAGACGCGTTGTTAGACAGTATGCACTCATTCCTACCAAGAGACTATAAAAAGTGTTACATTGTAATCCATATATAGAGATACAATAGGCGATCTATGAATCATATTGTAGGCATCCAAGCATCTTCCACATCTTACACACTCGTCTCACAATCTCAACAATCTTCCGAGAAATGTATGCAGGGAGAAACACCATCGACGAGCATGGTTCCGTGCAAGTGATCTCTGCTGTCAAGGCTCTCGTCGAGTGAAGGCTCTTGCGTTTTCTAAGATAGAATGTCCTACTTCCGACGCTTCCAATTGCATCCGATCCATCCAAACCTAACCACGCGAAAATGAATCGGTCATTCTATACATCGTTTTCGTTAATTATCAGCATAAACAAGAAGATGAAAAGAAGGAAAAGATGACTGACACTCAAGGCTAAAGTAGGATAGGTGCAGTTCATATTGCGAGGATGCATCTTTGTCGAGAGGAGGGCTACGACCTTCTAGGGCATACTCGTCGATCACAAGCTTGATAGTATCCTCCACAGTGGAGCTCAATTTCACCATGGTTCGAATCGGACCAGGGCTCCCTTCCACAGTGACAGTTACAACCACTTTAGAATCTTCGGGATACACCTGAATTAAAGTAAACACGAACAACACTGTCAAAGTCTGGTGGGTCAATCAACGCAAATGCATAGTAAGCCTAACAAATTGATTGAAGTAGACAAACCACATTGAAGTAAACACCTTGTGGGGGCTATGGAGAAGCTCCGGTGAAAGCAATGGAGGGGAGGGGGAGATGACGGTGTCATCGGAACAAGTCATTTGCTGGTGGTAAAGCCACCAGTCAGAGACCGAGCTCCGGCAAGCATTGCTTGGCTCCACTGATTTGGATGCCGTCCTTCGGCGAGGGGAGGATAAAGAAGGCTGTGGAGGCCCATGGGCTCGCCGGCTGGTCGAAGGTGACTGGAGACGGAGAGCGATTTTCGACGACATCCAAGTCCTTGGGGCGAAGGGTGTGGTTGTAGTAAGGGTGTAAGGTGTGTATAAAATGCAGGGGAGTGGTGAAATTCACTCATAACGATCGGCCCCTGAATGTTTTGTCGTTTTATGTACAAAGTACTTGCGTTTAAAGCTTAGGAAACTTCTTCCTGAATTACTCACCTCTTGTTCGTTTGCTTTATTCCCCCTTTTGTTTTTTCACACTACGTTGCTTTCTCAATGCCTCTATCTCCGATAGGTTGCTTTCGCCTATTTGAAGCTGAGGTAATGTATTTTTTATATAAGAAGAAATTTTATTTTATTTTATCTTTATGACGAGGAACCCACCTTCAGTGGTAAACTCCGAGCACGTGATCGAACCGAGAAGAGTCATGTACAAGATAAACCGACTTACGCTGACCGGTTCCACTCATAAAAGAAGAAATTTTAGTCATAGATATTGTGATGTAACTTTATTAGTGCAGTGAAAAAATCCAAACTATTTTTTTAATAATCAAATATGATATAATCTTTTGGAAACTATAAATTTTATTTTGTCCATTTATGACCATGCATAGAATTTATATTTTTTACTTCTAATAATATTAAGAGAAAATTTGGTGAAAAATCACCTTTTACTAATTTAATTAGGTCATTAGCATTCTAACTTGTTAAATGGGCCGGACTAACACCTCTTTAATGTTTTATACTCCCTCCGTTAATTAAAACTTGACGTTTTACTATTCACGCGCGCATTTTTAGGTGTTAAAAACTATATAAAATATTAACTTTTGAAATAATTTTTTTAAATAATATCATACTTATTACTATTAAGTATGAATTTATAAAAACAAATTTAAAAAAAAGTTAATATTTTATATAGTTTTTATCGTTCTAAAAAAGCGTGCATGAATAGTAAACGACAAGAGGGGTAGGATATTAGCATCCTTTGTTTCTCCTCCATCAAAGCGTTTGGAAACGGCGGAGCGTCCCATCCATGCTAGATCGTCCAGATTCCTCAAATCCACTCTTCTGCCTCGGATCGCCGATCGTCCCCAACCTTCTGCCTCGGATCTGCCTCGGAGCGCTCGCTCCCAAAGCTCACCTTCTCCGAGGACCTCGCCAGCAAGCTCGCCGATTGCCCCATCTGCCTCTCCAAATTCGTCGCCGGAGACGAAATCCGCGTCCTCCCTCAGTGCGGCCACGCCTTCCACGTCGTCTGCGTCGACACCTGGCTCGGATCTCACTCCTCCTTCCCCTCCTGTCGCCAGATCTTGGCCGGCTGGTTTCCGGTGATTTTCCCCAATTTGGCGTCCAATGTCTTCGTCTTCGTGTATGTTTTCTATGTTTCCATTTCATTTTCCTCCCTTTTTCTTATTTGTATGCATATAGTGCATCTTAATCCTTGCTTAATTTTGTATATTTCAAAACTTTGTTCTGTTGTCTGTATCTAGGGTTTGTAAACGAAATTAGTCGCTCGTGTGTTTTATTGGTGGAATTGTTGTGATCCATTGAGTGTGATTCCATTTATTTGTTTATAATCTATTGTTGTTTTAGTTGTATTTTTTGTTTTGTTTTGTTTTTGGGCATCTTCGGTTCATATCGATTCCTTTGTTGTCATTTTTGTGGTGGTGGACATTATCACTGAATATACAATGCTGCTGCAGAACATTTGTGATGCCTTGAATGTGTATCTATGAATGCATTGCCATTGGACCTGAGATTTATCCATTACGCATAGTGTTCATCTTATTTCTAGTGTGTTGAATTTCCATGGGAGACCAATTGTAGAATCGGGAAATTGCAAGAAGTGTAATTGGTTGGCATCATACTAGGGTAATACGAGTGAATTGTAGATGTAAAATATTGATTACTAGCATCAGGCATATAGGCCTTGTTTGTGGCTTGGCATTAATTTATAGTTTAGCATTAGTTTGTCTACTTGTAAATAAATATTGAAGAGTTTCTTGATTTTGAGCTAGACCCTTGCTTCTGTTTCTACATTTTCTTATGCTTGTTTGCAAGTGAAGCTATTGATCTTTGTCTTTTAGGTTTTGGTGATTCTCATATCTTGGTTTTTCAAATTTCCATTACACCGGAAGTTCTCTGTGAGTAGGCTTAGTTAGTTCTTCATGTCCATTATAGTTCAAGTATCATGCCAAAGAGACAAGGTACTCCTAAAGAAGCAATTCAACTATTAAATAAGCAGTAGTTGATCCCTTTATGTTACATACCAATCGCAAGGGTACCTAGATCCCACATTCAATAAGTAGGCTGAAATTTCTGGCTATTTCTTCCTGTAACTTTAGATGCCATTTTTTTTTTATTTTGCTGGATTTATTACACCCAACTGATTCAACATTTGCCATTGGACACGTTATGAATTTTGTAACAATTCTCTTCATCTAGCCTAGTAAAAATACTTCCAATCTTGTACTAGTAGGAATTTGTAATATGAGATGATAAGCTATGTCCTGTCTATTTATATTTCCCATTTTTCATTTGTCTATCTATAGGGCTAATTGATTTGTCTATTTCCTCTTACTTTGCTTGTTGCTGAAATGTTAAGATCTTCGGTATGAACAAACGAAGTCCAGTATGGTTAAGAAGACAAAAGATTTTTGTCATAAACACTGATTTTTTTTTACTGTTGGAATCATTGTTACAACCAACACTGATTTTTTTTTACTGTTGTCATTTGAAGCACTGAGGCTGCTGGTGCCAAAGAAGAAAATGAAGAAAGAAAGGAAAAATGAGCTGCGAAGGTTAGGGAAAAGGAGTTGCTGAAAGTGGCCATGTTTGCAGCAAATGAGCTTGGCCATAATGGGTCATGTTGAAGCTTCAGTTCCTATCCCAAAGGCTGATGAGGTATTGCTGAAAGTGGAGGCGACAAGTCTGAATCCGACTGATTGGAAGATACAGAAAGGCGTGATCTGGCCATTTCTTCCTCGCAAATTCCCTTTTACTCCAGGTTGATTCTAGCTGGATTTTGTAACTGCTGCTAGTAGTATTGAACTTGTGATCCATTGCTGTCATTTATTTTTCATTGATTCCATTGTTGTAGAAAATAGTGGAATGCTATAGCTCTTGACATGGGCTTATGCCAGCAAGTTTGAAAACTCAAAACTATATATCAATTTGAATTGGAATGTAATTAATTAGAATTATATATATTTGTGGTGGAAGGCATATGGAGCATACCTCAAAGATGGTAGTCATCAAAGACGTGGAACGAGACGTTGTGTTATTGATTGGATTTGGAGTATATTTGACTTGTTTTATTTGCCTTGATTAATGGTATTGTTTTATTTGTCTTGATTAATGGCATCTATGATTTTTTTTTTTAAATGTGGGATTTTAAAAAACAAATTAAATTCCGTCCACTAAAAATGTCATCAAAACACTACTTTGAAAAAATATGGCATCATGGTAAAAATATCATCAAAAAAGTGTCATCAGTAGTCAACAGTTAAAAAAAATGGTATCAATAGTCAACGTGACATCACAGTAAAAAAAAATGTCATCAAAATACTAATTTGAAAAAATATGGCATCACGGTAAAAAAATATCATAAAAAAAAATAACATAAAAAAAGGGCATCAATGGTCCACGTGACATCATAGTTAACAAAAAATGTCATCAAGATTTGAAAAAAGTGGCATTAACAAAATGTCATCAAACCATTTCATCAAAAAAATGACATCAAAGCGAAAATAAAATGGAAAAAAAAAATGGCATCAAAAAATGTCATCAAGATTTGAAAAAAGTGGCATTAAAAAAATGTCATCAAACCATTTCATCAAAAAAATGACATCAAAGCGAAAATAAAATGAAATAAAAAAATGGCATCATTGATTTTTATTAAAAAAAAAAAAATCTGAGAGAGCCGGTCAACGGTCAAACATGTTGACCGTTGACCTTAATAGCCATTTGGGAAGGGTGCTAGGTCAACTAAATAATTTTGTTTGGGTGGTAGTGAGCTAATTAGATCTTCAAAATGTGTTGGTTGCCAAAAACACCCTAATATTAATCTAATATGCAAAAATAGGAGGAGGTGAATTGAACAGGGTGCTAATTTCTTTGTTCCTAGTCCGTTGAATGCAATCTGTTTTATTTCAAGAGGAAAAAAATATCATATCAATTTTGTTTCTTCCTTTGATCATTTTAATCTTGTTGATTTATGTCTTCATATAAAATACTAGCCTGATTTTGCTTTCCCTTATTGGTTGTTCATGAAAGGTTGAGTTTTCTTGCAAACAATTCAATATCATACATATTTTTATCAGTATGGAGATAACTTCCATACCTTTGAAGGATCGTAATTACTTGAAGAAAGTATTGGATTGTTGGTGTTAATATTGTGGTGACATTATATATATGATTACAGAGGAGGCTGCTAGTTTATTCGAGTATGAAATGAAAGATCGAGCTCAATAGGCGAGAGATCGGGATCGTCATCTCACTTTTCTTCTAAATTGTTCATTTTCCTCAATTGTGATGCAATGTCATAAGCAAATTAGATAGTCCCTACTAGATTCGTCATTTTCTTTGGAAAATTGCTCGGGACAGTTTACCTACCGCTGACAGACTTCACCGGTCTAATGTCTCGGTTCCTTTGAGTTGTTACTTCTGTGGTTGTACTATAGAGTCTACCACTCACCTGCTCTTAGACTGTCATATGACCTTGGATTTTTTATCTGTTGTTTGAATTCCACGTCCAATTCTTCAAAATGGCTTTGTGAATACTAAACCAAACATCCTTCTAGACACCATTTACTCCAAACAATTTCGCAAAACTAGCCTTTACTTGGTGGAGTATCTAGTATTTTCGTAACCAACTAGCTTTCCAGCATATAAATAACACCTCTACTCAAGCTATTGTTTTGTTCTATAACTCTGCTTACCAGACTTGGTCTGCTAGTTTGGACTTACGGGGAAACCAGATTGCAACTACTGCTAACCACAATCAGAGAAGAACCCACACAGAAACTTCCCCGCATAGTACAAATTCACATAGATCTGAGGCGTGGAAGAAGCCTCCTATGGGGCACTATAAACTCAATTTCGATGGTTCATACTAACAGTTGGAGGCTGGATCCTTTGGCTTTGTAATTCGTGACCACGATGGTCGATGGTATGGTAGTTTCCTTTGGCTCTGGACACTATAATAATACTTCTACTGTCTTTGTCGATGCAATGGGCTTGCATATGGGTGTTGTTAAGGCAGTTGACTTGGGTCTCCATAACCTTATCATCGAAGTCGATTGTTTGGTCATCATAAATCACTTCTGGGGAATTGATCTTACCCTTAGCATTTAGGGTTTAGGACCTTGGATCTAAACCCAAAGACTAAAGCCTAAACCATAATGAACCCATCCTTTATGATGTTAAATATGTCCAAGTAATCAAAGTTGAATCAACTTATTCCTGATAGTACCTAATCCAAGCTTAACAAAAAGCCCGTCTAGCTCAGTTGGTAGAGCGCAAGGCTCTTAACCTTGTGGTCGTGGGTTCGAGCCCCACGGTGGGCGTTCTTTTTTCGTTTTTCTTCCCAACGACTGGGCTTGGCATTTTATCAGCTAGCCCACAGTTGGGCCTGTGTGATTACACGGCCCATACCATACTAAGGCCCAAATGGAATCTCAACTGCATTCCCGTTAGGCCAAATTGCAGAAAACCACCCTTTAAATACGCTGTTTTGCGTGAAACCACCCCTTAAAACAAAAATTGCAGAAAACCACCCTTTAAAACTGTTTTCCTTGCAAAGTCACACCCATCACCCAATTTTTATTAATAAAATGTTAAAGTGCATGAAAATCAATTATATCTCATATTTTTATTATTATTTTACTTTACCCAATCGGTATTAATTAATTTTTACCTTTTAACATGTTTTGCAAAAGTAATTTTTTTAATAAAATATCATTTTTAAATATAATTTCACACTTATTAGTAAAACCACTCTATAAAAAAATAAATATGATTGATGTTTTATATATTTTAAAAAGTATATATTACTAAAGGGTTACTCAAAGAAAATACATTATTCTCTTCAAGTAGCTCTAGTATTACACATTTTTTAATATTCTAAAAAATATGTTCACTATTCCACATACATTTTTAGAATAATAAAAACTATATGAAACATTATTTTTTTAAAAAATTATTTTCTTCGAGTAGCTCTAGTATTACACATTTTTTTATATGTATAAAAGATAAATTAAACATCAATTTTTTATAGAGTTTTTTTGTAAGTATGAAATTATTTTAAAAAAACATTTTTTTATATATTTATAGTGTTTTTTGCTTTTGAAAAATATGTCAAAAAGTTAAATATCAACTAATATCAATTAAAATGAGTAAAATAATAATAATAAGGGGTATAATTAAATTTCCACACACTTTAACATTTAATTAACAAAAATTGGGTGATGGGTGTGACTTTGCAAGGAAAACAGTTTTAAAGGGTGGTTTTCTGCAATTTTCGTTTTAAGGGGTGGTTTCATGCAAAACAGCCTATTTAAAGGGTGGTTTTCTGCAATTTGGCCTTCCCGTTATCGTGTTATAGGGAATTTACACCGAGTCATAATAGCCTCCTCGAGTGTCGTTGTTGAATCCGATTGATGGGGTTTTTTTAGTCTCTAAGGTGGTTTACTTATACAAATAATCTAATCTTCGAGATTTTCCTCAAATTTATTAAAATCACGTAAAATTTAATCTACTAAGTATTATATATTGTAAACCATATTATATACAAGAATGAAGTATTGGTTGAAATGGTTTATTTTCAACACATGGGGTGTGTATGGCTGCAATAAAAGCAGGTTAAAAGTGTGAAATTATTAGCTGTTAAAAAAATAAACGGGTTTAAATGGTGTATGGGAACAACAAATAAGCTTTAGTCAGTTAAAAAAAGAGTTTATAAATAAGCTGCAGATTGAAGCTTATTTTGAGGTTTATATTCTATAATTACTATTTTACCCCTTCTCTTTTATCTTATTTGGTTTGAAAGTACCACAATACCCCTAATAAAAACCAAATAAACTCCACTTTTTACAAATAAACTGGTTTTCACCCCATACGGAGTTTATATTTTTTCATAAATTTTTAACTACTTTTACCAACAATTTATAAATTTTTACCCTGTTTATAATTTTAGTCAGTTTATTAACCCCGTTCCATACGAACCCATGGTTTAGATTTTGGTTTGGGGTGGGTCCAGGAAACATGTGAATGATGAAGCAGCTATCATCATCTATACCTATCTCCACCCTAAACCGTACTAACAGCTTTGATTGTAATTTGTAATCTATTATTGCTTAGGTTGTTTTTTGAGTTCAATTCATTGTATTTTAGGACTCGTTTGGTTTAACAAGAAAAAAAAAACAATTTTTGTGAATTAAATTTTCACGAATTGCACTTTTTGAAAATTGAGAAAATATGTTTTATTGGATTTTAGATGGTGGATATTAAAATAAGAGAATTGAAATTTTTTAATTATAAACGGGGAAATTGCAACTTCTCTAGACGGAGTAGATAAGTTAAATTACTTTAAAATGGAAGAATTTAAATTCCTAGGTTTTTCTATGATAAAAAATCCAACCAAACATATATATATTTTATCTACTTAGTGAGTTTTTTCACTTTTTGGGTTTTTCAATTGCCAACCAAACGAGCCCTGAATAATGTTTAATTGATACAATGTATAACAATTTTTTAAAATTTATGTTAATTCAAATATATTTTAAATTGAATAAATTAAACACTATTCACATGATTACATTTTTAATTGCATTAATTTTAATTAAAAATAACAAAAATATAAATAGATCCTTCTTCCAAAAAAATCATCTAAATATAAATAAAGTTATAGCTATCAAATATAAATAATCTAGTAATTGAATCTAGTAATCAACGCTCAATCCATCTTATGTGATGCTCGGATGACTTTCCATAAATTATGTCAACATATTATTTTTAATAATTGTTTTTTTACAGGAGAAATGTTTTTCATAATTAACCACATATCATCACATAAGATGGATTGAACGTCGATTTTAGTATATGTACATAGACGATGTAACCACTCATCCCCTTCTCCTTTTGTACCTGCCTTTTCTTCTTCTTCTTCTTTTAGTCCCATCCCTTTTGTCTCACTCACTAGTATATACTATCTTACTAGTAATTGCATGTCTATCTTTTTATATGAAGGTTGCAATCTCAACTAATTTTAATATTCACCATTCGGTCTGAACCTTTATATAGTAATTTCAAGCTTTCCTTTTTATGTCGAGGATGCAATTTCAACTAAATTGTTTTTTTTTGCCAGCGCTAAATTGTACTCCCTCCGTCTTAAAATATATGTCTTTTTAAATCATCTAATTTTGTCAAAAATACATGTCTTTTTGGATTTAATTATTACATTTAACATATTTTTTACATCCAATCATTACTATAATCTTTACATCACCCCTACTCCCCTTCTTTACAAATTGAAAAAAAAAAAACAAGCACTCTAATATCAAAGTCTAATCATTACACTTAACCTACTTTTTTATATCTAACCATTACAATTAACCTGCTTTTTAATTCCCGTGCATAGTCCTAAAAAGACATGTATTTTGCGACGGATGGAGTATATATTATCACCATCGTATTAAACCTGGATTTGTAATTTTATCTAGAATACAATTTTGTAAGGTGTGGTTTTAAAAAGACTCAAATACCTTTTTTCAGATTTAAATGAAAAGAGCAAACTTTCATTTTGAATATTAGATTTATTAGAATAAGCGAGATAAATGATAATGCTTTCCCCCTTTTTTTCGGAAATGGAGAAAGAAATTAGGATACGTATCCGTTGACGTCATTGTATCTTAGAGCGTCCTTGCAAATGAGAATCTGAATTTTTGCGTCAACCTCCAATCCTTCGTCTGTAGGGATATTGTAGGCCAGATGAATCATCCAATCAGACACAATATTAGCTTCCTTAAAAATACGACGAATGGAAACATTAGAGAAAGACCGAAGCACCATATTCGTATTCGATTGTAGCAGCTCAATGTTCATTCCAATGGTACACCTGACCAATCCCCTAGGAGAGCTTTGAAAACACAGAGATTATCGTCTTCAATAAGAAGGCTATCTTATAAACCCGTTTCAGCAGCACTAATAACCCCTTGCCGAAGGTCCAACGCCTCTGCAAAGAGCGTAGATGAGTAATTACAAGTCCCGCATCCCTGAGTAATGACAATAGCATTAGAGTCACGAATAACAAACACATAGGTTCTCAACCCATTGCTACAATACAAACCATCAAAGTTAAGCTTGAAGAGGCTCAGCTCTTCCACGGGTTTTCCCACTGAGCCCTACATGTTTTCCCAATATTCTTGCACATACGAATAGAAAACTTATTGTTTGGAGTTATTTTATGGGCAATATGCCCCTCTCCATCGTCAATTTCAGCTTCTTTTTTTATGCACACCACGTTTATTTGACCAAGGATACAAAGATTTGTATCTCCCGAATAGTAACAATACTGATCGAGTTAAAGACTAGTTGATTCCTAAACAACCAGCACCCTACCATCTAAGTTTAGCAACAATAAAAACCACCATGCCCTTTTTTTTTAGCATCTAAAAACCACCATGCCTTGATTATAAATGAATACAATATTAAATTTTTATTGCAATTAACCTACCTTTTTTTTATAAGGTAGTAATTCGAAGTTTGGAAAGACTTGACTCATCGAGAGGCCGACAAAGTCGACAGACGGCGAACCGTCAAACATACAACCTAAAAGACAGAAATACAGATAACAAGCGGAAAAAAAAGAAGCAATATAATTAACCTAACTTTAGTTAGTCTTTGAGGGTGTCTTAAAAAGGATACCCCCATTTTCTTTTTTCACCTCATGTTTACACCTACCTATATAAACTACTTTTTAAAAAACATACCTAACCGATTTTGATCCCAAAAAAAATAAATTTAAACATTATTTATCAGTTTCTAGATGACATAATTGCCCTAAAAATTACACTTTGGTAGGTTGTAGACATAACATATTGATGATTAAGGAGAGGAAGAAGGTCAAATTCCTAACCGAAGTGATTATAAATTAGTAGTTTAAAGAAGTAGTAATTATTATTGGATTGGCCTTAGACTGACTGAGTAATTGGCTCCGCTCTTTCTGCCTCTTTAGACTAAGACGGTAAGACCACCTACAATTGGCTGCATAATTACCAATAAGGACCATGTATGAATATAATGTACGGATTTTCTATCCTATGACCCGAGTGTATAGAATAAGAGGTCAAATTGAAAAATATTTCTTTTAGATACACTCGATTTAGCCATTTTTAGATTAGATTATTAGAATTACCTTTTATGTTTTTCTTTCCCAATAAAGTTCTTATTTTATGCCCTCAAGGCAAACAATAGACAAACCGCATGACATATATGTAGATATGAATATATGAATATTGTTTTGTGTGAATATGAATATGATGTTATTGATTTAAGGGGTGTTTACTAGAATGTCCATATTTTTATCCTTTATGAGCATTTTGTCCAACAACCTATCCATATTAGCTAAATGTCCACCTGTGTTGCTGAACTTGAAGTTGCTGAAATTGTGTCCTTGTGCCCAGTGGCGGATCCAGGAATTTTTGTGGGGGGGGGGGGGGGGGGGGCTAAATTTTTTTTCCGAGAAATTACGATTTGGAATATTCGAGTCTAAGGTTGTACCTATATACACCGTTGTGGATTCAGGAAGCTACATCACCAACTGTAATGTAACTAGACGCGGGCAAACGTGGGCATGAGTCGGGCTTGGGACCCGTAAAATCTAAACAGTCTATGTACTTCGACAACAACAAAAATGTTGTATGCTATCTACTTCAAACTAAAAAAAATAAAATTTGATGGGGTAATGAACAAGCTGCTTGATGTTGTCTACTGAGAACAAAAATAAAAAAAAAGACCGTTGTTGAATTTTAATTAATATTGTATTAGTTATTATAAGTATTGATTATAAGGGGACAAAAGGGGGTTGTGTTTAAAAAAAAATAGATGCAACAAAAATAGGGTTAGTGTTTAAAAAAAATATAGAAGCTGCTAATTGAAAAAAAAAAGGCAGTTGTTAAAAAAGGGGTTAGTGTTTTTAAAAAAAAATAGATGCAAGAAAGGGGAAAAAGTTTTTTTTTAAATATAGAAGCTGCTAATTGAAAACAAAGGAAAAAAAATATAAAAGCTGCTAATTGAAAACAAACGTAGTTGTTAAAAAAAAACTGCCGAAACCGGGGCACAAGGGCACACGTGGGAGGCACAACAGTTTTTTTTTTTTTCGCGTTGCTGAAACCCTGGTTTCAACACTGTTGTTGATGTTGAAACTCCGGTTTTAACACTGTTGTTGATGTTGAAACCCCGGTTTCAACACTGTTGTTGATGCTGAATGGTTATTGCTGACACTGTTGAAATTATTATACATTCAAGCTACTGAAAAATTGAAATGTTGAAAGGCTGAAATGTTGTCATATATGCTTGTAAGATATAGTAACTCATACAATTTTATAAGAATTAATTTCAGCAAAAATCAAGAAGCTAATAAACTCTCCAAAAGTTTCAACAAGACAAAAAAATTTTGTTGAAATCGCCAATACACAATAGACATTTGTATTCACACAAATACAGCAGTACACTAGTCAAATACAACAAACATTTGTATTCACAACAATTTGCTGAAATTGAACCAAAAAAAAGTCTGATTGAGGTAATTTACACCAAATAGCTGATGATGTCAATGAGATAATGGCGGGATTGGCAGCATCAAATAGCTATTCACCAAAAAAAAATGGTCGAAAATCAAACCTGAGAAGAAAAGGCTCACTAGATCTGGAAGTTTCAGCAAATTGTTAAAATTGAATGTCTCGATCTGGAAGTTTCAGCCCCCTTCTTCACAGATCCTGCTTCACCAGATTGACAGATCAAGAGAGCAAAACTTCCAGATCCAAGCCATGAATGTGGCCAGATTTAGCCCCGATTACAGCAGAAGAAGGAATATGCGGTTGTTCAACGAGATGCAGAGTGCATTGTGAGATTAGAGTTAGAATCTCCAAAATTAGAATTGTAATTTTGAGAGAGATGGAGGAGAGAGGAAGGCAGCATCGACTGGTCTCCTCCGTCTCCCGTCGGCAAGGGCGTGGCTCTAAGTGGCTCCCTCTTCGGCGTCAGATATGTGGCTCCATGGAAAGCCATGGGAGAAGGGCAACCATCACAATCGATGACGCTGAATCGTGTTGTACGTGGTAGCAGTGGCGAAGGCTGCGAGGAGGTGGACGGATCGAGATCGAATCCTCCGGTTGAGGAAGGTGGCCGGAGGTAAGACAAAGTAGATATCGGATGAGAGGAGGAAGAGGATGTGCAGGAGATCGACAAGGCGGAGGTAATGGGAAGAGAGCAACCCGGAGGACGTGGTGACAACCATCGTACATGCAAGAGCAACATGGAGCAATCTGTAGATGTGACTTTCAGCAACACCGCCTCCTTAGATGACAACCTTGCAGCAGGAGCTCGACGAAGATGACGGGGAGAGGAGCGAGAGAAAAGACGATGAAGAGGAGGAAGGCGTTGCAGCGGCTCCTGCTCATCGCCTCAAGATTGACGAAATCGCCACCCTGATTTCCTCTCGGAGTAGCAACTCAGATTCCTGAGGAGAAAGGAGTAGGGAGAAAGAAGGAGATGAGAGAGATTAAGGTTGGATCTCATGAGGGCAATTTTGTTCAAAAAATTTTAGGTGGACAAAAACCCAATTTAATTATCATATTTGGTGAACACTCCCCCAATAAGGCCAAAAAAACGTCCACTTCTCAAATTTTCTAATGTTGTGAAAGAATAAATAAAGAATGAATAATATGAAACATTTGATATTGTATACCTGTCACAAAGTCAAACAAATTCAACTTATTTAACTAAACAATCATTTCTCCCTATCCTTTTTTCACTACAATTTGAATATGCATCCGTGTCACAAACAAAATTTCATCAAACACATTCAAAAGAATCACCAAATTGTAAACACGTACTAGTTATAAACTTATAATGTTAACTAAAACAAACAGTTTGACAATCATTCGAATGCTTAGATGTTATATAATTCTTATTCATATCCATCCCTAAACTATAACTTGCAAAAAAGTAGACCGGTGTCTTCTTTTACCTGATGATTGTTAATACGCCCACAATACACAATGTATTATACTATTATCAACCAGTGTCTTATTATAGTACGTTCTCTGATTGGGAAGTGTAATGTTGGGTTTATGGTGTAACATTAATTTTTTTTTAGGAAAATAGTTGCATCCTATTTGTGTCGTCGCCCTCTAAACTCTAAAGTGCACTTGTGTCCACTTGAGGGTTTAATAAGAATCATTTTCTGGGTCAAGGGATCGATAACTTTCATTCATTCTGATCGCATGCTCGAACTATTCCTGAGTTATAGGGAAATTTTTGATTGTATAAGTATGAGTTTAACTCAAAACATATTTAGTTAAATCTTTGATTATATTTTAAAAAATGTTATGTTTTAAGAGTTTATATAAAATATTAGATATAAATTATATTTAAAAATTTATCTCATTAACATATTCTATATTTTTTAACCACTGAGTTTAATTCAAAACATAGTTAATTAAATTTTTTAAGTAATACGAAAAACTCTCTCCCTCTCTCACACAAGAAAATTGTAAACACTAGTTATAAACTTATAATGTTAACTAAAACAAAATTTCAGATATAATTGTTTTTATGGCTCTCAATCAGTTACTTTTCAGGTCCGATTCATTGCATGCACAAAGGTTTTAGGAATCCAGTAGCCCAACGTCTAGCAAGCAACAACCAACTCGCACCGCCTTCGGCGGTCGCCGCCGTTGAGACCATGGTTCTTGCGCGCGAGAGGATCCCAATTTGGTGTTCTGCATCCGCTTGCGGAGCTCCACCGAATCCGTCTATCCTCCTCCCGGGAGCCACCGCCACCTCTCCTCCACCTGATGCAGATATGAAGATTAAAACTTCACATATACTTGCAACTTTTACATGTCACTCTATCATAAAATTTTAGGGATATTTTATCTTAACTTTAAATTTTATAATATTTTTTACAGGCGACCCTCTGCGTAGGGTTTATCAAACCATCCTTTTGGATTGGTTTCAAGATCGCATAGTCGATCTACTTCTTGCCCTACTGTAAAAAAAAATCTTTTAAGTAATGCTACAATAATATTACAGTATTATTTTTCCCTTTCTAGTGATCATATTAAAATATCTATATTTGTATATCCTACTTTAAATGAAAACTATTTTATCCAGTTATTGTTATGTAAATCTTTTAAACAAAATACAATGATATTAATTTTTTTTTCTTGTGTTTTACTAACGAATGAAAATGATTTAAAATATCTATATCTATATATAATACTTTAAACAATAATAAATATTTTAAATATTTTTTTGAGGGATTTCTAAGATACTTTTATTGTAAATATTTTTATGATTTTTTATTTACTTAATCATCTCTACCTTTCTTATTTTATCCTAATTTTTGTTAATATTTATTAATATTAATTTATTACAATATTAATATTTTATTTTAAATAGAATCGCAGCATGATGCGGGGATTGTACTAGTTATGATTATAAAGCTAAACATATGTAAAGTGTTTGGTAAAAACAATTTACAAGATATTTAAAATAATGTGATTTTAAAATAAAATACCTTATAAATTGTGTAAATCAATTACATTTAATTTATGAGTAGTTATAAACTTAACGCAACAGTTAGTGTTTGATTAATACAACCTACATAATATTTTATTTTAAATACAGTTGCTGAGCTGGGAGACGGTTACAAAACCGACGGATGAAGGGGGTTTGGGCGTACGCCCCATGAGAGCGGCGAACCAGGCAACGCTTGCCCGACTTAGTTGGCGACTGCTTCAGTCCCCTTCTTCTCTCTGGAGCCGGATTATAAGGGGGAAGTATTGCAAAGGAAGACGGGACGTCGATATGTTCACCAAAAGCACAGGATCATCGAGAACGTGGCGGAGCATAGTTCACGGCGCAGACCTTCTTACTCCCCACCTACGAACAGCGATTGGGAATGGCAGTACAACGCTGTTCTGGCTCCACCCCTGGCTTCAAGACAAGCCTTTGGTTGACGTAGCAACGACCTTGGTCCCGGACGAAGTGAGCAACGCCACGGTGGCGGAAATGAGGCTGGGTAATGATTGGCACTGGGCTTGTCTGTCGCAGTATCTACCAGCGGATATCCTTTTGAAGCTGCAATCCATCTATGTTCCAACCGATCCCCATGCTAGGGACCGATACTACTGGGGGCTCACTCCCTCCGGTTTCTTCTCAACAAGCTCGGCGATCAACCAACTAATCAGAAATGGAGATCCTACCCCTGCGAACCCACGTTGGCGTCTGATTTGGAAGTTACAAGTGCAGCAGCGGGTTCGAAGTTTTGTTTATCTTGCTGCCCATGACGCCTTCCTCTCGAATGGCACGAAACATCACCGTCACCTTACTGATTCGGACGCTTGCCCCCGCTGCTCCTCCTCTGAATCCGGCATCCACGTTCTTCGTGACTGTGAGGTGATCAGGTACGAATGGGAGGAATTGATTGCAGAGTCTAACATAAACAACTTCTTTGATCCAATTTCCATACAAGACTGGATCTTTCTCAACATTAAGCATAATCCAAATTGGGCTGCTACCTTTGCGAATATGCTGTGGCTGGTGTGGAAAGCTCGAAACAGTTGGGTCTTTGAGAGCAAGGAGGAGCACAAGGGCCTTGCAAGGAGGGCTATCGAATTCACAATGTCATATGGGCTATGCAGGAATACTACCAACATGCCGCAGGGACCACCGATGCCACAACCAATTTCCACTAGTCAATGGACTGCACCGCCAGACGGATGGGTGAAGATGAACATTGATGGAGCCTCGAAAGGGAATCCCGGGCCGGCAGGAGGAGGAGGGGTAATCCTATCCTGTACAGGGAGTTTCATCGCGGCCTTCGTCTTCAACTGCGGAACTGCAACAGCTATAAGAGCTGAGCTATGGGCGGCCCTCCATGGCCTCCGAATGGGATTGAAGCTGGGGATCACACGCTTAATGTTAGAGTCAGACTCGACTATTCTATGCAAATTCCTCAACTCCAGGGAAGACGTCACACACCCAGACTCTCCCCTCATCGAGGAATGTCGAGAGCTGCTATCCTATTCCGGATGGGAGGTCTCGATTTCTTCGATCAGCCGCCGTATCAACACTGGTGCTGATGCTTTAGCGCAATGGGCTCTGTCCTTAGATGTAGCCTACGCTGATTTCTCCACTCCTCCTGATGCACTATTACCTTTCATGAATTTGCTTCCTGTACGGACAACTCTACACATACACCAAACCAAGTGTATGTTTAAATTCTACACCACCAATTATATTTTGACATGTGTCTAATAAAGAGAATAAAAGAAAAAAATAAAATAGTTAAATTTTGTTTTTAATCCAAAAAGTTCAAAAGTAACCGCAATTTTTTTTTTCAAAGTAACCGCAATTGAAATTTTCAACCCTAAATAATTTTAATTTAAACTATTTTCATCGGACAAAAAAAAAAGACTTTTCCTTCATTTTTATATATTATTTAGAAATAATTAAGTTACTTTTGATTTAACATTTAAATTACTACTGTATTAAAATTTTCTAAAAAAATTAGAAATATCATTAAGCTAATTTAGATTTAACCTTTCAAATTACTATTAATATTTTAAATTTGTGATTAAATTTGTTAATATTTTCAAAATTAAGGATAATATGTAAAAAAAATATTCTTTCCCAGTTTCATTTAATTTGATCAATTCTCATAACACTTATTGATAGAATCATATTTTTCACAACAAAATAAAAAGAATAAGATTTACAATAAAAAAAAAAAACAGTCACGTGAGTAGTAGTGGTGTTTGAGTGTTTAACTACCCTTTTAAAAAACTAAAAAAAAAAAAAAAAAAGCCTTCATTCTAATGTACACGTGGCCAATTGTAATTGGAGGTGTATACATGAGGGGATACACTTAGTGTATGTGTATCACCCTCCTTCCTGTACTGAACCATTGATTTCCTTTATGAATAAATAACGGGGCTCCCCCGTCTTTCGGATCAAAAAAAAAAAAAATTTATTTTAAATTTATATTATTTGAAACACATACAAATAATTTAAACAAACAATTTTCAAGTATTATGTTTCATAATAAAAGTCATCTTACTTTTCGGCATGCATGTTAATAAGGTAAAAACTCTATAAAATATTATTTCTTTAATTAATTTTTTTATAATTTCATACTTAATATTTCGTACTAATAAGTACGGGGTATAAAATTATTTAAAAAACTGATTAAAAAAATTATAGAGTTTTTACCTCCTTACAATACGTGCACAAAATGACAAATAACATTTATTTTGAAACAGAGGGTAATTATAAAAACGTGGAATCCAAACACACCCTTTTCTTTCTCATTCATTTTCAAATTGAAAATTGAAAAAAAAATGAAAATTGGAAAAAAAAAATGGATTAATGATTAATTGGTGGGTTAAAACTTAAAAGTGATGATGGGTCTCATCTCCTGGCTCTCAAGTTCCAATTTCATCCCCCGGAGAAAAAACACACACACGCACTCACTCACACAGTCACACTCTCTCTCTCTACACACTCTCCAGTCTCCCCCCTTTCTCTTTCAGCACAAAATCCCTGCAACTCCTCCCTTTCATTTCCATCCCTCAATTCAGTGTTGCAAGTAAACGGAAAACCCCCAAAACATGTTTCCAGTTTTTTTTTTATTTAATTAAATAACCCCAGATCGTTCCCCTGCTTTCTCAGCCATGGAAATCACCCCAAATTTCACTCTCCGGTACAAAACAAGAACCATCCGTACCACCGCAACCCTAGAAGCTCAACCGCCGCTGCTATGGCGGAGTAGTTGAACAAGAACATCGAAACCCCACTAAAAAGCAAGAACCTTTCTCTCCTTTTGATTCTGAGTGGAAAAATGGCGGTCGGGAACACGGCGACTCCGACGCCGCCGATGGAGCCCTCGACTTCGCCGCCGATGACGAACGAGGAGGCGGCCGCGAGGGCGGTTCAGAAGCGGTACGAGGGGCTTGCGTTGGTACGGAACAAGGCGGTGAAGGGGAAAGGCGCGTGGTACTGGGCCCACCTCGAGCCGCTCCTCGTCCACCACGGCGACACCGGCCTCCCCAAGGCCGTCAAGCTCAAGTGCCGCCTCTGCGACGCCGTCTTCTCCGCCTCCAACCCCTCTCGGACCGCCTCCGAGCACCTCAAGCGCGGCACATGCCCCAATTTCTCCATCTCCTCCCTCCCCCCCGCTTCCGCTGACTCCTCCACCCCCAACCACCGCAAACGCACCTCCTCCACCGCCGCCGCCCTCGCCTCCGCCGAGCCCTCCCCTTCCTCCTACCACGCCTCCCCTCTCACCATGATCGATCCCTCCCGGTACTGCAACGACGTCGTTGGCTTCTCTCACTCCACAGCGATCGTCGTTGCCTCCGGAAACGGCGACCACCACTCGAATTTGAGCCCTCTGGCCGTGTTTGAAGACAGCGTGAAGAGGCTCAAAAGCCCTAAAACCTCACCGGGCCCGGCTGGGCGTGCCCTAACAAAATCCCAAATTGAATTCGCTCTTGATTGCTTGGCCGATTGGGTGTACGAGTCAGGTGGGGGAGTCTCCCTCTCAGCGCTTGAACACCCCAAATTCAAGTCCTTCCTGACACAGGTGGGCTTGCCAGCTGTCTCAAGATTTGACCTTTCGGGCCCCAAATTGGACTCCAAGTATGAAGCCTCCAAGGCGGAGGCAGATGCCAGAATCAGGGATGCTTTGTTCTTCCAGGTTTCATCTGATGGATGGAAATGGAGTAGCACCAATGAGGAAGAAGATCATTTGATCAATCTGAGTGTTAACCTCCCCAATGGGACCAGTGTTTTCAGGAGGGCTGTGCTCACTGGGTGTGCCCGGGTGCCGTCCGATTTCGCCAGGGAGGTGTTGTGGGAGTCGATTTCGGAGATTTGTGGGAGTAATGTGAGTCAGTGTGTGGGGATTGTAGGGGACAGGTTCAAGAACAAGGCATTGAGGGAGCTGGAGATTCAACACCCATGGATGGTGAATCTCTCCTGTCAGTGTCAGGGCTTCATTGGACTGATTAAGGACTTCTACAAGGAGCTGCCTTTGTTCATGAATGTCGCTGACAGCTGTCGAAAGGTTGCGAATTTTGTGAATAATAAGACCCAGGTGAGGTGTAGCTTCAAGAAGATCCAGCTGCAGGAGTGTGGGTGTTCAGATCTGTTGAAAGTGAATGATAGGGTGATGAGCTTTGAGTCTGTTTTCGCTATGGTGGAGGATGTAATCGGCTCGGCTAGAGCTCTTCAGGGTTGCCTGTTGGATGAATCCTTGTCGATTGAGGACCCGGTGGTAGTGAGGGAGTTTGGGGAGATGGTAAGGGATGTCGGGTTCTGGAACGATCTGGAGGCAGTGCGCTCGCTGGTGGGGTTGATCAAGGAGATGGCTCACGATATGGAGACCGAGAGGCCGCTTGTTGGGCAATGCCTCCCGCTGTGGGAGGAGCTAAGGGCGAAAGTCAAGGGCTGGTGTGCGAATTTCAGGATTTCAGAGGGTGCTGTGGAGAAGATCTTCGAAAGGCGGATGAAGAAGAATTACCATCCAGCTTGGGCTGCAGCCTACATACTTGACCCACTCTACTTGATCAGGGATGCGAGCGGGAAGTACCTCCCGCCATTCAAGCACTTGACTCCGCAGCAAGAGAAAGACGTCGTGAAGCTCATAACGCAGCTGGTCCCAAGGGAGGAAGCCCACATTGCACTGATGGAGCTCATGAAATGGAGGACTGAAGGGCTTGATCCTGTCTACGCCCAGGCGGTGCAGTTGAAGCAAAGGGATCCTAACACGGGGAAGATGAAGATTGCGAACCCTCAGAGCAGCAGGCTTGTGTGGGAGACGTACCTAACCGAGTTCAAGTCGTTGAGGAAGGTAGCCGTTAGGCTCATCTTCCTCCACGCAACCTCCAGTGGTTTCAAGTGTAATTTATCCTTATTGAGGTGGGTTCAAGGCCTTGGGCGATCCAGGGCGGGGATGGACAAGGCCCAGAAGATGATCTTCATTGCAGCGCATTCCAAGCTCAAGAAGAGGGACCTCAGTAGTGAGGACAACGAGCTCTTTGGCGCTGCACCTGCACCTGCTAATGGTGAGGAAGATGTGCTGAATGAGCTTTTTGTTGATGCATCCTCAATGTAGCTTTCTTGTTCCACAATCCCATTTTGCCTTGATTTTCATTCCTGTTAGGATTAATTGTCTTGTAGGCTTTATTGAATTCCTTCTGATGACCTTCTTGTGTTCTTGCTCTTTTGATTTGAATGATTTCTTCCCCCATACAATAGGTAGACTTAGTGATTGGGGAGCTACTTCACTGCCTAGGGTTTTGGATTTTCATTTCCATTTGTTGTATTTATTCCTTTATTTGAAGCAAATTTGTCTCTTAATTCAGATCTTTACTCTTTGGATCCAACTTATCTCTATGGATCCTTGTTGGTAGCATCAAATGTGGAGATGCACATGAAATCAGATTGGCATCATCTTAGCTCATTTCTATAGCATTACTTCATCTATGATAATGTTTTCTGCATCTTTCTCAGGTGAAAGTCATGGTCACTGCTCACTTCTGAATCTGAATTCTTGGACGTCTGCCAAATTCGAAGACGGTTAACAAAAGACGAACTGTACGTCTCTGCAGCCTACGCCCTGATAGGTAATGATGAACGACTAATGAGCACATTAACTACCAAATCCATGTCATCAAGAAGCATTTTCCATAGCTTTTAGATTGTGCCATAGCATATACTGTGTTACTGACTGAATGAAAATTGAAACTGCTGTTAGTTTTTCTCCACTTAGTGCAAAAACATGAAGTAATTTCGTCGTGTGTTGGCATCAAATTCTACTGAAGCTCCAATTTTGGAAAGGATTTCAGATCAGATGAATCGTTGTTTAACTCGACTTGGATCAATCTTTGAAGTTATTAAGCCACACCATGAAGTGAAAGCCTAACTTTCTCACCCCAAATCAGGGGCAAATAGCACGAGAGAAGGAGTTCGACATCAGACAGGCTTGATGATCGACTCCTCACCCGAAAACATCCTAAAATCTTCGAGATTCATGTCTTGTGGTGGTTTAGACGCCCTATGAGGCTATGAGCACAAAGGTAGTCGATCACAGGTGGACCACCGGTCCTACAATCTTTAGGACCATTATCGGGGGCGAAGCAGCTAACAGCTAACATCGGTTGCCTGATAGGGAGGTTAGAACTCAAGCTATAAAAGCCAACAGTTTGTAGCTCTTGTGTGGCTTTCAAATTAAATTGATAATTGGGGGGTCTACCTGTGTTAAAGGGTTAAACCTTGTTTGGGTTGCTGTCCACATCTCTTATTCCATATGGATGTTTCTTCAAGTTGAAGCCTTTATTTAAGACCTTGAATGATACTTTATCACCAGCAAGAAAGATCTTATTATATGTGTATAAAACACCCAAAAAGGAAGCACTGTTTTTGCATTCTATTCCTATTGCAATGTGAAAACTGTGGGGGGCAAAAAGGCATACCTTATAGGACTATGTGTTTCTATTTGTGACTGACTGACTGTCTTAAAAGTACCACCATAGATGAGTATTTGAATTCAAAACATGTATTGTTGGTTGGTGCTCAAATAGTAAGTTGAACAGATTTTCATTGATGGTCAAATCTTTGAGTTCTGATGGAAACTCTCAATACATTTTTCAGATACACACTTTAACTTAGGGTGTGTTTGGCAACGGAACGAATTTTAGTGGATTTGTAGGATTTTAGTGAATGTGTGGGATGGGGATGAATTTGTGGGAAGAGATGGAAACTCAACAACCAAATTTTTACGTTTTGTGTTTGGTTTAATTTTGATTTTTTGGTGGATGGAGTGACGGAAAAAGACCGAATTACCCCCACTTATCCACATGAAAAGACCAAATTGTCCCCATCTTCATACCCCAAGTCCTGGCTATGCTTTTCCATGGTGATTTCCGATCATTCGAGGCTGATTCAGGCGGAAATTGCGCAGTAATTAACCGGCCGGATTTTCGCCGGTAAGTGCGAGTAGTGCAGTATTTCGTGATTCTTCTTCTAAAATCTTCTTCTATGGCGGAAGAACTCGTGAGGCTCGTCGGAACCGGCGGAAGAACTCCCAGCGGCTGCGCTCGAATTCAGTTAAGCTAGGGTTGGAGAAGTTATATTCCATCCTCTGTACTGTCGTTGAGCCGATCGAACAACGACATCAGAGTCTTCGTCAGAATCTGAGTCCTCGGCGCCGCCTCCGCGAGCGCTGATGCTCTCGAGGTCATCGTTGGAGGTGAGGGTCCTAGCGCGGGTGTCGGCGGAGAAGGTGGCAGTGGAGGAAGGGGGGAAGGGTGGGGCGTGGTCCTCCGAGGAAGGAGGGAGCTTGCGCAGAGACGAGGGCTCGGTCGAAATTGGGAGATAAAAAAACAAATTATTTGGAGGGAGAGGGGGATGCGAAGGGTATTTCGGGGCTTGCTGGATGCCCCATCTAGCAAACCTTCTTCAAGGAGGATCAAAAACCCGTTCAGTTCCAACCCACAAACCCCCATTTTCCATCCTTCAGGTCCCATAAACACCGCCACCCAAACATGAGGGCGGGAATCCCGGTGCACTTTTCCCATCCCACAAATCTCATTAACACTACACTCAAACACACCCTTAGGATTTCATGAAATTGGTAAAATAACTTCAGGTAAAGTTTGTTTTTTAACCATTCAATTCAAAATAAGTGGTTTAACTTTAAATTAGTTTAGCTATTTTTTAATTCCTTTTTTAGGGCTGATTGGTTGCTATAGAGTAGTTCTATCAACTCCATTCAATTTAACTCTACGAGATCCTCTTCTTTCGATACTTTTTCCGATCATAAATATGCCGGTGAATATATTACATGTTCTAGAAAAAATATTTTGATTAGTTATACATTTTTTTGAGTGATTGATTAGTAATGATTTGTGTGTTTTTTTTTAGCAATTTTGATTGGTTGGGGTAATACTTTAAAAAAAATAGTAAAATGTATATATTAAAAAAGTTAATTCAATAATGATGGATTCAAAAGAATACTCGTACTCCCTCTCCCTATGTTCCAAAATAATTATCGTTTAATGCACATTTTTTAATAAGTTAAAAAATCTATAAAATGTTATTATTTTAGTTAAAAAATTTATACAATTTTATACTTATTAGTAATAACTATAAAATTATACTACCTCCGTTCGGAAAAACTTGACACTTTACTATTCATGCACGTTTTTTTAGGGGATAAAAACTATATAAAATATCTAGTTTTTTAAATAGTTTTTTTAACAACTTCGTAGTTATTATTGATAAGTACAAACTTGTTAAAAAAAATTTATAAAAAAAATGAATATTTTATATAGTTTTTATCGTTCTAAAAAAGCGTGCATGAATAGTAAACGACAAGTTTTGCCGAACGGATGGAGTATAAAATTTTTTATTAAAAAAATAATATTTTATAGAGTTTTAAACACCTTAAAAAACGTGTCTAAAAGGAAAGTGACATTTATTTTGAAACGGATGGAGTAATGTATTTTCTTAAAATACGTGTCATTTGCTAAAAAAAATCTTATATTGTTTGATCGACGGAGCAATTTATATTGCTGGGTATATGTTAAGTTAAAAAAATTAAATCTAATGACCATTTTGATCTAAAAAAATCATTCAATGAATCAATGGTGATTAATCTATACTCCCTCCGTTCGGCAAAACTTGTCATTTTAACTCCCCACACAAGTTTTAATAAAGCTAATAATTACACTCTTTTTTTACTAATTTACCCTCATTTATTACTCTATTTTTACTTTATCAAAAACTACAACTCACAACACATCAATCAAATCAAGGGCATTTTAGTAAAGTAGAAGCAAAAATACCTAAAATGACAAGTTTTTTCGAACAAAAACAAAACTCTAAAACGACAAGTTTTGCTGAACGGAGGGAGTATGTTTTTTTTTTAAACAAGTAAGAATTTGAGCAGTGTCACACCTGTTGAACCACCACCTAATGCCATCTCTCCTAACAAAGGAAAGAAAGTTCGGGTGTGACAATAGAGCATCATGGTCCATAAAATGTTGAAGATGCGCCACTTTTTCTACCACTTGCTTGACCTCGCTTGGTGTAGGACAACCACTCAAAATGTTGTAGGAGTTGTAGATTATCGATCTACCAAGGATAATTCCACTTGGTAGAGATGGAATTCATGGTATGTCTCCTTCGATGTCGATGTGTTGGAAGAGTCACATGACTAAAACGAAGCGTCAAAGCTTCAGCCATCAAGAAGGACACACCATCGCAAGGGAAACTACCAGAGGCCATAATCGAGTCATTGACATCTCGGATGACAAACCCAGATGTAGTGTGACCAAATTTCATGCTGTATTTAACTACCAGAGACTAGAACAATGCTTTATTTCCAGTACAGTTGATGAATTTCCAAAAGGTTTGGTTGATATTTTGTTAATGAAATGACTTTATCACTCCTTAGCTGTGTTCATTTCCTGAATAGTGTAGTAGATAGTAGATGATTGATCCTGTTGGTATTATTTTTCCAAAATCTAAACATCTACTTTAATCATTTTTATTCCTGTCATGATCATGTAAATATACCGACAATACACTACCACCAGTAATGCAATCATGCTTTGAAAATTCTCAATTTCTCAATTTTTTTTATAACAAAAAATACTTATCTCCCCTTTTAAAAACATATTTTCCCAAGATTTGATCCATCAACCTACATAAGATTACAAAAACAGTGAAAAGGTATGAAGGAAAATTAAATTTCCAAAGGGGAGTGGTGGTTGTTATGGCTTTTACTTTTTTAGGGTGATAGGTCAATGGAAAAGTTGCATAATGGTTCTCTTGTAAAAAAGATCACAACTCTCTACTAACAACACTGTGGCTGTGTATGGCTTGCATATAAGCAAGCTAAAAAACGTGAAATTATTAACTGTTAAAAAAATAAACAGGTTTAAATGGTGTATGGGAACAACAAATAAGCTTTAGTCAGTTAAAAAAAGGGTTTATAAATAAGCTTCCGATTGAAGCTTATTTTGAGGTTTATATTTCATAATTACTATTTTACCCCTTCTCTTTTATCTTATTTGGTTTGAAAGTACCACAATACCCCTAATAAAAACCAAATAAACTCCACTTTTTACAAATAAACTGTTTTTCTTCCCATACGGAGTTTATATTTTTTCATAATTTTTTAACTACTTTTACTAACAGTTTATAAATTTTTACCCTGTTTATAATTTTAGTCAGTTTATTAACCCCGTCCCATACGAACCCTGTGTGTACAAATGATTTCATTATAGAATCAAATTCATAATAAAATAAAAGTAGTTTTTTTTATCAATTATAACTAGTAAAAAGTTCATATTAAGAGCGATTTTTCATTGAAGAGGATAGCGATTTTTTCTTATATGTTGTTAACATAAATGTTGATAACATTGTTTAAAATGGTGTTTGGAAAACTTTACTGGGATAAAGTGTAGGGGTAGAAGTAGAGGTCGATATGAAGAGGGTAGAGGGAACTTTTGGTATAGACTTTCCGTTTGATCCTATAACTTTTGTAACTTGGTTTAACAAATAACAACTCCATCTATTTAGTTACTGATTCAGGGATAAAATATAGTGCTTTCTAGAAATATGTACTCCGAAACTTCTTTTTTTTAAACTCGGGTCATGGGTGAATTTTTTTTTCTTTCAAAAATTGCATGTTTTCCCCAAATTTTAGAAAAAAAAAAACACTCGTAACCTTGCATAAAACCTCTTGCAAAATACGAGAATTTCTTCAATTTTTGTTGTAATGTTATATGTTTATTTCCCTATGTCTTGCTTTCATATGTGTTTCATGTAATATTGTTATGTGCTTGTAAACATGTATGAGTGTATGATGAGTATACATATAACATATATTATATGCTTAGATATACATGGATGCACAGTATATGATTAGGCTCGACTGAGTCGTATTGAGTCGAGATCGACTTGATCCTCTAACGAGTCTAGTACATATTGTGGAGTGATAATGTATAATCTATAAGTATATATAATATATGTATAATATGTATGATACTATAGTTAGAAGATCCTTACCCGGTTTGGGCTTTAGGCCCATTCCCAAAGCCCATGATCTCGGATGTTGGACAAGCTTGGCGGCCCAGCGTGAAGCCCAGCGTTTTGCCCTTTGCTCCACCTGAGGTCCGAAGCCCTAGCTATTTAACCTCGCTAGCTGCTTCTGGATCCTTCAGTTCATCTCTCTCTCTCCTCCGTCTCCTCTCAAACGCTCTCAAGGGTTCTAGGGTTTCTAGGGTTTTCTCCTGGCTCCTCCCTGGCGATTGCGACGACGAAGGTGGTGGCTGCTCTCGGTGATCTCCTGGTGGTGTTGCGGCTAAGCTTCTGGCTTTGGTTGCCGCTTGTCTCACGTCTGGAGATCTAGGGTTTGGGAGTTTCGAAGAGATCTTCGAACTCCGGTCATCCCACACAGGGGGATCTTCTTCTCTTGTGTCTCTGAAACTCGTACATGCATAGATCTAGGGTTTACTTTTGCATTGCTTGTTTGTAACCCTCTATTGAACATTACCTAGTGGATTCGGCCTGTTCTTGAGGCCCCGAGGACGTAGGCATATCTTTGCCGAACCTCGTAAAACTCTGGTGTTTGTTCTTGCTCTTGCATGCTTTGTTTTGAGTTTCTTGTTTCGTATATCTCGCTTCCGCATTCAATCACTTTCGTTATCTCGAATCTCGATTCAACAAGTGGTATCAGAGCTTGAGTGTCGCGTTTCCGATTTCCTGGCTCATTGTTGAGTTCTAGGGATAGGTTACGGGTGTAGGGCCTCGGGCTGACCTAAAAGGCGACATCGCTGGTGCAGCACCCCCCCTACACGACATACCACTGCCTTGTTTGCTTAGATCTAGGCTTGTGTGTTTGCGATTCTGTGCTCTGCTCTTGGATTCAAGGTTTTCTTGAATCTTTTGCGTGATTTACTGTGTTTTGTTAAGTTTTTATACTCTTGACTATAAACATGGGTGAATCTTATCGTTTAAAACCCTTCAATGGCAATACTGACTTTGCTATGTGGCAGGTAAAAATGAAGGCCATATTAATCAAAGAAAATTGCTATGAAGTGATCTCTGGAGAAGATGTCGATGAAGACAAAAAGAAGGATATAAAACGTCTTGATAAAGTAGCACACAGTGAGATTATGTTGAGACTCACAGATGAAGTGGCTAGGCAAGTTCTTACTTGCACAACTACTGAAAAGCTTTGGAAAAGGTTGGAAGAATTATACTTGGTAAAATCATTACCAAGTAGGGTAAATCTCTTCAACAAACTTTTCAATTATAAAATGTCTACTACTTGCACTCTTGCTGAAAATCTTGACAGATTCTTGGCTATTACCCAAGATCTGGAGAGATGTGGTGACAAAGTTGATGAGACTCAATTATGTGTGTTATTGCTTAATTCCTTGCCTGCACAGTTTACTACTTTTGTTGATGTTGTTCAGTATGGTACTAATAAGTTGACTCAAAAGGAGCTTATTGACTCTATCATACAGAAAAATGAAAATCTGAAAGTGTTTAAATCTGTGAATGGAAATAAGACTGACCCTAAACCTGAAAACAAAGATGAGGTTCTTATGGTGAAGTCTAAGTACAAAGGCAATAGGAAACCTAAGCAACAGGAAAATAAAGACAATAAATCTGGTAAGAAACCTGATAAATCTCATCTTTTGTGTACTTACTGCAATAAAACTGGTCATCTTGAGAAACATTGTTTTAAAAAGAAAAGAGATATTAAAGCTGGTAAGAAACCTAATATGTCTGCTATTCGTGAATCCCATCCTTATGTTACTCATGAAGTTCTTGCATTATTAAGTGATACTGATTCTACTACTTGGATTTTGGATTCTGGGTGTACTATGCATGCTACCTTTCATAAATCATGGTTCTTTGAGCTTAAATGTTTTGATGCTGGTACTGTTATGCTAGGTGATCACTCTATTCTTAAAATTAAAGGTGTTGGATCTGTTGCTCTTAAAATGTTTGATAATGTGATTAGAATTGTTAAGGATGTTAAATGGGTTCCTGATTTAAGGAGAAACTTGCTATCTGAAAGTGCTTTTGAAGAATTACACTATGATATGTCCAGTTCTAATGGTGTTAGGATTATTGCTAAAAATGGGAAGCCTGTTATCAAATGCTTTAGAAAGAAAGGTCTTTATGAAGTGTTGGCTACTCCTGTTTTGAATTATTCTGCTTCTGCCTTTACTGCCTCTGTGCATACTATGTCTCTCCATGATACTATGTTGTGGCATAATAGACTTGGTCACATAGGTAATAAAGGCTTAGAACACCTTCATAAAACTGGCATTATCAATTCCAAGCCTTGCACGATTGATCTCTGTGAGAATTGCATCTTAGGCAAGCATTCTAGAAAAGGTTTTAAGCATTCTTCTTATGTTGCTGCTGCCCCTCTTGAATATATACATTCTGATTTGTGGGGACCCTCTCCTGTTCCTACTGTAGGACATAAGAGATATTTTATGTCTCTCATTGATCACTACAGTAGGAAGGTTTGGGTCTATTTGCTTAAAACTAAAGATGAGGCTTTTGAAACCTTTAAAAACTGGAAAGCTGGAGTTGAAAATGAAACTGGCCTTACTGTTAAATGTTTAAAAACTGACAATGGCCTTGAGTTCTGTAATTCTTTGTTCAATGAGTACTGCAAGTTTAATGGTATTAAGAGACATTTAACCATTCCTGGAACTCCCCAGCAGAATGGTACTGCTGAGAGGATGAACAGGACTCTCCTTGAAAAAGCAAGATGCATGCTTATCTCTTCTGGTTTGAAACATTGTTTGTGGGGTGAAGCTGTTGTGACTGCTGCTTATTTGATAAATAGGACTCCTTCCTCTGTTATTGATTTTAAAACTCCCTATGAGTTATGGACTAAAAGAAAGCCTAATTTAGACCACATTAAACCTTTTGGTTGCACTGTGTTTTCTTATGTTAACCAAGGTAAACTTAATCCTAGGTCCCAAAAATGTGTGCTATTGGGTTATCCTGAAGGGGTTAAGGGTTATAAATTGCTTCTTGTCCAACCTGGAGTGTATAAAACTGTTGTGAGTAGGAATGTCTTTATCAATGAGCATGAATTTCATTTTAAGAAAGCTTCTCCTATTATCTCAGATGCTAACCTGCAGGTACAAGACGATCAATTCTTTGTGCCTAAGCACAATGATGATGATTCTGATGATGAGTTTGACAGTGGTTTTTCCCCCTCTTCTTCCTCTACTCTCTCTGCTCATGATTCTTCTCTGTCTACTTCTAATGATGCTACTGTTTCTGATGATATGCAAATTGATGTTGTGCAACCTCACCAATTGGGTGGGGAAGCAAATGAACCTAATTCCTCTTCTACTTCTCCTATTTCTGTGAATGAGGATGATGTTGTCATTTCTGTGCCTGAGTCTGGTTCTGGTTCCTCTTGTTCTTCAGCCTCTGAAGGGCATGACTTGACTAATTGGCAGTTGACTAGGGATAGGAGTCCTATGACTGTTATACCAAATAAAAGGTTCATTAATAACATTGTTGAGTTTGCTTGCTTAGTTTCTGATGTTGTGAAAGTTTTTACTCCTGAAACTTATGAACAAGCTATGAAATGTATTCACTCTGCTAAATGGAAACATGCTATGAATGATGAGATAGAGTCTATGAGGGTGAATAAAACCTGGACTTTGGTGCCTAAACCTTTGAATGCTAGATTAATTGATTGTAAATGGATCTATAAACTGAAAGATGGCATTTTTAAGTCTGACCCCCCTAGATACAAAGCTAGGTTGGTTGCTAAGGGTTTTACCCAAAGAGAGGGTGAGGATTACAATGAAATATTTGCTCCTGTTGTGAAATATAAAACTTTGAGACTATTGCTTGCCATGATTGTTGTTTGTGATTTTGAATTAGAACAAATGGATGTTAAGACAGCCTTTCTTCATGGTGACTTGGATGAGACTATCTATATGAGACAGCCTAAGGGCTTCATTGATTCTGTGCATCCTAATCATGCTTGCTTGTTAAATAAATCCATCTATGGTTTAAAACAGTCACCTAGACAATGGAATATCAAGTTTGACAAGTGCATGAGGTTCAGTCTAGGGTTTAAAAGGAGCAAGTTTGATACCTGTTTATACTTCAAGGGTGTCAATAAGAGTCCTGTGCTTTATGTGCTTTTGTATGTGGATGACATCTTGTTGATTTCCAAATCTGTTGATGCTATTCATGATATTAAAAAGAACTTGCAAAAGCATTTTGACATGAAAGACTTAGGCATTGCTAAAAAGATTTTAGGCATGTCTATTATAAGAGATAGGAAGCATAAGAAACTGTGGTTGCATCAGTGTGACTACGTGCATAAGGTTCTTGAGAGATTTCATATTTCTGGTGATAAGATTAACAACATTCCTTTAGGTGCTCATCTTGATCTCACTAAAATAAAAGAGAAGTTGTCTGTTGCTGAATTGAATATTATGAAATCCATTCCTTATGATGCTGCTGTAGGTTCAGTGATGTACTCTATGATTTGTACACGTCCTGATCTTGCATTTGCTATTAGCACTCTTAGCAGGTTCATGTCTGAACCAGCTGAGAAACACTGGGTGTCTATGAAATACTTGTTGAGATATTTGCTTGGCACTGCTAACCTGTCTTTGTTATATGCTGAACACTCCTCCTCTTATAACTTACATGGCTTTGTGGATGCTGATTATGCTTCTAACAAGGATACCAGGAAATCTATTACTTCCTATGTGTATACATGGGCAGGTAATTGTGTTTCCTGGAAATCCCAGCAGCAACCCATCGTTGCTCTCTCATCCACTGAAGCTGAGTACATAGCAGCTACAGAGGCCTGCAAGGAGGCCATCTGGCTGCAAGGCATCCTTAAGGAGATAGAGAGGAAGCACTACACTTCTGTCTTACACATTGACAGTCAAAGTGCACTCTATCTCTGCAGGGACCCCATGTACCATGAGCGTACTAAACATATTGATGTTAGATACCATTTTATTCGTGAGAAAGTGGAAGATAATGTCATACATGTTAAGAAAATTGATGGTAAGCTTAATCCTGCAGATTTTGGCACTAAAATTGTTCCTTATGAAAAATTTGTGTTCTGCAGGAACTTCCTCCATTTGGAGGATTTCCATGGGTGATCCTTGCATGCTTGGGCTGATGACGGATGGCCTTGAGTCCACTATGTTTAGGCTATAGTCTGCCTAGAGCATGACTTAGAAAAATAGAGGGTGATTTGTTGTAATGTTATATGTTTATTTCCCTATGTCTTGCTTTCATATGTGTTTCATGTAATATTGTTATGTGCTTGTAAACATGTATGAGTGTATGATGAGTATACATATAACATATATTATATGCTTAGATATACATGGATGCACAGTATATGATTAGGCTCGACTGAGTCGTATTGAGTCGAGATCGACTTGATCCTCTAACGAGTCTAGTACATATTGTGGAGTGATAATGTATAATCTATAAGTATATATAATATATGTATAATATGTATGATACTATAGTTAGAAGATCCTTACCCGGTTTGGGCTTTAGGCCCATTCCCAAAGCCCATGATCTCGGATGTTGGACAAGCTTGGCGGCCCAGCGTGAAGCCCAGCGTTTTGCCCTTTGCTCCACCTGAGGTCCGAAGCCCTAGCTATTTAACCTCGCTAGCTGCTTCTGGATCCTTCAGTTCATCTCTCTCTCTCCTCCGTCTCCTCTCAAACGCTCTCAAGGGTTCTAGGGTTTCTAGGGTTTTCTCCTGGCTCCTCCCTGGCGATTGCGACGACGAAGGTGGTGGCTGCTCTCGGTGATCTCCTGGTGGTGTTGCGGCTAAGCTTCTGGCTTTGGTTGCCGCTTGTCTCACGTCTGGAGATCTAGGGTTTGGGAGTTTCGAAGAGATCTTCGAACTCCGGTCATCCCACACAGGGGGATCTTCTTCTCTTGTGTCTCTGAAACTCGTACATGCATAGATCTAGGGTTTACTTTTGCATTGCTTGTTTGTAACCCTCTATTGAACATTACCTAGTGGATTCGGCCTGTTCTTGAGGCCCCGAGGACGTAGGCATATCTTTGCCGAACCTCGTAAAACTCTGGTGTTTGTTCTTGCTCTTGCATGCTTTGTTTTGAGTTTCTTGTTTCGTATATCTCGCTTCCGCATTCAATCACTTTCGTTATCTCGAATCTCGATTCAACAATTTTCAATTTATTGAAGCTTCCCAATTTCTTCAATCGCTCGATTCCTCCTCGATGCTTACTTTTTTTTTTTTGATTAGGTAAAAATTCGAGTCCAGGCATACCTGTAACTCGAGGGCCGACTGGGTCGGCAGACGGAAACCGTCAATACAACCAAAACACAATCATCACAAAAACAATAGAGAAGAAAGAAACAACCAATCAACCCATACAAGACATCAAACCGGCAAAGAAGTCGATGGAGAACCAAGACGCGCCACAAGTGCCACGAACGCGGGAGAGTGCAAGGACTCTCGACAGTACCCCAACCGGAAAGGGCAGCTCCTGAGGATGAGAGGATCGCCGACGTTGCCCCCACCAAGATGAAAGATCTTCGACGACCACGAACACATCCACGATCCGTCGTCGATCAAACAGGACGCCCGATACTGCAACCCACCAACGAGCAAATGCAGACACACCAAAGCACCGACCCGACCCCGGAAGATGGAGCAAATACGGACCAAAAGGGAGGATCAATCAACCGTCGACAATGTGAGAGGACTGCTCGGTGCTTACTTGTTTGCAAACCCAAAACTCGTCCATTCCACATTGGTCGAGTTTCATTCCACATTCTTCAATCACTAGCTACTTACTAACCTTACCCAAAACCTCTTGCAGAATACGAGAATGTGGTGGATGATTCGAAAATCGTCCATTCCTGTTGATCGAACTTCATCATGCATTGGGCACCAGATTAGCCTATGTATGTATGACTTTGCTATCAAATCAAGTCAACCTACAACTACAACGGCCTTAGCCACTGCGAGCATGTTTACTTCAATGAAGCAACAGTTTGTAGGCCAATGGCTGAAGATAAGCTGTGAACTACCCCATTGGAGTGTTGGGGTGTGGTGAAGCTACCATAGAGTCGGAACTCGGAAGCAGTTCTTGTTAAGGCACAATGATCAAGTTTCCTAGCAGTAGAACCCCAAAGGATGTCAAGCTAAGCTACTATGCAAGCACCAAGTTATGGGCTATACCTACAACCTACCTACTTTAATCACTGGCCTTGTGTTTCATGGAGTAAACAGATTTCAATGACAAAAACGAAAACTTCAAAAACCGTTTAGTCTGATACGACAATAGCATACAGTAAGTGTCAAAAGACAACCATCCAGCCAGATACATATTGCACTGTGTCAGACTGGAATACATTTTTGTAGCGTAATAAGCAAAGTTTGGACAAAAGTGTTTGCTAAGAGCCATGAAATGTGTGCAAAAACAAAACTCAAGAGGACGTCAACTTGTCTATGCTGCACTTCTTCGGCCAACGCGAGCAACAAATCCAGCCTTGATGGGTGCAACTGATCGTCCCGACCCACACTACATACAAGGATTTAACAAACAGGATCAACAATTGCCATAGAAACAAGATTATATGTTCCTTCAAAAATACTTTTTGGTCGATTACACTGATTTCGTGATTTTGATCAGAAGGTCACTTTGAAGGTACTTTATGCACAAAAGCAAGGGGATAAAACATCAGATTCTAACAAGAGGCCTCAGATACAATTTTGGAAAATCATCATTAAATCATACAATGTAGGCAAATTGTCATTCATCATCATAGGCCTGAGCAACTAATGGAGGAGGAGACTCAGAAAGGGTTACTGAGAAGTAAACAATGTAAAAATGATATTGTTGTAAAATTTTGCATCAAGATGTGAGTATACTAATGCTACAGGGGAATCATCCAACCTAGTAGAAGATCAAATCGATATTTATTTAGGGTCTCAGATAACATGGACACCTTTTTTCAAATCAAATAAAATAATACCCAACTATTATTATGCCAAAAGCACCACTATATTCACAAGCATTCAGCAAGTAATCAAAGCGCAAGAATCTTACAATGCACACAAATGGGATAGAAATCGCAAATTAAACAGATGCAATAATAAGAATTGATACAGATCAGGGGGAGAAAAAAGTTCAATCATGCAAAAACAAAAAAAAAACATTTACCTGTTCACATCTAAGGAAGAAAAGACGATTTTCTTTTGTAAGAATGGTGTCTGAACTCTTACATCCATTGCATATGACATATTCATCTGAAACAAGAACATTTTAGCCATTTTAAGAGAAACATACAATGAAATATCAACCAACCAATCAAACTTTACATTAATTGCACAAACTGATCAAAGATGTCAATGTAAGAGAATATTGCAGGGGTAAATTTCAGATTAGTGAAAGCTACATACTACAAAAACAATAGTGAGAAGAAAATCAGACATGCTACTGAAAGACATGCTACAGAACAATGCAGTCAAGCTTCAACATACTATAACTATAAAGACTACCACTACATAGAGTGGATACTTACTAACGTATCTTCTCAGAATCCCTTCGAAGTTTTTAGGTGCAAACCTTCCCTTAACCACCAATCTCTGTTGCCCGTCCAGAGATCCACTTGTTCCCATTTCAGCAAGTAAGAAGTTCATAACATGTTCTGGTTGTCTATGCATCCTGCTCCACCAGAAAAGGTTGTGAAATTTAAAAAATTCTGGATTTAAAGACAAAAAAATACAATAAATAAATTGGGAAAAAATACAATACGTTTTGCAAAGATCCATGAAGTTCACAAAAACAGTCTTCTTTGTTCCTTCACGAAGAACCTGTGGGGGCCTCATAACTGTCCTGCGACGGTCTCCAGCAAGTTCTGGATTATTCTCACGAAGGATGCTAAACACCCTTCCTAAAAGCTGCATTACAAAAATACACACAGGTGAGTGTCCATGTACATACCAAGTTACCAACAGAACCATTAATGACTATCAAACTCAAAGTAAATGACAATAAATAAAACTCTAGAAAATATAGCTCCCCGGCTGAAACAGATTACCCCCAAAGGAACAGCACAAAGAATACCCCAATCATTCAAAAGAGAGAATATAAACATATGATAATGTCAAACATCTAGGACATTAGTTTCCCAATTCAGAATAAACCAGTTGCTCAACACTGAACAGCTGAAAAAATCAATGAACCAGTAATAACAAAACTGATGAAAAGAAGCTAATTAATCAATCCACAACATGGAAAAGAATGAACACTAAAGGAAGGAAGACAAATGTCAAATAACCATGAAGTCTTTGATGATTAGTACCAAACAAGCAGAAAGAAAATCTAAAGTCAGTTAAGGAACACTATTCACTTGTAAACCTCATTAAAACCCCATAGGTCTGTGAGCCTCTCAGTGGACCAACAGGTGCAAACAAAAAGATATAACAAGCTATTTTACATTCATGAATCAAAATCATGTTGTCCTAATAAGTCATAACTATAGAAGCTAAACAATATCTCACCTCCTCGTAGTGGTAGTCTCTGTCAGATCCTTCCCAAGGATATTTAGGCTGCTGCACCTTCAGTGCAATTTCCTCGCCCTCTTCTTCCTCACCGATGTGTTCTTGAACATAAGTGAAATTTGATATAAATCTTTAATTAGCAAAAAGCAATTCCGTAACTTGCAATTATCAAATAAAGAACCATATCGAATAAATGAAGATTATGTATTTTTTATTGTCACGGGACCTCACCATCCTTCTTGAACAAAAGTGAAATTTGATATAAATCTTTCATTAGCAAAAACAATTCCATAACTTACACAGACAAGTAGCAAAGGGTGCAATTATCAAATAAAGAACCACATTGAATACATGAAGATCGTGTATTTTTTATTGTCACGGGACCTCACCATCCTTATCTTCAAGTTGTTCACCAGCATCATCACTCAAAAGGCTCGTCTCAACCTGAAATTATTAAAAAAAATAAAAGAGAGATCTTATCAGAGGAGCTTGGATACAAGAGAATAATTCCTGGTTTTTCAATTCAAAGTAGTAACATACAGGCTTCTTCTTTTTCTTCTTCAATCCAGCAAAAGAAGGCTCAGTGCCTTCAGAAACTGCAAAGCAAGTAAATCAGATGGAGCAAAAATTAGTCAATTCCGGGGATGCGCAATGAAGCCTACCGAAAGAGCGAATTGCTAGAGATAATACCTGAAAGATTTTCTGTTTTCTCTACCAAATTCTCCAGGGGTTCTTCACTAGGATCCTGAATAACAACTTTCTTCTTTTTCTTCTTTTTGGTGGGATCAAATGGGACTATCTGATGAAAACAGTATATGAAGAAAACAATCAGATTCCGTCAACTCGAACAGACAAACGTCATCCATTGATGCAAGCTACCGAATCTACGAAGAGAAGAGAACAAAAACAAGAAACGTTACCTCAGGAACCTCTTCCTTCATCTCGATTTCGTCCGAAGCCATGGTGACGGCGGCGAGCAAGGGAGTTGCGGTCTGAGAATTGCGAGATCGGAGAGGTGGAGCGGCGGTGATTTTACAACAGAGGGCAAATAAGGGAGTGTAGAACGAATGTAAAACGATGACGGATGGGGGAGGAATTAGGGTTAGATGGGTTGTGTTTTTGCCTTTTCTTTTTTTTTTTTTTTCCGAGCAAGAATAAAAATATATTCGGTTGAGAATGTTAAAACTTGCGGGATACAACGAAGACAAAAGGCAAGGGGGTAATCTTTGATCATAACAAGTGGAGAGTATCGAAATATTCGTCTTCCTTCGTCACTAGATCATGATAAGGAAATCTGAGGGGCAATTGATAGAGCAAAAGTAATTCCATAAGATGTCCAGGGGCATAATCGTCCTTTACCAGGTGAACCCTAATAAAAAAAACCATAAATCCTCGTTATATATTCGGGTGTTCTACTAGGGTTTGGGTTTTTTTTTCGATCAGCCAACACAATCCTGACTTGAGCGTCAGAGGCTCTTTCGGGGAGCGAGCCCCGCCTCTTTCTTCTTCTATGCAAGAAGCTAGGGTGGGAGGAAGATCAATCAACATTCAAGAATCATGAGATGCAGATTTGATGTATTACAAGTATAGATGGGCTTTATTTATTTTTATTAAAAAACACCTAATGGGAATTTTTATATATATTAAAAGAAAAATCTTGTGAGATTCATCTCTCCTGATAATTTTGTGTCGTAAGATTAACATTGTGTAGTAGTGAAGCCCAAGGATCGAGAAATCAACCATTAAAGTAGTGAGTAGGCCATACTTTCTCTCTTATTCTCTACATCATCATTGCTCTCATTTGGTTATGCTTACTTTCACTAGCTCTTGCTTGATTACTTCTGCTTCCAAAGCATGTCTCTAAGAATGACAATTTCAGTCGCACCCGACTTGAACCAAAATCACTCGACCCGAAAAAGTGGGTGAAAACCCGCTACCACCCATCTCCCACTTACAATATAATAATATTATTTGTTTATTTTATTATTGTGATTTATGAATAAAAACATATACATTTATTTTTTTCCTTTTCTAACCTTAAATCTCTAATATTATATACGATTCGGCATCGAAAGTCGAGTGAAATAATAATTGTAATATAATGTTCTATGCTTCATTTTGCTTATAATGTTAAAGATACATTACGTATCTTCTAATATTAATTTTTTATGAGGGAATTGCACATACTAACCCAAAAAACGAAAAGTGTTGCAAGGTTAACCCAACCCGGTTTTAAATTAGGTCAAACCGGATATTTGGTAACCTGTGTACCCGGTAGCCCGTAGCAAAGGAGAGAAGGGAAGAGAAAAGGAAGGGGATCGGAGACGGGGAGAGGCAGAGGCATCTCCCTCGAGGCGAGGCGCAGACGACCAGAAGGGGATCGGAGGCGGGCGAGAAAGGAGGGAGAAGGAGGGGGGTCGAGGGAAGGCGCAGGCGGAAGCATCTCCCTCGACGGTGGATTGCTCGAGGCGAGGCGCAGGCGGAGGCATCTCCTTCGATCTCTGTAGTTGATTGAAGGCAACGGGGTTAGTTCCTTCTGTTGTTGGCTATTATCGTCGGAGATCCGTGGCTTGGAGGCGCAGGCGGCGAGTACTTCCACTCTCTCTTTCTTCAGGCGATTTCGAGCCTCGTCGAGGATAATCTCCACAATTGGCTTCCATTCTGCGATTCCAGGTACAATCTTTCACCTTTCTTCTTCTCTGCTCTATCTTTCAAGCCTTTGAATTGGAATTTTTAGTTTAGGGCTAGAGACTGAAATTTCGAATTTCGGAATTGAAATGGTTTGGTTTGAAATTTCCCATTCGGTTAAGGTTGGGGTTTGTTGTCTGTCATGTCTGAATAAACAGGTGACATGTTGATTGGTGTAGGTGTCATGTAGTAAGTGATGTTGCCAAATAGAGGGTTGAGTTTGTCCGTGGGATTTCTAGTGGGGCAGGGGGTAATGTCAAGGGTATAAGTCAGTAAAGAGGAAGATGATGATGAAGAGTTGGGATTGGTTGGAGAAAGGTCAATGTCAGGAGTAGGAGATTCTGAAACAATACCTCATATGGAGTACTCCATGAATGCAGCGTTCACATGAATTAGGATTTGTTACTTGTGGAATTGTGTATCATCGTCTTCTTCCATGTCCCCAGACAATACTCCCTCCATGAGTTGAGCGCTTGGTTGTTCTAGAAGGAGGGCCTGTTGCTGAATATATCAGCAAGGCTATCGATCTCCCACCGTTGTAAATTTGGCTTTCCTGTGTGCTATTTGTTCTCTCATGAGAAGTTGGAGATCTAAATGAATGAAGAAACCTTTAATATAGGTATGTTGCTGACTTGATTCATTTTAGGGTTGTGTATTATGCACTAGTGTGTTTTGTGTGCAGAGCAAATGATAATGGCCAAGGTAAATGAATAGACCCTCACATATCAAGTTTCTTTGACATAAATATTCTTCCCATGTAGCCTATTAGCTCAATGGGAGAGCATTGTGGTCATACACAAAGATGTGGGTTCAATTCCCACGTAGGCTTATTATTCATTAATCAACACCGACTATCAACTTATGTTTAGAACAAGTCAAGCTTGCTACATCACCAAATTCATGTGTCAAGTAAAAACAATTCATATGTCAAGTAAAACACATTATATGTCATGTAAATCCGGTATGAGTGACATGTAAATTCAGTATGGGTTATGGGTTATTTTTGGTGCTGCTATCACATAATTTAGTGGCATAAGTGCTTGGATTAGCATGTTTCTTTGCTTGAGGGACTCGCAACGCAGAAGTGAGTTCATTATTAATAAAACATCAAACGAAGGCCACTTTAGTTTCTTTGCTTGGATTAGCATGTTTCTTTGCTTGGATTAGCATGTCTTCTTATTGTTGAAATTAATAAAGTTGTTGGAAGGCCACTTTAGTTTCACAGTCATTCCAGTAGAGTGAGTTCCACCAGTCGTTCGGCTTATCCCACACTTGAAATGTAGGAAGAGGAAGATTGTTGTTGCCCAAAAAAAGCCTTTTTCTTTATGTTAAAGGATATAAACTGTCATGTTAATACCATTACATGTCATGTGATTTTCATTCATTAAGGAGAAGAGGCTCGATTCGCATTACCTGTCAATCTGTCATGTTATTCGCATTACTTATCATGTTAAATAGTATAACATGTCATGTTAATAGCATCACCTGCCATGTTATTTTCTTTCATTAAGGCAAGCTTTTTCACAATCAATATTTTTTTTAAATGAAGATTATATATAAGGCAAATAGATAAAGCACTGATCAATCATTGCAGCGCTAGCATAAACAGCAACTTCATTAGTCACATTGCAACCCCCCTTGTTCATCAGATGTTGTGCCTTGCTAGCAACTCCATGATCTTGCGAGATGTCATCCCCACCCCTTATCCAGTGTAACGGCAACAACATTGACAACATCAACCGTGCACAACATTGACAACATCAACAAACTAGCAATGTTACAATGCTCAAGAATACACTAATTGATCCACCAAAAGAAATTACCATGTCAGTTCAGGTGCCGAAAACACCCATTAAAAGAAAATGTGTGGTGATAGTTGCACAATTATCTTCAATATGGAACTTGTACAGAAGTTTCACTCTTGCTATAAATATTTATGAATAAAAGATGTTATCTATATCAAGGTTCAAGGGCACTAATTGACAGCCATTACAATAAAACGCAGCATAGTTTGTACACATCAAAACATAGCTTTGGTACACCAGATCGATCAAAGGAAATCCTGCATACATGACATGAACTTATATTAACATGTCATTCAAATCCTGGATACATGACATGAACTTATATTAACATAGCTTTGGTAGCAATTGAAACGAAATTGGACAAATCTGATGAGCGATTAAGTAGTACCTGCAGCTTTAAGAAGGAGAACTGATGCTGGGGGAGTTTTGAGTATGAAAGTAAAGCACTAAAGCTCTTATCCTGCCATCCCAAAGCAAGAAATCAAAATTGTGACTGAAAATTGAAATCCAAGACCATCAAGAAGCAGGAATCAAAACCCTAATTTACACTATAGAAATCAAAACCCCAAATCAACAATTTCTATCTATGTATCCCTAAATTAGGTTTAATAGATGGAAAATCAGGGAGATGCCAAAACCTTAACCCTAGAATTTTCACTTACAATCGATCAACAACTGCCTTCGACTCATAGTTGCCTCTATCGACCTTAGCAATTGCCTTCAATTTCGTAGGAGTCGTGCACCACTAGCCTCAAAATCTGCCAGATCTGGAGAAATTTCCTAGCGACAGGATCGACCGCAACAATGGCATCCGGGTTTGGGGCTGCCATTGGAGACGAATGGGAGGAAGAAGGACCAAGATGATTGCGCTCAAGCCCTCCCGTCGAGCCCGGAGGCCTATCGCCTAGAGCCGCGAACCCCGCCTCCAACGACGGCGTCTTCCCTCATCCTTCCCTTCCTCTCTCACTGTTGCGCGCTTTTCTCTCTCCAACCGGTTGCAGGCTGTGAGAAACCGGTTACTTTGCAAAAAAAAAAAAAATTGGGTTAACCCCCGCAATCCAACCGGATATTTAGGTTAGTTTTGAAATAGCCCATTTTTTATTATGTATGTTATAAGACATATTTTTTTTTTATTATTATTAGGAAATAATTCGAGGCCGGACAGGCCCGGACCTAGAGAGGCCGACAAAGTCGGCAGACGGCAAGCCGTCTAAACATACAACATAGCAAAAGAAAATACAACAAAAAACAGAAGACAAACACCTAATACTACAAAAGAACTGCGCAAAATAAACCCGGAAAACCCCAGACCCTAAGCACACCAGCGGACACAACAGCGAGAAGAGGGAGACCTGGCATGGAGAAGTGGATAGCGAGCGCATGGGACAGCATAGCTGACACGATGTCTTACCGCCGGAAAACGGAAAGCAGTAATCCAGGAAGGGCAAAGACGACACCTGGGGAAGTGTGGATCACACGACGTTCCCTCCACCTAGATGAAGGATCTTCGGAGACCACGAACACCACCAACACGATCACTTCGATCAACCAGGGCCGCAGAACTGCTCCTCAACCGAAACTAACCACGGATCCACAAGACAGAACTCCAACCAACCCGAGAAAGTGAAGCACGACCACGAGAGGGCGAAGAGCGCAAGAAAATTTCCGAAAATATTTATTTAAACGTAATCGATATATATTGTTTATTTATATATTTTAGCGGGCTGACTTCGGGCCCAAGGATAACCCTTGGGCCCAAAGCACCAGGTTATGGGCCTCTTCCGGCCCGAAGAGAAACCAGAGGGCGGAGAACCAGGTTGGAAGCGCACCGAAGAGCAATCCAAGCCAAGGAAATGCAATCCGGTCGCAGGAGAACAGAGAAGAGGACCGCCTATTTTCCCAGCACGGACCTCCGACCGCCACGGCAATGCGCCACCAGGATAGCGACAGCACCACCGCACAACATCAGGGGCGAGAGCTGAAGCCCCAATTCAGAGGGGGGGTGGTTAAGCCCAAGGAGGGGTTCCGATTGTAGGAGGAGACTGACTCCACCGCACGGCCGTCGGCCCGGAAGAACCCAGAGGGGGAGGCGACAAGGCCAAAGCCAAGCCAGATTGGAAGAGCAGATATGGGACGGGGGAGTAGGTGACACCGAGGGAAAGGCCAACGCTCGATGAGGGACGAAACCAGGCAGAAGGCCCTGAAGATTGAAGAAATGGTGGCAGTAACCCAAAAGCAACAAAAGCCCACATCAGATTTTGGGTTTAATTTGATATCCAACGATGGGGATTGGATTAGGGTTTTCACAACTCCAACATACAATCAGAAACTGGAGAAACCAAGGCAAGGCGACTCCAAAACGGGTTGACAACGGCCAGAGACGGGGGTGGAGTGGCCGAAGCTGAGGCAAAAACGGCCAGCGGAGGCGAAAGTGGGAGCGGCGCACAACAAAACGGTGCGACCGGAGTGGATTAGAAGTGTCTAGCGACCGAGGCGAGACTCGACAAGCCAAGGAGACGCGATGGTGGCTCCCGAAGGAGATTTTGGGGCTCCCGGAGGAGGAGGTGGTGCTCCCGAAGGAGTCACTGTGGTGTCGGCGGCTACTCCCACCTCCACCAAGGAGGGTTTGTACGAAGAGCGTTTATTGCATTCAAATTTATACTCCCTCCGTCCAAAAATAGATGGTCTTTTAGACTTTGAAATTTTGTCGAAAATACATGGGTTTTTAGGTGTGTAGGTAAGTATTAACCCTAAAATATTACCTTTTTTTACTTATTAAAATTAAAGAAAACTTTTCATCTTCCCATCTCTATATGGATAACCAAAGATTTTAAGTTTTAACCTATAATAATAATGATGAGATTTAAGTTTAAATATGTTCCTTAATTAACGTGCAAGAGCCTAAACGACCATGCATTATTCGACGGAGGGAGTAAGACATAATGTTATATAAGAATTGTATTTTTTATAACAATTTTTTTATTTATAATTTATGTTGTATATATTACAATTTATCTTGGATTAGAAGGAAATAGACAAAAAATCAAATGGGCAAAAAAACACGGGTAAAGTGGATATTGATGGTATGGGGTGATGACTCATCTACAATGGATCGGGTGAAATGAGGATCCATCCATCCACCACCCGACTGTCATTCTTGCCTTTCTCTTGTTACTCCGTACGCGCTCTATGTGTGATCGACCTCATACTCTACCGTTAATCCGTTATACTAGCTTTTGAGTTTGAGATTATCTTTGTCGGCAACCAAAATCGTTTTATGCCCGTCAAGTATTGTTCACTTTAACAAAAAGTAGTGAGAGTGGTCTAATGTTCACATTCCAGAACAATATGGAGAAACAAAGGAGATAAGCACCATACAAAAACAAGAAAACGAGCCACATTCTCGCTTTCATACTCCTAAAAAAAAATGGTGGGAAAACCCCTCGAGTAGGGGAGAAAGCTAAATTAACATAAAAACAAAAGTATTTGCTAAGTGACATGAAATGTGCGCTAAAACAAAACTCAAGAGGGCGTCAACTTGTCTATGCTGCACTTCTTCGGCCAACACGAGCAACAAATCCAGCCTTGATGGGTGCAACTGATCGTCCAGACCCACACTGCATACAAAGGATTTGAAAAACAGGATCAACAAGATTATATGTTCCTTCAAAAATACTTTTTGGTCGATTACATAGAACTGATTTAGTGATTTTGATCGGAAGGTCACTTTGAAGGTACTTTATGCACAAAAGCAAGGGGATAAAACATCAGATTCTAACAAGAGGCCTCAGATGCAATTTTGGGAAATCATCATTAAATCATACAATGTCGGCACATTGTCATTCATCATCATAGGCCTGAACAACTAATGGAGGAGGAGACTCAGAAAGGGTTACTGAGAAGTAAACAATGAAAAAATGATACAGTATTGTTGTAAAATTTTGCATCAAGATGTAAATATACTAATGCTACAGGGGAATCATCCAACCTAGTAGAAGATCAAATCGATATTTATTTAGGGTCTCAGATAACATGGACACCACTATGTTCACAAGCAGTCAGCAAGTAATCAAAGCGCAAGAATCTTAAAACGCACGCAAATGGGATAGAATTCGCAAATTAAACAGACAATAGTAAGAATCAATACAGATCAGAGAGAGAGAGAAAAGTTCAATCATGCAAAAAAATTTAATGAAACATTTACCTGTTCACATCTAAGGAAGAAAAGACGATTTTCTTTTGTAAGAATGGTGTCTGAACTCTTACATCCATTGCAAATGACATATTCATCTGAAACAGAACATTTTAGCCATTGTAAGAGAATATTGTAGAGCAAGATTTCAGATTAGTGAAAGCTTCATATTATAAAAACAATAGTGACAAGAAAATCAGACATGCTACAGAAAAATGCAGTCAAGCTTCATCATATAACTTCATAAGAATATAACTATAAAGACTACCACTATATAGAGTGGATACTTACTGACGTATCTTCTCAGAATCCCTTCTTCTTCTTCACCAATGTGTTCTTGAACAAAAGTGAAATTTGATATAAATTTTTCATTATCAAAAAGCAATTCCATAACTTGCACAGACAAGTAGCGAAGGGTGCAATTATCAAATAAAGAACCATATCGAATACATGAAGATTATGTATTCTTGATTGTCACGGGACCTCACCATCCTTATCTAGTTATCTTCAGGTTCAGCAGCATCATCACTCAAAAGGCTCGTCTCAACCTGAAATTATTAAAAAAAAATAAAATAAAAGAGATCTTATCATCAGAGGAACTTGGATACAAGAGAATAATTCCTGGTTTTACAATTCAAAGTAGTAACATACAGGCTTCTTCTTTTTCTTCTTCAATCCAGCAAAAGAAGGCTCGGTGCCTTCAGAAACTGCAAAGCAAGTAAATCAGATGGAGCGAAAATTAGTCAATTCCGACAAATTGTCTAGGGGTTCTTCACTAGGATCCTGAATAACAACTTTCTTCTTTTTCTTCTTTTTGGTGGGATCAAAAGGGACTATCTGATTAAAACAATATATGAAGAAAACAATCTGAGTACAGATTCCCTCAACTCGAACAGGCAAAAGTCATCCATTGATGCAAGCTACCGAATCTACGAAGAGAAGAGATCAAAAACAGCGACCTCTTCCTTCAACTCAATTTCGTCCGAAGCCATGGTGCCGGCGGCGAGCAAGGGAGTTGCGGTCTGAGAATTGCGAGATCGGCCCACTGCTTAAAAATATAAAATCACAAATTTACCTTTTAATAACATTCCTTAATTTAATCTAATCCAACTGGGGACCTATGGGTACTACCCACAAGTCCTTTCCAATGAGTCATTCCGGAATGGTCCCTACTTTCCAATCCACACTATATATATCTTGAAAAAAATATTTTCCTGGTTCCGCCCCTACCCTAAGCATTATCCATTGTTTTGGAATTCTATATTGACTTCTTTATTTTCGTGTTGTAGTATAAAGTATTAGATTGTTGGTCCTAAAAATCGAGCATTGTTATGATTTAATTAGGGCAATATGAAAATGAAAAAACAATGGTAAAGAAATAAAATTGTTGAACTATTAGAACAATTGAATTGTCCCTTTTTATATAAAAAAAACATTTTATGCCATAAAACCCCTTTCAAATTTTATTCCTAAGAATTTTTTTACCAACTATACAAACCTCTAGGGGTGGGCACAAATCCCGCAAATCCCGATCCCGTCACGGTCCCGTCTCGATCCCGGTGGGATTTAGGACAAAATAGCGAATCCCCTCCCGCAAAAATTATGCGGGACAATCCCGGTGAGATCCCGCAAATCCCGTCTCGTCCCGCATATTATAATAATAATAATTATTATTCTTATTATTTTTATAATAATAATAATATTATTATTATTATTATTTTTATAATAATAATAATTATTATTTTTATAATAATAATATTATAATATTATAGAATAATAATAATAATATATTATTAGTATTATTATTTTGAGAAAATATTATAATTATAATTATAATCATAATCTTCCATTTATAATAATAATAATAATAATAATAATAATAATAATAATATTTGTTTATAATAATCCCCTACAATATAATAGCAAAAGCAAGTTCTTTAGAAAAGAATTTGCCACGTGTCAAGCCTAGCAATTTTAGGTCAGTTTTTATTTTACTTTTTTCCCCAAAAAGAGTTTTTATTTTATTTTTTCTCTCCTTCCCTGCTTAGCCCCACGTTCTCCCCGCTCTCAACTCCCTCTCATTCAGAAGGAAGCGGCAGGAGGAGAAGATCGACGAACAACGATTATAGGCGAGCGTGAGGAGGTAGGGTGGAGCCGGTGCGCGAGTGCGGGAGAGAGCGGGAGTGCTAGGTAGGAGGCCGAGCGCGAGAGGGGAAAGAGGGGAGGTGATGAGGGCGGTGGAAACCGGCGGGGCTAGAGGCCAGATCCGGCGATTAGAGAAGGACGGAGAGGTGAAGAGGTTGTGCGGTGAGGATGCAGCGACGGATCGAGGCGGGGTTTATGCAATTTGAAGGTATAGCGATCCAGTCTATCCTTTCCCCCTTTTTGTTTTTGTTTTCATATGGTTTCTAGGGTTTCCGGTTGGTTTGCTTCGGTTCTTCCATGATTGAATCGTTTTGCCTCTTCATATGAGTTTCGGAATGGTTCTAGGCCTAATTTTTTCATGAATTTGTGAATTTGATTGGTTGTTTGTGTTGATATAGCTAATCAGATTTGTATGTGAATTGATTTTTGTTTCATTGACAACCATTGTAGCATTACTGACAAAACACAATGAATTGATCTGTCATATGAAGAACATGAAGCATGGAGCCAGAGGAGAAGCGGAAAAGGGAGCCACTCTATGTCGGATCGAGGCGGGGTTTATGCAATTTGAAGGTATAGCGATCCAGTCTATCCTTTTCCCCTTTTTGTATTCGTTTTCATGTGGTTTCTAGGGTTTCCGGTTGGTTTGCTTCAGTTTATCCATGATTGAATCGTTTTGCCTCTTGATATGAGTTTCAGAATGGTTGTAGGGCTCATTTTTTCATGAATTTGTGAATTTGATTGGTTGTTTGTGTTCATATAGCTAATCAGATTTGTAAGTGAATTGATTTTTGTTTCATTGACAACCAATGGACCGATTGAATCGTTTTGCCTCTTGATATGAGTTTCAGAATCGTTTTGTCATGTATTTCATCTAAAGAAGTGGAAAGTGATTGTTGAACTTTTAATCGTACGTTGATGTGAGCATTCATTTAAAATAAGCAATTTTGTAGCCAATTATTTTGTGCTGGTTAAGTTTATATAATATGTGTAATTTTGCCCATATTTTATATATTTTCATGTCTATGTGTTTTACCTATTCAGAGCTTGGTTCATTGCCCTCTGGATGTTAGGGTTATGTCTTTTTTTTTACACCAAGCTCAATTATACCCTAGATAACTACCTGACCTTACCTACTTATCCACTTCTTTTGTAGATTTATAGGGAGTTTCTGAGATACTTTATTTGGTTAGTGGGTAGTTTTTTTTTTACTTCTTCTGAGCTCAGATAGTCCATATATAACTACCTGAACTTACCAACTCCTCCACTTCTTTGGCAGTTTTATAGGTGGTTTTGTAGTTATTTTTTTTTACCCATGTGGGTATTTTATTTTAACTTCCTATCCTTTGTAATTCATTATATATAAATGGTTTTTTATTCACTGTTTTGTTTTGATTTCTGCCATTTCACCTCCATTCTGGTTGGCCTCTTCACTCATATGTTTGATTGTCTTCATTCTATGTTTTTGCAGCTCACTCCTTCCACGGTTGTCTTATCTGAACTGCTTCTTTTGTAGGTGAACAATGGTGCCCCCTCCTGCGATATACGAAGGCTACCACTTCTGTTGTGGAGATTTCATTATTGGAGTCACGGGTTCTTACCTTCCCTCTCTTAGTCAAAGTCATATTTTTGTACACCCTCTCCTGCAATCACAATGTGTCTCCAGCTTGCAACGATGCCTTAAACACTGCAAACCAGATTGTTGGTGAATATATTAACCCGTATGATGTGATCCTTGATGTCTGTTATCCTTCTATAGTGCAGCAAGAGTTGAGGCTAAAGAAATTGGTAACTTCCCTTTACTCTCCACTTCCTCAATTGTTTGAATTGGAATTTTAGGGCTGAATTATTCATTGGTTTGTACCTTCACATTGTAGAATTTCAAAAAAAAAAATTAGTATTAACTATCATTGAATGAATTGCTATCAGGCTACTAACATGAGCGTAGGTGTCGATGTCTGCATGACTATGAAAGACACTTCTACTTCAACCTTCCTGAGGTTCAGAAGGCTCTCCGTGCCAACCGAACGGGGTTGCCATACACCTGGTCTATGTGCAGCAAGTACGTATCGTCTCAATCTGCAATATCCAAATTGCATTTACCTACTAAATGGATCATCCTCTACTTATTCTTACTTCAACTTCTCATTTTGTTTTTCAATTCATCAGTTTCCTCAACTACACTGAAGTCGATGCCCACATAAGCATCATCCCCTTGCTCAAAAGGATTAGCCACAATAACATACCCATTTGGGTTTTCAAGTAAAACTAATATGCATAAAACAGTAAATAATTTTCGGGAAACAATACCTTTTGTAGGTTGCAGCTCTAAGTTTATTTCTGAAATTTAAGTAGGTTATAATCAAGTAATAATGATTTTTAGAGTAATTTCTTGAAAAAAAACTGATAATACCAATGAACTCAATCTAATCAGTGTTGTTGGACTATGATGACCAGTGTGGCGAACAAGATTCTGTGGTTCCATTACTAGGATCATGAACACTAGTGCGCGAGCTTGCTCATGAACTCAAGTTAGATACAACAGTTCCTTATGGAGCTTGGTTTCACCAAGGTTGGGTACAAACTGAATTTCCTAGCTCTCGAGTTACCTCTCTGACCTGAATTTTATTGCATATTAAATCTGGATTATGAGTCCAATTCCTATCACAAAAATTCATGTTGTGACAAATGCAGGTAAGAGGTTGGGCTATAGAGTACGGGAACATCTTGGCGTTTGCGACAGTAAGAGGAGCGGCACACATATGGTGCCATACGCGCAACCATCAAGGGCGTTGCACCTCTTCAGCGACTTTGTTCGTGGGCAACAATTACCAAAACACGACCCGCCTTCCTATAGATTGAATCATTGCATTGTTTAGTATCTATGTTCTTTAATCCTTATTTTCTTTTTTCCTTGTGATTGCTGATCAGTAATTGGATCATCCTAAACAAGGTGTGAAGAAGATACATGCCTACTAGATTAGTGTCAAGATGGGTTAGGACTTTACATATGTTATGTTCATGAGTAGTGTGAAAATGTTTCATTTTAGAATAATTTGGTTTGATATTTTATGTTAGGTTGTCTTGGAGAGAGCTGAGATGAGCGGAGTTTCATGCCCATTTACAAGGAAAGGTAACCCTCTATTTTCCAAACATGAATATCTTCTAATAAAAGACCGTTTCTATTTTTTTAGTTCATTAGTTTAGTAGTTTAAGGACTATAAGTTCTCTTTTGGAGACTCTGAGAGAATGATATCCATCATTTGTTGTTTGCCTCAGATTGTGTTGGTGATGAGATAAACAATGAGTTTATTTGTGCTGACAAGGAGCTTAGATTAGATTTTGAATCCAAGTAGTGTTTCTGTTTTTCATTCTTCAAATAGGGCTTTAAAAATCCATTTTAGTCTTGGTGATTGGTCTTTGAATTTGTGAACGATAGATCGATTTTGTTTTTATTCAAAGTTTTTTTTTTTGTCTCTCATCTATCTTCATTCTCTCCTGTTCTCTATCAGTTTGTTTTGCTTTTGGTTGATGTATATATATGCCACTGAATCCTTAGGTGTGATTGCTAAGTAACTTATATTGAACCTTCCGTTGCGTAAATATTTTAGGTTGGAGCTGAACGAACTTCATGTCACCACATTTCTGGTGATACACCCTTCGACGACGGATGGTTAAAGCGAAAGGTACTAGCATGGTGATGCAAGGTTTAGTGGTGGAAGGCAAAGGTCGCGCCAAAGTCAACCAGTGTGGAAGGAAGGTTAGCCAGGTCTGCGATTAAGGATCCGAATGATGGAGATATTAAGGTGTCATTGACGATGGATGAATTATGTAACACCATGTATGTGATTAAGGATCCGAATTGTGGAAGTACAAATGCAGAATGGTGAATATTTCTTATATCTGATGCTTTAAGAATTTTAATAAAACAAGCTACAAATATTGCTTTCGTTTGGTGTGCTTAGAGAAGTAACCAAATGCTAATGCATGTATTTTTAGAAGAATGCAGATTTTTGACAGCAAAGAGAAATATGCAATTTTTTTTAGTATGCAGTCATAATACATCAAATATACTTGCTAGATATGTGGATTAATAATTTAAAAAAGAATGCATATTTTTTTAGAAGAATGCATATGTTTTATAGCAAAGTGACAAAATGCAGATTTTTTAACGGCAAATATTTTGACGGAAAAGTAACCAAATGCAGATTTTTTTTGTATGTGGTCATAATACATCAAATATACTTGCTAGATATGTGGATTCATAATTTAAAGAATAATGCAGATTTTTTTACAAGAATGCAAATTTTTTACAGGAAAGGGACAAAATGCATATTTTTTAATAGCAACTATTTTGATAGAAAAGTAACCAAATGCAGATTTTTAGTATGCACTCATTATACATCAAATATACTTGCTAGATATGTGGATTCATAATTGAAGGAAGAATGCAGATTTTTTTTTTGGAAAAATGCATATTTTTTTAAAGTAAAAACAAAATGTGGATTTTTTTATAGCAAAGTGACAAAATTCTATATTTACAGCTGCCATTTTTTTATCTGTTTTTGAAGTTGTAAAAGGATATGCGTAGTTTACCTTCAAATCAATATTCACAGCTTGAATTCCGTGTTAACAGCTCCCAGCTTGAATTATGTGTTAACAGCTACCATTTTTAATCTGTTTTTGAAGTTGTGATGCATTTTGTGTTTTTGAAGTTGTGATTATCTTCGCTTGGAATGAAGTCGGTCTGAGTGATAGTTGTTTACTGTCGTACTTTTGCTTACTGTCATATTTTTGGTGGGAAGCATATGATTCTTTCGGTTGGGCTGGAATGTAAGGAGAGTAGAGTGTAGATTGGGGTGGGCCTATAATATGGGTTCAAATTTGGCCCATCCCGTTACACATTGTCTCACGCATGGGCTTGGTTCGTTTATATATTTATATATGCATTATAATTATATAGGAATATATTATAATTATATAGTGGAGTCATGTAGTAAGCACAAAGCGAACTATTCTTTCGCCTTTTACAAAAGAATATATAATTATATACTTATATAATATGTATCCCTGTGTCAATAGGGCTTACGTTGGTGCATCTTTAACGGGGTAGGCTTGGATTGAGAAAAAGATAGTAGTAGAGTGACAAATTTTGTGGAGCGTTTGAATTTATTTCTTTTTACCCTTAGTTTAACCACTATATCTATATATTTACCTATTCAGATCTTGATTGTTGTCATTTTTTTATTGTTTTTATTGCAATCAAATTTTAATATGTTTTTGAAGCTATCATGAACTATACAAGATAGTTTATATGAGATTTGAACTCGCATCTTTGTGCGTTAGTATATCACTTTACGATTTGAGCTAATAGACTTAATTAAAACCTCTTGAAAACTGATTTGAATTAATAAATCAAAATGTCATGTTATAAATATGAAATCTTCTACCAAGTTTATGTAAACTTTCAATATGTAAAAGCATCCAGACTGTTATAAAGAAGAGAAGGGATTGATATGTTTGTCTATATCCAAACAATTAAGACAAAGAAGACATGAAATCGAATATTTCCTAGACGAGTACTATGTTTTATACATTATTTAAAACACGTTGATTAATATGATAATATCTAAACAATAAGATAATTGTACTTATATTAATTTTAAAAATCCCGTGCGTAGCGCACGGGGTATAGGCTAGTAATACTATTATTATTTGAGCAAATATTATTTACAATTATAATAATAATTTTCAATTTATAATAATATTACTATATACTATTATAATATAATTTAATAATAATATTACTTTATAATAAAATTATTATTATATCATTTTATAATAACAATAAAAATAAGCAATAATAATAATATTATTATTTTTTAATCATAGCGTGGCATTATTATTATTATTATTATTATTATTATTATTATTATTATTATTATTATTATAATAATTTATTATTATCATAAAAATGATTTACATAAAATTAGTTGGAAGTCTCGTAACAAATTGAGCTTCAACCCCCTTTTGAATAGTAAATCCAACTCTATGAAATATGAATTCACCGTTATCAGACCTCGCCCCATGACTCTTCGTAACCAGTTGAACCCGCTTCATAAAACCAATAGCATCCTCTCCCAGTTCTTCTAAAGTAGAGAATGCAAAAGCCATGAAGCAATACCCTTTCGCAGCACAAATATCCGTGTATTTCTTCTTCTTCCTTTCAGTGGCCTGGGAAACCGCCTTGCCGGGTACAAAAGAATCATTAGCTCTAGTTGTAAATGGTGAAGCCCCAACCACATCAACACAAATGTCTCTACCTTTGTCCCACCCATAAACCAACAAATCACCTGACCTCAACTCAACACCATCATCACTGCTCATACCAGTACGCGCTTCCTTCTGAACTGCGATGCCCGCTTTATAACAAATGTCTGTCAAAACATCACGGGCCATGTTGTGTCGGTGCTTAGTCCCGATGCCTCGACTACAATGTAGGGCATGGTCTCCAAACGGGTCCATCCTATCCTGCTCACAACTGGGACAAGTCGGATACCCAGTAAACATAGGAATCGAGAGGTGGTATTGGAGGACAGAACGAAACTGGCGGGACGGCATGGTCTGAGCAAGGCCCTCGATGGGAGTAGCCAACAAAAAATCATGTGCTCTTTCTCCTCTCACCGCTTGCAAAACTTGCAGCTGCCTTGGCGTCGGATTAAGGGTGGACACCAAGTTGTCATCAATGAACTTGAAGTACCGATCCGCCAATAATAATGCTACATTCTGTAGCATTATTATTATTATTATTATTATTATTATTATTATTATTATTATTATTATTATTATTATTATTATTATTATTATTATTATTATTATTATTATTATTATTATTATTATTATTATTATTATTATTATACCCATTTAGAGCTACAAGAGGCAAATAGCTAAATACAGTATTATTCTCAACTATCAATCGATAACGAGACAATATCTAGTGAATCTCGTCTCAATCCCTTTCCGTCCCGATCTAGTAAGATAATGTAGTCAAATATGTTGAACATTATAATTAATTATAAAATCATTGTATGAATTAATAATAGTATTATAATATTAATAATAATAATAATATTATTATTATTATTGAATAATATAGTTGAGAAGAATACAATATTCAACATATTATACAAATTAATGAATTATGAAAGTATTTTTCACTTTGTAAATTTATATACAGTAATATTTTATGATTTTTATTTGCGGGACAAGGCCCGTCCCGTCCCTATCCCGTCCCGTCCAGACACCATCCCATCCTGAAAAAAAAGTGTCAATCCCGTCCCGTAAAAATTTCGCGGGACGAGTCCCGTCCCGTCACTACTAGAAAAACGCTATATAGCCTCGAAGTGTTTGGCTACCACTTATTTCGAGAGTACCATCGTAGCCAATACCCTCGAATACCATTATAAAACCAGGGCTATTTTTCCATGCTATTTAACCCCGAATATATATTTCGAGGGCGTCATCGAGGGTAATTTAGCCTCAGAATAAAATTCGATGGCACTTTTTTGAAGCTATTGCCAACCGATGTTAGCAATGAAGTTTTTAGAGAGTAGACTCGAGGCTAATTTTGAGGGCATACAGGATCGAATATTTTTTGGAGGGTGGAGTTGAGGGTGCAACAACTCAATATATATTACGAGGCTAATTTTGAGGGTAAGTTTGATCCTAAATAGTTACGATTGTCTTGGGGGCTAACAATGTGGCTAAATAACATCAAATTATATATTCGAGGGTATATTTGTAGGCATATAACATCGAAAAAATTGAATTTTCTTCGAGGGCAAGATCGAGAGCAAAGCTGTTTCCCGTACTTACTGCATTAAATACGGGAGATGATATCTTCACCGCTAATTTTTACTATTTCCACCGCTAATCACCGCATAGATATGCGGTGTGTTTAATGACAGTCAACGATCCCACCGCATAGGTATACGGTGGGTCACCGCAATACTATACGGTGGGTCACCGTACACATGCCAAAAACCGTCACCATAACAGTTCAAAACCGTCGCAATAATCCACCGCATAGGTATACGGTGGGTTTGAACCGTTGCTATACAGCCCAAAATCGTCGCCATAACAGTCCAAACTCGTCACCATAACCCACCGCATAGGTATACGGTGGGTTCGTATACGGTCAACGGACCCACCGCATGTATATGCGGTGGGTCTGGGAAAAAGTGGATTAAGACCACCGCATACCCATGCGGTGATTAGCGGTGGAAATAGTAAAAATTAGCGGTGGATATATCGATTCCGATTAAATACAGTGGGAGAGTTAGCTTGAAAATGTAGTCATATAGTATGCAAATATTAATCTCAAACATGCCCACGAGTTCATAATACTCTCGAATTATTACTTTCGAGGGTAAGAGAATACAAGAACCCTTCCCCAATAGCAACAATATTATGATTTCGAGGGCAAATTTGATGCTACATATAACCTCCAATTATCCTTTCGAGACTTGAAAAATCCGAAAGGCTAATAGATATTTCTTCAATGGCTTACCTTCTCAACATTTAGAACACGTCCTAGTGTTTGATTTTGTGTGATTTTTCTTATCTAGGGATAGTTACTAGCTAATAAGTAAAAGAGAGATGATCTTGATCTTTGTTGAACTTGGCTTGTGGATAGGAATTGCTTAAATGGAAGGGTGTTTGTGGCCTAATCCGCTAGTAATTCTTAGCTTGAATATGGCCCTTTGTTTTATTTGTCAAGGTTTGTTTTGAATTTGGATCTTGTCTATTTCTTTCTTTCTTCTTTATTTTAATTCATAGTAGTAGCATTTTATTCCTGGTAAAACCCTATTTGTCAGCTTTGTAAAACCCTATTTTAATTCACAGTAGTAGCTTGAATATGGCCCTTTGTTTTATTTGTCAGCTTTGTAAGGTTCTCTCCAGCTTTTCCCCTTCTCTCTGTATTCGATTTATGGATGATTTCAACTCTGATAACTTTCCTATTCGTTTGCCTAAATTATCTAGTGGTATTATGCTTATCTAGCTAAATAGTATTATGATTATCTAACTTTTCTATTGTTATCGCCTGTTATTTGATCCTTAGTTATGCGGTTTGCATTAAAGTACTAACTTTGAAAGCACTTAGCCATGTTTTTTGTTTTGTTGTAATTGATCCTTTTTGTTTAATTTCAGTTTGGTTGGGTACAAGAGCTACGAGATCAAGCTTCGGATCAACCATTCGAGATGAAGTACAAGAGCTACGAAGTACCAACAAGAGTTCCAATCCACCATTATTCGTCTCTTTCAAGTAGGTCAAACTTCGTCATTTCTTTCCCGTTATGCAAACTCCAACCTGTGTAAAAAACCATTTGATGTGCAAATATTTTGGACTTGATTTGCACCTTTTTGTTTTAGATGTTTGTGGTTATGGTTGAACTATAACATTGTGTACATGATTTAATTATGAAATTTAGGTTTCTTCAAACACCTCAATGTTTATATTTGTTTATTGTTGTTATTGAAAGTAAAATCCATGTTTTATGTATGCATAAATTGAAGAATAAAAAATAATTTGATGCTAATGAATGTAACCTCAAATTTGGCTATAAAATTTATAAAGTTTATAAAATTTAACCTGAAATTTAGGAACCAAAATATTAAATTTAACCTCCAAATTGACTATAAATTGAGTTGATAAAATGCCCTCGAAAACATATTACCCTTAAAAATGCCAACGAATTGGACCCCAAAATACATTTTGAGGCGTAGAGGAGGGAGGTTAAATGTGGTCTCGAAGTTTATTTAATTTTTGTAGTTAAATTGGAGGTTATTTACTCTCAGATTTGCACTGAAATTATTTTAAGGCTATGAATCGATACTATTTAGCCTCGAAGTTTGTACCCTCGAAAATAGCTACGAATTTCATTTGAAGGTAATTTGAAGGCTAAATAGCACTAAATTTAGTCTCGAAAATAGTTCGATACTAATGACCTTAAAATTACCTTCGAAGTTATTTGGAGGCTATTTACCCTCGAAACAAAATTTTCGAGGTTAGTATTCGAGGCCACATTTAACCTCCCTCCTCTACGCCTCGAAATGTCTCTTGAGGTCGAATTGGAGGGCATTTTCGAGGGCAATATATTTTCGAGGCTAATTTTGAGGCTATGTTTAAGGTTAGTTTCGAGAGTATAGAAGCGTTTTCTAGTAGTGCGTGCCCACCCCTACAAACCTCTATAATAAATCTCCGGCCACATCCCTACGTCTTTTTTTTTACAAGGCAAAGATTTGATTTGGGGTGGTGAACCCACCGTCCAAGAGAGTTCTCGCAGACGAAGTCGTCGATCTCAGTTGGAGAGCGATCCTGAAACAAAGTCGAAGTGAGTTCCAGATGGTCATTTTGTCCGCTCCAAGTACCCTACATCTACGTACCAATAACTTCCTGCGCGCATACGGAGTATTTTGTATTTATATATAGGTACATTGCGATGTTACATCACATATATCAGTCATTTCACTTTGCTTAAAATGATTATGCAATGCAATGAACAAAAAACTGAATATTTAGCCTTTCAAAAAACTTGCACAAAGCTAGACCGTACCCTTTCATAAATCATAAGTACTTGAACAACCACTACTATAGTATCTGCAAAGAGCCTTACACTTGATCACATTATCATACACATAAAACCCAGGTGCTACCATGATCCGGACGACGATAGGGACTGCCTTACGAGCATCTCGAACCTCACCAATGTCCTCCATGTAAACGGGATCGAACCTCGAACCTCCCTCCACCCTGAAGACAGGCAAGCCTGGGTGTATCGAGTTTGCCAGCAAGTGAACCAACCACACGCTCTTTGAGGCCCTGAAGAAGGCTTGAAGTAGCGGCTCGGGCCAGGCCTGGTTCCAGCCTAGCATGCCAACAATCTCGCCCATCTTTCTGTCACAAAACTTGCTGAAATCCTTACTGAAGTGCTTTGTCCCTTTGTTAAGCACCTCCTCCCAGGTTAGGTCCTTGAGGGCACTAAACGCAGCGTATTGGGCCTCGCACCGGTCTAGCGGGTTCAGGATCCGGTTCGCGGGGAATTTCGTGAACCCGGGCGATTCGAAGTCTTGAAAGAGGGATGAATTCAAAAGGGCTTCGAGGCAGAAGATTAGGGTTCTAGGGTTTCTGGAGAGGGAGATTTTGATGTCGTAAGGTTGGAGGAGCGATGAAATCCGCTCGAAAACCTTGACTCCCATCTGCCGAATATGGACGGTGAGCGCGCGGCTAAGCGATCGGACGGCGGTGCGGGATTCGGCGACGGAGAGGAGGAATTCTTCGATGATCCGATCGGTGCCGTTTATTTGGAATTTGTTGAGCGGCGAGAATCCATGGCGATTGCAGACTTCGAAGCCTGATTTGAGGCTGTGGCAGTAGATCTCGAGCCTGTTGAGCTTGTTCTCGAGCTCGGCCATGGAGAATTTGAGCTCGGAAGCTTCCAGAATCGCCTCGTCGCGCTTCCTCGTCGCTTCCGCGAGCTTCCGTGAAAGATCCGCGGCTGCGATCTTCCAACGATCCTCCACCTCCTTCGCCGCCGGAGATGAGTTAGAAGAGGTCTCCGCCGAAGACAGCTTGGGGCTCCGGCGGGCCAGTCCATGGAGAACGGATTTGAAGATCCGATTGGGGCTGGGGACAACAAAAGACGCGATTTTGTCTTGGATGTTAGGGCGGCACTTATTGTAGGCGACAGCAACGTTCTCAGCCCGCGGGGCTCCGACGATTGCGCCGATGGTCGTGGCAGGCGATGGCACGTGAAACGGGGTAGGTGGGTGGTAGGGGTAGATCGTTGGGGATGTGGCTGGGCCGGGACGACGTGGCTTGGAAGTGTCCTCATCGACAGTGAAGGGGCTGAAGCGGTGAGGATGAAGACGGGGAGAGTTGGAGGAAGAAGAAGAGGAAGAAAGAGCCATGGATGGTTGGCTATGGCGGTACCTTCCCGGTGAGTGTTTGGGGTTGGGTTTTGACTGTATATATTACACTTGCAGGGAGTGGAATGGATTGATTTTGATTGTGATTTTGGCGGGTTGCGCGTTGGGTGTGTTTTGTTGTGGGAAATTTACACTCAATTCAAATTAAGTCAATTTATTAAAATCATGTTATATATGTATACTTGAAGATATACTTGAAGGAAGATGGTGTATGATCAAAATTGACTTAATGGGATGGGAGCCATCAGCCATGGATGGGTGGTTTCTCAACCTTAGACGTCTCTGTCGATCTAGCTAGTTGTGTCGTGTTGTACAGTTTCCCAGTCTGCAAGGTCAACTTTGCTACCCTCCAAAATCCCATAATACCTCTCCATCAATCTCCTCGATTCAACCAGCTCTTCTACAAGTTTCAAATTAAAATTATGCTGTACTGTTTTTTTTTTTTTTTTTTTTTGGTCGGAAAAATTAAAATTATACTGTAATACTGTAATATTGAGTTTCTATGTAAGATATAGGTATAGTATATGATTGTAGAGGAACAAACAACTTAACAACAGCTTGAAAGAGAGCATGTGAAGGTGATAAATGGGAGAGACGAAGCATTCAAGTGGGTCCCATCCCATTGGTCCCTCAATTCATCCATTAATGTGACATGATGCTTCCACCACGTATACGGTATACCCCGAGCGCTTGTGGGTAGTACCCATAGGTCCCCGGTTCAAACCCTGGAATGGCCGCTCTCTATTTACCAATTCAAGGTATACCCCGAGCGATCCATGTACAGTATATTACTTAGGACCCAAAACTAGAGGGGGCAAAATATAACCCGATCCGAGTACCAAAGCTGAACCATTTGAACTCGAATTCGACTGAAATAAGAAAATCTAGAGTTCGGCCCATTTGAACTCAAATTCGACGGAAATTATAAAATCTAGAGTTCGGCCCATTTTGACACGATGTCCAAATGAATACGAATATAGACAACCCCGATATGATGTCCCTCATTGAGCATTTCTGAGAAATAACTCTACCAAGGGCAAATGTGAGAGGTACTTCTCAGAATTGCTCAACGAGGGATTCAACTCTTCTGTTACGAGTCCCAACTCCTAACTTATAAAGACGAATGGATAGTGACTTCCACCGACGCATCTCTGTAGAGTGTTAGTCCCAACTTAGAGGAGTCCTTGGTAAGTCAAAGAACAAGGGAGCTCTAGGACCAGACGATATTCCTGGGGATGTTTGGAAATGGTTAGGGGTCAAAGGTTTGGAATGACTAACATCTCTTTTCAATGTTATTCTAAGTTTAGCTAAGATGTCACTGAAATGGAGGTTTAGCAAATTGGTCCCGATCTACCAGAATAAGGGTGATGTCTAGCATTGCGGTAACTACAAAGGAATCAAACTACTAAGACATACGATGATGTTATCAAAAAAGATTTATAGAGGTGAGGCTTAGGAGGTTGGTGCACGTTTTTTAGAACCAATTTGGCTTCATGCACAACAGATCAACTGTGGAGGTTATCCATTTGTTGAGGCGGTTGATCGAGATGCAAAGAGATAGGAAGAAGAATTTGCATATGGCCTTATTGATATAGAAAAGCCTTATGACAATGTTTCGAGAGAGAGTTGTTATGGAGTTGCCTAGTTGGGAAGAGAGTGTCGGGGATGTATATTAGAGTTATCAAAAATATATACGATGGTTCACTAACAAGCGTCAGTACGTCTACTCGAGATTCAGAATACTTCTAGGTGTGAGTGGGGCTACATCAGGGTTCGGCTCATAGTCCGCTTCTGTTCACTCTTGTTACTGATGCACTTTCCTCTCCACTCCAAAAAGAGGTTCCTTGTTGCATATTGTTTGCAGACGACATAGTGCTAATGGACAACTCAAGTTCGGGTTTGGATCGCATGTTAGACAACTGGAGGGAGGTACTTGAGTCCAAGGGTTTCCGTTTGAGTAGGACAAAGGCCGAGTATGTGCAGTTTCATTTTGAAGAGAGTTTGAAGATTCAGAGGATTCAGTTTTGTTGGGGGAAGATCTTGTCCCCGGGAAAGAGTATTTCAAGTAGATAGGCTCGTTTGTTCAAAGCGACAGGGGTATTGATAGGGATATCGACATCAGATTCAGGCGAGGTGGTTGCGATGGAGAATGGTGTCGGGTGTGCTTTACGATAAGAAAGTTCCTGCAAAACTGAAAGGAAAATTTTACATGGTGGTTGTTCGACCAATATTTATTGTGCCTATTAATACAGTTCAAGAGTAGAGGATATCAGTGGCTTAGATGAGGATGTTGCGCTGGATGAGTGGGTCCACGAGATTGGACAGAATAAGAAATGTTGACATTAGAAGCAAGCTAGGTTGGAGTTACGAGTATCGTGGATAAGCTATAGGAGACCAAGTTGCATTGGTTTGGACATGTTCGGAGGAACTTCCTTTGGCACCGATTCGTAGGAGCAAGAGTTTAGATGTAGGAGCTACCCATAGGGGAGATCGAGGTAGACCAAAGAAGAGTTGGATAGATGTTATCAGACATGACCTCAATGTTCTGAACCTTTCGGAATATACGACTCTGGATAGAAACCACAAACGGAGGTGCATCCATGCGATAAATGTTTAGTGTCATGGCTGTTGTGCGGTATCATTTATTTTATCTAAGCATCTATATATGCTTCTTTTCTAGCTCTTACTTACGTGCTACTTTTCTGTTCATTTGTTCTGTTATTTTTGGGTCGATCAAAAACACTCTCTTGACTAGTTTGGGGAAAGAGTGCGTATATCCCAACCCCCCAGACTCCGCTTAATCGCGGGATATATTGAGTTGTTGTTGTGGTGGTGGTGGTGGTGTTGTTCTTATTTTTAAACACTAAAATAGTATATAATGAAATTTAATATAACTAAATAAATGAAGTTTAATACTAGTAGTCAATAATTTAGATGAATAAATAACAATAACCAATTTATAATAAATCTAAATGTGACCCGAGTTGACCCAACCCGAAATCCATTTGACTTGAATATACCCGACCCCATCCGAACTCGATCAAACATACAATATACGAGACATATGATCCGACCTCACATATAACCGAATCCGAATAGGTATATCTGAATCCGACCCGAGCAACTCGATTGTCACCTCTATAGTGGACTCAAAACTCAAAAGCTTACTCCATCGATCACATCAAATGTGAAATTAGGTTTTTTTTTATATATATATATCGATCTACTCCCTCGTTAAAAAATACATCATCAACAAATTTTTTTAAAAGCTAAAAAAATCTATAAAGTATTATTTTTTGTAATTAAAATTTTAAAACAATTTCATACTCATGTATAAATTTATTTATATTTTATAAAGTTTTTAGTTTCTTCGAAAAATGTTGAAAAGTCTGAATTCCCAAGTCTAGTTCCAAATACCTTAAATATGAACAGTCCATCAGTAGTCGGAAATAGGGCTGTTCATTTTCGATTTGAACCGAAATTTTGGGCCGAACCGAACCGAAAAAACCGGAACCTAACCGAACTGATATGTTTCGGTTTAGGTTTTCGGTTTAGCGAATTTTTATTTTCGGTTTAGACTCGGTTCGGTTAAACCGAAAAAAAACCGAAATTTAATTTTTATTTTTATTTAATTTATATTTTAATTGTAACACACTAAAACAGCAAAACCCATTAACATTAACCTGTTTCTGTCCCTCACCCTTACGGCCCAGACTCATCTTTCTTCGTCGCCGCCTCGTCGTTCTCCACTGTTCAGATAGATTCGCTGTTCTCCGTCGCCGCCTCGTCCTATCTTCGTTCTCCAGTCGCCGGCGAGGTGGCCCTTACCAGCCCACCAGCGCGGCTTGTTCTCTCTATCCTGCTCGGCTTCTCCCGCAATCCCTAGCACAGTTCGCCTCAGCTTCGATCTCTCCGTTCTCCCACCCACTGACGCCGGCAATATCGCAAACTAACAATCCCTACCACAGCCCTGCTCCGGCATTCCGCAATCTCGCAATTAGCTAACTCCCTAAGCACAGTCCTGCTCCGGCTCATCCTCTGTCTACCGTAAATTGAAATCCCAAGTCCATATCAATTTAGATATTCTATTTCTACTTCTCCCAAACCCAAGTCCCAATTCCCTTTTTTTGGTACTGATCTTGCTTTGTCTAATTGTTTACTCCGTATTGCTTTTTTGATTGAATACGAAATGATGTTATATATACAATTGTTGAAGTATGTTCAATGTATATAAAATTTCAAGTCTTTACTCTTTAGGTTAGGTTTTTGGTTCAACGGGGCCGCCCACATTTTTCCTCCACCCAAATTCGGTTCTGTGTGCCAAGAACCGAACCAAACCGGGACCGAACCGGCATAAAATCAAACCGAACCTATTAGTTTCGGTTAGGTTTTTGGTTTGATGTTTTTGAGATTTCGGTTTTAGGTTCGGTTCGGTTTTAAACCGGTGAGCAGCCCTGGTCGGAAATCATCACTCTGACTTTATTATATAGATATAGATTATTAAATTAAAAGGGTATATATTTTTTTGTACGTACAGTGATTCATATCAAAGACGGTTATATGTGCAATTCATATGATATGTGAAATTTTAATAATACTTAATATAAAGTATATATTTTTTCATACAAATATTTTATAGTAAAAAAATTTAAGATATCATATAATTATAATGTATTATAAATTAAATACATATGAGATAGTGAGGTAAAAGAGAGGATAATTATACAAAAGAAATAAAATAATATATAAGAAATCATATAACATATATTCATTTTATTCTTATTTCAAAAACCAAATCATCAAACTGTATTAATACATTTATTAAACTTTAATCCAAAAGCAAACTACACAAAAAAGGTGACAAAGGAAAAAAAATGCTAAACTGTTGAGACTTGAGAGTGATATATATTCATTTTATTCTTATTTCAAAAATCAAAGGGAAAATTGCAAAAAATAACACAAACTTTAGGGGTAGTTGCGTTAGGTGACACCAACTTTAAAAAATTCTATAATAATCACCAACTTTGAAGGGTGGTTGTGGTTAGTAGCACAACCAAAAGTACACCCCTTATTAACATTTTATTTTTTAAAAAATCACATTTTCCATTGTTTTTTGAAACCCACTCACAATTTTCTTCTTAAAAAAAAAATTTCATGTTTATAAACTCAATTTCAATTTTTCAAAAAACATCATTTAAAAAAAATATAATTGTGATATTAATTGGTATCTTTTTAAGACACTCATTTTTCATTTTAAAGACATTACTTATTATTTAATTTTTTGAAAAAATGAGTTTATGGAGAAAATAAAATTAGTTCTTTTTTTAACCGGGTGTAAATAATGAGTGTATTCTTTTAAGAAAAAAGGGGAAAATAGTGTTTTATAAAACAAATTATATTTTTTAAAATAAAAATTGAAAATGGATTATTTTTTAAAATGAAATATGGGCATTTTTTTTTTTAAATTGAAAATTGGATGATTTTTTTGCTACAAAGAATGTTAATAAGAGGTGATATTTCAAAAAAAAAAAGATGTGCCACTTATTGCAACCATAACCAAAGTTGGTGATTATTTTTAAAATTTTGAAAGTTCATGCCATTAAACGCAACTACCCCTAAAGTTCATGCTATTTTTCACAATTTGCCCAAAATCAAATCATCAAACTATATTAATAAACTTTAATCCAAATTTATTTCCTTAATCCAAAAAAGCAAACTACAAAAAAAAATAAAAAAAAAATGCTAAACTGTTGAGAGTGGGATTTGAACCCACGCCCTTTCGGACCAGAACCTTAATCTGGCGCCTTAGACCAACTCGGCCATCTCAACTTATTGATACTTGCTTTCAAACATTAAGATATGAACAAAAGAGTTTGTGATAGTATTAACACATTGTTCCCTCTTTCGACTCCCCTCAGTCTCAATCTCATGTTTCTGTTTATAGGAGTAGGCCGGTAAAAACAAAAGCCCTCTATGCCCAACTTATTGAAGAGGATCCTAACTTCTTGTTTTCACCATACCGGAATCCGATGGCAACAATGCATAATCCTCTGCAGAGCAATAAACAAGCAACTAGCCACTCTCACTGAGTAAAAAGAGCTAGCTACAACTAGGATGAACTTTTGAATAAATTAAACGAGTTGCATAACAGAAACATATAAGCCAGCAATGAACTGAACTCTTAGGTCTCAAAATTGAGTTGATGATGATCAATGCAGCCTTCAAAGTTTGGCATATAATAATCAAACATTATCATTAATCACAGAGTAATAAAGCGAAAACATCCGTGTGTTTCCCATTTCTTCGATAGCATTAAGCAAATCCATTCATAGGGCAACTCTCCTTTGGCAGGTAATCTGGTTCATCTCAATGCACCGAAAATCCCAAGGCTTTTCGGTTTTTCCATTGAACCATCACATGCCAAGAGGAGAGGTGCCCTACGACTAGCTTGCTTAGCTCCACGCGACATGAAAAATCTTCAAAGCTCCCTCCCTATATATATCCTTGCCATGTTGTATTGCATATAATGTAGATGGCGATGCCCTTATATATATACTCGGTTTCTGCTGCAGAAAGAATGGCATATATATGCTCTAAGTTTATGCCGCGGATATCCTATATAGATATGCTTTCAGTGGCTTCCTTTTTCCTAGCTTATAGAATCTCAAGATTGCCAGTGTGTCGACTTTGCATATATATATAGGCCTTTTTCATGGTGGATGCTCATCTTTTTCGCTTCGAGAAACCTAATTTATTTGAACCTTTTAAAGGTATATCCTGTGTCATATTCTTCTTCCATTTTAAATTTCACCTTCTCCTTTTCAAGATTTTATCAGCAAGAACCAGACAGTTTGCCACAAAGGACTTGAATAAATACCATGTTGATTGCAAATTTGCAACAACTGAACTTCACAATCCCTATAAAAAAAAACCAAAGGGTGTGTTTGGTAATAACGACGTTTATAGACTAGTTTATAAGGTCTATAACAAAGGTTACTACTTACTACTACATGCAGTAATAATCATCTGCTGCAGATAGCTTATAAGCAAAACATATGTATATCTTTTCCAAACATATCCTTTAATTTGCTCTCCGTTTCTGTATTAAATGCATTTTTTTTAATTCAACTAGGATAATCAACCCAAGTTTTGTTTGGCCAAATATACATATGTAACCAATTTAGACTCATTTTGCAATTTTGAATTGCATCTGCATATATCCTATAATTTGTGGTTTCTGATGGGTAGCTTCCTTTATGTTTTACAAGAGGCTAAGTGCTGTTAATACGTTTAAGTTATAATAGGATTAGAACTACTTTATTGGCATGTGATCTTGTTGAGCCTTGAGGTTTGAAAATTTGCCCTTTTGGTTTGCTGCTAAATTCCGGTGGAATCTCAATCGTGCCAGGTTTATTTTGTTTTTAGGTTATTAAGATCCACCTTCAATTACAAAAAGCTTAATCAATTGTATATATAGCTTAATCAATTCTATATATATATATATATATATAGGGATTTCAGTCTTCCTATATTTTCCAGCTTTATTATGTTACTGAGAGGAGATTTCCATTACATTACATGAGCATAAGATAGATTTTATTTGTGGGTCTCAACTCTCAATTGGTGGGCTACTGCCCTATAGTTTTATTGATCAAAGCATAGTTTCTGATAATAATGTCTCAAATACGGTATAGGCAAAACAAAATGCTTAATAAAAGAGTTTTGTATCAGCAACCGTGTTAGCCTGATGACAGATGTTTCTAATCTCGACCTCCCACCGTACCTTATGTGTGTCCCAATTAAGTCTATGTGAGATTGTGACGTGTGAAATCCCATAATTCAGAAGTTTAAGTGTATGACAATTGTCGCAAATGAAAACGTAGAACCACATGAACTCATGCAACTGTAAGATAGAGCTAACGTACGTGTCCAACAAAACATAGCACAAGAGATTCAATTCAATGGATTCGACCAAAAAATAGAAGAGAGATTCAATGGACTATAGCGACTAATGTTTTGGATTAACGAGCATTTTGGTTTGAAACTAACTTGTCAACATCTGCTTATATTTGACTAACAAGCTATTTTCAGGTCAAAAATACTTATCGACACCAAAAATCGTCGTCAAAAGACTCAAAACGGTACATTTGGCACAAAAAAAAAATCACGGTAGGATTATCTAACCGATTTGGATTTTCGGTAATAAGGTAGGTGATTTGTGACTCGTGAGGCCCACCATTTCTTCAGCTGAAACCCGGGCCTGGTTCGGGCCGGGCCAACCCGTATGGATGACCGTCTCGCAGTCGCTTATGCCTTCGTGTAAAATCGGCAAAACCGTAGTCCGTATCCGGACGGTAACCAAGAATCTTGTTTTCCCCCAAATCCCCCTCTCCCCGATCACTCTCCCTGATTTGGAAACCGCTCGATTCGAGATTGTCTTCAAGCTTCCATACCTAGGGTTTGATCTGCTTTGGGTAAGAAACGTTTTCTCCTTCACTTCTTCGTTTCTTAGCGCTGGTTCACCTTTCGTTCTGCTGCTTCGTCCTCTTTTTTTTTTTTTCTTTTTTTTTAACTTTTCCCGGATGCTTTGTCTGTTTGTGTGAAATAGAAACTGTTTGGGGAGTTTGCAGTTGAGATTCTGTCGACTGAGTAGGGAATTTAGCTTATTAGGTTTTTCAATTTGATCGTTTTCCTTCTTCTTTGGCGCTTCTTTTTTCTTGTTTTGAGAAATGCATAGGGGCGTGAGTGGCTGATTGTCAATTTGTCGTGTATGCGTTGTTTGTTTAGTTACTTCAATTTTGGTTTATATAAATTTTAAAAAAAATCACTGATCATGGGAAGAAATGGCAACCGGAATGCAATTTATTTGTTCTTTAGTTCTTTCATCTTGTTTTTTTTTTAATTGTTCAGAAATGGTATTAGGTTTTCTGTTGCAGGTTTTGAATTCTAGAGTATTGTAAGTTCAGTGTTGTGATCTCTGTTCTTGTGGTCATATATCAGATTGTCCCTTCCAATTCTTTCATATTCTGTTAATTATAGCGTCAACATTTGTTCTTTGGTATTGCAAATGCGCAGCTAGAAAGGCTTCTTGGTATATTAGATTTGTATCATCACACGATTATCTTTTGCATGCTATGATCAGTTTGTAATTATTTTCTTCAAGCTAATGTCATGAACTTGGTTTATCAAATTGACATCTGATCGGGAAGATGTTTTTTGCTTGATTTTAGTGTCCATTGTTGAGTTGTTGACAGTGGTATATGCATGACTTGATCAGCTTGCCTCGTGTATCTTCTTCCATTTTGCACGAGAAGCTCTTAGTCCTATCATTTGCTTCTGTCTCATTTTTTGAATCCTGTAAAATACTCTCAGTTTACCGGGGCTTTAGCCAAAAAAATGCAAGGAGGAGGAGGAGGAGGCAGGGATAGTTTTTTTCACCCATTTGGCAGCTTTGGTGGATTCCAAGGCTTTGGAGGCCATGGCAGTCTCGTACCTAATGTTTTTGGCGGAAGGAGTCTATTTGAGGATCCCTTCTTGTCAAGTCCATTTGGAGGTAGCCCATTTAGGAGCATGTTTGAATCTAGTTTCGACGGTCTTGGAGGGAGTCCATTTATAGGTACTCCTGCGGGATTCTTTGAGCACCAACATCCTATGATGCCCCATGCTCAGCCCTATCCTCCTCAGTCTAACCTACAGAGGGGTCCAATTATTGAAGAATTAGATTCAGATGACGAGAGGGCAGCTGATGAAGGTGCCACTCAGTGGAGAGACAACCCTCGAATGCATAGTAGGTCAGGACGGGAGCCTTTTGTTCAATATCCTGATGCTGCTGCAGAAGGTATGGCTTATTGATGCCTTCGTCTTGCATCTGGTTTTATGCAGATGTATCTTGTGTTTGTAATTAGTATTTATTGGTGATTATATTTGGTTGCAGAGAGGAGGAATAGGGAGATTCAAATCGGAAATGACTATAATAGGATGTGCAGTATGCAATCACAACCACAGTCTCAGTCCTTCTCCTTCCACAGCTCTTCTGTTACATATGGTGGTGGTAATGGATCGTATTACACTAAATCTTCAACCAGAAGAACAGGAAGTGATGGAGTAAGAACTCTGCTCGAGTTATATTATGTTATTAAGAACTTGTTGTAGCTTCATTTACCTTTATCATTTTGTGTCACACCATCTTGCCTTTCTTTATCTTGGTTAACATGCTATCACTTTTGTGTTCTAGGTGACATTTGAAGAGCACAAAGAAGCCGACAGCACTACAGGACAGGCACTTCATCAGGTCTCTAGGGGAATTTATGATAAGGTAGCAATCAAATGGAACTAATAATAGTATTCTTTCATCATTGCTTCTGTTCTTAGCTTTAGTTCGGACGATTATATATTTAGTTAATACTTAATCTTCACATCATGAAGCAGTTGAAAGTAAAGAGTGCTTTTTTTCCCCCCTTTGTAGGGCCATACCTTGACAAGGAACCTCCATTCAGATGGTAAAGTGGATAATATGCAAACACTGCACAACCTCAACCAAGGTATTGCTGTGTTAAGTTGGAGTATCTGACTGACCGAGTCTATATCAGTGCTGGTGTTGATTAGTTATTGGCTTGAATTATCTGCAGATGAACTTGCTGGTTTTGAAGAAACATGGAAGGGGAAAGCTAAAAAGCATTTGCCTGCCGTGATCGAGAGAATGAATGTGCTTGATAATGCTGGTAAGAATTCAGGTTGGTTTGCCTATGTCGTGGTTGTAGTACACTAGTACCATGCGAAAATAGAAGAGCAAATAATAACTTTTAACCCTCCATTTCTTGGTGATCCAATCTGTTTTTCCGGACGAACCTACACAGTACACATACACCAAGTATATACTTTAAATTCTGCACCAGTAATTAAAACTCGCCATGTGTAATTAAAGTAAAATGAATTAAAACTCGCCATGGCCAACTCTCCTAAGCTCCCTTTCTCCGAGCAAGTTTTTAGTTTGTTACTGCTGATTGCTGAGTATGCTGATTTACACATTGATATTGCCGATTAAGAGATTGTGTAATGGCTATTTGATTTTTTTCATTGATCTAATAGCTTAAAAAGGATCTCAGAGTTTTGTTAATTTTTCTTCCAATTCATACATATTGCTGAAATTTTCGTTGGATAAATTTGGTGTTGATTTTGGAACATATCTTCATTTGTAATTGCACTTGTATTAGAGGCTTCATTAGCACATATAATGTGGCCTTTTACTAAAGGTGCATAGAGAAATCGCTGTTAATTCAGTAGTGGCCAGACAACCATGGAGATGGATCCACAGATGAGTTGTTCACATTGCTTCTTGTCTACTAATTCCATCTCACATTGTACTCTCTCTCTCTCTTCTTTTTTTTTTGCAATGCAACAAGAAAGATAAGAAAAAGATGAAATTTAGAATATAGACAAGTATATTTTGAATCAAGTCATAGTTCTTACCCTTTCTAATTTATTTTCAATTATGTATAAATGTATGTTTTTGTTAATGCACTTGTATTATAATAGGCTGCATTATTACAAATAGTGTGACCTTTAAGTAATTGTGCATAGAGAAATGGCTGATAACTCAGCAGTGGCCAGACAACCATGGAGATTGATCCACAGATGAGTTGCTCACAGTGCTTCTGGTCTACTAATTCCATCTCACATTTAAGTGTTCTTTATAAATGCCAAAAGAATAATAATGCATTTTTTTTTTGGCAATTGGTGCGTTCGGGCAATCGATGTTTAGGGTTATGGGATGTGGTGTTGATTCATTTTGTCTATGCTTCTTTTCTGACTTATTCTGCCTCTTTATTGACTCTTCTGCCTTTTGTGTGATATGCTACCATGTGGTTCTTGTGTCCTATTGTTGTGATCTCCGGACCCGGTTAATCGCGGGATACACTGGGTTGTTGTTGTTTTAAATAAATATTGTATATCCATCAAAATATGAATGCATATATATAAATGGATAACTTGGAATATAGTGTGTATTGCAGAGAAATGTATAAATTTATATAACATATATATTTTGATCGATCTATTAATTTAATCTACATCAATTTTGAAATGAGTCAAGTATAAATTTTTAATTTAATATTAATTTGATATTTTATCTATACTTAAAATATGTTCAATTTTTATACTGTATTCAACAAGCTTTTAGTTAGTCTAATTGTCTATAATTACAAGGCATACCTAAAACATTGCTCAAAATAGTTTTTCAAATCTAATAGGCTCAGATATATTTTTTAGGAATCGCTTGGAGTCGGATAACATTGTCTATAGGTTCTATTACTCATTCTGATCTTAGAATTTGCAACCTGGTCCTAATTATAATTGATTGTTGTATGTTTAGTAATGAATACTCTGATTTGATAACATATATTTCTTAATCTTTTTTAATACAATCCTAAAATTTTATACACCTTAGCTAATGCATACCATATTCGACCAACCTTTTGCACATATGAGATATGAGTTTTCCCCTGTATTTGGAGTGAAAAAATTTGATCCTAAAGATCTATCTTCAAACCCTTCGAAAATCTAATCATAGAATCCCAATTTTAATACTGTAAATTTTATCAATGCATATAATAGTAAAGTTCATTAATTAGATTATACTGGCCTAATGAATTCCTTGCCATTTAAATTGAATTATACCTTATTAAAATTAAATTATACAAACGGCCGAATGCTGGAGTGGTTTTGAAACTTGTTATTTAAGTCAATACAACCAGGCCATTTAATAGTACTCATTTTTGTACATCTGTGTTTGTGATAGGTAGTGTAAAAACCAGGGTATACAATATCTGTATCAACCTCTGTTTAATCCTGAATGAGTATCCTGTATTATGGCCTATGTGTCTTCAAATATTTCAAGTCAATGAAGAGGCTTAATTTTTCTTTAGTTCGGAAAGTGTTGTTACCATATACAAGCTGTACACATTGACTGCTCCGGAAAAAGAAAAATCTCCTATAACCTCCACTGTTTTGTTGTATTGGGGTTTAGCCTTAATGTAGGTGCATTAACATTGCTTCTGTATCCATTCAGGGGCAAATAGCGGTGGACAGGACGGGCATACAAGCAGGGGAGGATGGGCGCTTCCTTCCACACAGCAACCTCAACCACATCCTAATTTGAAAAGGGTGAGGGAAAACGGTGTATCAGCATCAGATCCAATGGCATCTCAGTCACAATACTCAGGAAGGCGGATATACGAAAATGGCTCTCAAGGAAGAGCATGACCTTAAAAGGTATATATATATAAAATAAATCGGGTTTTTAATTGCATAGCGATCTTGAAGTCTCAACTATGGGTTTATAATCTGCTTCTGTTAGCACTTTGTATAGCCTGCCATACCTTCTAGGGTGTATACAAGAACAGGAGCTAGCATTCCAGAGATCTGTCTGTAAAAAGTAAAAATTGAATCTAGTTTTCGCGTATCGTACCGATATAATGCATGCAGAATGGTTTGCTAGATGCTTTCATGGTTTACAATTTATCTCATTCATGTTAAGTATACCGAGATGGATGCGCGCACAGGCTCAAGACCTCACTATTGGGATCTACTGGGCTTTATATTTGGTGTCAAGTGAATGAATGAACTACAATCATCAATAAGGTAAATAAATTCCAACTTATTTCAGAGATTATTTATTTTCTCAAGAAAAATATAATCACAGTAAAGATAAAAATGAGTTTTTCGCAATTATAGATCCTACCAACTATCCGACATGTCGACAATAAAAGGGTTGATCCAGAATGGCAGTCTTGAATTCGTGGGCCTTAAGTACGGCCCATCAAAGCGTGTAGACCTAAATTCATTAATTTTTTTTATACAATTAAGAGTTTTGAGTGTTGTCAAGTTTTACTTAACCACATCACCCAAACCCCCGGTGCCCTTGGGAATCGAGATAACGGTTTCGGATATCGCTAGTCTTTTTTGTACTTGTGCCTTCAAGAGTATCATCTTCTCGCACACCTCCAAATAGGAAAATCGGGTAGCTGATAGGCTAGCATATACTGGGTTATCCTTGTCGTTTGTTGAAGAGCGTGCTCCAACTGAGATCGTTGACATCGTCCGACAAAACGCTTTTGGACAATCACCCACAAATCTTTGTCTTGTATAAAAAAAAATCACCCAATAGTGTCTTTTTGGACCTTCAATAATGTCCTTTTAGATGAGAGAACTAGATAGTAAAGAGGGTAGTCTAGATCCAGAACGTGGCGAATCTAAGCTACATTGTTTACTACTTAGTTGGTCTCTTGAAACACATGGCAATAGAAAACCCTCTAGAATGTCTAAAGTAAACATTTGGAGTCTACAACTCTACAAGACACATCTCGATTGATCTCTCTGGTATAGTTTTCAAAAATGTTGATACGATTAATGATAATAAAACTGTCACATTTGACCTCAAACTTGAAAAGTCCAAGCTCTACCGTCTTTGTCTACCGCCTTTTGATTCCGAGGATAAAACTCAAACTGCGAAATTGGGTAGTTATACCCTTTTCAAGTTTTTTTTTGGTAAATGTACCTTTGAAGATTTTATTTTTGTTACGACCGATTTACTCTTGATTTGATTGCAACAACTAATCGTAGAATCTCTAATTAATTCTAATTTCATTGACGCTCATCCCATTCTTCCATCAACGCTCGTTCTTTTCCATTTCTCTCTCCAATTAAGTGACGATCATCCCATTGTATCTTCCTTGAAGCACGGTGATTGCGAAGATATTGAAGGTTGGTAAATTTGTTTTATTTGTTTATGTGATTGTCACTGTAACTTTTAGGGTATATTAAACTCTAATTTGAGAACCCTACTTCAATCACGGGAGTTATGCGCCTCAATACAGACACAAAAACTCGTCATCACCATTTGTGATTTTCAAAAAAGAACGACAATGCAGGGTAGATGAAATAACGAAGATATGGGGTAGATGGAAACTTCAGCGAATCAATATCTTACCTACGGATATTGTATTCGTTTCTCGTTAGTCAGGGACAATAATGTAGGTTATAATAATCGTTATCTATTTTTACAATAATTGTATGCTACTTTAATTGATACTTGTCTTTACCAGGATTCAGTCATTACAGAAAATCATTAATTACAATAATTGTATGCTATTGTAGTTGGTTATAGTAATGGGTACAAGAATTCGTTCATTACAAGAATTGTATGCTACTTTAGTTGGTTATAGTGATTTCTTATAATACAACTCTACAAGACAAATGTGGGTATATTTTATTTTTTTTATTTTTATTTTTATCAGGTAATAATTCGATGGCCAGACAGACCTGGCTCATCGAGAGGCCGACAAAGTCGGCAGACGGCGGACCGTCAAACATACAATCATAATAATAAAAAGGTGCGACACAAAGATGGCAACCAAACAGACACTAGAAGAACAGACGATCATAATCCATAAAAGCTGAGGACAACGAAGACAGAACGGAGCCAAGCGCAACCGAGAGATAACACCGCTGGCCAGCGGTACATCAGGAGTCTCCTGTGGGCGATGAAGACGAACCTTCGAGGAAATTTCCGTAATACGGAGTCGCCATGATACACACCGCCACGACCCTAGCCAGACCCGACACCGGACGCATGAGCCACAACTCAGATCAAAACCGCCAAGAACAACCAGAACAACTGTTGTGAACCACCTACGTAGAGAGCGCACCTACAACCCTTTTGGGAATTGATCAAGACCCTTTCGGAATTTTATCAAACCCTTTCAGATGGATTTACACACTGTCCCCTATTCGAGAATTGAATAAGACCCTTTCGACTTTTTTTTTTTTTTTACCAAAAATTAAGTTACCTCCCCTTGCAGCGCAAGGAAAGAAATTTTTTATTTTTTTTTTACCATCAATCTTGGCGTGCAAGGCCAGCGAAAGTCAACTTGCACGCCAAAGGGAAGATCTTGCACGCAAAGCTTGAGCCAGCAGCTGGCCGGACGACAGCTGAGATAGAAGTCGCCGGCAACCCAGGACGACGGCGAACCCGTTCGGAACGAAACCGGGAGACCAATCGAAGTGGGAGGGGCGAGAATTAGGATCACCATAAGCGGGATTTGGAGTCACCAGGAGGCGAGTTAGGGGGCACCGACCGGAGAGGGTGGCGCCGGATAGACCAGGCCCCAGGGGCAGAGCCATCTCCATCGAGAGGACGGGGACGACGCCAGAGCGGCCGACAGCCACCGAGGAGGCTTAACAAACGGCTGGCCAGAGACCGAGCCCAGCCCAGCGAGGACGATGAACACAGCCACCGGAACTCGAACAATTTGGCAAATTAGATTGGGGATTTTGTGATCGACTACAAATTCGACAGTCAAGGAGTAGTTGGCGGTGGAGGACACGGAGAGGAGGATCGCCAAGGAGCCGCCAACTCCGAGCAACTCCGGGGACACCAGGAAACACCATCACCATTCACCAAGAGGCAACGGTGAACACAGATCCGAGGAACGGGATGGAGGCTTCGGCAGCAACTAAAGATCCAAAGTAGTAGGGACGGAAGTGACCAAAGGGTGACCAGTGGGTACCCATAAACGCAATCCGACGTAGAATCGAAATTGATTAAAGATTGATTCAACCAAATCAACCAAGGATTTGGGATTTTTTCCTCAAAAGAGGGGTTTTCTCATCTCTTTCTCTCTCTAGACAAATGTGGGTATAGTAATGGGTAGAATATTTCATTCGTTACAGGAATTGATTACATGAATATTATTGTATTACAGGAGTGTGATATCTTCTAAGTAACTCATGACGTTGTATTACATGAATATTATCGTATTACATGAATTATTAAGGGTAAATTCCTTTGGTAGTCCCTAACCTTTAAGGGTTAGCCACTATCAGTCCCTAACCTTTTTAAGTGTTAATTTTAGTCCCTAACCTTTTACATATTGCTACTATTGGTCCTTCCATCCAATTAAATGCCAACATTTTATTAAATGTACATTTTATAATTGTTTTTTCTAAATGAAAAACTATTTTAGTTATTGAGCCTCCTTATTAACTATTTTTATTTGTTATTTTAATACAAACTCTTGTATTAGAGTATAATTTATTATATTTTAAGATTTTTTACATATATATTCAAAATTTTATTTGTAAATTATAACTTCACACAATGAATGTGTAATGATCATAGGTCTAAGGGTACCCTAATGGGTGTTGGTATCATATTGATGTATAAATACTCAATGGGTTGTATTACACAAGGCATTATACCAATAATCAAATACATACTCTTAACCCTCTCATCTAATCTCTCTTTCCTCTTCCCTCAACCCCTCTAAACTCTATCTCTCTCAATCTCCTTCCTCTTCCTCTCTCAATCCCCATGGAAAGCTAAGCTTTCTCTATCCATGTCCTTTGGGACATAACAGAATGAGTTTTTAATGTGAAAATACTATATGTATTGATACATAATTAAAAAAATTAAAATATATGACTTAAAATCCAATAGGAAGAAGTCCTATATTAAATTTATTTGGGCATTTTTTTAATTATCCTATTTAAAGGAATACATTTATTTTACATAATTTATATGCTACATGTTTTTCAAAGATTGGTAAATGTAATAAGTACTCTATTTGTATCAAAATAGTGGATGTTTAATTTGTTGACACATTTTTTAATAAGTTAAAAACTACACATAAAATATTTTTTTAATAATTAGCAAGTGGGAAAAAATCAAATATTTTAAGATTAAGGTAATATTGAACGGGACCCCTAAAATTCATTAGACGTAAGTCACAGAACCATTTTCTAATCTCTCTTGGATTTATTTAGAAAATTAAATAATTTTATTATTTAGTTTAATTAGAAAATAGACGTGAGGACCAAATAGTAGCAATACCTAAAAGGTTAAGGACTAAAAGTAACACTTACAAAGGTTGGGGACCAATAGTGACTAACCCTTAAAGGTTAGGGACCACCAAAGGAATTTACCCAATTATTAATGTAACGTTAGAAAATTCTTGAAGTGGTACCCTAGAAAATTCTCCGTTGATAATAATCTCTTCATCCACAAATTCGTCTGCAGTAATCCAACTGAGTAGTTTTTAAAAGGATAAAGTTTGTCAAAATATCTTCATCCACCAATCTTTTTAAAAAAGGATAAAAAAAATTTGGATAAAATTTGATTTGTTAAAAATATCACCATCATCAATCATTTTTAAAAAGGATAAAAATTGATTTTAAGGGTAAATATGTAATATCCACCGTAAAAAACGTACAATTACCCAAAACAAAAATAAAGGAATACAATTACTTTAAAAAAACCTGAAAATGGTATACTCCACCCAATTTCCTCAAACTTGTTCCATTCATTTTTATATGACTTACCACGTTAAAAAATAATCATAAAAGAACAAACACAATGTAAGTGTTCTATTTTAGTCAAGAATCATCATAATTGGTATGTTGACCTTCATGATAAATCGGTGCAAATTTCCAATGTTCATGAAGGAGTTGTGTGTACGATCGCATGTACGCTAGTACATTAACACATAACGAAAGTGATAATTAACAATAAAAAGATTAGCCTACCAATTTATATATTCATTCCGTCTCACAATAGATGTCTTTTACTATTTATACGCGTTTTCTTAAAAAGTTAAAAACTATACTCCTTAAAAAATATACGTACATAAATAGTCAAAGACAACTATTATAGGACGGAGTGAGTATTAATTAGTGTCAATACATTGGGACATTTTTTTTTAGGCGAGGCAAGTTGATTTGAATTCAGATTAGTGTCACTAAGTTTTGATGAGTGTGAAGTGTGACTGCGTGAGGCAACTTGCCTACTAGTTTTTTTTTTTATTTTTTTTTTATCAGGTAATAGTTCGGGTGGAATTTGAATGTAAATTTATACCTGAAATAATTAAGCGATGCACCGAGGGAGGGAGCGGGGAAGATTGTAGAAGATTCACACTTTTTTTCTCTGGTTGGAAAAAACACACTATGCACTCTCTTTATGAAGCATTTATTTAGCATAATCACATCGAATATGTTTAATATGTGGTACACGCAACCCGATGCATTTCTTACATTATCTTCAATCCTCACAATCCCTGCCCAAACAAACACATCCTAAAGAATTCAAGTTTTAGCTACGTCATAGGCATTTCTCATACTCTTCATGACGGATCGTTTCAAAATCTTAGCTAAAGAAACAATTCAAGTTTTTTCAACAAAAGGTTCCATGAGGTTCACATCTTTGTGATATAAATTGACATAATATAATTTCATAAATGTTAAACTAATTAAAATAATTCAAGGTTTTTTTTTTCTAATTTTAAGAAAAATAATCTCATCAAAGCCATCACTAACAGCAATAATGTTAGATGAGAGATTATACATCACATTGGAAAGATCAAGCAACTGGAATCTGCTTTTGACCTTGTTCAATACAGACATTGCTACCGAGAAGCGAATCAAGTAGCCGACTTTATAGCTCGGAAGGGTATCATTAGTAATAGCTCTACTATCCCTTTTAATAGGGAACTTTGTACCATCATCCTTAGGGATGATCAAGGAGCCAGATTACAACTTGTGTAATCGCTCCTAATTCTTGCCTATTGTAAAAAAAAAAAAAAGAAGGGTATCATTCTTCTTAATTCCACCGATTATATGTTACAGTAGTATTTTTAGTCTAATTTACGGTTATAATTCATAAAATAAAGATAGGATACTTTGTTATAACCTCCCAAGGCAAACCTTAGAGCATGAGCAACCATATGTTTTAGCAACCTTAAAGTTGCTAAAAGGTAAGCCCATGGTTGTGGCCTTTACCTTAAGGTAAGAGGTGGGAAGGGGTTACCTTGGTAGAAAGAGGAACCTCTTCCCTTTTCTAATTTTTTTTATGATAAAGTAGGTTATATATTTTGCATTTAGATTTATTAGTTGTAATAGGATTTAAAATGAAATAAAAATATATTTATATTTCATTATTTTTTAAAATAAAATATCTCATTGGTTTAATTATTATTTTTCTATAATTTGAGCCCAATTTTATCCTATATATAACTTCATCTTGATCTATTGTAGTTGCACCTATTTTCTTAACTATGGATCACAATAATCCAAATACTCCACCCATTCCACATATGCCTTATTTTTTCGATTTGCAATAGTACGACAACTGGCTCTAGCATGGAGTGAAGAAATATTGTGGAAAATTATGATGACATGTATTATCATGCACAACATGATTGTCGAAGATGAGCGAGGCATGTATCAAGACCCATTTGATTTGAAGAATGATATTCGGGATAGACAAAATCATATGAATTTGAAGAATGATTTGGTTGAGCACTTGTTGAACCAATTCCAAGGCTATGATCCGAATTTATAGGTAGTTTTAGTATTTACGTATTTTTTAATGTTTTTAACTTTTTTTTTTAATCTAGATGTAATAAAATATATTTATATTAACTACTTGCTATTTTTATTTATTTATAAAATTATAAATAAAAATAATTCACAATAATATATGATGATACACATATAATAAAGGGAAAGATAAAAAGTGAAAATAAATTTGGAAAGAGGTAAAAGGGGTTTCCCATGGTTGTAGAGGTAAACTAGTAAGAATTATTTTAAAGAAAAAAATAAATAAGTTGTAAAGTTGTGATAGGAAGATGGAAAAAAATGAGAAAAGAGATTACCCCATGGTTGCGGATGGTCTTATGGATTCGAGCGGTTTAAACCCTCCCAGTCCTAAAAAAAATAAAAAATTATGTGTTTTTTTTTAAAATTCTTTTTAACTAATTTTAGAATATAAAAAATAGTTAATTACAAATCAACTCACTTTAGTTGGTAGAAAGTGCTATTTAAACTCTGAGATCAAAGTCAAACCCCCTTTACCTTTCTTTCTAAATAGTTTTTATTTATCTTAATTTTTTCCCATTAAAAATCAACAAATTGATTATTTTCTTATAGTTAAAATGTGTTTTTTTCCTACCCCTCTCACAATTGAATTATTTTAAATCTCTCTAAAAATTTAAAATTTCACTTGTTTATATAATGAATCAAAATGGACACGCGAGAAAGCACTATAATTCCAGCTAGAGATTCCCACTCCCACCCACATCTTCCCCGTCAGTAATTGTCCACTCCACAAATCATTCACCCCGCCGTCACGACGTCGTTTTTCTTCCCTTCACTCATCTGCAGCAGCTGAGCTCACTTGACCTCACAAAACGACGTCGTTTCCCACTCGTCCCATCACCGCCACTTCCCCTATAACCCGCTCCCACTATAAATCCCGAATCCGGAAAACGCAGATTCACAGAAACCAAACCAGAGAGATCGCACGAAAATGGGGAGACGACAACTAGACGAAGACCAGATCGCGTCGATGCGGGAGGCGTTCGCGCTCTTCGACGCCGACGGAGACGGCCAGATCTCCGCCGCCGATCTCGGAATCATCATGCGATCCCTCGGATCCAACCCGACGCAGGCTCAGCTCCGCCACATCCAGGAGCGGGAGAAGCTCTCCGGCGCTTTCGGATTCGATCGGTTCCTGGAGCTGATGTCCAACTATATGAAGCCGGAGAACTTCGAATCGGAGCTCCGGGATGCGTTCCGCGTCCTGGACAAGGACTGCTCCGGCTTCGTCGACGTTTCAGATCTGAGGCACATCCTCACCAGCATCGGCGAGCGGCTTGAGCCCGAAGAGTTCGACGAGTGGATCCGGGAGGTCGACGTCGCGTCTGACGGAAGGTTCCGGTACGATGAGTTTATTGCAGAGATGGTCGCCAAGTGATGCGTTTTGAAGATACTCCGTATTATCGGGTTCCGGTACGATGACTGTACCCCTAATAATACTCCGTATTTCTTACTGTAATATACACTTCCTGCCTTGTGGCTCCTTTGAATTTTGAACGACGTCGTTTTGCCTGCTGGGATTTAGATTCACAATTTCAATTTTCAAACCTCATTCTCTGATTTTGTGTGATAGTTAATCTAGCAACAATGGCATGAAAAATAAGATCCCCTGAAGGTGTTTAACGTCGGATGTGTTTCGGAAAACTCTAAATTAAGCTACAATCTTACTTTCCGTTACCCCATTAGTAACAATTGTGACTTGTGTCCACATTTTCTCTCTTTATATATCTTTTTTTTTATGACCTATATATCTTTTTGCTTGATCAAAGGGGAGATAAGTTATACATTTCAAGCAAAAAGATAAATAGGTCATAAAAGGAGAGATAAACAAATCACTCTTGACAATACCAGTACCAATTTATTTTTGCCAAAAACACCTTAATAATGCATAGTCAGTTAAGGACTCAACTCAAGACATTGGTTAGTATAATTGCTAGAATGGGAATGGAGATGGAATAAGAAAATCATGATGACTCATTTTTGTTATATAATTATCACTATTTTATTATCCCTTTTTTTTTTTTACGAATGCATGCCCAACGGGCCGCCCTAAGATTAGTAACAATTTTATTTTAATGTTGTTAATCAGATTAGTAACTCGTGAGTCACAAGTTGTAAGTTGCGACTTACACCTTTTAAGGATGGGAAGTGAAGGAAAAGTAAATTATGTGTTTGGGTGAACAATTTAAAGGAAGAGAAGGAATCTGAAATTTGAGTAACCGCTTAATTCCGTGGGATTTCACAGTCCATCAAAAGTGTGAAATTTGGTGGGAAAGTGAAATTCCTACCCCTTCCCTTCCTTTCCCCTCTTCAATTTCCCATTCCTCCCTTCCCCTAAAAAACCCATAAGCCAAACAGAGGATTAGCGAAAGTTAGATTTTACGGATTTTGGGTTTCATTTGTTTGGGTGATTTTAGAAGTCCCATGGGCCAACCGGCCCATTTTATTCTCTCTCTCTCTCCCTTGTTAGTTAACCATTGGCGCCTCTTGAGTATGATGATTGATGAATGATTGAATGATTTCCTCTTGTTCCTTCCCAAGCTTCTCTTGTATGATGTATATATGTCTGACTCTTCAAACAATTCTCTTTCTTGCATAGTCAATGGCAGATTTTCAGTGACCAACACCCCAATTGATCCATCCACCAATGGTTATGCAATTGAATTGTTATATATCCATGTCCAACTCATCAAGATTCCAACTTGATGGCAACCCACTTCCTACTCTCACATCACAATAACGTATCCAATGTGCCCAAAAAATAATAACGTATCTAATGTGCCATCCATCATCCAACTCGTTCTCCCCTTTAATTTCCACTTGCAAGCTTATCCAATTGCCCTTCCCATTTCCCCTTTGGCGCTTGACCTTCAAAACCCCTTTCTCTAGGTCAATTATCTTCCAGGTGAGGGTTTTGTTGGTTTATGCCTAATTCCATTTTCTCAGTGCTGTATCTTTGATTGTGTAAATCTTGATCATCAAGTTTGTGGGTGATCCCTAAATATGTCTCATTGCTCACATGTTCACACTTCCTCTTGCAATTGCTCAAGTTATGGGCAAGGGCTTGAGTTTGCCCCATTTGACACTTCCAACCAGTCCCTAAAAGTCCTCCTCTTACATGGCCACTTGGATATTTGGATCAAAGGGGCAACTAACCTGCCCAACCTGGATTCATTTCACATGAGCTTAGCTGGGATTATTGGCAAATCTGGGAAGAACACAAGTGATCCATATGTAACTGTTTCCGTGTCTGGTTGCATTGTTGCAAGGACTTTTGTCATCAACAACAGCGAGAATCCGGTCTGGATGCAGCACTTCTTTGTGCCTGTTGCACATAGTGCTGCTGAGTTGCACTTTGTTGTCAAAGACGATGATTTTGTGGGCTCCCAGATCATAGGTGCCATTGGGATCCCAGTGCAGCAACTGTATAGTGGGCAACGTATTGAAGGGACATTTCCGATTCTTAACGAGAAGCGAAAGCAATGGCATTCAGGGGCTTCTTTAAGTTTGTCTGTTCAGTACTATCCAGTGGAGAGGATGACTCTCTACAATCAGGGTATTGGGTCCGGTCCTGAATATTATGGGGTCCCGGGAACGTATTTTCCGCTTAGAAGAGGCGGTAATCTTACGCTTTATCAAGATGCTCATGTTGAGGATGATATGTTACCTAATTTCAAGCTTGACCATGGCATGCTTTATGAGCACGGAAAGTGCTGGCGTGACATTTTTCAGGCGATTTGTGATGCGCGTCACTTGGTGTATATTGTTGGGTGGTCTGTTTTCCACGTAGTTAGATTGGTTCGTGACGCTCAAACTGCAACAGATTCTCAATTAGGACATCTTCTGAAGTCTAAAGCACAAGAGGGTGTTAGAGTTCTGCTCCTTGTGTGGGATGACCCTACTTCAACGAAAATCTGGGGGTATGATCATGTAAGGGATCTCCCTCTACCTCACTTCACTTCATTCCTCATTTGCTACAAGTTATTTATGTATTGTTTATCATAGATTTACGCCTTCTAGAGTTAGATGACGTGTTCTGATCTTCATATAAATTTGTAGTGTTAAAGGATTAATGCCATAGAAATCAAACGTAAATTTGCATTCTGCTAACTTATGCTTATGTTATTTCTTTTCCTTGCATTTCCATAGGGTCAATTCGATAAGATTAACATGACATTATTGGCAAATGTTTTGCAGAGAAATGGAAAGTGCAAGCTTGCCTATAATTCTTATATCTGTTATGTAGAAGCTTTTATTGGATTAGCAACCCTTAACGTTCATGGACAGAAATGTTCTGTTTTAAGAAAAGCTCTACATCAGATACTTGTGTCTTCTGATGTATTGTGAACAAAGAGCTTTGTTCTCTTTAGTTCATGTTATACATGCTGTCAATTTGCTGATTTATAAGATCAGTATCCAAAGATGCTCATTAGAGTTTTCAAATTTCTTATGACTGCTAAAGATTTTAATTTGTATTAAAACCCAGTCTAGTGGTTTAAAACTTGAAAATGTTTCTGTTTATGGTATGTAGGAAGGCCTCTTGGGTACAAACGACGAAGTGACTCGTGATTTTTTCAAGGGATCAGCAGTTCATGTAATACTTTGTCCACGTTCTGGCGGGAAGGGGCGCAGCTTGATTGGGAAAACGGTGGGACACCTGCAGTTTATGTGGCATACATGTCTACATTAATTAATATCAGTACCTTGTTGTTATGGATACTGAATCCTATTTCCACTTATCAACAACCATGGATTGCTAAATGGATCAGAGATCCATTGAAATTGGTTCCAAGATGATTTTTTCTTGGGGGATAAAAATGAAACGAAGCTATAGCTGCTTTTATGTCTTCAAGTATGTCTTTATTGACACTTATGAATTAAAAATGGATGCTTTCTCATAAGGATTAGAAATTATAGATCCTAGAAGGCCAATGTTTTGTTGAAGATTGCTATAGTTACTTGCCTGCTGATATATCCTATTTTATCCCCCTTTTGTTATCAGGAAGCTGAAGCAATCTATACACATCATCAAAAGACCGTAATTGTAGATTCTGACGCGGGACATTACAGGAGAAAAATCGTAGCTTTTGTTGGAGGCCTCGACTTATGTGGTGGCCGGTATGATACTCCAGCACATCCCCTCTTCAGAACATTACAAACAGTTCACAAGGATGACTATCATAACCCAAACTATAAGGTAATCATTCAGTTGAGCTTCTCATCAATTGGTATAATTGAATGATTTATTATATGCTCATTTGTGTTTGGTAGTTATGAAAAGCGAGCTGAGATTACCATTTCACTGCAAGGACACGGTTCATCAAAATCACGAGTCATTAAAAAAAAAAATGTAAAGAGGTTCAAAGCATATAAATGCTAGAGCAAAAGTTTCCTTAACCTGAGAGTTAGGATTCAATGATTATAGTTGGTAATATAATCAGCTCTTAGAAATGTGATGCTTAAATTTGTTTCTTTGTTCCTATTGTTTGACAAAACTGTACCATTGTGGGATAGGGAAATACCGACGGTTGTCCTAGGGAACCATGGCATGACTTACACTGCCGAATCGATGGTGCAGCTGCATATGATGTTCTGGCTAACTTTGAGGACCGTTGGATGCGAGCTTCAAAACCCCGTGGAATCCGGAAGATGATGTCATCTCATGAAGATTACTTGCTCAAAATTGATAGGATTCCAAACATTATCGGGCTGGCAGAAATTTCTTCTATGCAATATTGTGAAAGAGAGGGCTGGCATATCCAAGTAACTCTTAAATCATTTATGTTCTTTGTTATTTACCTTCCTCTTAAGTGTTTTATCTCTTAACATCTGTTCTCATTGATTCGGTACAACAACATTGCAGGTCTTCCGTTCCATAGACTCCAATTCTGTGAAAAGCTTTCCAAAAGATCCAAACGATGCAAAAGAGATGGTTGTGCAAATTTTTCTCTTTTGTTTTTTTATTTAACCTTTACATCTTGCATGTTCTTGCTTCCTATGGTCTATGGAGTTCGCTGAATCGGAATTCCTTTTGCTGTGATAGAACCTGCTATGTGGAAAGAATGTACTCATAGATATGAGTATTCAGACAGCTTATGTGCATGCCATTCGTGCCGCCCAACATTTCATTTACATTGAGAATCAATACTTCCTTGGTTCTTCATATTACTGGGATTCATACAAAGACTTGGGTGAGGATCTGTTGCCGACTTCCATTGAAGACTGTTGATGAAAAGCAAAATCACACTAGTTGCATTAGGAGTTTAGGACCTTACTTATTCCGTAATTTTGCTTATGCAACTGTCATAGCTAGGTGGATCAAGAAGCCTAAGCTTGATAAAGTGATATGCTTATTCTGATTCTTTTTGTTGAGCAGGAGCAAATAATTTGGTACCAATTGAAATTGCATTTAAGATTGCTAATAAAATCAGAGCTCATGAAAGATTTGCTGCATATGTCGTCGTTCCAATGTGGCCAGAAGGCGATCCTAAAGGCATTCCAACACAGCGGATTCTCTTCTTTCAGGTAACTTCTGAGTTCTGACTAGATACATTTTGTTAGCAACCAGACCGCTGTTTTAGCTGAATCCTTTTCCGCCATTGGTTCTTTTCTCTCCTATTTATAGTACCAAACGATGCAAATGATGTACGGGATCATTTATAAAGCACTGGAAGAAGTAGGACTCCAGGACAGATATGAGCCTCAGGATTACCTGAATTTCTTCTGTCTTGGCAACCGAGAAGCCAATGAAGGGTGTTGCTCGGGCAAAGCTGCTAAGCCTACTAATGCTTCTAACTCTCCTCAGGCATTTACATCTTGCCTTCCCTTCCTCTTTTACAATAATCCTTGAATTGTATTCTTGAAGTGATTTCTGTTTCCCTCTTTGAATAGGCACTGAGTAAGAAATATCGACGCTTCATGATCTATGTTCATTCCAAGGGGATGATTGTGGATGATGAGTATCTGATAATAGGGTCAGCAAACATCAATCAGCGTTCCATGGATGGCACTAGAGACTCTGAAATTGCAATGGGAGCTTATCAGCCGCATCACGCGTGGGCAAGAAAACACGATCATCCATACGGGCAGGTAAAGTTCATCTTACTATAGTTAGACAAACACCTTGACCTTGGCCAGATAACTTCATCCGTGGTTGAACAGATCTATGGGTATAGGATGTCACTGTGGGCAGAACACCTTGGCCAGCTCGATGAATGTTACAGGAGCCCGGAGAGCTTGGAGTGTGTGAGGAGGATACGGGCAATGGGGGAGGCGAACTGGCTGCAGTTTGCTGCGGAGGAGGTAACTGAAATGAAGAGCCATCTGCTGAAGTATCCTTTGGATGTGGATCGAACCGGGAAGGTGAAGCCACTCCAAGGGCACGAAACGTTCCCGGATTTTGGCGGGAAGATCATGGGGAGCTTTAACGGTATTCAGGAAAATCTTACCATTTGATAGAGAGAAGATAAGTTGTTGTTGGATTGTCTCATCTTTGATTCTCTCTTTATGGTAATGTTTATGTTATTTAGTGATCAAATTGAGCCTAAATTTATTAATTTACACGAAGTTTTGAATACCAAAAAAGAAACTTTTCAAGTCTAAAAACATATATGGATTCAAGGCATATTCATAATCATCTTCAGTCATTAAAATATAGAGCTTTTATTTATTGAAGTTGTAGTACTCCTTGCTAGCTATGGGCTATGGCTAACAGGGATGGTAAGCAATGGTTTAGCCTTGTGCAAAGTAATACCAAACACTTCTTGTCTTCTTCCATGTCCAAGTTCTCCGGTTCAACGCCATTTGCAAGCTTCCAATAGAAGGAATGGATCAAGGATCCCAATATCAGATGAACATTCCTGATGGCGAGCGGCAGGGCGCCGTTGTTCCGAGGGGCCCTGTGCTATTAGTTGTGCTAAAAATAAAATGATTCAAATCTAATGTATTAAAATTGCAGTGTGAATTGTGTGAATTTGTGTGAATTTGTGTGAATTGACATTGTGCGGGTGAAGCTTGACAATTTTGGAGCTTTAAGATAGCCTGAAACACACAACACACAATCAATAAATTACAATTCACGCAAGAAGATAAATTTTGAAACAAAATCTCTCATTGAATTCCTTATTTGATGAAATTTCAAACTGGAGATGAAAATGAATCTCTTATTGAATCCCTAATTTCAAACAAAATTGAATCCCTAATAAAACAAAATTGAAATATGAGAGACTGGAGATGAAATTTCAAATAAATTGAAGATGAAATTGAATGTTAATTCACTAGATAAAAGTAACAAACCTGGAAGAATTGAAGGTTGTGAATGAATGGAAGAAGACGCCCAAATTTATAAGTTGAGCCGCTCTCATATCCCCGTTGGGATTTCTCAACAAAAATCTTTAGGAAATCAACTGAATCGCATGATTTCACGCTTGACATTAGTGAGGGATTGAGATTTGAGATATTGGGAGTAGAGGGGAAGGTAAATCGTTGCAGAATTTACAAACGAATTTTAAGGGGATGAACTGATGAAGTTTGAAGGTCCAAGGAGAGGGAGAATTTAATGCTTGCGGCAAGCGTGCTGCGTTGGTTATGTTGCCTGTGTAATTAAATTCAAGGGAAAATGACCAAAAATAATACGAACTATCAACAGTGAACCAAAAATAATACCAACTTTCAAAACTACTCATTCATATACAAACTATAACACATTAAACCAAAATTGATACATTGTCCAAAATTCACAAACTCTAAATTCATTTAGACTGAGTATATAATTAATGATAAATTGTGATCAAAATTGTAATTTAACAATTTCATCATCTCCCCCTCCGTAGTTGAAGGCAGCTATGGCGGAGGTACGATCTAACCGGAAGAGAGCGGCCGGCGACGACAACGAACGGAGGCAGGCGAGGCCGGAGTCAGCGGGATGACGAGCAGACGGGAAGGCATCGACGCTGCTCCAGAACGGCGATGGAGGTGCAGAACGGGTTGGTTGATTTCTGCCATTGAAGAGGACCTTCTCCTCATGTAATGGCTGGTTGAATTCCTCCATTAAATAGGACCTTCTCCTCTCCATGTCTCTCCCCAAGCAGCCACTGCGCTTGGTAGCAACCGTTGAAAGAACAACGATTCCTCACGAAGCCATGTCGGAACCGACTCGAAACACCACCGAGAACAGGGAGGCCAAGGTAGCCAAATTAAAGGCCGAATCCGTGAGAGCGATTAATGGGGACCCAAAATCAGCCAGAAATCCAGCCGAAAGAGAAGATGTTGGAGCCCGATCCAAGCAAAGTCGATCAGATTAGGGTTTGGAGAAAAAATTGGGCAAAAGGTTCTGTGTGGGGAAGAAGATGGGGGAAGGGAATTTTTTTTTTTGATTTTATTAAATTTTCCCAAACTTTCTAAGTAATTGTAATTTTAGATCAAAATTTTTTATAGTTTGTTAATTTTGGACCTTGTATCGATTTTGGTTTAATATGTTATAGTTTGTATACGAATTGGTAATTTTGATAGTTCGTATTATTTTTGGTTCACCGTTGATAGTTCGTATTATTACGGGTCATTTTTCCTAAATTCAATGACAGTGGTGAGGACTTTAGATTTATTTTTTCATAGATAGTACCGTATACTACGGTCCGTAGTATAATAAAAAAAATATGGCCCCCTAGGGCCCTGTGCTGTTGGGACTTTTGCACAGGCTTAATAACGGGCCTGGCGAGCGGGAGGCCGGGACACAACCTGCGGCCTCCGCCAAAGGCGAGTAACTCAAAATGCAAGCCCTTGAAGTCAATCTCCGATCCCAAGAACCTCTCTGGCTCAAAAGAGTAAGGCCTCTCCCACACGCTTGGGTCCCTCCCAATGGCCCATGCATTGATCAACACTTGAGAGTCCTTTGGCACCTGGAAGCCACACAACTCAATATTCGAGCTTGCTAATCTCGACATCAAGAATGGCGCCGGAGGATGCATCCTTCGGGTTTCCTTTACTACTGCTTGCAGATACGGAAGCCTTGCGGTGTCTTCTTCCTTAAGGCGATTTCCTCTACCGACAATCTGGAGAAGCTCTTCTTGTGCTTTCTTCATTTTGTTTGGGTCGCGTAGTGGCTCTGCCATTGCCCACTCTATAGTGCCTGATGTTGTATCAGTCCTGCAATAAATAAGTCCTGAAAATTTCCACAAATATATAAGATCATGAAGAGCTGATTAATTCAGTGGCAGATCCTGAAACTGTTGATTGGGGGGGGGGGGGGGAAATTACCATAAATTTCTTTTTCGAAAAATTATCAATATTATGGATATGTAACTAGAATAAAAACATAAATTGTGCCTGCTTTATTTCATTGTTTTCAAATATTTCAATATAATTAACCTTCTAATATGAAGGTTTCAGGTATAATTATATTATTAATTAAGGCATGAAGTTTAACAAACGATAATTACGATAAAAGTATATCAGTCTGGTAGATGATGTAAGAAATAATTTACATATGTTCAGTCATGAAAATTGAAATGCTTGTAACTTTTTGCTCAGATATTGGATTTGAGCTTATAATATATCAAATCGAAGCTATCGGCGAGAGGAATATCTATGTTAAATTTTATTTATGAGCTGATTGCATGTTGAAAATTGAAAAATATTGGGGGAAGAAGGATTAATTTGAGTTAGCATTAGTGAATGCATTGTGCAGGACATTCCAAACTCCTCCTTTTTGTCTTGGTTCTCTTGAGAAGGGCATCTAATACATCATTGCTTTCAGCCACCATTCGATCAGCCCCTTTGGCCAATCGCTCGTCTACTATTCTCTGAAAAAAAGATTTGGTCTTTGCACATGTCTCCTTCATTCTAAGCCTAATCCTTTGGAGATCTAGACCTTTCAACAAGGGAAAGTAATCCCCAATGATAGTCTCACTTAATATGGACAATTGTTGTAAGATGCTTTCCCTGAACTCGCGGCAAAAGGCTGAATTAGGGTCTTCTAAATCCAAAGAGAGGATGGTGTTGGAGATTAAATTCAGATTTGAGGAAAACACTGCCTCACTAATATTGACTGAGCTGCCATCTCGACGACACCCATCGATGTATGAGATCAGCTCCTCCACCTTCTTCTGTCTAATGTGCTTGCTACCATCCAAACCTCTATTCGAAAACAACTGTAGATTGAAAATACAATCTTATTTAACTTGCTAGGATCCAAACTTCTGTGACAACAAAGATATCAGTATCGAATGATATCTGATACTAAGATCTCAAGTGGTATCAATCCTATATGGATTATACAAAAAAAACTATGTATTGGATATTGGGGTTATATCTGGATATCAATACCAAACGTGGCCTAAGATAGGACTCACTTAGGTGCTGCGCGCAGAGTTTGCGGACGTTTCGCCAATGAGGTGACTTGGCAGGGAGAAAGGCCACGGAGAAGTCGCTGCAGTGACATGAATTGATGGCGTCAGGCACCCACCTATTGCAGAAGACGAGGTCGTGCTTTTGGAGGATCTGTTGAGCAGCAAAGGGCGACGACCCGACAATGGTAGTAAGGCTTCCGAGCTAGAGGGACATCAAGGGGCCATGGATCTTGGCAAGATCGGCTAAGGATTTGTGTGAGGATTTGCCAGCTAGATTGAGGAGGTTGTCGATGATGGGCAACCGGAAGGGTCCCGGCGGTAAGTTTCTGGGCGTCTTGAAGAGCTTGATGAACAACCAATACTGAAATGGTATCAGGAGGAGGAGGACCCCCAAGATCGGCTAAGGATTTGTGTTGTTTTTCTGTTGCATACATTGGGCATCTGTGTTGTCGTCGGTAATTCAGTATGTGGTGTTGTCATAGGTATTTTTTTGTGATTAGTGTTACCCATGGATTGTCACTTTTCATTTTACACACAATTCTTTCTCCGTTAAATTTTATATTTTCAATTTTTTTTTTATGACGAGGAACCACATTTGACGGTAAACCCCGAGCACGTGACCGAACCGACAAGAGCCACGTACCAGGTAAACCGGCTTGCGCCGACCGGCTCGACCCACTGGTAGGGAGCAAGACAAACCTTAGATGGAAATCCCAAGGAAAGGGGCGGAGGTCGGGATCGATTTGGAGCATCATATTTTCAATTTAAAAAACATTGATTCTACACCTTTCAAAATTCAAATGCCACATTTTTATTTTTATGAACTTTAATATGACAAAATCCTTCACTAGGTGTGTCCAAATTTTAAAAGGTAAATTACAGAAAACTACCTGCACACACTAAGGGTGTGTTTAGATTCCAAATGCATTATCATTATAATGCAAAATGATAAGGCGGTGTTTGATTAACAAAAATATTAAGGCGTTTAAATTATGATATTTTTGAATTCTACGATATATTAATTAACATGCAATTATTTTATCTCGATTTATGTGATTATTTGGTTAAATTACGGTTTTACTTCGATTTTTATTTTTACAACCAAACGGACACATAAAACGAGGTAAAATAATTGCATTATAATAAAAATGCATTGGAATCCAAACAAACCCTAAATATTGATGAGAAAATGGTACCCAATATACCCCTTTATCATCCTCTTTGCAAAAATGTTTCTCCCCCATACAAAATTAGTTAAATGTCAAAAAGTAACTTTTATTTGCAAAAATAACAAGTCACCCTTACCCATTATAGTGGGTTAAAATTTTTGAAGGGAGTTTGAAATTTTGGAGTTGGTTTGGGCGGGATTTATGGCAAAGCAAAGGAGGGAGAGAGAGAGAGTTCACAACAACTGAACAGGAGAAGGAAGAAGGGGAAGTGGAGGCCTGAGGCTAGGGCTGCTATGTGAGCTGAACAGCTCAAGCTCGGCTTGAAAAAGCTCGAGCTCGGCTCGTTCGAAACCCTTAAACAAGCCGAGCTTGAACAAGGATTTGAGCTCGAGACAAGCCCGAGCTCGAGCCGAGCCGAACTCAAAAGCTCGTGAGTTTGAAAAATATGTTCCTAGGGAGGCTAGGGCAAATAAGGCCCAATTTACCCCGGCCCAAATCTTGTCACTTTTAATATTTGTAAAACCTAGCCGCAGTCACCCTCGTTCCCATTTGTACTGATTTCTCTCTCTCCTACCGTTCTCTTGTCTGCTCTCTCTCTCTCTCTCTGAGTCTCATCGTCGTCGCCGATAGCCGACGTTCCTGTCCGGCTCTCCGGCTCTTCTTATATACCTAACCCAAATCAGCCTCTTCCATAGTTCCATGGGATTGAGTTTGTTTGTTTTCGCCTTCGTCTCTATCTTGTACTAAGATTTCAGCCTCTTCATATTTTCAACTTCGTTCAATTGAGGTCAATGAACTGGTGGTTTGGTGTTTCTCCTTCCTCCAAAGGACTGTCAGCGACGGACGGCTCGTTTCTAGCCCAAAGCGGTGGGTTCGGCCATATCTGAATGAGGGGTTTTGCTTTCATTTCGATTTTGTTAAACAGATTTGAAGATCTGTCGGCTGGTGTCTGCGACTGGTGGTTGAAATCTCTTTAGGGCTGCTCTCTAATTTTTATACTCTCCCTTTAAGATCTTTTAGTTTCTTTGTTTGATTTTTTATGTTGGATTTTGGCTAAGCAAGGTGTATTCAGTTTGTATGCTTTTTGCTTAGTCTGTATTCTTGTTGCTGCTGCTTAGTTTGTAAAGTTCATTATTGAAGACAAATTTTGTATTCTCTGTTTTACTATTTACTCCTAATATATATATACACACACACACACAATATGTTTGGAGTATTTACTCCTAATATATGCGGATTGCGGAGTATAGTATATCGTATATATACAGATACATCCGTTTCAAGGTATATATACAGATACACGAGCTGAACAAACGAGCTTGAACGAGCCCAACTATTGAGCTTGAACGAGCTTAGGCTTGTTCGTTTGGCTTGACCGAGCCTATCAAGCCGAGCTCGATCATGTGGTAGGGCTCGCGAGCCGAGCTTGAACACTAAAAAAAGCTCGTATAAATTTTGGGCTCGAGCTCGACTCGGCTCGTTTCCCTTTCGAGCCAAGCTTGAACATGTCAAGCTCGGCTCGATCGGCTCGAATAACACCCCTACTTGAGGCTGACGGCGGCGGGGTGGAGGGCGACGGTCGTGGTGGTTCTTCCTCTTCTCTCTCTCTCTCTCTCTCTCTCTCTCTCTCTCTCTCTCTCTCTCTCTCTCTTGGATTTTGTGAAAGGGGAAATGGAAATGTGTGGAAGTCGGTCGGATTTGTTGAGATGGAGGGAGATTTGTGGAGGAAGGGTGGTAGTCTGGTAGAGATGGATGGATGGGGTTCACTCCGGCCACGACGACTCTTTGCCTCGCCGAACACCAAGGTGAAGCGGATGGTTGAACAGTGGAGGGTTTAACAGGGGTTAGTCTTATATTGGCTAAGAGATCGTAGTTAGTGGCTAGGGAAAAGTAGTTACTGGCTAGTAAGCTTAAATCGTAACTTTTTCTTTCTTTTTTTTTGGCGGGAGTTTGAAATTTTGGAGGTGTGTTTGGGCGGGATTTAAGACAAAGCAAATGAGGGAGAGTGAGGGAGAGAGAGAGGGTTCACAACAGCCGAACAGGAGAAGGAAGAAGGGGAAGTTGAGGCCTGAGGCTAACGACGGCAGGGTGGAGGGCGGCGGTCGTGGTGGCTCTTCCTCTTTTTTTTTTTTTTTGATTTTGTGAAAGGGAAAATGGAAATGTGTGGAGGTCGGTCGGATTTGTGGAGATGGAAGGAGATTTGTGGAGAAATGGCGGTAGATATGGATGGAGGGGGTTCCCTCCGGCCACAACATGCAGCTCTTTTCCTCGTCGGACACCAAGGTGAAGTGGAGGGTTGAACAGGGGTTAATCTTATATTGGCTAAGAGATCGTAGTTACTGTCTAGGCAAGAGTAGTTATTGGCTAGGCAAAAATAGTTACTGGCTAATAAGCGTAAATCGTAAATTGAGATCAAGATACGATGTAGACCCAACTTTACTTCGAAATATTTTTTTTCATAAACATGTATAAAGTGGGTGTCTATAGATAGATAAAATTAAATTAAGTTCAAAAATATATTTATTTTTTAATTTTAACAAATAAAAATGGTCAAAAATTAGTTTAAAACAATTAAAGTGGGTCTCCATCTCTCCTCCTCCTCTCTCGCCTTGGTTACCTTTAACCTATTGGGAAGGTGCCCAAATTTTTTGCAAAAATGACATTTTATCATTCCAATGCAAATAATCCACTCCATGATTATTTTTGCAAAGTTGGGTGTGAATTGATATATTGGTGCAAATCATCCAATATTGATTGGGAGTGGTTCTTTTGGTAATTCAACGGCATGTTCCTTTGAGAATTCTCCTATCCCTCTGTTCTCGTCGTCTGCAATGCTTGTTGGTAGTCAGAAGATATATTAAAAAACTGTAACTTGTAGGTTGTACAGATGGATATATTAGTTTTGAAAATATTCAATAAGTGTGGAGAGAGTTGCATCCATCGATCGATCATATATTCATATATAAACAAACATGATTTTGTTAATCAGTAGAATCCCCGGCCCCAAGATCTCGGCACTAGCCCCTCACCCTTTTAATTATGGGATCAGTGCTCACTGCATACAAAGAGATTAGAATCGATCGATCGATCCTTGATTTCTTATTCTAAATACTACCCATGTGACCGGTTCAGCTAAGTCTTTTACTTCTTCATTCTTACTTACGATCGTATTGCTTTTAGATGGTTGTTTGGTGGTTAGTTACTTAGTTATTGCCTCAACTCACAACACACAACTTGAACCAAATTAGCAAACTTGCAATATGAATCCTCAAGTCCAAAACGTAACATACTATATATATATAGATTCGTAAACATCTTCAGTTATTCAAAGATAAATCATTTATTTATTGAACCAAACTGCATATCAAGAGTTGTAGTACTCCTATAGTCCTATAGCTAGCTATGGGCTATGGCTAACCGGAATCGTAAGCAATGGTTTAGCCTTGTGCAAGGTAATACCAAACTCTTCATCCATGTCCAAGTTCTCCGGTTCAACGCCATTTGCAAGCTTCCAATCGAAGGAATGGATCAAGGATCCCAATATCAGATAAACATTCCTGGTGGCGAGCGGGAGGCCAGGACACATCCTGCGGCCTCCCCCAAAGCTGGCTAACTCAAAATGCAAGCCCTTGAAGTCGATCTCTGATCCCAAGAACCTCTCTGGCTCGAAAGAGTAAGGCCTCTCCCACACGCTTGGGTCCCTCCCAATGGCCCATACATTGACCAACACTTGAGAGTCCTTTGGCACCTGGAAGCCACACAGCTCAACATTCGAGCTTGCTAATCTCGGGATCAAGAACGGCACTACAGGATGTAGCCTTAGGGTTTCCTTTACTACTGCTTGCAGATACGGAAGCCTCACGGTGTCTTCTTCCTTAAGGCAACTTCCTCTACCGATAATCCGGAGGAGCTCTTCCTGTGCTTTCTTCAGCTTGTTTGGAGCTCGTAGTAGCTCCGCCATTGCCCACTCTATAGTGCCTGATGTTGTATCAGTTCCACCAACAAACAACTCCTGAAAAATTCCACAAAAATAGTTAACATCATGAAGATCTATCCATCTCATTGTCCAAAAATGTAATTTGAGCTACCATTAGTGATTGTATTGTGTATTGTATTCCAAACTCCTCCCCTTTTTCTTGGTTCATCTTGAGAAAGGCATCCAATACATCATTGCTTTCTTCATCAGCCCCTTTTGCTAATCGCTCGTCGATTATACTCTGAAAAAAGGCTATGGTCTTTGAACGACTCTCCTCCATTCTACGCCGAATCCTTTGGAGATCTAAGCCTTTCAACAAGGGAAAGTAATCCCCAATGTTAGGCTCACTTAATATGGACAGTGTAAGATCATGAGATTGATTGTAATGTCCTCCTTGAGGGTTTCCATTCATTGATATAACATATATATAGGTTACAAGGTATTGGGCCTTAACGGGCTTTCAGCCCACTATACAATAGGAGACCTATGTAATCTATCAAACCCCCGCAGTCGAAACGGGAGGGGTCCGTACAGTGAGACTGGAACGAAAATCAATGAATAACTGTCTAGGTAAACCCTTGGTGAATATATCAGCGTACTGATAAGAGGACGGGACATGTAGAACGCGGACATGTCCAATGGCAACCTTGTCCCTGACGAAGTGGAGATCAAGCTCAATGTGCTTCGTGCGTTGATGTTGGACTGGGTTGCTAGCCAGGTAGACGGCGGAGACGTTGTCAGTGTAGACCAGAGTGGCCTTCTGTAAGGGGCATCGTAGCTCAAGCAGGAGATTGCGGAGCCAAGAGCACTCAGAGACAACGTTGGCAACACCCCTGTATTCGGCTTCAGCGCTGGAGCGAGACACGACGGACTGACGTTTGGCTGACCAAGACACAAGAGTGTCATTGAGGAAGACATAGTAACCAGACGTGGAGCGACGTGTGTCTGGACAACCACCCCAATCCGCATCAGTGTATGCCACAAGATCAAGCTTAGAGGAAGGAGTGATGGTGGTGCCGAGCTCGAGGGTGCCGCTGATGTACCGAATGATCCGCTTTAAAGCCTGAAAATGAGGTTCCCTAGGGGCATGCATGAACAAGCAGATCTGCTGGACGGCGTAACTGATATCAGGCCTGGTGAAAGTGAGATACTGAAGAGCACCAGCGAGGCTCCTGTACAGTGTTGGATCATCAACCAAAGGACCAGAATGAGCACTGAGCTTGTTGGATGTATCGACTGGGGTTGCGACGGGATTGCAGTTGACCATCTTAGCACGAGCAACAATCTCAGCAACATACTTACTCTGTGAGAGAAACAGACCAGACGCATGCCGCTGAACGGCAACTCCCAAGAAGTAAGACAACGGACCCAGATCAGACATGGCGAATTCTGCACTCAATCTCGAGATGATGGACGTTCGAAGAGCATCAGAAGAGGCTGTGAGAATGATGTCGTCTACATAGAGCAGCAGGAAAGCCAAGTCCGAGCCTCTGCGATAGATAAACAGAGACGTATCCGATCGGCTGCCAGTGAAACCCAAGCGGAGCAGATGAGACGCAAACCGCTGGAACCATGCCCGTGGAGCCTGTTTCAGACCATACAGAGAGCGCTTGAGGAGACAGACATGCTGTGGACGCTCAGCATCAGCAAACCCCGGAGGCTGAAACATGTAAACCGTCTCATTCAGATGACCATGCAGAAAGGCGTTCTTGACATCCAGCTGATGGATGCCCCAGTTGCGCGACAGAGCCAGACTCAGGACCACTCGGATAGTGGCAGGCTTGACCACAGGGCTGAAGGTCTCATCACAATCAACACCGGCCTGTTGAGATCTACCGTTAACCACCAGACGGGCCTTGTAGCGCTCCAATGTCCCATCAGAGCGGAACTTGTGACGGAAGAGCCACATACATCGAATGACGTTCGCCTCAGGAGGGCGAGGCACAAGAACCCAAGTACCATTCTTCGTAAGGGCCCTGTATTCGTCGAGCATAGCCGCCTGCCAATTCGGGTCTAGGAGGGCTATTTTGTGGGAGGTGGGAACGGGGGAGAGGGGGGTCTGGGTGGAGGCAGAGGGTGAAAGGGAGTCGGGAAGGATGGGGGCAGGAAAGGAACGGGGGAAGGACGCGGGCACGCCAGCCGGGGACGCAGGGGCGCCAGGGTGGGGCGCGGGCGCGCCAGGTTGGGGCGCGGGCGCGCCAGGTTGGGGCGTGGGCGCGCCATCTTGGGGCGGGGATGTTGGCGGAGGGGATGTGGGGTGTATAGCGGGGTGATGGTCGGTGGTCATGGAGACGATCTGTCGGGGTCTGAAGACACCGGAGACGCTGCGGGTGTGAGGTCTGGTTGTGGGGGGTGGCGAGGGAGGTGGGGGAGGGGGAGACGCAGGAGCACCGGGAGAGCTCTGGGGAAGAATGAAGTGAGGAAATGGTGACTCAGACTCTGACGACGACACAGGGGGTGTGGGAGACGCGAAGGGAAATCGCGATTCATCAAAGGTGACATGGCGAGAGAGAATGATCCTGTGAGTCTTGATATCAAGGCAAATATAACCGCGATGATCAGACGGGTAGCCAAGAAAGACACAAGGGGTAGAGCGAGGGTGAAGCTTATGGGGGGCGGTGGATGCTTGATTGGGAAAGCATAAGCAACCAAATGTACGAAGGTGATCATATATGGGCAAAGCGGAATACAGTGCCTGAAACGGTGAGCGATGGTTGAGGGTGGTGGAAGGGAGAATGTTGAGGAGGTAGCATGTGGTGGCCAAGGCGTAAGGCCAATAAGGGAGGGGAATGGATGCGTGGAAGAGAAGAGTGCGCATCATATTGGTGATGGTGCGGATGATTCGTTCGGCTTTGCCATTTTGTTGCGAGGTGTAGGGGCAGGATAAGCGATAGGAGATCCCATTGGTATTAAAGAAAGTGTGGAAATCTTTATTGTCAAATTCACGGCCATTGTCGCATTGGAAACACTTGAAAGAGGTGTGAAACTGTGTTTTAATGTAAGCATGGAATTTGGCAAAGATAGGGAACACTTGAGATTTAAAGTGCAAAGGGAAAACCCATAAGAAGTGTGTAAAATCATCCAGAAACAAAAGGTAATACTTATGACCCTCCTTGCTAGGCACATGAGATGTCCAAATATCACTATGAATAATATCAAAAGGTGCGAAAGTAGTGTTTAAAGAACGCTGAAACGGAAGTCTGGCATGCTTGCCTAACTGACAAGACGAACATAAACCAGAGCGGTGCTCTTTATTACAAATGACAAGACTCTTAGAACGAAGTAAATCTAAAACTGCAGGACTGGGATGACCAAGACGAGCATGCCAAAGACTGGATGATGATGCCGAGAGGGCGATTGGACTTGACGGGCTGGATGGTGAAGGTGACGACACAGGATAGAGCTCCCCAGTGCTATTACATCTCATGCGAGTAACCCCCGTAGTAAGATCCTTCACAGAGAAACCAAACGGATCAAACTCAAGAGAAACATCATTGTCAGTGGTAAACCGACGGACAGAGATAAGGTTTTTGACAAGTTTGGGGGCAATAAGGACATTGTTTAGGTGCAAAGGATTGGTAGGGGTTGGTAGTGTGGTGTGGCCAATGCCCGAAGTAGCAAGGCGACCACCGTTGCCAACGATAATAGAATGAGCAGGACCCTTAAAAGAATGAGATGAGAGAGTACCTGAGGAGTTCGTCATATGAGAGGTAGCGCCAGTGTCCATGTACCAAGAACCGTTAGGAGGCGTCAGCTGCATGGAAGAGAAGGCGTTGTGCACATCAGTCGGGTATGCCTGATCGGATGATGGACGGGGAGCAGGACCCAACAAGCCCTGCTGGCGGTTGGGATATGGGGCAGGTCCACGAAACGACGCACCGGGGTAGCCATAGGGCATCCAAGGAGGGTAGCCAGGGTTGGGGTACCAAGAGGGGTGGCGGTTATCATGTTGCTGCGGGCGCCAGGTGCTGCGGCCGCCGCGGCCTCTGCCGCGGCCGCCGCCTCTAGGTCCTTGCTGATCGTTGGTGCGGCCTGGCTGGAGGGCGAGTTGCTCGATGATGTCGCTGGAGGAGACCAACGCCGTCTTGTCTTTGGCGGCGTCGGTTGTCTGACGTTGAAGGCGAGTCTCCTCCAGGATCAGTTGAGACCGGGTCTTCTCGAATGTAGGGAGAGGCTCTGTCTGCTGAATATGAGTAGCAGCAGCGTTGTATTCAGAAGTGAGACCAGAGAGAACCTGAAGAACCAGACGGGTGGCACTGGGTTTGGAGTCGACAGCGTCGAGCTGATCAGCCAGGGTCTTGATGTGCTGACAGTAGGCAGATATCGACGGAAAAGAGGAAAGCTTGCAACTTGAGAATTCGTGCTCGAGATAGACAGCACGGGTGGACTTGTTGTCTTGAAAGAGATCCTGAAGTTTCTTCCAAGCTTTCAAGGCGTTATCTTTGGGGTCAAGGATAGTGGTCAATAGATCTTTTGAGATGGTGTTAAAGATCCATTGAAGAACAATGGTGTCAAGTTGAGCGAAGAGATCGTCGTCTTCGCTTGCAGAGCGGTTAGCGGAGGAGTCGATGTGGTGGAGGACTTTATGAGCCTTAACATGGGTCGTGAAAAGGTGCGACCACATGGTGTAGGTACTGGACTCATGATCAAGAATGATAGGGATGCAATTTTTGATGTTGGAGATGGTGAGGGCGGAATGGTAGGGCGGCTTAATAGGGTCGGTAGGTTGTGGGTTAGCCATTGGGACGAGAAGGGAAGGCTAAGGGCGGCGTGCGGAAGTGCTAGCGAGCGAGAGAGAGAAGGAGGGGGCCGACGGTGGGAGTGACGCGGCCGCGTTGGGAGGTGGCGCGGGCGCGCTAGGGATTGGCCGACGGTGGGAGGTTGGCGGCGATGAGAGAGAAGGAAGGGGCCGACGGTGGGAGGGCGGCGGCGAGGGTTAGAGAAAAAGAATTTAGGGTATTTGGATCTTAGGCTGTGATACCATGTAAGATCATGAGATTGATTGTAATGTCCTCCTTGAGGGTTTCCATTCATTGATATAACATATATATAGGTTACAAGGTATTGGACCTTAACGGGCTTTCAGCCCACTATACTATAGGAGACCTATGTAATCTATCAGACAGTTGTTGTAAGATGCTTTCCCTGAACTCGCGGCAAAAGGCGGAATTAGGGTCTTCTAAATCCAAAGAGAGGATGGTGTTGGAGATTAAATTCAGGTTCGAGGAAAACCCTGCCTCACTAATATTGACTGAGATGCCATCTCGACGACACCCATCGATGTATGAGATCAGCTCCTCCACCTTCTTCTGTCTAATGTGCTTACTGCCATCCAAACTTCTATTCGAAAACAACTGCAGATTGACACAATTCATATCAACATCGAATAATAATATCTGATATTTAGATATCGAATCCGATATCGGGGGGTTGTAAGTATATATGACTCACCTGGGTGCTGCACAGTTTGCGGATGTGTCGCCATTGCAACGACTTGGCAGGGAGAAAGGAAATGGAGAAGTCGCTACAGTGACATGAATTGATGGCGTCAGGCACCCACCTGTTGCAGAAGACGAGGTCGTGCTTCTGGAGGATCTGTTGAGCCACAAACGGCGACGACCCGACAATGGTAGTAAGGCTTCCGAGCTGGAGGGACATCAAGGGGCCATGGATCTTGGCAAGATCGGCTAAGGATTTGTGTGGGGATTTGCCAGCTAGATTGTGGAGGTTGCCGATGACGGGCAACCGGAAGGGTCCCGGCGGTAAGTTTCTGGGCGTCTTGAAGAGCTTGATGAACAGCCAATACTGAAATGGTATCAGGAGGACCACCCCCAAATTGAACCAGTAATCCATATTTAACAATAACGAGTTAATTCTTCAAACCCAAAATAAAAACAATAACAAGTTAATTTCTCATCTTCTCTTCCTCACAAATACTTATGATTACACATAGTAGCTTCTGTAGATGTATAATCGGAGATTCAAGGTCTCAAGGTTTTGTTTTTTGGTCCGAATATTTTATGTTAACTTGATTTGGGTTTAAATTCATTAATTAATACCACAGACAAAAACGTTACAGATGATAGAGTCATGTGGAATTTTCTATTCTGCTTACCATAATTATTGGCGACGAGGCGTGCAGGATCACCTATAATAATCTATCCGATCGCGAAAATATGTCATTTTTAATCTTTGTAAAGTATAATTTTTTTAAAAAGTCAATAATATACTTCTTTTTACTAATTTACCTTAATTTATTACTCTCGAAAACTATAACTCACAAACTGTCAATTATGTCAAGGGCATTTTCGTAAAGTGAAAGCTAAAATACATACAACATCATATTTTTATGAACAAAATCAAACATCTAAAATTACATGTTTTTGCGAACAGAGGGAGTAAGTATTTAGAAATTACAATAAGTATATGAAAAAATACCTACAACAACATAGTTTGAAGGAAGCTTAAAATGCTATTGAAGGCAGCTTAAAATAGAAATTTAAATACTTGGTCAATATGAAAAAAGAGCATAGTAGAATTTAGCTTAGTAGAAATTATTAAATTAAAATAGAGGTTTACTCAAAGGATTTTTTTGGATAAAGCAATTTGAGATCTTGAGTCAAGACTTGCTGAGTGTGGTATAGTACACTGGACAATTAGTTACATTATATTGTTATTAATAAGTATATAAAATATTTTAACAACTTCAATAGGTAGTATTTGATGGATTCACAATTGTTGTCTCTCCAAAGGGGTGAATCATAAGTCATAATGTGTGACCCATGATACTATGAGCTAAGTCAGAAATTCAATCGACTAAATAAAGTCACACATCATACGCCATTTTTAATATCAGGAGAAAATATTGCCATATGGCACACATGATTGTTGAATATGAGGGTAGTCAAATAGAGCAAACTCATGAAAAGATGTGATGTCTCCTTTAATAAACATAAAAGATGTTCAACTGAGTTCTTTCTTAATTGTTGCTTACCAAAAAAAAATATAAAGGACGATAGCAATTGTGAGCATGTGTCAATGATAGAGTTAATTATGAATTGTTTTATAAGAGAGGCTCAATTTTTTTTAAAATAATTTTTCTTTATATCTATATATGAGAAGGAATGTTAATTTTTTTAAAAAAAAAACCCTTAAATTTATTATTTTAACCGTCATTTTTAATTTAAAAAACTAAGAGAAGCAAAATTTTAGCCAAAATAATTTGAACTCATGACTTCATGATTTAATACTCACTACCAATAATATAAATAGACTTTAGAATTTACTATAATTTTTTTTTTTTGTATTACTTTAGTTCTAAACTTATTTTAAAAATATTTTTTTAAAAAACATATATTTTTTCCTTCCCAGCTAGAGGGGGCCTTCAACAGAGAGAGGGGAGCCCATCTCTCTAGAATTTCTTCCACCCTTTTGTGTACCCAGGGTTATTACCCTTCTTGAATCCCTTCTTTTGTGTATTGGTTGATGGAAACAAATTGGGGCTTTTCCTATTGCTCATCTTCTTTTGAGAAATCCTCCCTATTGCTCATCTTCTTTTGTCACATGGATCCCTCACCGTGTGTCAATTTGGCCTCTCGTCTTCGTCTACCTTCGCCCTCCAGTTTGGGTCCTGGCCTTTTGTTTGGTCAGTTCTCCCTTGTTGGTGGCTTTGATATCTGTGTGTAGACGGTTTGGGAGCGGGAGATTGGTTGTTGTCGACGGCGCCGCGCTGTTGTCTCCTTCCTTTCTTTTCTTCTCCCCCGCCTGCATCTTCGTCTCCGGGTTGGTGGCTTTCCTTCACACCGGCACTGTTGGCCTCGCTGCTGATGGCGAGCCCCGATTGCTGATTCCCCATCGTCGATCTCTTCTCTTCCGGTGGTTTGCCCGTCCTCTTGCTATGGGGGTGGTCTGGTGGTGGCGCTGGCCTCGCTTCTACCCTCGGTTGGGTTGGCCTTACCTTTGGTGCTGGTTGAGGTCCCATGTATAGTTCGGCGTCGTCACATCACATTCCTTGGGTCCTAAGGACTTTGCTTGGGCCTGAGGTGGCCCAGTGTTGGTGCTTGGGCCCCAAGGCCTTTCCTTGGTCCCTAAGTTGTTGGAAAAAGAGAAAAGATAATTTTTAAATATATAAATAATGTGGGTTATTCCCTTATTTATATATTTATATGGTGTAAACCCGAAATGCCCTTTGGGTTTTATCAAGAACTTGATTCAGGTTCTTGATATTGTCCCGAAGAGGTTTTGAGTATAACCACGCGAAAGGGTTTGAGAATTTTCCGCAAGGGTTTGTCGATACTTTTGTAGGTGGAAGCTTGATGACGTTTTGTTCGTGCAGTCTGCGGCTCTACTTCCGATGTTTCTAGGAGATCTTCTGCTTGGTTGGGGGGCGTGGAGTCTGTAGTCGGGTCTGGCTGGAGTCGAGGTGGTGCGCTCAAGGCGACTCCGTTATTCGGGATAGAGTTTCCTTGGAGTTCGTCTGCACTACCCACAGGAGTTAGAGTCCTGATGTACTACTGGCCCGCGGTGCTACTGTTCGGTGGTGGTTGGCTGCGTTCTTCGGTGACTTCCTCAGCTTTTCGGGTGTTGGTCTTCTTGGAACGTTTGTAGTAGAGTTTATTACTGCTTGGTTCACTACGCTTGTTATTTGTATTTCTGTTTTTTAGGTTGCTCTGTCAGACGGTTCGCCGTCTGCCGACTCCGGTCGGCCTCTCGATGAGGCAGACATATATGACCTTCGAATTTTTACCTAATAAAAAAAAAAGGGGGGGGGGGGGGGGGGGCCTTCAACCACCTCATACCCTTCTAAGTCTTTTACTCTTGTTTGGGTGTAAGAGCTATTCAAATGGGCTCAACCTCGGAGATGACAGATGCATGAGCATATCATTTATGTTTTCCAATTAGCATATATAAGATGATGGTTTGACACATATCATGATATCATTGTAGAGTCTGATTGTCGAATCGTTAAATTCGGCAATTGTAGAATAAAAACCCTTTCGAGAAATATGTTGGGTTTCATTTTGAAGAAGGGAATACATATTTTCTCGCTCAAATTAGATTTGTTTGTGTTTTCTATTATTTTTTATTTTCATAGTTCTTCTTTACCTATATGATTTGTTTTGATTTTAATTTATTTTAAATTTATGATGTTTCATCATCAATACGGGGTTTCATTAAAAACTTCCTCTGTTCCTTTTCAAAAAAATTTAATATTAAATTATATGAACTTATTATAATATCCATATCATCTTTTTTATTTGTAGATGAATACACATTATTTATTTTTTTAAAGTTAATATTTTTACATTAAATCCATGCATAGCACGGAAAATAGACTAGTATGTCACTACTTTCCTATCCACTTACAAAATATTTACTAGTCATTTTGAGAAATTCAACTTTGGGGAAATAACCCAGAAGTTGGTTTGATATGGATGAATGGAGATCAGTAAGAAAATTAGCTTCCCATTTTCTCTTTATTTCTTTGCCCTTGAACATACTGTCAGTATCATGCACCTATCAAGTATCGACAACATTTTGTGTTTGAAAACCATGAGAACATGAAGAACCCATAATTCTCCAACAAACTGGAAGAGAGGCGACACTCTTTATGCATCTAGATGTGCTTTAACAACAACAACAATAACAAAAACAACAACACCAACAACAAGTAGTTCTTAATTGGGAACAACCTGGCCCCTTACATTATCACAAACAAGAAGCAATATATAAAACCCAACTGGAAAACTAAAAGCATAGTTTGCAATATTAAACAACATAATTTGCCTCACGTACAATAGGCGTGACATACACTATAGTATAATACTCCACTATAGAATGATATAAAACTATTAATACGATGGATGAAGCCACCAAAAGATGTGCAAATCAAAGAACACGAACAGAGTATGGTGCCACTGGGGATTTATATAAAGCACCGCATTTGACCCCATGAAGAAAATGGCATACGAAATGCCAAGGCTCCAGAAGAGAACTTCCCAATCAAACTCTTCATCAAATGTTTCATTGTTTTCATTGGAACTAGGGGTAGTTGGAGGCACGTTATTGCAACTTCTTCCTTGTGGATACCCGCAAAGTAGAGCATTTCCTCTGTAGTTGTTGATGTCAAAGGTTGCAAACTGTCCACTCGTAGGAGGCTTTCCGCTTAGATTATTGTAAGACACATTGAAGATCTCTAGGAAGTTAAGAGCACCCAGCTGAGAAGGGATTGTTCCGCTCAAGTTATTGTAAGAAAAGTCTAAACTTTCAATGCTCTCGAGTTTGGAGAAGCTACTCGGGATCGGTCCAGATAATTGGTTGTGTGACAGATTCAAGGCATGCATTCCTTTCAAATCCCCCAACTCCCAAGGAATGTGGCCGGTAAGTTGGTTACATGACAAATCTAATCCCGACATATTCATGAATGACGTACCCACATAAAAGTAGTTTCTGCCTTTGGTTTTGAACCCTAGTTCTTCATGATAGTAACCTTCACCTGTGCCATTAGTACCAAATGACATGTTCTTGAAGCAAGCTGGAATTTGACCATAAATCCCATTATTAGACAAATCCATGATATTTAGATGTTGTACATGGCACAATTGACTTGGAAGTTCACCCTGTAGCAAGTTGCCTCCAAGTAGGAGGACTCTGAGATTCTGTAGTTGATCAATCCATAACGGAATTCTACCTAAAAAATGGTTGTAACTTAGATCAAGAATCTCCAAATTTGATCCATTCGATAGTACATATGGCACTTGTCCAAATAACTTATTGTTGTGCAAATGCAAGTAGCTCAGACTTGAAAGGTTAGAGAAGCATGAAGGCATCTCTCCCTCTACTTCGTTTGTTGACAAATCCAAAAAGGTAAGGGATGTAAGCTCGCAAACCTCATCTGGAACACTTCCCTGTAACCGATTTCCTTCCATTGACAAAATCTCCAGCTTTGTTAACCCACCAATCCATTTGGGGATCTTACCAAACACGTTGTTGTTGGATATATCCAAGCAACTTAATTCAGTGTTTGCAAAAAATGCTCCCTCCGGGATCCCATTGAAGTGATTATTATCCAAGTACATCCATATTAGCAATGTTAGGTTCACGTTGATCTTGGGAATCACATCTCCACAAAGATGATTGTTAGATAGATTGATGATAGATAATGAACTGCAACCGATAAACAGACTATGTGGAAGCTCACCTGAGAAGTGATTGAGAGATAGATCAAGTTTATCTAACGCAGTCATATTGCCTATTGAAGCAGGAATCCCCCCTTGCAATTGATTTTTAGATGCATCTAACTCTTGGAGATTTGGAAGGATCATGCCAAAATTTTCTTGAAGAGTACCATTCAACATGTTTCCGGAAACATACAAGTAAATCAAGGACAAGTTTTGATGGTTGGGGAATTCAAGACTGCCTGTGAGTGAATTATTGTCAAGATATAGATACAAAAGTTGAGAATTGTTTTGCAATAGCCAAGTTGGAAATGAACCAACAAAGCCGTTGCCAACCATATCAATGTTGTACAAATTACGTTGATTAGAGAGGAGCTTTATTGGAAACCTGCTAAGATTGCAGTAGTTTAACTGAAGGTATCTCAGTTGGAAAGGGGGTATCCAACGGATATCTTCACCATTTGGTACCAAAGCACTATTTGAAAGAATAAGATGAGTAAGGGTAGGAGTGTTTGAGAAGGAACGACCAATGGAGATGGGTTCAAAAGGGTTGCTATCAATGTTGAGGTGTACTAGAGATGTCAATTTCGAGAGGATTGAAGTTATATTCCCGGTTAGATGATTGAACGACAAGTCAAGGACTCGAAGGGAAGTGATGTTGCCAATACATTCTGGGATACGACCGCTGAAATGATTGGAGTCAAGATGCAGCTGTTGCAAGATCCTTGACTCACATAGGCCTGCAAAATTAATCAAGGATCACCATTTCTAAATCTGCTTAATTCTATATATAGCTAGTTGTGATCTGAACAGGCCAATTCATAATTCTTTCAATAGTAAAATAGAATTTAGGAACAATACACTTCATCTACTTCCTACATTAACTGAAAATAATTAGTATAAGTCATATATATCTCGTGCACATTAATATATTAACACAATATTCTAAAATCACATAATTCCTCCATTTGGCAAAACATGTGTAATGGGACTTTTATATTTCATTAAAAATATTTTATATTGAAACTTTGACCTTATTTGTCTATTTTTTTTATCCACACTAGACCCTAATTGACATTTAAATAAAAATTGATTTTATGACATTTTGAGTGCTTTTATAAATTGATGGATTTTGAATTAAATTTGTTTTAATTAGCATGGAGATGATTCTAAGGGCATGTTTATCGGTCTATTTCTAGGATCGATACTCCAATTTAATTGAATAAAAAATGGGTAAGGGCACAAGTTTCAATGGGTTGGGATACTTGGGGTAGTATCCGGGCAAGTATCCATTGTAATAATAACGGGAATAGTGTGTGTCAATCTTCCATTTTTTTATTCCTCTACCGCAAGTAAAACGACGCCGTATTGAAGACTATACGAGTGCAACACAACATTTTGGGCTGCAGTGAGCTAAAGGAGGTGGGACAAGTGGCGCAAGTGGGTTGGTTGCAGCAGAGTGGGGTTGATGGTTGACACTTGGATGGCTGAGATTTAATCCGGCGAATATATATTAACATTTATAATATGCAATTTTCGACATTAAAAATATGTTTAAAAAATATAAAAAAAATATCACAATACTAGATTCATTTTTCTCTACATATAGACATCAAATTTGTATATGTTTGATTATATTTCAAAAAATATATTTATTTTAAATAAAATTACATGTAATAATACCTTGAATAATATGATCATTATATTTTATTAGTAACAATTTATTATCATTTGAAAATTTTAGAATGTTGTTTTAAAAAATATATAATATGTCATAATAGGTACTAATTTTCATAATTCGTGTAAGAATATGGTAGAAATTGATGTTTTTATGAAGTGACTTGTCCGTAGTGTAATGTCTTTTGAAGTAATCATTGTATTTCCACTTATTTAAATGAAATTTATATTTTAAGTTGATATATAGTTACCATTTAATTTAATAAGTAATATTAATATTAATATTAATTTGTGAATAATATTTTTTAACGAGAAATGAATATTATAAATTAATCTAGATTGAGAAAATGAGTTCGAGAGGGGTATAAACGTAAATTGTTGCTAGTAAAGGATGGAAATAATTATAGGAGAGAGGTATAATTGTAAATTGAATTGATAGTAAAAGGTGGATTTTGGGATCCTAAGGATGTTATTGATAAAGTTGGAAAAGTGAGAATGAGATTATAGGATGATGTGGCGGAAAGAGAAGAATAAAATATTAGTATTCCTAGCATCCCTATTATCTCTTGATAAACATGGCCTAAGAGTCTCATGTAGCTTTCATTTTAAATGAATTGATTGGTGCATTTTTTTTTAATATAATATGAGTGTTTTTTTTAAAGTTGAGAAATTACAGACAGGTTTTCTACATCCTCCCAAACTAACCCTAAATGAGCGGATATAAAGTCGTTACCTTTAAGACTTATTGAATGATTATTATAACTTTAAAGATAAAAAATAAGCAACTCGTACTTAGATTGAAAAGATCCAAAAAAGAATAAACCCTATCTAGCTCTAACCATAATTTGGATATACTCTCTAGTTTTTTTTTCTTTTTTTTACTAGGCCCAGATGAAGGGTAAGGGTGACTAGAAAAAGAGGAATTAAGAAATTAAAATATCTAGGTGATTACAACATATTATTTATTATTATACACACTTTTTCAAGATGATAATTTTTTATTAAAAAAATTGAACATTTTTTATTTATTACTGGGTGTGTTTGGATTCCAAAATGCATTAATTATAATGCATTTTTTACCTCGGTTTATGTGCTTGTTTGGTTGCATAGTTAAAAAGGCGTAAAAACCGAGGTAAAATATGTGATTTAACCAAACAGGCACATAAACCGAAGTAAAAATAATGCATTATAATTAATGCATTTTGGAATCCAAACACACCCACTAGCTAATAAGTGCGAGATTGTTTTAAAAACTTGGTAAAAAAAATGGATATATATTTTATATAGTTTTTATCGTTCTAAATACGTGTGTGAGTAGTAAGCGATAGGTTTTGTCCAACTGAAATCGTATTATCTAAAACAATTATTAAAAATATGATAATGAACCCAATAAATCTTAATTATATTTTTTTTATGAACCTTAATTATAATTTGAGATTTAACAACGATTAGATCTGTTTAATGGCATAGAATTAATAATCACATTTACAATTTAGATTTGACATCTTATTTATCATATGGTGAATACAATATATAATTTTTTTTAAAGGTGTTGCATTTCTTATTTTTCCTACCAACAACATCTAAATTATTCTTTTTTTTTTTCCATTTAATAATCTATATCTATATAAACTCTTAATTTAGAAGAGTTTAGGATGACGTGTCAATCTTAGAGACATTTTAGGAGTTTCGACCAATCTTTTTTTTTTCCATTTTTCTTTTATTTTCTTTAATTCTCTTTTTTTCTTCCTTTTCTTTTAATTCTTTTTTTCCTTTAATCTTGCTATCTATTGGGTTTAATTCAAAATATTTAATTCAATCTAATATAACTATTGGGATTAACTCAAATTCATTTACTAACTATCTATATCTATATAAACTCTTAATTTAGAAGAGTTTAGGATGACGTGTCAATCTTAGAGACATTTTAGGAGTTTCGACCAATCTTTTTTTTTCCATTTTTCTTTTATTTTCTTTAAATCTCTTTTTTTCTTCCTTTTCTTTTAATTCTTTTTTTTCTTTAATCGTGCTATCTATTGGGTTTAATTCAAAATATTTAATTCAATCTAATATAACTATTGGGATTAACTCAAATTCATTTACTAACTATTTGGCTTAATTCAAAACATTGAGCAAAACTATTGATTATGACACATCACATTTAAAAAATGTTATAATGATATTGAATTATTATTACTGAGTAATTTAAAAATATCTATATTTATGTATTATACTTTACATAAGATTTAAAAAATAATAATTTTCTAATATAATTATACGATACATTTATTGTAAAGTTTTTACTAATTAGTTTTAAATATTTTACTAACTTGTATATATTAACAAAAAAAAAATCTATAGATAGATAGATTTAGCCTTGTGATAGTTTGCTACATATTATTTATTATTTTAACATATTTTTTGGCGGAGGGAATTTTCAAAGAATCAACCACATATGATTATATAGATCGGTTGAAAGTAGGGTCGGAAATGGGGTACAGATATCCAATTCACCAACTCCATCCACACCATTTTTGGGGCGAAAACCCGCTAAAAAAGGATGACGGGTGAAGTGGGCGATGGGACGGATATAGATGATGATTTTTCATTCAGTATCCGTTCCAATAACTCGTCCCATTAACATGCACCAAAAATCACCCAATAAGAATCCAATAACCCAATTAAACATATGATTTTAACTACTTTTCTACCCCTTAAAAAACCTATAAATTTTTATCTTTTGCTACCATTTTCTCACGTTGATTTTATATAGTGCTTTGATATTTGGGTTTATATTGTTAGTAGATTACGTAGTTAATTTGAAAACTAGATTATGTAGTTAACCGGAAAATGTTTCTATATTATATTTATGTTGTTATTAGCTAATCTGAATCAAACTGCTTCTATATTGTGATCTTGTTGAAGATATCATCGTCTTTTTTATTTTCTAAGTTATGTATTTCCACGTATGGTTGAACTACGTCTCAAAATATTTTTTTATTTTACAAGTGGTGTATTTTCCACGTATTGTTGAAGTTAAAGTTGATATGCTAGTACGTGTTTCTAAGGTATATATTTCATATAATGTTTGAAAATAAAAATTGTTGGTTCGTCTTATTGGATATATATTCAATAATCACCCGCTCCACCTAGGGTTGTTATCTGAGCCGAACAGCTCAAGCTCGTCGAGTCCTACCGTACCCCTTTACCGATTTTTTTTAATTCTAATTAATTTTTTTATAAAGAAAAGTGTTGTGAGGAGGGACATATTGGGGATAGGGTGGATTGGGTCAGCAGATTTCAACTGGTGATTGCAGTTGGAAACTGCTGTCCCAAAATCCATCCCTGTCTCTCCTTGTGCCTTCTTCCAAATCAGTAACATAGAACGAGAGTGAGTGAGTGACTCAGCTTAATTATGAATCCGAATTTGATCGATCTTACCGTGAGGTGTAACCGTTCCAACTATGCTATTGACAGCCAAGTCCAGAACCTGCAACTTCTTTAGGCTCGGTAACACTGCAAGGTAATATATATTAATGTAAAAAAGACGTCGTGTACAATTAATTGTTGGTTGCAGGCTCAATATTAATAGAATGGAATTGGAATTTGCAAGTGTAGACTCACCTTGAAAGCCACCAACCAAACTCCCAATGGAGTTCCACGGCAAGCTGAGGCTAATTAGCTGTTGAAGAGGCCCGAAAATCGTCAGGTTGAGAGGCCAAGGCTGTTGATCCATGGGCATGGTGTAGTTGAGGTAGACCCGGATCACATGTCCGGTGGAGGGATCGCAGCTCACCTTCTCCCAAAGACAACAGTCATGATCACCACCAACAACTCGAGGAGTCGTCGTCGTCGGAACCCATGAAGGGAAGAGATCACCTTGGTATGAGGAGGAATTGAGCATAGAGTTGAAATAAGACTTGATTTGGAGCAAAGTATCCCTCTCTTCTTGCAAGCAACCATTGATATTAATGGATTCAAAGTTGTGCAAGAGTAGCCATATTGCTATTGCTACATAGAATGAGGATTTCATCATGGTAGGAATTGGAGGCTATAACATGTATTCCTTCACCCGATGGTCAAGTTCTATTTATAGAAATGAGAAAATTACCATATCATAATATTTTATTTCATTTTTCGAGGTATTTATTTTGTTGTAACGAGAATGATAAACAGACAAAAAACGACACAAAGATTTACGTGATTCGACGATAATGCATTACCTACGTCCACAGTCAGATAACCAATTTTGTAGGTAGCTAGAGACTAATGAAACCCTAAACAAACAGTTGACCGTAAATCCAAAACAGATAGACGATAGGCTCATAAGCCCAAAAAGATAAGTGATCCAAAACAGCGAGATCATTTGTGTGTAGTCGGTCACCAATAATTTCAGGCATATTAAATGAGAGTGAATAACATTTGATATATTATTTATGATTTCGAGAAAAAACCAACACTAAAAAAAAGTTTTAAAAACTATGTTTGTATATACTCCCTCCGTTTCAAAATTTAAGTCATTTTAGCATTCTACACAATTTTTAATAAAACACTCACCCATCAATCAACATCATCATTCCTCTAATATTCTTTTTAATAAATTTTATTATTTTTAAATACCCACTATATTTTTTAACCAATCAAAATATTTTAAAAAGTCAACAACACACAAATCAATACAAATCATTACAGTACTATCCCCTACCTAGAAAACCTAAAACGAAATCTATTTTGATACAACCCAACTAATCTAAAACGACATCTATTTCGAGACGGAGGGAGTATATACTTATATTAATGTATTTATAATTTTTTATGAATTTTCAAGATGGTAAAAAAACATACTCCCTCCGTTCAACAAAACTTGACGTTTTACTATTCATGCACGCTTTTTTAGGAGCTAAAAACTATATAAAATATCGACTTTTTAAATAAATTTTTTTAACAATTTCGTAGTTATTATTAATAAGTACAAACTTGTTAAAAAATTTTTTTAAAAAAATGAATATTTTATATAGTTTTTATCCTTCTAAAAAAGCGTGCGTGAATAGTAAACGACAAGTTTTGTTGAACGGAGGGAGTATAATTTTTTAGAAACTTTGCACAAATTTCCAAGATGCTTGACCAATAAAAGTCATAGTCGTCGTCGTTGGCTCCGTTCATCCACTACCCCGGGCCCGGTCAGGTTCAATATTCTAGCAAGAGATAATCATATAGTGGGTTTCGTTCCGGTGTCCAAACCTGATTTAGGAGAATTCAATTAGTGTCTCAGATCAAAGTTAATGGGAAAACTCCGATCAAGTGTGTGATAGGCCATTGAATTTGATTAATGTTCAATTCAATTAATTTATAATGATTAGCGTTTGGGGTTCAATTAAAACATTAGGCGGTACGTCGGTATATATGTCGATCAATGAATTTGGATCTGAATTTCCAGTGGAGTAATTCGAGAAGATGTGGTGTAGAATTTCGATTCTTGATTGACTTGGGGTTTTCTATCCAACAACGTGTTACGTTTTCGTCATGGATTTCAACAGTGAGTAGCTGGTATCGATTTAGAGGGTTTGGAGGAGTGAAGGGGTTCGAGGAATTTGGGTTTTGTTAGGATTTCAAATTAGGGGATGCGACCCTACAAACACTAATATATCATTAATAGTTTACATTGGGATTAAAGAGAGACGGATTGAATTCCTTTGTTATAATATTTTTTAAGTGGAAGACAATTAATATATGTTGATTGTGGGCGACTATCATATTTGAGAGGAGCAATTTGTGATCTTGACTCGATTTCTCGTTTCATCCAGACTTTTTGTCGACCATTAAAAATGTCATCGAGTGGTAGATTTAGATTAACATCTAAATATATTCCTAACTTTCTTTTAGTGCTAGATTAACATCTAAATTCCTAACTTTCTTTTACTTTTATTTTTTTAAAAAAAATTATAGTTTACACTACAGGAATTTGATTAAACAATTTGCTAGAGTCAAGGATGACTTGTAGTTGACCACTAAGTCTTAGTTGCTACTTGTAGTAATTAATACAACAATTTGCTACCTGTAGTGTATATATATATATATAAAAGGAGTGGTTCTCTTGTGCACACCCCTAGTGTATCTAATGCACAAATACTAGCTATAGATCTGGATGAATTGAATGGCTTAGATTACGCCATATGTACTTCTTTAAAAAAAATAAAAAAAAATAAAAAGGCAACCTGCAACCGCAAGAAGGAAGTGGGGCGCGTGCAACCCAAAATTTCATTAAAATCCTAGAAGACTAAAAGTCTGCCTCGTTCAATATCAAAGTGGTTTCAATCGTACTTCGGAAGATTCGAAAACCTCCTCCCATCCACATCGCCACTCACCCAACCGCAGAGGTCGTCCACCCAGCGGCGCCTATTCCGGTGCACCGGCGTCGATTGCGGCGGCTGGTGGTGCATAGCAGCAGCGCATGCGAGCGGAGGCGCTTCTCATGTCGGCCTCTCTCCTCCGTTCAGTGAAACTGGGAATTCATCCACAAAAAATGACTCCGGCGGCCTCTCTCCTTCGTGTGACCCTAAATCCGACGGGGATACCGATTTCGAAATAGGTAAGCCACAAAATTTCTTGGTTTTGAAGTGATGAAGTTGTGATTGAATTGAATTGTGAGGCTATAATACTGAAATTACAGAGGAGAAGCAAGGTTAGAGGCGGGCTTGGCTGGCTCCTGGACAAGCTATGGCAACTAGCGGAAAACTTCGAGACGGTATGTTTGAGCAAGGTGCGGCGACAAGGTAACAATGCGGCACACTTCATGGCAAAGATCAAATCTGTAGAGGAATTTATTTGAAGTTTCCCTTCACAAATTCCTTCTAGTTTGAATGATGTACTGTTGGTTGATTTAAATTAATCTAAGGGGTGAGTTTGCCGATCAAAAAAATTATTCGGTGAAATGGATGTAATTATTGACATAATGTTAAGGCATAATAACATTACGTTCCGGCTATATACACCGCAAATCATGCACGTCCTTAAGGACGTGCAATATTAACCTTGTGATTTGCGGTGTATATAGCAACACCCTAACATTATTCATAGAAATGAGAAGTATTTTTTTTATGAATTGGGGTTACTGAAAATTAGAAGTATTTTTTTTTTATGAATTGGGGTTTCTCAACTATGAAACATTATTCGGTGAATTTTGAAGGGTTATTCGGTGAAATATGAAATATTATTCGAAAAAAATACATTATTCAGTAGCATGTGACAAATTATTCAGTGAAATTGGTAATTTTTCATCTAAATTGGATGGAAAAATATAAAATAACATTATTCGGTAGAACGTGAAGTATTATTCGGTTGAATTGACAAATTTTAAAAACATAGAAATTCGGTAGAATGTGAAATATTATTCATTTATATGGAAGCAATTATTCGGTGAAATTGATGTATTTATTGGCATAATTGAGGTTGATATTGTGGTGATAAGATCAAACTAACGTGTAGAGTAAAAAAAATATAAACGGATTTATCCAAAAAAAAATATAGGGTTAAACTACCTATATTGTGAATTAAATTAATAGTTTGTTTTGATCTAAATCGAAATCTTTACCAATAAAATAGATATGGATAAACTATTTGTCAATTTAAATAAATAAAAGATAATGGTGGGTAGATTAAGATATGAAATATTGTAAATTATAATGAAAAAAAATACTAGAATGGATGGGTACTATGAATCTATGATATGAAATACTACGTATACTACTGCACTGTAGTAATCAACACCGGTTTCTTCAATTTTTTTTATTGATTGGGTCCCACTCCTTCAACATGTTCGTCCCCTCCCACGATTCAACACAAATTTCTTTCTTTTAAACTACTGAGTGGGTCCCACATCCTAGAGTTCAAGTGGTGCACGCGCCCAACGCTAGAGAGTAACACTTATTTTCAGTGGGTCCCATGCATAAATTATCAAAAAAAAGGAAAAAAGTTTTTTAATCTCAGTCATCCACTCACCCAAATCAATGGCCCAAAAACGTGCACAAAGTATACCCTAAGGGGTGTGCACAATATACCCCCTCCTCTCTCTCTCTCTCTCTCTCTCTCTCTCTCTCTCTCTCTCTCTCTCTCTCTCTCTCTCTATATATATATATATATATATATATATATATATATATATATATATATATATATATATATAAGCTTTAAAATGTAAAACATCTTTAACGTGTAAAATTTGCTTAACGTGTAAAATATTCAAATCCCACATAAACATACGCGCGTCCAACAGTAGAAGCAGCGTCACTCTCGGACTCTCGCACCCACACCCACCTCGAGCCACCTCCGCCCACCAGCGACCAGCCGCCCTCGAGCCCACCCCGGTGCGCAACCCCCGAGCCCTGGCTTGGACTGGTTCGAGCCCATACGCGCCCACCCTGACCATTCGAAGCCTCACGTCGCATCTTCGCTCATCGGCCTCCCACGCCACCCACGAGCCACCTCCAGCCACCAGCCCCCACTTGCTCAAACCCCCTCCCTCAGGTGCACCCCCCGAGACCGGAACCCCCATGGTTCGAGCCCAGCCGAGCTCACACCGAGCCCATCTCCCCCATAGTGTTGTACGACATTTTTGGCTCGAAATACCTTCGAAATCCGATTTTTCTCCTTATTTCAACTCGAATTTGGTATGATTTATAACCCTAAACTTGTTTATTACAATTATTTAGATTGTTTGAATGATTTAGGTTGAGATTGAAAATCTAGGGTTTGATTTAGGAGCGATATTTGAGGCTTTTTGCCAAAAGTCAAATTGATTGAAATTGATGATATGTTTGTGTTTTTGGGTTGATTTTGAGCTAATTTCATGTTCATATCATTGTCAAATTGTTTATAGATCATTAGCTAATTGGATTTTAGAATTTTATAGTGCGATATGCTTTAGAATTTGGGGTTTTTTTGCCAAAAACCAAATTGACTGAAATTGATGATATGGTTGTGTTGGTGGTAGGGCTGATATACGAGCTAACGAGCTCGAGTAGTGGGTGTTCAAGCTTGACTCGTTTACAAACGAGCCGAGCTCGAGCTCGAGCCTCAATTTCTCGAGCCGAGCCGAGTCGAGCTCGAGCTACTCACAAAATGTAGATCTGTGATTCAAAGTGAATGGAGTCTAAAAGGCAAAGTGACTGACAGACTCTTTAGAAGAAGAGGTTAAATAAAACCTGGGGACAGAACTTTAATTTCACCTACGAAACGAGATATACGCCCTATTTACAAGGGGTTAAATAAAACCTATTTACATGGGGTTAAATAAAAAATAGGGGGAGATCTGTAATTTCACCCATAAAATGAGCTATACGAGCTACTCGAGCCGAGCTCGAGCTCAGAATTCTGCTCAAGCTTGGCTCATTTTTAATTCGAGCGAGCCCGAGTCGAGCTTTTTCCGAGCTGAGCCCGAGCCGAGCTCGAGCTACTCGGCTCAAGTAACAGCCCTAGTTGGTGGGTTGATTTGGAGCTAATTTCATGTTTATAGGATTGTTAAATTGTTTATGGATCATGATCTAATTGGATTTTAGAATTGTTTTGCGATATATTTTAGAATTTGGTTTTTTTTTGCCAACATCCAAATTGATTGAAATTGATGATATGGTTGTGTTGTTGGGTTGATTTGGAGCTAATTTCATGTTCATAGCATTGTCAAATTGTTTGTGAATCATGAGCTAACTGGATTTTAGAATTTTATTGCGATATGTTTTAGGTTGATTAGGTTCTTTATGAAAATCATAATTTAGCATATTAGCTCAATTGGTAGAGCAATGTGCATTTGCACAAAGATGTGGGTTCAAATCTCACACAGGTTACATAATATACAAGAGCGCAACAATCGCAAATTGTTAATCATGCACATTATAATCTTAGTTATGCACAATTGTATCCTACTTTTGCACAATTCTATCTTACTTTTGCACAATTGTATCTTACTTTTGCACAATTGTAGTTTAAATTTGCACAATTGTATCCTATTTTTGCACACTTGTATTCTAAATGTGCACATTACAATTTTATTTTCACACTTTACGTTCTTATATATATTTGCACTTTAAAGTTGCACAAATGCGCTTTAAAGTTGGACAAATGCACTTCACAGTTGCACAAATACACTTTACAGTTGCACAAATGCACATTATAATTTTATTTTTGCACCTTATACAATTCACGAAGAGAAACATAATAAGAGATACCACATAGATAGCCTATACGGGGTTTGAACCCGCATATTCGTGCGTAGGCACATTACTCTCCCATTTTAAGCTAATAGGCTTTTAATGACACATTGGAAGCGAGGGAAATGTATGTAAGTAGCAAAAAATGAAGATAAAATAACAAGCAACACCCTCCCGCGAACAGGAGTTGGGCATCTCAGCCCTCGTAATCCCCTCAAACAAATAGACGATAAGTCCGCCCCTCGGACCCCCCGATGCGACGCCGATGAAAAATGAGTCAAAACACATTAACAATAACTTTAATTGTGCACTTTATATTATTGTTCATACATATCGTGATTTTATTCTTGCACTTTATCATTTTATTTATACACTTTATATTTGCACAACAAAAGGTGTCGAAAACGGGAAAAAGTGCATTTACCCATAAAATTAGACATATTTACCAATTTACCCATAAATTAAACATATTTCAATTATAAAATTTTATAATTGAAATAGCCACATTTACCCCATAATGAATTATTATCTCTGCACAAAATAAAGTTATATTTGCACAATAACGTGTTATATGTGCACAAAAAAAAGGTATACTTGCACAGCAGAAAGTGTTAACACGAAAAAAAAATCTGGGGCAAAAGGAAAAAAAAAATCTGGTCCGAGAGGGGGGGGGGGGGCACACACATGGACAAAGGGGGCAAACATTCTACTAATTAAATTAGGCTCATTAGTAATTAAATTAGGCCTATTAGTAATTAAATTAGGCCCATTAGCAAATTTTACACGTTAAAGATTTTTTACATTTGAAGCAAACCCTATATATATATGATAGATCATATGTAATCAGCTCTTATTGGGTAACATGTGAATAAATCAGGGCAATTGATTTAGTGCAAATGAAAGACTGAGATTATTTGGGATTTTAGATTAATTGTAAATTAAAATGGCAAAAACACATTCCCACCCTTGCCATAAGCGCATGTCTACAAATCACCATAACTCTATCCCACCCATTAGCCTTTTCAACCAAAGAGGAGAGAGAAAGAGAAGTGGGGGCGATCAGAGGAAAGTGAAAGGGCGCTCGGATGACTGACGAGCTTGAACGTGGACACGAGATATCAGTCCGGCTACGACGGCGACGATTTGAAGGCGGCGTGATAGAGCATAATTAGTATGGCATAATATATTACATTTAACATAGTTTAGTTGTGAATAATGCATATTTTAGTTACAATTACATGTTTACCTGTTGTGTTGGAAGAGTCGGAATCTATGCAATTTTATGGTTAATTTCAGGTAAATGTGGATCCGACGAGGAATTAGGAGACTCTTGGATGAAGGAAGATTCAAGTTGAGGAAGAAAAGTGAAGAGCACGGGAGCGGAGTCGAATTTCGAGAGCCTAAGTGAATAACAAGTCATCAAAAGTTGTCGCCATACATGCTGAACTTGTTTCGCACTTTCTGGAGGCTTCGGTGGTCTGATTGACTATTATAACCATGCGTTGGAAAGCTATCTTCGAGATCTACAACTTTCGTGTTGACATTGAGACCAAATTCGAAACGAAAAAATCGTTGTGAACAGTAAAAGACGCCCCACGGCCAAGCTAGCCGCCCCGCGGCACGAACCTCTGACGAGCGATTTCGCTGATCGCCGGCCGCCCCGCGGCCTGGGTTGGCTTCCCCGCGGCCCTCGCAGAAACACGCCGTTCAGAATTGGACTTTAATTAGGGTTTTTGTTTTATTCTTTGGCCGACTTGTCAGAGGCTTTATAAGACTTTTCTAGTTTATTATTTCATTGACCTTATGCACATTATTCCATTGTTGAGAGCACCGTTGAGCATGGACAACTAAACTCTCGAGGTTTCGCCTACGATTTAGATCTTTGATTGTTGAATTGTGAGTTTCTTAATCTAGTTCTTATTCCTATTCAATGTTTTGACTTCTTTGTGCTTAATTGCTTGAATGTGTTTTATTCTCTCTGGCCTGGCCGACTAGTTAGAGTAGATTCATTCAATTGCTAGGGTTTTGTAGATTCCTCGTAGCGAACCTTAACCCAAGTGGCAATCATATCCCTTTAGGACTCGTAGGACTAATTGGATGTGTAGGAAGTTGAATACATGTTGAATATTGATTCGTAGCTTGATATTATGTGTACCTTGGTTAATTCATAATCTTAATGCTATCTCTAGGTTGAATCTTAACCCTGTTAGGGTTAGTTAGAGATAAGGGTTGCTAGGACTCGTAGGACTAGTAATTTACCTAAGATCTGGAAAAGGACATTGATAGGAAAAGACAAGAACTAGAGGCTGAAACAAGGATCGAATTCATCAATCGAAGTGATAAATTGTAGGTGAACCTATTTCTCTCCATTGCATTCTACAATCAATTTACTTTGTTTACTTGCTTCCGCTTTGATAAAAGGCAGATCTTTTCACACCAAACCCCCCCCCCCATATTCTTACTAGCGATTAGAATTGATACTTGAATTGAATAGATTTCCCTGTGGATCGATCTCTTGCTTACACACTATACTAGTTGTGAGTTTGAGTATTCTTTGGCAAGAACAACGACAGGTTTTCCTCTTGTCACGGCGGTGGGAGGCGAGTGCGAAGGCGGATGGAAAATTCACGCACTGCTGCCATACCTCGAGCCCCTTTTGTTGGTAGATCTCTAGCAAGTTTCAGAAGGGGAGATCGGAGTCGGTTTCGGAAGGGGACGACGGCAGGGACCATTGCAGGGGACGACGGCAGCGGTGCGGGTTGGCGAAGGCGCGCAGAGCCGATTGATATTAAGTGATGGCGCGCAGAGCGGGTGGCGGAACTCGATTTTTTATAAATATAATTTTATACTTTTTTAATCTCAACTCGATTTTTGCTTCCGACTGATCGATCTTTACTTCCGACTGTTTTCCTTATCAATCGATCTAAGATCGATTGATAAGGAACTCGATTTTGTTTGTGATGGCTGCAATTGCTGCATGAAATCTGAAATCTTGTCTTTGTTGTTTTATGTTTGTGATTGATATGTTGTTTTATGTTTTGCACATAACCTGTATTTTAAGCATCAATTACTGATTTTGATCGTTTTTTTCTATATGTGTGTGATTTTTAAGTCTACAATTGAATAAGTGCTTGTTTATGCTTATTTATGCTATATCTATATGAAATACAGTTGAATCAAGTGATTAATGTTATGGAATGCCTCAAAATTTGCGCCTTTGGCGCAAATTTTGATTGATTTTTGAAGCATTAATTACTGATTATGATCGTTTTTTGCTATATGTGTGTGATTTTCAAGTCTCCAATCGAATATGTGCTTGTTTATGCTTATGTATGCTCGTTAATATGTTACATCGGTAAATTTTATTTCATTTTTGATGTATTGGATGAGATTTTGAAGTCTCCTTTTGAATGCATGCTTCTTTATGCTTATTCGAATAATGTGTTTGCACTTAAAATGTAACATTGCTATATCTAGATCAAATACATCCCGAACAATGTGCTTACACTATTGATCTAGTTGATTTAATGATAAGCATTCCTCACTGTTGCATCCATTATTGCATTTGACAATAAAATGAACTCCACATTCCTTATTACACTTTCATTGCTCCATGTCAGCACTGCATTTGAATCATAGAAAATTTGCACCGGAGGTACAAATTTTGATAGATTGTGTTTATAACTGGTGTATTTTATTCATATAGTTGATTGCTCATGTCATCATTGCACTTGAGTCATAGAAAATTTGCACCAGAGGTGCGAATTTTGTAGGATTGTGTTCATAACTGGTGTATTCTATTCATCTAGTTGATTTAATGATATGCATTCCTCACTGTTGCATCCATTGTTGCATTTGACAATATAATGAAGTACTCATTCCTTATTACACTTTCATTGCCCATGTCATCACTGCACTTGAATCATACTCCCTCCGTTCGGCAAAATTTGACGTTTTACTATTCACGCACGCTTTTTTAGGAGATAAAAACTATACTCCCTCCGATCCAAAAAGATTGTCGTTTGACTTTTTAACACGTATTTTAAGGAGCTAAAAACTATATAAAATATCAACTTTTTTTAAATTATTTTTTTACAACTTAATATTTTTGGTGATAAGTATTAGATTATAAAAAAAATAATAATAAAAAAGTTAATATATTACATAGTTTTTAGCTCCTTAAAATACGTGTTAAAAAGTCAAACGAAAATCTTTTTGGATCCGAGGTAGTATAAAATATCTAGTTGTTTTAATATTTTTTTAACAATTTCGTAGTTATTATTAATAAGTACAAACTTGTTAAAAATATTTTTTTTAAAAAAATGAATATTTTATATAGTTTTTATCATTCTAAAAAAGTGTGCGTGAATAGTAAACGACAAGTTTTGCCGAACGGAGGGAGTAGAAAATTTGCACCGGAGGTGCAAATTTTGTAGGATTGTGTCCTTCATAAATGGTATATTCTATTCATCTAGTTAATTTAATGATCATGTTTGTTGCTGCTGAAAATTTGTGCCTTCGGCACAAATTTTCTCTTCTTGTATTTGCCCCCACTTCCATCTTGTATTTACATATTCACTATTCTTGTATTTGAATTGTTGATGTTGTCATCACTGTTATTTCTTTCTCTGTGCAGAGGCAAGTTAATTCTGTTTGGTATTTGAAACTGAAATTCATATTTGATAGCTTATTAGTATGTCTGACATCCCTATTTTAGTTCATTTCTTTTCTTCATTTGCCTTGATTTCCAATGGTGTAATTGGATTTCTTTTTTGCTCGACAGAGGGGCAGCCTACTGATTTTCGAGAGCAGGGAAGACCACCCTGCAATAAAAAGATTTCAATAGGAGAGTTCAAGAGAAGGATAAAGCATTCAAACTAAGGCTGTCATCACAATTCTGTCATCGGTACTATATAAAAGTACTACTAGGAAAGACTATATCTTAGACATTTATGTTCCATATTAAACATTAATTCAATATTATAGAATAATATTTTAGGTTTGTCAGCACAATTCTGTCATCGGTACTCATCAAATTTTAGATTTTATCATTATTGTTTACTTAAAAAACAATACCATGTTAAGAAACAACATGGTATTGCTTCTCAACATGGTATTTCTCAACATGTTGAGCAAATTTTTACCACTCATTGTAACTAATATCAGTGTCAGCACTAATTGTAACTAATATCAGTGTCAGCACTAATTTTCACCACTAGTTGTGCAAAAATAAAGTATTGATGAGCAAAAATAAGAGCATGTTGTGCAATAATTTATTGAGAAAGTGTGAAATTATATTGATAGAAAATAAGATCATGTTGAGAACAAATTCACAAGTCTCAATTGTTGTGCAAAAATAATCTATAGTTGAGCAAAAATAAGATGATGTTGAGCAAAATTTCACCAATCTCCCTTGTTGTGCAATTATTGTCTATTGATGAGCAAAAATAAGATCATGTTGTGCAATAATCTATTAAAAAAAGTATAAAATTATATTTACAAAAAGTAAGATCATGTTGAGACACAATTTCACAATTCTCGAATGTTGTGCAAAAATAAAGTACTAATGAGCAAAAATAAGAGCATGTTGTGCAATAATTTATTGAGAAAGTATGAAATTATATTGAGAGAAAATAAAGTCATATTGAGAACAAATTCTCAAGTGTCGATTGTTATGCAAAAATAACCTATTGCTGAGCAAAAATAAGATGATGTTGAGCAAAACTTCACTAATCCCCCATGTTGTGCAATTTTACTCTATTGATGAGCAAAAATAAGACCGTGTTGTGCAATAATCTATTAAAAAGGTATAAAATTATATTTACAAAAAATAAGATTATGTGGAGACACAATTTCACAAGTCTTGATTGTTGTGCAAAAATAAAGAATTGTTGAGCAAAAATAAGAGCACGTTGTGCAATAATCTATTGAAAAAGTATGAAAACATATTAAGAGAAAATAAAATCATGTTGAGAACAATTTCACAAGTCTCGATTGTTCTGAAAAAATAATCTATTATTGAGCAAAAATAAGATCATGTGTGCAAATTTCCACTAATCCCCCATGTTTTGTTTCCGGCTGTTTTACTTATCAATCGATCTTGATCGATTGATAAGGAACTCGATTTTGTTTGTAATGGCTGCAATTGCTGAGCGAAATCTGAAATCTTATCGTTGTTGTTTTATATTTGTGATTGATATGTTATTTTATGTTTTGCACATAACCCGTTTGATGAAATGCCCCATTAGGCCTAGTGACTGTATGTTTACTTTTGCCGACTTTGCTTCTTTGCATGGAGGATCACTGTCGATCAATTTTTATGAGTCGAGGTTTCGATCTTTACTTTTGTTTAGCGATTCTTCAAGCAGCGTATTTGCACACTTCAAGGAGATGGGGCACTGCTGAGCAATTTTGAACTTTGCTGTGGATTTTTCAAGGAGCCTGAAAATTTGTAACTAATATCAGTGTCAGCACTAATTGCTAGTGCTATATTTGTAACTAACATCAGTGTCAGCACTAATTGCTTGTGCTATATTTGTTTATTTCTTCCTTTGAATTATTTGTGCATCATCTTATCTTTTCTTTTCTTTTCTTTTGGTCTAGATTTTGGTTTTGTCTATATTTGATTAGGAAGTTCTTTATCCCCCTTTTTAACCCATCTACAAAATAGTGATGCAGTTACTACCACCTAAATAGTTGTTTACCAAAGCTCTCACCATCCCTTCATGATCAATTTCCACTTGTTCTCAACTGGAAAGGAAAGCAAAAAAAAAAAAAAAAGACAAACATAAATAGCATATGCGGGATTTGACCCCGCATCATTGTGGGTATGCACATTGCTCTACTATTTTGAACTAATAGGCTTTAGTTGCACTGTATTTTAGAGTTGCACAACTTTAATTTAGAGTTTCAGTAAATACGCAGTTTCCCATCCCAAAATTACCAAACAAATCCTTCACCATCCCTCCAAATCCACCACCTCGTTCCTCCCACTAGATCGAATAAGAAAATGCAATATTACTTTTCCCTAGAAGATGATAAGTGCCAATAAAAGACATTTGTAGAAGGGAGATAACACATCATTCCCCAAATAAAAAAATTTTACATGGCTATGTACATCTACTAAATAGCCAAAATCCCTCTTACCTCTGAAACCCACTACCCAAGTATCAATGCAACTTTCCTATGGATGATTCGCATATTTGGATGATCATTTGTGAGTTCATGTGACAGTACGCCATTGAACCTGAAATTCATTTCAAAATATGCAATATATTAGCATGAGTTCTGGAGAGATTGTCATCAAATATCCCTTAACAAGTGTCAAGCAAAGAAGCAAATCCATGAAATGATTATATGTTACCAATCCAGTTCCAAAAATAAAGACTTTCTAGCAATGGAGAACATGATCCCAAGTTCCTTCCCATGGAGTAAGCATGCATGCATTGAATTGGATATACATATCAGGGAATGGGAATAAGGGAGAATTGGAAAGATCCTAATTTACATATGCATCACTATGTTGTTACAAGATGCCAAACAAAATTGTAGATATAAACAAATAGTGAATAATAATATAAATAGACACAAATACTCTTACCAGCCTCTAAATCTTAAATAGTTTGAGAGTTCATAATATACATATGCAGCAGCGCCATAAGCGGCATCTTTAAGAAGTAAACCTAGAGTGATATCAGTTATTGAAGCTGGGCAGCCATTCATGGCCTCTTGAAGGATGGATACTACAACAGGACCTAACGGCTGCCATCAAAAATTTGAATACTTTCAAAACTGTGTAATATTTCTTTGTTGAACATAGCTAAGCGAATAATATGGATACATCTTAAAATTTCAGCAACAAATAGATGCACCGGCTGTGGTTTTCAAATAACACTATGTATAGAGCTTCTGCACAAGGTCTAAGTTTTTCTATCCATTGGACCATATCCTGTCCATGGTGGAAGGTCTCAGGATTCTGGTTCCACTCTTTCAACTCGGCTGTTGATAAACAAAGTACCTGCCCACATGATACAGCTTCAGAAAGCTATCCACATATCTTAAGAATAGAACTTAATGTTTATACAAATTCCAAAGAATCGATCAGTTGATGTCGACGAATGAATCGAAGAAGAAAGAAAAAGAAAAGATTAGGTTGAAGAAAATTAACCAAATCGATTGACTGAACCTTTTCCTCAAACCAAATCCAGTGAAAAAACTTACCTCAATCACGAATCCATCAATCAATTAGCTAAGCTGATACTCGATTTGGTGTGGATCGATTGAATCGAATCGAATCTCTGCGCGACCACGGCAGTTAAGGGAAGCTTCCTCGATCGCTCGCTCCGGCAGCACAGATCCAGCCATGGAGAGATGCGCCGACCTCGCTCGCTCACTCGACCTCGCTGAAGGACAGATCCAGCCATGGAGAGATGCGCCGGCGAATCGCTTACTCTAACCCTAGCGATCTCAATCTCCCGTTGCAGCCGCGAGCCTTGACGCCGATAGGCGGTGCCGGAGATCGGAGGAGGCGTAGGAGGAGGGGAGGAGGAGCGACTGATGAAGCGGAGGGATAGAGATCGGAGGAGGCTTTTCCAGCTTAGGAAAGAGTATATATAGTGGGCATTTTACTAATTTGTCCAAAAGTGTGATCATTTTACAAATTTGACCAAAAAAAAGTGCATGTTTCACAAAAAAAATTCATTTTAAAGTAACACATGACTTTATAGTTCGGTCAAACTTAAAAATTGTGCTAAAAAACTCATATTTTAAAATTACATATTGACTTTATAGCTCGGTTTTATTAGAACCAGGCTTAAATTTGTGACTTTATAGACCGGTTCTATTCATAACCGGGCTATAAAGCAAGTGAACTAGGCTAAAAAGTTTGTCCTCACGGGTTTTTACCGCAATTTTAATTTGCACCGGAGCGCACCCCTATATATATAGTACTATACAATTGATCAATTGAAAACTATCTATCTATATCTCACCTGAACCCTCCTCTATATGTATATGTATGTATTCAGATGCAGAGTTAGGGGGTCCTAGGGGGTCACGTGACCCCCTCCTCATCCGAAAAATTACCTAAGTGTATTCTCCTTGTCGATAGCTTCGTTTTGATATATAATACGCCTTAATCTGACATCTGAGTAAAAAGTTATGAATGTTTGAAAATTGCAGCAGTATTAATCACTTTAGTTTTATTTCAATATACTATAATACTTTAATATTTTACTTAAATTGACATTCACATATTATAATTCATCTCGAGAGCTTCGAAACCATATGTTATATTACTTATTTTGAAAATATGGTAAGAAGTTACGAAAGTTTAAATTTTTTATATCTAATTATACATTATTAATCACATGTTAATAATGCAATGTTTATTTATTGCGTTTTATATCTTTATTTTTCGTTTTTTATCCTTATTTTGAAAATACTCAGGAAGTGCAACATGAAGATTACCCAAAGCTCTGCAAAAATCAGATTCCGTACCACTTATCTCGCTATCTCGCAATATATGATCATGCAACACCCATGATTGAACCCTAGATGCTACAAAAGCATACAAGGGCAACAAGTGCACCAGCCTAGGACCCAAGTTGGCAAGTTTTAAAAGGGCCCGTATCAAAAAGCCATAAAAATTACTACGTGTAAAACTGAGAATGACAACAGATGAATAGGCCCACAAATCTATACTCCACAAGTGAAGTATACGGTATTCCAGCCCACAGTCTATTTGTTCAATTTCGAAAACTTGGGTCTTTCAAATTACCATTATAGGCGTTTGACTAATTAATAAATTTCTGTTCACTTTATAGATCTTCAACACCGTCCTCTGATAAGTCGGGACAGAATCTGTAGACCAAAAGAAAATGGAGGATTAGGTATTAGGAAGACAACAGACATGAATGAAGCACTTCAAATGAAGCTTTTGTGGAAAATCTTAGTTGAACCAGACAATATCTGGGTCCAACTAATACAATATAAATATCTAAAAACCTCTCACATCCTAAACTACAAGAGAAAGGGTGGTGCATCCTGACAATGGTCAAAACTGACACCCCTTATCGAAAAATTCAAAACCAGCTTAATTTGGTCGGTGGGTAATGGCCAATCCATAAAGTTTTGGATGGATAACTGGGTAACAACGACACCAATTGCAAATAGGGATGATTGCCCTGCGATTACACAAACAGAAGAAACGGTTAGTGAATATATTTTAGGAGGGAAGTGGTGGGTGGAAAAGCTATGTTCTACCCTGCCACAAAGTATTGTAAAAGTTATTATCGACATTCCATTATCGACATTCCATTACCAAAAAATCAATTTGAGGATAGATTGTACTGGTGGCCGGACAAGGAAGGGTGGTTTACAACGGCTAGCGCATACAAACTAATCACGTCTCACAATGGAACCGGGAATGACGAGAACTCGTGGATTTGGAAAATTAATACTCCGCCTAAGATCAAAAATTTCCTTTGGAAACTAAGTCAGCAAGGACTCCCAACAGTAAACCGACTCATCCAAAAAGGGATCTCAGTCCCATCGACTTGCACCTTATGCAATAATGCAATTGAGGATGATACACACCTCTTCATTGAATGCTACTTTTATAATATCCAGCCAACTCAGCCATTGAATATACGCCAAACCATAAATAACAGGATCACAAACTCAAGAGAAATTAAGCTTATCCTAGCGCTTCTCGGCAACAAATTAACGAAAACTGAAAAGACAAAACTTGCCTTTTTCTTGGTGGACAAAATGGTACGCTAGAAACCAAATTATATTTCGGCATGAACCACCACCATCACAGGAAGCCATCAACAAATTAACTAATATACACATGGAAAACTGGTTAAAAACAACAAGGGATGAACTAAATATCACCAATGGTATAAATTATGCAAAAACAAATAATCAGAGGATTAAGAAGAATTCCCAACAAAAAATGATTAGATGGAAAAAACCTCCACTAGGCACGTTTAAACTTAACTTTGATGAATCCACTCTTCCTAATAACGACAGCTCGATCGGCTTCGTTATCCGAGATTGGGAGGGCCGACCGATTCATATTGGCTACGACAGAATAGGTAACCAAACTCCGCTAAAGGCTGAAGCCATTGCACTGAGACAAGGCATTACCCAGGCCCTGTTTTTGGGTATACACAAATTACATATTGAAGGGGACTCCCTGATAATCATAAACCACCTCAAAACACAAAGCAGATGCCCTTGAGAAATCGAACTGACTATGTCAGACATTAAAACTCTTCTGTCGAGAGTGAGATATGTGTCCTTCTTTCATATACCCCGTGATGGCAACATAGTGGCGGATAAGGTTGCACACCTTTGCCGCCCTGCCAGGGGTCTCGACATCATCAACGACATAGGTCTCTAGGACCTCATCCGTAAGGATGCCATCGGGTAGATATCTCACCCGAAATTTTACCTAATAAAAAAAAATTGTATTGAAATGGAACTGAAATTGCCTACAATGATAATTTGCATAAGTTTACTAATCCCTACGTTAATTAAAACTTAACATTTTAATATTCACACGTCATTTTTTAGATGTTAAAACCTATATAAAATATTAGTTTTTTTAATAATTTTTTAAAATATTTTCATACTTATTACTATCAATTAGGAATTTTTAAAAACAAATTCAAAAAAATTAAATATTTTATATAATTTTTATCATTATAAAATAGTATGCTTAATAATAAACGACATGTTTTAACTTTTAATTAACAGAGGGAATATTTTGGTATTATATATACTATTTCCGTCAGACAATACATGTGCTTTTATTTGTTGATGTGTTTTTTAGGAGGTAAAAATTATATAAAAAATATTTGTTAAAAAATTTTAATTTATATTGTTTTTAGCTCCTAAAAAAATCGTTCCAAAAGGTTATAATATTTGTTAAAAAAAAGTGTTAATTTATATTGTTTTTAGCTCTTAAAAAATCGTTCCAAAAGGTTAATGCTCATATGTCGTCGAACGGAGAGAGTATAATATTAGGGCCCATAATTTTCTCCCGCCCCAGGTCTATAAAATTATAGGACCGGCGCTGACTCTAACTCCTTTCTGAATAGTAAAACTAACCCTGTGAAATATGAAATCGCTGTTATCAAACCCCCGCGTCACGACTTTTCGTTACCACTCCTACGTACTCCTACTATTATACGTACCACTCCTGCTCCTGATAGTGCTACGGCTGATGCTACTACTAGGATTAGCCTATAACCTAAAAATGTTAATATTTTAAATGGAATTAGGATTAGCCTATAACTTAAAAAGAATAATCATATCTCACTTGAAAGAATATTTAGAATTAGAACCTATCCTATAAAATTTATTATTAAAAAAAAAAAGTTAATTTCATTTGAAATAAATATGATTTGTAGAGCTGGCAAAACCTGACCCGAACCCGAAAACCCGACCCGGTCGATCCAGAACCGATTGTCTTAAACACCGACCTAACCCGACCCATTTTGGACCCAAATCCGAATAACCGATAACTGAAACACATTCAAATCCCAATGAACCGAACCCGATTCAACCGAAACTCATTAAGATCCGAACCTGTTATAACCGAAACTCGAAATAACCCGAACTTTAAGATACATTCTAGTAAGATTTTCAAAATGAATATTGAAGAAAACTTGAGACAATCCAAACCCGAGACAACCATAACTCGAGACAATCGAAACCCGATACAACCAAAACCCGAACTCGACCCAATCAAATTACCAAATTATTAGACATTACCCGAAACCCGACTAAACGAACCCGAACCTGACCCGACCCGCCCGATTGCCACCTCTAATGATTTGACTCAAAATGAATGTACTCAACTGATTTACCTTCATCTTTAGCCATGTTGACAATTCTATCATAACCATATTTTATAAACAATTGTGACAAACTCCTGTTATATTTCCAAAAGCATACAATCCAAATAAAAAAAAAATATAAATCTAGAAGTGATTATTAGTTTGATTGCATATTTCAAAATTAAAATTATTTTTTATAATAAAATCTAGAAGTGATTCTTATATATACAAATAATAATTGATACAATAAATATTTAAAGATTAAAATTAATTAGATTGTTTCGCTACTCTATGTATAAAATATTATAGAAATTTAAATTTATTAAATCACACACATAGTAAATTGAATCAAATAAAAAATCAAAATATTTACAAAATAATTTACAATTAAAATTATTGAATTATTATAAAATAAAACAAAATGCATTAGACAAATATTGATTCAGAAGACAAAAATTAATTAGATGGCACAAAAAGATAGCATAAAAAATTTGAATAAATGTATTTTGGAAGAAATAATAAATATTTAGAAATTACAATCATTATATGAATTATCAGAAAAATATTAGCATCTAAGTATGTGTTTGGTTGATATTTTAAACATCTAAATTCTCAGAAATTCAACTTTCCAGAAATTTGAATTCCTTCACTTTAGAGGAAGTTCTCTTACCTTGTACCCTTGTTAAGTTCAACTTCCACCTTTTTTTGATTTAGAAATTATCAATTCCCCCATTTAATCATCTAGAATAAAAAATCAACCAAACATATTTTCACAATTCCCATAAATTAAACTTTACGTACGGGAATTCAATTCCCCATAAAGTAAGTTCTCGAGAATTTCAATTCTCACGTCAAACCAAACGAGCTCTAAGAAGTTTTTGAAAATAAAATAAAATTACAAGCCCTTGGGTGATCCACCCCCAAAACTTCGCTTTGTATAAAAAAAAAACTCGGATCATCTGTATTTGCTGATTTCTTCAACAACATTAAGCAAGTCCATTTATAGGGCAACTCTCCCTTGGCAGGCAATATGGCTCAACTCAATACGCCTAAAATCGGTATTCGATTCGGTTCTAACATTGAACCATCGCATGCCAACAGGATAGCTGCCCTACAACTAGCTTGCTTAACCTGAAAACTTCCAAACTCGTCGATCTTCCTTTTTTTCGTGTGGTATCGTGTATCAATCGGTGTTGTGTATAATGCAGATGTCAATGCACTTATATATACTCGGTTTTGTTAGAATGTAATTTAAGATTCCTAAGCTAGGCTTATGTTAGCTTAAGTTAGTTAAGGTTAGTTGTGTTCATGTAATGCAGTTGCTGTAAGCAATGCAGTTGAAGGTCAGTTTATTTTGTCTTAGGAGAACCACTATCTAGGAAGTTATGTTAGCAAGGTAGTGGAGTAGTGGGTGTGTATTGCAGTTAACTTAGTATGGAGTATGTAAGACGTTTTTTAAGTGAATTAAGGTGTAAGGCAGTTGTTGAATTGTTGTGTTCTCTTCTGTGTGCTACAGAAGAACAATCTGGCTTTCTTTCTCTCGAGTTGTTAGGTGATCAAAGGTGTGTTTTGGTGGTTGAATTCCCTTGCTTAGACAACATTTGGTATCAGAGCAAAACACTTTTCTGTGTTTCTGGGTTCGAATTTGGGATTGAGAGTGTGAGATTAAAACACAAAGAGAAACACTTGAGTGAAGTTCTGTTTTAGAAAAGATGCAGAACAATAGCAATGGGAATCTGAGCAGCCCTCAGTTGCCCATCTTCAAGGGAATTAACTACCACTTTTGGAGCCTAAAGATGACTACCTTGTTCAAGTCACAAGAGGTCTGGAATCTTGTTGATCAAGGATTTGAAGATGCAAATCCTCCAGAGCCAGATCAGGCATTAAGAGAGAAGAGAAAGAAGGACTCCAAGGCACTGTATATGATACAGTCAGCCTTAGATGATGAAGTATTTCCAAGGATTGCTGCATCAACTACATCTCATGAGGCTTGGGAGGTTCTCAAGCAAGAGTACATGGGAGATAGGCGTGTGATCACTGTCAAACTGCAGTCACTAAGGAGAGAGTTTGAAACTCTGGTGATGCAAGAGAAAGAGACAGTTCAAGTGTACTTGTCTAGGGCGTCAGCCATTGTCAATCATATGAGATCATATGGTAAGAGCATGGGCAGTGAAGTGATTGTGAGCAAAGTGTTGAGGAGTCTAACCAAGAGGTTTGACCATGTAGTTGCAGCTATAGAGGAGTCCAAAGATCTGTCTGTGTACAGATTTGAAGAGCTAGTAAGTTCCTTGCAAGCTCATGAGGATAGGTTGACAAGAACAAGTGATTAGAAAGAAGAGAAAGTATTTCAAGTAAAGGATGAAACTTCAAAGGGAAAGCCTGAGAGTTCATCAAGCAGAGGAGGTTCTAGAGGTGGTTATAGAGGAAGAGGTGGCCAAAGAGGAGGCTACAGAGGCCGAGGAGGTAGAGGCCAAGGAAGATCACAAGGAAGTGGTTCAGGAAGAGGGAGCAGCAGTGATCAGGGGAGAGATCAGTGGAAAGATTCATCCAAGAATCAAGGTACTGAATCAAGGTCTTACAAGAGTAACATAAAGTGTTGTTACTGTAAGAAATTTGGTCACAAGGAGGCATTTTGTTGGGAAAAGCAAGAGCATGAACAAAAGGGTGCAAATTACTCTGAGAATTGTGAGAAAGATGACAGGCTTTTCATGGCATTGGCATCAGTTGAGGAAGAGGTCAGCAGCTTGTGGTATTTGGACAGTGGATGTTCAAATCATATGTCCAGTTCAAAGAAGATGTTCAAGGAACTGGATGAAGCCAAGAAAGGGAGAGTTAGACTTGGAGATAACAAGGTTCTTGAGATGGAAGGAAGAGGCACCTTGGTTGTGAGAAGTGTACAAGGATCAGAGAAACTTCTCTATGATGTGCAGTATGTGCCAAAGCTTGCTCATAACTTGCTAAGTGTTGGGCAGCTTCAAGGATCAGGTTATTCTCTTCTATTTGATGAAGATGTGTGTGTGATCAGAGGAAAAAAAACTGGCCATGTGATTGCAAATGTTTCAATGACCAAGAATAGGTTGTTCCCTCTGGATTTATCAAGCAGTGTTGGCAAGGTGATGGCAGCTAAGAGTGATGAAAGCACTATGCTGTGGCATCAAAGGTATGGACATCTAAATGTCCAAAGTTTGAAGATTCTGAACTCTGGTGAAATGGTTGAAGGTGTGCCTAAGATTGGAGAGCTAGAGCTATGTGAAGGGTGTATCTATGGCAAGCAAATGAGAGGATCATTCTCAAATAGAGATGCATGGAGAGCTGGAGAGTGCTTGGAACTAATTCATGCAGACTTATGTGGACCAATGCAAACTGAGTCTCTAGGTGGAAGCAAGTATTTTTTCTTCCTCACAGATGATCATAGCAGGATGAGTTGGGTCTATTTTCTGAGACTAAAGTCAGAAGCATTTGATTGCTTCAATAAGTTCAAGGCTCTAGCAGAAAAGCAATCTGGATTGATGGTGAAGGCATTGAGAACTGACAGAGGAGGAGAATTTATGTCCTATGAGTTCATGAATTTTTGTGAAGAGAATGGGATAAGGAGGGAGTTGACAGCTCCCTATACACCAGAGCAAAATGGTGTAGCAGAGAGGAAGAATAGGACTGTGGTGGAGATGGCAAGAAGTATGTTAAAGGCTAGAGGAGCTCCAAATCAGCTTTGGTGTGAAGCTGTGGCTACTGCAGTCTATGTTTTGAATGTCTCTCCTACTCGAGCTGTGTTGGGAAAGACACCATTTGAAGTATGGAGAAAGAAGAAACCATCAGTGAGCCATTTTAGAGTATTTGGATGTGTGGCTTATACACTGAAAAACTTGAGATCAAAGTTGGATGAGAAAGCTGAAAAGTGTGTGTTTATAGGATATGCAGCTCAGTCAAAGGCATATAAATTATACAATCCAGTGAGCAAAAGAACTATTGTTAGCAGAAATGTGATCTTTGATGAAGGAGTAAGCTGGGAGTGGGAGAAAGCAGGAGGTGATCATGTGATAAATAGAAGTGTGCCAGCTGATAGTTCAAATGAAGAAGCTGAAGATGATGATATGTTTGATGATGATGATCATCATGGAAATAACTCTCCAGCAACACCAGTGCATCAACAAAGTTCCTCAAGCAGTGCAAATTCATCACCTTCAAGCTCCTCAAGTGAATCTCCTCCAAGGAAGTTTAGATCTCTTGCTGAGATCTACAATGATTGTGGCTTTGCTCTCACTGTTACAAATCCTGAGAGCTTTGATGAGGCTAAGGATAGCAGTAGCTGGCAAATAGCTATGAAAGAAGAAATGAAGGCCATTCAGAAGAATGAAACCTGGGAGTTGGTTGACAGGCCACAGGAAAAGAATGTTATAGGCTTGAAATGGGTTTTTAGGACTAAGTACAAGACTGATGGGAGTGTACAGAAGTTCAAAGCAAGGTTGGTGGCTAAGGGGTATGCACAGAAGGAGGGAATAGATTATGAAGAGACTTTCTCTCCAGTGGCTAGGCTTGAAACTGTAAGGGTTGTGCTAGCTTTAGCAGCTCAATGGAAGCTACCAATCTATCAGTTGGATGTGAAATCAGCTTTCCTAAATGGAGAACTGCAAGAAGAGGTTTTTGTGGAGCAACCTCTAGGATTTGTCAAGAGTGGAGAAGAGGAGAAGGTGTACAGGTTGAGAAAGGCTTTCTATGGCCTAAAACAGGCTCCAAGAGCCCGGTACAGTAAGATAGATTCTTTCTTTCTTCAACATCAGTTTGTAAGAAGTGAAAGTGAGCCAACCCTGTATGTGAGAAAGAAGGTGAGCACAGGAGATTTCATTGTGGTCTGTCTGTATGTGGATGATATAGTGTACTTCAGCAACTCACCTGTGATGTTGGGACAGTTCAAGAAAGCTATGACATCAGTGTTTGAAATGACAGACTTGGGGTTAATGCAATACTTTCTTGGACTGGAAGTGAGGCAGAGCAGTGAAGGCATTTTTCTTTGTCAAGAGAAGTATGCTACTGACATGCTCAAGAAGTTCAACATGGAGGATTGTGATGTGGCTCAGACTCCTATGAACACAAATGAAAAGCTAAGAAAGGAAGATGGAACTGCAGGAGCAGATGAGAAAGAATACAGGAGTTTGGTTGGAGGTTTAAATTACCTCACTCATAGCAGGCCTGATATTGCTTATAGTACTGTTAGTGTTGTGTCAAGGTATATGCACAGCCCTACAAAACAACACTTGGGAGCAGCAAGAAGAATTTTGAGATATGTTGTTGGCACTGTGAAGCATGGGATATGGTATGAGCATGTGAATCAGTTCAAGCTCAGAGGCCACACAGATAGTGATTGGGCTGGATGTTTGGATGACAGAAAGAGCACTTCAGGCTCTGTATTTGATCTGGGTTCTGGGGCTATAACTTGGAGCTCAAAGAAACAAGATACAGTTGCATTATCATCCTCAGAAGTTGAGTATGTTGCAGCTGGAGCAGCAGCAAGACAAGCAATATGGTTGAAGAAGTTGCTACTGGACTTAGGATGTGATCACACAGATGCAATTGAGCTATGGTGTGATAATCAGTCAGCTATTGCTATGACAAGGAACCCAGTGTTTCATGCAAGAACCAAGCACATAGAGGTGCATCATCATTTTATTCGAGTACTGGTGGCAGAAGGTAAGGTGATGCTCAGGTTTTGTGGAACAAACAATCAAAATGTAGACTTGTTTACCAAGTCTTTGAATGGTGTTAAGCATTACTATTTCATGGAGAAGATTGGCATGGAGGAACTTAAATTAAGAGGAGGTGTTAGAATGTAATTTAAGATTCCTAAGCTAGGCTTATGTTAGCTTAAGTTAGTTAAGGTTAGTTGTGTTCATGTAATGCAGTTGTTGTAAGCAATGCAGTTGAAGGTCAGTTTATTTTGTCTTAGGAGAACCACTATCTAGGAAGTTATGTTAGCAAGGTAGTGGAGTAGTGGGTGTGTATTGCAGTTAACTTAGTATGGAGTATGTAAGACGTTTTTTAAGTGAATTAAGGTGTAAGGCAGTTGTTGAATTGTTGTGTTCTCTTCTGTGTGCTACAGAAGAACAATCTGGCTTTCTTTCTCTCGAGTTGTTAGGTGATCAAAGGTGTGTTTTGGTGGTTGAATTCCCTTGCTTAGACAACAGGTTTCTGATACATTAAGAATGGCATATACTCTAAGGTTATGCCAAGGATATCCTTTGCCTTCCCTTTGTATAGGGCTCCGAAGAGGGAAACACAGTATACGACTATACGTACGTCGACTTTGCATATGCTATATGGTTATCCCATGGATATTCTGTGTGTCATATTCTTCTACCACTTTGGACATTGGTTTCTGCCTTTTCAAGATTTTATTAGCATGATGAAGAATCATAGCCATGAATGATCCCATACAAATCATTCGTCGTTAAGGACTACAATAGTACATTCGTGCCTTCATTGTTATCCTACGGACTGAATTCGAACATCTCAATCCATAAAAAGCTTTGTTTAAGCATGGAATTTATAATGTGTTATTGAATATATTGCATATGTGTGATGCACGAAATCCGCATCAAGCTTCTTCACGAACATCGATCGAGCAAGAATATGCAAATCATTGACAAACAAGGTCGGGTGGGGCTAACCTCCCCCGGAGGGCCCTCCGACGCTCAAGTCATATTTGTTCGGCTGCCAAAAAAGCCTCGAACATCATGAACCACCGTCCCCATAGGATCCGGATCAAGAACCAGTTGCTCGACGCCATTGATGGATCTATGAATTGGGGATCTAGATTTGGATTTAAGGAATTGGTTGCAATTGATCCGGCTCCTATGGGGCCGGTGGTTCATGATGTTCGAGGCTTTTTTGGAAGCCGAACAAATCTGACTTGAGCGTCGGAGGACCCTAGCTCCGGGGGAGGTTAGCCCCGTCCAACCTTGTTTGTCAATGATTTGCAGATTATTGCTCGATCGACGTTCGTGAAGAAGCTTGATGCGGATTTTGTGCATCACAATCTGCATCCTAATTTGCAGTGTCGGATGAAGTAGCTTCCATTATTAAGTGTCATTGAGCTTCTATTTCACTTAAGGGATTACCGAATATGACAACTTTTGATATCTCTGTTTGGCGATTTGATCACAGAATATATACATTGAAACCTAAGGAGTAGATGGAGCTGGCAACTGGGGGAGTCGGGTTGGGTTCATTTGTGGTAGCTAGGTTATTGATGGGTCAGGTTGTTTTGGGTAATATTTGTACTCGGGTTTTCATCAAAGTTGGGTTAAAGAGAGTTAGGTTTGTCCGATCCTTGTTTTGAGTCCAATCGAGTTGGATTTATTCGAGTTTTGGATCAAGTCATGACAACTTTGTTCAGGTTATCACGGGTCGAGTTTGCTTAGGTAATTAAACATCTGGGTTTTTTTTTTTTGAAACGGAAAAAATTTGACCATAGAGCTAGGCCCTATTAACCAAGAGCATCCTTGCGGATGAGACTATGCAGCAGAGAGTCATCAGGCGTCAAAGATCCGTGTGAAGCAGAGCTAATTAGTGATAGGCGATCGGCCACTAGATTTTGCTTCACGGAAGACATGACGAATCTCAACAGAACCAAAGAAGCCCAACGAAACTAGCTAGACTGTCCGAGACAATCATTTCAGAGTATCCAGTAGACTTCCCCAAAACCTCTAAGGCTTTTGATAATTGTTAAGTTATCTCCTTCAATGATCAGGTTTCTGATGTTTAGTTCATTTGTGGCTAAAAGACCCTTCCATAGACCAAGGCTCTCACAGCCGCAAACAAAGTTAATTGGTGAGGATCCCGATCCACTGAAGATAGGAGCACACATGAAATCACGTAGAATAAACCCATACGAGCCCCTACCACCAGAGGAAAGGGATACGTCAAAGTTCAGTTTGCAAGTGCCATTTGGCGGCGATTCCCATTTGATTCTTTTTCTTTTCGAAATTGTTTTGGTTTGATCACGGTTCGTGGGTAAATTTTTATCTTCTTTAATGTCATTTATATGAAATGTTTTTCAAATAAATATTTAATCTCTTATAAACGATAAAATGCGTCTTGTGTCAGCGTTTATGTCCTCAAAAAGTGTTGAACGGATAAGTAGCAGTTGATCCCCTAAGAAGGCGGACTAAAATAGAAGATAAACAATGATTCAACAGAGGCAAATTTTGGCTCAACTTGCCGGGATATAGTATTTGGTAAAAAAAAAAGGAAACAATGTTGAGAGTGGGATTTGAACCCACGCCCTTTCGGACCAGAACCTTAATCTGGCGCCTTAGACCAACTCGGCCATCTCAACTTGCTGTTACTTATTTTCTAACACTAATCTATCACTTCTGAAACAAGCAGAATCTAGAGGTAAAAACCTGCAACGGTATAACTTCCTTGGCGGTCTTGGAGATCCCCAAGATTGCGAGTCATGGCGCCTTGAAAAGGCCTGTTGAGAATAGGATCCATCTGCCCAAATCAGGGACTAACAATACTAATTTTTATAAAGAGGAATCAAGACCAATCAATCAAAGTTAGGGGTTTAAAGCAGACAAGTGTATCCAGGCAGGCATCAATTTATTATAAAGTCTTAAGTCATTTTTTGGGAGCAAAACTTGATGTCAAGGTTGTTCCAGTGAGTCATTGATATTATTTGTTGGATTATTAATTCCTCTATCATCTCTTTCTTCAACTACTTATAACTCATTGTACTTAATTGTGTACACTTTTATAAGCTTTTTGGGCCATTCGCATAGGTACGTAGTAAGACTCACATGGGGAGTTTGGGATGAACACATGATTGGCTTGTCTCCTCAAATTATACTTGGCGCCGACGTATTACATGATCCGTGTGGTAAGCTTATATGTAACTGTTTCACTGCCATGGCTATCTTTTCCATTCCAAACCTGAAAATCTTTGATTCTTATATGTTTTGGTTTACTATATATCTGCAAAGTTGTAACATGTGCTGGCTAAAATATTTCCTTGGACTCTGTAGTTTCTGTTTAGAGGTGCATCATGTTATTACTTATCAGTTGGGAGTTGGGATTGGGAGACCCCTCAAGTTGTATACAAGTCTCAACCATAGTTTCTTGTGTAGATATTAATCACAACTTGCTATCTACACTGAATTTTATTAGAGTTGTGAAAATGGGTATCTTCTTCCAAATATCATTAGGACTTTAGGAGGTTTTTGTTTGGTTCAGCATGTGATTGGGAACTAAATTTCTGCCCTTTTTTGTTCACCTATATTCATTACTGTAAATAATAAAAATTCAATTTTGCAAGCAAATGCCAAAATTTTACTCCCTTGGCACTGATGTTGGAAGTTGTCCCTTTCGCAAATAATACTCAAATTAAACACATCTTCAAGAGTAATCTTAATGTGATAGACCTTTTTCATTTCCACGCCAATGCTAGCTAAACACGCCTCATCGAAAAATATATAGAGATATAGATATCTTCTCGCATATGTCACACATTAAACTCGCCTCAATCAATGGTATCTCTTGACTTAAGACCATGCCAAGGCTATCCACGCCAAGGTTTGAAACCGGGAATGAGCCAGAAGTGAAAGCTTCATCATCTACAACCCCTCCTATTTGCATCTTGAAAGCCTTCTCTATCCGGTCAAAGTGATCCTCAACACTAAACTTTAGCTGCATCTTGCGCAAGGGTACGTTTTTTGGTGTGGAGGAAGGCATTTATCTTCTCAATTAAGACTAGGAGTTGTTCATACATGAAAATCGAAGTCGCTTTGGCACCATCAAAGGTTGTTGAAAGCTTTGCCTTGTGCAATAACTCACACCCAGATGCAACAGTAGCCTTAGTTAGCGCTCTCAACCTTCTCAATGAAAACTCCTAAAAATGGACTTCCGACAAAACAACGACTCCATAAACCTGTGTGTTGTGTAACCAATCAACGGAAGATGTTCAACACGTATTGATGGAATGCCCAAAATCCATCAACCTCATTAAAAAAAATTAACATGAGATCGAGTAGGTGACGAGATAAATAAGATCAACCAAGCACCAATATCAACAGAATATAAGGTGAACGAGATATTTAAGAAATTAAACCGCGGGGAGCAGATTATATATTGGCAACCTCGTGGTGGAGCATCGATTTGGACAATGCGAAACAAGATTGTTTTCAACGATTCAAATGTCATTAGTGAGAGTGATTGGGAACAATAGATTATACACCTGGAAGAAGACGAAGAACACAAATAGCTATGGAATAGTACAGTCAAACACAAGGCAACCATCTAGACCAAGAAGGAAGAAAAACATCAAATGGGAATAACCACCACCAGTGGGAGCCTTCAAGATCAAATGGCGTCGCGGTGGTGTATTTATGACGGCTCTATTTTTCGGGAGACACTTCCTTGGAGTATCAAATCTTGATGTACCACTGCCCAGCAGTGCTACCGTGGTGGTGCTTGGCTTGATCCTTGTTTGTTTCTCCAACGAGTAGGTTTTCACTTGGTCTTGGTTCCATTTATAGTGTTGTGGGTTTAGCATGCTCAATGCGTCTGTTAGGCTCATCCCTCTCTAGTTTGTGTAATTCTAGGTGTACATTTGGATGTTTATTTGTAAAGCTGATTGTATTGGCTTTGGGCCAAACCGGCCCAAAGATGATATCAGCTGTCCATTGGGCCAGAAGCCCATACGGATGCTTTCAACCTCTCTTGCTGAGCTTTAGCAACGATGTCATTCAGCTGAAGCGCTCTCCTTTATATGGGTTTCCAAAACCCTAATCCGAGAGTTGAGAGGGATGTTGCTTACTTTAGCTCTGTTCTTGTCTCCTGAGGCGATTATAGGGTTTTCATCCCTTTCTGGCCTTTGTGAGCATAGATCAAGCTCTCTTCCATCCAAATACACTCAGTGACATTGTGTTGGGAGAGATTTGTATCCTCTTTGCCCTCTAGGTTTTGACCTTGGTGGCTGGTGTCCTCGTTGAGGCTAATCGTCGCTACAATCTCTACTTTCTGCTTTTTCTTTGGTTTTGCTAGGTTGTAAACTTTGTTCATTATCATTGCTTAAGTTTCTGTTTATGTATTCTGGTGTTTTGGATCGATTCTCTTCAAATTGGTATCAGAGCTTTCAGGTTTTAAGGGGTTTTCTCGTTTTAAAATCGGATTTGTTGAAGCTTTTGAGTTCTCAGTTCTCTTAGGCTCCAGATCTGATTCATTCTTTGATTTTCTGTTGAAGCTTAGAGGGTTCTTCATCCTTCTAAGCTCCAGATCTACGAAGATAAAGCGTCACTTGTCCCAAATCTCTATATCTGTTGAAGTTTCTGGAGCTTGCACTCCTTAAGGCTCGAGATCTTTCAAGATATGTGAGCTCTTCTGATAGAAACTCCAGATCTGAGGTTTTAGAGGACTCATTCCGTCGGAAATCTCAATCTGTTAAACCATTTCATATTTGAACTAAAACCTTCGGAAATATTTGAGTTTAGAAGATTATATTCTTCAGAACTCTCATTGAAAGCTCTTACTTTTGCTTCCGCTAGCACTTTACGAGATTCAAACTCTTAGTTTCATAGTTGTAGGGTTTGAGTGCTCAACTCTCTCCAACTTTTACTGATTTAGTCTTTCACTTGTTGTAGGAACTTTGATTCATCATGTCTGATAACTCCTATCGCATTAAACCATTTGATGGCACTACTGACTTTGTCATGTGGCAAGTTAAGATGAAAGCTATCCTGATAAAGGAAAATGTTGGAAAGCAGTTGCTAATGAGCTTTCTGCTGATATGGCTGCTGAGGCTAAGAAAGAACTTGATCTCATTGCACACAGTGAGATCATGATTCGTATATCAGATGAGGTAGCTAGACAGGTAGTAACTTGTGATACTTCTGTGTCTCTATGGAAAGCTTTAAAAGATCTTTATCTGGTTAAAACTCTGTCTAGTAGAATATCTTTGTTGTGTCGTATTTTCAATTTGAAAATGGATGCTTCTGTGTCTTTGGATGATAATCTGGATAGATTTCTTAGGATGACACAAGAGCTTGAACGTTGTGATGATAAAATTGATGATACTCACCAAGCTGTTATTCTGCTTAATGCTTTGCCATCTCAGATTGATACTTTTAAGGATGTTATACAGTTTAGTAATGAGTCCTTGACTAAGAAAAGAATTGTTGAGGCTATTGCTCAGAAAAATGAAGTTATCAAAGAGTTCAAAGTGAAAGGTGATAAATCTGATAAAACTGGTTCTAAAACTGATGTGCTTTTTACTAAGGGAAATTCTAAGAATAGAAAGAGGAATAAGAAAAAGGAAAAGGATAAGGCTCCTGAACCTGGTAAGAATCATTGTACTTATTGCAAGAAGAATAACCATGTCATTGCTGGTTGTTATAAGAAAAGAGATGATGAGGAAAAGAAATTTAAAAATGGTACAACTGTTGTGCTTGATTCCTTTGTGTTCTATTCTTCCGAGTTGCTTATGGTTGCCTGTGATAGTTCCTCTGATACTTGGCTTCTGGACTCTGGTTGTACTATGCATGTTACACCTGATAAGCATGTTTTTTATTATCTTGATGAGTCTGCTAAAGGTGAGGTTAGACTTGGTGATTTATCTGTTCTTAAGATTAAAGGCATAGGCAATGTTCCCTTTAAAATGCATGATGGTGTTATTAGAACCCTCCAACAGGTCAGGTGGGTACCTGACTTGAAGAGGAATCTGTTATCTGTTTCTGTGTTTGATGACTTGAACTATGATGTTAATACTAAAAATGGAATCAAAACTGTTTCTATGAATGGTAAAATTCTCATTAAAGGTATTAGAAAGGTGGCTTATATCATGTTATTGGAAACCCTGTTCTTTGTGCTTCATCTTTGTCTGCTGAGTGCTCTACTTCTATGAATTTGCATAAAACTATGTTGTGGCACTCTAGACTTGGTCATATTGGCAACAAAGGGCTCAATCATTTGTTCAGACAAGGTATGGTTGAAGGTAAACCCTCTGAACTTAAACACTGTGAGAACTGTTTGTTTGGTAAGCATGCTAAATCTGTGTTTGGTAGCTCAAAGTTTGTTGCTCTCAAGCCCTTAGACTATGTACACGCAGACCTATGTGGACCTGCACAGGTGGATACAATAGGTGGAAGGAAGTATTTCCTTTCACTTATTGACCACCATTCCAGGAAGGTTTGGGTGCACATTCTTAGGGCTAAGAGTGACACTTTTGATGCTTTTAAACTTTGGAAAACAAAAGTTGAGGGTTACACCACCTTTAAACTTAAATGTCTAAGAACTGATAATGGTCTTGAGTTTTGCAACAAAGATTTTGATGGTTTCTGTTATACACATGGTATTAAAAGGCATCTCACAGTTCCAAGTAATCCACAGCAGAATGGTACAGCAGAGAGAATGAATAGGACCTTGCTTGAAAAGGCAAAGTGCCTTCTCATTAGCTCTGGTCTGAAACCTTCATTGTGGGGGGAGGCAGTTACTACTGCAGCCTACCTAATTAACAGATCCCCTTCTTCTGCTATTGGTTTCAAAACTCCACAGGAATTGTGGAGTGGAACCAAGCCTAACATAGCACATTTGAGACCTTTTGGATGCACTGCCTTCGTTCACCAGAACACTGGTACGTTGCAACCAAGGTCTCTCAAATGTGTTATGATTGGCTATCCAGAGGGGGTCAAAGGCTATAAGTTACTTGTTCTCCAACCAGGAGGGTACAAAGTAATTTTTAGCAGAGATGTCATTTTCATTGAAACTGAATTTCATTTCAGAAAAATTTCTAACACTGATTCTGAGAATGCAGGTGTTCAGTTTTATGATTCAAATGCTCAAGAAGCAAATTTGGATGATGAATTTGATATCAATATCCCCATTGAAAGCAACTCTACTTATCATGGTAATGTTGAGCAGCACCCTGCTCCCTCAAGTACTGAAGACAACCCTCACCAATTAGGTGGGGAGGTAAGCAACTCAAACTCCAGCTCTGCTTCTACCCCTTCTGACTCCTCAAGTTCTGGAAATTATGAAAATGCCTTGTCTGAATCTGAGCATGATATTGAGCATGATGTTTCTGATTCTTCTGAGCATGATGTTTCTGATTCTTCTTCTGACTCTTCTGATTCTGAGCATGTTTCTGAAACATTTGATGAGGTGCCTGATTTGTATAATTATCAGCTTACTAGAGATAAATCTCCTAGAGTGAAAATTCCCAATAAGAAATATTTCACTAATGAGATTGAGTTTGCTTTTGTGATTGCTGAGGTTGTTGATGCTTATACTCCTGAATTGTTTGAACATGTTGTTAAATGTAAACATTCTGATAAGTGGTTGCTTGCTATGAAAGAGGAAATAAACTCCATGACAACCAATAAAACCTGGAAACTGGTTCCAAAGCCTAAAAATGCTAGGTTGATTTGCTGTAAATGGGTTTATAAGCTCAAAAACAGTGTGGAACCTGGTGGCCAACCTACCTACAAGGCTAGGTTGGTAGCCAAAGGATTCACACAAAAGGAAGGGATTGATTATAATGATGTTTTTGCTCCTGTTGTGAAATATAAAACTCTGAGACTTCTGCTTGCTATTGCTGCTGTTTATGACTATGAAATTGATCAAATGGATGTTAAGACTGCCTTTTTGCATGGTGAGCTTGATGAGATTATTTATATGAGACAACCCAAGGGTTTTGCTGATCACTCTAAACCTAATCATGTTTGCTTGTTAAAGAAATCTTTGTATGGTTTGAAGCGGTCCCCTAGGCAGTGGAATAAGAAATTTGATAATTGCATGTTTAAACTTGGCTTTAGAATGAGCAGTTATGATCCATGTTTATATTTCATGCATGTGAAAACTGAATCTCCCTTATATGTCTTGATGTATGGTGATGATATTCGCATTATATGCAAGTCTAGAGCAAAGGTACTTGATGTTAAGGAATCTCTCAAGAAATCTTTTGACACGAAGGACTTGGGCCCTGCTCAGAAAATTCTTGGCATAAAGATTTCTCGAGATAGATCCAAACATCAAATATTTTTGTCTCAAAAGGATTATCTTGTGAAAGTCCTTAATAGGTTCAATATTTCTAATGTCAAGCCTGCTCCCATGCCCTTAGGAGGTCACCTGGATCTTACCAAGACTGGGATGCCCCTTGGGAACGAGGAGGAAGACTATATGAAATCTGTTCCTTATGATGCAGTTGTTGGGTCAATTATGTATGTTATGATCTGTACCAGACCTGACCTTGCCTTTGCAGTGAGTGTGTTGAGAAGGTACATGTCTAACCCTGTAGAAAAACACTGAGTGGCCATGAAATATCTCCTAAGATACATTGCTGGCACCCTTGATATTGGTTTGGTTTATGGTTTGCATACTTCACCCTCTGAGTTGTTTGGCTTTGTGGACTCTGACTATGTTAGCAATAAAGATAACAGGAAATCCACCACCTCTTTCTTTCATTCTTGGTGTGGGAACTGCGTTTCTTGGAAGGCTCAGTTGCAGCCTATTGTTGCTCTGTCTTCTACAGAAGCAGAGTACATAGCAGCAACTGAAGCCTCCAAAGAAGCAATCTGGCTCCAGAATATTATGAAAGAGGTGGATAGGAAAAAACACAAATCTGTATTGCACACTGATAGCCAGAGTGCACTTTACTTGTGCAAAGATCCTGTCTATCATGAGAGGACTAAGCACATTGATGTTCGTTACCACTTCATACGTGTGTCGGTATCCAAAAATCTCCTTATTGTTAAGAAGATCGATGGAAAACTTAATCCTGCAAACTTTGGTACTAAGATTGTGACCACTGATAAGTTTCTCTTTTGTAGGGAGTTCCTGCACGTGATCAAATCCAACTGATGCTGAGAAGGGTATGAAATAGCCGATGATAGACAAAGGTGTAAATCCAATCCACATTTCAACAAGGAAGATTTATGATATGTGTAAACTCAGAATTAGGAGGGTAAATTGTTAGGCTCATCCCTCTCTACTTTGTGTAATTCTAAGTGTACCTTTGGATGTTTATTTGTAAAGCTGATTGTATTGGCTTTGGGCCAAACCGGCCCAAAGATGATCTCAGCTGTCCATTGGGCCAGAAGCCCATACGGATGTTCATTATCATTGCTTAAGTTTCTGTTTATGTATTCTGGTGTTTTGGATCGATTCTCTTCAGCGTCTTTTTCTGTTTGTTTCATGTGTAGTGATTGTATTTGTCTATGACGGTGTTTTCTTCTATTGGTTTTAGCGGCATATCGAGAATCAGGCATGTTTGATCTCGAATTTTTACTTTTGATAAAAAAAAAAGAAAAAAAAAAGACGTCATTGAAAAGAAAGAAAAGAAAAATAACAACAGTTGGAATGATATAACATCAGAAGAACCTCAGATCATCTGTATTTGCTGATTTCTTCAATAGCATTAAGCAAGTCCATTTATAGGGCAACTCTCCCTTGGCAGGCAATATGGTTCAACTCAATACGCCTAAAATCGGTAGTCTATTCGATCGATTTGAGCATTGAACCATCGCATGCCAACAGGATAGCTGCCCTACAACTAGCTTGCTTACCTCAACACACAACCTGAAAACTTCCAAACTCGTCTTCCTTTTTTTCGTGTTATCGTGTATCAATCGGTGTTGCGTATAATGCAGATGGAAATGCCCTTATATATACTCGGTTTCTGATGCATTAAGAATGGCATATACTCTAAGGTTATGCCAAGTATATCCTTTGCCTTCTCTCTTTGTATAGGGGCTCCGAAGAGGGAAACACAGTACGTATACTACTATACGTCGACTTTGCATATGCTGTAAGGTTATCCCAAGGATATTCTGTGTGTCATATTCTTCTACCACTTTGGACATTGCTTTCTACCTTTAATTTCAAGATGACTAATGAGTCGGGTCCGTCAACATAGTGTTGAAATAGAGCAACATGGCAGAAAAACAATGATTCCAAGGTAAGCTACAAAGATGTGGTAAATTGCCGATAGATTTTGGTTGGTAATCTTTCATTCCACAATCACATTGGAAAAACGTTAGAAAAAAAAAAAATTGTTGAGAGTGGGATTTGAACCCACGCCCTTTCGGACCAGAACCTTAATCTGGCGCCTTAGACCAACTCGGCCATCTCAACTTGTTGTTACATTTTTCCAAACATTAAAGCTTGTCTCCTTTTTTTTTTTTGGAGAATTTGAAAACAAAAGACCTCTATACCAACTCATGTAAGAGGATCCTAGCTTCTTATTTTAGCCACACAGGAATCCTATGCGCCCACCGTAGTACTAGCTGTTAGCTATACTTGCATCTGCAGCCAATCTCGCGAGAGTCCCTCTAGCTATTTCCATGGCAAATAACACTTCGTTATACGTCCAATGTCATAGCTTCTATGACATCCGTTGAGAAAGCAAGTAAAGGTTGACACTTGACACCAACGAACATTACACAACCAGGAAACAAAACTATTACATGAGTTGCATAACAGAAACATGTAAATTAACAATGAACTGATCGAACTCTTAGATCTAAAAAAATTGAGTTGATGAGAGGTTGAAAGCTGTACATAACTGGTCACATACTCACATTCGCCTTCATCATAGCAATAGTGTAACAATTAACATCAACGTTTCCGATTTCTTCAATAGCATTAAGCAAGTCCAATCACAGGGCAACTCTCCTTGGCAGGTGATCTGGTTCAGCTCAATGCACCAAAATCTTCAAGCATTTCGGTTTTACCATTGAACAGTCACATGCCAACAGCAGAGCTGCCCTACAACTAGCTTGCTTAGCTCCACACGGCAAGAAAATCTTCAAAGCTCTCTTCCTATATCCTCCTATCATATATCGATCTGCATTGCATATAATGCAGATGGTGATACCCTTATATATACTCGGTTTTTGCTGTACAAGGAATGGCATATGCTCTATTGTTATGCCACAGATATAGGCTTTCGGTGCTTGCATTTCCCCATGTTGTAGAATCTAAAGATTCTTGCACGATCTTCCGACCTCTCAAGCCCTAAAGGGCGCGTACTCTGGAATGAGACAGTGTGCCGACGTTGCAGAGGCTTGTTCATGGTAGATGCTCATTTTTGGCTTGGAGGAACTTAATTTGAACCTCTGAAAGGCATATCCTGTGTCATATTCTTCTCCCATTTTGGATTTCTTTCTCCTTTTCAAGATTTTATTAGCATTAAGAACCAATGCCATGAACCTGTCCGTCCAATCCAAATAATTTGACATAAGGACTTGATACACATATTCTCATTGTTATCTAATTGATGGCAACTTAAGTTCCCAAACCTAATCTCCATACGAACTAATAGGATGAGTTTGGCCATAAACTGCATTGATAAACTAGTTCAGGTGGTCTAACAAGATAACTAATACGGCAACAAATGAGATGTCAGTCACTGTTGGAATACATGGATTCACATACATGAACTGAGCAAACTCGGCTTTGTTTGCCATTGATATAGATATGAACTGAGGAGATTGTAATAGTCACTGGAATCTTCAGGTATAAATTGCAGTATAATGGTTTGCTTGCTCTCAAACAAGACCAGGAAGCATATAGAAAGATATCCGGATCCTTCCTACAAAGGGATACATTGCTTCTGTAATGTTTAAAACTGATAAATCAGAACTTTTCATTTCTTCAGTAATCTGATTGATCTGCCTACAGTTCCATATGATTCATTCAGTTCTCGGGACAACATAAACGGCAAGCCCTCACAAAGGGCACCAAACTTTATCTATGAAGAATATACTCCAAAGAGACCAAGGAGATGAGGGAAATAATAAAAATCGAGATGAAACTAGAACTAATTCCATACATGAATTGACAAAGAATTGATCCAGGCACAACCAAGCTACCATCATCATGTACAATAGTGGTTTGCCCCAGCCAAAATTTGAAAGAAGAAATAGAGGAGGATGAGAGTACTAGGTGGACCAAGCATGTACTAAGATACCTGAGATAATCTTAACCTTGCAACCTATCAGTAGAGAGTGTTGTAGGTGCAGCAAGTAGCGATGATGGAGCCTATGCAGATAACCAGCGAAGGAATCAGCGAGAGATTTAGGAGCTTGCTTTCGCCCAAGTATCCGATCAAGGTTATGGTGCTATCTGCAATGACTCTAGCGAGTGTCCCAGCCTCGGTTGAGAGTAGGCCACCATTGTATGTACCACGCGAGAGCCTAGATGACATGACACGGGAAAGGAGTGACAGATTGACCCCTGTTAAGAGAGTAGAAATTGTATTATGAGAAGAAAGGACAAGAAAAGGACTAGGGAGAATGAAGATTATCACGTTTATATTGACAAATAGCACAAATAAATGAATTTGCAATCCTTTCAAGACATCATGCAACAAAAACTAGGATACTTGTGACCAAGACCAGAAAAATCCTGAGCACATCAAATCAGAGCAGTGTAGTATATGCTTTAAGAGCAAAATAGTGTAAAGGTGCATCTTACCTTCAAGAACTTCAGCCGATACAAACATAATCAGCCCAGAGATGACATATTGTGGAACAGAGTATTTAATGAAGATGTTGAAACTCATGATAACTCCAATGCAGACTACTATTTCAGATACAAGCAGAATTTGCCTGTAATAACAAGAAAAGGTAACAGTAGTATCAGCAGACAATAGGGATATAAAAGTGACGCCAATTTAATTTGTCGACTCTGTGAACTGATCGAGTAAAACAGTAGTTACCTCTCTTCAAACATGTTACTGATGTAGCTTCCAACAATTATGTTGACCGGAAGCACAGTCAGGCCGATACATGCTAGGAAAATGGCCACTGAACTTGTTGACCAGTCGAAATAGTATGCACTGACAACACTAGATTCTGAGAGTAGGATTTCAATTACATACTTCAGCATAAAATAGATCAACAATTGTACCTGACGCAACAAAAGAAATAGAGTCATATCCTGTAATACTTTGATCCATCAAGACTGTTTCTTTAAGCGATAACACCAAGTGCAAACAGGTCCAACAAAACAAATATACATCCAACAGGGTCTTTAATGAGTTCTTATAGGAATCATGATTGCACATGCAACCCGATAGTCAAAGCTCAAAAGTTGCAAAAAGGTTCTGTGAAATCGTCTTACCTTAACTGAAGGAGTAAGTAATCGATATGCCGAAACAATTGAAGTAGCTGGCTTGCGAGATTCCTCAGGAGCTTCTTCACTTTCATCATCCTCCACATTGTCATCGCCGTCTTCTTGCTTCTCTGATGAATTTAAAAGCAATGGTTGTTTGATTCCTTTTTCAATCTCATCACTCTGCCCTGATTCTGCTGTAGAAAAGAGAGATTATAATGGAGTATCAATAAATCGTCGCTTTGGGCTAAAGAACAAGAAGACGTGATAATTGATAACAAAAGTAAATAAATAAAATTGTTTCCACAAATCAGATGCATAGAAAGTTAATATATACCTGGAGCAGGTCTACTTTCTACATAATCATCGTCACGGTTAGGTTCTTTAAAAGAGATTGCCAGCCAAACTAGGTAAAATAGCCATGCAACAGCCATAACCCAACCTGGCAAAGTATCCTGATTGAAAGTGAATACATAAATCTTGAAATTTGTTTGTAGTACACCAGCAAGAGCAGGACCGCATGCCATTCCCAGAGCACTGGCGCTAACAAAACCAGCTGATGCTTGCATCCGGATTCTAAGAGGTACACAGTCACTAATATAACGGCGGTTAACAGCTCGAGCAGATCCAAACCTGTGTCATCAAAACAGCATAAGTCATCCATTCATGCAACATTATGTACTGCAGCCATGTTAGCTCCATATAAATAGGCTACTTCGGAATGGATATTAAAAGAACCAATTAAGCTAAAGAACCACCTAAACATTAACTAATAACTATGATGAGATTTTAACTTGGAAAGTAAGGGAAAATCCTCTCTGGAAATTTGTAACTAGAAAGCTCATAATCTGGCAGAGATTGCAACTCCGCTAGGAAGAAAGATTGCTAGAAAAGCCAAAAATGTTGTGACAAGGAAGAATGCAGTGATTACTTCAAAAAAAAGAGTATGTGATAACTTTTTCAAGCATGGCTAACAACACTGCATACTTTCCAATTCATAAGAGATTATAAACACTAACAAAGTGAAACATAAGAAAAAGTGGGGAACAGCTTCTACATACCCACAAAGTAAACGACCAATCAGGAGAACCCATATGGAGTTGCAATCATAAGCCACAGCATACAAGAGATTTCCCACCAGAAGGACGATGCTACTAAATATAAGGGGCTTGAAGTATGATCGATTTGACCAAGCGCTGAAGTATACAGAAGAAAAGATCTGTGCAACAGCCATTGCTCCAATAACCACACCACAAACTGTTGCTGCTGCTCCAAGATCAGTCGAGTAATCATCAGCAGTTGGGACAATAATATATGTATTGACCATATACAAAAATGTATTAACCAGATTCAGAAGAAGTGATGAAAAATGGTATCTCTGATCATCAACTAATTCTTCAGTTGGAGAGGGAAGCAACTCTTCTTGCATGATAAGTGCATGTTGTGCCAGAAAGTTAAGAAAGTTCGTTGAGTGACTTAGTCTGTCAACTGCTGCCCTTAAGGAATCAATTACAGGATCCTACAAGATTAGCATTTGAACACAAAATTCACACAGCCGAAGACAGGAGACAAGAAAATAAAATTTATGCTTCATCCATTCTTAAACAATCAGAATCTAGAAGTAAAAACCTGCAACGGTAAGGTAGGCTGATCATAAATGGATAAATAACTTCCTTGGCGCTCTTGGAGATCCCCAAGATTGCGAGTTATGGCGCCTAGAACTGCCCCAAGACCCTGCGACATCAATAAGTCTTTACTAGCATTTATCGGAGACATAACAATGAAAATGCATGTTGATAATGGGATCCATCCGCCCAAATCAGGCACTAAAATACTAATAACTCAAAATTAGGCATGAATTTATTACCACATGCTTGAATACTTGTTGCAACTGGGAATAGGGGTGATTCGCACGAGTCTTCACATAGTAATCTGTGAATCTATATCCGAATCGTTTATCAAATTTCTTGAGAATCTTCCGAAGGCCTACAGCATTGACTTCAACGAAAAAGAGAAGCTTTAGAAGGTCCTGTCCTACAGCTCTATAAACCTCCCGTAATTCACATATCTTAGCTATATCTTGCTGTTGATCTGGAGAACTTTGCTCCTCTCCTAATTTGGCCAGCCTCCCAGCAAGTTCTCCTTGTTGTTCCAGAAGAAAAAGTACAATCTTCTCAATCTGAAACCAAGAAAGCATGTATGTTTTCAACACATCAAAATAATGAAAACCAGATTAAATTATTTCTAAACAAGTTTAGTTTTGAAGGATAGTCCTAAGTGCATACCTGGCTGTCCAGCATTCTTGAGAAATCCTTGAGAACATGCCTTCGCTCTATAGTGCCATTTTGAATTTGTTGACCATACTGTTTGACCCTCTTCTTCATCAGCTTATAGTTGATATAATACCTGGAAAACATCAAAACGAAGGTAAGCATAAGAGGACTAGCATCCTAGCAAAATTGTGTGGATCGCAACAACTTTGTACTTAAACAGTTAAACCTAAAAACTAATCCATATAGATCATAATGCAATTAAAAGAGGTCATTGCAAATACATGCTATTACAGAAGCAGGCTATGAGGTAAATCAATTACAAGCTTTCTAGCACAACAATACTAAGTTGTACATTCCCAAAGCAGGACCACTTGACCCATCTCACTATACGGTGTCCTCACTCAAACACCGTTTGTTCAGTTCAGAAAACTGACAGCGAGCATATAACAATTTTATTATTTGAACATGGAAAATTAAATGCCTGACAGAAGTAAAATTCAGACATCTACAATTTTTCCTAGCCTAGATATACAGGAACTTCACTGAGACAATATGAAAGCAATTCAAGGATCAAACTCCCTGAACCTACAGTAGCAGTTTAACAAATTTACTTAAAACTCAAAACTGATGCTAAACTAAACCTTCCCTGGCACCTTTGCCCTGGAGAAAACTGAAAAAGAGGTCAGATTGCCTTTAATCCTCTCTTTTAAAATCTTTCCATCACATATGTAATACAAAGTATATGAATTTCCCCCAAATCCATATATGATATATACAAACAGAGTGGCACTGATATTATGAAATAGAAACACGATGAATTGCCAATATTATTAGAAAATCCTTGATACTACTAACAGAAAGAATTCCCTATTGCGATCAATCAGAATGGAATTATGCGGAAATTACGTACCCTTCCCATTCTTGGATCTGCCTTTCCTTCAGCTTTTTCCCAAATGCAACCATTTTGGAATATGATCTGTAATACAGAAACAAAAATTAAGAATGCAACAAGAAAACGAAATAACAGCAATTACTTGTGCACTTAACAGCATCCAGCAGACCATAAATTTGCAAGTTACCAAATCCTACAAAACAACTACTTCTCCAACCTTATCGCTGAAATTTACAAGGAGAGACAACAACAATACCTCTAAAAAAAGCTCTAGCCTGACTAATAACTAACGGAAACTAGTTGAAAAGGACAAAGTGAAAATGACGATTTGACAATTTGGCATCTATAATCTATCCATAATCCATATATGTAGCACATGACATGTTCCTAATTCCTATCACTGTATTGCAAACTCAGATTTCCAAGATATCAAAGATTGAACCACAATTGCCAGCAATTAAATCCTCCAAAAAAAAAGGTTAGTTCTCGGTAATAAATCACGAAATTCGGGAAAGTTTCGACTAATCAAGTAAAAAAAAAAAAACGGCACAACCGATGAACGAAACACAGAAAGCAGCTGGTGAAATCAAGAGTGAGACAGAAGCTATGAAAACCTGCGACTGTAAAATGGAGTTGGAGATTCGATGCAGTAGAAAAGAGAGGGGATTTAGATTAGATGAGCATCAAGAAGCGGTAATTCGCACGAATCTAGGGGCGAAGGAAAAATCCAACACGTCTTTTCGAACACTGGAATCCCGTGACGGCGAATTGAAACTAATTGAAATGCATCGATCTCAATCAAACTGAAATCCTTGATTTCTTGATGTCTTGAGAGGTTTTCAGAGATTTTGGATGAAACTGGAGAGATTAGGGAGGGAGGGAGGAGTGGAGAGTAGAGAGCAGCAAATCAAAAGGAGTAAATAGGTTTGATTTTGATGACTCGATGCCGACTTTTATAGAATGATGAGTGCTGATTTTTACAGCTCATATTCCTTACTATCTCCGTTACATCTGTTTCTTGGCCTCCGTTCGGTAAAACATACGGAGTACTGTATAATTTTAGAGTCATTATAGATATTTTTATAGTAATTAATTACTCTGTAATTGTTGTTAGTGGTAGTTTTCGATTAAGTAAAAAAATATTACAATAAATTAGGGTAAAATAATATATTTGTTGATTTTTATACTAGTTGTGTACAAAGTTAAAATGACATGTTTTGATGAATGATAGAGTATTTTTTTTTTATTTACAAAACAAAGTAAAATTAGTAATGATTGAGGATAAAACTTATACCAGTAGCAGCTTAAAATGGATAAAAATGTGATTCTCTATTTGTATACGTTTCTGATCGAGTCTATGGCTGTTTCTAAAGATTCGTTTGCTGCAGGCAGATTTTTGTTGCGCCTTTTTAGCAATTCATAAATCATTTCAAACAAATGGTTGATTTGATTTTTAGCTTTATTAGAAGAAAAAAAAATACTCTCTCCGTCCAAAAATACATTGACTTTTCGCATTTTGCACAAGTTTTAATAAAACACCTCACTTTTAAAAAAAACATCATCATTGCACTAACTTTTTCATAAATTTTATTATTTTTTAACACCCACTGTACATTTTAACCAATCAAATTATTTTAAAAAGTCAACAACACACAAACCAATACAAATCATTACAACTTTTTACCTAGAAAACCTAAAAGACCATCTATTGTTGGACAAAAATTTACATCTAAAAGTCCATGTATTGTTGGACGGAGGGAGTAGATTGTAAATGTCAAATAAAGAGTAACAAATTACACGCATCTGTTACCCTGCTTTGGGGCGGGATGTTATCAAAGATATAAGTCTCTTGAATTTGTAAATAAAAAACGGTCATATCCGGGGTTCGAACTGATGACATTTGAGTACTATCCGCAAGTCATTTTCAGTGAGCTATTCCGGAATGGTTATCAATTATATAGGACTTCATTACCTCGTCCAAATGAATACTATTAGGTAGGATTTCTCCTCCCCGAATTTTTTCCGTATAAAAAAATACGGAGTAGCATATATTTGCACAAATGTTTCATATAAAATAATATTTTGAAAATTATTTAGATTAAAAGACTGATTATTTTATAATAAATATTACTTATATACTTTTTAAAAATATCACTGGTTTAAGAAAACAAATATACATATAGATATATTATTGGACATTTTGAATGTACATATACTTTTTTTTATTAAAACATCAACTCTTAAGTCAAGATGACCCTCATCTAAACTCACCAACATTAAAGCAGATAATATCCCCAGTATAGTCACATCTCGCTTACTAGTTTTTATTTTCAAACATCATATTTGTGCATTTATAATATGGTGTCACATCATTAAATTTTCGAACATTTAGTGCCATATCGAAATTGGTTTGATGTGAAATAGTTTGGATACCTTTTAGGAGTTTTAGTGGTTTTCAATGTTTGTATTAATATTGGTTTAATTATCACTAATAGATCGTATTATATTTTTTTGTTATTTTTCCTTGATTTATCTTTGGAATGAAGATATAATAATAATAATAATAATAATAATAATAATAATAATAATAATAATAATAATAATAATAATAATAATAATAATAATAATAATAATAATAATAATAATAATAATAATAATAATAATAATGAAGTGCTAGAGATTGTGGTTAGAGAGGGGCCGAAGTTGGGACTATTCATTAATATTCAGAAAACTGAATTATTCTGGCCGATTGAAGATCCGATGAGATTTAAAGCTGGTATGCTCCCATTTAACATTTCTAGACCCAAATTGGGAGTGAAATTGTTAGGCGGCCCGACCAGTAACAGTGCTAGATTCTACAACAGCTTGATTATGAAGAGGGTTGACAAATCGATAGAAACTCTTAAGGATGTTAGAAGGCTAGAAGATCCCCAGTGCGAATTGCTCCTTCTACGAAATTGTATCGGGATCTCTAGATTGATGTTTGCTCTTCGAACGTGTCCCCCTCATGCCCTCCCTGAGGCTATAAGGTGCTTTGATGATGAGCTTCGGGCCTCCCTTGAGCAGGCTGTTATTGTAGGAGGGCCAGGGTTTGGTCCGTGGCAGTGGCATCAGACAACTCTTCCTTTAAAACTTGAATTGGTGGGTTTGGGGTGCTTTCGGCGGAGGATGTTAGTCATTTTGTTTTCATCGCATCTCGTCTCCAGACGGCTAAACTCCAAACATCCATTTTGAGTAAGTCTGTTGTGGGGATGGTGATTACGAATCGAGATTTTCTTTTTGCAATTTCGACTTATTTTGCCCTCGATTTCGGATCTAGGTTGTTGAAATTCTAGCCCTCTCTTCTCGTGCTCTCAGTCGTCGTCTTCGATCCCCACCACGAGTTGGTTTTGGCTGCTCTATCTCTACTGCAACTTCGTCTTCGATCCCTCCCCTGGGTTGGTAGTGTTCAACCAGCCTTTGCTGCATCTTCGTTAGTCAAGGTCTACACCGCCGATCGTCGTTGTTTCCTCCTCCTTCGGTTCTCGGTGTTCCCGGCGGTCCCCTTCCGGCCTTTTGCGCGCTGCCATTGTCGGGGGTCTAGTCCGGCCTGGGCATCGACACTTACTAGTTACCCCGCTCGCCCTCTCTCTCCCCTTTTCCAGTGGTTAGGCAGCGGCGGCTATACAAACTTTGTTGCTGGGTGCTAAGTCGGAAGCGACTCCTCCCTTGGCCTTTCCTTGGGCCTAGGCTATGCCTTGGACCCGAAGCGGCCCACTATAATAAAAAAATTATAAATAAATAATAAATATTAATCTCTATTAGTTATTTATTTATTTATATATTTATAAAATCCCGTGAGGGTTCCAAACCCCCTCGAAAGAGCGTGTATTAAATCCCGTATAGAATAATAATGCTCCTCGAATCGTTCTATTTGGTTCAGGGAGTTCCGTTCACATTTCCGTTAGTGGATCGATCTTCCCTTTTTTTGGCCATATTTGTTCTGTCTTCTGGTGTCTAGTCAGTGCTTTGGTGTGCCTACGTCTGTTTTGTGTTGGGTTGCAGTATCAGGTGTCCTATTTGATCGACAACGGATCGTACGTACGTGGTGGTGTTCGTGGTCTTCGAAGATCATTCATTTAGGTGGAGGCAACGTCGACGATCCACACTTCTTCAGGAGTCGCCCTCTCCGGCTGGGGTACTGTCGTGAGTCTTTGCACTCTCCCACGTTCTTGACACTCGTGGTGCGTCTTGATTCTCGATCGTCTTCTTTGCTGGTTGACAACTTATATGGGTTGATTGGGTTTTTCTTTCCTCTCTGATGTTTTGTGTTATTGCATTGTGTTTGTATTGACGATTTTTCGCATGCCGACTTGTTCGGCCATCGAGTTTCAGGCAGTGGCGGATCCAAACGGGGACATGTGGGGGCACGTGCCCCCACCCTCATCCGGCGAACCCCATATATGTATTCTCCTCGTCGATAGCTTCATTTTGATATATAGTACGCATTAATCCGATAACCGAGTAAAAAGTTATGAAGGTTTGAAAATTGAAGGTATATTAATCACTTTAAATCTTATTTAAATAACCCACAATGATTTTATATTTCATTTAGATTGACATTCCTATACTATAATTTATCTTGAGATCTTTGAAATGAGATGTTATATTACTCATTTCGACAATTAGGTAAGAAAATTATGAAAGTTTAAATGAAGAAAAATGTCAGATTTTCTACTTTGCAAGATATTAGTGATGTTTCTAAAAAGATGATCGAAATAGGAATTCAAAAATCTTTTGGTTTGGTATATCATCTCATCGAGTTGATTTTAGTGTTACCGGTTGCAAAAACTATAGTGGAAATTTTTTTCTCTACTATGGGTATTATCAAGCCATATTTGCACAACAAGATAGGAGTAGGTTTTTCTCTCTGAGAGTTTTGTCTGCTAGATTGAAAAAGATGTTTTCAAGCGCATTGATAATGATTTATCATTCAACATTTTTAGGATATGTAAACCTGTAAAATGGATTTATCACGTGTCGAATTGAACTGTTTCATTATAAAACTCTAATTAGCAATGAATTTTTTTTATACTAGTAAACTCTTTTATTTTTATTGCTATTTTGTAGTGTTGAAGACGTTATGTGTTGTACGAGTTCGTGTTATTAATTGTCGTTTATCACCGGTGTGCCCCCACCCTCTTCGGGTTCTGGCTCCGCCACTGGCTTCAGGTATGCCTGAACTCGAATCATTACCTAATCAAAAAAAAAAAAAACTCGAACCTATACAACTTGTTCTATCTATAACTCCTACGACCCCCCTCAAAGCCAAAGCTAGGATGATCTGTCTTACCCATTTTGCCCAAAGTAGATGATGAATATATATACGTACAAGGCAATGCAGAGCATTTCAAGAACTCAATCGGAGGAAATTTTCGCGGGCATCCTCTACAAGCTACATCGAAGGTTAAGAAAGGTTCAGTCGGAGGAAATTTTCACCTGCCTCTATACAAGCAACCCCTATTTGATCGACGGGAGGGTATCGGTTGTGATTCTAAAGAGTTGTGTATGGCCGCGTATAAACCAGTTAAAAAGTGTGAAATTATTAGCTGTTAAAAAAATAAACAGGTTTAAACGGTGTATGGGAACAACAAATAAGTTATAGTCGGTTAAAAAAAGGTTTATAAATAAGCTACAGATTGAAGCTTATTTTGAGGTTTATATTTCATAATTACTATTTTATCCCTTCTCTTTTATCTTATTTGGTTTGAAAGTACCACAATACCCCTAATAAAAACCAAATAAACTCCACTTTTTACAAATAAACTGTTTTTCGCCCCATACGGAGTTTATATTTTTTCATAAAATTTTAACTACTTTTACCAACAGTTTATAAATTTTTACGCTGTTTATAATTTTAGTCAGTTTATTAACCCCGTCCCATACGAACCATAATGTCATGAGTTAAAAAAAAAAAACTCCTTTCTGAGTAGGTTTTCTCCGGAGAATTTTTTGTTGTAGAATATTTGATTTTTTGTTGTAAAATTTCATAGGAAATAAGCTTGTTTTTTGGTGGATTTTCTTCATTGCATATTTTCAGACTATTCAGTCATGTTTCTATAATTCTATGTGAATGTTAACTAATCAACGTTTCTATAAGTAGGAACGTTGTTATAAGTATGAAAAGTTTAGGGTGTTGTTAGATACACCGCAAATCTTTCATCAGAAATACTCGTTCTTTTTAACGTGCAACTTTTTTCTTCTAATTAGCACTTTTAAACAATTAATTAATCCACTTTAACCCTGCACGACGTGCAGGGTTTGGGGTGTATATAGCGGAACCGAAAGTTTATTGATTCATAATAAATTAGGCCGTCCAGTCGTCCACCGTGTATATATACTAATTTCTGGTTTTTCGATTTATATATTTAATAAAACCGTAATTAATTAGTACATAGCACATGCCATGTATGCATTGTTAGAGGAAATTAAAATATCAAGATCCAAATCTGATTGGAATCCAAAACCTATGGAGTTGGCCGGCATGTGAATTATGAAGATACCAACAATTTCCTTTCTCTGTCTCTATCTCTTGTGATTATGTACATAAAAACACGTTACTTTTGTTTTCCTCCATATAAATAAATAGCAGACATATATAATAATGATATACCCTACACTTATTGAATCTAAGCTTACTATTAACTATAAAAATAAGATATCATACATTCATACGCGAGGTGTATGAGGTGGCTCGAGCTCCCTGGGTGGGGGAAAACGTAAAAATAAAATATAAAATATAAAATATGTATTTTTTTTTATAATTTTTGATAATTTAAGAGATAAAAGAAGTTAAAAAGAGTAACTCTAGAGTTCAAATCCCTATGACTTTATTTTATGGATTTTTTTTTCTCTTTTAACTTTTTAAATCATATATTTAATGTGTTTTTTATTATATTCCTTACAAAAAAAAATTTATATATATTCAAAAAAAAATCCGATAGAATAGACGAGCCCCCCTCAATTTTTTCCTGGCTACGTTCATACGTACATTTTGGTATGGGGGGAGCCATTAAATATGACTTGATGAGAGAAAAACGGAAAAATCAATGATATTGATATATAAGGGACAAAGTGCAGATGTTGACATCCATGTATTGTACGTTGGCATCCATAAGATGACGACCATTCAAAACCACCATGTTTTTTTTTTATTTTTTTTATTTTTGGAAGCAGGTAAGGATTAGGAAACACGCCCATGAGCCGGCATCTTTCCTAGCGCGTCCGAGCGGACGAGAACTCGAAGTTCTGGATCATCTGTGAAGCTATCATCGGCAGGGACAGTGTAGGCCAGACGTGCAATCCTGTCGGCCACCGCATTAGAATCCCTGAAAATATGACGAATAGCAACATGAAAGAAAGAATATAAATCCACCTTTACATCAGCCATCAGCAGCTCGATCTCCCAGGGGCTGGACCAGTCCTCCAGCAGAGCCTTTATGACAACCAAACAGTCCCCTTCGATCAGAAGGTTCTTAAAACCCATAGAATTGGCCTTGGAGACCCCCAAACGAAGACCCATGGCCTCAGCAAAAACAGCGGAGCTATTATTACACTGTCCCGCCCCTAATGACCTTACTTCACCTAAATGATCTCGGATCACAAAACTACAGGTACCGATCCCCGATTGGCAGTACAACCCATCGAAATTGAGTTTGTAGTAACCTAAGGGTGGTTTTTTCCAACTCTCTTTCCTGGAGTTCTGGCCTCTCATATTCTTAGGCTTTTCGGTTGTGGATCCCGAGTTACTGTTATTCTTCTGAAGAGGAGGCGCCTCAGAGTCCTCAATTCGAGCACACCAAGCCCTGTAAGTCGATTTGCAGAATGCAGTAATCGCTTGAACCGAGGCGTTTGGTATATGTTGAAATACCGTCTGGTTGCGAAAATACCAAATACTCCACCAAGCAAAGGCCAGCTTAGTGAGAGTATTGGTGCCTAGATTGTTGTGAATATCGTTTAGCAGCCGATTTGGTTTTGTGTCTAAATCGAGATCAGCCTCGGCGGGATGGTTTATACTTAGCGATTTGGTGGTCGACAACGTCATGGGGCATTGAACCAAGATATGACTAACCGACTCGGTAGTACAACCGCAGAAGATGCACCCTGATGGTATAGAAACGTGAGACCTTTGCAATCTGTCAGAGGTTGGTAAGCCATCACGGGCAATTTTCCATAGGAAATGCCTTATTTTTTACGGAACATCCAGTTTCCAAATCCAGTTACAGTCAAAATTTTTGTCGCCCCCATTACTTGGTTTAATCTTGGCTGCCGCAGCCGTGGAGAACCAACCATCTTTGCTGGATCCCCAGAAAAGTCTGTCAGAGAACCTGTTATGGGGAAGGTGAGTCCTAGAGATTGTTGATATGATATCCATATCAAGAATGCCTTGTAAGTCCGTTTGAAGTTTCTGAGTGTTCCAAGTTTTGTTGTCATTAATAAATCTGGCAACCGGCCAAGTCGCCAAATCATCCGAGATTGACTGAGAAGTCATTTGATACAGTGGTTTTTTGCAAACCCAATTGTCTTTCCAGAAATTAACGGTCTTCCCATCCCCGATTGACCATCTGAGGCCCGATTTGAATAGTTCTGTGAGAGAATTTAATTTAGCCCATTGACAAGAAGTATTTCCCTTCTGTTTGTAACTTAGGAGTGGAACCCCTTTTAGGTACTTGCCTGCTATTACCTTAGCCCAGATATTATCTGGTTCGGCGATAATCTTCCACAGCAATTTCATTTGTAGTGCTATATTCATCGTTTCGGCTTTGTAAATGTCGAGGCCCCCGTCTAGGGTATCTAAGCAAATCTTGTCCCAGCTCACAAGAGGTGTATGATTGGTGTCTTTGTTCCAGAAAAATTTCCTGTAAATCTGGTCAAGTTCGTGTAGAATCGATTTTGGTAATAAGAATGCTTGCATGAGGAATAGTGGTTGGGCTGAAAGGTTGGCTTTGATTAGAACTTTCCTTCCTTCGGCTGAAATATATGAGGCTTTCCATTTAGTCAGTTGTAGCTTTGTTTTGAGGATGATATCCGTGAAGGTGTTTTTGTTGACCCGACCATTAATAATGGGACATCCTAGATATTTCTCTAGATTATTTGCATGTGGGATGCCCAAAGCATTTGTGACCGTGTGGATGGTCGTGGTTGAAGTGTTTGGTGACACCTGGAAACTAGATTTATGGAGATTGACCTGTTGGCCCAAGATCTGACAGAAACGTTGTATTATGTTTGAGAACTCAAAACAAGTCGATTGGTTTGCTCTGCCAAATAGCATGATATCATCAGCGAATGCTAGGAAAGGGATCTTAACCCCCCCCCCCCCCCTCTACCGAGTGTGAACCCCAAGTCTCTAGAGAGATCTTTGAACGTTGCTGGAGCGTTCTGGCTAAAACCTCGGCTGTAAGGATAAATAGGAAAGGAGATAGAGGGTCACCCTGTCTGAGGCCTCGTGACGGGAGGAAAACCTTCGACGGTTCATCATTTATAAGCACTGAGTACGAAACCGTTTGTACACATTCTCTGATCCACAGAACAAATTTTTGGTCGAAACCGAATTTAGTGAGTGTCGCGAAAAGGAAGGGCCATTCGACACGGTCGTATGCCTTTTCCATGTCTAATTTGACAGCCATATAGCCTGTCTTAGCTTTGGATAGCCAAAATGAGTGGAAAATTTCGTGGGCAATGAGGATATTATCCTGGATGGACCTGCCTTTGGTAAAAGCACTTTGTAGAGGATGGATTAGTTTGTCAAAAACTGCTGTTAATCGTGCAGTCAGAATCTTGGAGATGATTTTGTAAACTGTAGAGCAGAGGCTGATTGGCCTGTAGTGACCCACATTTTGAGGGTCGTCATTTTTCTGGATCAGCGTGATGAACGTGTGATTTATTTGTCTTAGCATCTTGCCGCTCGAAAAGAAAGCTTTGACTGCTTTTATAATGGAGGGGCCTACAATGTGCCAGTATGTTTGGTAAAAACCTGCCGGCATTCCATCAGGTCCCGGCGCCTTATCGGGTCCAATCGAAAAAAGTGCTGACTTAATTTCTGTGTTTGTGACGGGCGCTGTGAGCAACTGATTTTGTTGATCAGAGATTTCATGGTTGATGACGGTGAGATCCTCGTCGCAGGAAATATCGTGATTGTATGACGACTTGAATCTCCTTGAGAAACTCGTAACAAATTCATCTCTGATATGGTCATGGTCAGATAGGGTCAATCCCGAATCCGAGGTCAGGAATTTAATCATCTTCCTGCCTCGTTTGGCCGTAGCTATTCTGTGGAAATAACTCGAATTTGTATCATTTAATCGGATGTGTTTAGCCTTAGCCCGTTGGCTCCAATAGCGACGGTGGAAGTCAAGCATTCGCTCCCGCTTATTGAGCAAACGCTTGTGTTTCGCGTTTAGATCCTGGGTTGGATTGGCAATCAGTGTTTGCTGTAACAGTAAGAGTGCTTCATCTGTCTCAAAAATTTGTTTGTGGATATTGTTAAATGTACGTTTATGCCAGCGTTTAGCTAAATTTTTAAGAAGACTCATTTTTTTAACGAGTTTAAACATGTAGGATCCGTTAGGATTCAGTCTCCATGCCTGTTTTACCAGGTTTGAGAATTCTGGTTTAGTCGTCCAAGCCATTTCTAAACGGAAAGGACGCCTGTTGATCTTAGACGGTGATCGCAAATCGAGGGAGATGGGAGCGTGATCGGAGTTTGTGAACGGATGGATTCGGACTCGTATTCCATCGAAGGCTGCAACGATTTCGTTTTGCGCTAGTAAGCGGTCCAATTTAGCGTAGCTATTGTTCGGCATATCCGTTTTCTTTTTTTGCCAAGTATAACTACCTCCATGGGTTGGTACTTCTGTTAGCTGAAGTGATTGTTTGATATCATGAAGTCGTTTAAACCTTGTATGAGACGGGTAGATGCCCCCCAATTTATCTTCTGGTTTGGAGATCTCATTAAGATCGCCAATAATGCAGAACGGTAAACTGAGATTGGTAGCGTAACTGGTTAGGTTATCCTAAAATTCATCTTTAGAGCGATGGTCCGGTGGTGCATAAACCACAAGTATAGCCATTAGTTTATCGATAGTTTTGTCAAGATAATTAATATGGATAAGTCTCTGATTGACTGAGACGAGAGTAATATCACCCTCTGACATAGGAAGATCCTTCCATAGTAAGCATATACCCCCCGAAAAACCCCTAGCAGGGTCGAAAGCCATGTGAGCAAACCCACATTTTTTCAGGCAAGCTTCCGGTGGTAATTTATTAGTCTTGGTCTCGAGCAGAGCCAGTACATTGATGTAATTGTTTTTACAGAACAGTTCAGTGTCAGTCCAGAAGTTCCTTCTCCTCATCCCCCTACAATTCCATGAACATATATTCATTTAAACCTTTTTCGAAGAATCCTGTTTGGAACTTATAAGCCTTAGGAAGGCGTTTGGTTTGTGACCTAAATGTACGGTAGTGTTTGTAACTTTTGATTTCAAAACTTGATAAGTAATATGCCTACTGGGCAAAGTCCAATTTGAAGACAATTTCATTGCAACATGTAAACGTACATGAAACAACAGGAATTGTAATGAGTTAGATAAGCAAGGAGCTCCCGTAAGGTACATGGTTGTCAATGAAGCTTGGTACCTAAGAGTGGTATTTAAGTAATACAATTTTACTGGGCAATTATGCCATAGAATTAGACTTGTAAGAGCCGGATGTATGGTAGTACAATAGTATAGAGTCGGATGTATGGTAGTACAATAATATTGTTCGATCGGTCTTGCCCGGTAAGGCTTATGTATTGGTTTAGCTGGTAGGTCTATTAGAAGTGGTATGCATACCCATGAAGCTTCGTGTTCAGCCATCGAACTGATGTCCCCGAGCCACCAAGAGAGCGACGGACCTCCACGGCACAACCTTGACACTCGCAGCAACTCCCAACAGCAACCAAACTCCCCGCTACCAGTACCACTGCACCGTCGAGGAGACTCCCTGCAACAGAAGACGGAAACCAGCAGCAAAACTAGAGAGGAAGTGGAATGCAAATGTAAAACAGAAGAATGGGAGGCGTAACGATTGTAAAAAGACAAGAGATAATCCGAAAACTCAACGGTGTAAACAAAAGGCCCATAAGTGGGCGTAAAACTTGAATGTTTATAATATGAACTAGCAGTAGAAATCATAGGTACAAAACCCATAAATGAACACAAGGCAACACCATCAAGGCTGTTCGAAACTTGAAAACAAATGCGTTGGTCCTTTTTTAAGGCCTTGTAAGGCAGAAACGGTTCGTTTAGCATCATGAGGTAATGGAATTTCTGATAAGCATCATGAGGTATATTAAGTTTCTCAATTGGGGCTTGTAAGCCTTGGAATTGTGAGATGGGTTGTCTTATGGTAGCTTGCCAGTAAGCCAATCGATACCGTATGACAGCAACCCAAATATGAGTAGCAGCACTTGTATTGTAATCGGATTCACCCGTGGCTTGTGAGCCAAACTGAAGTAGAGACAGTATGTCAACATCCACGCCGAGAACGACGATGCAACAACGAATACCAAGCGCCAAGCAACAAGAAAAGTTGCCAACAAAATCCAAAATAAACGTATGATATGCAATCATAGGAACTAGGTTATGCTCTTCTCCAGAGCACGAGCCAGTAGCAGCAGTGATCAAATATTTGTAAAATTGAAAGGCAGATGGAGATCTGATGGAAGGGTGATATGCCCAATTGCATCTCTTAAAGATGCTTAAATAGAGGTGGTGCTGGTAAGCAGGAGTAACTTGGGTTTGTGCAGAAGAGGAGGGAGAGTGACTTACAGAGTGCAGAAGCGAGCAACAGAGCGGGAAGTAAGACGGCTGAAGGAACATCCCAGTGAGCAAACAGGCACGCCACAGCCGTAAGTGACTCAAGCCGTCCGACCACCACACACTCCCCTCAAATCTCATGAATGCCTGGTAAGAGGTCAAGGAGGCCCAGCAAGTGGAGCCATCAGTGACAGACCATGTCCAATCGGAGGCCTTAACCTCCCGATTGTGAACCTGGTTAGGTTTTCCTCCAAGAGCAGGGGTTTGGTGAAATAGGGCGTAGCCACTGAGGGGAACCACAGGTAGGCCGACCAAAGGACCCAAGGCGGTTGGGTTAAATGAGAGGGGAGCCGGGATCTGGTGAGAATTGGCAAGGACGACGGGCACAGAGCTGCCATGGCGGCGATTGAAGGGCTCGGATGTGAGGATTTGGGGGCGCGTAGGGGCGCGTTGAATTGGGATGAAAAGGGGAATCATAATGATCATTTTTTTTTTTTCGAAGCAAGATAAGAGTTAGGGAGGCTCCCGACAAGCCGGAGGTATTCCTAGAGCGTCCATACGGACGAGATCAGCCAACAGGTGGTCCGATGAGCAGCTATCCTCGGTAGGGTATCCGTAAGCGAGACGAGCAATCTTGTCTGCCACGGCATTTGAATCCCTGAAGATATGACGAATAGCAACATTAGTGAAGTATGATAGATCAACCCTCGTATCTGATTGTAGCAGCTCAATGTTCCAGGGACTGGACCAGTCACCCAGGAGAGCTTTCACAACCGTCAGACAATCCCCTTCAATTAGAAGGTTGTCAATATGTAGCTGCTTAGCTTTCAGAACACCCAACCGAATGGCCAAAGCTTCGGCGTAGATAGCCGAAGAATTATTGCAGGGGCCGTTGCCCAAGGAAACAATATCACCGCAATCATTCCTAATAACAAATCCGAAAGAACCCGATCCATTTGATTTGTAAGAACCATCGAAATTTAGTTTATAAAAAGACGGGGGCGGTTTTTTCCATAAGGAAGGCCTTGGTGAGTTAACCGGACGAGTACCCGGTAAAACAGAGGGATTGGGAAGCGAGCGCTGTTTACTGCCCGTAGAGCCGTCAGCCCGCAAAGCATCTTTTGTTGCAGACCAAGTATCACGTGTAGTAGAGATGAAAACCGAGATGTCGGTAACTCGAAGTTTAAAATCAGGATCAAAAACAACTTTATTTCTGAAGAACCAGACACACCACCAGACCGTGGCAATCAAGGCCATAGCCGCGTTACCTAGCGCAGAATGTAATTCAGTAAGCAACATATTATAGTCTAAGTTGACTAGGGCATTAACAGAAGGAGGAACGGTTAAATGAAAGCTTTTCAGAAGCATAGAAGTGATATTACAATCCAAAAGAAGGTGGAACCCAGTCTCCAGCGTGTTACCACAAAGAGGGCAACCAGACGGCACAGCTATATGCGATCGTTGAAGTCTTTCCGTGGTGGGTAAACCGTCGCGTGAGATTTTCCAAAGGAAATGTCGAACTTTATGCGGAACGTCAAGTTTCCAAATCCAGTTACAGCTAAATTTTGGATCACCTTTGGAAGAAGGAACAATGGATCTAGCAGATTTAGCAGAAAACCACCCGTCTTTACTCGGGCCCCAGTACAGGCGATCACGAAAGGGATTTGTAGGTAATTGGGACTGACCAATATTGGTAAAATGGTTGGGAGATAAAAGACCCGTGAGGTCATTTTTCAGTTTCGAGAGATTCCACGAACTATTGGAGTCAATAAATCGTCCCACTTTCCAAGACAGATTTGGGCTGGTAGGGGGCACCAATGCTGTACTAACAAGAGGGACCTCACAAATCCAATTATCGGTCCAAAAATCAATGTCTGTGCCATCACCCACAGACCAAGGCAGACCTCGTTTGAACAAGTGTTTGATAGACATGAGCTTGGACCACTGTCAGGACGTATTACCCTTTCGAGTGTACTTGATCAAAGAAGTACCCTTTAGGTACTTAAGTGAAATGATGCGAACCCACTGATTATCAGGCTCTGCAATGATCTTCCACAGAAGTTTCATTTGAAGAGCGATATTCATGGTTTCAACTTTGTATAAGCCCAGGCCTCCATTTAGAGTATTAGCACAGATCTTATCCCAGCTAATTAAAGGTGTGCTCTTTGCCGGTTTATTCCAGAAAAACTGACGGTATACTTTATCTAGTTCTTGTAAGATAGACGTTGGTAGCAAAAAGGCTTGCATGAGAAAAATTGGTTTAGCACTCAGATTAGCTTTGATAAGAACTTTCCTGCCTTCTGCAGAAACAGAGGATGCTTTCCACTTTGAAAGTTGTTGTTTCGCTTTCAGTACCACTTCAAAAAAAGTATCCCTGTTAACCCGACCATTAATGATTGGGCAGCCCAGGTACTTCTCCATGTTATTAGATTGGGGGATACCGGAATCATAATGATCATAAAACCACCATGTTAATTGTATGGATCACAAGCCCTAAATTTTTTTATATATTTCAAAAGATAACTATGTGAATTTTTTATCCCTCAATGTTTTTCTCATCACTAAATAACAAAAAAAATTACGGAATTAATAAACAGTGACAGATTCAAAATTTTGTAGTGTGTTTAAAAACTTTCCGGTCATCTATATATATAAAATAATTTTAAAAAAATATATTAGAAAAAGCGATTAAATTTATGATTTAAATAGTATTTTTAGTAGAAAAAATATAAATTATCAAAAAATGAGATTTTTTTATGTATATATTAAACAGAATATTTTTGTTTACATATATTGGAAAAAATATTAAAATTGGTTTATAAAAAATTTCAGAGATTAAACAGATTTTTTTTTTTATGTATATGGAGTATTAAACAGAATATTTAAATATTTTTTATGTATATATTAAACATAATATTTTTTATTTAAACAAACTACCGTACCATATATCATTAAAATCTGACTTGTAAAATTGTCGTGTCATAAATATTCAAATTGGTTTATAAAAAATTTCAGAGATTAAAATCTAATTGATCTTCAAAAAAGTTCTTAGAGATCAAATTGACTTGTAAAGGACGTTCATCACTTGCCCTTTCTCTTTAGCAACCTTAACACCCATTTAAAAGGGCAACTTAATTTAGTGGACTTTTTTGTTTGTAGCTAATAAATTCGATATGTATAAGTGTATAACTGATAGTTGAGATATTAAATGCAAATAAAAGGTTGTAAATTCAGTTTGAATTTCTTTTTTATTACTCCCTCCGTTAATTAAAACTTGACGTTTTACTATTCACGCACGCATTTTTAGGTGTTAAAAACTATATAAAATATTAACTTTTTAAATAATTTTTTTAAATAATATCATACTTATTACTATTAAGTATTAGTTTATAAAAACAAATGTAAAAAAAAGTTAATATTTTATATAGTTTTTATCGTTCTAAAAAAGTGTGCATGAATAGTAAACGACAAGTTTTAATTAACAGAGGGAGTATTATTTTTTTTCACTATTTTGGTTAAGGGGTGCTTAAAAAAATATTGGGGATATATATACATATAAGTCGGTTTCACTGTACACAACTGGTTTATATGGGACAACCCTGACTGAAGTCATAGGAAGTAGTGTGAAAATTTATTATTTACATACTTTTTAGAGGATGATAAAAAATATAGAAAATATCCATTTTTTTAGACAATTTCGTAGATACTATTAATAAGTACGAAATTGTTTAAAAAAACTATATTAAAAATAAATAATCTATATCAATATCCTAAAAAGAAATATATAAATAGTAAATGATATGCTTTTCTGAATAATGAAGTAACATTTTCTCCCACATCGAAATAAAATGACCACGTTTTTAATTAAATACTCCCTCCGATCTAAAAAGGATGTCGTTTGACTTTTTAACACGTATTTTAAGGAGCTAAAAACTATATAAAATATCAAATTTTTTTAAATTATTTTTTTACAACTTAATATTTGTTGGTAATAAGTATTCGATTATAAAAAATTAATAATAAAAAAATTAATATATTATATAGTTTTTAGCTTTTTAAAATACGTGTTAAAAAAGGCAAACGACATTTTTTTTGAATCGGAGGTAGTAGTAAAAAAAAAATAACCCGCTGGATCTATGGGTAAACTCGTAACTCGCCGACCCATATAATTTAAATTGGGATATCCCAATTCGTGACCTGATATATTGAACCCGTTAACCCGGTAGGTAGGACTCGTCACCATGTCCATGGTAGATCCTTGTTTTGATAAATAGAGAGCGGACGTGTCTAGGAGTTGAACCGGAGACCAACGGGTACTACCCTGAGATCCTTTCCGACTCAACCACCCGGCCGACCTGGTTTGTCTAGGGTATATCCAATAGTGGGAAGATGACAGCAATGCTTTAGTTTGGTTTTCTTGTCAATTCTCATTCATCTCAGACTGTTCAACCCGGTTTGTGTCCCCACCTCCAATACCAGCTTTTGTCATCTTCCTCATTACTTGCAGACTCATTTGGCCCAGTGAGTTGGCGTGGTTTTGTTAGTTTCGGAAGTTATTTTCAGGACTCGGGCTCGCATCCAATTATATGGTGTTGACACCAGCTTTAGACATCGACTTTAAGACCAGTGTCGGTACCGTGGTGCATTTACAACGTATTCAGTCACTTGTAATGGATGAATGATTTTGGGAGCACTTTTTAGGATCACTTTGTGAATTATTAGCAAAGATTGATTGGCCTATAATGATTCGTCTAAAAAGGTGTCATTGGGTGATAAGTTAGCAGATTCGTCTAAAAGGTGTCATTGGCCTATAACGAGTCGAGCTTTTTCGAGTCGAACTCGAGCTTTTCAGTTCATATAACAGTCCTAGTTGTGACTCGTCACAACAAGCTTAGTTTGTTGAACATAGTTATTGATATAACGGATTAACGAAGGCATAAGATAAGAGTGATAATTTGGAAATATTTTTTAAATTTTAATTATTTTAGCTTTTCTTTTAATTAGATTTCTAGGATCGATTACTTTTTTGATAAAAAAATATTTTCCAATCTAGAACCTTATCCTATGCTCTTAGGATATATAATAAAAAGACCGTTGATATAAAAATATGACCAACAAACTGCTACGTAAACTGATTTTCAAATATTAAATTAAATTATAGAAACAAAAAATATATAATTCAATTAAATCACTTGCGTTCATTTGTGTGACAGGTTAGGTTAAAAGTCTCCTAACTTTTCCACATTTTCAAAGAATCAAATATTTATAAGTTAAATATATATATTTTTTTTAAAAGTTTAGATAAATGGGAAATGGTTTGATAGATGATGATGTATATAATTGCTTTAAAATTAGGTAACGAAATAAAGAGAAGTAAAATACAATCTTGATCGAGGAACCATAATTTAAATGTTTGACTAAAAATAAACAACTGTACAAGAACATGTGTGATATGGTTCAAAACGTGCATTGTTTGGTGGCCCTTTAGGTACTAAACAATTAATGCATTGTTCGTGATACGGTTCCCATCTCTACGTAGCAAAGTAATTTAACAAACAATGGTTGTTTGATGAAACAAATCTAGTCCATGTTTAATGGACAAATGGACTCCAAATTGCAACCAATTTTCTTTAATAAATTACAAAGTCAAGACTTAAAACTATTTGCATTGGAGAGGTACGAAATAAACAGTTTGCATCCTTCAAATTCACCTCATCTGAGAACTGTGAATTTATCCGCAACAAAAAATTGACAAAACTGGTGCTTTGATCCCCATCTGAGAACTGTGAACTATTTGCATTGGAGAGGTACGAAATAAACTGTGAATTTATCCAATTTATCCTATAACACAAATGTAAAATGGCAAGTTTACATCAATCAAGATGTATCTCCATGACATTAAAAAAGACAACAATGAATTGAAGTTCATAAATAAGCCAGTACAGATTGATAATTTAACACAATGTAAGAGAGATTAGGAACAAGGTTTGGGCATCAATAACATTCCTAATTTGAGTTCATATGGATATGGTACACTTACCTTTCAAGCATTATAGAAACAGATGGGCGTTCCGGCTTTGATCCCCATTGCTTGAGGACCCAAATGGTCCTCTGCTATTACAAGCACCCATATTCTTGGGCTGCCAAATACATGCAGCTTAAGAATTTCAGCCCAGATCACCCGGTAGGAGACCAATGTAGGAGGTCGTCGAGTAATGGTATTCAGGCTGCGGGTGCATTTTCTCGAATGGCTTCGGCCAACTTATTCCTCTCTTCTTCATTCTTGGTCTTTATCAAAAATGTTCGTGCCACTATTTCGCTGTTGTTACCATTGCTTCCGTCGTCAGCCTAAACAGACAATAATTCATTGATTATTTAGTAAAATATTAAGCTGATCTTGAGCTTAGAGACAAGATTAACAGATTAACCTTTAATGATACAACATTTTAGAGGAACAGGCAAGTCTAGTATACTCTCAGCATCACAAACTAAATGCCACTCATTCAAGTTTAGCTATTTCCAAAAAAGGAGATCAAGATCTGTGAATCCATGATATATTTCCAGCAAAACCCGTTAAATAATAGATTCAGAAACAAAAAGGACCCACAAAATAGATATCCCCTGCAACTGCATTCCCTCAACCCCCGGCATGATTATCTAGTGAGCTTCAAAATTTGCAAATACAGTAGATGGCAGGTTGGTTCTACATCATGAGGGGTTTAAAAAGACAGAAGACATGCTTCTGAGCTTCACCACTCGACACGTCTACAATACAAGTATTTGTTATGAATATAAAACTGTAAAACAGTGTAACTTTATCTTACCGCAGTATGGAATATTGCCATAATTGAATTACTTTTTACTGAAGTAGTCTTGATCCCTGGATATAGCAACGCGTTGAGCAAGATCCTCCCAACCTACAGACCACCACCGATGAGAATATGGGGAAATCTTAACATATACACAAGTGCGTTTATGTCATGTGGAAACAAACAAGCCCCAGAAACATACATCATTGCGGACAAGAATTGTCGGTTTGGATTCTTTTGCTCCCTTGGACACACCCTCTTTGCATTTTATTGAGAGTTGACCAGTGCCTTTATCCTTCCATGGGTCTTTATCAGCTGGATCGCTTGACTGAAATTGTAAAAGGAAAAGGGCAAAGAAAATTATGAAGAGAAGATGAACAAAGGTTACCAAGTACAATATGTTCATTAAACCTGGCATATAATATTGAAGATAGTATACCATTTGACTAACATCAAATGTGTGGTAGAAAAATATTGCATAGGTAACACCTTAAAAGGAAAATTATCGATCACTCTCATAGACCATTACCTTAAGATATAGCTTGCATTTGACTTCATGTACTACAGCAATACCCTTCTCTTCGGATTTTTTCAGAGACGGACTGCTAGGTTGCTCCTCGTTTTCTGACAATTGAAAAACAATATATGTGATTTCAAAAATTAGATAGAAGAACTTAGACTTTAGGGAAATGATTCTGTGCAGCCTTTCCAATCTCATTCCAACAAACCACATCCCAAGCCAGAAGTTGGGACATGATTCCGTGCAGAAAAGCGTTTTATATATTCAAACATATTCATAGGAATAATGGATGGTTGAAAAAGGCAGCAAATTCTTGGTCCACTAACTGACTTGAATATTCAGCACTGATTTTCCGTAAATCTAAAACATACATTAAACTTGTTTGAAACCCGAAAATTAATAGAAAAACACTCCCTGTGCAAAAATAGAAGAATTTGAGATTAACTGCTACAATGACACGGGGGTAAAAATAGACACATTCTAGGCTATCCACTGTGTTTGGTATTTGAGACACAATCTCCTCTTCTCCCTCTTCAAACAAAACCCTAACACTCTTGACCTTAGACCTTACACCGAGAGCCCAAGCTCAAGTAAGTTTTCCGAAATTTCAGATCTTTGTTTCTCCCTACTGCTCAAGAGGAACACATATTAAAGACATCCTTGACCAAAACCCGTAATTCACAAATCTCCTTCCCCCTCCAGTCATCTCTATCTCCTCATCTTTCAAATCCACTCTCAACAAGAGCACCAAAAGGATAGTGGGAAGACACACTAATTGGACCTTTGGCATAAAGCCAACGGCAAGTCGTCAATATAGAAAGGAGATTGTCTAAATCAGCTCTCCCTCTCCTTGTTTATACACATTAACCTCTGCTATGCCGCTTACCAATGACAAAACATTTTCTCACCACCCATAACTTTCTTATTCTAGAGCTTTCCTACTTGTGAGATATATGTATGTCGCACATTTATTGATGTATGCATGAAACATGCCATTTTAAACAATAATGGAAGGGATGCATCAACTTTGAAAAAAACTAACATTCAAGAAAATAATTGTTGAATAAAATTATAAATTGAAAAAAAAAATGTGACATACAAAAACTTGGCTGATATATGAATCATGGTTTGTATGAGAGAAGAATAATTACAAAATTTAACCATGCTGACATAGATTCACATCAAATTTCAAAAGCAGTCAATTTTACCTTCATCGGCATCATCATTGGTGGCTCTCACACTCAAAGGAGCTGTGCTTTGGTTTCCTGTAAAAAAATACAAAAAATTAAATTGCATACATGAATTTACTTGATTAAATCAACATCAACATTCAGTTCTGCAAAACGTAGACAAGTTGTAGCCTGCAGGAGAGTTCTTCATCCTCGGCGAAATTCAGTACTTATGCAGAAACAGAAAATATAAAAAGCATGTACCCAAATTTTAAGGGGCAACTCAGTTATGGTTAAAGACTCTTAGTTGTAGAGAAATCATGTATATCAACCAAACTTTGAAGAGAAGCTCCTAAATGATCTTTTGTAACGCAGCGAGGAAAGCCTTCATGGCAAAGAGAAAGGGATGCCTAAAACTTTTATCAATAGTAAAAGTTAATCCAAACACCATTTGCAACGAGCAACAATTGTAGATTGAAGTAAACAAAGATCCAAACAGTATGCCAACATTACTTAATTGCTTCCATCAAACAAATTTCAACAGATGATATTAACCTATCTTGGAGTGAAACATATGTTCTATTTTGGATATTCACAGAAGAAATTTCAACCCTAAAATTTCTTTCTAACAACAACGTGAACGTTTGATGTGTCTTTACTCGCTCAAGTCTTTTTAGCTTTTTAAAAGGCGCAACAAGATCGATGTCATCCAAGGAGATTTCATGAAACTAGGAATAGAGTCAGTAAAATGGACATATACCAAAGTGAGATTAGCATTAACTAATCTAATTATCTATCAAGTTGCCAACATAATACCTACCAAAACTGAATGGTGTCTGATTGTTCGGGGAAGACCCAAAACTCCAAGAAGTAGCAGCTGGAGCATTTGCAGGTGTCCCAGATGATGGTGATTCATTCTTTGAAAAACTAGATGTCCATGGGGTGGTAATAGGACTTGTACCCTGTGCTGAAACTTGACTATTAGAGGAAGCTCCTCCACTTGCATTAGTACCCAATGATGGTGATTGATTCTTTGAAAAGACACCAGATGTCCATGGGGCGGTAATAGGACTTGTAACCTGTGCTGAAACTTGATTATTTGAGGATGCTCCTCCACTTGCATTAGTACCGGCTGATGGAGATGAACTCTTAGAAAATACACCAGGAGTCCATGGAGGAAACAAAGGAGTTGTACTCTTTCCATCCGGTTGACTATTGATGGATGTTTCTAAGCTTGCATTTGCACCCGAAGACGGAGATTGACTTTGAGTAGTTACACCAGAAGTCCAAGGGAACAAAGGGGCTTTATTCTGTGTTGAAGTTTGACTATTGGAAAGTACAGTTGAACTCCATGAAGGTGCAAACTTATTTGTCGCACCAAACATAGGTTTCTCGGGCCGTGCTGTCTCATCAGTGGTGGTAGTTTCCTTATCTTCTTTCTTCTCAATAGGTGCAGCTTTCAATGAAGGTGGAATTCCTCCATTTGCTGTATTTGCTTTCAGCCAACTGACTACATCACTAAACTTTTCCTGTAAAAAAAGGAACAGGAAACATCAACATCCCATTGTAGGGGTAAGATGATATTGGAGGGCAGGGATGATGGATTGGAACTTAGAAGTAAATAACAAAAGATAGAACAAAGACATAACATGTGAAACTTTGTATAGTCATACATCAAAAGATTTAGAAAAACTAGGGATCAATTACTGACATAAATAAAGAATAAAAGTACAATATCATTCTGCAAAAAAGGATATGATCAGCAGTTGGAGAATTCATCTTTGCAAGGAAAAATCCTCTAATAGATGCATACCAAAGATCATCTTTCCAAAGGAAATCCCATCCTCTATACAACACATTTCAAACAAACGTTCATTCTAGTATGTTTGAAAATGAGGTAATATCACCAAACAAAAAGACTGAGAAAAAGAAATGGGAATGCTTCAACGTCATATATAGACTGAGCAAAGCCATCTTATGATGCATCTTGTAAAGCTGATCCCTAGTTATGCATTGGATCTCCTGTCAAGGAGGATATCAGACAAACTTAAGATGCGACAGGCAAGCTATGCATACATACGAAATAACTGAAAGTTTACCATAACTTAATGCAAACTGAACAAAACACAAATAAAAAGCAGCATACATGTTCAAGATAATCTGCTTACCAATATGTTTGAAGCATGGGTTAGATAGTCACGTACACCATCTTCCCAGAGCTCGTCAGGATGATTTTGTAATTGAGATTGAACCCAACTGTATACATAAATAAGCACAAACAAAACACATTGAAGCAACCAATCAAGCAAAGGCCTTCTCAATGTACCATCCAAAGCAATAAAAAACTAAGTATAATCAAGGGAGAAACCAAAGAAATGCATGAATAAAAAAAAACTATTGAGAAACATTAAAGAAGATAAATAAATCACCTTGCAAATTGAGTATTTAATGCTCTAACATGCTGTTGAGATGATCCAGCCCTTTGCGAATCCAAAGAAGGTGCAACTGCTACTTGCTGTTGAGAAGACTCTAGGCCCTGGCTCTGAAAGAGAGAGTCCCCTGATATTCTCTTACTCTGAAACTGTATTTAGGAAATTAAGCATTAGATAATGAAATATCCTCTGGAAATAACACTGCTTAAAGGAAGGGGGTGGGGGGTGAACCAGTTGAGCTACAAAAAATGGTGAAAGCGTGTTATCATGGATTGCCAATGAACTTAGCATATCTTGATTACCTCCTCTAAGAAGCCATAGATTGACAATAAAAATTACACCTTGTGACCTGTATTAATGATTAATGATTATTCTTAAATTGTAACTGAATAAATGATATTCCAGTTGATTTGCTTCCACACTGAGAGGCACAGAATTTGAGTGGAGGTGGCATGCTGCATTCAGCCAATGACATATCTAACAGCTGTAATGTATGTAACCTTGAGACGCACAGAATTTGAGTCATGAAAGAAGTTAGAAAAAAACTAAGACAACCAAAGGCACATAACACCATCACTCTTCAGCTATACCAGTTTATATTGTATATTGACAACTATAAACTATTGTACTACCCCCTAAAGAGAAAAGGGGAGAAAGAACCGCTAAGTATAGGGATTCAACATTCATCACCCACTCCTAAGAGAAAGAAGAGTTCTTGACTTCATGCACTTCATATAAACTGAGGATTTGTTCCTTCGGATATAAAACGGCTTTGGAGGTAGTTAAGAAGTACATGTCGGAGGCTCGCAGCATAAAAGCGAGCAAATGTGGAATAAATTAGTAAATTGCCCTTCCATTACTGATATAACAAAAGCTCATAAAGACATCCATCTCAAGGAACCAAAAAAGCGAGAACAAAGGAAAAAGAAAGAACTTTATGAATCCACACAGTGTAGTTCAATTGCCAGAGGCCCAAAAACCAATTCAGTCTTTCCAAGATTGAAATTGCCATCCGAAAATCAATTACCAGTTTACCACTAGCTAATTGACAACTTCACAAGCCAATTTACACCCCCGGCGATGGCATGAATGTTTAAAAAAAAACCTCAAACACAACAACCAAAAGAAAAAATTGGGATAACGAGCTAGAGAAGCTAAAAAAACTAGGAATCGAAGTTCAACAGATTATTCGGAATCAAACAAAACAAAAATAGCGTGTCTAGGGTTTTGAACAGGCGAATTAGAGGAAGAAGAACTCACAGCAGATTCTTCTGCATCGGATCTCAATGAAACGTTTCGGCGTTTCGTTCCAATCATTGCCGCGGCGTTGATGCCAATTCGAAGTTGTTGAGCGCAACCGGGAGGATTTGGAGAGGGAGAGAGAGAGAAGGAAATAGGGTTTTTCAAATTCCGTTCGGAGAATGAACGACAGAACGAGGAGGAACCAAGGGCTAAACTATTGAGAGGGGCGGAGAGGGATGATCTCGACCGTTGATCCTAGAGGGAGTTGTTTTTTAACTGGGACCGTTGGACGGTACACAATTTTTTTTTTTTTTTAGTGCAACAAAAAGAAACAATTTTCTTTTAGTAATGTGTGGCGCACGTGCTATTTTTTTTTAGGGCAAATTGTGAAAAATAGCATGAAGTTTAGGGGTAGTTGCGTTTAATGGCATGAACTTTCAAATTTTTAAAAATAATCACAAACTTTGGTTCTGGTTGCAATAAGTGGCACATCTATTTTTTTTTTGTGAAATATCACCTCTTATTAACATTCTTTGTAGAAAAAAAAAATCATCCAATTTTCAATTTAAAAAAAAACTGCCCATATTTCATTTTTAAGAATAATCCATTTTTATTTTTAATATTAAAAAATATAATTTATTTTATAGACACTACTTTTCCCATTTTTTTCTTAAAATAATACAATTTTTATTTACACCCGGTTAAAAAAAGAACTAATTTTACTTTCTCCATAAACTCAGATTTTTTCAAAAAATTAAATAATAAGTAATGTCTTTAAAATAAAAAATGAGTGTCTTAAAAAAGATACCAATTAATACCACAATTATATTTTTTTTAAATGATGTTTTTTGAAAATTTGAAATTGGGTTTATAAACATGAAAATTATTTTTTTTAAGAAGAAAATTGTGAGTGGGTTTAAAAAAACAATGGAAAAATGTGATTTTTTTGTAAATAAAATGTTAATAATGGGTATACTTTTAAAATAAAATGGTTGTGCTACTAACCACAACCACCCTTCAAAGTTGGTGATTATTATAGAATTTTTGAAAGTTGGTGTCACCTAACGCAACCATCCCTAAAATTCGTGTTATTTTTTGCAATTTGCCCTTTTTTTTTATTATTAACAATGTACGTAAGAATTTAGATGTTATCACCCCTAAAAGAGACGTTGCATATGAGATTCAATCAATCAAGATAAGATAAAATAGTATCCATATCACTTTGATCACACATCTTGATCACTTTATCGATGTTCACCTCGTGAATAGTAAGTTGAATCAAGCATCTTGATCACTTCATCGACTAGGTATCCAAGATGCCTATTTGGATTTTTTACGGATACTTATAAGACAATCTCCTTCAACCTCGATACAAAGCAATCCCTTATTTTTTTACAGCGATTAGATTGTCATTCAAAGCATGTGTTTTAGACATCAAAAGATAAACTTATCAATCAATGATATTTCCTAAGTGATCTCAAATCACTAACCATGTAGCTTCTTCATCTCAAAATTTGGACCCGTCGAAGTTGATTTTGGTCAAATCTTTTTAGATTTTTCCAAGCGGAGGTTTTTCCTCCTAATAGTTGGTATTTTCCTCGTGTCATTTGATTAAACGTCTTCCCAAAATAGGTTTTTTTTTTAATCTTTTTCGTATTCGCGGCATTTTGTTCATTAAAAACGAATTGGTTTCCAATTGTTTGTCGTTCCCACCAACCTCACAAACCAAACACAACAACCAAAAAGTCATCATACTACCAACCTAGGAAAATAGTAACTCAAGGCCTCGCGCCCTCCCAACCATGGGTCAACTCCACATAAGACAACTCCGGAAATCAAACCAAACTACCATCGATACACCCCTAAATCAACAACAACAGCAACAAAAACCGATAAAAGAAAGCACCATACCCTATAGGGAAACTCTCAAAGCTGCAAAGCATCGACCACGCAAGTCCAACTACGAAGGGGTGCGAGACACGCGCTATCAAAGAATAGCAACGTAACCCGAAGTTCGGAAATTAATCTCTCTATGACAAGCTCCGAATCGTCGAGAGAGAAAAATATCCCAACCTGGATCTAGATCCTAAATGAAACATCACCCATGATCCTGAGATGGACAAAGAAGGTGTATAGGTGGTAGTCAGTGAGGTCAGGAGGAAGGCATGAACAGCATATGTGTCATGTGTGGTAAGGTGGTGAAAGGGGGCCGATACAATGTTAATAAAGGCAATGTAATAATATCATATGTTAATAGTATCGTTTTTATATTATCACAATCTCATAACACACGTTTTTATATCATCACCACTACACTAATTGCGGTTAACTCGAAATTACTTGGGTCAACCCCACCAAATGGCACGCATGTAAAAATTAGACGGAAGTGATTTTCGCACCACATTTTTTACTTTTTATACCACATAATTGAATATGTAGTATAGACTACTATCTAGATAATAATAATAAAAAGCGCATATAAATCGAATCGGTCTGCTTTGATTCATCTTTTTTGTTTGTTTTGTTTGATCTTTTGCATATTTTTTTGAAATTATGTTGTATGATTGATGGTTTATCGTCTGCCGAATTATCAGCGTCTCGAGCTTCAGGCTTGTCTGAGCTCGAATTTTTACTTAATCAAAAAAAAAAAATGGCAAATGAATGGTTCAACCATCCAATTTGGTCCGGAGTCCGGACTACTCTGGGTGTCGTAACTCGAAAGAGATCGACAGCCAATGGCAGTTGAGAATACGAAAAAAAAAAGGTTGCACTTGTAAAGGAGGAGGGCTGGCTCCCTGGCTCAAGGTTCTCAATCTGTATCAAGGATGGCTCAAAATCCGGGCGTTGTCGTATACAATAGTAATAGGCATGGCGTTCTTTGAAAAAGATTGAGGTTCAACATAAATAAATTGCTTCATAATTTTCAGACAGTTAACATAAATAAATTGGAACTCAAGCACAAAATTCGCGCGAAAAAACAAAAACAAAATTTCTCTGAAACTTATCTGGTAGAATGCCGACCGTTGTTTTTCTTGGTGCCGCCCTTTCTCGAACTCGATTCAGCTACTTGTTGCTCTTCAGCTTTCTGCTCCGCCTCCAGAACAGCAAGCTATGGTTTCACGCGGATAATAAGTAAACCCAATCGCCTCAAGCAAGTCGTGAAATCATCATAGATCACGGAGAGTGAGAGAGAAAGAAAATAAACACCCACCTCATCAAGGATTGGTTTCAGCTCCCTGTACCGTGATTCAGCCAGATCAAATCCATCCTTGCGTAGTTCCTGCAAATCACAAATAGACACAAGGAAACCTCAATAATCCGATTGTAAATATGACACAAGGATCAAATCGGATGCATTGTCTGAATAAAACTCACTTTTCCAGTGTGTTGCGTGTGCTCGTGTGCTGCCATTTGCCAATACATATTTGTACGCTTGTAGAAGTCTCTCAAGGTTTCTCCGGGCTTTACAGAGGTTAAAAGATGCGGCAATTAGACCACTAAATTCAAGGATTGCCTCTTACTAAAGACATCATTTGGATAGAGGCTATTCAAAATGAACACAAGACAAATCGGGGGCTTTTTGTTTACCATTGGGGTTCTTGCGGAGTCAGAAAGGCCAAGACTCGCTCGGATTTGCTCTATCCTGGCCCGTTTCTCCTTCCTTCGAAGTGCTTTGCCTTCCCCTCTGATCAAGGCCACCGCATTATCCACTTTACTAGCCTACACAGCAAAAGCATTCAAGACAACCAATCAATAATATACAAGATCAGATCACTAATATAACATCCTCTCGACTAGTTTGGGGTATGGACTCACTGGGTTGATGTTATGGTGGTGGTTGTATCAGATCAAAAGACAAAACGGTTAAAAGAGTAAACAGAACATGTTCACTGTTGGTCAAAAACTAAATATGCAACTGTATTCATCCTACCAGCATGCAAAAATATTCAAGTTCACCTGTACAGTAATCATGTAATGATTTATCAAAGGTCTCTCCTACACTCAACATTCTCAATCGGAAGACTGTTGCATCTACTTCAAATAGCATCAGCTGCCAAAGAACTAGATACTACTAAATGACCCATCGAACAACCAAATGCATCCAAAATCCAAATCGAAATATAAATTGGAGAAGTAGAGAAGCAATCGCTCCACATATAAGAAGGCAAAGACCAAAGCACAATATAGTAAATAGAAGATATATGTCAAGTGATAAAATGGCTTAAAAAATAAGGATAATAATATATGACTGAATCAAAGACAGGCACCTTTGTCTCATCGTCGTCGTCATCATCATTTTCATCATCAGCATCATCGCTACCACTTCCACTATTCTCTTCAGAGTCGTCATCTTCATCTTCGTCTTCGTCTTCGTCTTCCTCCTCTGAAGCTTCCACCCATTCAGATTCAGAAGTCTGCATAATCAAATAGCTTGAGAAACAAACCTTACATGCATATTTCTATATGCCAATCAGGTCTTGAGAAAAATTAACAAATGAATAATACTGACGGGTATCAGACACTTCCACTCATCCAATTTGCTAAGATTCAGCATGTACAAATCATCTAGTGTGATCTCACGATCTTTGATCTCCATCATTCCTCCATATAGGTATAGTGTATCTCTGCCGACAACCAAGCAGGAATTGATACGTCCGCAAGGCTTTACTATCTGAAATATTTGCTACATCAGATGAGTCAAATAAAACAAAACAATAAGCAATAATATCAGATTTGGCCATCCCAAAATCACACACCTCCGATTCAGCTATACTTTGTATATTGTTACTGGTGCTGGGTTCAACAATCTTGCCAACATTATCAGATGCTTTTGTCACTCTATCCAAAGACATTTCACTGAGATTGTCTTCCAAATCAGCTGCTTGCTGGCCTTCTAAAGTCCCGTTACCATCATTGAATTCGACATTCTCTGGATCAGTTGAACTGTCTGTGTTCTCAACAGACGATTCATTATTTCTCTGATCAGTAATCCGCTTTAGCTGCAAAACCAAGTCAAGAAGATTTATGATTACACAAAACCACAAGTTAATGAAGCAACAATAAATTTTTAAAATATCCTCCAAATAACGCTATTAGAAACATTGAGGGAGAAATATGCAGAAAATTTGAGGAAGATGTTGTAGCGAACCATTTTTATTTTTGCATAGATAGATGCTTGAGGTTGAGGGTTTGTTTGGCAAGAAGACAGTATGCATCATTAGTCCCATATCATTAAACATCATACATTATAAACTCCTTGTCAACACAAACTAGCACCTAAGCAGTCAGCATATCATGCCAAATGAACATTAATCTACCGGGATGAGAAAAAACTATGATACCAAACATTTAGATTATCAAATGTAGAAAAAGGATGATCCGAAATGTCAAGCAATACAATAGCACTAGTTCCCTATGCATACATTAAAAAGCATATATTTCACTGTCCAAGTTCACATATTTCTGGGAGATGCTACCTTGTCTTTAGTTGACTTCTCTTTGCGTAGCTCCAATGGATACCTGTAGCCAAGAAAAATGATAATTATTTGTTTCAGCTATGGATTTATAATTTTTTTCACATTTTATGCCAAATAAACAGCAGTGATCTGCAATGTACATACCACAGGAAGTTAAACCCTCACTAATGCATTTTAAACTATAAATCATAGGAATGATTAAAAAATACTAAAATCAAAAGCAAAAATTTGATGGTAGCAGTTGAGAGTTACAAAAGCTTTCCATCTCTGAAAAAATTTGAAAATAGCAAGACACTGTACAAACCATCGATGATTGTCCAACTGAAAGCCATAAAGCTCGTTTAGAAACAGGCTCATCAAGACATCACCTGAACACGTAAACAAAGAAAGCAACCATTAAATCTAAATCTTCCAGCTGAAGTAATACTAATTTGAAGCAAATACATCTTCTGCCAAAAATAAAAGCAAATATATCTTCTACAATAAAAATTACAGCAAACACCATATTTTTTATTGTAGAAGATATATTTGCAATACCAAAACAGATGTGCAGTTTTGATTGAAATTCAACTAGTCAATCAAGCTCGGAAGATATTTCAGAAAAACTTAAACTTCAAAATCAAGGGCTTGAGCTTGAAGGATAGAGCAAGCCACGCACTCTATTATTTAAATCGTAGCTCATGGAGGACAATGTCGGGTTACATTCATGAGCTCGGATCAATATACCATGCCATCTATTCTCGGGTTGACCAAGTTTCATGAGGTAGCCTACCACATGAGATGTGGTCAACCAAAGACACAGTAGATGGCAGCCTACTTCCCATTGTCTTTTTTGTTCTTTTACTACCTTTTTTTTAACCCAACAGAGCTGCCCCTATTCCCACTCATTAGGAGAGAACATTGTTGTTTCAGATAAGGGAATAAGCACCTTTATCCATTTTTAATTAAGTTTTAACCGCCATATAACCCTAGATTGTACCTTTTTTCCTCCTCCCATATAGAACCACTCTTTCCCTTCGTTTCATACTCAGATTTCAGATTCGAATAGCAAGGACACTGCCTCTCTTTAAAAGTTCTCCATATAGGCTAACATGGAGAGGAAGAGTGCCTTTTCACTCTTTTGAGCAGCAGTCGAGTGCATTGAGCATTTCTATACTTTTTATGCTTCAAAACCATCTTTGGAAATACGCCCGTGGTTCGGCTATTTTGTAAAGGTTGGGTTGGTTCATATATCTGTGGTTGAGTGATCCCTTTCGTGCTTACCCGAAGATCAGGATGGTAGTGTTTTCATATCAAGTCCTGGAATTGGAGTATTGGGCTCGAGTGATGAATAGATGAGAGTTTCCAGCAACATTAAAATAAAAACAAAGGCATCAAACCTATTCCGCAGAAAGTAGCTGACCTTGAACTTCCATATCCACAACACCTCCAAAAAGAACAGCTCGCTTCTTATGGACACACATAGAAAATCCAGCACGGGGACCAGGAGGCATCCCACTTTTCTTTACCTGTTCGCCATTTGAGGTGAAATATAAAATTTCAGAAATTTGCATAACAAGGAAAAATTGAACTATTAAAGCAATATGCCGCTGGTAGACCAGCAAAAAAATCAGAAGAGCTACACAGCTACTTATCACTTGTTTAAAATAATAATCTGTCGTAAACAAACTGAATATCTTATACATGAACCTTTCTGAATAAGGGAAGAAAACCATTATTTGTCATTTAAATGATGTTACAGATGTAGTTATATCTCCAGACTAGGACGTCAAAGATGCGTCACTTAAATTTTAAGAGTGGGGGGTAGAATCAGTCCAACTTTTGCAGCGATGAACGAACACACAGAAATTGATTATTTTACTCCATTTAAACATGTAATAGATCATAACTAAAGTGCAGCGTGCATTAAGAAAGAAACCTTGTTCCACTCCCAAGTCCTTGGATCAAGAGACCACAAATCTGAATGGACAATGCCCTTCTCAGAGCTGCTTTTATCTGCAATAACTTGAACTTCTTTGGAATAACCACCATACAAAAATATCTGCAAACGAATACACCATTATTAGAAATAAAGAAGAAAACAAGACAAAATTTTCAGTGAATTTGAAAGCAGTTTTTTGCACAAGAACAGACATGTAATGAGTTTGTTGTGCAAAAAAGCAAGCAGTTAAGTGAAACTTGTATATCCAAAACAAATATAGAAAAATCTCAGTAGTAATTTCTTAAGTCACTATGTCATGCAACCAAGCTGCTTGAGTCATTGACTTACAAAGTATGGAATTCGAACTGAAACGGGTATGGATATAGAAATGCGATTCATTACCTCTACCGAGTTCTATGCTATGGAGTATTTTACTTTTCATTTTTTTTAAATGAAAATATTAAAAAATCAAATCCAATTACGCAAGTTAAATGTTTCTCACATATACGATGCATAGCAAAATTAAGTAACTTAGAACTTACAACACCCAACTTAGAACTTACAACACCCCAAAAAATAGAAAAGATATAACTACTAAATTGTTTGATCTTCACATCTCAAATCCTCAAACTGGATTTTTGAATCATCAACATATGTGCTCTCTTGGTGGATATCCCAGTTCATAGAATGGCCTTCATGGTAGGATGATGTTTTGATTGAATGAACTAAAAGTGTGACGGCCCATTTAGTATTGGATTTGTTTCTCTTGACGTTATGAATGTAGGAGTACATGTTCCACAGTTCACACTCTCTGTCGAAGAACAACTGATGGGTTGTGAGAACCTTTGCATTGCAATCTATGCCAACTATGGAGTTTTTATCGCCTATGAATTAACTCCGAAGTTGGCAAAGTTTGCAATGAAAGGGGTTTCACGATCCATTAGTAATTCTTCGGCATATACATCAGAAGAGAGGGTGTGGAGCACGTATTATTACCACATTCACAACGTCAAGAGAAACAGACTCAATGCTGAAAAGGTTCACTCAAACATAAGACTTTTATCCCACAACACATCAGCTTACAAGGAAGGCCATTGCAGGAAGGGATATTGACCCGGAGAGCACAGATTTTGATGATTAAACAATCTGGTTGGAGGATTTGAGATGTGAAGATCAAACGATTTATTAGCTACATCTTTGTACTTTTATTTTGGATTTTGGAGTCGTAAGTTTTAAGCTATTTATTTTTTCTATTATTTTTATATGTGAGAAACATTTAATTTCGTGATTGGATTTGGATTTGGTTTTTAATATTTTTGTTTTTAAAAAAAATGAAAAGAAAAATACTCCATCATACCCATCTTATCCAATTCAGTAAATGTAACGAAGCCTATCTATACCTCGTTTCGAAATGAATTCCATACCATGTAACTATAGGCTAGATCCTCCTCGCTGTTCAACACAAAGTGGAAGCCTAAGGATTCTTTTTTTTTCATTGGCGGGTTTACATTTTACCATCTAGATATTTTTTTTAAATGTTGCCCACCGACATGGAATTTATAAGACTAAAGCAACAAGAGATTTTCTAAACCTCGTCTTCAGCCTGGACCATACAAGGAAGTTTGTAACGATAGTTAAGACTTCTACTGGAAAGTATGACAATGAGAGAACAATGTTTTTCATTCACTAACCTCATCTTGATAAACGAAAAACTGAAAACCACTCCTTGAGCTAGGCCACAGACAACCAGGTCTTGGTTTTATTTCTTGCCACTATAATTCATAACATGCCAAAATATTTAGAAACCATGGAATGGCAAAGCCAGGAGACAAACTAGGCTCCTTTTAATTCAAACAAAAAGAATAGCAAAGGAGAAATATTTTTAACGAATAATAGGAAAAGATGACCTTGAACTGATCCAGATCAAATACATGCAAGTCATTGTAGTACCTGTGGAAATGAGAAATGATGTCATGAAAATGCAAGAGTTGTATAGTAAAAAAAAAAAATCTAATCACTGGTAATATGCATATGTTACATCTTAGATTATAGAATAGGTCAAAGAGGGTCTTTACAGACAGCAATATAGCATAGCAACAGCAGCAATTATTGAAGATGTGGGCTTGCCACCTCAGCATGTTTAGCAAATAGCTCATGGTAGAGAAAATTCAACATTTTCATAGCTACAAGCCTACAATTGGACAAATTTGTAATTTTAGATTCATAATTAACACATTCTTAATATAAAACCAACCTCTGTGATATTATTATTAAATTAAATACTTCTAAATAAAACAACATACTATAATATACTAAAGAGTAATGATCCAAAGGGCATTGTAATTTGAGTAGCAAATCTGTTGCAACTTACAAGAAACGTTCTACCTCAGCAGAAAAACTCAATCCACAACATCTAGGCAGATGAGCTGAATCACAATAGTAACTTTTCAGTGACTTATCCGATAACATGCAGAACAGAACAGTAAATGAAAATCTTTTCTATTTTGTTTTAAACTATCATTTAAGAAAGTTGAAAAAAATGAGGTACACTTCTCACATTACCCTCAAGTACTTAATTGCTCCAATGGACACATGGACATTAATATGACAGGTGGCCAATTTAATGGAAAGAAAGCAGTTCTGTGGAAGCATGAGCAATCGATCCCACAAGTAAACCAAAATAGATTTACAGTACTCATCAGGATGCATAACACAACTACACAAGCTGCAAAAGTTGATATTCTCTTATGCTTCTAAAACATGATAAAGAATAGAAAGACAACCTCACTTCTCTAAGAGTGTCATAGAACCCACCAAAGACAACAATCTTATGCTTGTATAATACCTGCATTCAATAAAAATGAATAAATGAAAACATCAATAAGGAGAAGATTTTGAACGGCCGTAAATCTATGAAACAATTTCACCAGGAACATCCTGCTTATATCATGAATAGTTCTCAAATAAACCCCAAGGAGGAAATTTCAACCATAACAAAATAACAAATGATTTCAGAAGTACTTTATAGAACTTGAGTGCAATTTTACTAGAAGTAGACCGAAAAAATTTAAGGGCAGAGGCTTTAAACAAAAAATTGGAAAATGTAGACATAAACAACATAGAACTTGAGTGAAAATGCTCTTGAATTGTCACTGCATTTTTATTTTTATTTTTACTAAATGACAGCATGTATACTCATAAGGAAAATAGTTATATGATCGTTTAATGAACAAACAAAAAAACCCATTTAACAAGGTAACTCCATAACAGCTACTGTACTATAAAATAACCTTGCACAATTCCTCATTTTTCATTATCTTTTCTAGCTTTCATTTAGCTAAACAGTTTAGTTTAAGAGTCTAGAAGTTTTTGTATTCAGGAAAAAATTACCATACGATGGCCAGAACGTGGGCTGGGACAACCTTTATAATTCAACTGTTCCCATTGGTTTGTTTTAAGGTCTAACATCCAGAAGTCCTGAAATATAGGCGAGTTTTTGAATCAGAAAATGGTACATAATATTTAAAATTGAAGAGCCATCTAATGGCAAAATGAATTTTACTAGTGAGAAGGGAAAGAGAAGTGAACAGAAGTCTGCACCTTGTAGTGATGGAATCTCTCTTGATTGGGGGACGTAAATTCACCACCTTCATTGTAAGAAAGTAGAAGGGTTAACAATCTCATAGAAGAAACTACTCATAGATGAGTAAAAGATGGGGAAAAAAAAAACTTAAATAATAATAAATTTCTCTCGTACCATAGACATAAATGTAATTCTTCCAAGCAACTGCTTGATGTGCACTACGAGGCGGTGGGCTGTTAGGGCTTGATATCGACTTCCACTCTTCTTTTTCAATGTCATAGCGATAAAGATCGCCATACACATAAGTCTGCACATATAAATAAATCAAACAGTCTTTTTTTATGGCGTAATATACAATTACTATGAAAGCATTTCAGAAGCTAAGCTCTTGATGTTTCTATCATCATAAATCCTCAAACCTTGTTTCCATTGTAAAATTCACCACCATAAAGTATCAATTCAGTCTCCTTCAAAGGATTTACATTCAGCTGCAAAACAACCAACAATTATGACTTAAAAACCAATCCTCAAATTCAGCCGGAATTCCAATTGACCGCAAAACACAAGCTGAACAGAGACGCGAGAAGAGAAATACCGAGCAATTGGAGCGAGGAGTTGGGCGGGGCACATTGTCCTCCACGTGAACTTCCTTCTTCTTAGCCTCCTCTTTTTGTATGCTCAGCTAAAAAATAAAAGCCATGGAAATTGCATAAGTGCATAACAAAGGAGCAGAGGATGGAATCGCCAAAAACCCTACTTTCAATGAGTAGTGGAAGCAATGATTCATAGGAGTGCAAAAGTGTGTGGGGCAAAAATTGAAAGGGAATACAAGGGAGGGAGGGAGGGAAGCAAACCAAAATGGCATCGATGTCATCTTCGGGGGAGAGTTTCTTGGATTCACGGCGGGACTTTTTCTCCTCAGCTTTGGCGGTTTTCTTTTCGGTTTTCTCCTTCCCTTTTCCGGGCTTCTTCTGCTTCTTTCCCATCTTCTACAACAGAAACGGAAATGGAAGCTCGATTTGTGGATGGTGGAAGACGAATGAAGGAGGAGGAGCCTGTATTTCGGCGGTCTCAACTCAAACACCGGCGGGGTTTTTACATTAGGGGAAGGTTCATGTCTGAATGTTGAGTTACTGTTCTATCCTCCATCATTATTATTGAGTTTTTTTAATTACGAATTTGCCCCTATAATTCACTATCTCCGCATTCCTCCGCTCTTTCGTCGATACGTTCGGTTTGATATATAACTAGTACTCCGAGTACCATCCCCGCGCCATTGCGCGATTTTTAATAAATAAAATTTTAACAAGATGAAAGATTAATATTATAAAATATTAATAAAAGTTAGGATAACATAATGAAAGTAGATTTGAAATCCTTAAGAAAATGGTAAAAATGTTTATTACTCGTTTACTATTCATGCACGCTTTTTAAGAACGATAAAAACTATATAAAATATTCATTTTTTTATAAATTTTTTTTAACAAGTTTGTACTTATTAATAATAACTACGAAGTTGTTAAAAAATTATTAAAAAAACTAGATATTTTATATAGTTTTTATCTCCTAAAAAAACGTGCATGAATAGTAAAGTGTCAAGTTTTTCCGAACGGAGGTAGTATAAAGTTAGGCTTCGTCAAAAAAGTTTTTAAATTAAGATATTATATTGATATAGATTATTATTATTATTATTATTATTATTATTATAATATAGTAGAGATTAGATTTAATTCAATATTTTGAATTAAACTCAAAGGTTAGTAAATGGGTAAAAAAATAAAAAGGGAAAAAATGTAAATGTATGAAAGAGATGAAGAGAAAAAAAGAAAAAAGAAATAATAAGAGAAAATTGTGATTAATTGAAAAATCTTAAATTAATGAGGTGTTGACACATCATCAAAAAATTTCTAAATTAAGATATTATATAGATACTGTGTCGACATCTCACTAACAAGTTATGAATGTTTGATAATTATAGGTATATTAATCACTTTAAATTCGTTTTAGTAAATATAATTCTATTATACGGAGTATTACTTATGCACTTCTATGAATGTTTCACATATTGTAATTCATCTCAGGGGCTTGGAAATTATAGTTTATATTACTTATTTCGACATTAGATAAGAAGTTAGGTATTATTGCATGTTACAACATGCAATATTTGGTTATATACTATTGCATGTTAAACGTACAAAATTTTAAATATTGATTCAATGTTTATTCTATTGTCTTTACTATCCTTATTTTATTTTTATTTTATTTTATTTTTTATTAGGTAAGAATTCGAGTTCAGACATTTCTGAAACTCGATAGCCGGTCAAGCCGGCAGACGGAGAACCGTCTAAAAAGTCACGACATACAAATACAAACGGTGCAACCTCAAGCAAACAACTCTGCAAAAAAACGAAACCAAGCAGACCTAAACCAAACTAGATGAGGACGAAGAAGACGGATGAAGCCAAGCCCCACACATAAGAAGAATCGTAGATCAGCGATACATCAGGACCCGGTCATCCTGTGGGCAGTGAGGATGAAACTCCAGGGAAGCAGTCAACCCGAGTATTGGAGACACCACGACATACACTGTCACGACCCCAACCTATCCTGACTCCGACAGCCTGATCCAAATCTATCCTTATTTTGTTAGTTTTCTTTTTCTTCGGTTGTTTCATTTATTTATTTATATTTCTTTTTTGTAACAGGAAAAAATGACGGCGTCTTATCATAAATCGAAGATGTGTTATTCTAAAATGACATTATTTATTATCGTATTATATAGAGATATTTATGATGCTTTAACCTAAACAACACCAAACATATAAAGATAATTCTCCTTGCGTAACTGGATTTGTTGTCTAATTATTCTAGGGCTTGTTGTATCCTTAAGAGTTAATTTCTCTATAAGCCAACTGTAACATCTAGTGGGTACGAATATCACTTAAAATATAGTGATTTTAGGTACCAATAATTTTTAAGTGGTATTTGTAATGGGGGCTAGCTCACAAGCAACAACATTAACCCTAATGAATCAAGAATTCTTCGAACTGGATTGTATTGATGAAATCAATCTCAATCATTGGAAGTTGGAAGGACCAGATGATATTTCTTTTCATTGCATTGAAGATCTCTTATATAGTTATATGTTGGATGATAGGTATATCAGGTCCAAATGGCAATGAAGAGAATAGGACATCAAGGAGAAGCGAAAGAAAGAGACGAAGACAAAGTGTTATGCAAAGGATGATGAAACCTGAAATTCCGGACCCCACGTCAGCAGTGGGGTCGGATAAGTCATGATTGTCCAATTATTTTAGTCAACGGTCTTACTTGAGATATCCCGCACGTGGGCGCGGGGATATCATTTCCTGGGCCGCGGACATTTTCCTCACATGCAAATTACAATTCCTCTTCCTGTCTTTCAGATTCATCAGGGCCCTTTAAAGAAATGAGAACCGAAATTAATGGAAAACATTAGCGGTTGAATATCCTACGTCCATTACCTGTGGCGTTTAATCAGTTCAAATTGAAGAATAGAGAAGGTGTGTTGGGTTACTGATTAATGCTTGCAGGCTCTTGACCTTCAGACGCGGACTGTGTCTTCCCTTTTATCTTCCGTTTTCTCTAATTTCCCAAAAAAAAAACATAAATGAAAGAGTGTTAGGCTTTTATAGTTCTGTTCATGGAGGCCTCTCAGACACGTCATTTTAGCTGCTTTACAAATGTCATGGAGTTGATGCCACGTGTCGGAGCCTCCTTGACACGTGTGAGGAGGGCATGTGAGCCACCTCACACTTTTTACTAGGTTTATATCGGGACGAAAATGTTGTATCTGTCCACGAGTTGGAGTTTTTTATTTATCAAATGAGGGGCATCGTCAAAGGACATACCCTAAACCGTCTCTACAATCTACTCATTGTCATCCAATCACTGAAGGAAATATGGCCCCCGTAGGTGACGAGATACAACAATGAAAAACAAGGGACGGATAAGTTTATCATAATGAAATACTTTGATCGAATTCTCTATGAATACTGATAAGCCTGTCTTAAAGAGTATCGTTAATCGACTTAATGAGTTGAAAGTTGAGATCTTTGAATCACTGCAATTGGGTGCTATTATTGTTGAATTGCCAACTATGGAATAATTATAGAAAGAAGATCTTACATGCCATGAAGAGTTATCCTTGGAGCAATTACAAAAACATTTGCGGATAAAGTAAGCTAGAGACTTTAAACTAATACAAAAAGCAAGTGGATTCTCATCATAATCTAAAGAATGGACTGAACAAATGGAAGAAGGGTTAGGAAAGAAACTCCCACAACAAGAGTTCCAAGACGGATGATAAGGATAACCATGCTAACATGGTAGAGAATGGGACAATTGAAATCATTGTTATGGTTTTAGACCTTCATATTACCATACTAAATTTAAACATGGTTGCATCACCGATATCTATAGATTGGTGGTCAGACTCAAGCGCCATTGTACATGTTTGCAACCACTTATTTCACAACATATGAAGCTATTCAGAAAGATGATGGCGCTCTGATAGGAAACTATAATGTTGCCAAAGGTTGTGGAAAAAGGTCGTGCTGAAATTCACTTTATCTTTGGAAAGAAAGTGAGACTGACTAATGTCTTATATTTTCCATAGATTATGAAGAATCTTGTTTCCGCAAATCTCTTGTGAAGGGGGGCATAAAGGTTTCTCCATATGAAGTTTGGAATGGAAGGCGTCCTAATTTGAATTATCTAAAGGGATAGGGATGCATAATGTATTACATAATTATGCATACTAAAAGTACAAAGTTTGGTCATAAACCACTAAAAATTGTATTTATATGATATGTTGAAAATTCTAAGGCATATAGATTTGTGGATCTAGAATCAAATGTGATAGTTGAATAAAGAGATGCTCGATTATTTAAGACAAAGTGTGTCAGTGATACAACCTATGACACTCCAAAAGTCTCAAGAATTCAATTCCCTCTCATTTGATCAATTGCACCGGAGATGCAAAACTATAAACGAGGATTTAAAACTTCCCATCGGGGATCCCATGAAATTCCCTAATGGCCGGCGGGGAAGAGGGTAGGGTGAGGATCGGAGTGGGGACCATTATCCTTGTCTTCATCCCAGCTCGGGGAATTACATTTACCCCATTCCCATCCATGTATGAGTCAAGGAATCCCCTTCCCCATTATCATTCCTCAACGCAACTATTATATGCACACAAAGGGCTTACATTGATAATCCGTTCAATCTCTATGGTGACACCTGTCTCATAACAAGTAACAAATCATGATTTATTTAAATTTGTCTAACGGACCCACGATCCATTCACACCGTTATTTTTTTGGGAAGTTTACAGAAAACCACCCCTTAAATATGGGTGTTTTCACTTAACCACCCCTTAAATTCAAAATTACAGAAAACCACCCTTTAAATGGTTTTTACTTACAACTCACCCCCACTCCATCTATTTTCATTAATTTATCATTAAATATATTATATTTTAATATTTGTAACCTTAAATTTGATTATAAATATATTCAAAATTTTAATTTAAGGGCTTGATTATATTTTAGGGATAATTTTATTTATTTTTAAACAACAATAATAAATATAGCCTACAATTATTATGTTAATAATTATATTTAAGTTATATGATTAATTGATAACCTAATTTTTTAAAATTTAGGTAAATTTAAAGAAAAAATTTACATATAACAAATAAAATGGATCAAACTCATATTTTAAGTTAAAATTATTAACTATTTATTATTATATTTTAAAAATAAATAAAATTATTAATAAAATATAATTGAGCCCTTAAATTCAAATTTTGAATATATTTATAATAAAATTTGAGTTCAAAGATATTAAAATATAATATATTTAATGATAAATTAATGAAAATAGATGAGGGGGTGGTGAGTTGTAAGAAAACACCATTTAATGGGTGGTTTTCTGTAATTTTAAATTTAAAGGGTGGTTAAGTGAAAACATCCATATTTAAGGGGTGGTTTACTGTAAATTTCCCTATTTTTTTTTAAAAAAAAAAACAAAGTTACAACATTTCAAAATATTACAATTTTGAAAAAACAATGTATATATGTTTGACTTTTTTATATAAAAAAAGGGCAAATTGTAAAAAATAACACGAACTTTAGAGGTGGTTGCGTTCGGTGGCACCAACTTTTAAAAAATCTATAATAATCACCAACTTTAAAGGGTGGTTGTGGTTAGTAGCACAACCATTTTATTTTAAAAGTGCACCCCTTATTAACATTTTGTTTAAAAAAATCACATTTTCCATTGTTTTTTTAAACCCACTCACAATTTTCTTTTCTTTTTTTTTTAAAAAAAAACAATTTTCAAGTTTATAAACACAATTTCAATTTTTCAAAAAAAAATTATTTTTTAAAAAAATATATAATTTTGATATTAATTGCCTAATTGGTATCTTTTTAAGACACTTATTTTTCATTTTAAACTGAGTTTATGGAGAAAATAAAATTATTTCTTTTTTTAACCGGGTGTAAATAATGAGTGTATTCTTTTAAGGAAAATGGGGGAAAATAGTGTTTTATAAAATAAATTATATTTTTTAAAATTAAAAATGAAAATGGGTTATTTTTAAAAATGAAATATGGGCTTTTTTTTTAAATTGAAAATTGGATGATTTTTTTCCTACAAAGAATGTTAATAAGATGTGATATTTCAAAAAAAAAAAAAAAAAGATGTGCTACTTATTGCAACCAGAACCAAAGTTGGTGATTATTTTTAAAATTTTGAAAGTTCATGCCATTAAACGCAACTACCCCTAAAGTTCATGTTATTTTTCACAATTTGCCCTAAAAAAATTGCAATATTGTTTTGTTTGTTAAATTGTAATGTGAACGAATCACAAATTCATTAGGCATATTGAACATATTTTGGAATTTGGATTTATTTGTGTTATTCTTAAAAAAAATTATAATGATTATTTAATACATGTTAATACCGAAATTAAGTGCATATAAAATCTGTCCATATAACACTTACAACGAGTTTGCAAATACTCCCTCCGTTCCAAAATAGATGGTCTTTTGTTTTTTGACACGTTTTTTAAGGAGTGAAAAACTCTATAAAATATTATTTTTTTAATTAAAATTTTTATACTATTTGATACTTATTACTAATAAGTATCTAATTATATAAATAAAATTAATTAAAAAATAATATTTCACGTAGTTTTTCGCTTCTTAAAAAGCGTGCCGAAAAGTAAACGACCATGTATTTTGGAACGGAGGGAGTAATATCCTTAAAAATGGTTAAAAGAAGAGAGGTCAAAATACTCATCTACAATCAGCAATCCAACATCCACCACCTAGCAAATAAACAAATAGGATCGAGAAGATCCTTTCTTAATCATACTTGTCCTAAATTAGATCCACCCAACCTTCTTGGAAAACATAAAACTAGGAGGAATTAACAAAATCTTTACCATCTAACCTCACGCTTTAATCCCCAAGAGGATCATAATTCTCACCTCCCAAAACCTAGCTGGATGAGAATTACAATCATCTCTGGAATTAAGGCAACTACTTCCAAATGCCAAATTGTTCATACTTAGAAACTACTTATTCCGATGTAGCATATATTCACAATGAAACTCATTTTAAGGAGTCCATTACTCCCTTACCGCGTGCTTGTTGAAGAATAAACCGATGACTCATAGGAAGTGGCTTCGACCAAAAATTGCAAGTAGCCATACCAGCTACTTCAATAGCATAACAACTTGAGAAGCTCCAAATTGCTAAACTCCCCCACAATTTCGTCAACCAAAGAACTCAATACGTCGCCCTCCACTTGAATGGCCACCTCCTCTTTATCCGCGTCATGGTTGCTGTTCCACTCCCCTGCTTCCTCCACATCCTTCACGTACACCTTCCTCTTCTCCTTCACCTTCCATCCTAATGAAGCCTCACTGTAGCTCCGCCCACAGAGCCAATACTCCGCTTCAATCAAAAGCGTGTCTTCCACAAGCTTGTAGTTCTTGCCACTCGCTTTAGCTAACCCTTCTTGGAAGAAACTAATGAGTAAATCATCCGCGTTGAGCATGTCTCCACTAGACAATGGTGTTTTGGACTTGAGGAGGTTTAGTAAGCGCTCTGCCACCTCCTCCTCCGATTCCTCCTTGATAGAGGAAACGTTGGTTGCGTGTAAGGGCGAAGGAGAAGATTGGAAAGATAGTTTGGGAGAGCCATCCTCTGAGCCCGCGACAAGTGGAAGTACTCGGGCCTCAAGGTTTATCTTGCCAATTTTAGATAGGCACTCGAAACGCCTTAGCTTTTGGATGAGTTTTTCCTTGGTCCCTGCATATCATGGAGTTGTGGAACAAAAGTTAGATGAAGAACTTCTATAAAATCAATAAGATGATCAAATACACAACAATGTATATACCTTCCAAGTGACCGAGCCTACAAGTGAAAGGGGAAGAGCTTCCCACTTCTTCATCATCGTCAGGGAAGTTCAAGACGGAAACTGGACTGGATTGCTCTTTCTCCCCCTCGTTGATCCAAACTTTCTGCTAGAAATTCAGTTACATGGCTCGATTAGCAAGTCATCAACCTCAAACTATACTACTGTGTAAATCAAGAATACGTTTAGAACGATTCAAGTAACAAACTAACCAAACCAATGTCCTTCTATAAAAGAAGATTGTTGAGTATATAATTCAGTTAAAAACTATCAAATAATTGTTGAGTATATAAATTTGTGAGTTATTTGTCTTCAGGACCAAATATAAGTTTATATACACATTGGGGCCCATTAAACTTTAATACCATTATAGATTAAACTCCAAAAAAAGCCAAATGTCTTATGACTTATGAGTATCAAAATGTCAAAAGCAAAGAGAAACTACCCCTACCAAGCAGATAAGATACAAAGGCATTTTTATGGAGGTGTCCAGCTCCTATTTGTACTAGTGCAAGTAATGCCAAACCTACCTTTGGGCCTTCACTTAATTGAATGTCCCATGCCCCCCATACATGTGCAATTATTTAAGTATATAATACTAATGAGAGATATGTGTCAGTGCCCACACTTGACTCTTTCAGCTTCCAGATTTGCTAAAACAGACAATTTGTTTGTTTATTTCCTTCTTATTTATTGCACTTCCTCAATGTATGCTACAGTCATTGTGTATAAATTCCTTTATTTTAAGCCAATAACAGAGATCATTTTCCTTTTCTAATGTCATTTTAAAGCATTAAATATACTAGTTAGCATTAAGATCATTTATAATGCTAGTTAGCATTAAGATCATTGATGTTAAGTTCCTTACATTTAATGCACACACTGACTTGCTCCCAAAGAATTAAATGTGTTGGGCTGTATTATTTAATAAGTAATTCTAATTAGTAGCAGCTGTAAAAATAACTTGAACCTTCAACTTTTAAAAACTAACATCAACATCATAGTTTAAATCTGTATCAATTATTGTTATTTAATAAATAAGATTAATTGAAAGTGTTTACTGTATTATAAACTATAGTCTAGACCTTTTCCAATAAACTATACTACATCCGTCCAAAAATACATGGACTTTACTATTCACACACGCTTTTTTTAAGAAGGTGAAAACTATATAAAATATTAACTTTTTTATTAATTTTTTTTAATAATTACAAACTTATTGATAATAAGTTTGTAATTATTAAAAAAAATTAATAAAAAAGTTAATATTTTATATAGTTTTTAGCTCTTAAAAAAACGTTTATTAATAGTAAAAGTCCATGTATTTTTGGGCGGAGCGAGCAGGTATTTTCTAATTTATTTAAATGCAATTTACCCAAATAAAAAATTACTCTAATTAATACGTAGCGGAATCCTCGCCGTCGATATGTTCGTTCACTCACACGTGGGTGTGTGAGATTTGACAACTACTCTCTTCCTGCAGCCATTAATCCACCCCACCGAAAAGCTCAACCTTCTGACCTAAGCCAAAATTGTAGGGGCAACGTCCTAAATTCTACTCCGATTCACGGCTGTGATTTGATAGTTAATTCAAAACAAGATCTAATAGACAGTAAAGAGCTGCTGAACAGAAATTGTGAATTTAGATTCGAAGCACCAAATAATTTCTCTTTAATTAAATTAAATTTAAATTAATGCTCCGTACCTTGGTGGTGGCAGCTTCGATAGATTCACGTGTCTTGCTCTTCGCCGACGAAATTGGCTTCGCTTCGACGACGCCGTTTTCGTCTACGCTTTGACGCGGCTGAGTGAACTCACTTTCCGACTCGGACCAGGCATCACTGTTCGTACTGCTCGTTGTGGATGCCGAGGTGACGGTGATCGTCGTGCTCGTTGTCGTTGCATTGGACAGATCGGACGGCTGGTACTTCTCAGCGGAGGCCGCGCCGGATGATATCCACCGCTCGATCTCACAGCTAGTGGTCCGGTCATCCGGTTGCGACGATGCCTTCTTCCACAAGCTCTTCCTGAAGAGCTTCTTTGAGAAGCTTCTCGGTAGGAATGTTTTCTTCTTCCCGTTCTTACTGGCGTTCGGTGAGCTCCCCTTCGCCGAAATCGACTTGAACGGCAGGAGCTTAACGGCGCTGATAACAGCCATTGACGCTTTGTGGATTGCATTTGAGATCTTAGACGATGAGGACGAGGATTTGGAGAGGCGCCGACAAGTGGATCCGGAGGAGTTGCGGTTGCGGACCTCGATCTCGATTAGGTTTCGGACGGCGACACAACACTGCCGCCGAGGAAACGAGCGGAATCCGCTGGAGGAGCACGAACCGAGGTCGTCGAGGAGGAAATCCTTGAGCATCCATGGCTTGCGATCCCCTCGGGACGAGCTGATTCGCGGACTCGAAACCACCAGCGCCATTGCTGAATCGAAAAACCTAGTTTCTTAGATTCGATCACCACAGTAACAATGCAAAACAAAACGAATCAAATCAAATCAATCAGTCAATTAAGGAAGAAAATAACTGAACTAGAGTGAGAGCAGTGTGAGAGCTGATGATGCAGTGCGTGTGCGAGCTTTAAAGGGAGTGGTGAGAAAGCGGGAGGAAGGTTCTTGATGGAGGAGTGAAGATCTCAAGAATCCGAAGGAGATTATAAAAATGTCGGAATAGCAAATGAAAGATCGGATTCGGAGGAGGAAGCAATCAGTGAGTATATGCGTTGGAGAGATTTGTGGTGAGACTCAGAGAGGTAGAAGCTCGGATGCTTCTTTTAAAGTTGTTTTTTTGAATCACAAGCTTTGTTATTTTAATTAATTAATTACTGTATTTGAAATTGAAAGTTGATTTGAAATTTGCATTAATTAGGGGTGTGCCACGTGGAATTGGAACTGCTTGGTCTTAAATGGAGACCAGAGTTGACCTTTATTTACTGGATTTTCCTGTACTTTTTTTCCAGTGATCACAACTCACAAGCTTATTTTTGCAGAGATGGATCCAGACCGGTTTAAATAGTTGGACCGGACTGATTTGAACCGGCTGACCTAACGGTTTGGGATTTAGTGAACTACCGGTTCGCCCCAACTCAAAATTGAGGGTAAGGTTTAAACCTTTAACTACCGGTTTAATATCGAACAAGTTTATAGTGCTTGAAATGTGTTGTGTTTTGTTTTGTTTTCCCCGAAAATTTCGCTTTATATCCGAGATACATAAGTTCACGGAGTATATAAAACTTTTGCACATTTCACTAAAGTACCCTGATATTTTTAAAAAATTTGATGACGTGTCCCTCCGTTAAATGTCTTATTCAATCTGTCAAGATGGTAAAAAAAGGTGATTATCTCTTTCGACACGGCGGGGATCGATTGCTTGGAGCAATTGGTGGAGCATCGATTACTTTCGAGGGAGGGACATCCTTATGCTGGAGATAGTCTCTTATATCCAAATTATAGTTTGTATAGCAAATGAATGAGTTTGAACCAAACTTATTAAACAATCCTACTTGCTCGTGAGTCGTGACATGAAGGAAATCTTGTAACTTTCACTAAATTCGAGCTTGAAATAAGATAAGTTGAGCTTTGAATCAAACTTAAAAATGTACGTGTTTATACTCTCCTTGTTTATTAAATGGACAAGCTCGAGGATAGTTTATTGAGCTCAAACTACCTAGTTCATATAACATCCCTACGTTGAAAGTTAGAGTATTTAGATTTGATTTTTTTTTGTTTAATTGGAGTCATGGGTGTGTTTTAGGATTAATGGTTTCGAATGTGGATTACTGTTAAATATTCCTGTAATTCTTATGTACGTTCAAGACTCCACAGATCGGGAATCTAGAACGGGGTAAGAGAAGCAGAAACAAACCAAAACGTAAACCAAAGAACAGACGCAAGATTTACGTGGTTCGGCCGAAGCCTATATCCACGGAGCCTCAGCCGAACGGCTTGAGAGCACTAATCCACTAATCAGGTAAGAAGGTTTACATAACAGGTTACCCTAACTCAAGACTACGGCAAATACAAGCAAATGACAGAGTACGAGAGACATATGAGTGCAAGAAAGAGATAATCGAAGCAAGCAAGGAAGAAAACACCCTAGATCTGAAGATCGGAGTCAGATCGTCGTCGGAGTGAACCAGAGAAGAAGATCTTCGCCAGAACTGTGGACAGTCGCCTTCTTCTTCTTCCTAGAAGCCGGATCTGGAGTCTCCGAAGGAGATCCGCTCGAGATCGGCCGCCGGAGCTTCGCTGGAGCTAGGAGAACAGCAAACCCTAGCAGATACTCTCTCTCTTCTCTCTCTTCTCTTTCTGGATTACCTTTGGAGCGTCGCGTCGTATGAGCTCCGAAACCCTAGCTCTTGGCTTATATAGAGCGAGCTTCTAGTGAAACGCTGCGTTCCACTTAAACGGATCTCATGAGCCAAGACATCAGGTGGACAAGGAGCTGGGCTGGCTTTGGGCCTAAGAGTTGGGCCGAGCCAGTGAAGCTAGTAACCAGTACATGCATACATACATAATATATCATAAAACGCATGACCTACATATATACTATACTATAGAGGTGTAACATATATGAGCATAAGATATAAAATCCTACGCTTCTAATATATGATAATTCTAAGTATAATATATATGTTAGTACTTTGCCTTAATCTACCAAGTAACCTAAGTTAGGGCCTTCCAATAATCCTAGAACTAATGTTTAGATTAAGATTGACATTACAATTTGCCCTTCCAATCCAAACATTAGATCTATTAAAAACACAACCTATTGATCAGTGGATAAATATTCTCAAACCATTCAACCTCATCATCGGCTCAAAATACCTTTTATCTAAGGTGGTTCTCCAAGGTGGAGAAAATCCCTGCAAAACACAAATTTGTTAGAAGGGACTACTTTTGTCCCAAAATCAGCAGGATTGATGTCGCCTTTGATTTTCTTCACTTCTAATTCTTGAGCTGCAACGCGATTACGAATAAAGTGAAAACGTATATCAATGTGCTTAGTTCTTTCGTGATACATGAGATCTTTGCACAAGTATAGTGCACTCTGACTATCCGTATGTATAACGGGTTTTGGTGGCTTTTGTAGGATTTCCCTGAGGATTCCTTTAAGCCATATGGCCTCTTTTGCAGCTTCAGTAGCGGCCATGTATTCAGCTTCAGTTGATGACAGAGAAACAACTGTTTGCTGTTGAGATTTCCATGAAACACAGTTACCAGCTCATGTGAAAAAGTAGGCGGTAGTGGACTTGCGGTTATCCTTGTTACTAGCAAAGTCAACTTCTACATATCCATTCAGTTTATCAATAAGTTCATGTAAACCATAATGCAAAAAAAAACTCTTAGTACCAGTAATGTAACGTAATAAGTATTTCATGGCAGTCCAGTGATCATTTCCAGGATTAGACATAAAACGACTTAGCACGGAAATGGAAAATGCAAGGTCTAGGCGGGTGCACAACATATCATACATAACGGACCCTACCGCTACGTCATAAGGGACCTTAGCCATTTCTTTTATGTCATCTGGCTTAGTGGGACAACTTTTCTGGGTGAGCTCTAGGTGCCCTCCTAGAGGTATGGATGTAGGCTTAGAATTCAACATATTGAACCGATTTAGGACCTTAACTACATAATCGTCCTGAAACAACCATATTTGCATGTTAGGTCGGTTTCTAATAATGTTGACACCAAGAATCTTCTTGGCGTTTCCTAAGTCCTTCATGTCAAAGTATTTCTTAAGATCCTTTTTAACAGTTTAATAGGAATCATAGAACTGCGGATCAATAGTATATCATCTACATATAATAACACATAGATCAAGGATGATTTAGAAACACTTTTGAAATAAAGACATGAATCATAACTGCTACGAGTAAACCCAAGTTTCTTGATCACAACGTCGAACTTAAGATTCCATTGTCTAGGAGACTGCTTGAGTCCATAGATGGATCTTTTTAAGTGACACACGTGATCAGGGAATTTGGAGTTTACAAACCCTTTGGGTTGTCTCGTATAAATGGTTTCATCAAGAGTACCATGTAAGAAAGCAGTTTTGACATCCATTTGCTCTAATTCCCAGTAAAAAACAGCACACATGGCAAGCAGAATACGCATGGTTTTATACTTAACAACAGGTGAGAAAATATCATTATAGTCTATTCCTTCTCTCTGGGTAAACCATTTTGCCACAAGACGGGCTTTCAACCTAGGGGGCTCTCTAGGGTTTAGACCTTCCTTGAGCTTATAGACCCATTTAGAGTCTATTAGCCGGGTTTTAGGAGGTCTTGGAACTAGACTCCATGTTTTGTTTGTATACATGGAGTCCATCTCTTCTCTCATAGTAGCTAGCCACTGTTTGGCATAGCTATTCTTATGGGCGGATTCATAAGAGCTAGGAGTAGTAGGATTTCTAACAATATCAGCAGTAAGAAAGGCATACTCCACAATATAAGAGGTATACTTCCTATTGGGGATGATGGTCCTAGGTTCTCTATCCCTAGTTAACTGATAATCATGCAAATTAGGTATAGCAGTAATATCAAAAGCATGTGAATCAGAAGGGAGGGAGGAGAAAACAGATGATTGTCTTTGAGAGTCAATAGAAAGGCCATTTACATCACCAGAAGCATAATAAGAGGAAGAAGAAGTAAGAGAGGAGGGAGAAGTAACTTGCTCGGTGTTAGACTGAGGCTTAGATTCCTCTTGATCAGTTTAAGGATCATGTTCTTCAACATCCTCTTGTTGTCCCCCCTGTAGTGTGGAGTGTGTGCCCTTCAGGGCTGTTGTGAAAGTCCTACCAGTGTCATGCTCTTCATCATCTGAGGACTCACTTTCTTCAGGTAACAACTGTTTTGTCTCTTCAGGGGTACCTGTGAACTCAGAGAAAGGTGTTAGCTCGGTTTTTAAAGGGAAATCTATCTCATTAAATCTCACATTCCTTGTTGTGATAACTTTGTAGGGTCCAGGTTGCAAGAGGAGCCCCCTGAACCCCTTTACTCCGTCAGGATAGCCAAGAAGAATACCCTTCAAAGCCCTTGGTTGCAGCTTACCATCACTGATGTGAGGGTAGGCTGCACATCCAAAAGGTTTGAGGTACAGTACTCTAAGCTTGGTTGCTTACCTGTCCATTTAAACTGGGGAGTAACAAAATTAAGCACATAGGTAGGAGATCTGTTAATAAGATAGGCAGCAGTTAATACAGCTTCACCCCAAAGAGTAATCTTAAGGCCATAACTAATTAACATGCATCTCACTTTTTCTAACAAAGTTCTATTCATCCTTTCTGCAGTTCCATTTTGTTGTGGAGTTCAGGTACAGTTAAGTGTCTCTTAATCCCATGTTGTTGGCAATAAGTATCAAATTCAGAATTACAAAATTCTAGACCATTGTCAGTTTTAAAGCATTTCAGTTTATGATTGGACTAACTCTCTACCATTACCTTCCATCTTGTGAAAGCACCAAAGGCCTGATCCTTTGATTTAAGAAGGCTTACCCAAACTTTCCTTGAGAAGTGGTCAATGAAGCTAATAAATTATCTCATACCCCCTGCAGTAGGGACTGGTGAAGGCCCCCATAGATCAGAGTGTACATATTCTAGAGGAGATTTAGCAACATATGAAGACACAGGAAACTTAAGTTTGGCAGATTTGCCCAAAACACAATGTTCACAGAATTTGATATCAACAGGTTTCTTAGGTAATAGGCCAGATTTATACAACTTTAATAAGCCCTTGTTGCCTATGTGACCAAGCCTGTTATGCCACATTTTAGTCTCAGATAATGTCATAGAATCAGAAGTAGAAACAACATTCACTTCAAGTTTAGAAGAGAGAACAAAATACAATCTTTTCTTTCTAACAACTTTAACAATTACAGTTCCATTTCTGAAAATAGTTCTCACACCATGAGAAGAATTAACATTGCATCCTATTTCTTCTAAAGCAGATTCAGACATCAAACTTCTTCTAAGACTAGGGACCCACTTAACATTGGTGAAAACTCTAACAATGCCATCATGCATGAGTAAGGGAACATCACCTACACCTTTAATATGCAAGCAAGTATGATCACCCAACATGACATCACCACACACAAACTCATTTAAATTTCTAAAGAAATGCTTATGAGGGGTGGCATGCATTGTACAACCCGAATCTAATATCCATGCATTAGAAGAATCAACAGATGAAATCTCAGTACACATGAACAATTCAGCAAAGTATTCACACATATTTTCAAGCACAGCAGCAGACAATTCAGTGTTATTTTTCTTAGCAAGATCCTCGGCCTTTTTCTTTTTCCTGCATTCCTTAACCCAGTGACCCATATTACCACAGTAATTGCATTTAGAATTAGGGTTAGATTTCTCAGATTTAGGCTTATCTTTCTTATTTTTCTTATTCTTATTCTGCTTATTGCCCTTCTTGTCATTTCCTTTAGTGAACAGAACCTCAGGTTTGTCAGCTTTATCATTTTCCAGACCTTTAATCTTGAAAACTTTCATGATTTCATTCTTTTCAATGATAGATTCAATCAGCTTATCCTTAGTAAGTTCATCACGATTAAATTGAATGACATCCTTGAAGTTATCAAACTGAGTAGGCAGAGAATTAAGAAGTAAAATAGCCTGGTGAGAATCTTTTATGTCATCATTGCATCTTTCCAGTTCTTGAGTCATTTTAAGAAACTTGTCTAGGTTATCATCAAGAGTAAGAGTAGTATTCATCTTAAAAGTGAACAGACGAAATAGCAGAGAAATCCTGGAGGGCAAGTATTTAGATAGAAAAAGCTCCCCCAGGGCATGCCAGAGGGAGTAAGCGGAAGAGTGTTTTACCACTTGTCGAGCAATGCCATCTGTGAGGCGTAGCATTATCTCTGAGTGGGCTTTCATGTCCATTTCGAGCTCTTCAGTTGTGGACTGAGTGGTAGAGGATCCTCCTTCAACTTTCTTCAGTTTTTCATCAATTTTTGGTGGATCCTCATCATTGATATCAACTGCCTTGAGGATGGAGGACATCTCAGAGGTCATGGTTGCAGGCTTCAAGACTGCCTTCCAACAACCTTATTTGATGAGAACAACTCTCATCTTGACTTGCCACATGGCGAAGTCGATAACACCATCAAATGGCTTGATTTTCAAAGCGCTATCCATGATGTTTGGTACCTGCAGTATCCAAGAAACAAGTAAGTATCAAAGTTTATGTAAGCGGAAGCAAGAAGAGTGCAACGGTATACAAGACACTCTACAAAACCCTAGAATCACAGGTCTTCGAACGGATCTAGACCGGTGGTACGTCAGACAGGAGAGGAATAGCCCAAGCCTGAGCTTTTTGAAGGACTGCCCAATGTCCTGCCTCCAATCCCGCTCCCTGAAATCCAATAATGGCACAAGTCGGTAAGGAAATGGACTCCTCGCTCTGATACCACTTTGTAATTCTTATGTACGTTCAAGACTCCACAGATCGGGAATCTAGAACGGGGTAAGAGAAGCAGAAAAAAACCAAAATGTAAACCAAAGAACAAACGCAAGATTTACGTGGTTCGGCCGAAGCCTACGTCCACGGAGCCTCAGCCGAACGGCTTGAGAGAACTAATCCACTAATCAGGTAAGAAGGTTTACATAAGAGGTTGCCCTAACTCAAGACTACGACAAATATAAGCAAAGGACAGAATACGAGAGACATATGAGTGCAAGAAAGAGATAATCGAAGCAAGCAGGGAAGAAAACACCCTAGATCTGAAGATCGGAGTCAGATCGTTGTCGGAGTGAACCAGAGAAGAAGATCTTCACCAGAACTTTGGACAGTCGCCTTCTTCTTCTTCCTAGAAGTCGGATCTGGAGTCTCCGAAGGAGATCCGCTCGAGATCGGCCGTCGGAGCTTCGCTGGAGCTAGGAGAACAGCAAACCCTACCAGAGACTCTCTCTCTATCTTCTCTCTCTTCTCTTTCTGGATTACCTTTGGAGCGTCGCGTCGTATGAGCTCCGAAACTCTAGCTCTTGACTTATATAGAGCGAGCTTCTAGTGAAACGCTGCGTTCCACTTAAACGGATCTCATGAGCCAAGACATCAGGTGGACAAGGAGCTGGGCTGGCTTTGGGCCTAAGAGTTGGGCCAAGCCAGTGAAGCTAGTAACCAGTACATGCATACATACATAATATATCATATAACGCATGACCTACATATATACTATACTATAGAGGTGTAACATATATGAGCATAAGATATAAAATCCTACGCTTCTAATATATGATAATTCTAAGTATAATATATATGTTAGTACTTTGCCTTAATCTACCAAGTAACCTAAGTTAGGGCCTTCCAATATTCCTAGAACTAATGTTTAGATTAAGATTGACATTGCAATTCCGATGGCGGGTAACATCGAGAGCAAGTATCATGTCACGTTTGTCTTTAGTTTTTGTGGTTATAAGGGATCGGGATCCACCTTTTGATACAAGAATTTAAGTCGATCAATATGCAGGGTTTCACTCTACCCTTATAATTAAACCATTACTTTTTTTTCCTTATTTTTATGCCATTGCGGGGCTTAAGTTTCGAACACCCTTATCTCAATAGTTATTTAGAGATAATTTGAATGTTGCACCAAAAAAAAAAAGATAATTTGAATGTGGTTCGATGTTAATTTGCATATGTATATATGCTTTCCCTTTGAAAAATGATATGTTGGTGTGTATACTATGAATCTCTGTGTATACTATGAATATGTCATCCAATTATCAATAGAGGGATTTGTTATGCAAATAACGAATAGATTCGAAGTTGGATATGCGAGTTCGAGGTTTAAGTGAGATCAAGCAATGTAAAGACAGAAACGAGACACCAGAGTTTTACGAGGTTCAGATCTAAGATCCTACGTCCTCGGGGCCTTAAGAGGTAGCCATAATCCACTATATCGAGAAGATTACAAAATAGGGGCGAGTTTATGCGTACAAGGAAGATCTAAGCAAACAAGAACATAAAACATAGAACAGACAACGAAAACCGGAAAGAAAAGCACTCCCTGAAAGACTCTAGATCTCGAAGATACAGATTCGAGATCCCAAGTCGGAAACCCAAGACAGCAAGAGCTAGCAGCGCCGGAGGAGCCTTCGCCTTGCCAAAGGAAGAGCCGGAGAAGAAGACCTTCACCGGAGGAAGCGACGATTGCACAGAAGTGGCTTGAGGAGCAAACCCTAGAATAGCCAGAAGCTCTCTCTCTCTCTCTCTCTCTTTCTCTTTGGATTACCTGGAGACGCCGACCACAAGTGAAGCAGCTCTCATGAACAAGATCCCTTATATAGGCTCACACAAGAGAACCCTAGGTGAAGCGCTGCGTTTAGAGCAAAAGGGAAAGCTTCAACCCTAACTGAGAGCCGAGCTCAGCTGTTCAATGGGCCAATGGATCCAATAACAAGCTTGGGCCGAGTTTCTTGGCATCAGCTTTGGTTAGGAGATCAAGCCCATTGGGCTCAATACAATCCAGTCCAAAGCTGTTAACTCCCAAGTATCTCTAAGCTTAAATTATATTATATATCCACTTACATATAAATTCTATGCTATATATATGAAATGTTACACTTATTTTTATTTTATTTTTGATTAGGAAATAATTCGAGACCGGACAGGCCCGGACCTCGAGAGGCCGACAAAGTCGGCAGACGGCAGGCCGTCAAAACATACAGCATAGTAAAAGAAAATACAACAAGGAAACGTAATACAGTCGCCTAATACAACAAAAGAAACTACGCAAAAAAACCTGGGAAGCTCCAGACCCTAAGCACCCAAGCGGACACAACAGTGAGAAGAAGGAGACCCGGCAAGGAGAAGTGGATAGCGAGCGCATGGGACAGCATAGCTGACACGATGTCTCGCCGCCGGAAAGACGGAAAGCAGAAATCCACGAAGGGCAAAGACGACACTGAAATGTTACACTTATACATATAAACAAAACTTAGAGAAATATATAAATCTCAACAGGGATAATACCGAGATTAAAATTAGGCTTTAGAATTATTTATAGTGGGATAATATCGAGATTAACAAGATTTTTTTTACACGATTTTAAACCAGAACAATTCTTTTATCCAATGTTTAAATCTTTACCAATAAATACACAAATATCTAGAGAACAAGACTGATATACCTACACATCTACAACTAACTACAACAGACGCTAAGTAAACCCAGACTTAGAGCATCATTATCTATGGTACTCATTCAAGTATTATATCTTACATTTTTTGTTGTTACATCATTTTTAGATACTTGAATGCATAACCATGATACTCGCAAAAGTATCTTAACATATATTTAATCTTATTTTTAAAACTTTGTGGGTGTAGAAAAAAAGTGGTCCCCACGTATTATGATTCATTGGATAAAACTAATGATATTGTGTAAATGATTATCGCTTCAACTCTTACATTTATTTTTATTTTTTATTTAAAAATAGAACTATAGTACTCATAGTACCATCATTAAAAATGGTCTTAGGATATTCGATATTTCAAACGTGACATTTTCAAGTGAAGTATATTGGAGTATTGCTAGCTAGGTTTTTTTTTGGATGCTAGAGTTATTTTTTGCTATTGCAATTTTACGGAGGATGATAGACATACACCAAGTGTATGTTGGTGTATCTTTTGTTCATGTGTAAAAATTTGTAAAATTTATCCACTACTTTTAAAATTGTAAAAATTAACCCTAAATTTTTTCTTTAAAACTCTATTATACTCATATTATAAAGAATAAACCCTAAAAATTTCAATAACCATTAATGATACTCTAAATTTTAAATGGTGAACCCTAAAAAAATAAATTTTAAAGAAAAAAAAAATGGTGTATACATACACCAAGTGTATGTGTAGACTTTTCCCAATTTTACTCTCGTCTTTTGCTTTTCTAAAACAACACTGAAGTACCACTAATTGAATTGGGCTGGTCCACTCCAGTAGTCCACAATCTAACACCTAATAACATAACATATTCGGAAATTAAATAGGCCCAACGGGTTCGCCAAGGCCCACCAGCCTCTCCAGCCCAATTAGTTTCGGTCTTGGTGTTCGTTGTTCGTGTCTGGTGTGTCGAGTGATTCGATACCATTTATTTTCGACTACTTTCTTTAATGATTGGTGGTTAGAGCTATTATTTTAGTCGAATGAACCGTGTAATACTTATTCATTCATTGTGCTATTTTAAAAATGAGTCGAGAGCACAATTATATATGTGCAGTGTCGTTTTGGATTATAGTTTATATAACACGACAACAAATGATGTTATTTTAGGAGAAAACGTCACCGGCTTATAATAAAACGTCGTTGTTTATTCCATTTTTTTTTGTTAACAAAATATGAATATGAAATGCAATATGACCTAATATAAAAAATTTAAAGTTGCCTATCTTCTTAGCTAAATGTCGAAATGGGTAATATAACTGGAGGTGAATTATACTATGTGAATATAATTTAAGTAAAATATAAAATCATTATAGTTAATTGAAATAGAATTAAAGAAATTAATATGCTTTTAATTTTCAAGCATTCATAATTTTGTACACAGATGTCGGATTATGACTTATTATATATCGAAATGAAGCTACTGACAAGGAAAACACGAGTCAATTTATAGTCTTTAACATTATCTTTGAATCCAACACTTACTTTAGTCTCTGTATTTTGAGTCAGCAATTTCTATTTTTTTTCTTTCTTTTCGCTTCAGGTCGGGAAAATAAAAGAGTTGCTTGAATAAAAAAAATGAACACGACTAGTTCCACGATGAGATAGGGGGCACGTGCTTCTCGATGCCGCCTTAGCTCCGCCGATGAATTGGAGTATATTTTGTATATCGTTTTATAATTTCTAAAATCCGTATTGTTTTTTATTCAAATTTAATAATTTATATTTTTTTATTATTATTTAAAAAGTTAGGTATAAGTGTACTAAAAAGGTGCAGAAGGCAATAAGTTTAATGTTTGTGTTTGGCCAAACAAAACAATTAATCATACACTGAGTTAAATGAGAGCATCCGCATTGGTTCGGGTTTCTTGAGTTTTTTAACCTCTTTTATCACACCCTCTCTTCTTTAAAAATCCAACTTATTTTTTTACTCACATCCCTAAAACCCCCATTTCTTATTTATACACTATAAATAATAATGATGTTGTCCCACATTTCCTTTTGTCCAACCCACTCTCTCTCCCCCCTTCTCTCTACATCTCTCTTCAACTTGGGTTTCTTGGGTTTTTAGAGGAGTTGCTACCCAAGCAACTCAAAATTGGATTTTTAACACTTCTCTAATATTATAGTATTTTCTTACCTTAAAAACCCTACTAAAAACTACCAATGTGGGTGCTCTGAACGGTTGTTGAGATTTGAGACATATAAAGGCCAAATGGAAGAAAATCACTTTTTAAATACAATTATACCACTCCTTTTATATAATATTATAATAGAATGTTAACAATTAAAAAAATGTAAATAAGTAAGTATGAAGGAGAAAACTATTGAATATTGACGTTATTTTATCTTTTCAAATAACCGATAAAATGGTGTCGACTTCTACAAAATTGGTCTCCCTCCAATTGAGTCATTCGCTTTCCCCTTCCAAATCACTTGTTAATTACGGAGTATCTATTAGCTTCTACACGCTTTTAATTTGGGAGAAAAGATGACGTCAATTGTATCTTTTCAATTTAATTATTAATTTTTTTTAATTATTAAATTTCCAGTATCATATAATTAAACAAGAGTGGTAAAATTATAATTTAAAAAGTTTAGCCAAAATATAAATGGAATAATCTCGGGGTGGTCAATTGGTGGTTTAATGAGTGATCGATTTTCTGTAATCTGGCCACATGTATATAAGACTTGAGTAATACAGTAGTGTAGTCTACAATGACTATACATTTTAATTATAATATATAAATATTTATAATTTTATATAGTGTTTATTTAGCAGATTTTGCAATTTATTTAAAAACGTAAATTTTGAAAAAATATATACGTTTTATACAGTGTTAATTAAACCATTGGGATTCGAACCGAGAATTTGTGGGTATTATCTGTAAGTTCTTTCCGATTGAGTCATTCCGGAATAACTTAAACCAGTACTACTCCGTATTGTATAAAATTTACAATTTCTTCAAATCCTTTTCACTGTCCAGTTTCAAATTTAATGTGAGGCAGATAGGCCGTTATGGTGGGTATGACCTCTCATGCTTAATTTCAACCTTAATATTCTGTACTAGAGTTAAAATCCATGCCAGTGCGTCCAATGTGGGCTTTTAAATTTTGGTTTCTTCGACCCATTTTCACACAAAAAATTATTTGTTGATGCAATCAAGCTAGTAGTGCAAATTATGTGTTGGGATAAAAAGATTTGTGGTATAACCCATACAAAATATAAGGAAATGAGAAGTCCAACTTACACAATAACTTAAGCGTTTATGTTAGAAAAGTGAATCCCGACCTTATAACCAAAAATAACATAAACCCGACACGACTCCTATTTTCATACGATCCGGGCGAGTTTCTCAGAATTTCACATCATGTAAATCATTGATTGCACATTTTCTCTTTGAGTTTTTTGGTTCATTTACATAGTCGTGTCCTAACCTTAATAACGGACATGCTATTCGGATAGTTTACATATCGTCAATCGCACGGTGTTGCATCCGAGCTCCGATGTCGACGACTAGATATTACCGATACCGTCCTAACCTTGTCCTCGCCTTGGTTTTGGCACTCCTTAGCCTTGTCCTAGCTTTCCTTAGTTCTTATTGCTCCGTGCTTTTTCTTTTTTTTTTGCCTTCCGAGATCGGATCCATAATATCTAAATAAACACTAAAACTGCGTAGATTTCGACTCGAACACCAGAATGATATAATATAGAATTAATACTAAAACATACGTTATTTATATCTAGTCTAAGTTAAGATGATAGAATGCCTATACAAAATACGCGTTATCATACTTGAATTAAATCCCAAAAGGGCTTGACTAAAATCCGTGTCCGTTTCGACCAGTACCTCTTGGTGCGGTTTGCCCTGGCGACGTGCATCTTTGCTTTGATGTGTCTAGGCGATCTTCTTATACATTGGGGTTTTGGCGTTCGGAGTTAGTACTGGTTGGGATCGTTATAGTGTGTACGGGGCGACTCTGTGTTCGAGAAAGAGCTTCTTTTGGAGGTTCGTCTTCACTGTCTATATGGATTCCTGATACATTTTGTCGGCTACCAGTACGTGCTATTTCTTGATGGTGCTTGACTTCGTCCCTAGTCTACTTCCTCAACTTTCTAGCTTTAGGTTTGCTTAGATTCGTCTTTTGTAAGGCGTGTGGTGCCTGTTTTATTTCACCTTTTTGTTTTGTACTCTCTTGTACGTATATTTTGACGGTCATCCGCCTGCCAACTTGTCGGCCTATCGAGCTTCAAGCATGTCTGGTCTCGAATTCCTACTTTATATATAAAAAAATGGTTGAATTGTTTTGTGATGAATCAAAGAGTATATAATAAAAAAGAAACGGTTAAAGACTTTTACTCACATATGATTCAGAACTTTTACAAAATATGGTTTAGGATTTTAAAAAACAGTAGTATTGTTTTATGATATACTCCTTTGTTGATTAAAGCATACTCCGTATCATTTACTATTAATGCACATAATTTTAGAACGATAAAAACTTATATAAATATATTTTATTTTTTATAAATTCATATTTAAGGATAATAAGTATGAAGTTATTTTAAAAAATTATTAAAAATTTAATAATTTGTATAGTTTTTAACACCTAAAAAAAGTGCATAAATAGTAAAATATCATGTTTTAATACATCATGTTTTAATTAGCAGAGTAACCAGAAGTGATTCAAATAATATGCAAACAAAATAGAGCTCAGTACATATGAACCACTACGATTAAATGGGGCGAACTGCACCATATGCTATAAAATAAAAAGTTGATTCATATGAATTAAGTGAAATATTTTATTTTATTATATATATTTATGATTTTTAAAATGAAAATTTCGATAAGATATATATTAAAATATATTTTAATGTGCAATTAATAAATTTATATGACAATATTTTAATTAACATTAGCAACAAAAAAAAGAGGTAATTGAGTTTTTGGAAAAACTCATTAAGAGGAAAACATTGAAGAGTTAATCTATCGAAATGGAGAGCCTCCACACTTTCCCAGACATGGAGAGCAGTTCTTATCCAAGCTAATCTTAGCTTCAAAACAAACTATCTAATGCAAAATTTCTTAATGTTAAAAGAAATACAATAACAAATTGATCAAGTGAACAAATATTTCTTCTGGAATAAACTTCAATCACAACAATACACACCTTTTGATTAGTTGAGAAAACATTTGCAAACCAAATAGTGAAGGTGGTCCTATGTTTAAAACTGCAGAAGATATGAATGTAAGCTTGCAAATGAAGTTACTTTAGAAAATTTATAGGGATCAAAATAATGTATGAGTTAGAGTTGTCAAAGAAAAATACCTTCAAACCGAAACAATTAGACAAAAAACGAATCAAAATACTTCCTGACAATTTGGAAGATTGTTACAACTACGTGAAAAGTTCCACAATGGCCTTTTGTGGATAATTGGAAATGGGGACTCCGTCAATGTTTGGCAAGATCTTTGGGTCCCCAACCAAAACTTATTTGATTACCAAGATCGTCATGATCCCGAAATGAGAGTAGCACAACTAATTATCATGCCACAAAAACAATTGAACCTAACACTTCTGAATCAATTATTCCCCCATAATATTATACAAAAAAATAATAGAGATTCAAATCCCAGAATGGGGTACAGTAGATATATAAGCTGATTTGGAAACCAAACCCCAATGGAAAGTTCACAACCAAATCAACTAATAAAATAACAAGACAAATGCATCAAGTAGACACTGACTACAGTTGGAATTGGAAACTAAGAATACCACCTAAAACTGCATAATCTAGTAGACACTGACTACAGTTGGAGCATCCTCATATCATGGTCATAATCCGACTGTTGAACTTGTTATTGAAAAAAAAATCACTATGGTTGAGTAGGTGGAGAGAAGACGCACAAGGATTCCGCGATTTGTCCATCGAAATATGGTGGAGTAGTGGAGAGAAAACGCACAATGATTCCGCGATTTGTCCATCGAATAGGTTATTGCTTGCATTATGACCAGTCAAATTCGATTGGAAGAGGTCGAGTAGCAACTCCCCACGGGATGAATTGCTAGAGACATTGACCGCTCAGATTGACACGCCTTCATTGTCTCCATCAACAAGGCTTTCGTTCCCAGCCACAAAACACGATCGATGCCTTAGAAGTTAGAAATGCCTCCGACATCGCCGATCTCGCAACCCATCTGGCCGTTCTCCTCCACAAAAATGAAAAGAACCCGAGCGTAAATACATAAAATTCATCTTACCATCAGACGAAACTCATCTCGCCGTTGGACTCATCCTAAATAAAAAAAAAGACAGTAAAGAATTTTGTTTAAAAAAAAAAACAATGGAAAATAAAACGAATATAATTATCAATTACTTGCCAAAAATGCCATTTGTCAGCAATCTATGAACCTTTTCCCCACCGACGCTCCCTGTGCCCACCAACACTCTACAAAACCCCCGTTGTCCCCATACGTCCCTCCCTCTGACCCCGTATTAAACCCCTTCCTCTTCTAGAATCGCTGCACATCAAAGACAAGGAAGTCTATTGTATCGAAATTGAGTGTGATACATGAAGGCATTTTAACTTTCACACGCCGAAGACAACTTTCAGACTCGACATACAACTCATGAAGTCGACATTATTAAGAAGTTCAAAAAGCTTATCAGAATGAGAAATTTGCAAGAAGAATGTTGAATTCATGAGAGAATATACACACTGCACTCTTTTTCCCTTCGATAAGGTTTTGTCACACTGGGTTTTCCCGACAAGGTTTTTAACGAGATAGTATCACCAAGCGTATCAAATGACATATGTACTCTTTTTTCCTTAGCCCTAGTTTTTGTCCAACTGAGTTTTTCTAGGTGAGGTTTTTAACGAGACAATTTATAATATTAGAAGTGTACATGATCCTCGACAATTTATAATATTAGAGGTGTATGTCCAAGGAGAAGTGTTGTAATACTAATGGTGGATTGTTCACCTCCGTTGCCTTTCACCTTCTATATAAACTCTCACTGTGATTACACAATTTATGTATGACCTATATATATGGCTTTATACTCTCCAAGAATCAGACACAACAATAGAGAATTATCCTTTCTTTGCCTCTCCTCTACTCTCTTCTTACCTCTATCATAACAATTTTTCTAGGGTGATAATATTTACACCCAAAAAATTTACTATATACACCACACCATGCCCCTCTTGAGACACGCGTCTGTGACTCAAAAGGGGCAGGGTCTATTTAAAAAAAATAAAATGTGTGGTGTAGATAGTAAAATTTTAGGTGTATAAATCACTCCCTTTTTTCTATTTTAGAGAAATTTTAAAGAAATGGTCGGAGATGTCTATCATCTTTTTTTTAAAAGCAAGATAAGAATTCAGTTATCTAAACAAGGCTAGGGCAACTGAGAGACAGAAAGTAAATAACTCATCTATAAACAAATAAAAAACGGTGGTAATTTTTTTTATATAAAAAAAACAAAAATGGAAAATAAAATGAATATCATAATCAATTCCTTGCCAAAAATGCCATTTGTCAGCACCCTATGAACCTCTTCCCCACCAAAGCTCCCTGTGCCCACCAACACTCTACAAAACCCCCCGTTGTCCCCATACGTCCCTCCCTCCGACCCCATATTAAACCCCTTCCTCTTCTAGAATCGCTTCGCTGCACTGCACACCAACCCAGTAGAGAGAAATGGCGGTTCCGTACGCTGCCTCATACCAAATGCCAAAACCCTCCTTTTCCCCATTCTCGAAGCTCTGAGCCATCTCTCTCCTCCTCCTCCCTCCCGCCTCTCTCTCTCGCTGTACGTCGAATTTTATATTCACAACTGTTTAGTTCTTCCTTTTTACTAGCATATTTGTTTCTAATATTTAATTCGTGCCTTTTGCTTGATGATTTGTCTGATTTGCCACAAAGTTTCTCTCTCTCTCCACCTTTTACTTTACTATCTGTGAAACAGTGAAAGCTCCCCCGCTTTCCGTGGATTTGATCTTGATTTTGCTTGCGGTTTCACTGTCTGCTTATGTCTTCCTTCCTTCGTCTGCAAACTGTGTGATCGAATTTTGGGCGTTTTACTTTCCTAGTTCTTGCCGTGCTCACTGTTAAAGCCAAGCCAAACGCCGTTTTAACCGTGAGATCAATTTTGTAGCGTTTGACTTTCGTTGACCGGGGTGAATTTCCCCCTTTTTTTCTCGCTCTAGGGTTCGCGATTGATTTCCTGGTGTTGTGAATGTTGTGTCATTTCTATGCTGTTTCGTTCTGGTTAGAATTCCATGGCTACGCTGAATGTACTAATGGTTGTTGTTGGCTTCTTAAAGAGGGATTTGCTTTTAGGTGGTCCTGTAGAGTGATGCTGTACTCAACTTAAGAAAGCATTTGAATCAAGTGGAGTTGCTTTTCTTCCTAATTTGAATAGTCATTCTCCTAAAAGCTTTTGAAAGAATTTAGTACAACACTGAATTTAAGAGAAGTTTTGGTTAAACTTGGGTATCTATAGGCATCTCTAGAGTCCAATTTCAGTGTCATTGTTGGTGTAATTCCCCTGTTTTGGCAACTTCTGCAATCTAATTCCAGATTTGAACTCAAAACAGGGCTTAATTTATTTTCTCTTGGCGGTATAAGAACTATGTTTCCTTTTGTTTTCTTTCCAGCCTTGATTGTTATATTATTGAAAAATTAAGGTACTGCTGAATTTTAGGATGTAGTAAATTTCATTTTATTTTTTAAAGTTCACATTTTTAAAATTCCATGTCCAACATGGATGTCACATAGACCCCTTGTGAAACTCAAAGATGAAATTTACCTCAAATCCCGCTTCAATTCACCACAATAAGTTTTGGGGACTCAGTTGTAATATCCCCATATTTCAGGGACCACCCATGATTTTTATTCTATGAAAATCAAACAAAAGTTATCAACATTGTTCCAAACAATCAAGGGTAACATGTGGAATTTGATAGTACCTCGGGATTACCTTCTGAAATTTGGAGAAATTGTGGGTAATGATTGAAATATTCAATACCTTAGGGGGACCATACAGAATTTCCCTATATTATTTTGAAATGAGTCTTATAATGTGATCACATTACTTGCCGAAGGGGTTTTAACATTTGTAAATCTTGATTATGTAGAGTTTTAAGCGTGCAAGGAACTATTTCAATGGATTTTGAGGCTTACTTTGGATCCAAGTATCAATTACCAGTTCAGGTGACTGGGGAAATCATGCATCCTTCGAGTTCAGAGCTTTTGATACAGGATGGCATATTTCCCAACACCGCGGTGTCTTCCCATTTGGATACTTCTTTTGGAAATCTGTCACAGCCTTTTGCTGCAGGTCGTTCGAACCCACGGTTTATCTCCAATGATATGGACCCAGGAGTATTGACTTACAACCAATACTTAGCTGCAAGCATCGAGAAAAGCACTTTGATGGCAAATTTTCATTCTGCTACCCCTCTCCAAGATGGTTCTTATTGGAATCGGAACAACTTTAATATGGACTCCTACCTGAATGTACCATCTTGTCCTGTGACAATGAGCAATCCCAGAGTGACAAACTCTTTGGGTGTAGATCAAATGCTGGCCTCACAGCAACTCTTAGATGCAGTTCAATGCCAAGGACAACAATGTAAAAGGCAACAGAAACAGCTCAGTGTTCTAAGCCCAATGTCCCAGTCGATATTACAGGCAAATCAAGCGGTAATCCCTTCTCTGATGAAATTTGACAATTCAGCTCATCTGCAGAAGAAACCTCGATTAGAATCCAAGAAGGATGACGTGTTTCTTCGATACATGGTACATCAACTTCTTTTGAGCGAAAGCTCCAAGAAGTTACAAAGTCATGACTCAAAGCTCGTCGCATCAGTTAGGCAATACCAAGCTCTAAATGCGATACAGAGAGAGACGAATCAATTCCCCTCCAAATCAGTAGAAGTTCATTGTGAGCAGTTATTGACCCAACAGCCAATGACAGGTCGCCAGAAACAAGTGACTGAACCTCAAGTGTCCCCAGTGCCCATGACAAGTGGTAGTAACTGTGCTGATCAGTTGAAGCAATATTTAGACAATCAAAGACACCGACCTAAAGTAATGCTCTTGCTTTCTTTGTCCAGCAAATGTTGCTGTAATTTACTACATTTCATTGTTAGGCCTGTGGCATTTCTTTTCATATTTTGCTTCACTTTTTATAATCCGTTCATGCTCCAAATATAGGCGATCTGTTTGTTTTGTATTCTGATAATGGTCCCTTTTTCAATTTTGTAGCAAAATAGCATAACCTACTGGAGGAAGTTTGTGGCAGAATTCTTTGATTCTGATGCTAAGAAAAGATGGTGTTTGTCAAAGTATGATCGTGCGGGATGTCATGCACATTTTGCCTTCTCCCAGGGTGCTGTGGTGAGATTTGTGTTACATAAATATTGGATAAATATAATGTTTTATATTTTTGATAATGTTGCAGACATCCAGAATATAGTAAATTATGGCATCTAGCCATCTGGGTATAGTTCTCATAGATCAGGATAGACTACCATTTTTGTCCCATAAAAATGGAAACAAAAACACTGTTCATTTTTGAGCTTCTGGATATTATGAAGCCACTTCAATACTGAGATTCAACATCAGGAGCTGTTAAAGTGTTAAATAAAAGCTAATCTTAAGTTTTCCTCTTGGATCTGCATTTTTTGCATGTGAACTTCTACAATTTCTTCGTTAGACATGTGTTTTCTGTCTGTTTGATATTAATCAAGGCTTCCATTTCCTCATTACAACCCCAGGATTCTTGGAATTGTGATCTTTGTGGAACCAAATCAGGACAAGGATTTGGTAAGGATTTCTGATTCTCGGTATCCAATTATTATTGTTATTTGTTAGAGAATATGTTAATGGATTCTATCTCAGTATGTGTCCTGCTTAAGATCTTATTAATATTTAAATCAATGTTAGCACAGTTTTAAACTCTTCTATCTTAAATTATCCAATATTCAGATTCTCTCTCTGTTTTCCCTTTGCTGCCACCTAGCTCCTCCAACTATTTTAATCATGCTTTATTGATTTTCTCTGTATAACTCCAATTCTTTTTTATTGTGTTTGCTTGGAAGAGGCGAAATTTGATGTTCTCCCAAGGTTGTTCAAAGTGAATTTTGACAATGGTTTAGTTGAGGAACTCCTATACCTTGACATTCCCTGTGAGAGGAAGCAGCCATCAGGATGCACAATGTTGCAATACACAAAGGCAGTCCAGGAGAGAGTTTATAAGCATTCACGTATTGTTCAGGAAGGGCAACTTTCTGTAACTTTTACGAAGGAATTAAAGGTTGGTAGACTACTTATGTATGCATGCTGGAAGTTTCAGATGTCTTTCTAACCTTTTAGTTCTTGTCCCCAAAATAGATAATCTCATGGGAGTTTTGTGCCGAGCATCATGAGGAGTTTGTTTTGCGCAGATCGATTGCACCACAGGTACTAACTTTTATTATAACAATTTCTCTACACTTAAAAAACAAAACGCTATAAATAATTTTAAGACACAATAGTAAAATCTAGGAGAATATTTCCAAATTTCAATGCTGGGGAATAGGTTTAAAAAACCGTTAATATGATAGATCTTCTAAGCACCTCAGGTATTCAGGTGCTTTTTTTTCTCATTGTTTCTGGATTGATATCCAGTTATTTCTCTGCACCTTTTCTTTGTTTCATTTGGTTTGATGTAATGCTATCATTTCCAGATCGGCTAAATCTTCATCCACAATTCTGATCATCTCGTAAACTAAATCTAGTTAAAATCACATGAAATGATAGTCTTGTACACTTGTCCTGTGGTTAAAATGTTAATTATGATATACCTCTATTGGAAATCAGTACCTTGTAATTAACATTACATATTCAGATACCAATTCTAGGTGGTTTAGACAGGTGGTAAAACTGATAAAATGTTATTATGACCTAGCTTTTGGTGCAAGTTCCTCTTTAATTTCCTCTGTTCTATATTGACAATTAAATTGTGCTTTGGATAGTAATTTATTTTCCTTGTTTACCTTCTAAACTTTATCATCAGTAAATGGTTCACGGGTCCTGTTCACTTTGGTATTTGTGTTTGGTTTTTCAAACCTATGCCCTAAGGGAATAGGTTAAACATTCTAATTGAAATAACATTCTCCTAGATACACTAATTTAACCATTTTAATCTTGGCCCTTGGAAGATAGATTAGAAAGACTGTTTTATGTTTATATGATTGAACTGATGTTTTTTTTCGCCCATCAGGTGAAGCAGCTGCTTCAGGCTTCTCAGAAATGTCAAGATGTTGTTGATAGAAACAAATCTGATGGAAACCTCAGACATTCTTTGCAAGTAACACATAATAGGTAAGACATAATATCTGACTTTTTCTAATTTTTCCGTTATTTCAATCAGTTTGATATGGCAATAGTACAAGAATATCGTTATTTATAGCTAAATGTCATTCATTGATTGCTTATTTAGCATTTCAATCTGCTAATGTTGAGGAAATGTTACACTTTTGCTTTAGGGTATTATGCAATAGAAGGGATTTTAAGGCTGATATTCTGTTGAACATTTTCTTTAATACATGCAGGATGGTAAAATCTGGAGAGCAGATTGCAAAAACTCTGGATTTACATGCTGTTAATGAATTAGGACTACCGAAGCAACTTGCGCGCTTTCTGCAGGTATGCTTTTTGTCCATGTATAGTTAATCCTATTTTCTTCTAGCCTTTCACAAACCTCAGTTGCCTCAACCGCCATAATTCGTTATACAGGTGGCTGAAGTCATTGATTGTATGAAGGATTTGATCACATATAGCCATGAGAATAAGCTTAGTCCGATTGGTAATCTACTAATCTTGTATTGCTATTATTACATGGCTTCATCTATTATAATGGTTGACCCTAAAACGTTGACCGATAAACAATGACTAATCCGGGAATTGAACTGCAGAGAGCTTGAACAGATTCAAGCGGAAGCAGATGAATGTGCAAGCACTCCAGCAAGATGCTCAGGGTTTCTCTTTTACTAGAAACAATCGAATGCGCATGGGCACAGTTGCTACTCAATATCTGGGTACTGGTTCGGTGGTGATCAACAATGGAACTGGCACCACAGACTCAAAGGGAATCATGTCAAACTCTCGTTCAGATCCTTCTCAAGAAACCAACATCGGTGCTCATCAAGCAAGCACTGATTTTACAGAACGGAATACATGGAATTCTTACCAAAACCTCCTATATGCAAACATGATGGTGAAATCTGGGCCACCCCATTTGTTAAACCATAGCCCCTCTTGGCATGAAGCACTGCCTTCTTCGACACTTAACTCTACACTGCAACCCTCCAGCTCATCTGGAAGTCCGGGGGACCAGGATCAAAGAAAGTATCTCATGAACAAACTACTGATGCAGAAGATGTTCAGCAACATCGAACCACAGGAGCCCCAACTGCCAGCATCACCGTTAACTCTGCAAGCCAGTGGCAGTATAAACGGAAAGAAAGCAACTCCGTCCAGAGCCGGTGGTAATTCACAGACCCGGACTGCATCCAGAAAAGGGTCCATGACAAAAGTACTAGAGGATATCGGTGTGCCCATCCTTCCCGGAGTGCAGGTTAAGGAAGAGATTTTCTATGGATAACGACGGACGCCGACAAGCCAGGAAATGTCGTTTTTGAGTATCTGTTGTTGTAGTTGCAATAGCAAAATGGTGATTTGGGAATGGTCCGTCGGCGGTTTTGAATCTGGTGTGTTTTTTAAATAGGCTCAACTTGTCTGTGGCGGATTGCAATGGGCGGGACAAAGAATCAAGTTGGGCATCGGCCAGTTTTGTTTAGGCAAGTTGATGGACATGGGTTTTGTTTTGTTTATTACAGTAGTATTATTTTTCTTTTAATATTTTGGGCAACTTGGGTATGGAGTTTTGACATTAAAGTATTCATGAATGTGGATAAACGTTGTGGAGACAACTTTTCGGTTTTAGGATAAGCAAGTTTGGACCATTTCTTGGACTCATCCCTTAAAAAAAAGCTTTGTACGGTCACTTTTAACATACGTTTATTCATCATTTATGACGTTATCTTTTAGGTTCTCATGTGTTGGATTAGGGTCGTTTGTATTTCCATTAATTATAATTTATAATATAAAATATTATTTATAATACACAATGTTATAATTAATGGTCATGTAAATTGACTCTTAAGTATTCTCTCTAGGATTTTTAGAGAAAATTGTAATAAATAATCCACATTTTAAGGATAATTCCGAAAAACATATAGGGTTCGTATGGGACGGGGTTAATAAACCGACTAAAATTATAAACAGGGTAAAAATTTATAAACTGTTGGTAAAAGTAGTTAAAAATTTATGAAAAAATATAAACTCCGTATGGGACGAAAAACAGTTTATTGGTAAAAAGTGGAGTTTATTTGGTTGTTATTAGGGGTATTGTGGTACTTTCAAACCAAATAAACTATTAAAACCACAAAAAAGCTTCCAAAACAAGCTTTTAAAATAAGCTTCCATTTCAACCAAAATCTCCTAAAAATTGTACCCCATACACAATTTAAGTTTTTAACCGGTTGAAAATGAAATTTTCAACCGAGTCAAATTGCACCCATACAGGGCCATAAACTCTATAAGATTGATGAAAATAACATCAATTCACACAATTTGCAAATAGTAACTGTGGTTTGTTAACGTATTTCCTAGTAGCATAGGTTATAAATCGGAATTAAGAATTCAAATTTAAATGCATAAACATTATTAAAATATTTAAAACTGTGCTAAACTAGTGTATTTAGAGGAATTATTCCAAAATCGGATATAGATTAGAAAATCCGATAAAAGAATCACGAATGATAGGGTTCTTATGTTGTCATGGCATAATATGCAAATTAGGCTTCTAAACTGTTTCACTAAAGCGATTGATACCCACCATGAACAACCAAACCACGATGGATTCTCAAATGAATCTCCCTCAGCAGTGCGAACTGCAACTCGAAAACGCAGAACTCATAACGCTAAATAGCTAAACCACGCCTAAGACTCCTCTTTTTTGTACTCAATCCGTATCAATACACACACACAGCCAACCTCCTAACCCAAAAAAGAGGAGGTTGATAGCATTATCTAGACACCCTTTAGCCTCGTTCTGAGCCTGATGGGCAAATGACCACCGAGTCCAAGCAGAGCCCGCCTTTCGTGTGAGTGCAGTCTATCTGTGCCATCGAAAACTTGAGCTTCATCGGCTTGCTTGGGTTCTCCACCACAAAGTCACCAGCATGGTAGCGCACCCACTTCCCCCGCTCTTCCAGGAAGCGCTGGGAGGTCCCTCGCTGTCCATTGGAGGTGGAGAGTTGGAACTGCACCGGCTTTATGTCCCAGCCATGGATGTTGTCAGTGTTGCATTGCCATCGGCCGAACTTCTTGACTGTCCGCCCCAGCTGGACCTGGAAGAATATGCTGTATTTCCCTGCTGGGAAGGGGAATTCCACCTCGCCATTGATCTCAAACCACCAGATTTGTTGAAGGTATGCTACTGTGGAGAATCTACATCCCACAGAAAACAGAAGCAGCTTAATAACAGATATCAATCTCGAGTTCAAGGCATCGGTTCATAACTGTAACATGCAACATTAGAAGATAATTGATTTCACACTTCATTATAAAAAACTTCTCATAATGCATTTTAGAAGAGTTTCTTTGTTAGTGCTGTCACAAAACGCTACCATGTCAAACACCGATATACGAACTGCAATGCTAAAATGCTACTTCTAATGCTTTGCCAAACGAATTCCTAGTCAAACAAAGGTGTGTTTCAGATAACCACTGATTGCAGACTCTGAATCAGATGACAAATTCCTACTTGAAAAGATTAAGAAAGTGAAAATCACAACCAACAGCAAACTTACATATGGAGGATTTAGGCAAGGAAATGATCCGAGCAATTGGACTTGGTAAAATCAATCTAAAATCCAAACAAAAATAGAAAATAGAATTCGGTTAGGTGATGAAATCTCACCTTGATTCGTCAGAAGGTATATGATTCCAATATCTTCTATCATCTATCCCGGTGATTGTAAGCCCCCTGGGGGATATGGCCATACACATCCCTCCTATGTTCTTATCAAGCCACACTTTCTGCATCAAAATCCAAACTTCCATTACTGATGAATCAAGTCAAGAAGAACAAAATTAGACATCTCAGGAGGAAAGCAATCTGGAAATCCACAGCGAGAAAAACCTAACTAATATAAAGAGGAAGTTACCTTCGTGCCGTCGTCAATGGAGTTAATACCACACAGCCGAGCATAAATATCCTTCTTAGACAGTCCAACCGGCATTTCATCGAACACCTTCTCAACCAGAGCAAGATAATTCTCAGGCAGCTTTGACTCCCACACGAAATCAGCCGAGGAACCCCCTCGAAACGCTCTGTTGAGCCTCGCCAGTCTGCATACATCTCTCGGCTCCAAGTGCACCAAAACCTCCGCAGCGCATCCCTCCGGCAAATCACCTAGCCCCGTCGGCGCCGGCGACATGCCGGATGAATCTTCTCGAAGCGCGGAAGATCCGGAACCCATCGCACTATGAATAAGCAAATCAGGCAGAGAAAATGAAAATTTTCAGGGTCGAATTTCGCAAAAATAGCTGAACTTTGGATAGAAATTGTTTGCGGGATCGATCTCAGGGAGAGAGAGAGAGAGAGAGAGAGGGAAATGGAAAATGGAGCGCTGTATATATTTTAGTTTTGATTTCTGTTTGGGTGCCTTTTTATTCAAAGAGCAGAAAATTGAACGATCCTATAAAAGACAAAAGGAAAGTAAATTACAGAAAAACCACTCTTAAAATTTTTAGGCAAATTACCTCCATTTTTTTTTGGATTATAAATCCGGACAAAAATGATGAAATATACAATAATTAGTGAAATTAATGGTCGAAAAAATGAGGCGAGATGTCCTATTACCACCTTTGACCGATTTCATTTCTTTATTTTGACCCAATTTATTGTTTGGAAAATGAGTCGAGATGATTTATTATCCCTTTGAGGAAGGTTGAGTTATTTTTCTTACAGTTAAAACTTAAAATGATATTTTTTTAAAGTTGAAAACATATAAATTACAAAGGAAAGGAGTATAATTTTGCACATAAGCATCCAAAAATTAGAAATATATGGGAAATCACCCGTAAATTTGATAACCCTTTTATATGTAACAACTGACGACTGTGGAAAAAATAAAAATTTATTACTGTATTGATACAAAAAAAACTTTTAAAACATGATCCATAAATGCATAATCCTTTTTAAATGTAAATTTATGATTGATTTTCTATAAGTTATAAATTTGCAGTGATTTTGACGATTTTATAATTTAGTCAAAAGAAAAGGGAAAGAAAATACTCCATATATATATTTTACGGGTAGAAGTAGAACTTGTGGTATTGTGCTTGGTTGGTGTGTGTTACTCGGATCTGAGGATAAATTGATAAGGATGGTTTGATATTTTTGTTATAGAGATTTGTTTTTTGTTTTTTAACGATTAGTTTTTTTGTTTTTTGTATAAAAAATACTCCGTAGGAAAGAAGTACGATGGACAGCTGTGTGTGCAAAGTTTGGTGGTGAGAGTTTATGGATTTATTAAGAGTCCGGAGTATCAAATTAATACATTCCGTAGTCAAGTTGTAAATTTGTAATCGAAGTGGCAATTCCAGTTTTGTGACTCGTGTCTGCCGCGTCGGATAGAGATTGACGTTGCAATTTTTATTATTTTTTTAACAAGAAAGAATTTGGTGGTAAGCAAAGCGGACTAGTAAAGAGCATTATTTCGAATGATACTACAAAAGACTGCATCGATAGGGAGAAGGGAGGCAGAGAAATCGATCTCGATGTGAGATAGACGGTTAGCAGCTCGGTTGCGTTCCCTAAAGATGTGAGAGATTTCAATTTCATAAAATTGCCTCATGGCGCACAGAGTGTCAGATAAGAGCATCTCTATTTCGCCGAAACTAGAAGCGTCTGCTCTAAGAGCATGAGCAACCATGGGTTTTGCTTACCTTAAGGTTGCTAAACGGTAACCCCGTGGTGGTAGGCAAAACCTTAAGGTAAAGAGAGGAAAGTGGTTACCTTGGTGTGGAGAGGTAGGAAATGCATTGGACCATGTGCAAAAGCATGATGCTTTGTTTATTTTTATGTTTTTATATTTAACTAATAATATTATGATTGGTGGAAATCATATAGTGGGTATAAATAAATGGGAAAAGAGAAGAATGAGGTAAGCTGATGGTTATGGAATAAAAATATGAAAGTCTTAAAGAAAGAGGTTGATATAGTAGAAAGTTATTTAAAAGAAAAAATAAATGAGGTGTCAAAATATTATAGGGAGAGAGAAAAAAATTGGATAAGAGGTAACCTTATGGCTGCGGATGGTCTAAGGCTTTTGATAATAATAAGATTATCTCCTTCAATGCAGATACACGTCATATTGAGTTCCACTGCTTTAAGAATACCCTTCAACATATATACCAAAACATTCGGATCCAATAACGGAAGAGAGAGGAGAGGTACTAGATTTTGAATACAGAACACTACCCAAGTTTTCTCGGATAAGAAATCCATAAGTGTCGGAGTTGTCAAAAAGGACAGGGCTCCATCGAAATTTAATTTATACCAGTTGTTTCGTGGCTTAGTCCATTTGGGTATGCATTTTCTAGTCTTACGAGGTCCGATATTTTTATTATGTATTTCCGGATCAGAACTTATGTCATCGGTTTTAGCCTTCTCCCAGTTAGATACCTGGTCTTTTATGTAGGATACTATTGTTTTGGAGTTAGGATGAAGTTTATCGAAAAAGTCTTTGTTCCTAAAGTACCAAGAGCATCACCAAGTTGTAGCAAGTGTGGAAAAATCGGACTTGCCAAGGGTGGCAAACAGGGCACAAAAGGCATCATTGGTGTCGTAGGTGCATCGAAAAATGTTATGGATTTTAGGCGAGAGTTGTTGTATTGCTTGTTTTGTTGCATGACATTGGAATAAGAAATGATCAATGTCCTCATAGTTCATACCACAGAGGGGGCAGTCAGTTGGAATGCCAGCTCCACAGGAGGCTAGTTTAACAGAGGTGGGTAAGCCATTCTTAGATACTCGCCACAAGAAGTCTTTTGTTTTTGGGTTCACATCTAAATTACAAATCCATTGAAATTCAGATGTGGAATGGTTTTTTGTTTTGTGAATAAGTTCAATTGCCGAAGCTGTTGAGAACCAACCATTTTTGCTATAGGTCCAGTATAGCCTGTCTTGGTGGATGTGCTTTGGTATTGGGGTTTGTATAATGATCTTGAGGGTTTCCTTGTTGACGTTGTTGTTATAGTGTTTTGTAGTTTTTCAACATCCCAAACCTTATCATCTGTGATGAAGTTACCCACCATGAGGTTATCATCAATTAGGTTTGAGTTTGTTGCTTGGGTCCACAGGGGAAACTCCCCTACCCAAAGGTCTTGCCAGAAGTTAATTGATTTTCCATTAGCTATTCCCCAACGCAAGCCGCTTTTGAAAAGTGGCAGCATAGAGGTTAATTAGCTTTGATCATTGCCAGGATACAATTCTTTTTTTTTTGTAGTTGAGGGTAGTTTTATCTTTCAGGTATTTATGTGATACTAGCTTGAGTACTCATGGATTGTTTGGTTCCGCTAGGATTTTCCAGATGAGTTTTAGTTGAAGTGATTTGTTCGTGTCTTTAGAAAGGCGAATGCCCAACTCGCCTTTCGAATGTGATTTGCATACTTCATACTAGTTGATAAGGGGTCTATGTTTAGGACCCTTGTTCCAAAGAAAGTTCCTGTTGATTTTGTCTAGCTTCTTATGGATGTGCGAAGGAATAAGGAAGCATTGCATCATGTGTAATGACTTAGCAGCTAAGTTGGCTTTGAGTAGTGTACATCTACTAGCTTGTGATAGGTTGTTTGCTGTCCATTTTGTTAGTTGTGTTCTACTAGAGGATGTGATGTCATTGAAGGTGGAGTTTGTGACTTTGCTAGAAATGACAGGGCATCCTAGATATTTCCCTAGATTAGTTGTATATAGTCTATCCGGAGTTCATTTTTTATTGTGTTTTTTATAGTGCTCTCTATATTTGTTGTGGTATGAAAGACGGATTTATGAAAATTGATTCGCTGACCAGAGAAACGGCAATATTATTGGGTAATTGTGTTTATCTGGTCACATGCTTTCTTGGTTGCGGATGCGAAGATGATGATATCGTCTGCAAAGGCCAGAAACGGGATCCTGTCACATGTTCTTTTAACTGAGATGCCAAGGTGACTACTAGGTAAATTCGCATCATATTGTAGTCCTCGGGTGAGGACCTCAGAGACTAGAAGGAATAGGTACGGTGATAGAGGATCTCCTTGTCGCAGGCCTTTAGATGGGGAGAACATATCGATGGGTTCGTTGTTAACAAGAACCAAGTAAGTGACTTTTGTTATACATTCTTTTATCCAAAAACAAAACCTATTGTTAAAACCAAATTTCTCCAGGGTTTCTAGTAGGAAGTCCCATCTGACCATGTCAAAAGCTTTTTCCATATCCAGTTTTACAACCATCCAGCCAGATGATCCCTTTTTATGTTGGAAATAATGGAATATTTCGTTTGCAATGAGGATATTATCTTGGATAGAGCGTTTAGCCATGAATGCACTTTGGAGCGGATGAATTAGTTTGGGTAGTACGTGTCGTAGTCTGGTAGCTAGAAACTTAGAGAATATTTTGTAAATGGTCGAGCAGAGGCTAATAGGCCTGGAATTATTTGTCGTTTGTGGGTTATCACATTTGGGTATTAGTGCAATAAAGGTGTGATTTATTTGTTTGAGTATTTTCCCACTAGAGAAAAAGCTCTTGGTGACTTTGATGATAGAGGGGCCGACAATGTGCTAGTAGGAGCGGAAGAAGCTCGCAGGGAAACCGTCAGGACCCGGAGATTTTGCTCTTGGTTGGGTTAGCTAGTCATTGTTCGCAACAAATACCTTGGGTGTTATGTTTTGTAGTAGCCGACAATGTCCTTGGGTTTGAGAAGAGGCAGAAAACCGGCCAGAAAATTCCAGTTTAATTTCATCTCGGATATGTGTTACTGTGTTGAGGATAATACCTTCTTTCGTGACAAAAGATTTTATTATATTTATGTTTCTTCTTCCAGTAGCCACTCGATGGAAGTACTTGGAGTTAGTGTCCATGTTTTTAATGTGGATTCTCTTTGCTCTCTGGCCCCAATAAGTTTTTTGAAAGTTTACAAGTTGATTATATTTGTTTAGTAGGCGATTATGCTTCATGTCTATGTTTGTGTCATAGTTTATAAATAATTGAGATTGTAGTTGTTGTAGCTCTATTCCAGTGTTTGCAATTCGGGTGAAGATATTCTTAAACGTGCGTTTGCTCCAAAGCTTACTTTTCTTTTTGAGGTCTTGTTGCCGCTTGATTAGCTTAAATAGATGTGAGCCGATGGGCGATGGGATTAAGACGCCATGCCTGCATAACCAGATTTTCATAGTCCTTATGTTTCGTCCATGCTAATTCGAATTTAAAAGGTTGCATTATTGGTAGCTCGTTTGACGTTGCACTCCCCCCCCCCTCGTCTCAAAGCAATGCTGATCTTTTAAAAATATAATTTCATAAACTCATATTTACATATTAATAAATACAAATATTTATTATTAGAAATTATGTTTTACAAAAATATAAAAATTATAAACTTCTTTGTACGGTAAAACTTATATAAAATATATTTTTTTAAATTTTTTTTGTTTATGTGAAATGACGCCCTGTATAGCTAGAATGAAGTCAAGGCTCACTCTTGCTCGATGTTGCTAAGAGGTGTGTGTGGAGATTCATTCACATAGACCTTATACCGATTTACATTCTCCTCAGAGATGATTTGCGTGCAAAGGTTTCAGATATTGGCCTAATTTGTCTTGCATCAAATGGTGTAAAAGAGTCGATATAAACAAAGCTTGCGGGCACTTAGTTTGAAAAAATAAACATTTAACATTTTATATAGCTTTTATCATTTAAAAAACCGTATGTAAATAATAAATAACATATTTTGCTGAACAGATAAATTATCACTCGCCCAAATTAGATCAGATGTCCAAGAGGGGCAAACCAATAGGTGCGTAAGTGTAGAAGTTAACAGCAAGGAAACTTAGTTATATGATCGATCTATAATGATCTTCTTATCAATACAAAGAAGTGTAGAAGTTAATGGTTTAATCTTTTGGTCTACTTCTTGATTTCGATAATGTTCGGATACTACTACCATATTCTTTCCGGCTTGACCATCCCGACGTGATTTTGTTTTAGGCCTACTTCCTCTTGTTGGTGCAAAACATCAAAGTGAAGTAGAACAAAACCCTAAACAGAACCCCCCAAGCAATGGTGATCCACAGACAACTCCACTTGCTGACGTCATCCGCCTCCTGCCTCCTCAGCACCTCCACCCCCGTCATCACGCAGCTACTCTCCGTTATCCCCCTCCTCCCTCCGATCACGGCGTTCATCATCTCCAGCAGCTCCCCCTTCAACTCCCTCGGCGCCCCCTGCAACGGCGTCGCATCGAACATCTCCCATCCCCTCCCGAAGCACCGCTCTCCTCCGAACTCCCCCTGCAGCACCCCCTGGTAAGGGTACTTCACCATCGTCCCGTAGTGGAGCCACATCCAGTACCCCGGGATCCGATTCCTGCTCACGAAGAATCCGCTGAAGAGCACGCAATTGGCGAGGATCGATAGCGCCGCAGCGTATCCTAGCAACGCGCTTGTGACGACGCCGGAGATGAAGGTCACGAAGGAGTGCCCCGCCCAGAAGGCCGCGAATATGAAGAGGAAGTAGGAGAGGTATCCGGCGACTCCTCCCGCTAATCCGACCCCCCAGAAGGTGATTGATGTGAATGTTATGGAGAGGAGTGCCAGCGCCGGGATGGCAGTCAGCGTGTGGGATAGCACATAAGACGTTCGACGATATGCCTGAAAGGCGGTTTCCCGCGCGAAGATGAATTTCTGCTCCAAGAACTTCGGGAGGGCCTCCGCCGAGACGAAGAACGTCGTGCTGATGGCGAAGATGAAGAAGCTGATCCGGTCCTGCGCGCCGCGCGGGCTGGCGTCGGGGCGCCAGAACACGGTGGCTAGGATTATCCCGGTGAGGACGACGACCCCGAACCTGATCCCAAACAGCTCCGGCATCCTGATTGAGTTCAAGATTGTTCTCTTCGCGATCACATACATTTCGACATAGATTGGATTGGCGTATGTTGGCACCGAGCTAGGGTTTTGTCCATTGTTGATCGTTAGCTTCCCCTTCGAGATGCTTGTGGTTATTGCTTGCTTAAGAGTGAGGCTTTTGGTAGCTGAATTGATCGAGCTGCTCATCTTATTCCGCCATAGCTTGTTGAAATCGACCAATTTCTGAGCTCCACCTGGTGACTCTTCAAGCTGGAGGATCAAATCGAGGACAAACTCTGCTCGGTTTTCGCTCTCAGGAATCGATTGGCCATACTCGTCGAAAAACTTAGGTATCTGATCAGGAGGTCCATTGTAGACTGTCTGACCACGCGATAGAAAGATGAGCTTGTCTAGCAAGTTGAGGATCCTGGAGCTAGGCTGATGAATTGACATGATGACTGTGCTTCCGCTAAGAGCGATGCGCTTAAGGACCTTGATCACCATGAGGGCGCTGCTGGAGTCGAGCCCTGAGGTGGGCTCGTCGAGGAACAGGAGGATTGGGTCATGGATTATGTCGATACCTATCGAAACCCTCCTCCTTTCGCCTCCTGAGACTCCACGGTGGCCCTCGTCTCCGATCATGGTGGCGGTTGCATCTTGGAGACCGAGTTGTTTGATCAATGTCTGGACTCTTGCTCTCTTTTTAGGCTTGGAGAGTGATCTCGGTAGCCTGAACTCTGCGGCAAACATCAGCGTCTCTTCCACCGTCAGCATCGGAAATAAGAGGTCATCTTGCATCACATAAGCCGAAATTGCTCTTAGAAGTTTGGACTCCAATGGTTCTCCATTGAAGGTCGTTGTTCCTTTCAGACTCTCCTTGGATATTCGATCAGCGAGAGCATCAATCAGAGTCGACTTTCCTGAGCCGCTAGGACCCAGAACTGCAAGTATCTCCCCTTCCCTTGCCTCTCCCGATGCATCATCCAGCAGCACCTTGTGCTCGGAACCAGGAACTCTTCGGAAACCAGGACAAGTCCACCACCGATGACGGTGAACCATGACACTGTATGTCAAGTTCTTGAAGGATAGAACGAACGAGTGTTGTGCTGTTGAATCAGCACAATTGGAATCAGCATGATCTTGAGAGGGAATTCCTTTCCTGACATTGATTTTAGCTGTGGGAGGTGGCATAGCTAACAGACCAGTGCTTGCTGTACCGATGAAGCCTGACATTGGTTCCGCTATTGAAGTAGTGTTTTGTCACCGCTATTGAAGGAAGTGATCTAGGACGATACTGCTTCCGCTTGACAAACTGATCCTAAGGTTGCGGTTTTACGGGGTTTACTGTCATTGAGTCAAATGGATGTGAGATTTTACTTCAAATGTGTAAGAATATGTAGCAAGGAGGGCCAATGGCTCATGTAGCTGGTTTAGACTTGCAAGAGGGTTAATTGGAATGGGGACTTTTTTGATACTACTATTTTAGGGTTGAATAAATCAAGCAATCAATGGACATATCTTGCTCCAGTTTAAATTTTGACTAATTTGCAGGTCTGCACTAAGCTTCATTTGATCTCAGCATGGGTGAATGAACCATGTGAAAGAAAGTATTGGGGGTGGTTCACAAGGGATGAAATCAAAACAAACATAAAATAAGGCCAAATCAGGCAACATGCATATTGCATATTTGCATTATGTATGAGAGGGTATTCCTCTGGAACCGTGACTGCTCTGCTGTCACGGGTTGATGTCGCATACATGTTTTGTTTACTGAGTATTTGGGCAATTAATTAATTAAATTGATAAGTCTATAGTATTACTATTATTATTTTTTTTGTAGAAATTATAAAACCATGGAATTCGAGTTGCTGACCGGCTCGCTCACCTTTGGAGATATGATGTTTTAGTCGACGAGCTCATTCGTAAAGACGAACTTGGTGGTGGTTCAACCACGGTTGACCACTCCAAAATCTTCGCCTTGTATAAAAAAACATAGGATATGCCATTTCAATTTCGGATCATCTCGGTCTGACTTAGACTCGATTTGAGGATAATTTGGGTCTTCGCTTTGTATAAAAAAACATAGGATATGCCATTTCAATTTCGGATCATCTCGATCTAACTCAGACTCGATTTGAGGATAATTTGGGTCGGATTGGATTGAGTTTATTCAATTCTATCCGATAAAATCGGATTTTCGGATCTAATTCGGTGGGACAATTTTGAATTTCGGTCAAATCAGGCTTTGCTTGAATTGGATTTTGATGAATTGAACTTCGATTCGCGATTATATCGGACTCATGTGAATCAAATAGGATAAATCAAATTTTAGTTAAATCAAACTTCAATTTCATTAAAATTTCAATTTGATTTAAAATTTTGTTTATGAGTTACATAACTCAAAATTAACCAAGTTTTTTATACTCATTTATACAATTTTTTTTTACCTATAAGAAATTTATCATTTTATACAGAAAAAAATAATGCTTTTCCATTTCTTGCAGCTAAGTGGCAAAGTCAATTACTTTTACAATTCAAGTATCATCTTTTAATCACAATCGAATATCCATAGCAAAATTCCCTGCAGCTAGAAGAGCTACTACCACGGTTTCAAGTCGCCAACAGGTCCTGCAGTCCAGTTGAGGGTCTTCTCCCCTGGTCTCAAGTATATGCTCCTGTCATGGGGCAGTTTTCGAGCCAGTCCATTCAAAATTTGATGGAAGGCATCCCCGGCTTGCACGGGTTGTGGAAACAGCATCGCTTGTTTCATTGATGGGTTTGCGAGCAATCTCTGCTTCCGTAGTATAACTTCTGGTGGGATTGATGCAAGTATGCTGTCCAAATTCGGTACGTCCTTCTCAGCAACAAAAACCCCAATATCTTCCCATGGGATTGCATCAGCAAAGGGTAACACAATGTCGTCGGCTATAATAACAGGAATGCATCCGAAGATAACTGCCTCAACCAATCTAGGACTCCACGGTGCCCAGCCAAGTGGGCATAGACAGAAAACAGCTCGCTGCATGTCCTCGTAGTATGTTGTTGGATGCTCAGTGGAGATGTCAAATAATGGATTGTCTTTGAAGTTCTCCCACACAGCAGCTCGGGCACCTCTGTAAGAGATTCAGGAAAATAATACCTTCATTAGTTGCCTTCCAAGAAAGAGTCTCAATCTGTTCAAACACAGTCAGCTTAAATGAAGCATACCTAGCATAATAACCACCTTCAGGGTCATTACCCACATCATAAAACAATCCTCGGAAGTAAACAAAGATGGAACGTGGCGTATCTGGGGGGATTAAATGAGCTTGCATTTTCTGTGGTGGAGCATATGGGGGAATTGTAATTGATCCTTCCTTTAAGCACACATGGTTCCTTTGGCCAAAAGTTTGCACTAAGGTGGCACGCTGAAGCAAGGGCAGAATTCCTCTTTCAATTGCTTTCTCTTCCTGGTAAAGTTCACAAGGATTTCTGTAAGAAATAACATGATTTTCTAATAATATAGTTAGGGACTTAGGGGCACTTGTGTTCTGGTTCGGGCCAGAAAGCTGCTCTGAACTCTGAATCACATATTGGAATAAACATACCAAACCTGGACCAAAAACGTCATTCCTAGTTAAATCCTTTATGGTATGGGTTGGGCGGGTAAAACCAGTCAGTTAAATCCAAAATCTCAATGAATTTGGCTCGGATTTTAATTCTTCTTCAAATTACAGTTTCCCTTTTCCACCTTAAGGTTTGGACTGTGAATGTCCTCAATAGATTAGGAAGAGTAAGGATGTATTAGGTAAACACTTACTTGGTAATGAAAGCAAGCCCCAAAGTCATGAGGTGCCACAAAAAAGTGATCAGCTCCTTCTGTCCGGTTCCAATACGGCCAGTTTGATGAGATGAGCTGTATTGCACTCCTCATCATTCGTGGGGATTTGAATGGCAGAGGAAGGCCATTTGGTGTTAAATCACAGGTGGAGTATACTGGCGTGTAGAACCAATCAGCTTCATCAGGATTGAGGGTTCTTACAGGACTAGATAATAGGAAACGGTGCATATATATCTCTGCAGCAAACATGTGGGTAAGACACCTAGGATCTTTCTGCAATATCTTTTTGTTGTATTTGCTTGGAAGCTCATACACAAAAACCTTCAACCTTCCAACAGGATTGTCTTCTAGAACATCACCAGCGCTCCCTGCAACAGAAAAAAAAAAACAGTTGTCAAGTACTGAATGAAAAAAGAGTTGAAAGGGTCTCAGTTTACATTACTGTAAGAACATTTTATAAGAAAAAGCAGCCATACATTACTGCTCCATATGGCTAGTGGGATACCGAGAAGGATATCAAGAAGTATTCAAGTGGCAGGTTAAAGCATGAAAAGTTCAAGTATTATAATGCTGAAGATTTCCCTTTAAGAACGATTTAACAAATTGAGTTATTTTGCTCACTATTTAATTTTTTCAATCAGTGGAGATGCTTGCGCGTTGCTTCTAATTAGGAAAGACAAATGATCAGAATGAATACAACTAGGGTGGGCTACCAGTTAGGTAGATATCCTAATTTTTGCCCACCATAACAAAATTATCAGAATGAATACACAAGGAGAATTCAAAGAATTACCACTCCATATTTGAATCATTTTTCTATCGAGGTGAACATACAACATTAGGATTAAAATGCTATCTGTGGATACTATTGTGATAACCAAGTAGGAATCCCCAATTATCTAGAAAGTACGGAGTAATAGTTCAAAATTTTTAAGAACAGGACAAGTTCTCAATTGTTCCTCATCTTTTAAGTGCTCCTCAACTCAAATATGTTACATGCAAGGCCTCAAAATGAATACATATTTCCTTGGTAATTTTCCCTGATTCCTTTTCACTATGTAATAGCTTCGGTAATAAACTCAGGTAATCAATCTATAAGAATGGGGTCAGATCAAGAATGGGGTCAGATCATATAACACAATTTCTGAAACTTGTGTCCACAATAATGCAATACAAATGAGGAAAGGTAACATAACAGAGTGATCTGAAAATCTGACTGTATGAACTGAGCAGATATCAAAACTTGGGATTCCTTCATAGCGCAATCAGGCTATAAAAAACTGATGATATAAGGCAAAACCAAACAATAGAACTGTTTGAAATATGTATTCAGAAGGTATTGCATTGCTCTCCTCTCTCCTGTGACGATCTTATTTACCCTTCAACACCAAATATCTTCCAGTTGCTGGAAGCTGATGCTTCTAGGATGAGCATTGAATTTTTAACCAAAAGCATAAAATGAGACGGCGCTAAAATAAAGCAGCAATGCCATGACTATGCCAATTTGATCCTTTACCAAGAAATCTCAAACAAAGAACAAAGAGCTGTAAACTCTGCGGTGGAAAACACCAAATCATCTAACCAAATAGATCTAACTTGATATACCTAACCAAATTAAACATATCATAGATCAACATACAAACTGCAAAGATCCAGCCAAAAGCTTGAAGACGTTTACAAATTAATACAAATTACCGAATCCAAACATAGGAAAAACTCAACTCGCCCGAAGAAGCACAAACCTCTAAATTTCTACTTCTGAACTCGAAATTAAGATCAAACAGAAAGCAAAGAGAGCAAAAAGCTGTAAAGATAAACCTGAAATACGCTCGGTGCGAGGCTTTTGAAGCTGTTGCTGCTCAGCACCAATTGCTGCAGAGAAGATGAAAATTGAGAACAGCAAAAGAGAGATCTTCCACTCCAACCTCGAAATCTCCATCTCCGTCCCCAATGCAAGGCGAAATCTCCGATCTGCGGTCCAAATGAAACAGTCGAACAGCGATTGTTAAATTGCAGCGGTGATGGTTAGGAAGGAAGTCAACTTCATTTCTGATCGATTGAATCGACGTTCAAACCGCCTGAGCTGCCTCTCTTTTTCTTTACTCGTCTTCATTTTTTTTATTTTTTTTTTGTGATGCAAGGCAAAGATTCGGAGAGGGTTGTTAAAATAGATAGCAATCCGAATACGTTCTCGGGTATCCATTTCAATAGCTTGGGGAATAAGTTGTCCTTTATATTCAATAGCTAAGTAGTATAAATAGCTTTACAGTCCCATTGTAATAGATCAGATTTTACATTACAGCAATACAAAGAGCTAATGACTCTCAAATCTCTCCTCTCTTCAATGGAACAGTAACCTCCAGCTGCTTTAAACTGCTCTTGATTTAAGCTCACCTTCCCTCTTCAATCTCGCTCTATCTTCATCTCTCTTGAGCTCAATTCTTACAGATCTTCATCTGAATTTGTCAATATGGTATCAGAGCAGGTGCTCGCACTCTAGATCTGTGTTGTCTTCAGTCACCTTCTCTCGGAACTGATGACCGATCGCTCTCCTCCTCACTCTCCTGGATCTGGATCTGTTCATTCCGATCGTCGACGAGGAACGCAGATCACCATGACAGATCTTCAAAATCCTCTATTCATACACCCGTCTGATAATTCAGGTATGAATCTATGTGCAATTCAGCTTGTAGGTGAAAATTATCGACGATGGAGTCGATCATTCACCAAAGCACTCTCAGTAAAGAACAAATTGTGGCTCATTGATGGCTCAATTGCTCGATCTACTGAGAATGCTCTTCAGTGGGATAGATGCAATGACATGGTATGTTCATGGCTGTTGAACACTCTGTCAAAGGACATCTATAACACAATCGATGAATATGACACTGCTAGAGATATGTGGCTAGATCTAGAGGAGAGTTATGGTCAGAAAAATGGACCTCTGATCTTTGAGATCAAACGAGAAATCCATGAGTGTAGACAGGATGATTCTGAGCTTACTGAGTATTTTACTAAACTCAAGGGGATGTGGCGTAGGCAATCTGTGATTGTGCCATCTATAAAGTGCAAATGTGGAAAGTGTGAGTGTGATTTGCAAAAACAAGCTGAAGATGCAGATCTGGAGAATAAGCTCATGACATTTCTCATGGGGCTTCATGAGAGATATGATGGAGCTCGGAGACAGATCCTTATGACCACCCCATTTCCAACACCTAGCACAGCTCACTCACTCCTTCTTCAAGGAGATCAGGGGAAGAAATTCTCAGATAAGAGAATTGTCAAGCCATCTGACACTGCTACTACTACTGCTCTGGTGGCTAAGCAGGAAGAAGACAAGCAAAAACGTAAGGCTTTCTCAGTCAGGCAAGATGAGAACAGGTACAGGAGAGAAAAATGTGGTCATTGCTCTGGGAATCACAAGATGGAGAGGTGCTGGGAGTTATTGGCTATCCTAGTTGGCACTCAAAGAGTAAGATCAAGCCTCAGGTTACTCGGCCAGGGAACTATGAGCAAGGGAAGAGGTTTGGCTACTCTCAGTCTCCAAAGGCAAATGCAGCTGTGAACACGACACATGAGTTTACTCAAGCAAGCACAAACTCCCTGAACTCAGATCACCAGAAGCTCATTGGATCACTTATTTCACTTCTCAGACAGGCAGATAGCCCCACTCATGAATCACACCTTGCAGGTAAACTTTGTTTCAATGCCTCTAGAAACAGTAAGTGGTGGATTATGGATAGTGCAGCTACTGATCACATGACCTCTGATTGGGATATTCTTGAGAATCCCATCCCTATAACCAATCCATCTGTTATCAACTTTGCTGATGGCAGATCTTGTCCTATCACACATATTGGCACAGTTCAGTTGCCCAATCTAACTCTCACTCATGTTCTATATGTTCCCTCATTTCATTTTAATCTATTGTCCTTACCTAAACTTACCCGAGACCTCAAATTTCATATTGAACTCACTTATGACTTCTGTGTTGTTCAGGACCAAGCAAGGACGAGGATGATTGCATTTGGTAGATACTTTCAAGGCATGTACTACATGGATCCAGCAACCTGTGGAGTAGCCCCAAGAGATCTACCTCAGTCCAGGCCTTTCAGCTTTACCTCCATGTCCTCTTTACCTTTATTTTTACCTAAAGACAAGAATCATGTGTCAAACAACACTGCTTTATGGCATTTACGCCTTGGACATGCTCCAATTGTGAAGTTAAAACATGTGTCTGCTATTTCAAAAGAAATAAATCTCAGTTTTGATCATGATTGTCTTGTGTGTCCTTTATCTAAGCATATAAAATGCTCTTTTCCCTCAAGTACATCTACTGCTGATCATATCTTTGAGTTACTTCATTGTGATGTGTGGGGTCCTTATGATGCTCCTACAAGGGAGGGATATAGATTCTTTCTAACTATTGTGGATGACAAAAGCAGGAGTGTATGGGCTTTCCTAATGAGGCATAAGAGTGAGGTTATATCTCATCTTCAATCCTTCATTCCTCTCATACAAAATCAGTTCAATGCTAAAGTGAAAACCCTGAGATCTGACCAAGGCACTGAGTTCCTAAACTCAGCTGTTTCCACATTTCTTCAAACCCATGGAATTGTCCATCAAACCACCTGTACCTACACGCCACAACAGGATGGAAGGGTTGAGAGACGTCACAGGTACATTCTTGAGGTTGCCAGATCTTTTATGATACAATCTGGATTGCCTATCCAGTTCTGGGGAGAGAGCATCCTCACTACAACCTACATTATCAATAGACTTCCCAATCCTCTCATTCATAACAAAACCCCTTATGAAATTCTCTACAAATCACCACCTTCCTATGACCACCTCAAAGTCTTTGGGTGTTTGTGTTTTGCCTCTACAGCACATGACCCTCACAGGAGAAAATTTCATGCTAGATCTGATCCTTGTGTGTTTGTGGGATACCCATATGGAATCAAGGGCTACAAGCTCTTCAATTTAAAAACTCACAAGTCTATGATCAGCAGGGATGTCAAATTCCTTGAGCATATCTTTCCTTACAAGCTCTACTCTGACCACAAGGCTGAGAAATCTTATCCAGCTACATTTGTTGAGTTTGTTGATCACAACTTTCCTATGGACTATGTCTCATTTGATCACTCATCTGTGTTCTTGGACTCACCTCATAACTCTGATCAGCAACCTGCATCTCATGCAGACTACATACCCACACCTGTGTCACCTTCCTTTGATGACACAGTTCACCCTCCCATCCCTACAAGACAATCCACCGGAGATCACAAACCTCCTTCCTGGTTAAAGGATTATGTGTACATGGCTTCCAAGGAATCTTCAAACGTGTCATCCTCATCTGCAGCTAAGCCTCTCTACCATATCTCTTCTTATTGTTCTTACTCTGCTTGTTCTCCCTTTTATCAAGCCTTTGTGGCTAATGCTGCTAATCTATATGAACCCACTTCTGTTGAAGATGCATTGACTAGTCCTGCTTGGTGTGAGGCTATGTTGTTGGAACTTGATGCTTTGGAGAGAAATGGGACTTGGGAGGTTCAACACTTGCCTGCAGATCAGTCTCTAGTCACTTGTAAGTGGCTGTTTAAGCTCAAGTTTAACAGTGATGGGTCCCTGGAGAGACACAAAGCCAGACTGGTGGCTCGAGGATTTACTCAGGTGGAGGGCATTGATTATTCTGAGACCTTTGCTCCTGTGGCTAGGATGATCACTGTGAGGACCCTTCTTGCTGTAGCCTCAGCTCATAACTGGCCTTTGCTCCAAATGGATGTCACCAATGCTTTTCTTCATGGTGAATTGGAGGAAGATGTGTACATCACTCTCCCTCCAGCTTACTCCTTTCTCAAGTCCTTACAAGCATCCAAACTGGGGAAGCAGACCACTAACCATTGCCCTCAGGGGGAGATCTATGGTGAGGCCAATGGGTCATCTCTTGTATGCAAACTCAGGAAGTCTCTCTATGGGCTAAAGCAAGCCCCAAGACAATGGTTTGCTAAGTTCTCAGGAGCTGTGCAAGAAGCAGGATATACACAGTCCAAGGCTGACTACTCATTGTTCACCAGGAAGAAAGGAAACTCATTCACTGCATTACTTGTGTATGTTGATGACATGGTCATCACTGGGAATGATCAAGATGAAATCAACAATCTCAAGAGACACTTGCAAAGCAAGTTTCAGTTGAAAGATCTTGGTGAAATGAGGTACTTCCTGGGAATTGAGGTTGACAGAACTCATGAAGGGGTAATTCTCAATCAAAGGAAGTATACCATGGAAATGCTAGAGGAAGCTGGGATGAGCAATGCAAAGCCACTTAGCAGTCCTCTTGACACACATGAGAAGCTGAACAAAGAGGGGGAGAAAATGAAGAATCCACATCTGTATAGGCGGTTTGTTGGGAAGCTGATATACTTGACTGTAACAAGACCAGACATATCTTACAGTGTTCGAATTCTCAGCCAATTTATGCAGGAGCCATGCATAGAGCATTGGAAGGCTGTCAAGCATCTATTGAGATACATCAAAGGAGCCCCTGGACAAGGTCTTCTATTGGCTAAGAAATCTGATCTTAAGCTAACTGCATATTGTGATGCTGATTGGCAGTCATGCCCCATGACTAGGAAATCTCTAACTGTATTTTGTATCTTCCCGGGCTCATCTCTCATCTCATGGAGGACAAAGAAACAGTCATTTGTAGCCATGTCAACTGCATAATCAGAGTACAGGGCTATGGCAGCCACATGTTGTGAAATCACATGGTTAGTAGCTCTCTTGAAGGATTTAAATGTGACACAGAAGAATCCTGTAAGTCTCTTTTGTGATAACCAGGCAGCTCTACACATTGCAAAGAACCCAGTGTTCCACGAGAGGACAAAGCACATTGAGGCCGATTGTCATTTGGTTAGGGACAAAGTAATGTGCAAGGAGATTGAAGCTCTGTATGTGAACACAAAAGAGCAGCCAGCTGATCTGTTCACTAAAGTTATCTCTATTGATCAACACATGAAGTTTTTGATCAAGCTTGGAGTTGTAAATCAGTTTACCAACTCTAAGCTTGAGGGGGAGTGTTAAAATAGATAGCAATCCGAATATGTTGTCGGGTATCCATTTCAATAGCTTGGGGAATAAGTTGTCCTTTACATTCAATAGCTAAGTAGTATAAATAGCTTTACATTCCCATTGTAATAGATCAGATTTTACATTACAGCAATACAAAGAGCTAATGACTCTCAAATCTCTCCTCTTGATTTAAGCTCACCTTCCCTCTTCAATCTCGCTCTATCTTCATCTCTCTTGAGCTCAATTCTTACAGATCTTCATCTGAATTTGTCAATAAGGGTTAATGACGATTAATCCACCAACCGATTGCGTCCCGACGAACAAGATCAATGACCTCAACTGGAGTGCAGTTAGCAACGAAATGCGAAGAGAGTCTCATATGCGCCAACTGATCCGCCACATGGTTACCCCCTTGAAGATATGTGCAAAGTAGACCTGGGCAAATGCGGGCAGGCCCGTCCGGCCCGGCCCACCCGCTTGCATTAGAGGGCGGGCTTGAACATGGGGAAAAGCCCACGCGGGCTGCTAGGCCTGGTCGGCGCCCGCAACGGGTGCGGGAGCGGGATTGACCCGTAACGGGTACCCGCCTTTTTTAATTAAAATTAAAATTAATATATATAATATTAAGTATTCATTTTTAAATAAAATAAAAACAGTAGTGTAATATATTGTTAGCTTTCATATATTCGTTTTGAAATAAAAAAGTAACTATATACTAGTTAGCTTTCATATATACAGTATATTTCATATATTGTTAGCTTTCATATATACCTTTCATATATACAGTAACTATATACTAGTTATTTAATAAAAACAATAATTGTAAATATATAATAAAAACAGTAATTATTCATTTTTAAATAAAATAAAATAAAAACAGTAACTATTTATAATATATATAAAATAAAAACCTAATTAGAATAAATTTAATAAGAAAATTTGATTAGGTTTGCGGGTACCCACGGGCTACCCGCAACCGCATTTGCGGACGGACTTGGACACAACTTCCAACCCGTTAAGCGGCCTTAGCCCGGCCCGTGCCCGCAATAACGGGATAAAATTTCGGGTAAAGCCCGACCCAAGCCCGCGTTTGCCCAGGTCTAGTGCAAAGGTGATCGGTCCGAAAGAACGACAAAGACCCAGATATCCGAGATCGACATCTCTATCTCCCACCGTCCCACAGACACTGCCTACGGCCCCGCAAAACGTTGATGATGATGAGACAGTCACCTTCAATCTCCAGACGACTGAACCCCCTCTTGGAAGCTTCCAGGAGGCCACCAATAAGGCCATAACACTCCGCCTGAATAGCTAACACACCGGCCCATGGCTACGGGCATCACAGGAGAGAACCTTACCCAGACCATCACGGATTACAAAGCCAAAAGCAGCGCGGTCCGATCCAGTCTAAGCCTCATCGAAATTTAGTTCGACATAATAATCAACAAGTTTTTTCCATCCTACTACTTTTGGGTTTTTTTTGTTTGTTTTTTTTCCTGCTTTTTTCCACATTTTCCTAAATTGTTTTATATTTTTTATCCAATCTTCCATCGATCTTATATAACTGCTGTAAAAAAATATTCGATTTCTCATTGACCATATGCCTCATAGAGCAAAAGCAAGGATTGATTTTTGTTCCGGGGATAATTGATGGAATGTTTTGGAAATTATTGGTCCGTATGGGTCGGGGTTGAAAAAATGACTGAAAATTATAAACAGGTTAAAGTTAAAAATTTAACCTCAAATAAGGTTAAAATTTTGTGTGAAATATAAACCCCGTGTGGGATGAAAAACAGTTTATTTATAAAAAGTGGAGTTTATTTGGTTGTTATGAGGGGTATAATTGTATTTTTAAATAAAATAAACCCCAAAAACACAAAATAAGCTATCAAATGTGACTTATTTTTAAACCCCCAATTTTAACTACTCCCTCCGTTCGCGAAAACTTGTCATTTTAGCTCCCGGCACAATATTTAAGAAACATTTAAACTACCAACATTACCCCTACTTTTGTCTTAGCAAAGTACAATCACATTTTTCAAGGTAATTCAAATTTTAAACAAATGAGGGCAAATTTGGTAACATATGGGTAAAATCTCTAAAGTGACAAGTTTTTCTGAACAAAATCAAAAGTCTAAAATGACAAGTTTTCGCGAACGGATGGAGTAAAACTCTACATATAAACAAGTTAAAACAACCCCATACACAACTAATAATCTAACCTCTTCATTTTAGTAGTTTATAAACTACTAAAATAAACGCTCATACACACCCTATGTCCTTGTATGACTTGTTTCTTTTGTCATTGTTCCATATTATTTGTCCTGCCTATCAAGACTCACAACAAAGGATAGAGAAATCTGACATTCAGAAAAGAGGTGAGTGTTATCTTCGTCATGGTGGGAGCACAGAGGGCACTGCAGTGACATATGAATCCCTTTACCTTGTAACCTAACTTTTGTTGGGGTTCCATTTAGTAGGGTTTTCCATATAATTTTTTTTTGGCCGGGCAATCAATTTTCCATATCCAATCCAAAGGATCAAAGTTGGACCTTTTAGTTCGAGTGACGTGATCTAAAGCACTAGCAGTAGAAAACCAACCATTTTTTCTAGCTTTCAAAGATAGTCTATCTTCAATGTCATTAGAGGGTATATAGACGTCTAGAATCTTGTCAGCAATTTTCGACGGAAGATACAGACTCAACTTATCTTTGACCTAAGTCTTGTCCGGTTTCATAAAGTTGCCAAGTCTCCTGTTCATCTATTTGGTAGATGATACATTTTTGTCGCAGGATCCCTTCATTTTAGAGCCCGTTATCCGTCCAGAATCTTATAGATTTTCCATTTTCAACTTGCCAAATAAGCCCATCACAAAATTCGTCTTTGATATCCATTAATTTTGTCCATTGTCAGGAGAAGTTTCCTTTTCGTTGGTAACTCCAAATGTTATCATTTCTGAGGTACTTATTCTTGATAATTTTAACCCATTCATTTTCTGGCTCTGCCATGATTTTTCAAAGCAGTTTTATTTGTAACGTTTTTTTCATGTCTTTAGTCTTATGAAGTCCGAGTCCTCCTTCTTTCTTTGGTCTACAAACTTTATCCCACCCGATCAATGACTTGTATTGGAGATCTTTGTTCCAAAAGAAACATCTGTTAATTAGGCCTGCCTAGGTCATTCTGTATGTTTGCAGGAAGCATGAAGTTTTGCATCACGTAGCTTGGTTTCGTTGCTAGGTTTGCTTTTACTAGAATCGTTCGTCCTTGTTGGTGAGTTCATTTGCTCTCTATTTTGTTATTTGAGTCTTTGTTTTCCCAATGACTTTCTCAATGATCAAGAACTTAATCTCATTTTCTAAAAGAATGCACTTTGATAATGATTAACTAGGGTTTAACCTCGCCCAAAATTTTACTGAGTAATTTTAAAAACAGTTTTATGGTAAATAGATGGATTTCATAATTCGGATGTATAGAAATATTTTTCAACTGGGTTGCCCTCAGGACATAGGATTGAAAAACGGTTTACAAAAAGAGTATAAGCAAAAAAAGTCCTATGACACCAGGAGTAGGATTGAAAAACGGTTGCCCTCGCAACATAGTTGTGTTTAGTTTCGCCTTGTAGAGTGCTATTACCTATACTTTGCACCAATCTTTGTATTCTTGTTTGTTTACGACGGTTATCCATCTGTCGATTTGTCGGCCTTCAAGGTCCAGGTTTGTAGGACCTTGAATTTTTACCTAATTATAATAAAAAGACAACATTGCCCCTCTCTTGTTCAGATATTCCAATCTGCCCTTCTGTCTTGTGCAACAAGATTGAAAAAAAAAGAGGTTCTTATGCAACTTCGAAGAACATCAGCTTCTTCTCCCCCTTTTCCCTCTCTCCTGAGTTTTCATCAAATCTCAATTCTCTCTCTCCTTCCCAAAGGGTTCGTTCCCACCTAACCCCATATATATTCGACGCCCACCCATCAATCTCTCTCAAGTATCGTATCTATTCTCTTCCCCCTTTCCCTTGCTTGAAGGAACCCAAACCTGTTCCGAGATTCCTGTTTCAAATCTCTTCAACTCGACCTTCCAATGGCGACTCCCGATCGTGAAGCAATCGACACTTTTGTAAGCATCACCGGTTCTTCCGAGGAGGTCGCTGTTCAAAAGCTCCAGGTGAAATTTCTCGTCTTTGTTCCCGATTGGATTTCTGTGGTGTTTCCGCTTCAATTTTAGGTTTTGGGGTTCTGGGCGAATTTCGTTGCTTTGATTTTGTGTGGGATTTCTTGTTGCGTGAGCGTGCCTAGGGTTTTCATCGATCAGTTTGATGCGTTTTGGAATTGGATTGTGGATGTTTGTCGGCTGCATGAAAGCGTTTACTCCTAGGGTTTGAACGAAATGTTAAGTTATCTGTTGTTCTTCACAATTTACATCTTGGTTTGGTTTATTTTAGTTGGCTGTATTTTGTTAATTTTAGGGAGGCCTTTGTTGTTTGGTCAATTTGGTGGATGATTTCCTTTCAAATTGTCTGTATCAGTTGATTAACATAGGTTTCCTTGTTTTGGATTGAGGTTAGTAATGCATTTCGATGTCTGTTTTTTGTCCAGATGATTGTGCTGCATGTTTATAATGTGAATTTTGTCACTACTGATAGATAGTTGTCTGAGCATTGTTTGGTCTTTAAGCTTGGTGGACGAAGTTGATCACTTTATGTTTAACTATGACAATTAGGAGCTTTCTCGAGTTGGTCATTACGTTTGTATTTACCACTTGAATGATTTCTATCCGCTTTGGCCTGTACCTTATCTGAACCATATATTTTTCACGGTGTATTTTCTATTGTGTCTCTTGACTCTCTTCTATTCACTTGTTGTAACTAAGGTTATCTTAGGTACCTATATGATAATTTAGATTCAACATCACAAGGGTGAATGAAAGTTGCCTCAGATTATTCATATATTATGGTCGAGTTGCCTTTGGAGCAACCGGTTTTTTCTTTTTGCTGATATTGTAATACTATATACCTTACTTTGGGGGTGTTTTCTGGTAATCATTCTACTGATAATTGTACTACTATATTTAAAATGAGGAAAATACCACTAGATTTTGTATTTGCTTTAAGAAGAGCATTTTTTTTAACAAGTATTTCAAATTTTCAAGGGTTGAATGGTCAGATGTTTATTATCCTGATTTTGATCCTTATAACACTGACTGAGATCCCTTTTTGCACTCCTCCTAGCTATCACTTTCTGTTTATTTAATCTTTACTACTTACATATAAACAATGCCTCTTTGACTGTGCTACTAATGACTCAGAGAAGGGAAATGAGCTCTATATATAACATTCATAAATGTTTATTTTATTTATATATTTCTGAAAAATCTTTTGCAAAAGAGAACTTTAGATTTTATTCTGTCACCCTATATACATAGTAAGATGTTTCAATTGTTGGCTGTTGAGAAACTTATGTTGTTAGTTTCAAATTTGTATCTAATTTATAGTACCATTGGTAAGATATGAAAATACGGGGAAGGTTAGGTGCCTTATGAGATGTTGACCAATTCTAGATTCTGTAACTCCCTTGATAATTTTGATATGTTATGTTTCTTTTGGTGGCTTGAGATTTTTTATATAGGTTGGATGAATCCTTGAGCTATGCTCATTCTTGTACAGTGTGTGATTCATGCTTGTCTTAGATTTTTTCTTTTGAATTTCCATTTTGATGGTTAAGTAAATTGCGTATTTTTCAGGCACAAATAGAACCAAATAGGTTTCATTTCGTGTATTCATGATTTTATTTTCTTGTTGGCGACCAGGAATACAAAGGGGATCTTAATCGAGCTATTAATGGACATTTCAGTGAGGCAAGCAGAAACCAGTAAGTCATTTTTTTCTGAACAAAAGAAGACCTTTTTATTACGTTTCTAGTGGCGTTTCTAACAAGAAAATACTAAAGCTTATGAGGGAGTTTCCAGTTAGTGATCCTTCTCAATGTTCATATTTAGGCTGCAAGCTGCATCTGCTTCTGCTGCTGCAAACAATCTCATGGAGGTTGATCAACATGCAGAAATCGTGGATGTAACTGATTCTCTACAAGCACAAGGGCCAGCAACCCATGGAACTGTTATTATTGATGATGACGATAATATCTCCGACAGTCGCTCTCATTATGTTGGTCAGAGTCAGACTGAACAAGGAGATCAGACTTACAACAGTCATTCTGGACCAAGGGCGCCTGTATTTGACGGTGTCCCTGGTGAAAGTAATGAAATCGAGGAGCAAATGATAAGAGCTGCCATTGAGGCATCAAGGAATGACGCCGAACTCCTATCGGATCATGTACTTTCCCTGGAAGTTTATGCTTCTAATTTGAAGTATATGTATTTGTTTGTTGTTCTAATTGAGCATGGTTCATATTTCTTGTGTGGTTGCAGGACTTGAACAATGCTTCTCGCGAAAGTGAGTCAAACCTTGAGGATGATGAGCTTCCGCCATTGGTTAGGAATAGATCAGCACATATGGCTAGTGCCTCTGTTAATCCTCACCAGGAATCTGTTGGAACTGATGGTAGCCAGCCATTGAGTTATCCTGATCATGCTGGTGGTGACCAGCCCCCGATCAATGAGAATGCACTCCAATCTGATGAGGTATTTTGTTTTCAATGTACTATTTGGTATAATTTTCTTTGGAATTTTCAGGGGCGATTAGGAAATATAATACTCGTAATATATGCATCTTCATGGAATGCAGTAGCCTTGGAAAATAAGCTTGACCATATTTGAGGTGGTCTTTGGTTGGCTGGGTTCACCTCTTCAGATTCATTTGTTATACTTTAGACGCACTTCAAAAGCATTAATTGTTACAATTTGATGATCAACAGCTAATTGTATTACATTTCTTTTACAGAATGGAACTGGGTACAGCTTACACAGTCCCGTTCAGATATCATTTACATTTATATATGTGTAGGTTTGAACTAAGTTTATATCATAAAATAATTTGCTGCTGTTTATAGTGGGGTGGCATCTCCTCCACTGAGCGTGACGAAGCAATGATGCTTGAAGCTGCAATGTTTGGTGGTGTTCCTCAAGAGAGTCTTCCATATGCTCAGCGATTTGATAGGCCTTGGCGTGCCCCTCGTCCTCCATCACCTGGGCTTACTGCTCAAAGATTGATACGGGAACAGCAGGTTCGTAAGATTTTGCAGAGAATACTTGTTCTGTTGAAATATCATCTTTCATGCAAGAAGAGGTTGAGATTTGCAATTATTGTAATGGTTTCAGACTTTCACCTACCTACTCTTCTCTCTCTTTCCAGGATGATGAATACCTAGCATCACTTCAAGCTGATAGAGAAAGGGAATTGAAGGCATTAGAAGAAGAAAGAGTAGCTGAGCAAGCAGCTCTAGCAGAAGAAATTCGGAAGGAAGAAGAAGCTCGTCGCAAGTTAGAGGAGGAACAGGTCAGTAATTGTGCGGAAGTTTTCACCGAATTTCTGGATTGAGCAGCTGGAATTAGAAATTTTAGGGGGGTGAAATTGCGAGATTTGCAAGTTTTGATGATTTAAGTACATTTCGACTTGTGAAGAAATGTTTTTGTTCGGTCTTCTTCAAGATGTGGAGGAGAGTAGTCTTTTGCCAGTCACCCCCATATTGTCTTAGCTATAAAATATATTTATTTTCTTATCCTGTATTTTTATATTTTGAGTTTTATGGAATATGTGAAGGGTTTTACATTACGCATTCTCCTACAGGAACTTGAGAGGCTTCTAGCAGCTAAAGAGGCTTCTCTTCCCAAGGAGCCTGCAGCCGATGCTGACAACACAGTAACTCTTCTTGTGCGAATGCCTGATGGAAGCCGTCATGGTCGCAGATTCCTTAGATCTGACAAATTACAGGTTCATATCTTTATTTTTGGAAGGACAATCTATTGTTCATTTTCCCTACCTTTTGAATTCATCTGATCCATCTTTACTTTGCAGTCCCTCTATGACTTCATTGATGTTGGTAGATCTGTCAAACCAGGGACATATAGAGTGGTAAATGTTCTATCCCCTCGCCTGTGATTTGTTAGGCCTTTTGTTTTTTACTGCTCTGCTTTACTCATTATTCTTCTGAACTTCCCACATCTGTTTCAGCAAATACATTCCAGACTTTTAGAATACATTGGCTTCTATCATCATATGTTACAGTTGTACTCGTTGGCATATGATGATAGAAGGCCAATGTTTTCTTTCCTGGTTGCTATTTTTTTTAATGTTCTTTTCTTAGAGTCGTCTGGTTCAATCGGTCATTGCCTCTCTGCATATTGACTGGTTATGTGGGGCTTTCATTTGGGAGCATGTAATAGTTGTTACTAATGTCAACCAACTTTCTGATCTGCTACCATAACAATGTCATTTTTCGTAAACAGGTAAGGCCCTACCCTCGCAAACCTTTTGGCGAAGGGGAGAGCTCTTCAACTCTGAACGACCTGGGCTTGACAAGCAAACAAGAAGCCTTGTATCTAGAGCCAATCTAGTTAGCAGCGCAGTGCATTGCAAAAGATTTGGTTTTCCTGTTTTTTTGTTGGTGACCAAAATTCAAGCATTTTACAGTTGGTTTAATTAATCCATATAGTACATTGTATTGGTTTCTCATATTTAGATTTGCATAGAAAGATCATTTGTGGGAATGCAAGGGATGATCACTGATCAACATCTCTTATCTAATCTGGAATCTCATATGTTGGGCAACTTTTCCACTATTCAAAGACAGATGTCATCTGTTGGATTTGTTTAAAATGTGGTTCAATCGAACAAATCTAACTAGCTCACACTGTATTATAATACAATTGTATTTTAACTTAATTTATGCAAGTGTTTGGTTGTACATATGGAAAACATCTCTTAAAAACCGAGATAAAATAGTTGATGTAGTACCAAAGACTCTTAGTAGGAAGGGCATGCGACGAGCTGAGTATCGTCGTTCATTGCTTTGGTGATTAGATTGTAGTCCAGACTGTAAGAACTCCATGAAACTGAAGCTAGTTTAAAGTGGTGAGTTATGTTTGAGCATGGAGGTTTTGTGTGTAAGATGAGGCAGATGAACAGGTGCCTTGTGATCCATTGTCCAAGTAGTCTAGAATGCAGATAGGGGAAAAAAACTCTTATTATAGTAAAACAAAACTAACATAAATTTCCAACTAAAATGTAATATGAAGAAAATAAACTAGTTTAGAATTCTCAATATTTGAGCATATTTTATGTAAGTTCTGGTTGAGCGAGGCTATATCTGGGCAAATATGCTCATTGTTATACAATTTTCATAGGAAATTCTTAATTTTTGGGGCAATGTCTATTGCCCAGATCCATACTATTTTGGGTGGAGTGATTCTATTGTTTTCTGTGATGTGTCGGAGTGCACTAGCGGTGCTGAACCAGCCAGGCTTGTCTTTTCTCCAGTATAGTCTGTCATCTATTTGGTTTTCTGGGATGAATGTTGTTTCGGTCTTCTCGATGATCAATGTTGGTAACATGTGTTGGAGGTCGATAGTGTTCCATCTTCTGTTTTCATTTAAGTATTTTTCTACTTTGTCATTTTTGTTGATTCTATCCGGCATTAGACATCTATTTTGTAGCGTGTCATCGTCCAACCTATATGGTTAAATATATGTTTTTATTTAAATTTAAAAATTAATATCGGAGATATAACTTTATAAAATACTACAAAAAGAAAATCTTAATTTAAGAGTCATTTTTTGTACTTCTAGTTCATATAATATTTTTAATATGATACTGTAAAAGGTTATTAGAGCATTTCTAACCACCCTTGCATTTTATAGAAAAATAGTGATTTTGCAAAATATAGTTATTTTTTCCCTCCAACATCTTCTCCATCTAACTATCTTATACTCCAAAAGAAAAAATGGGAAGAGAGGACATAAAATTCTATATTTTTTTTCCATTCTTAGAGCAATTGATTTACATATAGACAACCTTATTATTGAAGGCGACTCCCTCATAATAATCAACTATTTCAAGAAGGGGGTAGCATGGGGCATTGGGAAATTGAACTTCTGTTGTCAGACATTAATGGTCTACTAAGATCTCTCAGGACGGTCTCCTTCTCTCGTATTTACCGTAATGGTAATAGAGTGGCTGATAAGGTCACACACCTTAGCCACTCCCGCTCTAGCATCGAAGCCAGTACTTTAGACCCTGTCTCATGTCATGGACCTCATCCGGAAGGATGCTTTCGGCTAGTCCTCTTTTTGAGGACGCCCAAATTCTTACCTAATAAAAAAAAGGGTGATTTTGGTAGAAGCCATTTTTTGAATATTCAATTAGCCACTTAGCCCCTAAATCAATTTAATTAGTTTTGCCCTAGCCCCCTTCTCAATAGGGTGGGTTGGTCAATGGTCAACCGTTTGACCAACCGTTGACCAACCCATTTTGATGCCAACTTTTTTTTTTTTTTTAGTGATGCCATATTTTACCGTTTTGATGCCAAAATTTTACTATATTTTATTTTCACTTTGATGCCACTTTTTTATGTCAATTTTTTGATAATATTTTTTTTACCGTGATGCCATATTTTTGATGATATTTTTTCAAAGTAGTATTTTTGATGACATTTTTTTCTTTAATGTGATACAAATTTTTCAAAATGGCATCAATGGTCAACGTGACATTAGAGTAAACAAAAAATGTCATCAAAGTTTAAAAAAAGTGTCATCCAATAATTTAATTAGAAAAGTGGCATCAGAGTGAAAATAAAATGTAATAAAATTTTGGCATCAAAACGGTAAAATGTGACATCACAAAAAATGTCATCAATGTTTTAAAAAAGTGGCATTAAAAAAAAGTCATCCAATCATTTCATTAGAAAAGTGACAATAAGGTGACAATATTTTGATTCCACGTTTTAAGCTCTTATGCCATCAATTATATAAAATTGTCACCATAAAATTTTGGCATCAAAACGGTAAAATCTGGCATCACTAAAAAAAAAAAAAAGTTGGCATAAAAAAAAAAAAAGTTGGCATCAAAATGGGTTGACCGGTCAACGGTTGACCATTGACCGTTTAAGAGGGCTAAACATGCTAAAAAACAATTAATGGGCTAAGCATGCTAAAAAAACAATTAATGGGCCTATCTAGCTAACCAAATATGCTTAAAAGTCCATTTGAATAAAATCCCTCTAAAAAAAAGTCATTTTTATTTTTTGGCATGTTTTTTAATGAGCTAAAAATTATATAAAATATTAATTTTTTAAAATTAATCTTATCAAAGTTGGATGAGATGAATGATTTAGCTCGTTGAAATATATTGAGCTTATGCTTAAACCAAAATGCAAATATCCAATTGTAGTTTTGATTATCTTACAATAAAAAATTATGTTAGAGTTATATAAAACTCATTGAAACTCACCAAAAACAACGTAAATAATAGAATAACCATATCGATTCGTTCCTTGATGCATTCAATGAGTTTAGGGTGTTTTATGGATTGAAAGATGGTTTTACAAATTGAATATTTGGATGAACTCGTTTAAGTTTTTTCTTTTGCTCTCAATCTGATGTATAAATATTTTCAAAAATAGAAAATGTCTTGTTGAGTAATTTAGTTGATTTCGTTCCGTCAGTAAGAAAAAATGTATTAGTAGTAGTTTATATGTCGTGGGAGGGTTACGCTCGAGTCACACATCCAATTAGTTGGTTTCCTAATCCCTAGATACATCTATTCAATTAATTGAAAGCACATCCTAATCTCCGTCAAGATGAATGTCTCTGACCTCCACTTAATTTCACCCAAGCTTCATCGTGATATTACGTACCAACCTTTTAGCCCCTTATAGCTTCTTCCTTTTAATTAATTCACTTCAAGACTGGTTCTGAACGTTCATGTCGATGAATTATAAATATGACATAGATAGGAGAATTATAAAATGCTCAATGGGGTACCTGTCTAATGGTCGAACAAGTTCTAGTTATTCTTCCCGTAAATGCTTTTTTTTTTTGTATTTCAACCCTTGTTCCCCGCATCAACTTAGAATTTTGAGATTTGTTCGAAATATTCAATACTCCATTCTCATTAAAGGACTCCTGATGTATACGAAGAATGCAATGATGGTTGGTTCTGATTCGACAAACCTTATAGGCTTATTCTATATCTTTCCTCGGGACTTGCGTCAAAAAAATATATAGAGGAGAAAATGCAGATAAAGCTTGCACAACCAAAAAATTATTCAGTGGGTTTACAATAAGATCAAAAAATACCATTTCTTCATATATATGCGCACTAATTATATCCTTTATTCTAATAGGAGTATTTGATTCTTTATTTTAAAGATTTAGTATAAAATATATTGGAGATGCTTTTGTAAAATAGAATATTACCATCGTGAAACTCATTATTAATAATGAATAAAAAGTTAGTAAAAGTTGAAGGGCACGTTATGAAATTCAGGAAAAAATGTGGTTAGTACCGTAGCGACAAGTATCCAAAGATGTTGTCTTGCGTTATTGTTTTTACTTTTTAGTTTGATGCATGTTTTTCTATGATTACATTTTGTCCTTTAAGCACCCTATGAATTAAAACGTTTTAATTATAACATCTGCCTTTGATCCAATTAAAGCACATAGAGGGACTTAATATCGAATTTAACATAATTTTGTTAATTGAAACGAGTTTCAAATGTAAATATGATACTACCTCCGTCCAAAAATACATGGACTTTTATTATTCAGGCACGCTTTTTTAGGAGCTAAAAACTACATAAAATATTAACTTTTTATTAATTTTTTTTAATAATTACAAACTTATTGATAATAAGTTTGTAATTATTAAAAAAAATTAATAAAAAGTTAATATTTTATGTAGTTTTTAGCTCCTAAAAAAGCGTGCCTGAATAATAAAAGTCCATGTATTTTTGGACGGAGGGAGTAATAATTTTTTGGGGGACTAAACGATTTTGATCCTCTTACCAACAACCTTTTACTTTAGTTTTCATTAATTAGGTTTTTTCCTCCAACCCACAGCTTTTTATTTTTCTCTTCATTAGTCTTCATTTAGGTTTTTTTTCTCAAGGAATGTAACATATGTACATATGTATTGTATTAATAAGTTTTGAAAATTTGTCCATCATTTTTTCTCCAGGCGTGTATGTATGTGTTAGATATATCATATATGTTATTAATATATCTTAAAAAACTTGTTCAATGTAAATTTTATTCTTTTCTCTTTATTAGTTTTTTTTTCTAGGTGTGTATATATAGTTGGTAAGAGGATCTGGGTTAATTATATAATCCCAACGCAATGGAGGTTTGGGTCTCCGCTCTTCAGAAGATATGAACAAAGCATTACAACTAAAACTTCTTTGGAAGATTATAGCAGAACCAAACAAACCTTGGGTCCAACTAGTGACTAAAAAAAATCTCAAAACGGATCACATCTTAAGCTACTAGAAAAAAGGTAACACATCATGGCAATGAGCCAAATTAACTAATCGACTAGACCTATTAAAAAAAGGTCTTCGTCGGGGAGTAGCCGACGGCTCCTCCATCAAATTTTGGTTTGATGTTTGGTGTGGTTCCGCTCCCCTTTCGGCTCAAGCCACAAATTTCACTAATGCTAACCAAGCTCTGCTAGTTAGCGAATTCATTACCCAAACAAAAGAATGGGATACTGCCAAGCTCAACTCACATCTTATTGGTCATCTCCCACAAACAACTATTGAACAGATTACACTAATGCCAATCCAAAAAAACATAATGCAAGACATATTGTATTGGCAATGGAGTCGCAATGGTTGGTTTAGTACTGCCTCAACAATAGAAATGATACAACACAACAAACAACATTCAAAATTTGACTTTGCTTGGATCTGGAATCTAGAATGCGTGCCCAAGGTTAATGATTTACCAACCTTGGTTAAGTTAGCTCAGCGGGGAATTGGTCTACCGACTAATTGCCCGTCATGTGACATGAACCATGAAGATCTTGAACATCTTCTATTTAGATGTCCAATCACAAAATCAACTCTATGGTTGCTTTCACCTCGCATCGCTAAATTAGTTGACAAAACGTATAACACCACCGCAACTATTGCTTAATCCTTATAACAACTACGACAGGCTCTGAACCGTCTTCAGTACGGTTCTCCACTCTGTCTGTGGCTTGGTGGACTCTGTGGTACTTTCGAAACAAAAGAGCCTTTGACAAAGTTACTCTTAATCCACAAACCATAGTATCCTTTATCAACGAACATCTCTATAGCTGGAAATGTGCAAAAGAACAAGATGCTGACTCTGAAATCAGGCCACAATCTCACACTCACAACCCAAACAAAAAAAAATCCAATCGTAGGACATGCAAATGGACTAAACCTCGAGATGGATAGTACAAACTCAATTTTGATGGGGCCTTATCTGATACAAACTTGGACTCCTATGGATTTCTTATTCGAGATGCTTCTGGTTCAGTTCTCTTCTCTGAGGCTGGAACCTCTTACTTCCCTTTGGTACTTGGGACTGAATGCTTTAGTCTTTGGAAGGGTTTACTTAAAGCAATTAATCTAAATTTAAAAAAACATGGTTATAGAAGGTGATAACCTTGACATCATTAACAACATTCGATCTGGATGCTCCTGCTCTAGGGAGATTGAAATGATTATTTCTGACTGTATTCTTTCTCTCTTCCATTTTACTGAGTCTGATATTAGACATGTTTATAGGGAAGGTAATGAAGCTGCATATCAACTTTCTCATCTTACATTCTCTTTCTCTGGCATTGGCCTCCCCACTGACGTTGTTGTTCTATAACATCCAAATTCTTTTCAGTTAAAAAAAATGAATAAGACGATTTCAGCCTATCCCAAATTTTATTCCTGGTTCCGTGCCGGGTGGAGTGTGATTTGTATCCACAGGTGAGTGCGGTGGGTTGCTGGTGGAGGACAGGGTTGCTGGTGTGTCCATCACTTGATTTTCCAAGTATGTAAAAAGTACAGTGGAGTGTGATTTGATGTATAGTTTCCTTGTAATATTATTTTAATTCTTCTAGCTTAAATTTGACCGCATAATCTATACTATACTTTGTATAGAATATGGCATTATGCGGCTACAGAAAGTTGTGGCAGCCTAACTAGTAAAGAAATGAAATGCATGCAGTAAAAGAAATCAAACTGTCCTTTTTACTTTAAAGTTGTGGCTGCCTAACTCTCTCTATGTATACTTTTAATAAAGTAAATGCTTTTACTTTTACTTTATTACAGAGTAAAGTTTTATGCTTTTACTTTTAATAAAGTTATGTATATAAAATTAAACTCTATCTATAAATTTTAATTTCTACGTATGTACTTGATTCCATTCCAATATTGTCCATAATTTGGGATTATATAGTTAACCAGTACAAGGTTGACACATAACCCAGATCCTCTTACCAAAAGCCTTTTAGTTTAGTCTTCATTAATTAGGTTTTTTCCTCCAACCCACAATCTTTTATTTTTCTCTTCATTAGTCTTCATTTAGGTTTTTTCTCAAGGTATGTAACATATATACATATATAATATTAATAAGTTTTGAAAATTTGTCCATCATTTTTTCTCCAGATGTGTATGTATCTGTTAGATATATGTTATTAATATATCTTAAAAAATTTGTTCAATGTAAATTTTATTTTTTTCTCTTTATTGGTTTTTTTCTTCTAGGTGTGTATATATAATTTCAATGAATAAGACGATTTCAACATATCCCAAATTTTATTCCGGGTTCCGTGCCTGGTGGAGTGTGATTTGTATCCACAAGTGAATGCGGTGGGTTGCTGGTGGAGGACAGGGTTGCTGGTGTGTCCATCACTTGATTTTCCAAGCATGTAAAAAGTATAGTGGAGTGTGATTTGATGTATAGTTTCCTTGTAATATTATTTTAATTCTTCTAGCTGAAATTTGGCCGCATAATCTAATAATCTATACTATACTCCGTATAGAATATGGCATTATGCGGCTACAGAAAGTTGTGGCAGCCTAATTAACTAGTAAAGAAATGAAATGCATGCAGTACAAGAAATCAAAGTGTCATTTTTACTTTAAAGTTGTGGCTGCCTAACTCTCTCTATCTGTATACTTTTAAGTAAATGCTTTTACTTTTACTTTATGATGGAGTAAAGTTTTATGATTTTACTTTTAATAAAGTTATTTATATAAAATTAAACTCTATCTATAAATTTTAATTTCTACGTACGTACTTGATTCCATTCCAATATTGTCCATAATTTGAGATTATATAATTAACCAGTACAAGGTTGACACATAACCCAGATCCTCTTACCAACAACCTTTTAGTTTAGTCTTCATTAATTAGGTTTTTTCCTCCAACCCACGGATCTTTTATTTTTCTCTTCACATTAGTCTTCATTTAGGTTTTTTCTCATATTTTTCTCTTCACATTAGTCTTCATTTAGGTTTTTTCTCAAGGCATGTAACATATATACATATATATTAAAATTAGTAAGTTTTGAAAATTTGTCCATCATTTTTTCTCCAGGTGTGTATGTATGTGTTAGATACATGTTATTAATATATCTTAAAAAATTTGTTCAATGCAAATTTATTTTTTTCTCTTTATTAATCCCTCCGTCTCAAAATCTAGGTCGTTTGACTTTTTGACACTCTTTTTAATGTATTAAAAACTCTATGAAATATTATTTTTTTTTCGAAATTTTTAAAATAATTTCAAACTTATTAGTAATAAGTTTCAAATTTGAAAAAAAATTAATATTTTATAGAGTTTTTAACACATTAAAAAGCGTATCAAAAATTCAAACGACCTAAATTTTGAGACGAAGGGAGTAAATTTTTTCTAGGTGTGTATGTATAATTTCAATGAATAAGTCGATTTTAGCCTATTCTAAATTTTATTCCTGATTCCGTGTCTGGTTGAAACACTTTATTAATTATATCGAAAACCCTCTTTTCTTTTCAAAAGAAAGAACGGAGATAAGGATCGAATCCAATACCTTTTATTAACCCGTAACTAATTGAGCCATAAGGCAAAAAAAAATGGAGGGAGTATGTAAACCCATGAATTGCAGTGTTTTTTATTCACAGGGTTTCTAGTTTGGGAACGAATTCCAAATTCAGAGTGACTTTGCTTGTCAGCAAAAAGCTAAGCAATAAAATAATTATTTAATTATTATTATATTAAAATAAAGGAAAAAGGCAAAGGTGTACATGCGTATTGCGTAATGCCAGTTTATCCCATCCAATCCAACGGTCATGTTGACAGTAGACCGGGAGAACGTTGTAGAGACATTCACGTGCGCTTCGTGAAGGACCCAGACGCCACGTGTCCCCCAAACCCCCGCCTGGGGCTCCGTACAGCAACGGTCTTATTCCCTCCGACACACTCCAACGGTCATATTCTCCCTCCCAAGCTCTTTCTCCACCGTCCGATCCAAATCAACGCTCACGATGCCTCCATCCCACTTCCCCCGTTTTCAGTCAACAAAAACCCTCCCAGAAACGGAAAAAAGCGAAAGCTTTGACAGAGACATCCATGGAAGGAGGGAGGGGGTAAGGTAAGGTAAGGTAAGAGAGAGAGCAAGAGAGCTAGCGCAGCGAGGGAGAGACAGACAGAGAGAGAAATTGAGCTTCAAATTCACGGAGTGAGTGAGAGAGAGAGAGCGGGGATGGGGAGTTCGATTTGACTTCGGTTTCTGAAATTTCCTAGGGTTTGGTTTTCTCGATCGATTTCACCTTCTGTTTTCACTGAATTCGGTGTAGGAGAGTATGGATTTGGTGTCGAGACCTTCAATGGCAGATGCTTCGGCTACAATGAAGATCGATTTCTCGGAGCTCCGCCTCTAATTTTCGGTTCTTCATCTGTGTGAGTCGCTCTGCTAACCGGAGATTTTTTATACTCGTGATTTTCGATTGAAAGCTCTGGAATCCGATGTTTAATTTGACTACTCTTCATTCTTTATTTGCATAGATCAGCTGTCAATGTAGTGTAATTCATTACAGGAAAAAAAAATTCATTCATTCATTATTCATTCGTTGCACATACACCTTCAGATTCTTGATTCTTTGTTCAATTTGTTAGAGAAACACACAAACCACTCAACACTTGATTCATCCATCTGTGTTTTTGGTACATTTGATTTACTCTAACTCATCGGATTCCTTTTTTTCTTCTTCTTCTTCCTGATTGGTTTTTCAAAATCTCCACACACACAACACAGTAAAACAAACACACATTTAGGCTCTTCTCTTGACTGCTTCCATCCAAAAAGGACTTTGTTTATAGACATCACATAAATATAACATAGTTGCAGACCTTTTGGTTCAAGATCAAAGCAAAAAAAAAACACACACACACACAAAAAAAATCAAGTGGTGGGAATAGATTTGAGAGATAAGAGATCAAGATTGAGAGGGGAAAAGAGGAAGATTTTGGGGGAAGGATTTCTGGTTAGAGGATGTTGGCTGGGTGTTCTTCCACACTACTGTCACCGAGACATCGATTGAGGAGCGAAGCATCAGCAGCGGCACAATTCCAAGAAGCTTGTCATTTCCAGTTACCTTCTTCAATGAGCACACAGAGATTGGACTTGCCTTGTTCTTTCCCATCAAGATCCCAATCTTCCAGCTCTATCCGGCCCCAGCCACCGGTGCTTAGCCTTCCGGTGGGTGATACTAAGCCCATCGATTCGGGTCGTTTCCTGAAGGCCTCACCGGCAACAACTCAGTGGGAGATCAAAAGGGAACAACAACACCATCACCATCACCATCACCATCACCATCATCATCAGTTCTGGAGGGAGGAAGAGGAGGAAAAAGAGAAGAGAGTTGAAGGGCTGTCAAGAAAAAGGAGGCTATTATTGGATGATCAGAGTGGTCTAAAGAGGAAAAAGGGCTGTACTGATGAGGGATTGGACTTTCTAGGGCATCTTGGTAGCACTAAGAACTTGTGGTTTCATGATGAACAACATCAGGAGTTGTTGGTAGGGCAGCAGCAGCAGTCACAAGTCCATCATCAACCTCACTTCTCCGTCACTTGTTCCGGTGGCGATGTCGAGACTAATCCAGGAAGCTCTAGGTCCAGTTCATTCTCCTCCGAAGAACACAGCTTGGACCTTGAACATGGCAATGGGTCCAGACAATGGAATCCAACCAATCCAGCCACTGCTATCACCACTACTGGTGGCATTGTGGCAGCTGCAGCTCACAATGGCGGCGGAGATCATGAACCGCAGGACGAAGAAAGGCGAAGGGGGTTCGAGCTCGTGAGGCTGCTAACATGCTGTGTTGAATCTATCAGTGCAAGGAACATTGGAGGGATCAGCCAGAACATTGCCAGGCTTGGGGAGATTGCTTCTCCAAGAGGGGGATCTCCTATTGCTCGTCTTGTTGCGTATTTCACCGAGGCCTTGGCATTGAGAGTTACCAGGATGTGGCCTCATGTGTTCCATGTCACAGTTCCAAGGGAGCTGGAGAGGGCGGATGATGACACCGCGAATTCGCTGAGGCTGTTGAACCAGGTGAGTCCGATCCCTAAATTCATCCACTTCACAGCTAATGAGATGCTATTGAGATCCTTTGAAGGGAAGGATAGGGTCCATGTGATCGATTTCGACATCAAGCAAGGTCTGCAGTGGCCTGCATTCTTCCAAAGCCTGGCCTCCAGGGGAAACCCGCCAAGCCATGTCAGGATCACAGGCATTGGAGAGTCCAAGCAGGATCTGATCGAGACAGGGGAGCAGCTCCATGGTTTCGCCGAGGCATTCAACCTTGATTTCGAGTTCCACCCGGTGGTTGATCGATTGGAAGATGTTAGGCTGTGGATGCTCCATGTCAAGGAAGGGGAGAGTGTTGCTGTCAACTGCATCTTCCAGCTGCACAAGCTCCTGTATGACCTCAACGGAGGAGCTTTTAGGGATTTCATGGGCCTGATTTGGAGCACAAACCCTGTAGCGGTTGTGATGGCGGAGCAGGAGTCGGACCACAATGAGATCAACTTGGAGAGAAGGGTCTGCAACTCACTCAGACACTACTCAGCCATATTCGATACGATCCATTCGAGCCTCCCGCTGGAGAGCGCAACAAGGCTGAAGACGGAGGAGGTGTTTGCCCGCGAGATCAGGAACATGATTGCCTGCGAAGGGAGGGACCGGTTCGAGAGGCACGAGGGCTTTGGCAAGTGGTGCAGGAGGCTGATGGACGGAGCTGGGTTTCGGTGCGTCGGGGTCAGTGATAGGGAGATGCTTCAGGCCCGGATGCTGCTGAAGATGTACGATTGCGAGGAATACAATGCAGTGAAGACGCGAGGAGACAGCAACGAATGCGAAGGGGTCACATTGAGGTGGCTTGATCAGCCTCTTTACACAGTCTCAGTTTGGACACCGGAGGGGGATGGAGTGGCCCGGAGCTGCTCTTCCAGCTTTTCTCAGCCGTGTTGATCGACATCAACAAACGATGACAATGAGGACGACGACAGCGCACACATTGCCACCAAGTAGCAAGTTTCCATTGATTCTTTTGTGCATCTATCTAGCAGTTAGTGATTCTTTGATTCTTTGTTGCAGATAAAGAGAAATTCATTTGTAGCTTTAGCAGAACCAGGAAAGATTTGTTATTCTTTACATGTAATTGTTTGGCATTCATTTTGCAGATACAGATTAGTTTCTTTTTTGAATACAGATTTGTAGGATTCATTCATTCTTTCATTGTTACATTACAGCAGCTTCACATTCTCTGTTTATAATCCTCTTCTTTGAGTCTTTGACGATACTCGAATCCGAGCAACTAGGAGAAGGGGGAGTCTCTTCAACCTCCGCCTCGGGCAATTTGCAAATGGTCCACTTATGATCACCAATGGAAAACCTTTGAATGGTTATAGTTTGGTTAACAATGAATGTTGTAAGCAATTGTGTTGAAATGTATCCGTTAAAACTCTCCATAAAAAACTGCATGCTTAGCGGGTGTTTGGCAAATTGGAGTTTTTTTAAGGAGTTGTGGTTTTTTTAGGAGGTGAAGTTTGTTTGGGGTATTATGGAGGGGTGTGAGGTGGAGTTTTTTTTAAAAAATAATCTTGTAAAAAAAATGAAAGATGTTTGGTGGTTGTAAGGTTTATAAAAGGTTATTATAGTGAAAAAGTCCAAAATGCCCTTGATAAATGCTAGGAGACAAAAGAGCCAAAAAAAGTGGAGGGCAAAACTGACATTTTAAAACTCCACAAAAAAATAAACTCAATCTTAACCTCCGAAAGCTAGGGGGGCAGCTTCCATTTTCAACAAAAATAAACTTCACCTTAAGCCCCAAAACCCCCACCTAAAACTCTTGCGAAACATGTAGGAGATGGATTACTTTTTTTTTAACCTCCTAAACCCCCCAAACCCCCACCTCAAACTACTATCAAACACAACCTTAGTTATTTAAATCCCCTTTTTGAAGCTCCTCCTCTGAAAAAGCTCAATACTTTCGTTTTTCATTATTCTGTTATGATCCTATCTTGATTGCGTTAAATGTCGTTGTTCGACAAAAGTTCCATTTTGATACAATAATCGCACTGTAGCGGGTATAGTTTAGTGGTAAAAGTGTGATTCGTTCTTGAAGAGTTAAGGGATCCTTCAGTTTGATCCCTCATCTGAAAAAACTCTATTTCTTAAAAGGAATTAATCCTTTACCTCTCAATGACCAATTTGAGGAGAATTTTCCATTCTCGTAGTTTGTATCCAAGGATCAACTATTAATTGAATAGTTGAAAATTTGGATTATGAAAATACGAAACATAATTGGTTTTGAATTGGATCAATATTTCCAATTGAATGAGTATGAGTAAAGAATCCATGGATGAAGATATAAATTTGAATTTTTCATTGTAACTAAATCTTCTATTTTTTATTTGTCGAAAGGACATTGAAGCAAAAAAATGGCTAAAAAACGATGACTTTAGTTTACTAAAGTCATCGATCGGCATATTCTATTCTCTTAGCTCGGTGGAAACAAAATGTTTTTCCTTAAGATTCTCTAAAATAGAAATAGAGAACGAAGTAACTAGAAAGACTTTTAGAATACACATCTTCTAGATGGATCATCTATAAAGCGGGTACTTTTTAATGCCTTTCGGGCAAAAGCTGACATAGATGTTATGGGTTAATTTTTTTGTTCCCATTCTAGATCTGGATCCGGCAATTTATCCATCTTCCATAAAGGAGCCGAATGAAATCAAAGTTTCATGTTCGGTTTTGAATTAGAGACGTTAAAAATAAAAAATAGACGTCGACTATAACCCCTAGCCTTCCAAGCTAACGATGCGGGTTCGATTCCCGCTACCCGCTCTATCCTTTTTTTAGTTTTTTAATACATTCTTTATTCATTAATTCCCGAAATTCTTTCATCTCACATCACGTACAATCTGATTCACACAATAAATAGAAAAGTAACAAATTTCAAATCGTAATGAGAAGCGTCCATTGTCTAATGGATAGGACAGAGGTCATCTAAACCTTTGTATTAGGTTCAAATCCTATTGGACCCAATTTTTTTCCATATGTTTTTTCGATATCTATGGGATTTTTTTATATTCCAAAGATAAATAATTTGAATAAGAAAATTTTCTTTTCGTTTTTTTTTTAAAGAATCAAAAGAAAACTTTCTTTTATTATTAAGCTAAGAAGGCTAAATTTCTTTGTTGGCATTTACTGAGTCCCGGAATTAGGCTAAATTTCTTTGTTGGCATTTTGGACATAAAACATATATCGAAGTTAAAATTTGACGAATCTAAGTCTAGTTAGAGCTGTTACTTGAGCCGAGTAGCTCGGTTCGAAAAAAGCTCGACTCGGACTCGCTCGAATTAAATATGAGCCAAGCTTGAGCAGAATTCTGAGCTCGAGCTCGGCTCGAGTAGCTCGTATAGCTCATTTTATGGGTAAAATTACAGTTCTCCCCCTATGTTTTATTTAACCCCATGTAAATAGGTTTTATTTAACCCCTTGTAAATAGGGCGTATATCTCGTTTCGTAGGTGAAATTACAGTTCCGTCGCTAGGTTTTATTTAACCTCTTCTTCTAAAGAGTCTGTCGACCGCTTTGGCTTTTGGACTCCATTCACTTTGAATCACAGATCTACATTTCGTGAGTAGCTCGAGCTCGACTCGGCTCGGCTCGAGAAAATGAGGCTCGAGCTCGAGCTCGGCTCGTTTGTAAACGAGACAAGCTTGAACACCCATTACTCGAGCTCGTTAGCTCGTATATCAGCCCTAAGTCTAGTACGTAGTATTATTTAACTATGAACCGGCCGGTTAATCGAGCTTGGACGCAGATCGAGTTGATAGATCCATCGGTCAAAGGCTCCTTATTTGAAAAGGGTAGTTCTTAATAATTTTGCACACACACAACAATAATTATTATTCTTACAGTACATCTATGTTGAGATATATGTATATTTGTCTAAGTTGTATAATGTCTTTTATTATATGATTTGTAATGATACAACAACTATGGGTTATGTGTAATAAGGCTTAGATTATGGTTGAGCTGGGTTTGGCTAAGTATTAATGGACTGGATTGAATTGAGCCTTTATTGGGCTTGATCTCCTAACCACTTATACTAGCCCAATCCGAGCCCATACTTCGGAAGCCATTACACTGGCCCTTTTGGGAGAAAGGTGGCTGAGCTCTAGGGTTTGAAGCTTCCTCCGATGCACTACGTTACATCTAGGGTTTTAAGATCTATTTAAGGCTTGAGCTCTTGTTGTCTTTCGTCGTCCAACTCATTGTTCACTCCAGCTCCAAAGAGAAAGAGAGAGAAGAGAGAGTCCTAGGGTTAGGGTTTCGGTCTTCGATCCCCTCTCCTCCGACGACCGCTGAAGCTCATCTTCCTCGGCGTTTCCATGGTGGTGCAAAGGTTGCTGGCTCCTATAGTGATCTCAACCGCCATCCTAGAGGGTTACCTTCTCGATCTGGAACTGTGTCTCCAGATCTGAGAACCTGAAAGGGAGTTCTTCTTCCTTTGGTTTTGTATAGTTGTTGTTCTTCGTTTCTTGTTCTAGACTTGCATATTTTGTACTTGGCTTTGTCCAAACCCCCTTGTATTCTTTCGATTATCATAGTGGATTAGGGCCGACTTTTGAGGCCCCGGGGATGTAGGATCGCGGATCCGAACCTCGTAAAACTCTTGTGTGTTGGTTCGATCTTTTGTCCTCTGTGCTTATCGATTGCATGTTTGCTTGTCTCGCTCAATACGAATCCCTACTTCCCTCTTCAAAGTGGTATGAGAGCCTCGATTCCTTTATCATGAACTTGGCTTTCTGATTTCTTGGTTATCCTGTGACCTATTGTCACTTCCGTTGATCTGCGTTTAGTTTCTTGAACTTTTTTGGATTATTTATGTTTCTTTAGAAAATGTCTGATTTTGTTCGCTTGAAACCTTTCAATGGCTCTACTGATTTTGCTATGTGGCAGGTGAAGATGCGAGCAGTGCTTATGAAGAAAAAGTGCTGGGTAGCAGTCACCAACAAGTTCCCTGATGCTACCTCTAAAGATAGGATCCAGGAACTGGAAGAACAAGCCCATAGTGAGATCTTGCTACGTCTCTCAGACGATGTAGCAAGGCAGGTAATAGAGCATACCACAGCTGAAAAGCTGTGGGAAGCTCTTGAAAATCTTTATCTAACAAAGTCCTTGCCTTCTTGTGTTAATCTGTTTAATAAACTGTTTAGTTTTAAAATGAACACTGCATGCACTCTTTCTGAGAATCTTGATAGATTTTTACAACTTACTCAAGATATTACTCGTTGTGGTGATAAACTTGATGAGACTCAGTTGTGTGTGCTTCTTTTAAATTCTCTGCCTAGTCAGTTTGACACTTATAAAGATGTTGTTCAATATGGAAATACTAAGCTGGTTAAGAAAGATATCATTGAATCTTTAATCCAGAAAAATGAGTCTCTTAAAGTGTTTAAAACTGCTAATGGCTCTAAATATGAACCTAAGGCTAATACTAAAGATGAAGTTCTTATGGTTAAGCCTAAAGGTAAGGGTAATAGAAAGAGAAATAACAAGAAGAATGAAGAAGATAAAGATAATCAACAGTCTAAAGCTGAAAATGGATCTGATAAGAACTTTGACAAAACAAATGTGAAGTGTCATTATTGTTCTAAAACTGGTCATTTTGAAAAAGACTGTTACAAGAAGAAAAGAGATGAAAAAGAAGCTTCTAAGAAAGCTGCTGTCAATACAGTATCTGAAACCCACCCCTACTACACTCATGAAGTGCTTGCTGTTACTTCTTTGCTTGTTGAAAATGCTTCTGATTGCTGGATTCTTGATTCTGGATGCACTATTCATGCCACTCATCATAAATCTTGGTTGCATAACTTGAAATTGTTTGATGGTGGAGATGTGATGTTTGGTGATCATTCTATTTTGAAAATTAAAGGCATAGGTTCAGTAGCTTTAAAAATGCATGATGGTGTTGTGAGGGTCATAAATGATGTTAGATGGGTTCCTGATCTTAGAAGAAATCTCTTGTCTGAAAGTGCTTTAGAGGCCTTAGGCTGTGAAGTGTATAGCAAAGATGGTACTAGGACTTTATCTAGAAATAATAGAGTTCTTATTCAAGCTGAAAAAAGAAGAGGTTTATATGTTATTCATGCTTCTCCTGAGCTAAATTTTGCTACCATCCTTGCTGTTTCTGGTGTTGATATGTCTTTAAATGAGTCTATAAAATGGCATAATAGACTAGGACATATAGGAAATAAGAGTTTACTTTATCTGTATAAGCATGGCATACTTAAATCTAAACCTGTTGATATTGATGTGTGTGATAACTATTTGATGGGAAAGCAAACTAGGAAGGGTTTTCCAAAATCCTCCTATGTTGCTTCCAATCCTCTTGAGTATGTTCACTCGGATTTGCGGGGACCTGCACAGGTAAACACTCCAGGGGCAGAAGGTACTTTCTATCTCTTGTAGATCACTTCAGCAGAAAGGTTTGGGTTTACTTACTTAAGGGTAAAGATGAGGCTTTTGATATGTTTAAAATGTGGCATAAAACTGTTACTATTGAAACTGGCCTTCCCTTAAAATGTTTAAAAACAGATAATTGTTTAGAGTTTTGTAATTTTAAATATGACTCTTATTGCAATGAACATGGTATCAAGAGACACCTTACCATTCCTGGCACCCCTCAGGAGAATGGAACTGCTGAGAGGATGAACAGGACTCTCCTTGAGAGGGCAAGGTGTATGTTGATATCTTCTGGAATGAGAGCCTCTTTGTGGGGTGAAACTGTTGTCACAGCTGCATACCTCATAAATAGGTCTCCATCTTCCACCATTGGTTTTAAAACTCCTTATGAGATGTGGCATGACAAGAAACCTGACTTAACTCATATTAGACCTTTTGGTTGTGTGGTTTATGCTTATAAAAGTGATGGCAAGTTAAACCCTAGGTCTCAAAAATGTGTGTTGTTAGGTTATCCTAAAGGAGTTAAAGGTTATAAATTGCTTGTTATTCAACCTGGAGCCTATAAAAACATAATTAGTAGAGATGTGGTGTTTGTTGAAAATGAATTCCATTTTAAAAATGTATTCATTCCTTCTGTTGAGAAGTCCTTGCAGGTACCTCCAGGGTCTGATGCAACCCAGTTCTACACTCCAGATCTGTCTGTGAGTGATGATGAAGCTGAGGATGGCACTGACTCTGAGGATGCTCAGGAAACTCCAGGAACATCACCCACTCCTATGCAACCTCACCAATTGGGTGGGGAAGTGCATGATGATACTTCTGTTGGATCTTTTGATAGTTCTGATGATGATGATGGTAATAGCTCTATCCCTGCTAGTTCTAATGCTCCCTCCCCCCATTCCGAGTCTTTAGAACCTACTGCTGTGCCTGCTTCATCTGTTCATGCTACTGGTTCCTCTAGCACTTCATCTCCAGATAAGCATGACTTAACCACTTGGCAGTTAACTAGGGATAGATCACCTAGAACTAAGATTCCAAATAAAAGGTATATCAGTAACATTGTTGAGTTTGCTTATGCTGTGTCTGAAGTTTTTGATCATTTTACACCTGACACTTATGAACAAGCTATGAGATGTGCTCACTCTAAAAACTGGAAAGATGCTATGTCTGAAGAAATTGATTCCATGATGAAAAATAAAACCTGGATACTTGCTCAAAAACCTAAAGATGCTAGGTTTATAGGAAGTAAGTGGGTCTTTAAATTGAAAGAAGGTAACTCTAAGGATGAACCCCCTAGGTATAAAGCTAGGCTTGTTGCCAAGGGGTTCACCCAAAGAGAAGGTGAAGATTATACTGAAATTTTTGCACCTGTTGTTAAATACAAAACTCTGAGGTTATTACTTGCTATGGCTGCTGTTTATAACTTTGAGTCGGAACAAATGGATGTAAAAACTGCCTTCTTGCATGGTGATTTAAATGAGATCATTTATATGAGACAACCTCAAGGCTTTGTCAATAAGAACAAACCTGACTTTGCATGCTTACTTAAAAAGTCTATATATGGACTCAAACAATCACCTAGACAATGGAATATCAAATTTGACACATGCATGAGAAGAAGTTTGAGTTTTAAAAGGAGTAAGTTGACACTTGCTTATACTTTAAAGGTCATAAGACTGGTTCTGTGCTATATGTTCTGTTATATGTGGATGATATATTGTTGATGTCTAAATCCAAAACTGATATTGATGCCACTAAACATGAACTTGCTAAACATTTTGATATGAAAGATCTTGGCCCTGCCAAGAGAATTCTGGGTATCAAAATAACTAGAGATAGGAGAAAAGGTAAGCTATGGCTTGATCAAACTGACTATGTGCTTAAGGTTCTGGATAGATTCCATATTAAAGATGTGACTCTTAATGCTATTCCTCTTGGTTCACATCTTGACCTTAGTAAAAATCATATTGCATTATCTGCTGATGAGTCTTATAAAATGAAAAGGATTCATTTTGATGTTGCTGTGGGCTCAGTTATGTATTGTATGATTTGCACTCGTCCTGATCTTGCTTTCTCCATCAGTGCTCTAAGTAAATATATGTCAAATCCATGTGAGAAACATTGGAATGCTATGAAATATCTTTTAAAATACCTTTTTGGCACTACTAAGCTGAGATTGTGTTATGCTAGGCATAGTTCTGTAAATGAGTTATATGGATATGTGGATTCTGATTTTGCTAGTAACAAAGATAATAGAAAATCCATTACTTCTTATGTTTACACTTGGGCTGGGAATTGCATATCTTGGAAATCACAGCAACAACCCATTGTTGCTCTATCTTCTACAGAAGCTGAGTATATTGCAGCCACTGAGGCTTGCAAAGAAGCCATATGGCTGCAGGGTTTGTTGCATGAGATTGAAAAGAAAACTTATACTACTGTGCTGCATATTGACAACCAATCTGCTTTATATTTGTGTCGTGATCCCATGTATCATGAAAAAACCAAACATATAGATGTTAGGTATCATTTCATTAGGGAAAACGTTGATGATACATGTTGTGAAAATAGATGGTAACTATAATCCTGCTGACTTTGGCACTAAGATAGTGCCTAGAGAATTTTTTTTGTTTTGCAGGAACTTCCTTCACCTAGATGAAGGAGGCTAAGGATCTCAAGCAGGTATGAAGGGCCGACGATGGACTTGGTTACCTAATCCACATCTAGGAGATGGTCTGCCTGGAGCGGACTTAGAAAAATATAGGGGGCAATTGTTGAGATATATGTATATTTGTCTAAGTTGTATAATGTCTTTTATTATATGATTTGTAATGATACAATAACTATAGGTTATGTGTAATAAGGCTTAGATTATGGTTGAGCTGGGTTTGGCTAAGTATTAATGGATTGGATTGAATTGAGCCTTTATTGGGCTTGATCTCCTAACCACTTATACTAGCCCAATCCGAGCCCATACTTCGGAAGCCATTACACTGGCCCTTTTGGGAGAAAGGTGGCTGAGCTCTAGGGTTTGAAGCTTCCTCCGATGCACTGCGTTTCATCTAGGGTTTTAAGCTCTATTTAAGGCTTGAGCTCTTGTTGTCTTTCGTCGTCCAACTCACCGTTCACTCCAGCTCCAAAGAGAAAGAGAGAGAAGAGAGAGTCCTAGGGTTAGGGTTTCGGTCTTCGATCCCCTCTCCTCTGACGGCCGCTGAAGCTCATCTTCCTCGGTGATAAGGCATGTTTTCAATAGGCATTATAGGTTAGTTTCGGTGCATTTCATTGTTATATAATCATGTTTTAGTGTTAATTAGATTATCATTCATTTTGTGGGAAAGTTCAGAATCTACGCTATTTCGATGGTTTTATGTAGATTCGTAGATCCGAGGCAAAGAACACGAGGAACGGAGCTAAGTAAGGCTAAGGAGAGACTTTGGAGAGCTTAAGGAAGAAGTCTCAAAGAGAATGGAACAACCTAAGGAGCAACGGAGAACGAAATCGAGGTCTAAGAGAGAAAACAAGGGCGAGTCGCGAAAGCTGTCCGCTCGGCGAGCTGAACTTGTAACGAACTTTCCGGAGGCCTCGGATGTCCGATCGACGCATATGAGCATGCGTTGGAAAGCTCTTTCGAAGATCTACGTGATGGTGATCTGTTGAATTTTCGCTGGCAGCGAATGCCTTTCCGCTGCAGCGAATCAAGTCAGCAACAACATGTCCGCGAGAAGGTGGCCGGCCTGAGCATGAGTCGCTGCCAGCGAATGGCATCTCGCTGCCAGCGACTGGAGTCAGCGGAAGCATGTCCAGGAGCAGCATGACTCGCTGCTAGCGAAAGGAAACTCGCTGCCAGCGAATGGAGTCGCTGTCAGCGGACGACCGGATTCGCTGCAGCGGATGTAAGCTCTCGCGGCAGCGAATGGAGACTCTCGCGGCAGCGGAAGGGTGGACTCGCGGAAGCGGAACCGAAGAAGCTGAAAATTTTCTAAGGCATGGACATTCGCTGCCAGCGAGTGTGGTAGCGAAAATCCAACAGGAGCTTGATTGATGCCATTCGCTGCCAGCGGAAATTTTCGCTGCCAGCGGAATTTGACGCTGAATTAAATTTGGAAAGTCTATCTTCTATCTAGTTTGTTTAGGAAGTTTCTATCTAGTTTATCTATCTTTTACCTTATTTATGGAAGACATTAGACTTATAAATAGGATGTTCTAGGGTTAGTTTAATTAAGTTTAAAATAATTCCAAGTAGAGAAATCACTATTAAAGAGAAGAAAGTTTAGGTAAGCCATGTTTGGCTAATTTTGTAGTTTCCGCCTACACTTTCGAGACTTGGTTGGTGGTTTGTGAGTTTCTAATTCAAGTTATTTTTCCTCTTTAATTCTTTCAACTTCTTTGTGTGATATTGATTATGTTATTGATGTTATCTTGATTAGCTACCTTGATAATATTGATTTCTTGCTAGGATTTAATACTTTCGTATTTGTGTTATTTCCGTAGTAGCACGCATAAGATTGTGGATTCCGTGTTTGAAGCATGATTATGTAGGGAGTTGACATATATCTTAAACATTGATTTACCGTGTTTAATTGGTGTTATTTATATGCTCAAGTTCTTGGGATTAATTGCTATCTCTTTGTTAAATCTTGACCGTGTTAAGGTTGCATTGAGGTGTAATGGATTAATTGGACTCGTAGGACTTTTAATCTATTTAAACCAAGACGAGAGGAATTCGTAGGAAAAGACAATAACTTGAAAAGGATTCGATGATCAATAAAACCAACCAAAGTCGAGAACTTGTAGGTGGAAACGCTTTTCTTCTATCCTTTATTTGCTTTTGTCAATATTATTTTCTTTTATTTTCATTCATAAAAATCTTTTCTTTTATATTGATAAATACACAATATTTAGAAATACTTGATTCTCTAGGGTTCGACCCCTTACTTGCCTACTATACTAGTTTGTTTGTTTGGGATTTATTTTTGGCGAGGTAAATCAACGACTTTCCCTCCGTCAAAATTGGCGCCGTTGCCGGGGGATCAAGTTTATTATTTTTTTTTTTTTGTGTATTTATTAATTTTTGTATATACATATAACCCCGTCGTGGACCTATCTTACGGTTCACGACACCTCGTTTCTAATTGTTTGCAATGGAGTTGAAGTTATGGCAATACCAAGGAGAATACTTTCACCACTACCTCGCAAGAGTGCAAGATTTAGTGGACGACCGTGCTTCACGGGGTATCCAAGATGATTTGAAAGAACAAGTACTTTGCGTTCAAGATGGCATGCTTCCCGAGATACGAGAATTCGCCCAATCTTTGAAAAACGAAGGTTTTTATGGTTTGGATTGGCCGGAATTGTGGGATATTTTCCTTTGTGTGGGTGACATGGCAAAGGTGGAAGAAGAATACATGTTGGCATCCACACCCTTACCTTTCAAACCAATGGCGAGCGAGATACATGAGGGAAGCCAAGACGCAAGCACCAATGGTTCAATCGATGATGGAGAAGGGAGCCCGATACCTCTTGACATGGAGTCTCGTGAGTGCACGCATGAGGAACCATGTATTTTGGCACCTACTCCACCAATAGAAATCATCCCCAACGCACCTATTGAGGAACCAAGTCCGGAGCCGATTTCTGTGGCTCTTGAGCAAGGTAATGATATTTTTGACACTTTTGTGGATTTTGGTGAATATGTAGATCCTTGGGAGCATTACTTCAACAAACCACCAGCGGAACTATGTTGGTGGTACTACATACCCTCGGCGAGAAGTCACGCTCGAGCATATGAAGAGTTGGAGACCTTCTTCAACACCACATCTTTTGACTTCGGCTTCTTCATATGTGGTGTTCGCCTACCTAGATGGTGTGCATCGGAGTTTGATTTGCTAAAAAGGGCATTGGCAATGTCCAAGTGAGTCTTGAACACATGAACAAATAAACCGTCGAGTCTATGACGATAAACAAGGACGCTTTTCGGGAGGCAACCCGAGGTAAGTTTTCCTAAATTAGTTATTTCAATTCCTAGTTATTTAATTAGTTTTGTTGTTTAATAAATTATAAATTTCCTAATTATTTTATATGGTAGATAGATGCTTTTGGATATTTTGAGCTAACAATGCAGGGAAAAGTGAACAAGATCGAAGAATAGAGATTATATGCTGAATTCGCTGCCAGCGAATCATGATTCGCTGCCAGCGAGTCCAACCGCTCAGACGACATAGGGGCTGATTTCATCCGCTGACAGCGAACCAACACTCGCTGCCAGCGAATCCACCAGTGATGCCTAGTCTTCGTCCGTTGTCGTCGCAATCAATCTTATTCATTCTTCGCCATCTTCATTCATCTGTGCTCGTGGTTCGTCCATCTTCGATTCCGTCGTTTTCGCTTCTTCATCGTTCTTCTTTCAAAAAAATTCGTCACCTTCACCACCAAAACTTTTCCAAAAAAAAGTGAGTTATTCTTTACCCTTTTTCTCTCATATTTTTATGATTTGTTGTCTTTGATTTTCATTGAGGACAATGAAGAGTTTAAGTGTGGGGGAGGGTTGCATTCATAGATTCATGCATCCATTCATATTTATTTTTCCGTTATGCATTCATGTTTGTTTTTTTTCATTATTTTATCGCATTAGAAAATGAAAAAAAAAATTGAAAAATAAAACAAAAATCCAAAAAGATCATGCATTGCATATATTTGTGTTATTCAAATACCCATCTTGCCTTAGTTTGTCCTCTATTTTATTTTTATGAGTTTTACCATATATGTTCCATAATATGATTAAATTACCTAGCCTTGTCACATACTTGAGATGATTTTTATGGGAGCATGACTTGTTAGTTCAATTGAGCAAGTATGATTCTTAGTTTTGGGCATTATTGAAATCCAACAAAATATTGTCCTAGTGAGAATTTTTGGCCTTATAGGGATTTTCATCATATTTATTCCCTTTTGCCTTCTTGTGTGATATTATACTCTTCTTATGCAATTACCTCTTGAGATTGACATTGTTATATATATTTGAGGCCGAATTTATATGTCTATTGCTTATGAGTTTCAAATGATAGAGGCATGAATTTCTTATACCTTATTATTATCCATATCCACCTTACATATGTGTCCTTTGCTTGTAGCCAAATTTGAGCCTTAGCCTTTTCTTTGAAGCTCCACAAAATTTATCCTTAGCCGATGATAAGCCTTACCCTATCCGGGAATTGGGATTAGAATTGGTGAATGATTGATCTAGTAGTTGAGTGGAAAGGAAAATATTGTTAAGAGAGTTACAAGTTTAGATGAGTATGTAATTTTGGTTTTATTCCTCGCCATTGTGCATTATTGTATTTTTTGCTCTAGAAGAAAAATCGAGGAAAAAAAAAGTGAAAGAAAAAAAGAAAAAGAAAGAAAAAATGAATAAGAGCCTTTTACCTTTATTATGTATGTGAGAACCAAAAAAAATATGTATGGTTGAGAGAAAGTTCTTTTGTTGAGTGTTTTAAGAGTGAAAGTTTGAGTTATTTTGGTTTTGGAAGTATTTGATTTGTAGTGTCAATTTCTATGTAGCTTTTTGCATTTTGGATTGAGTTGAGAGATAGATTGTTAAGCCTATACACATGAGAGTGAGAGTAAACACATAATCTCGGTGAGGTTGGATGAGATGTGCCTTTACTTTGAATCGCTCATATACTTGCTAGGATGTTAACTTTCATACTCATGGATCCTACACTTTGATGTTGCTTTTGACAAGGTTAGTGCTTGAAGATCATATTTGTGGTATGATGGTTTAGCTCTTGTTTTTGTATTGCTTGAGGACAAGCAAAAGGTTAAGTGTGGGGGAGTTTGATAAGGCATGTTTTCAATAGGCATTATAGGTTAGTTTTGGTGCATTTCATTGTTATATAATCATGTTTTAGTGTTAATTAGATTATCATTCATTTTGTGGGAAAGTTCGGAATCTACGCTATTTCGATGGTTTTATGTAGATTCGTAGATCCGAGGCAAAGAACACGAGGAACGGAGCTAAGTAAGGCTAAGGAGAGACTTTGGAGAGCTTAAGGAAGAAGTCCCAAAGAGAATGGAACAACCTAAGGAGCAACGGAGAACGAAATCGAGGTCTAAGAGAGAAAACAAGGGCGAGTCGCGAAAGCTGTCCGCTCGGCGAGCTGAACTTGTAACGAACTTTCCGGAGGCCTCGGATGTCCGATCGACGCATATGAGCATGCGTTGGAAAGCTATTTCGAAGATCTACGTGATGGTGTTCTGTTGAATTTTCTCTGCCAGCGAATGCCTTTCCGCTGCAGCGAATCAAGTCAGCAACAACATGTGCGAGAAGGTGGCCGGCCTGAGCATGAGTCGCTGCCAGCGAATGGCATCTCGCTGCCAGCGATATTCGCTGGCAGCGACTGGAGTCAGCGGAAGCATGTCCAGGAGCAGCATGACTCGCTGCCAGCGAAAGGAAACTCGCTGCCAGCGAATGGAGTCGCTGCCAGCGGACGACTGGATTCGCTGCAGCGGATGTAAGCTCTCGCGGCAGCGAATGACGCCATTCGCTGCCAGCGGAAATTTTCGCTGCCAGCGGAATTTGACGCTGAATTAAATTTGGAAAGTCTATCTTCTATCTAGTTTGTTTAGGAAGTTTCTATCTAGTTTATCTATCTTTTACCTTATTTATGGAAGATATTAGACTTATAAATAGGATGTTCTAGGGTTAGTTTAATTAAGTTTAAATTAATTCCAAGTAGAGAAATCACCATTAAAGAGAAGAAAGTTTAGGTAAGCCATGTTTGGCTAATTTTGTAGTTTCCGCCTACACTTTCGAGACTTGGTTGGTGGTTTGTGAGTTTCTAATTCAAGTTATTTTTCCTCTTTAATTCTTTCAACTTCTTTGTGTGATATTGATTATGTTATTGATGTTATCTTGATTAGCTACCTTGATAATATTGATTTCTTGCTAGGATTTAATACTTTCGTATTTGTGTTATTTCCGTAGTAGCACGCATAAGATTGTGGATTCCGTGTTTGAAACATGATTATGTAGGGAGTTGACATATATCTTAAACATTGATTTACCGTGTTTAATTGGTGTTATTTATATGCTCAAGTTCTTGGGATTAATTGCTATCTCTTTGTTAAATCTTGACTGTGTTAAGGTTGCATTGAGGTGTAAGGGATTAATTGGACTCGTAGGACTTTTAATCTATTTAAACCAAGACGATAGGAATTCGTAGGAAAAGACAATAACTTGAAAAGGATTCGATGATCAATAAAACCAACCAAAGTCGAGAACTTGTAGGTGGAAACGCTTTTCTTCTATCCTTTATTTGCTTTTGTCAATATTATTTTCTTTTATTTTCATTCATAAAAATCTTTTCTTTTATATTGATAAATACACAATATTTAGAAATACTTGATTCTCTAGGGTTCGACCCCTTACTTGCCTACTATACTAGTTTGTTTGTTTGTGATTTATTTTTGGCGAGGTAAATCAACGACTTTCCCTCCGTCACTCGGCGTTTCCTCGGTGGTGCAAAGGTTGCTGGCTCCTCTAGTGATCTCAGCCGCCATCCTAGAGGGTTACCTTCTCGATCTGGAACCGTGTCTCCAGATCTGAGAACCTGAAAGGGAGTTCTTCTTCCTTTGGTTTTGTATAGTTGTTGTTCTTCGTTTCTTGTTCTAGACTTGCATATTCTGTACTTGGCTTTGTCCAAACCCCCTTGTATTCTTTCGATTATCATAGTGGATTAGGGCCGACTCTTGAGGCCCCGGGGATGTAGGATCGCGGATCCGAACCTCGTAAAACTCTTGTGTGTTGGTTCGATCTTTTGTCCTCTGTGCTTATCGATTGCATGTTTGCTTGTCTCGCTCAATACGAATCCCTACTTCCCTCTTCAAAGAGTGCATGCAGTGTTCATACCTACTTCCCTCTAGTTAGGGCTGTTACTTGAGCCGAGTAGCTCGGCTCGGGCTCAGCTCGGAAAAAGCTCGACTCGGACTCGCTCGAATTAAATATGAGCCAAGCTTGAGCAGAATTCTGAGCTCGAGCTCGGCTCGAGTAGCTCGCATAGCTCATTTTTTGGGTGAAATTACAGTTCTCCCCCTATGTTTTATTTAACCTCATGTAAATAGGTTTTATTTAACCCCTTGTAAATAGGGCGTATATCTCGTTTCGTAGGTGGAATTACAGCTCTGTCGCTAGGTTTTATTTAACCTCTTCTTCTAAAGAGTCTGTCGACCGCTTTGGCTTTTGGACTCCATTCACTTTGAATCACAGATCTACATTTCGTGAGTAGCTCGAGCTCGACTTGGTTCGACTCGAGAAAATGAGGCTCGAGCTCGAGCTCGGCTCGTTTGTAAACGAGACAAGCTTGAACACCCACTACTCGAGCTCGTTAGCTCGTATATCAGCCCTAAATCTAGTACGGGGTATTATTTAACTATGAACCGGCCGGTTAATCGAGCTTGGACGCAGATCGAGTTGATAGATCCAGCGGTCAAAGGCTCCTTATTTGAAAAGGGTAGTTCTTAATAATTTTGCACACACACAAGTCACAACAATAATTATTATTCTTACAGTACATCTATAAGACACACATACAACACTTTATTATTCTTACAATAGCCTCCCGTTGCTGTGTAGCAGAATATACTGTTAACTTTGTATTTGGTGAAATTGATGAACTAATTGATTGAGTATTTGAGAATGAAAACCAAAGAATTGGAAAATCAGATGAACTCCATTAGAGCAAGATACAAGCTCTCTGAGTTTGTTGGAGCTGTTACAACTGACTTGTTGGACCACTAATCCGGCCTTATTTATATTACAACGAATGGGCTTTTAGCTGTTGGCTCAAAGCTACGAAATCCTCAAACAAATAGAACGTGTGGCTAGAACATAAGACCCAAGCATAAGTCTATACATATACAATTCTGATTACAAAGCGAGTCGTTACATGTCCCCCTTCCTTGAAAGGGTAAATATACAAATAATGCATATAGGCAAGAGGTAACAAAAAAAAAAAAAAAAAAGTAAGACCATACCGAGAGTCTTACGTAAAAAGGGACAAAAGTGTTACCTACCACAAATTACTACCCACAGCATGCTTACCACTACGGCACTACCCCCAAGCTAATAGAGTGTACCAACAATAAGCTAGGTAACAAAATAAAATTGAATTAAGACTTAGCCCACTATCGAAAACACACAAGCAGCTTGGGGGAGAAAAAAGAGGCCCACACAACAAAAGCCCAATTCCGGGACTCACCACTCAAAGAATGAACCGATCCAATTCAAGACATGCAAAGCCGACGCCACAAAACACAAATTTTTCATGACAGCAAAACGCACCCAACAGCTCCTCAACTGCTTGCGACCTTCTTCACAGTGTAGTTTTTTTTATCTCTCACATCGGAGGATGATACACATACACCAGGTGTATGTTGGTGTATATTTTTTTCATGTGTAAAATTTTATAAAATTTATCCACTACTTTTAAAATTGTAAAAATTAACCCTAAAATTTTTCTTTAAAACTCTATTATACCCATATTATAAAGAATAAACCTTAAAATTTTCAATAACCACTAATGATACCCTAAATTTTAAATGGTGAACCCTAGAAAAATAAATTTTTTAAAAAAAAAAATTAGTGTATACATACACCAAGTGTATGTGTAGATTTGTCCTCTCACATCCTTCCTCATATCATCACGGAACCCACGCTTCCAGTTAGCCTCGTTGTTGAGGGAATGAAAGATTTGAATGAGATCAAAAGAGTCCCACATCGATAGTTTGAACAAACAAGTCTTAGTATATAAGCTAGTGGGTTACTCGTATTATTGTCAATTGATTTTAGGATGGAACCCCGCTTGACTCATGTGCTAGGCTATTAGCGCATGGACGTACGTGTGCACACGACCCCCCGATAATATTAAAAAAAAATAAAAAATTAACGTGTCGTGTCGGATACCCGACAAGGAAAATATGCCGATCTGAACACGACACGATTATTATCGTGTTTTACCGTCTCGTGTTTTTTCGTATCGTTTTGTTGCGGTTTCGTGTCGTTTCAACCATGTCATATTTTTCTGCACAACCCTAGTTAGGCTATAGGGTGGTTTCACCTTGGTGGTATTTCAAAATTGTGGTTTTTTATTTAGTGGTATTGCAAAGTGTGGAGATAGGACGTGTTACACATGTATGTCCTTTGTGATTGTATTTTGTGTGGTGGAAATTTGAGTGGGGTGTAGTCTAGGTGTGAGGATGAACCTTAGTGGATGGTAGCAAGTCTCTGTCCTTCTACCGTAAGACCCTTGTTTGGTTTTATACTTTTATGTCTTTATGTAACTACTCCCCTTTTAAGCCATCCATCTATCTATTTACGAATTACCACATACAAAAAGCAAGACGTTAAGACCACAAGTTTTTTTTATAAGGAGGGTAATTTGGTCATTTGATGTAAAGCCAAACACGGCTATAAAAGGAGGAAGATAATCCTCTCAAGTCCAGCACCGTCCCGACGCCGCCAAGACCTCGTAAAGGTCCACCTTTACCCACTCCTCTCTCGTCCCAGGCCAAGAACGCCTTGTTTTCGACACCGACGAAGCCAAACGCATCTCCGGCTAGCATCGACACCATCCCGCTCGGTGAGCTTCCCCTACACCTCATTTGATTTTGTTGTGCACTTGAACCTTGGTGCTAAATTCGTTGATCGCTGCTTGAAATTGATCTACTCGTATATTTTTCAGATTATTATTTACAAAGAAGATACATTCTACAACAGCAGCTACCAACAATGAAGAGCGGCATTCGCTTATCATCAATAGCAGTTTTGATATTGATTTCCCTTATTTTTTTTTCATTTTCTGAGGAAGCGTTTGGATCTGACAACTACTCGAAAGGTCGAAGGAAATGCAACAAAATTATTTGTCCGCAAGATTGTATAATTCAGTTTCACAATAGTGTGGCTATTGTGAAAATAACAATTAATGTGAATGTTCCACCCAGCTCACCACCAGGTCCGAGCACAGAAGCTTCTACCCAACCTTCTATGGCCACGCCGACTCCCCCCCCTCATCCTTTCCAGTCGTCCTGAGGTACTCCACACGTTCCTCTTCGACGACCTGTTCCGTCGCGCGCCTCTCGCCCTCACCAGCATATTGGCTTGCCGCCTCCTTTCCCACCGTCACTTGCCTCCAGCCCTTGCCTGCTGCGTCTCCCCGCCCACGCCCACCGCCTCGCCGCCTTGTCGCCAGCGGTGGTCTTCGACCACCCGCTACCGCCTACCTACGGGAGCCACTCCTCGTCAGCCTTGTTCCGTCCTCAAGCGCCGTCGGCTTACCCTGGTTGTGCTTGCTGGAGGGGAAGCCCTCATGCGTTGGTTCAACGGTAGATTTGTTTTTACCAAAAAAAAAAAAGAAAAGAAAAGATCGACAAGTTAGGGAAAAAAAAAGGGGAGGGGGGGTATGTGAGCCTTATTGGTACGTTTTCTAACCGCTCTCTAGCAGATCTCTTAGCCTGTGTATTGTTGCTGTTTATTTATTCTTGCCCCATCTTATATGTTATCTCTATTTTGGTTTCCCTTGTGGTTGCCGTTACGATCTTATTATCGTCCTTGAGGGTGTGAGATGGGGTTTTGGGATTTGTTTTGACAATGATTTGATTGGAGTTTTGGTATGCGGGTTAGTGTACTTTGATTTTCTTACTGTGGTACAAGTTTCATGTGAACGGTGATTGGTTTGGCGAGCTTGTTGACGTCGTGGAAATGCGACGATGTTTGTTGATTATGCAAAGAGTCCGTGTTGAGGTGTCCGCTAGTGATCACAAAGTTCTCTGTGTGCGTCTTTCATTTTCTTGATCGATCGTTGGTTCTGCTAGCTTGTTGATTACAGTGTAGATGGCTTGTACTTTATTTTTGTGTTTTCAATTCAGTTATTTGCTTCCTGTTATTTTCTTTCCGTCATTTGCTTATGTTATTTGCTTCAGGTTGTACATGATGGTTAGTCCATCTCCCGCCTTGTTTGGCCTCTCGGTTTCTCTAGGCCTGTCTAGAGAATCGAATTTCTTTCCTTATATATACAAAAAAAAAATTATTGTGAATGTGTCCCATATATATAAATGAATTTGATATGTTTATTTAGTTTTCACCATTTTTTATGTTGTATTAGATTCGTGATGGCATAATGAAGGGAGCGATAACACAATAGGTTCTTAGTATTGCCTGGTATGAATTTGTACACCGAGACATTGGGTTCGTAAGAGAGCTAATTTGAGGGAATTATTTTCACGGTTTTCGGAAAAATAGCTTTAAAAAACTCTATATAATTTGTCATGTCTAATAATAATGTATTCTTTTAATCTAACCACAAAGGCTAGAATTTCATCTAGGCGCACCAATCAAGCCGGCCCTAAGTCGTGGATTAGCTTTGATACAAGATTTGAGAGAATTGTTTTCACATGTGAGCATATGACAATTAAAAATAAATAATTAATATAAATTGATATGATATCGAAATGGTAAGCTCTTAATACATATGAATATGATCGATCGAATATGAGCATTAATCACGAGCATTGTTTTCGCTGGCAGGCATGCAAATGCAAAGTACTCCGACTAGTTAACGTTGTAGGTAGCTATCTTGTAGGGGTCCATGTCCATATATATATATATATATATATATATATGATCGAATATGAGCATTAATCACGTCCCCATAAAGTAAACACATGAAGATAGGGAGGGAATGGATCAGAACAAACCACGTCGGTTTTAAGATAGATAGATCGATCGGACACATTGTCTTGATGTAAAAGATGTGTGATGCATGTGCAATCAGTGGCGGATCCTGAATGGTTTAGTTGAGGGGCGAAAAATTAATCTCTAATTTTTTTTCCCGAAAAAATCATCAATATTTAAAGTTTTCGGGTTTAATTATAGTATTAAGTTATGAAGTTTAACAAATGATTAGTACGATAGAAGTGTATTAATTTAACAAATGATGTGAAAAATAATTTATATCGTTTTAGTCTTGAAGCTAGCGTTCATAATTTTTTACTCAGTTATCGGATTTGAGCTTATAATATATCAAATCGAAGCTATCGACGAGAGGAATATGTATACTAAATTTTATTTTTGATTGGGGGCGACTGCCATCCCCGATCCTTTAAAGGATCCGCCCCTGTGTGCAATTGCAGCGCTACATCAAATGTACAATACTATAGAGTATACAATATGTATATAACATTGCAATTGTAGTTCCTAATTAGCTTGCTCTTCACATGGGTTGCCTTTTTACATCAATTTGGCATATATGCTATGGAGTATATATGGGTTGTTATTTCTTACCCTTCTCATCAAACAAAGTTAGTGTGTGGTTGAGTCATATCCGGCCGGTGTTCTAAAATTCGGGCTTGGCGGTCATTCCTCGTCCCAAAATAGGCCTAGACGGGTTGTACTTGGCGGGGCTATCCTTGGCGGCCGTGAAACATCCCCTTGGCGGACGCGGGACGGGGCTTGGCGGACACGGGATGGTCTTGGCAGCTTGGTGGAAAGAAGGATTACAAAAGTGTCATAACGTGATTAATTTATTTTAATTCACTCTTCAGCCTTTTAATTCGCTTTCTCCGTCTTGAACTCTTGATCAGTCTTTTTTTTTTTTTTTTTTTTTGACGCAGAATAAAAATTAGGTTGGGTCGGCCGCAGCAGGACTCCTTCCTAGCGCATCCTTGCGGATGAGAGCACAGAGCTCTGGATCGTCGTCGTAGCAGGCGTCGGCAGGGGAAGCATGTGCACTGCGCGCGAGATAGTCAGCCACTGCATTCGATTCCCTGAAAATATGACGGATAGCTACATAAGAAAAAGACGAAGTATCTAACAGAATATCAGATTGTAGGAGCTCGATATTCCAGGGGCACTTCCAGTCCCCTAGCAGAGCTTTAATAACCAGAAGGTTATCGCCCTCGATCAGGAGGTTACGAATATTCAGCTGTTTAGCCCGAAGGATTCCCATTTTTAGACCGAGGTTCTCGGCAAAAACAACTGAGACGTTGATGCACGAGTTTCGCCCCATGGCAACCACTCGGCCGCACCAGTCCCTAATGACGAAACCGTAAGAAGCCGAAATACCCGCTCTTACAGAACCGTCAAAGTTAAGCTTGTAGCAGTCCATCGATGGTTTATCCCAAAGGCCCGAACGACTTCGACCCTTACCCTTGGCTGCGGTTGACGTAAAGCGACAGCCTGGATGGATTACCTTAGGAGGCAAAGGCGTACCTGAAGATGACTCAGCGTCAAGCAGTTTCGATTGTTTCCAACATTGTGTAAAAGTAGTATGGAAAATTTCCATTTCAGTAATGGATACTTTCGTCGTGTGGTCAAAAGCCAGTTGGTTCCTAAAGAACCAGATAGTCCACCACGCACATGCCAAAGGGCCGAAAAGTTCCTTGCCCACCACCCGCCTTGATCAGTCTTGATTCTTGCGACAACCGTACATTCTTTCCATAATGAAATAAATAAAAAAATAAAATAAAATACCGAGTAAAAGATTAATAGCACGTATTTTTTCCTTTCAATAAGTTAAATGACTAACGAACCATTGTAATTTGATTAAAAATACATGTAGTCCCAACTCTCTAGTCTTAGCTTAATTTTTTTCCTTTAATTAGTTGCATTTCGATATAATAATAAGTTATACAATTAGAAAAGGTAATATAATTTATATTTATTTAATTTTTAACCTAAAAATTATAATTATGATAGTCACAAAGCATGGAACAAAAATACTGGCAGAACCCAATAATATCTGGGTAACTTTAATCAGATATAAATACCTGCTTTCTGCAAGTATTTTCGAGTACAAACGTTCGATTTGAACTCCAGGAGGATTCACAAATGCGGTTGTGGTGTGTTCTCTTTGTTTTTTCCTTGGCCAGGACCAATTGCAAAGGGATATGCCTTTGTTTTTCCGACTCCAGGAGGATTCACAAATGCAAATTGCATCCAAGAGAGCTGCTGAAATTACAGCAACTGTTGCACAACTCGGCATCACACCAAAAGTTCGATTTGAACTCAATTTTAGTTTCGTGCTGATTAAGGGAGCTTTTGCTGGATTTTCTGCTGAGAACTGCCATATAATTTGTGAGGACAACATCGTTTTCTGATCCTTTTCTTGAGCTGATGGGCTGCTTGATTTCAAGGAAACATTTCTGAAAGGCTTCACTACTACTCTCTCTTACGCTGATTTGAAGAATTGCTCAATGGTGCCTGATTCTTTAGTGAGTTTCCTCTTCCCTCACTCTTTATCATTCGCTACTTTGGGGACAAAGTAGATTTTAAGCATGGGGTTGGGGTAACTCACTTGTAATTCTAGTGTAACTCCGTTTTTGCATTTTTTTTTTTCTTTCGTTTCCTTTTCATGTGCATTTCATAAATTGCATTTCATTTGCATATAGATGTATTGAGATGAACCCTTGCTTTAAAAAATCCTTGCTCTTCTTGAAGAACATGTCATTTCATTGATTGAAATTGGTTGATGATATCCTCTAAGGCATGTTAAACAGCATGTGATGATTTGGATTATTGGGTTTATGTTCTAATTCTTTCAAAACTAATCATTGCTTGAGACTTGTTGAGATTGAAATTCTGAGACAAAAGTTGTGAGCTTCTGAGTCTAGGACTGACATCCATGAGTCCTCTTTCATTTGTGTGTGAATTGCTCATCTTGATTGCTTTATCTTCAGAACTTGCGTTAGAACCTCTCGAGACCACATATATGACTTGTGTGCATTGCATAAACATGATTGAGGCAACTTTTGTTAGCCTATTATTCCCTTCCTACCCTATTATGATATCCTTTGCATGAAGCCCGTTGAGCCTAATAGCCTATTCATTTGTAGCTCCATAAGATTATCCCTAAGCCTATTTTAGCCTCGTTTACCCATTCGGGAAGTAGGATGAAATAGATTTATCTATAGTTTTGTGGACAAGAAGGAATATGTGCTTTGAGTGATTTATGTATTGAGTGGAGGATTTGTGCTTCAAATGTAAGTTTCTTGTGATGAAGAAATAAAAGAAAGAAAGAAAAAAAGAAAAAAAGTGAAAAAAAAGGAAAAAAATAGAAAAGAAAAAGAAAAAAAGAGAATAAATTCTTCTTCATCACTAGAGAATATTTTGTAAAAAGGGAATGGGTTATCAAAAGTTGTGAGTCTTGAGCTTATTTGATTATGTGATGTGGTTGTTGTGAGAAATTTTGTATGTGTTGAAAAAGAAGATGAATTGTGGTTGAAGTTTAGGAAGTAGTTCTATTTCCCGGATTTAGCACCACATAGCCAAAGAATCCATACCCTCCGTTTCTTACCTTGACCCCATTACAACCAATGAAAAGACCTCATGATTTATGTTTATGTGCATAGTCCAAGTGGTGGAGAGTTAGGACGCTAATTCAAGCTTATGGTAGACGAGTCTTCAAGATTTGAGCTAGAGCGAAACTTTTATACCTTAGACACATGAGAGAGTGTTCCACAAAAATATGTCCTATGTGAGGTCTTGGAATTGATGTCTTAGCTTGTCTCTTGTATGATTTGCTTGTCTTGTTTTGAACCCGATGTCTAGATCTAAATGGGCAAACACATTGCTTGGATAGAAGCCGAAATCTTTCTTGTGAATATTTACACTTGTTCTTGCTTGAGGACAAGCAAGGTTTAAGGATGGGGTGATTTGATAGCATCTATTTTAGTCATATTTTAGGCATACATTTACATATTAGTTTAGGTCATTTTTATGCATTTTTTATCATATTTTATGCTTTATTTATTTTATTTTGTATTTTCGGAGTCTACACCTAGTTTTTATTCGTTTCAGGCATTTTGAGCAAATATTGAGGAAAATTAAGCTTTAATATGAAGCGGCGATCATATTGGATGGACCCGAGGAGCGAATGGCGGAAGTTGCTGAAGTTGAGGCTGTTTTGCGGAGTTAAATATATAATTGGGCATTGGGCTAGATTTTAATTAATTAATTTCCTGGGCCAAAATTTTAATTTTTAATAAAGTTAATTATATACTCCCGTTGTTTGGAGAAACCAGGAGTTCGGACTTGGTAGGTTTTGCCGCACAACACAGGCTTCGACCGATCACTTTTTAGGTTTAGTTTCGTTCTTTGTTTTTGATGGTATAAGCTTTGGATCGAGGACGGAAATTTCGGTTTGCATTCTATTCTAAACTTTGATCTATTTCTGTCTATAATCTAGTTCATTGTTTATTTTATTATGCTTTTCTAATTTCTCCGTTCTAGGGTTAGGGCGATCCAAACGATGATTTGGTAGTGTTGAGATTGATATTCGTTTGTCTGATTATTGTTAGATTTAATCCTATTGCGCCAGCCCTAATTGATGAAAATTGGTTAGAACTGATGTAGGGTTTGAAATCGAAAGACTAAAACCCTAAGTTAGAATTTAGATGGTGAATTTAGGCCGAAAAGCTATTGGATCCATCGGAACCATAGGATTAAACTTGAAGCTTGATTATCGAAAGAGAATCGAATCTTCTTGAGGATCCCTAGATTGTCATAGATATTTTAGATGATTTTGATATTAATCGATACCGAAAGGCGACGTTGATATGATTATCATCTAGAATTCTAAGAACTTAAAGGGTCTAAATTGGTTGCTTGAGTCCGAAAGGTGATTGTTAACCAATTTAGACACATTCGCTTTGATTCCGAAAGGAGATTTGCGATTACCTTAGACAATCTACCTTTAGCAAACTCAGACAATGTGACACGGATATCAATATTAATCTACTAAAGTGTCGTTGTGGTGATCCTTACCCTTGATTTGCCTTATATCCATTGTTTAATACCTATTTTTGCATAGTTGTTTCTCATTAGTTGGTTACTTTCTCTATCCATATAAACATTTCACCTTTATTTTCTTGGCTTAGTTAAATCTGTTTGAATTGGCAATCGATACCACATAGTCCTTGTGGATACGACACTCGATATACTACAACTGAACCTCATACACTTGTGGGTGTAGGTTTTAGCCTATCAAGTTTTTGGCGCCGTTGCCGGGGACTATTGTTAGTATTGATTGTTTATTTTGAATTGATTTTCTAAGTCTTTCTTTTGCTTCTGATTTCTTTTCTTTTTGTTTTTTATTTTAAGGTTGTGCTCTCATCATGAATTTTGTTTATTATTGTGAGTTTTGTGGAGCTTTTGATCATGTAGCTAGTGATTGCCTGATGTTGTTTGGGAATGAACAAGAGGTGTACTACTCGTTGCATCCTCACCTTTCTTACCAGAGGGATATCACCGAGGGATACGCACCGCCTGGGTGTCGAGATCAAGCTTCAGAAAATTCACAAAAATCGTCCAAGTTGATTTATATGGAAGACTACTTCACTTTCTTGGAAACCCACCTCTCAAATATCCAAGTTGTTTTTGAGGATGAGATGTTGCGGATCCAAGAGGCTCAACAAATAAATGTTCCATGTTTTCCCAAAGTTTTCTGTGTTGAAGGTGAGGTTAGTGACAATGACGATTGCACTATCGTCTTTCTTGACATGGAGGTTTTTGAAGACATGGAGATTTTAGAGCACGAGGAATGGGTTCCATTTTTCGAGTTTAGTGAAGATACAAAGGGACGATACTCTAAGAAGAGGGGGAGCAAATGCTTAAGGAGCTTGAACTTCAACGGGTCTCTACTTTTCCGCTCCGAAAAGACTCTGCTTGATGGATGGGTCGAGCCATGGACCATCCATTCGGGAAGGTTCAAACGCTTTCGAGGTAGCCAAGGTGAGTTATTATTTATTTTATTCTAAATAAAGGTATTTTTTTTGTTAATTAAGAATAAGATTATATATATTATATTTCTGTCTAAAAAAAAGTAAAACGGGAGAACTAGATCCACTCGGTCGAGTGAAATTTCAGCTGGGCCCGAGTGGATTCTAGAAAGAATGGCAGTATCGACACTCGGTCGAGTATGTTGTTCACTCGGTCGAGTGAAATTTTCTATAAAAAAAAATCGAAAATGAAAATAATAGAGAGAGACGCGTTCTCCTCCCGTCTCTGCTGTTCTTCTGGCCTCCCTCAATCTTCTCGTTCGCCTGGCCGCCGTCATCTCCAGCAGCACCCAAAGCCGGCGCTGCGCCCCTCCACCAGGTAATCTCCCTTCCTCTCGCTTGAGCCGCCTACTCGTCTCCTTCTCCTCGAGTCCTCGACTGCTCCGTCGGAACCCTAAGTCGGCGCTGCCTCACCAGCCCCTGCTCTCTCTCACCGTCAGCCTTACCCCAGCGTTTCCCTTATTGGCTCACCATCTCTTCACTGCTGCGTGCCGAAGCCGTAGCCCGGACATCATCACGCAGCTCCTTGATCTTCCGTTCGATGTCCGCTGCTCACCACCACTGGGAGATCTTACCTCTGCTGCTACTCTCGGCTTGGTGTCGAATTCGGCTTAATCGGCCCCAGTTCCACTCGACCTAGCTGCAACTCCACTTTGATTTTGATTCCGGTCGGGTAAGTGCAGGAATACATCTCAATTTCAATTTCTGTATTGTTTGATTGAGGAGATTTTATTGAATTTGATAGGTCGTTTTGGTAGCCTTTGGATTGTTCATATTATGTTTATGCTTTGTTGTGTTGAACATGTGCTTGAAAAGCTGAACTGTTGATGATTTGCTCAGTTTCAACATTGATCTCTGGCTGATAGATGTGTTTCCTGTTTGGAATGTTCAAGTGTTGCTTGCGATTAGCCTAAGTATGGGGAGTAGATGCTACGATTTTCTGGCTCTTGATCATCCTCCTTGACTAAACTTGTTGTACATGGTGCTTCCACTAAGTCTGTTTGCTCTTGAGTCGGTTAGCTCTTGCTTTAATTGAGGTGACTTGTTGATTTTGAGACTCCTACACTTGACCTTCCTATGACTGATTGGAATTTTCATGATCACATTTGAAATCAGCATAGTTGGTATTGGAAATCTTGTGATTAACTCCTCCGGTGATTCGTTTCATGGTGCTTTCGGATTAAATTAGAAGTGAAACTTGACTCAATTTTCATGCTAAACTTGAACACTTTAGCTCCTGATTTTGGTGGGGAAAGTTTTCACTTATTAGAAGTGGTGGCTACTGAATTGTTTGATGACACTTGTTATCTTCCTGCTTGTTTATTGCTCTCTGAAATCACTGAAAATTCTATGTTTTTAATTCGACATAAGTGATTGAGCATGTGCTATTGGGGCTGCTTTCAATTGTTGTGGACTTTGTTGTTGTTCTTTGTTCTTTGATGGTTTATTTTCGTGGATGTTGGAATGTGTGCGGTTGTGGTGTGTTCTCTTTGTTTTTTCCTTGGCCAGGACCAATTGCAAAGGGATATGCCTTTGTTTTTCCGACTCCAGGAGGATTCACAAATGCAAATTGCATCCAAGAGAGCTGCTGAAATTTCAGCAACTGTTGCATAACTCGGCATCACACCAAAAGTTCGATTTGAACTCAATTTTAGTTTCGTGCTGATTAAGGGAGCTTTTGCTGGATTTTCTGCTGAGAACTGCCATATAATTTGTGAGGACAACATCGTTTTCTGATCCTTTTCTTGAGCTGATGGGCTGCTTGATTTCAAGGAAACATTTCTGAAAGGCTTCACTACTACTCTCTCTTACGCTGATTTGAAGAATTGCTCAATGGTGCCTGATTCTTTAGTGAGTTTCCTCTTCCCTCACTCTTTATCATTCGCTACTTTGGGGACAAAGTAGATTTTAAGCATGGGGTTGGGGTAACTCACTTGTAATTCTAGTGTAACTCCGTTTTTGCATTTTTTTTTTTCTTTCGTTTCCTTTTCATGTGCATTTCATACATTGCATTTCATTTGCATATAGATGTATTAAGATGAACCCTTGCTTTAAAAAATCCTTGCTCTTCTTGAAGAACATGTCATTTCATTGATTGAAATTGGTTGATGATATCCTCTAAGGCATGTTAAACAGCATGTGATGATTTGGATTATTGGGTTTATGTTCTAATTCTTTCAAAACTAATCATTGCTTGAGACTTGTTGAGATTGAAATTCTGAGACAAAAGTTGTGAGCTTCTGAGCCTAGGACTGACATCCATGAGTCCTCTTTCATTTGTGTGTGAATTGCTCATCTTGATTGCTTTATCTTCAGAACTTGCGTTAGAACCTCTCGAGACCACATATATGACTTGTGTGCATTGCATAAACATGATTGAGGCAACTTTTGTTAGCCTATTATTCCCTTCCTACCCTATTATGATATCCTTTGCTTGAAGCCCGTTGAGCCTAATAGCCTATTCATTTGTAGCTCCATAAGATTATCCCTAAGCCTATTTTAGCCTCGTTTACCCATTCGGGAAGTAGGATGAAATAGATTTATTTATAGTTTTGTGGACATGAAGGAATATGTGCTTTGAGTGATTTATGTATTGAGTGGAGGATTTGTGCTTCAAATGTAAGTTTCTTGTGATGAAGAAATAAAAGAAAGAAAGAAAGAAAGAAAAAAAGTGAAAAAAAGGAAAAAAAAATAGAAAAGAAAAAGAAAAAAAAAGAATAAATTCTTCTTCATCACTAGAGAATATTTTGTAAAAAGGGAATGGGTTATCAAAAGTTGTGAGTCTTGAGCTTATTTGATTATGTGATGTGGTTGTTGTGAGAAATTTTGTATGTGTTGAAAAAGAAGATGAATTGTGGTTGAAGTTTAGGAAGTAGTTCTATTTCCCGGATTTAGCACCACATAGCCAAAGAATCCATACCCTCCGTTTCTTACCTTGGCCCCATTACAACCCATGAAAAGACCTCATGATTTATGTTTATGTGCATAGTCCAAGTGATGGAGAGTTAGGACGCTAATTCAAGCTTATGGTAGACGAGTCTTCAAGATTTGAGCTAGAGCGAAACTTTTATACCTTAGACACATGAGAGAGTGTTCCACAATAATATGTCCTATGTGAGGTCTTGGAATTGATGTCTTAGCTTGTCTCTTGTATGATTTGCTTGTCTTGTTTTGAACCCGATGTCTATATCTAAATGGGCAAACACATTGCTTGGATAGAAGCCGAAATCTTTCTTGTGATAAAACCAGAAGATCGATAGAGAAATCGATCTCTAGAACCCTAGATCTCAGAAGACGATGAGAGCGGCCACCCAGGAGGACGTTGGAGCTCGATCCACCTTCCAGAGAAGCCACCAACAACCTTTCTTCTCCGAGCGCTCAAGAACCGACGGCAAGAGAAGGAGAGAAAGCTCCAAACCCTAGAAACCCTAATCGGCGCAAAAGAGAGCGTTTGTGAGGAGAGAGAGAGAGAATAGAAGCTGAAGTATCCAGCTCTCAAGGGGAAGCGAGCTTTTATAGCTAGGTCAAAGGCCAACACCAAAACGCAGCGCTCCATATGAAGAGAGGTAGGGTTTGGGCTCTGCGTCTCTAGGCTACCAGCTCATCCGAGCTCCAAGATCCTTGGGCCAAGTAATGGGTTGAAGCCCAATACCAGGTAAGTTCACTTCTTCCCTTATCATACCTTATACATGATATATGCATATAGTATAATTTATACATATATATGTTAAACCCCGCTATAGTATAGTCTCGTTAGAGGATCAAGCCTATAAAAGGCTCAATACGACTCAGTCGAGACGTATAACTATAGTGCAACATATATGTATAATATATACTATAATATACCTGTATAAACATCATACACACATACATGTCCAAACAAACATACTACCTCCGTTCGGAAAAACTTGACACTTTACTATTCATGCACGTTTTTTTAGGAGATAAAAACTATATAAAATATCTATTTTTTTAATAATTTTTTTAACAACTTCGTAGTTATTATTAATAAGTATAAACTTGTTAAAAAAATTATAAAAAAATGAATATTTTATATAGTTTTTTATCGTTTTAAAAAAGCGTGCATGAATAGTAAACGACAAGTTTTGCCGAACGGAGGGAGAATAAAACAATATTACATGCCAAAGGAAAACTTAGGAAAGTAAACACATATCATTACAGTTATTTATTTTCCGCATATTTACTTTTGAGTTTCGCAAGGTTCTTTAACCAGTTCATGGAGAATTGACAAGACCTTGAGTTCAATTACAAGACCTTGAAACTCATTTTATGGCCTTGACATTGGGACTGCGAAAATCGGTCTACTCTATTCAAACCCCCCACCTCCCTAAGTATTGTTTATTACTTTGTTTTACGCGACTCTTGAATCATTTTGTTCGGGAACGGGTTGCCAACAAGTCACTTCATGTGGCATTTGTCTCAAAAGATCGGCTTGCTGATTCCCTGATTAAACCATTGTCACCGACAACCTTTGTTCGAAATCGTTCCTACCTCTGTTTACGACAGTTAGAACGAGGGGGAGTAATGAGCCACACATCACTTCTTATTAGACCTGTCAAAACACAACCCGATCCGGTCGACCCGACCCGACCGTCCGGAAAATTTGTGACCCGAACCTGGAAATTTTGACCCGGAATTTTTTTTCGACCCGAACCCGAAAAATCGGAAATTTTCCGGGTCATCTGGGTTTCGACCCGGTGACCCGATTGACCCGGTAATTTTGACCCGATTTTACCCGATTGACCCGGTTGATTTTTAATTAAATATAATTAATTTTTTATATATAATTAAAATTTATTGCAAAATTGTCAAATCATGATTTTTTTAATTTAAAATGGGAAAAATTGACAAACCCGAAATCGACCCGAAACCCGGTCAAACCCGGGTTCTAGTCAACCCGGAAATACCCGGGATCTGTTTTACCCAGGACCCGTTTTACCTGAGACCCGAAGTGACCCGACCCGAATGACCTGTTTGACAGGTCTGCTTCTTATAGTTCTACAACCCAAACTAAACAGGACAACAAGGCCCATTGCATCTCAGCAACCCAACAATCTAGCCTATGAAAGGCCCATAGCTGTGTTATTTGTACACAGAAATCTCTAGAAAACTAGAACAGTAGCCCTATCTTCTAGCTGAGCTCCTTGAGATATACAAGACCATTAGCAACAAAGAGTCACACGAATCAAAACTCATTTCAACCACATCATCAACTATTCCCGCCACGTCAGCTTTCCACTAAATTTTCAGCTTTTTACATTTTTCATCCACAACAGAGAGTCGCGCGAATCAAAACTCACTTTACACTTTTTTATACAGTATTTATTAAGCTAAATGTTAATTTATTTTACTTAAATTTTTTTGTTAATGATATTATTAATATATACATATCATTAAAATAAAAAGGCATACAATTAAATTTAGAATTTTTTTATTAACTTGATATACTGAATCTTTAACATATACTGTAGTAATCTTAGCAAAAAAAAAATTCCAAACATATGCAAAATGGGTGTCATTGAATAGAGAAAAATAAATCATATTCAAAAGTAATTTTTTTTTCTAAAAAATAAATTATTTAACGAATAAATAGGGGTTTTAATTTAATTAAAACTCCTCGCCATGTGGCGTGTTCCGATTGGGTAGCATAAATCAAAACAAAACAAAAATAATGGGATGATCCGACTCTCCCAATTGATTCAATTCCCCCGAGTCAAACTCTCTCTCTCCTCCCTCTTTCCAAAAGTGCTGACATGGACCTTGGTTTTGATCCGTGCGGATCTCCGATGCTAATGGTCTAAGCTCGCTCTTGTATTGTCAAAGTGGTGAAATGAAATACACAAATCCCTAAACCCTAGTGACTTTGGCAAGGAACATTGATTGTTCCTCATATTTTCATCTTGATATTATTGCTTATGTTTTGCTTGATATTACATTGATAGCTTACTCTTCACCCGAATTCACCTCTAGTGAGAAGTGATTAATTTGGTTATGAAGTTGTCCGGTTTTTCGTACAGTTTGGTTTTTCGTACAGTTTGGCCTCGATAGAACACCGCCTCTCCAGGGTTCAGTACACACAATTCGGTACAAATTGTACTTCGAGAAAGACCGAAAAGCTAACCGGGTGACTCGAAACCCTCCCGAAATAAAAAATACCGACCCGGTTTAGTTGGGTTATGCTTTGTATTAGGGGTGGGCGCGGGACGGGACGGGACGGGATGGAGGTCGTCCCGCGTCCCGTCCCGCGTTATTTTTGCGGGACGGGACCGGGACGGGATTCACACTATTTTTTTGAATCCCGCACGGGCCTTGTCCCTCACGGGACGGGACGGGACCGGGACGGGACGGGCCTCATCCCTCAAATAAAAAAGATTATAACAAATAAAAAAAATTCTATATATTTTGCGATTTTAAAAACGTAACACATATAGATCTATATTTTTTTATATTTTACGGGTTCTCCTATATATGTCTGTGTGTATATATACACCGATACATAGCATTAGTATATATTACAGTGCATATATGTTGTTTTTTCATCTAAACAGTGTGTATATATCCATGTAAACATTGTATATAGTAAATACTGTAATCTAATACACATGTAAACATTGTATATGATATACTGTAATAACGTAATTGATAGATTACATAGGTTTCATATTGTATAGTGGGCTAAAAGTCCGTTAAGGCCCAATACCTGTGTAACCTATATATATGTTATATCAATGAATGGAAACCCGCGAGGAGGACTTTACATCAATTCCGCTATTCTACATGGTATCATAGCCTTTTCTTCCTAACGGAACCCTAAATTGATCCTCCCTCTTCCTCCGACCTTCCTCCTCACCGCCGCCTCTCCGGCCCCTGCTCTCGACAACCCCTCGCACAGCGACACCGCCGCCTTCTCCCTCTCCAAGGCCACCGTCGCCGGATCCACCATCCTCGGATCCCCTGCACCGCCACCCTTCCCCCTCCCTCTCTCGGCCAGCGTCGTCCCCAGGCGCGCCCGCGCCAGGTTCAACGCGCCCGCGCCGGGTTCAACGCGCCCACGCCAGCCCCGACGCGCCCGCGCCGTCCCCCACGCGCCCAAGCCGTCCTCAACGCGCCCGCGCCAGGCCACCCTCCCGCGTCGTCCCCATGCACCCATACTCTACCCCTCGACATGCCGGCCCTCACGCCTGTCTGACATCGCCTGATCCAGGCTATGTTCCGCCAGCTCTGCATCACGCCTTCTCCTCTACGCAGCAGACATCTTCAGATTCTTCTTGGTACATGGACACTGGTGCCACCTCTCACATGACGAACTCCTCAGGTAACCTCTCCTCTATTTCTTTTAAGGGCCCTGCCCCCTCTATTATCGTCGGAAATGGTGGTCGTCTTGCTACTTCGGGTATTGGCCACGCCAATTTACAGACCCCAACCCACCCACTACACCTCAACAATGTCCTTATTGCCCCAAAGATTGTCAAAAACCTTATCTCTCTCCGTCGGTTCACTACTGACAACAACGTTTCCCTTACGTTTGATCCCTATGGTTTCTCTGTGAACGATCTTACTACGGGGGTTACTCGCATGCGATGTAACAGCACCGGGGAGCTCTACCCTGTCACACCACCTCCTGCGTCCCGTCAATCGTGTCCGGTCGCCCTCTCGGCATCGTCGTCCAGCCTCTGGCATGCACGTCTGGGCCATCCCAGCGCTGCCGTTTTAGATGTCCTCCGTTCCCAGAACCTTGTCACATGTACTAAAGACCCACGCTCTGCTTTATGCTCTTCCTGCCAACTAGGCAAACATGCCAGGCTGCCGTTTCAACGGTCTTTGACCTCTACCCTTGCTCCATTTGATATCATTCACAGCGACATTTGGACCTCTCCCGTGCCTAGCAAGGAGGGTCACAAGTACTACCTCTTGTTTCTGGATGATTACACTCATTACTTATGGGTCTTCCCGTTGCATTTCAAGTCCCAAGTGTTTCCTATTTTTGCCAGATTCCATACCTACATCAAAACACAATTCCACATGTCCATCAAATGTTTCCAGTGTGACAATGGTCGTGAGTTTGACAACAGAGACTTTCACTCCTTCTTTGCCGCAAATGGGATCTCATATCGCTTGTCTTGCCCCTATACTTCTCAGCAGAATGGCAAGGCAGAAAGAATCATCAGAACCATCACCAACATGATGCGCTCTCTCCTCTTCCACGCATCTATTCCCCTTCCCTATTGGCCTCATGCCTTATCCACCACATGTTATCTCCTAAACATTCTCCCTTCCACTACCATACAAAATCGCTCGCCGGCTCAGACTCTTTATTACGCCGAGCCTAGGTATGATCACTTCGTACCTTTGGTTGCTTATGCTTCCCTAATCAGTCATCCACTGCCCCCCACAAGCTTCACCCTCGTTCCACCCCTTGTGTCTTTCTTGGCTACCCGTCTGATCATCGCGGTTACATTTGCCTCGATATCAAGACTCACAAGATCATTCTCTCTCGTCATGTCACCTTTGATGAGTCGCGATTTCCCTTCGCGTCTCCCACACCCCCTGTGTCGTCCACGGAGTCTGAGTCGCCTTTCCCTCACTTCATTCTTCCCCAGAGCTCTCCCGGTGCTCCTGCGTCTCCCCCTCCCCCACCTCCCCCGCCACCATCCATCACCAGACCTCACACCCGCAGCGTCTCCGGTGTCTTTAGGCCCCGACATATCGTCTCCATGACCGCCGACCATCACCCCGCTATACACCCCACCTCCCCTCCACCTACATCAGCGCCTCCCCTACGCGCGGCGCCCGCCGCAACCCACTTTGCAGCACCCGCGCCGCCAGCGCTCAGTACACGGCTCCAGGTTGGCGTGCCCGCGTCCCCTGCTGCCACGCCCGCGTCCTTCGCCTCTCCTGCCCCCATCTTTCCCGACTCCCTTTCACCCTCTGCCTCCGCCCAGACCTCCCTCTCCCCCGTTCCCACCTCCCACAAAACAGCCCTCCTAGACCCGAATTGGCAGGCGGCTATGCTCGACGAATACAGGGCCCTTACGAAGAATGGTACTTGGGTTCTTGTGCCTCGCCCTCCTGAGGCGAACGTCATTCGCTGTATGTGGCTCTTCCGTCACAAGTTCCGCTCTGATGGGACATTGGAGCGCTACAAGGCCCGTCTGGTGGTTAACGGTAGATCTCAACAGGCAGGTATTGATTGTGATGAGACCTTCAGCCCTGTGGTCAAGCCTGCCACTATCCGAGTGGTCCTGAGTCTGGCGCTGTCGCGCAACTGGGGCATCCATCAGCTGGATGTCAAGAACGTCTTCCTGCATGGTCATCTGAATGAGACGGTTTACATGTTTCAGCCTCCGGGGTTTGCTGATGCTGAGCGTCCAAAGCATGTCTGTCTCCTCAAGCGCTCTCTGTATGGTCTGAAACAGGCCCCACGGGCATGGTTTCAGCGGTTTGCCTCTCATCTGCTTCGCTTGGGTTTCACTGGCAGCCGATCGGATACGTCTCTGTTTATCTATCGCAGAGGCTCGGACTTGGCTTTCCTGCTGCTCTATGTCGACGACATCATTCTCACCGCCTCTTCTGATGCTCTACGAACGTCCATCATCTCAAGGTTGAGTGCGGAATTCGCCATGTCTGATCTGGGTCCGCTGTCTTACTTCTTGGGAGTTGCTGTTCAGCGGCATGCGTCTGGTCTCTTTCTCTCACAGAGTAAGTATGCTGCTGAGATTGTTGCTCGGGCTAAGATGGTCAACTGTAATCCCGTCGCCACCCCAGTCGATACATCCAACAAGCTCAGTGCTAATTCTGGTCCTCTGGTTGACGATCCAACATTATATAGGAGCCTCGCTGGTGCTCTTCAGTATCTCACTTTCACCAGGCCTGATATCAGTTATGCCGTTCAGCAGATCTGCTTGTTCATGCATGCCCCTAGGGAACCTCACTTTCAGGCTTTGAAGCGGATCATTCGGTACATCAGCGGCACACTTGAGCTCGGCACCACCATCACTCCTTCCTCTAAGCTTGACCTTGTGGCTTACACGGATGCGGATTGGGGTGGTTGTCCGGACACCCGTCGCTCCACGTCTGGTTACTGTGTCTTCCTCAATGACACTCTTGTGTCCTGGTCAGCTAAGCGTCAGTCTGTCGTGTCTCGCTCCAGCGCTGAAGCCGAGTACAGGGGCGTTGCCAACGTCGTCTCCGAGTGCTCTTGGCTCCGCAATCTCCTGCTTGAGCTCCGATGCCCCTTGCAGAAGGCCACTCTGGTCTACACTGATAACGTCTCCGCCGTCTACCTGGCTAGCAACCCAGTCCAGCATCAACGCACGAAGCACATTGAGCTTGATCTCCACTTCGTCAGGGACAAGGTTGCCATTGGACATGTCCGCATTCTACATGTCCCGTCCTCCTATCAGTACGCTGATATATATACCAAGGGTCTACCTAGACAATTGTTCATTGATTTTCGTTCCAGTCTCACTATACGCACACCTCCCGTTTCGACTGCGGGGGTTTGATAGATTACATAGGTTTCATATTGTATAGTGGGCTAAAAGCCCGTTAAGGCCCAATACCTGTGTAACCTATATATATGTTATATTAATGAATGGAAACCCGCGAGGAGGACTTTACATCAATTCCGCTATTCTACAGTAATATATTTTTTTTTTTTTATCTTTTCCAGTTCAAGTGGGCTAAGTCCACTCTACATCTGGATCGGGTTACTGTAGGCCCATTAAGGGGTTGACCCTCCCACTCACAAGTGTCTCCATGTTTCCACGGGGATTCGAACTTCGAACCTCTAATTTAAAATTTAGAAACAGTGTTTATAATATACTAATATATATATGCGGGACGGGACGGGATTTGCGGGATTGGAACGGGTCGTCCCGCGTCCCGTCCCGCATAATTTTTGCGGGACGGGACCGGGACGGGATTCACTATTTTTTTTCGAAATCCCACCGGGATCGGGACGGGACCGGGACGGGCCCGGGATTTGCGGGATTTGTGCCCACCCCTGCTTTGTATTTATAGGCAAGTGGCCTGTTGGGGCTGAAGACTTTGATTTTGCCCCACCACATCATTTTGATCCATTCCTATGTTGACACTTGACAGGTGTTTCTTGTAGCTTGTATAACTGGTTGCAGTAACTTATGTGACCTCATGGTTCATTTTTTGCTCTCATTCGGTGGGCTGATGCAGTATTGTTTTCATACTATGGGCTGCAGGGCCTTTGGGCTACGAGGTGAATTTGGACCAAAAAGGCCTTTTGTATAAATGGACATATACGCGTAGAAACAAAACATGGGCTATTTGTGGGCTGAGTTCGTGATTGCTTTCGGAGCCTTTTGCACTTTGCGAATGACGAATCTTGCACCGACTTATATATTGTTCAGTTGGTAATTTATTTATTTTTATTTTTTTTTATTTTTTTTTATTTTTTTTACCGTGGACAAAAAGTGGATCGACAAGCAATCCTGAAGCCATCCGAAGATGACTTGTTAGACCCTACGCAGAGGGTCGCCAACCAAACGAAAGGAAAAAACAAAAAAAACAACAAAAACAATAACAAAAATAAAACCTTGATGTATGGAGATCTTGTCTTGATTCTTGATATCTGGACTGCTGTTGAGACGACTTTAGTTGGCAATGATGTCAGATCTAGACCCAAGGTCGTAGATCAAAGCGACTGGCTATAGAGTTTTGGGTTTTCCAATATTCGGCGAGTTTATCAGATTTGGGTATTCGATTGGGTCAAAACAAATTTGGGTTATCAAATCTAAATCGGATTTAGATTTGAAAAGGGTTAATCAAGGCTTTCGCCTGCTTGCAAACATATTGAAAGAAGAAAATGGCTTTCACCTCGGGGTGGAGGGTCTTCGCACCAGGCCGCCGGAAGGAGGGTCGGCGACATCAATCTACTCTATGGAGGAGGATCGGAGGCGTGGGTCGTTGGCGGCAACGACGGAGGCTTGGGCAGCGATTGATAACAAGGTGCGGCGACGGTGGTCAGGGGCGGCGCACGGGACGATTCGAGGGAGAAGAGGAAGGTGAAGGTGTGGTGGTCCGGTCAGCAGGGGTGAAGAACAGTGGTGGTCAGGCGGTGGTGATCTGCGGAGGGTCGCTGGTGGTTGGCCGTGGAAGTTGGCTCACGGCTCTGCTTCACGGGAGCGTTTAGAGGTGACGGTGATGGCGGACCATGAGCAAGACGAGGCGCGGCGGTGGCTGAGACTAGGGTTTGTGTATGGGTCGGGTGACGGCGGCGGCTGAGCCTAGGCTCGGCGGCGTGGCGACGGCGGCGGCTGAGCAAGACGAGGCGCGGGGGCGGGGGCGGTGCCGGGACCAATATCAGCGGACTGAGCCAAAGAGGGCTGAGACTAACCCTCCCAACTTCCCGTTCAAGAAGAAGCCTTTGATTAACCATAGTATTATGAGGTGGGAGGGTTTTGCAAAATTGAATTTTGCTAGATCTGGGTTGATTTTGTGGGAGCAGTAGCTAAATTTTTTGGATCTGGGATGGAACTTGGATAGGCGGTGGTTAGGGTTTTTGGTTTTCGGGGTAGACGCTCTCTTTTCCAGCCTACATCTTTGCCAATAGGTCAGTTTATGTTGTCCAAACATTTTCTCTATTGTTCAATTGGTAATTGATCTTTATGAAATACCGTGATTCAACCTATATATATAGTTACTCCTCCAAACTGAAATAATCGATCAAGTATGAGATTTATGGTACCAACGACGGATCTAGGGGTGTGCTGAGCTTTGCTACCGCACACCCCGAAAATTCAAAATATATGTAATAGGGAGAAACTTGAAACATATAGTTTACTTAGCCCATTTGGTTGCTTCTTTGCGCTAATGGCATGGAAAGCCCACCCGGGATCGAAGTCTCACGCAGTGGGTCATTTTTTTTTTGTCTAATTAATATATATGTATGAGCGAATAACTTAAAAAAAAATTTGTATAATATTATTTCTGCCCACCCCGATTTTTATTTCTGATTTCGTGCATGTATGGTGCTGATGGTTTCGTGAGCTGGTCTTTATTCGCCATTTATCTTCGCATACAAAATCACAAGTGTATGCGTGTACTTTTTCTATTCGACAAACTCTTAGCCATACATTAACATGAGCTCGATATATTTTTTTTATAACATGAGATCGATATTAGTTTAGCTTTTGGTGTGTCACTGAATATAATGTTTTGACTACTATAGAGTTTAACTCGGTCATTACATCTGTAATTCCTAGTCGATCTCGATTCCACGGATTGGGAATCAAGAACGGGGTAATCGATTGCAAATCGACACAGAACGCTAATCAGAGACCAATACACAAAATTTACGTGGTTCGGTCGGAGCCTACGTTCACAGAGGCTCAGCTGAACGGTTTGAGAGCACAAATCCACTAATTGGTAAGAAGGTTTACATAATAGGTTGCTTTAAACTCAAACTAAGGCAAATACACCCTAGATCTGAAGATCGACGTCAGTCCTAAGCACCGGATCTAGAGTCTCCAAGGGAGATACGCTCAAGATCGGCCACCAGAGCTTCATCGGAGCTATGGATATCAAAAACCCTAGCGTCGCCTCTCTCTCCTCTCTCTCTTTTGGATTACCTGATGGAGCGTCTGCTGAAGTGTTCAACCCCAAACCCTAGCTTCCTTTATATAGAGGTAAGCTTAAGGTAAAACACAGTGTTCCACTAACGAGCTTCACAAGTGAAGGAGCCAGGTAAGGTTTCCAGCGACGCTAGACATGGGCCTCGTTTTGAGCCAAGCCCATCAGATCATGCAATCATACAAACATACATATAATATTTCTAATATAATACATACTATACTTATAGATATGTAACATATATATATATGAGCATAGGTAAGAACCCACACTTCTAATATATGTTATGATATAATTGTATAATATATATTCTAGTGTTATGCCTTAATCTACCATTTAATTTAAGCTTAGGGCCATCCAATATTCCTAGAGCTAATGTTTAGATTAAAATAGACATTACAACATCCACACAATCCCTTTCCATTATATTAATTTGCTCTATATTTTAGGGTATTGTTAGTTTAGATAGACATTCTAAAATGCAAGCAACATTGTAGGGGCATGTAATCAACTAATCATACTATTTGACTTATCAAGATTGTAACTGTTCAAGAAACACGAGAGATGAATTGAAGGCTTAATTGTCAATTATATCAAATAAAATAATACTGTATAAGATTCATTGGCCATCTTGAAGGACAAGCTTGCATAGAGCACAATCCAAGTTGTTTAGCCAATTCAGAACTAGGTTTCAGATCAGAAGACAACAAGAGGGAGAAGTAGACTTATAGAGGGTCGGCACGTTCATATCTAGAGCTCGTTTGTTTATATAAGAGGAGACTGGAAAGATAAGGTATTAAATTTTACATATAAAATGTATATGTTCATCATTTTTTGTGAGCTTGGAGGAGAGGGTGAGAGGGGTTATTAGCCCATCCTATACGTATTAGTTGCCATCTTTCAAATTAGAGAAGAAGAGTAACAAATTTTGTATGAAAAATAGGAGAAGGAGATCGGGGAATGATTAGAATAGTGATAAATAAATTTTAACTTAAATATGGACTATATTTATAAGGATAATCATTACCTTTCTCTCCCAAATACAAACGGGGTTAATATTTTAGTCTATATGTACCCTCACATGCAATGCTTTTTTTCTAAAAATTCTCTCACAAGGATAAAGGTCCATATGTACTTAGTATGTACCCTCATATTTAATATTTTAGTTCATATTTAATATTTTAGTCCATATGTACCCTCATATGTATCATATTATGAATAAAAGAGTAATTTACATAATATTTTAAATTTTTTATAAACATTTTCAAACACAAATTGAAATAATAATTCTAAGCTATATTTATTAGTATTATTTCAAAATAAATAAAATGGTCCCTAAAATGTAATCGAGCTCTTAAATTCAAAATTTAAATACATTTATAATCAAATTTGAGTTTAAAAATATTAAAATATAATATATTTATTGATAAATTGATGAAAATAGATGAAGGGGTGGTGATTTGTAAATAAAGACCATTTAAAGGATAGTTTTCTGTAACATTAAATTTAGTGGGTGGTTAAATGAAAACCCCCTTATTTAATGGGTGGTTTTCTGTAAATTTGCCAAATAAGGAATACCCAATTCCCATCTTCCAAACCCTCTGTCCACGCACAGCAGCAGGCGTCCAAACTGCAGCCGCTATCCAACCTCCGGGCGCCATCACCATTGTCCTCCTCCGTTGCCGGTAGCGTCCCTCCGTCGCAGACACCAGGTTCGTTCTCTTCCTCCCTCACTGTCGCTCTATTCCTCCCGATGTAACCCGCTCATCCCGCTCCCGGATTGTAGGTACTCCAGGCCTCTCACTGGCGGCCTCCCTCCTTCGCCGGAAGCCTCCCGAGGTAGGTTATCTCTCTCCCTCTCCCTCTCTCAGCCTATAGATCTACTTCAAAATTTGAATTTGTGGATTTGTTATGCTCAATTCGTTAGAGGAGATGAAAATTAGTACTGTAGACGGCTTGGAAAGTGCAGGTATTACTTTTTCATGACCTAACTAGGCGATATTTCTTTTATTGCGGCTGTTTTGTGTGTTGGTGTTGTGCATTAGATTTTGTTGATTACCTTTATGTCAATCCATCCTCAGTTTCTAGGCTTTCGGATTCGATTTCCAAATTCTGGAAATAATGAAAGCAAAAGTACATGAAAAAAACAGACATTCACATCTACACCCAACAATAGAGTTAATTGATCAAACAGGAATTGTTATTCAGTAAGCATGTAATTGTTTAGTAGACTTGCCAATACAATTTAATTGATAGCACATTAAGCAACAGGCTGCATTGGATTCTGGATAGGCATAGGTAAATTTTAGCAATGAATTTTTTGCCAAATGGGTTGATATTCTATCAAAATTGGCCCTCCTGGATGCTAAAATTGAAACCTTTTTAATTAAAGTCTTGCCCGTGTCTATTTGTTGGAGATGCAGCTCATTTTTCTATTGAAAATGTTGTTTTGATCTTGTTCTTACCAAAGTTTTTGAAGTTTTTCCCTTCATTTGAGGGGTGTTTCACCTGAGTTTTTATTTTGGCCTGTAAATTCATACAAATAATATTAGTTACAGAAAATAAGAAAATACAGGAGCTAAAGAAATATATCTGCAGATGCTTATGGGCAGTTGGGCACCAACTGATGAAATAACCACCAAGCAATAACATTATAACAATAATTCAATTAAAGCAGATATAAGATATGTGAGGCCAATAAGAACTTACCATGGCAATAACATATTCAGATTGTCAATTGTCAAAGACTGAGGTGGAACTTGGATTTTGCTACTTGATTTTAGTTATTCACTATAATTAACTCTGGCAGGTTTCTTGATCAAGTAAGATTGTTCACGAAATGACTACTATAGAATCATATTAGGAATAGTTGGAGTGGTTTCACAGATTGTTTAAGCTACTTAGTGGCAGTTTAACATATTCAGATTTGAATGGTCTTTCAAAGAATGAGTTGGAACTTGAAGTTTGCCACTTGGAGTTAGTTATTCGGTTTAATGAACTCTTTTTATTGGACCTCCACTAGCTACTGGTTAATTTTAGAAGGACATTTTCTTGCTCCATTTGTTGCCTGCTTAGCTTTTTGTTTGAGCCACTTTGTCGGGGTTTCCCTTATTCAGATTCAGATACCTCATGCAAAATATATACGCTCACTTACGCCTATCTGAAACCTTCTATTTGCCAAATACACCAAGCTTGGCTTGTCTCTGAGCAGTTAATAAAGCTCTTATTTTTTGGTCTCTTGAAGTGCTTCTTATGAATCTGGGTAGTAGAAATGTTGGGCTGTTTTGCTTGTAGGCTGAAACTTTTTGTGCTGTTTTTTTGTTCACATAAACCTTTTCAGTCTTGGTTATTTTATTAAGTCATAGAAACAAGCAGATGTATGACTTGTTACATGATTTGAAGGAATGATTGCTCTCTTCTGAAGGGTATGATTCTGTATGGACTATGTTATTCATCTGCCAGGCATTGTCCTTTCTAGCCTCCTAACAATGTGTTGTGGTCGTCATTTTGAAAGATTATAAATATTGTTTTCTGGGTATCATTCTTACTTTGTAGGTTCTATCTTCAAGTTTCCATCTTCTCCTTGCAGGATATATATCATATACTGTACACAGGTGGATCTAAAGACTGAAGCGCTGAGAGTTTAGCTCCTGCAAACAAGATACCTGCTGTAGCCATCATTTTTATAAAAGAATGCGATTCAATATTCTCTTGAGAGCCGCACGACTCCACTCCACTTCACGTGGAACTGCAGCCCCATTGCTAGTTCGCTACATTCAAGCTGATGCAGTACAGAACAGCAATCCGAAGAAGTACAGGTACCCACCGTCTTACGACCCATATGGCCCCAAACCACCACCTTCTGAGAAAGTAGTCAAGCTTGCCGACTTAATTGCTGCATTATCACCCGATGAAAGAGCACAAATCGGGCCTGCACTGGGAGAAAAGCTCAAGCACCCAAAGCTAGAGACAATCTCCACCGAAGGTTTGGACTTGGGTTCTGCCCAAGGAGCAGCTGCAGGTGGAGCTGGCCAGACTGAGGAGAAGGTGGAGAAAACAGCATTTGATGTGAAGCTGGAGAAGTTCGACACAGCTGCCAAAATCAAGGTGATCAAGGAGGTGAGGGCCTTCACCAACCTTGGGCTCAAGGAGGCCAAAGACCTTGTTGAAAAAGCACCAGTGTTGCTGAAACAAGGGGTTACCAAGGACGAGGCTGCCGAGATCATTGAGAAGATCAAGACTGCTGGCGGAGTTGCTGTAATGGAGTAAAGAGCATGGAGAAAGAGAAGAAATTGAAACACTTAAAATTCACGTTTGTTCGGTTGCCATTTCTAATCAAGTTCTGGCAATTTACAGAGGAAAGGAAGGACTCCTCTTGAGAAACAGCACTTCCATGGCCTCCATATGGATGACTGGTGAAATGGTGGATTCGTTTTTGAATTTCTTTGTTCCTGTACTTGCTTGGATGAAGATGGTTTGTTGAGTTGGTGCAAAGGTGTTTTCCCCTCTATAATTTTCTGATAGAGTTGGTCATCATCATCTAATAATTTAAGAGAAATTGGTACTGTGTACTGTAACAACTAGACCAAGTTTGTAAAAATGTTTTGCAAAAAAAGTAGCACTTTCCGATGAATTTTTGCAAAACCTTCAATTTTTTGCAACAAAGTGCAGGTTGCAAAACAAAAACAAATTCAAATGTATAAATAAGCAACGAGAAATTTTTTCATAAATGAAACTCCCAAAAAAGAGTGTTTTTTTTTTAATCCAAAACCACAAAACCTATCCTTGAGCAAGAGCGTCGTCGCCTGCCGCCTACCTCCGTCGCTGTTTGCCGAGCCCCATCTTCTCCGGTCGGCCTTCATCTCCGTTGCCGACCCCCATCTTCTCCCGTTCACAATTTCACAGTAAGTTTTCTCAAAAACTCGATTCCTGTCTAACTGTATTGTCTATTGCCCTTCTCCGTTTACAGTAAATGGAAATCTGAAATTCGTGACTTGAAATTGAAATCTCAAATAGCCTAATTTGTTCCTGGAAATTGAAATTGAAATCTGAAATTCGGTTTTGGGTTGAACTTGAACTTGAATTTGACATTGACATTGAATTATGTTTCTGTACAATTGTAGTTTCTTTGACTAGGATCATGGATAAATACGTTATTCGAATGAAAAATCCATTTGTCCCAAATGTTGGGTCCTGTACGACTCCTAATCCCAAATTCAGATAGATTGGATTGGGGATTTCGTTTGATATTACTAGGTGAGAAATTCGTGGATTTGATTAATTTTCGATCTGTGTTTTTTCAAAGAAGACATGGAAACTGGCAAGGACACAAAGCCAAATCACAACCTCAAAGTCAGGAGACTCGAGATAACCGACAAAGGCAAGGGTTTCATAGAGCTTCTCCAGCAACTGACTACTTGCGACTCTCTCTCTGACAAGGCATTTGAGGACCGCTTCCAAGAGCTTTGCTCTTACGGCGACGATCACCTCATTTGCGTGATTGAAGATGAGGATTCGAAGAAGATCACAGCGACCGGCTGCGTTTTCATTGAGAGGAAGTTCATCCGAAACTGTGGGAAAGTCGGTCACATTGAAGATGTGGTTGTAGATTCCAATTCCAGGGGCTTGCAGCTGGGGAAGAAGGTGGTTGATTTCCTCACAGAACATGCCGAGTCGAGGGGATGCTACAAGGTGATCCTTGATTGCAGCAGTGAGAACAGAGGGTTTTATGAGAAATGTGGGTTCAAGCAAAAGGAGATCCAGATGGTCAGGTACTTCATTTGATGTGCTTTTCATTTGTTCTTGGAATTCAGGATTAATGCAGATTAAAGATGCTTTTATGCTTCTTGTTGTGTCTTAGATATGCAGTTGCTTTGACTTTTTGGTTGAAATTAAAGGGCATTATATGTCAGAAGTTTGTATCTTGTTGTATGGAAAATTCCATTGAATACTTGCCAGAACTCTTTGATCTGTATTACTAAATGAATCTGAAAGCATTAGCTCATTTTTTATAAAGGATTTGTAAAGTTTTGATCGTTCCTGAGGTGCATCATTTTATAACTTCACCTACGGGTTCAGCAAAAGGCTGGCATGATTGACTTGGAAGTTGTGGAGTGTTAATCACTTGAACCTGACTTATTTGTTATACAACCTACCCACACCCTATTTGTGTGCGTTTGGTGTAGAGTTTTAGGTATTGGCTTGAGTAGTTGTGAGAGTAGATTTCATTTTGTGCAAACTAAGTTGACACTATATTGAGTGGTTAGCATTTGAAGGTTTGAGGGCAAGTTAAAGGGTGGAAATACTAAAATGGGCGATAATAAAGTAGCTTAATTTTGGGCATGTAACCTGTATGTTCAGTCTTGGCCAAAGTTTCCCACAAAGAAGGGTCGAAGCTCATTTCCCCAAATTCCCAAGAACCCTAACCATGTAGCACGACTACAACAGTTGGCGACTGCAACATTAGATTAGGCCCAGGGTTTGGTTTTTGGATGGCACGGTTGGAGTTGGAGGAGTTGGCATTCATACTCAGAGTTGCCTGGTTGTGGCTGCGAGGTTTTCACAAGTGTTGGGGGGTGTCTTTTGTAACGGGTAAGTTATTGTTCATGCAATTTTTGTTTTTATTTTGAGCCATTAATTCACTGTTCAGATGTTTTGTTTAGGTCGACAAGTGTAGTGTTGGCTCCGTTCATTTTCGTATCTGTGCTCAACAAATCAACCAATATTTGAAAATTTTCTATTGAGGTTCAACCCCTCTTATTTTTCGATTAAATTTCTGCTCTTGTTTGGTTGGTGAAGGCCTTCCTGAGCAAGTCTTTACCTCTTTTGATCCAATGGTCAGTTGATGCAACCTCATTTAGTAATTAACATCAAGGATTGATGCATTAAAACTGTACCATTTGATGTGAGGACTAAGAATTTTTCGTCGTTTGTTGTATGTTATGTTTTGTCCAGTCGGTAATAGTTATGTGCTGACTAGAAGAGTTACTGTTTGATAGTCACCATTATACATCACGGATTTCAACTGCGCCTTTACATTGATGTTTAGTTTGTGCGTGTTGTCTGTGCGTTATAGTTGGTCTTGGACTCAATAATGTTTGCGTCCCTGGTTTGATAATCACTGGCGGACATAACGAACTGTGTTTGTTTTGCTTCCAATTGTTTCACTGTGGGTTGTTATATTTCTTTCCCTGTAGGATCTGCTCACACCTTGATGAGTGTGATCACAAGGCTTCGTTTGGTAAGCCTCAAGCAAAAGAAAAGACATTCCCATGGAACGGCAAGTTAATGTGGTCATTCATAGCCATGCTTCATGAAAATTAAAGCAACTATGGTCGGGGTCAGCCATTTAGCTGGGTTGAGCTTATTGCCTAAGTTGAGGAAACCGCAGGGAAGATGTGGAAAGGAAACTTTGAAAAACAAATACGGTGGAATGAAGGTTAAATGGAAGTGATGGAAAACATTGAAGCATGGTGAGGCTAGCTTTGAATAGGATCCCATTGAGGGTCATATAGTGGCTTCAAATGAGTGGTGATTCAAGAAAATCAAGGTATTATTTACAGATGTCAAACCAGTTCTATTGCATTGTTGGATTCATGTTCAATGCTTTATAACGACGCTGTCTTTTCTTTTATGTAACAGGAGAATGCCGAATTCAGGAAATTCCGTAAGAATTGTGTACCCCCGGACCTCGAAGAAGTGTGGAATGATATATTCGGGGAAATCATCTCCACAAGGCAGCACTGTGACACCATTGATGGATCACCTCCCGGGTTTGGAGATGGAAAGATGAAGGTAAAGTCTGAATTCAAAGACGCTGTCGATATTGATGGTGGCAACAATGACCCACAGCTCAAGCAAAACACAATTAATGAATTGAGTTCACCAGATCCTGAAACACCTACTTCTTGCCTGCCTTCTATCCCAACCAGAAAACAAACTGCTTCACCAACAGAACCTTGCACTTCCATTACAAACAAATCAGAAGGTTTTGCCAATGTGTGCGGCAGAGGCTACCTCAGCAGAGGATTCATCTGAACCGCGGGCGAAAGCAGCATTGGTGATGGTCTGATGGAGGTCATAGAAGAAATGGTGAATGAAGGTCTAATCCAATGGTTGAAGGATCACCACTGTGGTGCTTCTCGGTTACTGCCCTTGTGAAGGATGCCATGAGCACTATGTTCTTAGCCATGGCGCGAAATACTGCATTTGCCATGAGCACTGTAGTTTGTTGGGCCACTGGTGTTCTACTTGTTTATGTGTTACTTTATTTTTGTATGTATTGCTCTTTTTGGTTGCAGGGCCAGATGAGGAAGAAGTAGACGATGACCTTTTGCACTTTGCCCTCTTTGAAATTTCCATCTCTTGTTGTATTACCATCATCCAGGAGCCGGAATGATGGTACGATGATCGGGATTTCATATCCAGTCAGTTCTCCGGACAACCTCTTGGCCAGCCGGGTATGTTTAAGGCATACCTAGGGTTCAAATGTGCTGTCTCTCTGTGTCTAGTATTGAATGCATATCTAGGGTTTTAGGTTTTAGAGATGAGCACAATTTACAGTTCGGACTGCTTTTACTTCACACTTTCAGGCTGAACGAGCAAAACTAGTATTCTTGCTAAATATTTGGTTACTTACATTTAACTCTTTTAGAAACAAGTTAAAATTTAGCCTAGTTAAATTTGGACTTAAGCTTTAAAAGTGTTCATCTCTAAATGAACAAGCTCAAGCAAGGCAAATATATGACAAATATAGCCTATGTTTAGTAAAACGGTACTTGAAGCAGACAGATAAAATTTTCATCATTCTGAGAATATTTAAGGGTAAAAAAAATTTCTTTTGTAATTTTTCCCGGAGTTGGGGATGCTTGACGGAAAAAATGACGAAATTAACACTAAAAAAAACATTTTTTTTTTTGGGGATGCTTGAGCATCCCCCATCATACAAATAGGTCCGCCCCTGAGGCCCTGAGTGATAGTAGAGGTATAAAATGAAGCAAAAAGAAAGGAAGCCAAAGCGTGAATCCTCAACGAGGATAACATGCTTCAGGATTGCGGAATGTAATACAGAGTATACTACATTATAGAACGAACATAAAATCGGAGGTCTCTCTATAATTAAAACCACAATCGACCATGAGCAATATCGATGATTCGATGGTACTCCAATATCCAGCTTCCTATCAAAAGAACATTCTGACATAAACAATATATCATTAGAATAATGAATAACGGAAATTTCGCGAGGTACCCTCGTGTTATTGCAATTTTCGCCGGGTGTACAGAAGTTTGACATATTTCGCGTGGTACCCCTGTGTTTTGCGTTGATTTTGTCTCGTGCCCTTAGGGGTTAGTTTTAACAGAGTTCCCGTTACATTTGAATTAAAAAAAAAACAAAGAAAGAAAGGCGAAAGGAAGACGAACGATGGAAGCCAGACAGAACGAGGGAACTGCAGGTCGTTGCCTGAGAAGTGAGCGACGAAGGGAGGTGGACCGAATTGGAGTGGAGTCCGGTGAACCCACGGTTGGCAGCAAGCCGGTGTGTTCCCTTTCTGAAATTTCTCCCCTTTTTACCAAAATTAGGATTTTAGGTTGTAACGTGAACTACTTAGTTTCTCTAAAATTGAGCATGTATTCTCTAATCAAGTGAGTTGTCATGTGAATTTGAGTTTTGAGTTTGAATTTGGGTTTATTTTGCTGAGTTTTTGAATTTGTAATTATGCAATCCTTTGTGAGGAATTTCTATTTAACTAATTTGCAATTTTATATTTATGTAATTTTGAGATTGTGAAATGGAAAATCGCAATTTGCAGTTTACAACATTTGAATCATAGTTTGTGTTTATTTTGTTGAATTTAGGTTTCCGAAATTGTAGAATTCAGGTTTATGAAATTGTATAATTTAAGTTTATGGATTTAGGTTTATGAAATTCTATATTTCTATAAAAAAAAAAATCATAGACAACTACTTGTACTAGCAATTGTACCAACAAAGATAGCTAATTGTATGCTGGATTATTGTAGGTACCAAGTTTGACCGACACTAACAAAGTTAGTTCATCCTAGGATTTTGAGGTTTTGTTAGCAAATGAGCAGGGAAATATTCAGGACTCCAAGATAGAAATGCCAAGGGAATTAAATTTGGTTCTACGTTGGCCAGAGGAAAAGATTGAGTTATACAATACAATCATGTAGTTCTTAGCAGGTAGCCTGAACTGAAGTATTCAAGTCTGGGATTTTGGAAAGGAGGCCGCAAGAATCTGAATCCTTGTACAAGTGCCTTGAAGCATTCTTGAAGGAAGAGCCCTTTGGACCTCAAGATACGTGGTTAGGTTTTTTGCATTGGTGTTGTGTTTTGTTGGAAATGTCCATGTGCTATGTTGGTCTGTTTGTTGTTATCTGTAATGTTTTGTGGTATTTTAGGAGTACATTGATCTAGTGGTTTATATTGTCACCTTTTCTTTCTAACAAAACATAAGATTCATTTTTTTTTACTGATTTTTACATTGAGTTACTGCTGTTGCAATTTGTTATAGAAAATATGTGACAGCAGTGCTTACAAGTACCAAAAATCAATACATGACAGCATATTCTCATTTGTTGGTGATTTTTTACTGATTTTTACATTGATTTACTGATTTTTTTACTGATTTTTACATTGATCTAGTAGACATATTATTTGTTTGATCGACATTGGACAGTTCCTGATGATGAATGGAGAAGAATTTTGAATGATTTTGTTGCCACTTTTGGTATAACCCGACATTCGTTGCTAGAGTCTTTTTGCTTTTATCTTGTGGATGATCACTCGGATGAAGCTCTTCAGGTAGTAATGTTTGACCACATATTCTCATTTGACTAAATTTATGCTCTTATTTAACATGACAAAATTTATGTTTGACCACATATTCTCACTCGGATGATCACCCGCATCCTTGTGCTCTTGCAAAAGGATGCGGGTTCAAATCCCGCATAGGCTAATCTCAATTAAATTGAAAGTTCAACTTTATACATGTGATTGTCCTTATTTTTTAATTGATATCATTCATAGAATCAAACTCGATATCTAGATAGCCTATGTGGGATTCGAACCCACGTCTTTGTGTTTAAACACATCACTCTACCATTTGAGCTAATAGGCTTAGTAAGATAAAAAATAGACACTAAAATTAGACAACTCCAATACATGATAAAAAAGGCCCTAAATTGACTATTTATTCTATACACAGCCTTGTACATATCATCTATAGTTCTAGATAAGCATTTTACACATAGCCTTGTACATTAACATTCAAAGAAGAATTTGACAAGATGATGGAGAGGGTTTAAATTTCATGTTCTAGACAGTCGAATCAAGATTTTAAGAACAAGGGATATCATATTGCAAAGTTTGTATAGCTGCTAGATGGAGGTTGTGCTTCGAAACCAAAAATCACCATTTCACAAATTCAGAGTGTTTCCAAATCCAATCCTTAAATCCAATCTCAAAAATCATAGCAGTGTTCCAACACCATATCAAAAAAAAAAAATCTAGAATATTCATCAACATATTATAAATCTTAAAAGTCTTATACCCATACATATTGCAATCAAAAGCCAGCTCTGTCAAAACTAATCTGAATGAACAGTCAAGATAGGGAAAAACACATTGTGTACACATAATTCTTATACATATTCAGGTCGTAAAAACCTGATATCAAACAAGCCAGAACAACATCAAATTGAACAACAAACTCGTCTCCATTTTTTAACTAATAAAAATCATAGTTTATGAGATGGAGAAAAGTTATTAATGTGCATCATACAACATAGGAAGCCAAGCATCCATTTCTCAGTATCTATTTTGCAATGAACTTACTTTCCACTTGCCTGTATGTTGGGACTTTGTAATGCAGAAACAAAATCAACGCAGTCTTTCCAAATCCAATCCCTAAGCCCTAAATTCTAAATTTTAAAAAGCACAAAATAGAAAAACATACCTAAAGCCCGCCCCCAATCGAGGATTTCGCATGCATCTTCGCCCAAACCATTTTTTGAGCTGCAAAAGCGAGCCATGGCTTTATCTCTTGGCCAAGCAAGCCATGACTTTATCATTTAAGTTTACATGGTACTTAACATCATCTAAATCTGGTATAATGTAAATCTATAAAATCAAGTTGTAATCACGTTGTAATTACCCAAACAAAAGCGTTGTGGACGATTCGGCACCAATTACTAACCCCTAAATCCCCAAGAGTTTGAATCATCCCGTCAATTTCAACAATTCGAATCCTCACCCCTAACCCCTAAATCCCCAAACCCTAGATTAAAGGGAAAGATACTCACCTGTCTCGCCGCCGCCCTCAGTCACCGCCGCCGCCCTCTAGCTGCTTCTCTGATCTTCGTCTTCCTTTCTCTCACCGTTCTCACCGCCGGCCACTTCGAATAGTTCGAATGTCTGCCTTCGTCTCCGATAGCGTCGAACTCCTTTGCTTCGTGCGTCTGTGCGTCTCTCTCTTTCTTTTCTGGGTTTATTTCTTTTTTCTTTTTTTTTTTAATTCAAATCAAACGGTGATGGCCATTTCCGTTAGTTTTAACCCATAAGGGTGCGAGACAAAATCAACCCAAAACACAGGGGTACCACACGAAATATGTCAAACTTCTGTACACCCGGCGAAAATTGCAATACCACGAGGGCACCTCGCGAAATTTCCGTTAGAATAACATTAGACTATTAAAAAGAAGAGAAAGCCATTCCCAGAAGATGCGAAAAACAACTATGCACATTTATATTCTAACATTGCACTAATATATCTTATTATAGGACTTTTATTACGTACAAAATTATGCAAACTATGAAAACTTATGCACTTTAGCCTATGTAGGATTCGAACCCACGTCTTTGCGCGTAAGTACATTGCTCTATCGATTTTCCTATCATATAACATTAAAAAGTGCAAAAATAATAATCTGTATATAGTAGTGTAATTTTATAAAAACACATCTGCAAAAATAACATTTTCTTATTTCCTTATGCATCCCATAACATCAGCCTCAATTTGCATCACTTAAATAGCAAAACCGTGAAAGGTAAAGTACTATGAACCGATCACCATAGCTGAATTTTCATGAGTGGAAAACAAGACAACATCATTCATCTCTTTTTTCATCATGGGAATGGCCACCAAACAGACCCAAACCTGCACTATATAGACAACAAAACTGCCAGTAAAAACCTTTAACAATATTCAATTTGATCAAAACACATCAAATTAAAGCGAAAGACTCGTCTTAAAACACGAATTGTTGTGGCGTGGTATATATCTGAACACACTGCCTTAGAAACAATTTCACCCCGACCATGGTGCAAGTCGGCATCTGGGATTGCCCCCAAGGGTACACAACACCTCCGATTGGGTGCACTCGCCAAAAGAGGTTTGTAATCAACAGGAACTCATAACACTTTTCTACAAAGAGGAAGAAGATGGGGAACGCACGCTTTCTCTTAAAACCCTAAAAGATCTATTTTAAGATGAGGAGAACATGTTTTTACCCCACTCTCCCACAAACCTTCTTAGTCGAGGAAAAACCTCAAAAACTAATTTAAAAACCATTTTCCTTTTCTTTTAAATATGGATAAGTTTACATAAAATAAAGTCCATCATAAAACCTTATTCAAGCAGTATTTCCAACAAAAACAAGTTTCCAAAGCTGAAATTAACTACAGAAAACAATCAACTCCTTGGTATACAATCCCTGCAAACTTAAGAGTTGCACAAAATACAGTTCCAAGAGCCCACCAACCAACAACTTTAGCATAAGAAAACCAATTACCCCATCAGCAGGAAAAACAACTCCCAAGTAATGTGTTTAAAAGTGAAACAGTAATAAAATGAAACAAGACACCTTTAATATTCTAAAACTCATTTAAATAGTGAAACAAGATACAAGGGAAAATGAAAATTATACAACTAGATATGAAAGATATATATAATGATAATCAAATTAGCTTGTAGAAGAACAAGGAATATTACTGTTTTTCAAGCCACATATTATCAAGGCCAGATTTGCTATTGCTTGAAACAGTCCACTAATTTCCTTCTAACATTTTTTTTTATAAAAAAAACAACAAAATAGTAGTTTAATTTGTTGTGTATACACAAGTCTAAAAATATTAATAAGTATAATTATATTACCCGTGGAAGGCAGAACCCACTCTCCATGTAATACTCCCTACAAATATGATTATTGGTTGCATACGTACATGTCTTCATGCCCTGGACCGACTTCATTCTCCATCTGTTCTGAAATCTCGGCACAAGGTGAGGAGAGTCTTCCATTTGCGACAAACTCTCTCTTTATCGTTGAGTGTTTCACCCGATATCATCCATTTGGCAAACAAATATACTATATTGCTATGGAGTTGAAGTCCACATCAAAATCCAACAATGTATTACCCATATGTTCATCCATGATATAAAAGTTATCATTCATATATCATTTTTGACTAATCCAAATGAACTACATGCTATAATTCGATAGATAGAGACTAGCTATGTACTAAATTGAGTTAGTTAAATGGTTCATATATATAATAACTTTTCTAAAAACATAAATCTATTAAGTTCAAATTTTTTATAATGACGAATAATTTGCTACCATCACTCCCTTCACTTTTAAATTCACCATTGATTTATGAATAAGTGCTGCTAGCTGTGCTACATAGCGCCCTGTTAATAGACAAGAATTAAACCTTCCTTTATCTATGTTCATATTCATACATTTAATTGATCTTGATTAATTGAATTAGTTTGATTTATTTTAAATAATAATAATAGTAGTAATGATAATAATTTCTCAGTAGAAAGTAGAAAGCTTTACGAGCATAACTCTCCCCTGCGATGAAAAAATCACGACCTTAATAACGTGGATGCTTACGCACCCACTCCTGATGGAAGAAGAAATTATCGAAGGCTTAATTTTGCCAACAAACAAAAGCAAGATTTGATTAGAAAATTAAGTATTGTATATATAACATTAAAATCAACAAGAGTATATGTTAAACATGTCATGTCATCTGTGATACGACCATATATCGATGTATTTTTGGAGTAGGAAATTCCGACTCCAACAGGTGATTCTAAATAAAGAATATTAGTCACTGCATTCATAAACACAAGAATTAAAAAAAAAAACAATATTCATAGATAATTCCTAATAAAATCTCGATAATACTAGTTGTGGTATGGACAACTCCTCTCTTTTAAGATGTATGTGGACAACACGTACTAATGAAATTGTATCATTAATCAATTTAAATATTTGATTTAGATACAACAACTATGCAATTTCAAACGATTAAATATCATAATTTCACCATGACTTATTTTTCTTTTCAGAATAATTTCAAGATGAGTTAACAATTGTCTCTGTAATTTGTCATACATATTTATTTAAAGTATTTTCTCATAGTGACTAGTTAGTAACAACACTTACTAACGATGAATTAATAGTGGTATTTATTTCTGTTAAGGAAATTTTAAATCATAATTATGCACACCTAAGTTACCTAACTCATTGTGAGCAACCACAATGGGTTCCTTGAAGAAAAAAAATAGAGTAAGGAACAAAGTACTGTACAATGGAATAAAGAAACCGATGGGATGATCTTCTTCTTATAAAACGACCGACTAAATGTGGATGAAAATTAAAGAAAGTGGGACCACAATGCATAAATTTACTTGTCAAATAGAAAACAATATTGTATATATTGAAAGAATAAAATTAGAAATTAAGTGGTATATAATAACAATAATAAATTAACGAAATCCTTATGGATTTAAGTGACGTGAGTGGAAAAATAACAATTCCTAGTGGATTATGCAAATGTAGGTGTTCTAATTCATTATGTTCGGATCAGATCGAATTGTAATTTGTAATTGATCAATTACAAAAGCTTAATAAAAAAATATTATATTCATAATACTAATTAATATTGCTATTAATTGTATTTTCCTATTTGATTGGATAAAGAAAAAATAAATAAATGGGCATTAAAGCCCAATATTTATTCTATTTTGAGATGTGAATAATTAAGAAGGTTTAAAAAACTATTTTTATTCCAACTAAATTCATTTCGCCCAAAACTCCTCTTGGTCGCGCGAAATAGTCCATTCTCAGAGAAAGCCCCTATAAGGAGCAACCCGACCCTACAACCCCATGAACACAATTAAAAAAAATCATTACAAATAAATTGAGAAATAATGTGAGAAACATAAAATGCTAGAAGAGGAACATAACTCCGGTTAGCCAAAGAATAAGGGGCTTCGAACGAGATTTTTTTGCTTCCATCTAATAGTAGAAGAGCGCTTTGTCTCCCCTACTACCTTACTCTATGTACCTTGCACATTTCCTAAATAATACTCATGGTTTCTTAGACAAAGCGACCACCAAGTGATCCACAAAGGAGGTGAGAGAGAGTCTCTCACCTCTGTGGAACACTTTGTGTTTGTTTTGCCGGAGGAACCACGAGTACCATTTAGGCAATATGCAGGATATATAGAGGTAGGTAGTAATGGAGACAAAGCGCTCTTCTACAATTTGGTGGAAGCAAAAAAATCTCATTTGAATACCCTTATTCTTTGGCTAACTCAAGGTATGTGCCTCTTCTAGCATTTTATATTTCTTACATTATTTCTCAATTTATTTTTACTGATTTCTTTAATTGTACGTGTTCATGGTGTTGTAGGGCGGGGTAGTTGGTCTTTAGTTAGCATAGGGGCTTTCTCTGAGCATAGACCATTTTGTGTGACAAATAAGGGTCTTAAGCGAAATGAATTTAGTTGGAATAAAAGTAATTAATTTTTAAAGCTTAATTATTCACATGTCAAAATACAACAAATATTGGACTTTAATGCTCATTTATTTATTTATTTTTATTTATCCAATCAAATAGGAAAACACAATTAATAGTATAATATTAGTATTATGAATATAATATTTTTTATAAAGATTTTATTAGTGCAATTAATTAATTACAATTCAATATGGTCCGAACATAATGAATTAGAACAACAACATTTGTAGAATCCCTAGGATTTGTTATTTTTTCACCCACGTTACTTAAATCCATAAGTATTTGTAGATGGATCAACTTTTTAGGGTTAAGCATCCACGTTATTGTAAGGTAAACAACTTTTACTAAACCCTAACTTTTTCAGTTTTCTAACTAAAATGGCAAAAACCAACTTTTACTAAACCCTCACTTTTTCTAACTAAAATGGCAATGACAACTCAGAGTGCACTAAGAGGATATGTCAACAAATCACCCTAGAAATTCATTCAAATTACTAAAGTACCCTTACATATATGAAACAAATTTTTTAAGGTTGCCACTTGTAAATATGTACAAATCGAGAGAAATTATTGTAGCTTCAAATCAATAAAAGAGCAAATCTAATAAGTTCAACCCAACCAATACTGTAAAAATGTCCAAATCGACCTAAATTGAGCCCGTTTAAAACAAATCTAGAAAATCAGTTCTTCCCAATCAATATGATAAAACATACAAGTGCAACCAATCTTTAGATTTATAGATTCCAATTTTTGTCCAGGTGTTACTTCCAAATAATAAATTTCTCAAATTTTCGAGGGTTTAGGAAATTGTAGAAGATTTTGTTATGTTTTTTTTTTTGAAGCAACAATGGAGGAAGAGTGGAAGACCATAGTTGAACATCCTTTATGCTAAATAATTGAGCTATCATATCTTTTCATGGATTTTTGCTATTTAACTACACCCCACCCCCTTCGGCCTCCACCTCGATATTCAACAATATGATGTGTTATGTGTACCTTTATTTAGTTGATTGAATTTTTGACATAACTCATAAGCATCATGGATCACCCAATATGGCTTGTGGTTCACCCCGTTGATAAGTGTGAAATTGTTATTAATAAGTATGAATTTTTTTTTAAAATGTTTATAAAAAATGGATATTTTATATAATTTTTATCATCCTAAAAAAACGTGTAAATAGTAATTAAATAAAATATTTTTCCGAATAGATGGAGTAATAATCTGGATTTATTTTAGAGCTTATTCACATCATATTCAACATTGCAAATCTGATGCATATATATTGGTTCGGGCATTTATATTTTTTTTACAATGCTTAATTTCCTTACTTTTTTCAAGGTGAAATGTCAAATTAAAGTAAAATATATACAATTGTTTTACATTTAAAAAAGTTTGAATTAGGGGTATTTTAAGCTTTTCAAACAAAATAAATTGAGATTTAATGAACGGGTGGTCAATTGAAAATAAATCTAATTTGTGGGTGGTTTTCTGTAATTTATAAATTTATGGGTGGTTATGTGTAATTTAATCTATTTTTTTTATAAATCAAAATGATTACTATATAAAGTATTGCAATTGCTACGGGTGCTTTGAATTGACTAATGAGATTTTGGTTTCATCCAGGATTTCTCTATATATTATAAAGAATTTAATTTGAAGATTTTAGTATAGTGCCTTAAAATCCTTCTATGAAATTATAGAAAATGTTATAAATTTAGAGAATATGAGTTTTCTAATTTTATCATCAAGTTCTCTATTTAATTTAGAGAAAACTTTAAAGGATTTGTTGAGACAAAACAACTAAAATCTTCTCTAATTAATTTTGAAGCTTTTGCACAAGAGTTATTAAAGATGATCCTTGATCTGGTATCATGGCATTAATATATTAATGCCATGATATAGCCTCAAATCTTCTCTATGTTTTATGTATGCATAATTGAAGAATAAAAAAGAATTTGATGTTAATGAATTTGATCTCAAATTTGGCTTCAAAATTTGAAAAGTTTATTAAATTTAACTTGAATTTTAGGAACCAAAATATGAAATTTAACCTCCAAATCAACTATAAAATGAGTCGATAAAATGCCCTCGAAAGTATATTACCCTTGAAAATGCCCTTGAATTCGACCTCAAGACACATTTCGAGGGGTAGGGGAGGGAGGTTAAATGTGGTCGTGAATCTTAACCTGGGAATATTTTTTCGAGGGTACGATAGCCTCTAAATATTTTGGAGGTTATTTTCGTAGATAAATTGATGGTTACTTTACTCTCGCATTTGCACTTGAATTATTTTGAGGCTATGAATAGATACTATTTAGCCTCGAAGTTTGTACCCTCGAAAATAGCTAGAAATGTCATTTGAAGGCAATTTGAAGGCTAATAGCACTGAATTTGGTTTCAAAATAGTCCGATACTAATGATATCGAAATTACCCTCGAAATTATTTAGAGGCTATCTTACCCTCGAAAAAAATAATTCGAGGTTAATATTCGATGCCACATTTTTCGAGGGTAATTTTGGAGGTTATGTTCAAGGTTAGTTCCGAGAGTATAGAAGCGTTTTCTAGTAGTGATAATAACAGATGTAATAAATTTATTTTTAGCTGTTGAGCGTCAGCTAAGCTCCCCACTATACGCCTCTAACTTCCATCTAACACTTCAATTACCTATTTATATTGCTCTAAACCTCTCCTAATCTAACAGCTTAATCTAATTTGCGCCTTGGCGTTTGGCGCTACCACCCCTCCCCCAAGCCCTTTTCTTTATCACAAAACATATAACATCGACTAATTACTTTCCTAGATAGGGGATAATGTGCTGTCTATAGGTGATAATGTGCATGTCTATAGGTGATGTGTACCACCGCCCACTTGTGGTCTTTAATTACTTTGCTAGATAGGGGATAATGTGCATCTATATAGGTGATGTAATCAAAACCGAGATGAAGATCGATGGAGGCTAGGCCATGATCGTGACAACTGACAAACAAGGATGAAACTATATAATGATTTAATTAATTGCCTTGAGAACACGGGGTTATGTGTCAACCTTGTACTGGTTAATTATATAATCCCAAATTATGGACAATATTGAAATGGAATCAAGTACGTAGAAATTAAAATTTATAGATAAGAGTTTAATTTTATATACTCCATCCGTTTAAAATTATAAGTTTTTTTTAGGTGTTTGCACACATAATAAGAAAAGCACAAAAGTGTTACTTTTATAGCCCTTATTAATCATCCACAACCAATAACAATCAATAGCATTTCATAAAACAAGTCAAAAAGTTATTTTTTTCTTATCTCAATGCCTAGAAAACCTAAAAAGTCTTATATTTCTAAACAAAATTTTAAGCATAAAAATACTTATATTTTTGGAAATTTTACAGGAAACCATCCCTTATTTATTAGGCTTTTCATTTAACCACCCCTTATACAAAACCTTTCACTAAACCACCCCTTATTGATTAGGTTTTTCATTTAACTACCCCTTATTGATTAGGCTTTTCATTTAACCACCCCTTATACAAAATCTTTCACTAAACCACCTCTTATATAATTCTGTCAACAGATAACCACCCCTACCTCTATTCCATCCAATTTGATGTTAAAAAATTATGAAAAGACCAAAATGTCCTTTTTAAAACTATCCATCTTTGACTCTCTTGCCTCTGCTCGTGCTCGATTTATCTCAGTTCTCTAGTGGTGGACTGGTGGATCACGACTGGCTTGGCGGTGACTCGGGTGGTGCTCGACCGGATTCACTGGCTTGTTAATTAATTTCAAATGAACCGTCCTAGTACAGGGGTAAATATAAGAAAATATTAAGAAAACGTTTTGACCGCTAAGAATCCGCCATTAAGGCCGCCGAACCACTTGGCGCTTGGCGGTACCCCACCGCCGAACATCCGCCAAGCGTTTTTTAGAACATTGATTATACCTTGTGATTGGAGAACCTTCTGCATTCGTGATCAGTTTACATCATCGAATCCCTCTCCGAATCCCCTGGTCGTGTAGCCTGAAGTTCGTCGATGGCTCTGAAGTCTGGACGGTCATAGGATTTCTATATATGGTAGCAAAAAGGTTGAAGATGGATAGTTAAAAAAAATGCATTTCGGTCTTTTCATAATTTTTTAACATCAAATTGGACGGAATAGAGGTAGGGGTGGTCATCTGTTGACGGGATTATATAAGGGGTGGTTAATTTAGTGAAAGGTTTTGTATAAGGGGTGGTTAAATGAAAAGCCTAATAAATAAGGGGTGGTTTAGTGAAAGGTTTTGTATAAGGGGTGGTTAAATGAAAATTCTAATAAATAAGGGGTGGTTTAGTGAAAGATTTTGTATAAGGGGTGGTTAAATGAAAAGCCTAATAAATAAGGGGTGGTTTCCTGTAAAATTTCCTATATTTTTTAACGGAGTGAGTACATAACTTTATTAAAAGTAAAAACATACTCCTTAATAAAGTAAAAGTAAAAGCATTTACTTTATTAAAAGTATGGAGAGAGAGAGAGAGAGTTATTAGGCGGCCACAAATTTAATGTAAAAAAGACATTTTGATTTCTTTTACTGTCTGTCTATCATTTCTTTACTAGTTAGGCAGCCACAACTTTCTGTAGCCGCATAATGCCATATTCTATACGGAATATAGTATAGATTATGCGGTCAAATATCAGCTAGAAGAATTAAAATACTCCGTAATATTATAAGGAAACTATACATCAAATCACACTCCACTATACTTTTAACATGCCTACAAAATCAAGTGATGGACACACCAGCACCCCACCGTATTCACATGTTGATACAAATCACACTCCAGTACTCCACTATACTCAGGGGCGGCCCCATGGTGGGGCGGGCGTACGCGGCCGCCCCACCCTTCGACCCACGTGTCCTGGGGTTTGGAAAAAAAAAAATTTTATATATAATGAAGTGTTGTAATAAGTAAAACTAGGATGAAGATAAAAACAATTAGTCTACTTTGCTCAGTTGGTTGGGAAGGAAGGAAATTATTGTTATACCAAAGGTTGGGAGGTTCAAGTCCCACTAGCCTCATTTTTTTAAAACAAATTTCACCTCTCTAAAAATAGCTTTTTTGTTATTTGTTCAACTTACACCCCACTTTCTTTGTTTCTACCCCCATAAAATTGGTTAAATTAGCTTTTTTTTAAAAAAAAAATCGCCTCCCTCAAAAAAGTTTTTTTTTTTATTCTTTGTTCAACTTGCACATACTCTCTATGTTTCTACACTCTTATTTAATTATGTTCCCACTTCTCGAGCTCCCTGCTATATACAAATTATCTAGCTATAAACTAATTAAACCCCATAAAATTGGTGAAATTATGATTTGATTATAAGAATAAATTTTGTGAAATTTTCATTAGAGTTTTGATTTTGAGAATAAATTTTGTGTTTTAATTATTATGTATGTGATTTTGAGAATGAAATTTATGAATTGAATTTGGGGTTTGTTAATTCAATTTGTGAAGCGTTATGCAATATTTGTATTTTCGTAACCGACATATTCAAATCACAATTTCTATCATGTCTTTGGGAACCAAAAGATATTATAAAGTTGGTGAGTTTATAATCCTAGCTAATATGCAAAAGCCTTGAAATTAACATGATTGAATTTCGATAAGTTTACACCCTTAAATATGACAAATGCCTGAATTTTCAATGAATGACGAGAAGCAACTATCGTAACAACAAAGCAAATGTAGGCCTACTTTTCTATAATCCACTGCTAAGTTGAAAATCGTAGCTTAGGTAAAGGAGTTTATTCAAGGTCAATATCTCAGTAGACACTAGAAAATTTCGCCCCACCTTTCGGAGGATTCTGCGACCGCCACTTACTATACTTGTATTGGAATCTTGCATTCGCCTTCAGTTCATTAGACATAATCTATCTGAGTTGTCATATTAACGAAATGACTAACACCGGCCAACCCACTCGCCTAACATATTAACGAAGTGACTAATTAACACCAACCCACTCGCATGCCTTTGGCTCATTAGCTAGGCGCTAGGGAGTAGGGACGCCCATTTCTTTCTTTGCTTTTTATTCTATCCCTTATTTTACAAAACTACTATTATTTCTTAAAAATTATCACAATAGTCATTAATTAATTGGATAAATAAGTAAGTCCGACTCGGACCGATGACTGGGGGTCGTGTGCACAGGCGCACACGCGCTAGTAGCCTAGCACACAAGCCGAGTGAGGTTACATTCTAAAACAATTGGCAATAGAAGGAGTAGCTCACCGACTCATATGAAGAACTACCCTAGATACCGATAACAAGCTTGGTGTGCTAATTCAAGTTTTGCTTACTTAGCTCAGCCTCTTTAAGGTTTTGTTTTCTTGATATAAAATTTCAATGTATTGCTCATTAAATCCATATTACTGAATATGCATATGTGAATTTCGATCAATATAATGTATAAGTTGGTGTGCTAATTCCATGGTTTCTTAACGAATATGAATATGTCAATTTGTTATTGATCTATCATAGTTATTTGCAGTTCGTGACTTTAGGTTTTTGGAATATTTAGGTGTGTGAATCTAGGACCTTGAAAGACAAGTGAAGACACTAGAGGAGAATATTGCAAAGCTAAGTGACCGAGAAAAAGAAGACATTAAAGAAAGACATTGCATGTAGACCTGTCAAACAGGTCGGGCGGGTCGGGTTTGGGTCGGGTCGTCTCGGGTCCATTACGGGTCGGGTCATTTCGGGTTACGGGTCATGAAATGCTCAACCCAGACCCATATTTGACGGGTTCGGGTCGACCCAACGGGTCAAGATCGTTACTCATCCATAATTTTTTAAATGTCATTTACTATTTATGCATGTTAATTAAAAATGATAAAAATATGTAAAATATCAATAAAAATTCATTACTTGTTATAATTTCATTCTTTTTAGTTTTTGAAGTATGAAATTATATATAATATATAAATTTATATTTTATATAATTATTATCATCCTTAAAACCATACATGAATTGTAAATGACATTTAAAAATAAACAAATAGAGTATTTTTAATGACTATTTACATAGTTCCAAAATCTAAAATTGTTATATTATCCTAATAATAGTTATATTATTGAAAGAAAAAAAATTAATGTTGCTACAATAGTAATATGTAATTTTATATACATAACAAATTGTAATGTTAAATTATAAAGTGAAGTCGATGATGAAAAATATAATATTCAATCCTAATTATTATTAGTAATAAATTTCAATATTAGGTTAAATTGTAATTTATTTATGTCTTTATTATCTTAAAGCTTGACCCAACGGGTGACCCACAGGTCGACCCAACCCGACCCAGAAATTTGCGGGTTGAACGGGTTCGGGTTGCTTCGGGTTTCGGGTTGAAATATTTGTGCCAAAACCCACATTTTACGGGTCGGGTCGGGTCACGTTTTGACAGGTCTAATTGCATGTGATACTTGGCATGTGAGGAAAAGTTGAGAAACGGTTTGATTTCGATCAGATGGAAAAAGCAAACTTTCATTGGTTTTTTTGGGTCGATTCTCTGTATGTGGCACGATGGAATAACATGTACAGCATCTCTTTTTATGATGCCCACTCTCAAACTGGCCATCGTTCTACTAAATTGATGAAACATTGATGCAAAATAGTGTGAAGTTCACTTATATAAAGTTGTTTATATATGTTACTATAGACCTAGGTATAGACATTAAATGAATTGATGTGAAGAGGGTACTCACACATCAACCCATCACATTACATACACATGCCTACTCTTGAAAAAAAATGGAGTTCCATGAAGAAAATAAAAATTGTTAGCAAGTTGGAGTGAAGGTGACATTACATACACATGCCTAACCCATCTTTCTATTGTTTCTAAATTATTGCTTAAGTAACTAATTTATCTAGGATTTCATCATGTTTTCCACAAATGAAGGGATTTGAGAATATATGGTTGGTGGATCAAGAAAAAAAGAAGAGTTTATTAAAAATTCCATAGGCAATAATTTTAACTAGTTTGTAATTCAAGCTTATTTTGTTTTGAGTATCGGAAATCAAGACGCAATGCATAAAATATAATAAGATTACTGTGTCTTCTTTGTTTAAATAAGAGGTACAACTAGTTATCAAGTACATCTAGCACAAACCTAATTGACCAAGAAGTTTGATAACTAATGTTTTTTTGTAACATCTTTCTTGATAACTCGTCAAAATCATAGATAAAGATTTTTTAAAAAAATGCTAATTTGTTACTTTTAGAACTTAAAAAAAATTAATTTTTTTTTGTTTAACTAAACTAGTGAAACGAACCACATTGTAACTAGCCCATCTAGCTAGCTTACAAAAGTATCAACATCGCTGATCCAAAGAGATGTGAGTGATCATGTGGTTGAATAGCACTTTAAACCTACAAACCTATGAATTAAATTGTACAAATTCGAGCTATAATTCGGCCACCCATGTGCTACCTCATAGGAAGGCATCAATCTATCCTAATTAAAAAAAAAAAAAAAGAAAAAGGAAGGATCAATCTATATATGTAAGTTGTGGTTAGGCAGTGTGCCTAATTCGGCCACCCATGTGCTACCTAATAGGAAGCCATCAATCTATCCTAATCCAAAAAAATAAAGAAAAGGAAGGCATCAATCTATATACTGTCAGAAAAGCAAATTGAGATCGAGGATATAACTTGAAATAAAACGAGTTGATCAAGAACTAGGTACTATCTAAAAAAAAAACTTTCATTCTGTTTATGTTTTCATGGAATCATGGGCTCGGTAGCCCATATTCGCATTTTTGTAGTTGGCCCAACAGGCCCATTTCCCTTTCTAGTTCACTAAGTCTAAAGGCAACGGAAGCCAAACTTGAAATATATATCTGCAAATTAAACTAAAACAAAGTATTGATCGATTTTGCAGTGATAATATATGTTGAGTGTGCAATCAGGAGCAATAATCTGCCATTTAGTTAGAAAAAGTGGGGTTTTAGTAAAAGTTGCTTTTGCAAGTTGTGACATTACATTACATGTAAAGATTGGGCTTTGGCCCATTTCTGTTTTTACAAATCGCCTATAAATAGGCTCGATTGTACAAAAGAAAAACTCCATCAGTTGAACGAGCAAAGAATTTGGCCTTCATCTTCCTCATCTCCTTGTTGCTTCCAACTCACCTGATTCCGATCTGTTTCTGTTTCAAGATTCTTCATTCAACAAAGGAAAAATACACACATTATATCAATATCACCCTCGATCACCCATCCTCTTCATTCTATCTCGCTTAATTTCCAGCATCTCTCATCCATCTCATCTGATTTATATTGAGTTATCCCCAAGTTATCAACACTCAATTCAAGTGTTATTCAACAGCCACCGCAACGTACGTACGTGTGTTGTTGCTTCCGTCAGTTTATCAGGTTAATTAATTCTTTTTTTTTATACCTACAGGCTACATCTCTTCCATTGTTTACTTCTTTTTTGCTACTCTCTCTGTAATTTCACTTCCCTGCTGCTATAACATCAGTTTTTTTTTTCCCTGTTTAATTTGGTTTTCGATTGCTGGATTAATTGTTCACACTAGGTATTATCCACACAAGCTCACAAGCGTAATCTCTCTCTCTCTCTCTCTCTCTCTCTCTCAGTTCGTTTCCCTCCATTGCTGTGTATTGAAGGTTCAGGTGTTGATTGCGCTTGAACACAAGATTTAACATTATATGTTGATCCTTGTGATGGTATAAGAGCAACGATTTCACAAAGAGTTGAAATCGACTGGTTTTCGTGATCGGCGATTCGCAGATCTGAATTCCGCGTTCTTCTGATTTCGTTTTCTGTTTGCGTTTCAATTGCTTGCTGTTTTCACTTTTCACTCGATTTGCTTCAATTTCCTGCTTATATGTTGATATCTGGTCTGAATTGAGTTGTAGTGAACTCGATCTGACTTATGGATGCCTTGTCGTTCATAAGCGATTGTTATCTTCGCGGATTGAATGCTTCCGCATATTCAGCGACTTGTGATTGTCGTTCATAAGCGATTGAATGTTTCGCTGATTACGTTGCTTCTTTGCAGTGGTTGTATGTTGTTTCCTGTGTGTTGATTCACGACTGATTTGTGATTTTCGTGTGCCGCCTTTCTCCTTCATCTTCCTTTGTTCATCTGAGTCAATTGATCTTCGATTTATTTTCAACAGGTGTGAACCGTCAAGATTATTAGCCTGTAATTGCCTCTCGATTTCCATCTGCCCGTCCATCTGTGCGTCGCCGTCGACTTATCGGTCCTCCTCCGTCTCACTCAAATTCGATCAGTAAGTTAAGACACTTGTTTTTAAATTTATGCTCCGAAAGATTACTTCCATGATTTTAGACATAAATTAACTTTCTTGCCGAATGAAAACATGGTGTTCTATTTTGACAGTCTTTCTAAATTAGTCCTTAATCTTCCGTTGTTTCTATTTCGATTCTTAACCTCTTTTAAAAGTTACATCATTGGTCTCTTTAGTTAAAATTCCATTAAATTCACATTTTTAACATGGCAATATGGGATTATTTTAATGACTAGACACCTTTTTTTTAGTTTATATTTTTTTTTTATTACATTCAAAAATCAAAACAAGAAGATAGTTTCCTCCACCGAATTTGACGGGTAAGCTAGCTTGTGTGATACTAGTTGACTTTAAAAACATAAGAAGAAATGATATATGCACAATTCCAAAATGGGGCAATCACACAAGGAAATCAAGTCTAGCTCCACCCGGGCTTCCACGAAAGAACCATAAAGTAAAAAAGGAACTAGCTCCAACTGCTACTATTCGCGGAACATCTACTTTAGAACCCCCGCACTTGAGCAAGAATTCATTTTATATTTAGAAGAAGAGTTCTCCCCAGACCGGACGACTTCTAGCCCAGGTCCTACTACCAGTCCGGAGACACCCTTGGATTAGTCCATAACATATTATCTATGGATAGACTTTAAGAACTACTTTCATTTAATAAGTCAAGTAAATAGCCTCTGTGTTCTCTCTTTTATTGAACTAAGTCAATAAGGTAAGATCAAGGAAGTACAGTAGATTAGCTCCATACACAGCACAGATTAAGGCTACAACTCCCCTATCTATTCCATCTCTCGAGCCCCGAAGAAAACCCCGCTCCCCTTCGGACTCCATATCTCTTTTGACTCTATATATGCGGGCACCTGATATCTATGAGGGTTCACCCACCCCGGTTACAGCATTCTTTTCTATTGCGCCTAAAATCTCTATTTCTGCTAATATTTTACGTGTTTTTATTTATGGTTCCTATGGAGCTACATTGCAACATGTGGCAAAATACGGGGATGACTTGTGGCTAGGGGTGAAAGGCCAACCAAGATCGGATATAGCTGGTTTTCCGCGAAATCTATTTCAGTAGAGCGTATGATGTCGATGGCCCGAGGTAGAGCACTCAATGGGCTAGGGTGGCCCCCATTTCGCCTTACCAACCCCAGGGCCTTCATCACTCCGATCTCTAACCATCCTGAACTGATCAATCAGTTTAGATCGTGTAAGCCTTTGCAATACCACGAAGAAGATTTTGACTAGAATTATTGTCTCGAGACTCAGACCATTGCTTAAGTAAAGAAAAGACCAATAAAAACCTTATGGGAAAGAGAGCTCGAAAAGAAGCATCTTTCTTATATACGAAAGCACCCCGCCATTCCTAGGTTAACCATGAAAATCGCGCAAGCAAATACTTGATCCAAAATGAACCCGTCTAAGAAAGGTAAGCAAGCTACCACTCCATTCTCAGGTTTAGGAGTCTCGTACTCACGGTCTCTATCAACCGAAACTAAGACCCGTTCCACTATGGATTTGCCGTAATTGGCCCATATACGACGTGCCCAGTCGGTAGATTTGTTTAATGATAAGCTTTAAAATTAGAACAATTTTTTTAAAAGGGATTAATGGTTTAACTTTTTAAAAAGATTAATGAGGATTAATTAATGGTTTAATTTTTTAAAAGGTTAAGGACCAAAATAAAAACAATAAAAGGTGGAGGATTAGTTTAGAAAATATATTAAAGGTTAGGGATCCATGGGATAATATGCTCTTATAGAAAAGCTTATTAATATGAGATTACAAATACACATCATTTTTTTTTGTACATCAGGTATATATTTAAGAAGTTGGTAAATTTTTGTACGATAGTTAGTGATCGCTGCTTGAAATTCATCTACTCATATTTTTCAGCTTATTATTTACAAAGAAGAAATTCTACAATGAAGAGCACCATCCCGTCGATGATAGTAATTTTGATTTCCCTTACTCTTCTTTCCTTTTCCGAGGAAGTCATAGGATGTGGAAATTATTGGAAAGGTAGAGGGAAATGCGACAACGATATTTGTGCGCAGTATTGTGTACTTCAGTTTCACTTTAGTGGTGGCTTTTGTGAAAATAATAAATGTTGTGAATGTGTTTTATAGATCTAGTGTAACTATATGCTGCTTATTATCAAAATAAGACCTTGAATTGTTTGTTTAAGGAGTAAGGAATAAAAGTGAAATTAATCAAATTCTGTGTGTAAATTATATATAATTATCATTTTTTTTTCTAAGTTGATCGATATAAGAGGGGAGACAAATGGCTAGATAGAGCATCCTACGGGATATAGATTTAGAAAAAAAATGGTGAAAAGAAGTGATTTGTTTCATTGATTAGATCATTATTTATATTTTTAGAATTTAGTGATATAAATGAATTTGATATGTTTATTTAGTTTCCACCATTTTTTATATTTTATAGAATATAGATTCGTGATGGCATAATGAAGGGAGTGACAACACAATAGGTTCTTAAGCCAAAAAATGGTTATTCGGTATGAATTTGTTGAGGCATTTGATTCGTAAGAGGTATAAATATAGATTCGTGATGGCATAATCAGAGGCTGATGTCAGTGGGAGCATACCCAGCACCGGCTGGGTCAATTATTTTGGGGCAAGGTAAAAAAAATAAAATTTGCTGGGTGGAATTGCTATTAGGTGGGTAGTTTCATAGTGGGCTTAATTAATTAAAGGCCCAAAGACCTGCTAATTCAAAAGCAAAGCTTCTATTTTATTTTTATTTGGAATCAAATGCAGCCTCACGGCTCACCCTCGTTCCAAAGTTTCATGTTCCACAGTTCCACGCACATATCCGCAAAACTTGTATTATTAGGCTATGCAACACGTTTTTTTCGACGTTTGTCAAACTTCAACTTAAGTCCACTTCTTTAATCTAATTTGTAAGATATGTTTTTTTACTCTTCTTCTAATTATTCTTTATTCAATTTCCAATTTACTAAATTAGGGTTTTGAACTGTTTGAGAATTTGATTGTAGATATTGAGATGAGATTAGTATTAATTTTATATCATCTATTTTTTATGATTATATATTATTTTACCGAGTGGTCAATTGTAATACAACGTCACCCGAATGAATTTATATATTTTATTGTTTATATTTTTTTTTTGATTACTTTTAATTCAATAGGATGTCTGATCATCCGAAACCCAAACGATTGAAGAATCTTTTGTCCTTCAATAAAAAAGAGATGTGAGTGATTATGTGGTTGAATAACACTTTAAACCTACAAACCTATGAATTAAATTGTACAAATTCGAGCTATAATTCGGCCATGCCATCCTAATAAAAAAAATGAAGGAAGGAAGGATCAATCTATATGGGTGTGTATGGTAAGAATTATAACCTGCTAAAATTTTAACATTTGGGGTTGTTTATAAAATAAATAAGGTTTATTGTTGTATGGATGCTAAAAATAAACTAAAAGGAGTAAAAAAAAAAGGAGTTTAAAAATAAGCTACAAAATGAAGCTTATTTTGTGGTTTATTTTACAAAAGTACTGTTTTACCCTTCTCTTTTATCTTATTTGGTTTAAAAGTACCACAATACCCCTAATAACAACCAAATAAACTCCACTTTTTACAAATAAACTGTTTTTCGCCCCATACGGAGATTATCTTGTTGTTTAAATTTTTTAACTGTTTTTACCAACAGTTTATAAATTTTACCCTGTTATAATTTTAATCGATCAGTTTATTAACTCAGTCCCATACTAACCCTCTATATGTAAGTTGTGGTTATGCAGTGTGCCTAATTCGGCCACCCATGTGCTACCTAATAGGAAGCCATCAATCTATCCTAATAAAAAAAAAAAAGGAAGGCATCAATCTATATACTGTCAGAAAAGCAAATTAAGATTCAAGCTGGATTTGGATCTTAATAACATCTCACCTGTACGTGTAACAAATCCCACTTGTGCAACAGATGATACTAGCCGTGATATCATCTGTTGCACAAGTGGGATTTGTTACACGTACAGGTCACAGGTGAGACGTTAAACAACACATGCCACAAGTTTTAAACACATATCATAAGTCTAAAATATAAGGAAAATAAGTGGTTCGACTTGAATGTGAATCGCCTTGGATGAACGTCAACCATATCATAAGTCTAAAACATAAGGAAAATAAGTAGTCTTAAACACATATCAAAATTTATATATTTTTTTATATAAAATATTTATATATATATATATAAATAATATTTTATATGGATCGGGTCGGGTGGTGGGTGATGGATCGGGTGCGGGTGGAGAAAAACTTCACCCCACCCATATCCACTTCACCCACATCCACTTTTCACCCATTTTTTTTCGGATTTTCACCTACTTTTTCGGATCGAGTGATTCGAGTTGGGATCGGGTGCGGGTGAAATTGTCATCCTAACGGCTATATAAATATATAGCCTTCGTTGTCTCTACAGAAATAATATCTTCAGTTGAATAAAGTTGCACTCAACTCAAGAAATCTAATCTGGTCCTCTCTCTCTCTCTCTCTCCCCCCTAGTTGATCAATCTTGTATTATGTACTTATGTGGGGATGTTTTAACTTGTCTACATTGTTTGGGCCTGTTTACATTTTGGGCCGGGTAAAAAGATTGGGCTAGGCCCATAAACTTTTGTATAAATTAGTTGTATACGGCAAAGTTCAAGCTAATTGGAAAACGAAAACACTTTGGAATTCTGATTAGTGATTTTCTCTCCCCGGCGTTTCTCCTTCTTCTTCCTTTGTTCATCTGAGTGAATCGATCTTCGTTTTATTTCCTTTTGGGTCTGATCGTCAAATCTAATGGCTGATTTGGGTGTCATCGTCCTCCTCCTCCTCTTCCCTTTCGCCGCCTCAGCCTACAACTTCACCATGATCACGTCCCCATCCCAAAGCGACGTCGTCCACGGCCTCTACCAATGCCGTGGCGACCTCTCCCAGCAAGACTGCTCCTCCTGCGTGCGCCGCTCCGTCATCCAGCTCTGCACAATGTGCCCCGTCTCCTCCGCCGCCGCCATCCAGCTCCAGGGCTGCTATCTCAAGTACGACAACGCCTCCTTCCTCGGCGTCGAAGACACCTCCATTATCTACAACAAGTTCGTGCCCTCCGTCGGGTACGACTACCGGAAGTTGGCGGCCTGGGATGCCGTGCTCACCGGCCTGCTCAAGGGGGACACCTATTACCGGGTGGCCGACTCGAAGGACATCCGCGGGGTGGCTCAGTGCGTTGGGGATCTGAGAGCTCTGGCCAATGTCAGAACTGCGTCTCAGAGGCCGTCAAACAGCTGCTAATTCAGGGCAGCCCCGCCGGCGATATGTTCTTGGACAAGTGTTACGCTCGGGTTAGCGTTGGTGGTTCCGGCGGCGGCGACTACGTATCCAAGTCTTGCAGTAACGGTGGTAATGGTAATCAGGGGGAAACATTTACACAACCGCTTTCCGATTACGAGGAAGAGATGGATTGCCAAAACTATTGGAGAGGAAGCAGGGGGAAATGTTGTAAGAATACCTTCTATAAATGTTTATATGGTACATGTGTTTGGGTTTATTTATATCATATTAAGTCCATTATATTATAGTTATGATTTTAATATAAGAGTCGGATACCGTGATGAAGTGGTACCGGGTTAAAGATATTAAAATCAAGGGGGATTTAATTGATGAGAGTATCTCCCTCTTCTCCTGCTTAAAACGTTAGATGCATTTTCTCTCTATTAATGGTTAAGTTACATAAGAGAGCATCAAAGAGAAGTTCAAGTTACTCCTTCATTAAGTATGTTAATTCTTCTATTAAACACGAAGAAGAGAAAACGTAAGGGATGGAGTATGCTCTTATGTACTATAAAAGGAGAGGGAATTGATAGTTTCAATTCATCATGAAACACCTAAAAGAAAAAGCAATTAAGGAGAGGAAAATAACACCTACTTATATTTTGTTTCCGCATCAAGGTTTGATCGATCTAATGGATTCAGGTAGTTGTTTATATATGTCTCCTTGCAGGTTATCATAGGTTGATTTGTGTAAATCTAGATCCTGCATGTCATAGATTTCATGATCGAAATCGAATAAAAGCTTACAAATGTAACATGTTGCTCTGTAAACATAAGTGTATATTTGGCTACCGAGTAATTGGAGGATTTTGTCAGGATATTAACTGTTGTATTTGTGTACCGTGAAATAATACTAGACTTATATTCGTCAAGTTTTAATTTCGATATATATATATATATATATATATATATATATATATATATATATATATATATATATAGAGAGAGAGAGAGAGAGAGAGAGAGAGAGAGAGAGAGAGAGAGAGAGTGGTTCGGGTGTACACACCTCTTAGGGTGTACCTTGTTCACAAAATATTATTCAGTGAAATGTGAAACATTATTCGGTGAAATTTGAAGCATTATTCGGTGAAATGTGAAATATTCTACCGAATACTGTTATGTTTTCTTTTTCCGTTCAGTCTAGATGAAAATGTTCCAATTCCACTGAATAATTTGTTACATTCTACCGAATAATGTTTAGTTTTTTTATTCATCTATTTCAAATAAAAGAAACCTCAATTTCCTAAATAATACTTATAATTTATACGAATAATCCTTCAAATTTCACCAAATAATGTTTCAAATTCCCTTAAACAATTTCACCGAATAATGCTTCAAATTTCACCGAATAATGTTTCATATTTCACCGAATAATATTTGTGAACAAGGTACACCGTAAGACTTGTGAACAAATGATCCATACACTCTATATATATATATATATATATATATATATATATATATATATATATATATATATATATATATATATATATATATATATATATATATATGTTTCACATATTGACAATAAGTTAGTGAGGTCTCAGTAAATGCCAACAAATATAGGTTACGTACAACGTACATTGTTAACCAAACACGTACTGTAATCATTCAAAGGTTTTCCATTAATGGGGATCACGAGTGGACCATTTGCAATTGCCCGCCCGAGGCGGATGTTGAAGAGACTCCTTATCCTAGTTGATCGGACTCGACTCGAGTATTGTCAAGGCTGTCTTGAGAGGTTACACGCATAGTTTATCAAGGTTTATTATCTCCAGCTCATCCTCATAACCGGATTTCTGGTCGACCTCATCGGCATTGCACAGAGTGGCTTCTAGGGGGGTTAGCCACCTCAAACCCATAAAGGGCTATACACATAAAGAGTGTATGGAGTTCAGCAGCACAGCCATATCCTCCAGCTAGAGGTTTCCTCATTTTCATTGCATTCCGACAGGGCCGGCCCAATGGTGTTGTTGGGTGGGCTGTAAAATATGGGAGTGAAGTGATCAATATAATTCTGTTTCTTACTTAAAAATAATGCATGGACAAGTGTCATCATGGATCATTATCTACAACTTTGATGGTGGCCGGCCACAAAAGGATCAACACAATTAGGGTTTAGTCCAAAAGGAAGTGTATTAGAAGTTCAGAAACACATCTAGGCTTGCATCAAATAGAAATTAGAAACTATATGGTTCAACTAATTAAAGAACAATGGCTACACAGATAAAAGTGAATGAATACTATAGCAAGTAGCAAAAAACAGCTTTTGGCTACACTATGTACTCTCACTGGAACCCACGCTTTCTCCGCGGGTGTTTTGCCTTTACACCTCACGGAGATCCGAGCACAATATGTACTCTCTTTCTATGACAAAAACATGATTTCTGCCTTTACTCTGTATAATGGTATCATCAATTAATAACCTCATTAACTTAAGTATCTATTAATATTACTAATTCTGCTAGCATTTTGCTGATGTGTCACACCCACAATTAAAGTTGAATTTTTTATTCAAATGGGATTTTCTTATTGTTCAATATTATTATGGAAACTTTGAAATATTTGATTCTTATTTTAAATATGATTTGAATCCATTCCTTTTTTTTATTTTCGGTTATATTGCCGTAAATATTGAGACATGTTTCCTTTTTTTTTTCCAATTGCAATATATCTATTATATATCTATCTATTACTCCCTCCGTTCAACAAAACTTGACGTTTTACTATTCATGCACGCTTTTTTAGGAGCTAAAAACTATATAAAATATCGACTTTTTAAATAATTTTTTTTAACAATTTCGTAGTTATTATTAATAAGTACAAACTTGTTAAAATTTTTTTTTAAAAAAATGAATATTTTATATAGTTTTTATCATTCTAAAAAAGCGTGCGTGAATAGTAAACGACAAGTTTTGTTGAACAGAGGGAGTATCTATTATCTATCTATCTATCTATCTATCTATTAACTAGAACCCTGCCCTGTGTGTGTGCGCGCATACATATATGTATATAGGTATATATACATATGTACATATATGAAACCGTTTGATATGGCAAAAGCAAACTTTCATTTTTTTTTTGGCGGGGAAACAAGGAGAAAACACTCCCAAAACTTAAATCAACAAACCAATAAAACAGTTGCAGCAACAAAGAAAATGCAACAGCAAAAAGAAGAAAATTAGTCCGGGCACAACCGAAGCTTTTTCTTGCCCCTCTTATCACTGATCAAGACAGAATCTACACCAGCAAGGGGTTTGGACAACAAGTGGCAACCGAGAGGTAGTGAAGCAGCAAACGAAGCTATTGCGTCCGCTGTCTCATAAAGATGAAAGTGTTGAAAGGGTAAATTTGTAATTAGCATTGATGAACAGTAAGGCTGAAGTTAGACTTTTATATACTCCGTAGTAAGATATATTCTGAAAAAAAAAAATACCGAGTACAATAAATTCTAGGTAGATCAACCCCTCCCTCACTTTAAATTGGATCACAAGCAAGTGAAGCAACCCTCAATACAACCTCAACAGTCCACACACACAACCCTCTCCTCTCTCTATTCCTCTTTCTCTTTCACATTTACAAACCCCCAAAACCCCTTCCTTCTTTCGGATTTTCACAGCCCTCACCCAACTCCTCATTCCTTTTGTTTTCAAAACCCCAAGCACTCTCCTCTTCTACTCCTCCTCTCCTTCAAGCAAGCTACCACCTAGACTATGGTTATGGCCACCGGGCTAACCACCACCACCCCACGACATCACCAAGCAGCCCCTCATTTGTTTTCCCGAGATCCCACCTCTGCCGTTGCTTTCGAAGCTCCATGCGCCGAGCTCCGATCATCTTGTTCTTTCTTCCACATTTTTATTATATTCAAAACAAGAAGATATAGTTTCCTCCACCGGATTTGACTAATTAAGCTAGCTTTGTGTGATATATATTGGAGAATATCTCATTGTCATGATTTAGTGAATACTCTAATTTCTTCTTCTAATCTTACCCCAGTTGTATCTCGTACGTCCACTGAAAAATGTCACTGACAACTCAATTGAAGATATTCTTCTTGATGGAAATTTGGATAAGTTGTTCTTCCACGGCTGGAACTGAAGACCCACAAGTATCCGCTGAGTGTAACCCCCAAGTTGGCAATGAAGTTTCGACACTTTTGCATTGTCAACAAGCCCAAATTGATAATCTGGAGCAGTTAGTGAAGAATTTGACTGAATTAGTAGCTAAATTAGGGTCATGTGAGTATGGAATTCAGCGGATTAGGGAAGTGAGTGAAACCGTAGGTTTTGAAGGTGGGGATCCTAAAGTTTATGGATCCAGTGAGAGGCGAGAAGTGGAAGTGAGTGAGAGGAGATTTAAGAAGATTGTGGAGCACAATACTTTTTTGTTTGAGCGGTTTTGGTTTATTTCAGCTGTGAATTTGGATGCTAAGGTTGGGAGCATGAGTTTGTTGCCATTTGGGGATCAAGAGGGTCACAACAAGTATGTCGTAGTTGGTGATGATTGCGGCAGGGTTTATGTGTTCTTCAGAAATGGGGAGGTTTTGGTTGAGTCTTCTCCTTTTTCGGATTCGCATGTCATTGCTATGACCTCTTTTATGCCTGTGTATAAGAATGAAGGTGTTGTTGTAACAGGGCACAGTAACGGTGCAGTGTGGGTTCATAGGATTTGGGAGAGTTCTTTGAGTGATGAGTGAAGCAAGCTTCATATGGAAAAGGTGGTGGCATTGAACTCAGTTGGAAAAGAGGAAATCGGGTCTCATGTATCCCTATTGGAAATTCATTATGTGGGGAGATCATGGTTCGTTTTATCAGTTGATGTGAAGGGGAGAATGGAGAGCTGCGTGGTGAGGTTGTGGCTTCAAGTCACCCGCTTGCATTCTTGAAGCAAAGGCTCTTGTTCTTGACGGAAATTGGAGCAGGCTCCTTGGATTTGAGGACCATGAAGATCAAGGAGGTTGAGTGCGAAGGTCTGAATCGTTCTGTTGTTAAACAGTACGCATTTGACTCTACTCAACAGCTGGGAGCATACGGTGTTACTTCAAATGGTGAGTTGGTTCATGCTTTACTGTGGGGCCATTCATTGAATTTCAAATGCAGTGTTAGCTCTTGGAAGAATATTGGTCTAGGCGAGTCACTCCCAATCTGGTACAACTCCTCCACCATAAGTATTATGTGGCATATTTCAAACGAATATCATCCATTGATTAGTTTTTAATCTAGCGTCTATAATTACGTTACATGTTACACCTATCAATTGTTTTACTGGAACCCTACCCTATATATGTGTGTGTATATATGTATATATGTACATATGTATATATGTACATATATATACATATATGTACATATATATACATATATGTATATATGTACATATATATACATAATACATATACATATGTACATATATGATATATATGTGTATATGTGTATAAATTGATCAACTTGTGTGTATATGTGTATAAATTCATCCTCATTGTTCTATAAATAGCTGAACTTGTGTGTAAATTGATCAACTTCACCAATTCAAGATTCAATTGTGTTTTCTGTTATAGCTCTCTCTCTCCCATTTTCGTTTCTACTTGTTGTTAATCAAACAGTAACAAACACACTTCTTCACACAACCAACCAGAGCGAAGACTCTCTCTCTGTCAAGATTCAGCACTTTAGCTGAATATGTAAGCAATCAATCAATTGAACACAATCTGTGTTGAATCAAATGTAACGAAATTGAACACGAGAAGGAAGGAAGAGAGAAAACCAGTAGTTGTATGTGCTGTCCAACGATGCTTTTCTTATTCATCAAGCTTGCTTATGTACACGCTCTAATCCCCTATTTATAGAGGAGTTTGTTACAAATGACGTCACTTATTCATCTCTAACTATCACCTATTAGTATTTACACAAACAACCTTCCAACTATGCAATATCCTATCTAACCATATACTCTACCCCCCCCCCCCCCCCAATGGTGGGCGTGGGGAATGAAACACCAAACCCAGCTTGGACGCAAGGAACTGGTGTTGTTAGGCACCCAAGGCTTTGGTCATGATATCAGTCAGTTGCATATGGGAAGCAACATGGACTGTAGAAATGAAGCCATCCAGTACTAAGTCTCTCTCACATAATGACAGTCGATGCGCAAATGTTTTGTGCGCTCGTGAAAGATGGGAATGTCAGCGAGATTTTCAACCGTTTTATTGTCACAACACAATTGAATTGGCAAGGAAACATCCACCCTTAGATCACTCAAAACCCATGTAAGCCAAACCAATTCACTGCTAGCTGTCGACATACTCCTATACTCGCTTTCGGTAGAGGATTTCGACACCGTTTTCTGCTTCTTAGTCTTCCACGAGACCTAGGAATCCCTGAGGAAAACACAATATCCTGTAAGCGAACGTCTTGAGAACGGGCAACTGCCCCAGTCCGCATCAGAGTAAGCCCAAGTCCTGAGAGGGGAAGCCTTTGGATAAAACAAAAAAGCACGTAACTTCTATATGTGTTTCTCATATATATATATATATATATGGATCATGTGTACACAAGTCTTATTGTGTATCATGTACACAAATCTCGGCCTTTGGATCAAACCAAATCAAAGGGTCACAATAATCAAAATAAAGAAAAGAGAAAAGAAAAGAAAAGGAGGGGTTGTGAATAGTGACGGGGGAAGTAATTTTTTGGTTTTTTTTGTTATTTTCGGGCATTTTAAAAAAATATTTTTATTTTTTTTTGATGTAATTTATTTTTATCTACCTATAGACACCCACTTTGCATATGTTTTGCGAAAAAAAAATTTACGATAACAATTGAGCTTAAGAGTTTTCGTTTTGTTTGTGCCCAGTTTTATTATTCGGTGGTATTGGTGGGTTTTTTTGATATTATTCATTGAATTATATATGTTTATTCAGTGGAATGTAGTGTTTTTTATGTAGTTCGAAATCATTTGGAGCCACATTAAGCTTAAGGGTTTTTGTATTATTCATGCCTATATTGATCATTCAGTAGAATTGATGATTTTTTTGATATTATTATTTGAATTATGAATATTTACTCAATGGAATGTGTGTTTTTTTTTACCAATTTCTTTGAATATGCTACCGAATAATGTTTTATTTTTTGTCCATTGATCTTCGCTAAAATAAAACATTATTCGGTAGCATATTCAATGAATTGGTAAAAAAACACACATTACATTGAGTAAATACTCATAATTCGTCAATACGATCGAATAATATTGTAACACCATCGAATAATTAAGTTATACCATTGAATAATAAAGCAATACCATCGCATAATCCGTCAATACGATCAAATAATATAGTGATACCATCGAATAATCAAAATGACTAACCTACAAAACAGACTCATACGACTGAATAAATCTTCATATACTAGTGCATAATCATTCATACTCAACTGCATAATCATCTATGGGAATCAACGGCTTAGATTCCTCTACGGGAATCAAGGGCTCAGATTTGTGTACATGATACACGTTAAGGACTGAGTACACCGGAACCAACCCCTATATATATCCCTTCTGTTATGTTCTCTCACTGGAACACATCGCATCCCATTCTTGCAGAAAACTGTACAGGAGGGATAATGAATGGATTCATAACTTAACTTCAAGCATCAAATGATGCAGAAATATTCAGGATGATAGTTTAGTATATCTCTGCAAAACATCCAAGTATCCAACTATATAACATACATGAGAATAAACAAACTATTAACGAGTTATTCAATTCAACCCCAATTTACAAAAGAACACAACAGTGCCAATTTAATAACTGATATATAGTTGCACGTTCAACTGTGGAACAATGAGTTGGAGAACATAGCAACTCTTCCAAGACATTTGCCTAAGACCAAAATAATAAGCAAAACCAAGGATGAGCAGACTTATAAATACAACTTTTGCAAATGTCCCTCAGTAATGCCCTTCAATAGAAGCAATAAAGATAATGACCCTCGTACGACTCTCACTTGAGAAAAGAAATCACCAAACACTTTCAAATTATACCATGTACCTAGTTACCATATGCTTCAAAATAGTGAACATTTCGATGTACAACTTATTCAACCGCGGGTATTATCAAACACACACACACATATCTATATATATGCTTTATAGTCAGAAAACTGAATCAAGCAACGAGCTAGCAGGGTAACAAATGCTAAGCCAGATCAAGTCAGGAATATTCTACAATTCTAATTAACTTCCTGTCTGATAATGTTTTTACAATTTTACTATGGATTAAGAGGCTTGATCCTTTTAGCAGTAGTTTACAAGGAGAAATTATCCCTACATCGATCTCATTGAGCATGAGCAATAAGCTGCAAGTTGGTGCCCACTCCAAATACAACCACATAAACCACTCAGCAAAATTGTTGAGAGATGTGAATGAGACCATAAAGAGCCCCACATCGAAAGTTGAACATAAGCCTTAGTATATGAGTCGGCGGGATACTCCTTGTATTGTCAGTTGGTTTTAGAATGGAACTTCACTCGGCTTGTGTGCTAGACTACTAGCTCGGTTCAAGTATATATGACATATTTTTTTCGGATGCATAAATCCATTGCTTCCTAAACCTAGCAAAATATTCATAAATGATAATTGGAAAAATAAATATCAGCTTAAGGAAAGCTAAAAGATTACTATCTATTAGAACTCATGCAAAAGATTCTTATAAGCAACCTAAATGAGCATAAGCTATTTATTTGAAATCCATTATTACAAACAAGACAACCAATTCTTATAAACAAAAGATTTGAGGACTACAACACACTCATAGGAGATTGCCACACAAAACATCCTTTAGATTTCCTGTTATGCTCATTCTTTCTACTTCCATTTGGAGGCGAATGTTATCAGCCACTAAAGTAAGCCTATACATGTCAACTTCTTGTGACTTGACCTATCCGAAACTGTTAAACTCGGCTAGGTCCGGTGGGGCTAAGACAAATTGGAGGGAGGTCGTGTGTGCGGGCCCACATGCGGGAGACTCGAACAACACATAAACCCAACGGGGTTCCATCTCAAAACCATTTGGCAATGAGAGTAGTAGCCCTTCAACCTTATATGTTGTTTAAGCAATCTATATATTACCGACGTAGGACAACCACATTCCAACACGCCCCCTCAAGTGCAACGACATTTTTAGCCAACAAGTTGCACTTGCCACATGCGCTTAAATAGGAACCAATGCCCGCGACATGTCAACAAGGCCAGCAACCCCACTAATCTGAAGCCTAGACCGAAACTAGCCGAACCCGGCTCTAATACCATGTTAAACTCGGCTGGGCCCGGTGGGGCTAAGACAAGCTGGAGGGAGGTCGTGTGTGCGGGCTCACAAACGGGAGACTCGAGCAATACAAAAACCCAACGGGTTCCATCTCAAAACCAATTGGCAATGAGAGGAGTAACCCTTCAACCTTATATGTTGTTCAAGCATTCTCTATATTACCGATGTGGGACAACCACATTCCAACAGAAACATGGGTCTTAGAGTACTCATATTGCACATCCTGTGATTTTTTGTTCACAAAAAATACTTCGTATATAGAGCTTTCTCTCTCTTAGGAGAGAGAAACTCTCCTTCTATCCTCAACCCAACACCCATTCAACCCTCCACCCCGCAAGTCCGTCACCACCGTCAAATCTGGCCACCATCGTCACCCTTTGATCACCACCTTGATTCTTCTCATCACCCTCGTCACCCTTTAGCTCCCATGGTCCGCGTTTCCTATCATGGTCCTTCGCACCTTTCTAACCCTAGATTTCGAATCCGCCCTCCTTAACCCTAATCGGCTTGGTTTTGTGGTTGCGCTTGGGTTCGCAGCCTCCGTACTCACTGGTATGGTTGCCAATTTAATTTGGGTTGTCGGGCGCTGCCTGGCCTTCGTGGCTTGTCGGGTGCCTTCTAGCCGCCCTCTCCTCCGCTCGATCGTGGTCTTCTCCTTGTCGCTCTCATGCTCTTCGTGGTGGTTGGGCGCCGTCCTTTGGTTGGGCGCCTGGTCGCTCCTCCATCGGCGTTTGCGGGCCACCCTGAATTGCAGTTCGTTGATGTACGTCATGTGCATTGTTGGCCCCAATTTGGGGGGGGGGGGGGGAAGAAAAAGAAAAAGAGGAATGGATCTTTTTATATAAATCTGATTACTTTGTTCGGATTTATATTTCTCTATTCATTCCTTTGAGCAAAATTGCTCGATAAAGGCTTAAATAAATCCCGACTGGGCATAATTCCCATTAGGGCTTGAAAATCCCATTAGGGTTTAAATAAATTCTCTTTCGTCTGAAAGGGATTCTAGGTGCTTCTGCAAGGATGGTTCTTGGTTGTGACTCCTGTTGTGCCTGGCGTTCCTCTTCCGTGCTGGAGCTCTGGCAACCGGTGTCGGGATTGGTTGGGATCGTGGTGGTGTGTATCGAGGCGACTCCGCATGCAGGAAATTCCTTGGAGGATCGTCTCACTGCCCACAGGATTGGATTCCTGATATACCACTGGCCAACGGTGTCGCTGCCGGGTGATGCTTGCCATCGGAGCTTAGTCTAAGTTGTCTCCAGCGTGTACGGGTTTGGCTCGCTTGCTCGTCTGGGGGTTACGCCTCCCACTTTTTGTTGTTGCACCTTTTTATATGTAGTAACGGTTTCACCGTCTGCCGACTTCGTCGGCCTCTCGAATCGTCAGGTATGCCTGGCGCTCGAATTATTTTCTAATAAAAAAAAATTGCACATCCGGTGTGTCTTTAGATTTAAAAAAGAAATGTGAGAAAAAGAAATGAAAAAGTGGAAGTGTGGGTATCTTCGAACATTTCTCCCAAATTTCTACCGCAGGAAACTATCGTAAGACATTACATTTTCAATCCGATTTTCCTTTTTTAAAATATTAAGACATTGGTGTTTACTTTGAAGGAAAAAAAAAAGAAAAAAAAAATTTAAGCATTATGTGCCAGATATTTACAGAGTTAAATTTTCTTACTCCGTATTTTTTTAGAGCTGGCAAAACCCGACCTGAACCCGAAAATTCGACCCGGAACCAATTGTTTTGAGCACCGATCCAACTCGTTCATTTTGGACCCGAAATTCGAATGAATCGAACCCGATATATTCAACGAAACTCATTAAGACCCGAACCCATTATAACCGAAACCCGAAATAACCCGAACTTTAAGATATATTCTAGTAAATATTTTAAAATCAATATTGAAATAATGAAAACTTGAGACAATCCAAACCCGAAATAATTGAAACCCAAGACAATCGGAACCCGATATAACCGAAACCCGATACAATCGAAACCCAAATCCGATGCAACTGAATGAAAAAATTATTAGACATTTCCTGAAACTCAAATGACCCGAAGCCCGACTAACCAAACCCGAACCCGACCCGTCCGAATGCCACCTCTCTCCCTACTGAAACTATGGGTCAGTTTGGTAACACGGAGCTGATGGGGTAGCTGAAGCTGATGGATTAAGTTTAAGTATGTTAAATATATGTTATATTGGAGTTTTCATAAGCTAGTAAGGTGTTTGGTAACCCAGCTGATAGAGTAGCTGATACAAACTAGCTGATCGGATAGGAGAAAATGAATAGAATTCTGAAAAGCTTGCGGTTAGTACCTGTTGAAAATCCAATTTCAGAAGCTAATTAAATTAAAACTTTATATTTAACTTATTTAAAGCTATATGCATTGCCAAACGGACCCTATGTCCGACAAATGCCCATTTATTTTCATTTTCATTTTATGATTAAGACACTCATTAGTCATTATATTAGGGTGTGCATGAGGAGATCGAACATGTCGCTGATTTATCTACCGAGTCGGGCTCTCGTTAGGCCAAGTCGACTCCGGGATTTCAGCCGTCGATGGAGGTGATGATCCGGCGCGGTTGGAGTTGTGGTGGTATAGTGGTAGTGGTAGTGGTGGTGGTGGTGAGGTTAATTGACAGGCCGACCGACCTCAAGACGTCATTAGAATGCTAACCGTAGACAGAGGTGGTGATGAGATTGGAGTTGTAACCGGTGGAGGTGAAGGCGAAAGATTAACCAGAATTGAGCGTTTAATGGATTTATTACTGATCTTGAATTGTAAGGAGATCTCTCCAGGAGAGAATCCTCATCCGTAGAGGCTATAAGATCAAAGAGTTTCGAATTATTTTCTTCTTTTTTAAATTAAAAAAAAAGGCTCGTTGACATCCTTCCGCCGGCAACGGCTACGTGGCACCCAGCCGTTAAATCATTCCTACTCCTCTATTAGCGTGTACGAAATCTTACTCGTACAAGTACAATAGGAGTGATAAATAAATTAATGTAAACCCAATAAACAATTACCCGTAATTTCCCAGTATTTAGGGGAAACAGTATTTAGAACGATCCCCTCCGAGTATGCGTACACCTCACGCACCCTCCACCACCGCCACACCACCCACCGCCCCCGGTGCCTCTCCGGCGATGACATGGATACCGGAGACTCACATCCGAGCCTCTACCGAGTGATGATGGAGCGCTGCAACGAGCTGGAGTCGAGCCTCGCCAGCTTCAAGGCGCACTTCAACGAGCTCGCTCGCGAGCACCGCAGCGGGAGGTGGAGCGAGGAACGTGGTCTGCCGTCATCTTCCGGCGATTCGGCGGCCAAGGAGTCGGCTGGCTACTCGATTGCAGACACGGGATTGCTGATGCAGTATTTCAAACCCGGGGGGAGGAAGAACCCCTACGAGCTCGTGCTCCAGGCGCTCGGCCACGCCGTGCACGTCACCAGATCATTCACTGGAGAGATCACTTATTGGTATAGCTTAATTGAATTTGATTTTTTCAGTCTGATTTGGTTGATCTGTTAATTTTGCTGCGATCGATTTTGTTTTGTGAATTGATATTTCTCTGCTTTAGGGCTTTTGGATGATTGAATTAGCAATTTGTTGTAAGAACTGCAAAATCTTTGTGAATTTGGATTCTTCTGAGCTGGAGGCGTGTAATTGGAACCCCCTTGCTGTTTCTGATTGTTGATCGATACACATTCAAATGCTTGAATTGATTTATCTAGAGTTTTCCTGCTTCCATATTTGGTGTGGTGGTACATACAGAGCGATCCGGATGTGTTTAGTGCTTTAAGTGTTCCATAAAATGCATAGCTAGATTTTGTATCACGATTTCTTTGTGCTTGACTTCTTTGGGTTCTTATCATTGATCCATGTGCGGTTTTTTTTTATTTTTGTTTTGGTTTCTTCTGCATACAACACAACTTCGTATGTACAGTATATTTTAGTGATGGACTGATGGGTCGTTAAAACTTGCTTTATTGCTGTTTGAAGGAACCGTTCTGCAGAGAAACTTTATGGATGGAAGGAGTGTGAAGTGATTGGTAGAAGAGTGTTGGACTTTCTCATTGACAGAGAATATGCTCCATCCTTTGACAGGATCATGGAATGGTTGGATTCAGGCCAGTCGTGGGCTGGTCAGTTTCCCTTTAAGAGGCGGTCTGGTGAGATATTTATGGCAATGGTGACTAAGAGCCCAATGTATGAGCATGGTGAGCTTGTTGGTATCATCACCGTTTCAAGTGATGTAGCTGTATTTGTTAATGCTAATGTAAACTTCAAAGAATGCCAAGACAATGGAAATGAGAGTAATAGAGTACCTCGATCTAACCAGAGAAGGCGTCAGTGGAACCACCCGCCGCAGCTTCCGTCTATTCCGCAGATTACTTCATCTGTTTCCAATCTGGTGCTTATAAGCTACAATTGACAATTGAGATTTTGTTTTAGTTTGTTCACAATTGTTTATTCTTTTACTAATTAAAAACTGCTCCTATTACTGATCAGGCCTCAAAAGTACTGTCGAAAATGCACGGAGAGGATGCAGATGTGCCTGCAACTTCCAGAGATAGGGTGGAATCTGTTTCAGATTCTGAAGATGGAAACCTAAAGAATCCCAAAGCAGCTGTAAGTTACAACTTTTTTGTTTGTGACGTCTTCCCAAAGCATTTTGTAATGCCAATAGAAATATGAACAAGCAAATATTTCTTCTGATTTTGCCCTGGAATTTTCTCAGTATGTTAAGGGTTTATTTCATGTTCTTTTGGATGCAACAATCAACTTCAGCTTCTCTACTAGATTGAGGTCTTCAAATCTTGGAAATGTTCAGTACTGCTTGCATTTTATTATTCTCTTGGAAATGTCATCATGGATACTTGATTTAATTGCACAAGTACTTTTGGACGTTTGAACTTTGAACAATGATTCATCGGTATGATGCAGGTAGCAAAAATCTTCTCAAAGCTGAATATTAGAAGTGGTAACAGTAATGTGAAAGAAAATGATGCTGTTCATAATGGATCTTCCCAAAAAAACATGTTACATTATCAAAGAATTGATGCCAGGTGCAGAACTCCAAATGGTTTTGATGAGGCTCCATGTGTTGACACCTTGCCAAAAGAGTGCAGCGAGTGCTATGTGGACCATAACCTTCAATGGAAATTGCCTATATCAAGGATGCAACAAAATGAGAAAGACAGAGAGCTTCATTTGGAAAACATGGTAAGGGCTGAGCCAGCAGGTGAAGATGAACAGCTTCCAGTAAACAAGCAGCTTCCCAGTTCAGGGGATCGAGAATCCATCTCACTCATTGACTGCAAGATTCGTTGGGAGGATCTACAGTTAGGTGAGGTAGTTGGTCAAGGTATGTTCCGTGCTATTTGCAATGCATGGCTCCTCATTTCTTAACATAACAAAAGCAGGACATTCATGCTAGAGTAACTCTTCTAAAAAAAAAGTAACATCCACCACTAGTTATAGTGTCAAGATCCTTTCAAACTTTAGCCGAATGTTAATATTTATCATTCCTATGTTTAAGAACAGATAATAAGTACATCCAAGTGCCAGCCTAAGAAATTTTACTGAATGAATTATCCTTAATTGTGAAATTAGATTTTTGTGTTTCATACAAGGGAGATAGGATAAATGAGCTAAAAAAAGCGGTTATGACAGTTCAATATTCTTTCATACTTTGTTGTTTCACAGGTTCATATGGAGTAGTTTATCGGGGACTATGGAATGGTTCAGTAAGTTCATAATAACGAGAAGCTTGTGGCTGTATTCAAAGAATATAATATAGAAGACATTTATGACATTCTTCACTTGTCTCAAACAGGATGTTGCCATCAAAGTTTTCTTCGGGAGTGATTATAATGAGGGAATTTTACTAGATCACAAAAAAGAGGTATATCATAGCTTGGTCACTAATTTCTAGGAAAAGTATCTATTGCCGAGTACTTTACATTTCTGTAACCTTGTAGATTGATATTATGAAGAGATTGCGACATCCAAATGTGCTGCTCTTCATGGGATCGTGTTATTCACATGAACGTCTTGCAATAGTTACAGAATATTTACCCAGGTAAGATATTACAAGGCATTTGACTGGTTTGTTGCTTCAAAGCTTCTAGTACAAGGACACTTTCGAAACCTGTCTCCCAACTGTCAAGTTCTATTTGCTCAAAGCCATCCTAATTTCTTCTCTGACGGTAAAAATATTTATGCATGTCATAAGCTGTTATAAATATGTACATTTTACTTGAGTTGACATTCTGGAAGCATCTTATTTAACTCCACTAAATTTCATCCAAGTAGGGGAAGTCTCTTCAAAACTCTTCACACGAGTACCCAGAGCTTGGACATCAGGAAACATCTGAGGATGGCCCTAGATGTTGTACGTCTCACCAGGAACAACAATCCTTTTTCCTTGATTTTTCCTCTCTCAGCTGAACATGTTTTAAACCTTATTCCCTGAACCTTGTTTTGATGCAGGCACGAGGAATGAATTATTTGCATCGTAGAAATCCACCCATTGTGCATAGAGACCTTAAATCTTCCAACCTTCTAGTTGACAAGAATTGGACTGTCAAGGTACCATTGCATTATAAATTGTTTATCTTATTTTTAATCTTTATAGTCTGTCTTGATTCATGTGTGTCTGTCGTGTTCGTATAAAGGAGAGATGGTTGGCAAAACTTGGCATATCCCCTGACAGGGACGCAAACTGCTCCCTCTGGGCTTTTCTTCTCATCACATGTGTGTCTGTCTATTCAGGTAGGGGATTTTGGCCTATCAAGATTGAAGCATGCAACTCTTTTGTCTGCAAAATCTGCATTAGGAACAGTAAGATTCATCTGCATCTAAATTTCTTTTAATTGGAATTTTAAATTGTCTTATACAAGTTTGATGGATCAACTAAGCAGTTTAACTCTCTCTTTGTTTTTATTTTCTTTATCCCTGCCTCTTGCAGCCTCAGTGGATGGCCCCAGAGATCTTAAGAAACGAACCTTCCAATGAAAAGTAACCCTCTACTATTAAGCTTCCTATCCGACTATTTTCATTGGGTTGAAACATAATCTGGTTCTCTATCATGTATATCTCTGAGTTGATCAGCCATGTGAATGACTTGACTTTCCCCTCTTAGGTTTTTCTACCTGATCTAGTGATCTGGACACACTGATAGCCTTTGGTTCATATCTCTTTATCTTGGCAGGTCAGATGTGTTCAGTTTTGGTGTTATTTTGTGGGAACTAATGACGGTATCAATTCCATGGAACAATCTTAATTCCCTGCAGGTTCGTCTTTCACGCTCTATGTGCCACACCCATAAGGGGGAAAAAACAATGCCACCACACCGCACACATAGAGTGCGCATGTATTATATCATTAAGATTTAAGACACACATGAACATTTATGCGTTGCTTTCTTGAAGGTTGTAGGCGTTGTAGGATTCATGGACCGGAGATTGGATATCCCAGAAAGCCTAGACCCACCCGTTGCATCCATCATCACTGATTGTTGGGAGAGGTACGGTACTTGACACAAAACTCGAATGACTTAGCTTTAACTCGTGCTAAGTTCTTGGATTCCCTATAAAACTCTGCTTCAATACTTATGCTGATCCTCTTTTTGCAAATGAATGCACAGCAAGCCAGAAGACCGCCCATCCTTCCAAGATATCATCCATAGAATGACGTCACTTTTCCAGACCATCCAAGGACCTCAGAAAACATTGCATGTGTAAAACTTTGCTCCTCCAACACACACGTGAAGTGGGTCTGGGCTGTGTGAAATCTTGGATCCTGGTAATGGATTAAAAAAGGTGTCTTTAGCTTGTAAGAATGAGTGTCCTGTATAGTGTAACTAGCTAGCTAAAATATTCCATAGATCTGAGATATATGTTTGTTGATGCCCCCCCCCCCCCCCCCCCCTTTTTTCCCTAATGATCATCGTGTTCTGTAAGTGTTATTGATAAATAGATCTACTGGTGTAGATTTGTATAAAATTATAACCTTATACTATGCTGTAACACTGATATTTATGATGGATGGTGAGAAACTTCATTGTAATAAAATAGATTTGTTATATTAGAAAATGAGTATCAAATTGGTTTCGTGGTGTAGTTGGTTATCACGTCAGTCTAACACACTGAAGGTCTCCGGTTCGAACCCAGGCGAAGCCAATTCTTTTTTCTAGGTTTACCGCAGTGATTTTACAGTTGCACACTTGCACTGAATTTAAATGCTGCACTTTGACTCAACTCTAGGCTCTGTGATCAACAAATGAACTGTCTTTTTTTGCATCACGTAGCTCAATTCGAGTCGAAACTGAAGTACACACCTCGATTGTACCAATTGCAACTGGCCCCATCACTTGGTGTTGATTAGTATATAATGGTGGTTAACAATTGGCAAAATCAACCAAAACATCCTTCAGGTTTATATGTCTTAGTTGAGCCTCTGCCTCCTTTTAAGGTAGTTAGGTAGGTAGTTTATTTGTATGAAGATGGTAGGGCTGTTTGGTCTTAGTTTTATTCTTCTCCATCAATAGACCAGGAGCACTGTCTCCTTTGTCGATCTGAACAACCAAAACACAGTGTGCAAGCAATCTATATCTGCCTTGGATAAACAAAAGTGGGCAAGCAAGCAGTCCTTGTACTCAAGGCATCTGTAACATGACTCAACCTGACTCATATCTAACTCGACCTTTAATTTATGCGAATTCGTGTAATCGTGTCCAGATAACTGAGACACCTGATCCAATACTTGAAGCCACAGACCTAACATGATGTACATTTAAATGAAGTTCGAGAGACTATCAAAAGGTTTCGTGGTGTAGTTGGTTATCACGTCAGTCTAACACACTGAAGGTCTTCGGTTCGAACCCGGGCGAAGCCATATAATTTTTTTTTTTTAATTTTCGACCCAGCCAACTCACTGAACCCTTATCCGATCTGAAGTTGACCTAGTCATCGAATTGATCGAAAACAAGTGGGGAAAGACTTGAATACAAACTCGAAATAAATTTTGGTTATTTTCAATCTTCTCAACTTAAATAAAATTGGATTATTTTCGATCCTCTCTACTTTAAGTTATAATTTTCAACGTGACTTGGTAATGATTCGACCCAAAGCAAAGACCTGATCGGAACCTCTCACCAAACTACATCAGGAGTTTGCTTAGCTTTCTCTAAATGTTGCTCTTGCCAAAGAAACACTTCAAGTATATTTCAAATGCACGTTACTGATTCAACATCTTAATCATAGATTGTTCTGCTGACAATTTCTCCCGCAGCATATTAAGGCTCTGAGTTGTTGCCCACATGAATTCGAATCTCATTTTGGCTCTGGGTTTAAATATGTGGAAAACAAAGTATGTGATAACATAAAGTGGAAAGAATTAACACAAGTTTTCAACTAACAGTACGCAGTGAAAGTAACTATAACCTGTACACACGACTAAAATCCAATATACATAGCTATAGACTGTAAGAGTGAAATAACAGACACGTATAAAATATGGGAGAAGAAAAATGAAAGAATAAAAATCAAGAAAAATAAGCTATATAGGAAGATGTGTGTAGACGATCATGTCCGAAATCAGTTATCACAATGCCATTTGGATGTCGGAACACAGCTCAGGTAATGGCACCAGCTACAATGATCGTTCCCATTCTCTCCTTTGAACAACATCACTGACGATACAGCATATCTGCAACCAACAAGATAATTTACTCAGACTTCATTCATTGAGAAGTTACGATCTTACGAATAACTTGAGTTTTATTGGTTTCGGTTATGCTTCTGATAACTTGAAATGAAAAAATGTATGTTAATTGCTAGTGGTGGTAAAGCCTTGCAAACAAGAGGATTTTGCTTACCCCACAATGAGGAGAACCAATGCGAGGACAAACAGGACTTGTTGGTAAGCCAGGTACTTTGTCTTTACACGGGCATGCTCTGGGAATTGGTGGCGCTCCAACCAACCAAAACGAGGGCGGATGAGCACAATGAAGCCCAATAGAAATCCAGATAGAAATCCCCCAATGTGGGCGAAGTTATCAACATGGGGTAGGAGCCCCACGGCCAAGTTAATAGCTATGATCACGATGAGGGTGAAAAGTGCAGCAACCTTCAAGATCCATGTAAACGTATCCAATTAGAGACATAATCACACGAAAGCAACTACGAGATTGTTCTCATATCAGAATAAAAAGATGTAAACACCTAGGCAGAGGGTTCAGATTACCTTGTTGGCATAGATAGTCCAGTTGATCAAAAGTTCAGAAAGCATTGCACCAAGAAGGCCAAACAAGGCACCAGAGGCACCAACTGAAATGCTCTGTCTTAGGAACAGTGCAGACAGTATGCTCCCACCAAGCCCAGACACAAGGTAGACTATCCCGACTCTCACTGCACGAGAAATAGCCAAGCAGAGGGTTCAGATTACAACAGCATAAACCCAAACGGAGATCAGGTCGAAACTAGTTATGCTGCATTTGAGGAACAAGAAAAGAAGTTGATTGAAAGATCTTACAAAAGCCGAATTGTTGCTCCAGTCGAATCCCAATAACCACCAAACTTATCATATTGGCAAGAATGTGAATGACACCAGCGTGCAACCACATAGCGCTCACGAGTCTCCATCCTTCATGCTGATGCACTACTTTATCCCACTGAAGACCTCCCATTTTCAACAATCTGCAAAACATCCATAACATGGATTATCATCTCATATAAAAGGTAAAGCTGCAGTAGGCAGAACGAACTCAACTTATTACTGGCAAATACATGACAGATTCTTTCTCATCCTTAAAACAACTTTGAAATTTTCAGTAATCCAGATTTTGAGAAAAAGACACTTATTTTCAGATCTCATGATATGCCAACAAAGACTGCAGTTCCCGCTGCTTACTCACACGGATCAAAGTCAAAGCTGTGAAATGATGGGAATTATATGAATCCTAACATCATCAAATCAAGGACAAAAAACACACATGCTCATGAGTCATGAGGAAGATCTTTCAAACAGTGAATTCAGCCACAAAATCCAATTTCCAATAAGTCAAACTTCCTCCCAATTGATCAAATTCACAAAAGCCCCATTTAATTGAAAGAAGTGTTTTCCCCCTAATGATCCAAACAAGCGCCAAGTTTCTTACCACCTACTCACATCGAAGCTTTCAACAGCTAATTGAAATCGATCAAATTCACTCCGGATCAATTTCAGCTAGATCAACAGCCAAAAACATAAAGCTAAAGAGAGAAAGAGAGATTACGTGGAGGAAGAAGGGCCGAAAAGGGGATTCTCCTTAAGAGGCTCAAACGAGAGTCTTCCAAGAAACCTAGCGACACACTGGCCTTGAAATCCGACGATGCTCTTAGGGCAATTGTTGACGAACATGACGATAATGAACAGGGCGACATTCACCACCACGAACAACGGTATCAGCCACGACGTCCACGACCTCTCCGTGGTCTCAAAGTAAACCGGAGCACCACCACCACCGCCACCGGCGCCATTCGCGTATGCGCGGTTAGCGTTGTTTTTCTCCAGATCCGTGCTTGCCATTGCTTATCGTTGCTGCTTGTTCTGACTGATTCAATTTGGGAGTTCACAGAGATTCAACCGATCCGAGACGAACTGTATATATAGGTAGCTTAGATTTCGGGATGAGATTGAAGAAGGTGGGGGTAGAGAGAGAAAACGGAGGTTTCCAGGAAGGAAAGAAGAGAGAGAATAGGGAGGGGTGGGGGTTGTCCGTGTGGAGCTGTAAACTGTAAAGCCGGAAGCAACTCCTCCACTAATCTGTGTTCAATCCAAAATTCAACGAGATGAAGAACAATTATTTTTTTTGAGGAAAAAAAATAAAATAAAATTGTTCTTCATACCGCGTGCGTATCGTGTGGGACCGGCGTCAATTTGTGTTTTTATAATTTAAATATAATGAATATAATAATTTTAGTAAAATTTAATAAAAATAATTCTAATATAATTAATACTCGTATGGTTCTTGACGCGATTTTAACAAAATAAAAACTTAATAATAAAATAAATTAATCTTATATAACAAAATATTAGTTTAATATTTTGAATTAAACTTATAATAAAACATTCATAAGAGAAATGCGTAATGAGCTTATTCCAGTTGGACTCCATTATGATAGTCTACGTTTCCAACTAGCTATTTTTTTAATATAAAATCACATCAAATTAAAACTACTTAGTTTGAGATAAATTAAAATTAATGTCTTATTTTAATAATTAATTAAAAGTTAACTAATTTTGATATTTAAATAATTAAATTTTAATAATTTTTACATTTAATAGTATTAATTAAATATATGATGGACAATTAAACAAAATATAAATGATTTAATGGGTATATAAACAATTTTGAAATTTTAATGGGTATATACTCAATTAATAAAGTTGTCAATGTTATGAATGACCCTTGCCCCGGGAAACTTTGCGCCCATAACCCACTATCCACAACAATTGCAAGAGCTAACCCTCCCCCTCTAAAAAATTGCACCACAGGTGGTAATGTTTACCTGGAGCATCCGGTTTCCTTTGCTTCTCTTGCCCCAAATCGATGGCGATGGCAAAAAAATAGAGAGAGAGATTGAGAGTGGAGGGCGAGAGATTGAGAGCGGAATCAACGCGAGAAAGAGAGATTGAGAGCGGAATCAACGCAAGAAATTGAAGGAGGGCGAGCGAGAAAGGAGGGAGAAGGAAGGGGATCGAGCGAAATTGAAGCCATCAGCGCCGACGAGATTTGAATGGAAGGCACAAGACTGTTGATGTCGCCGGAGGGGCTGCGCCGCGCTCGGAGGTCCGTGGGAGGCGATGTCGGCGTTGCGGGTTGCGAGAAAAGGAGGACGTAGGAGGAGGCGAAAGTTACGCTGACGGTGGATTCGCTGGCGGCGGAGCGAGCGACATGGAAGGGCGTCGAAGTTAATTTATTGTATCCTTCTTCAATTTCTTGTCACTGCTTTGATGAGATCGAGTTTGTTCCTTCAATTTCTTGTGGCTTGGGTTCACTAATTTCTCCTTTCCCTCTCTCAATTTCACTTTCCCCTTTCGATTTACTGGCTTTGATTTTCAACAAAGTATTTTTAGAGTTTGAAAATGAGAGTGTGATAAATTTACAAGTTCTAATTAATTGTTCGTTTGTTGTGCGGCTGCAGAGTTGTGATTGACAATGATGCTTGTGAGGATGCGACTGTTATCCAGGTATCATCACCTTCTTCCTCTAATTCGTTTGTTTGTTCTTTATATTTTGGTATTTTAGGTTTAAATTAACCCTTGATTGATGTCTTGATGTGGAAATTAACTCGATGATTTTCACAATTGAGCAATTGGAAGGCTAAACAGTCAGTGAATAATGATTGATAAGTTCTAAAAATCTTGATATATCAAGTGAATAATGATTGATAAGTTCAAGTAATTCGAGACATATGCTCATCTAGTTTAAGACATATGCTCAACCTTGTTATTTTAATTTGTATGTGAATGTCAGTTATGATTGTCCTACTCAAGTGAAGTTCTTAGATCTCAGGGACAAATGTGTCCAGTAGACAATCGGATGGTGTCCAGTAGGAAAACATAGGATGGACAGTTAATCTTTACATTGACTGAGCTGGGTCAATTGAAATGCTTAGAGAGGATACATACGGATCTCTGTTTTGTTGTCATCCATAATAATGATGTTCAAGAAAGATTTTCTCCTGGTTTTGAATGATAATTTTTGTAATTGTGATTGATACCCATCAACAAAATGTCTCACTGCGTCAAATTTCTTCTACGACTCACCTCTTGTATGTTGTATGTTATGTTACTCCTTTTTGTGGGGATATTTCAGGTTTGGCATCAACTGAGTTATGACTTATGAATCACACTCTAACCAAGTTTCCTAACACCTTATTGTCTCTTAGTTCTGCACAACATGAAAAAAGCACAAGAACAAAATTTTGCTCTGATCTGGGTGGGCAGAGGTCCAAAATTGTGGCTGATTTCTTCAGCTGAGCTTTTGCATCTTGTGGGATGGATGGATTCTGACTCTGAACTAATTTTTAGGTACTGAAATTGTCCTGTTTATTTTAGCAACACATGTTTTTGAATAAATGATTTTTTATTCTATGGGCTATACTAAAACACATAATCACTTGTAATGGAAAAGGTAGCTGGGTTTGAGTTGGGTAGAGCTTTAGGTTTTGGTCATCGGCAACCTTTTAGTTAACCACACAACCCTCATTTTGAAAGCTCAATAGATTCTTGTCTAATGCAAACTTTTAGTTAACCACACAACCCTCATTTTGAAACCCATCCCTAATAGGAAGAATGAAAGGGAGAGAATAAAAACACGAGCTGTGTGTTGTGTGTGTTTCCTGAACACTTTTTGAATGCATTTGCTTCTTTTTTTCCTACTTTGTTTAACTCATAAAGTAGACTGGCATTTTTTTTTAAATTGTAAATTCTCCGGTTTAGCAGTTTCTAACTAATTCAACCAAGTGCTAATAGTCCATATACTTTTGTTCTTGCAGGTTTGCACACAAAATAAACAGTTTAGACACAACTCATACGAAATTGGTGGCATCTGATTCACGTTTACAGCCAGACAGATTTGCACTTGAGATGGGTGATTTGTCTAAAGCCGGTGCAGAAAAGAGCAGTTCCTTCCTAAATGCTTTGCCAAATCTGTTTTGTTTTTTCCTAGTTGACACCCATGTCATGTGTGTCTTCTCTACAATGCATTGTTCATTTTATTTTTGGATGATCAAAGTGTTGGGAATTTTGTGCACATTAGTAATTAGATATGGAAACCGAAATGAAATGTATGTGCTGGTTTTGATCATCAATTAGCTACTCAGTTGTACATTGTCCTTTAGTTTTGTATGTCTTGCTAATTTTGGGTACTTTTATTCACAACTTTGGAATGTATCTTTTTTTGTCATACAGTAAGCTGCATCTTAAGAGACTTGCTTGTGACAAAAGGTAAAACTTGGGTTTGTTGGTGTAACTTCCTATAGCTTTCTAAAGATGTAAAATTATATCGCCACTAAGTCCAGGTTTAGTATCGATATGGTATGAATAGTGTTAGTGTGCGTGAATACTCCTGACCTAACGCTCTCGTTTGAGAGGTTTGGGCGCCGCCGCCCCCTCTAGCTCCAACCCCTCCTTCACGGCTTGCCACCGCCTTGGCCACCACCACACCAGCCGCCTGCTCCCGCTGCCAACCACCATGGCCCATCGCCTCCCACCATCGCTTGCCTTCATCCCTCGCCTGCTGCTTCCCGCCGCTCGCCCGCACCTACACGGCCTTGGTTTGCCGCCTCCATGGCCACCGCTACACCAACATCCCACCTGCTCTCGATGCCAACCACCATAGCCCGCCGTCTCCCGCCGTCGCTTCCTCTGTCGCCGCCCTCTTTGGCGGCTGCCCACAACCACTCGTCTACCGACTATCGCGGCCCCTCCTTCTGCCGTCCTCGACTCCAGCCACTTTAGGGCTTCCGCGGCTCCGCCTTTCGGCTCTGCTCTTGGTTCAACCCTCTTCGAGTTCTCCCTAGCCTCTGTCCTCGGCTTCGACCTCGGTCGGTCCTTCTCATCGGCGCCACCAGCCTTTTTGTTTGTTGTAGTCCGCTCTTTCAGTTGCTTTCTGGTTCATCTCTGCCCGGTTTCTCTTCCTTGCCTTGTTTTGTATCGCCTCTTTTAGGTTTATCCTTGTGATAGCCGCCCACGATTTTATTATCGTCCTTGAGGGTTGAGACGAGGTCTTGAGGTTTGATTGTACGTGCTTGGGTGTGGTTTATGGTTGTATTGCGGGTTAGTGTATTGTGCTATTCTTGTTGTGTTGCAGGCTTCTTGTGAGCGTTGATTGATGTGTCATGTTCGATGACGTCGTGGACGTGCGATTGACATCTGAAGGCTCTTCGAGTCCATAATCTGAGGTGTCCGCTAGTCCCCAGAGTTCGTTGTGTGAGTTGTCCCTTTGCCCGGTCGTTTCGTTCTTCTTTAGCCCGTGTTGCGGAGTGTAGGATGGCTTGTACGTTTCTAGTTTTTTATTTTCTGTCATTTGCTTCTGTCATTTGCTTCAGTTTTTGCTTCTGTTGTACATGATGGTTAGTCCATCCACCGGCTTGTCCGGTCTCTCGGTTTCTCTAGGCTTGTCTAGAGATCTGAATTTCTTATCTTGCTTAAAAAAAACGATATGGTATGAATATCACTCATTTGTGTGTTTAGTATACGGGTACGTGGATATCAGATATCAGAGTGATGTAAATCTGTCTGTTTCCATATACTAATAAAGTCAGGGATATGGGGTCTCACCTTTCTTCTTCATCGATTCTACACACAGAGAGCCACTCCATCACTTTGCTTCTTCTTGCTCCATCTCTTCTCGCTCCAACACAGCAACATAAGCCCTCACCACTTGACTGTTTTGATTCTTCTCTGTTGTTTCTGATACTCTTTTATCATTAGTGATGTAATCTGCTTTCAGCAATTGAATTGAATCTCGAATCCAATCGAAGGAAGAGGTAGAAGAACCGAGGAAGAAGAAGGTGATGGTCACAATCGACGAGAGTGATTGCAGTCACTACGCCCTTGAGTGGGCGCTCTCCAATTTCAAGCCCTCCCTCCGTAGGGCTGATATATGAGCTGAACAGCTCGAGCTCGAGCTCGGCTCGGGATCGGCTCGAAAAAAGCTCGACTCGAGCTCGTTCACTTACCTAAACAAGCCGAGCCTGAACATGATTTTAAACTCGGTTGAAAGCTCGGCTCGTTCGATTTAGGCTCGAATAGCTCGAATTCTATGGAATTTCTAAACTTTTCTTTAAGTTAATATGTTATAACCAAGTAAAACTACTTAAATCTCGAAAAAAAGCTTAGCTCGAGCTCGTTCATTTACTAAAACAAGCCGAGCTTGAACAAAAAAAGAAAGCTCGTTTAAAAATTGGGCTTGGCTCGGCTCGAGCTCGTTTAACAAATAAACAAGCTTGAACATGTCAAGCTCGGCTCGTTCAGCTCGAATAACACCCCTTCACCTCCTACTCTAGTCTCCTCCTCTTCACTGCTATCTTCAACGACTACGGCACCGTCATCGCCGGAAGTTACGACGCTGCTCGTACTTATCTATCTTCCATCTCCGTCTTCTTCCTCAGTTCTTCCATTTCTTCTTTCCTCAATTCTTTCATTTTTTTTTTGGGTTTCGAATTCGATGTGAACTGCTGAAATTTTTCCTTCTTGGATGGTTTTGTTCCTGTTTTGCAGATGTTGGTGAATTTTTCCAACAATTCGATCCTGGTTGGGGTTTTGGTTAATTATTTGTTCTACATCTATTGTTATATCATGTAATAACATACCAAACAACATATTAGATATCAGATATCAAAGTTGATACTCATATTCCTGATATCGATATCTGATATCTTATATAAATACTCCGTATCAAACATGGGCTAAGTGAGTATCATATTTGGTATTATTTGGTAGGTTTGAAAATGTTCACTTTGAAAAGGTGAACTATTAGCTATAATGGGTCATGTATGCACGGTATTTATGAGCTAAGTCGAAACTTTCAATCCAAAACGAGTTACATGTCATATGTTTTCGTTGAATGTCGGAGAAAAATGTTATTCTAAATTTTGACAAATTATGTCGTAAAATAAATATTTACAACCTTTTTGCATTTTTGTACATCTTTTTAATTATTATAATTTTCATAAGGTAATATTTTTATAAAATAAGATTTTGGTTAGAATCGGATATTGAAGTAGAAGATTTAGAATTGTGAGAAATTGGGTGACTTTTAGTGGGAGTGTTCCACCATGAAAGGTATTGTTATATACACGGTAAATCATGTCTCACGGATCCACGTTCAGTTCAATTCAATGTGATCCACGTTCAATTAGCTAGACGTGGTATAATTAATCATGCTTCTGATTAATTATCTTTAGAAAGACAAGTAACCCACGTAAAAAAACTAACGTAATCCACGTTCAATGCAACGCTGTTCCACATAAAAAGACGACTAAGATTTGCAGTGTATATAGTTTCTACAAATCTGGTAAATAAAAAAGCAGTGAATTTATTTAATTCATCTGACCCGTTATTCTGAAATATGGAAATTTTCCATTAACGATATAAGTAGTGTAGGTTTAATTTGCTAAATTTGGAGAAATTAGAAGTGATATGTGAAATTTATGTTTGAAAATGAAGAAAAAACGTAACCAAAAACTGTGAACACCTAAGCACCTTTTGCTTTTTATGTTTGGATGCGGATCCGATGGAGTAGTTTGAAGTAACGCGTAAACGGAAAGCCAAAACGGCGGGCGGGCGGGCGTTTAAACATGGACGGCAACTGTGAACGCCCACTTGAGTTAATCGGTTCAGAGTTGAGAGGTAACGGAAACGGGATTCCGTCACCGTTAGTTGGTGGGTGAAGGTGACGGGCGGGGACGGGTGATTGCTTGTCGTATGTCAATGCCGATTGTTTGAACGACAACCAAACATTGACAAAAGACAACCTCTCTCGTATCTCCCACCAATACTTCAATTCATTCCCACCTCACCTCACCCCCCACTATTTCATCGTTTTAATCTTACGGAGTATTAAATATTCTCATATCAACCAAATTTTAAGTTACTTACTCCCTCCGTTCGGTTCGGCAAAACTTGTCATTTTAACTCTCCACACAACTTTTAATAAAGCTAATAATTACACTAATTTTTTACTAATTTACCCTCATTTATTACTCTACTTTTTACTTTATCAAAAACTACAACTCACAACACATCAATCAAATCAATGGCATTTTAGTAAAGTATAAGCAAAAATACCTAAAATGACAAGTTTTTCCGAACAAAAACAAAACTCTAAAACGACAAGTTTTGCCGAACGGAGGGAGTATTACGTATGCAACCAAGACTATACCCCTCCAGTTTTTAGTAGTGTTTTAAATTCTAAAATGACAAATAATACGAGAAAGTATGTTAGAATAATTCTCATAATATAATTTATACTACATCCGTCGTAGAAAATATGTAATTTATTATTTATGCACACTTTTTATAATAATATAAACTATATATACCATCTTGTTAATTAATTTTTAATACCATCAATTTGACTCATATTGAATTATTGATATGTATTGTACACTCCAATTTCGAGCCCATCTCCCACTTTTTAGTCATTCTCTCTCTTTTTTTTTATTATTATTATCCAAAATTATAAATCTTTTATTTGCTCTTTTCCACCTCGATTAAATATATGAAAAATGGATGTCTAACCCATGAAAAATAATGGCTCCAACTAAAAAATTTCTAACGATAGTATTTTGGCTAACCCTTTTGAGAAAAAGTTTCAGGATTCAAATCGAGCACCTCCACTCCCCGAAGTTCCTTCCATTGAATGTTGGATTGTTGGAGTAACTAGAACCATCCCCGCCCCCCGGGTGATCGCTTAGATGCAAATAGTATGGATTGCTTGGATCTATGTGATCATCTTCTCTGGCATTACTATTTCAAGATTCGATCAAAACTCCAACATATGATGAAATTTTGTTATCATTTTTGTGGAAAACAAAGGAAAATGCACTCAATCAACTAAATAATTCTATGTTACCTTGTTGGCATGGAAAATCAATTGAGAAACAAATGAAAAGCTTTAAATTAGGGTTGTCCAATGGTCCAAAATCAGGACAAACCAACCCAAACTGAAAACCAAAACTCTAAAGAAGGCAAATCGAGAACCAAATCTAAACTCATATTTGTATTAGGTTCGATTTTAAATTGAAATTTGCTATAGAGTAAAAATCAATGAGCAAATTATATAATGCCTATTGAAAGTGTATAGCGTGTTATATAATACTCCCTCCGATCCAAAATATAAGTCGTTTGACTTTTCAACACGTATTTTAAGAAGCTAAAAACTATTAACTTTTTTTTAATTATTTTTTTACAACTTAATATTTGTTGGTAATAAGTATTAAATTGTAAAAAAATAATAATAAAAAAGCTAATATATCATATAGTTTTTAGCTCCTTAAAATACGTGTTAAAAAGTCAAACGACTTATATTTTGGATCGGAGGTAGTAGTTGCTTAAACCTTACCAACTTAGCCATATATATAATAATAGTATCCATTTAAAGTCTTAAACCATAAAATTTTATGACAAATATACACAAAACGAATGTTGATCTTATACCTTAAAAGTTTATAATATATGCTAATTACTTTCATTCAGACTTCTTGGGCTCATTTGGAATCGATATCTAGATAATATCGATATCGGTATCGATATCAAAATAATATCGATATCGGGCGATATCTTTGATATCTTGATATCAAGATATTGGTATCGGTATCAAGATATCGATATCGGGTGGTATCGGTATCAAGATATCGATATCGGGTGATATCGGTATCAAGATATCGATATCAAGTGATACCTCCCTAAAAATCAGTATATCAAAATAGGCCAAATTTGATAGATCGATATCACTTGATATCGATATCTGACTATTACCAAACATAGATATCAGATATCACTTGAAATCAAGTGATATACTATGGATACCAAACAGTAGATATCGATATCAGTTTAAGTGATATCGATATCTAACCATACCAAACACTAGATATCAGATATCGGGATCTGATATCCGATATCTGATATCTAGATATCTGATATCTAGATATCAATACCAAACGACCCCTTAGAGAGCTATCATAATTCTTCACTTGTATTGGGCAGTGGAATGTAAAATAAATTTGAAAATGGATAAAGGGAATAACTCTAAAGCAATATTAATTTTTTAAAATTAATTAAAATATAGATTTTTAATCCAAACCAAATTGTTGGAACATGGGGTTGTCCCACATTGAAAAGATTGAGATATCATGAACAACATATAATTAAGTTTAGTGGGCTACTCTTCTCATTGACAATTGATTTTAAGATGAAACCTCGTTGGGCTTGTACGTTGTTCATGTCTCCACGCACTACCTGCACACGACCTCCATTCAGCTTGTCTTGCCCCATCGGGCTCAATCTAGTTTAATACGATATCAGAGTCGGGTTCGACTAGTTTCAGTTTAGACTTTGGATTAGTGAGTTTGCTAGTCTTATTGACATATCGATATGGAGTTGTCTCACATTGAAAAGATTGAGATATCTTGAACATCAAACTAATTGAAAATTAGATGGAACCCACCTAAACTCTGTAGAGAGGATATGTTTTGTGAATTAGATGATTAATTCTCATTAAACTCAAACAGTATTTAAATTACAAATACACTGCATATGGTTAGAGAGAATCACGGTGCTAGTGGTGCTAGTGATGATAGGCTTTCTAACTAATCCTAAAATATAGGAATGACAGTAAACATAATAATATTATTCCTTAAGAAACTCATAGGTTTGGTTCAAACCTAAATGTTACAACTTACAACCATTTTCATTAGTCTGACTGTCTGAGGCCAAGATCTAGCAAGCATATTTATATAACAAGATATGGGCTTAGCTCGACCCAGTACAAGTAAATCAGTTAAAGCCCGAAATGAAAGCCCAATATTCCAACAAACAAGTAATCATTTCATCAATCAGCACTGAACCCAAAATGATGCTACCGCAAGTGCATTTCGGCCGAACCATTCCGAAATGATATATGGTGCACATAATATGTTTTAAATTTCTTAGAATAAATATTTTGTATGAATTAAGAATCATATTTAGGATCAGGATGATAAACAATATCCTACAGTTGTTTTTTAAATTAACAACTATATATGGATGTGATATGGGCTTTGGGATACCATGAATTAGACTTGGTTGAGGGTGTGGTAATGTATGAGAGCATCCGCATCCATGGGTTTTTCCTTCCCCTATAGGCTTCCCCATCCTTACTTATGGATGTGGGACCAACCCTATTATGGAAAGGGGAAGGGGAAACCTTGGTGGGAAGGGGCAACCCCATCCTCTCCCTATCCCCTTTTTACTTTATAAAAATAATAAAAGTGGGGTTTTATATTTTTTTTATTGAGTGGATTAAATTTTGATTGGTTAAAAATATGTAGTGTGATATAAATAAAGTTAAAAAATAGGAATGAGGTAAACTTATGGATGTGGGTTAAAAGTTAAAAATTCTTTAAAGGATGGGGTAGAGATAGTGAAAAATGAGGTGTCAAAATATTACGAGGAGAGAGACGAATGGGGTAACCTATGAGTGCTGATGCTCTGATATCTGCTTGCTTGCTTTGGCATATTATGGATAGTTTCCAAGTAGCTACTGATGCATAAGGTTTCTTTTAATTGAAGGTTATTAGATATTAATTCTTGCAGATTCTCTCAATAAAACTAACCCGGAACAAGAGAACTCAACAATCGGAGGGCTATGGGTTTATCGAGTTTGCTAATGCTAACCATTCAGCTGCTGAGAGAATTTTGCAGACTTAAAATGACAGTTTGATGTCGGGCTTATTATGGAGCTGGGGAGAGACGCGATGATGCTCCTGATCACCCAAGGCCTACGCGTATTGGCCTTGCTGCAAACAAGAAGACTAGCAGTGGCAGTGGCAATAGAGCAGGTCTGAAGATTTCTTGGTTGTTCATTTATTCTTTTTTTCATGGTTTTGGATGCTTTTTTTGATGATTGAAACATTCAAATTTAGGTAACAAGACTAGCAGTCGCAGTGGCAAGAGAGTGATTGCAAGGGGTGATGAGGATTAGGGTTTTTGGTATCGCCTCACAAGTCACATGTTTTAGTTTAGTTTAGGGCTCAATTTGAAATGGAATCAGATTCATCAGAATGTATGAGACTGATCAGAAACTCTGCATACCATAACCTCTGATCAAAAGCAACCATCATTAATGGATTTATTCAGATATAATCTCTATATAAGCAACACACATCACTATTAATCAACATAAGTATAAAATCTCACCCCCCTCCAGAAAAAATACATATAGTTTGCGAAGGTAATTCGGGTGGGACTTATCATGGAATGTAGATCAACAACTGCCTTGATGCAGGAAAATTGTGATAGGTTGTTTGTTTTTGACAATTCACAAGGGGAGAACTGAGGAAGACTGGCTTTTGCTTCCCCGAAACGAAGACAAGATACTTGAACTTGTTGAAGATAGGGATCTCTTCATGGACACAGGTGCCTTTTGCAACGAAAGCCCTATCGAAGAACTCTTGATCAATCTGGACATGCTTGAATCTCGACGCACTCTCTTAGCGCCTTTTTCCGCCTCTATTACTCTCTTAGAACTCCCTTCACCCGCCGACATGGCGACATTGTAGACAACAGCATTGCTTATTGCTGAGGCAGCCGATGCATCCATCGAAATCGACCTCCTCACTGGCTGTTGGAAGTCTTCATTTATTATTCGACAATTCTCACCGAGATCACTCAGCATCCTGTTTTCTCTGTTCCTCTTCAGAATCTCAGCTATTCTAACACCTTCAACAGGCAAATTGTCGAATTCATCATCGGCTCTATCTCTATCTCTATCCCTAATTTGACTAGTTTCGCCTAATTGTCGAGCCTGATGATCATGGCTCTCGGGATTCACAGGGGCTCTGCACAGAGGGCAGTTCTTATGGGAGCGCAACCAGGTATCAATACAAGGCAAATGGAAGGCGTGGCTGCACTTTGGCAGAAGCCGAAGATCATCGCCGTCCTCAAACTCGGTCAAACAGACAGAGCAATCAGTGCCCTCAATCAGCCCATCGCCGCCCCTCTTGTACTTGAATGAAGTGATGGAATCGATAACCGACTGAGGGAGGCCGACGGTGACTATGTGCCAAATGGGATGGTCAATGATCGGGCCGTGATCTTCGTCAACAAAGACGGTATCTTGGGTACTATCCAGGACCCTCCTCCTCCTCTGCGAGAATCGGTACCTGATCAGGATCGTGCAAGTGATGAGGATTAAGAAAGCGATGCCAAGAGCGCAGACGGCAGAGATCAAGTAGGGGAGGACATGAGCCTCCGAGGACTTTTGTCGAACAGGTGGTGGGCATGGCGTAGAGATTTTAACGCAGCGCAAACAGTAGCCATTTATGTACTGATCTCCGCAGTCATCGGTGAAACCGCAAGTATAGATGCTGCTTTCGTTTGCAGAGAGAAACTTCCGGTGATGAATCGCCATCGATTGATCGGAATCAGAGATCGATTTGGGGGATTTACTGGGTGGGGATTCAATTGGGAGTGGTTGGAGGGTTGAGTCGAGGAAAGAAGACGAACAAGTCAAGATTTGGGGATATCCGCGTGGAAAAGGGGACGGGGAGGCATCAAAATGAAGGATTTGGATTTAGGTGGAGAAAATGGTTGGCAACGAAGCACTCAACAAATCAAAATCTCCCACCGATTTCAAGTCAACAAACCACTTTCATCCCATCTCTCTTCAAATCCATCAACTATTTTATTTTTTTAATGAAATAAATTTAAACAGAACTATGGCTGATGGCTCTATGGAATATGGATGAATTACTTTATTTTTTATGTGTATTTTAGTTCACAAATTTTCAAATATGGTAAAAAAAAGTCAGTCTTGGATAATTGTGGTAGTAAATTTTTGTTATCCCGGATTTAGGGATATTTTGCCTTAAGGATCCCTTGAATCTTCACCTTATATCATGGTTGTAAGGAATGATATTTTTAGGCCACGTACTCATCAATACGGAGAGGTCATCGTGTATATTAAGAGAACGAACGATTGTGAGCGAGTTCATTGATTGAGCTTTATACATATTGAATCTCTTCAGAATTTTCTCGATATAATTAGATTGATGGACAAAAATTTCATCTCGTACATGCTCATTTTATAAATAGAGACAAAACTTGGTTCTCTCAATATCTTTTATTTCAAATCCCAATATCTTTCATTTCAAATTCTTTCATCTCGTACATCCGGGAAGTCAATAGTCGTTGTTCGTATCATGGGTGCGTTTCTTATGTTAAGGCTAAGATTTGGATTGCTTTCTTTCGACTTGGTTGTGTCTTTCTTATGTTAAGGCTGATTTGGATTGCCTTCTTTTGACTTGGTTGTGTGGATTTCCTACTAAATATTGTCCAACATTAGCCCATTTTAATTTGCAGCGTATGGTTAATTTCTTATTGCTTTAAGATATTGAGAAATCATTGCTTCTGTTTACTTCTAATGATGTCAGTTTTCTTATTGCTTGCTTGAATGAAAACACATACAAATGGTAGGTTTTGAAGTTTAACAAATGCAACAAGAACTACACATAAAACAAACACCACCACCCAAGAATACAATACAAATTCGATTTTTTTTTTGGTTTTTTTTTTCGATTTGTACTCGTTCTTTGTCAGGGTCAATTCACCAACTAGGTAGTTTTATTTTCTTTCTTTTTTAAATGTTATTTAACAAAGGAATTATTAAAAAAACAAAAAAAAAACGTGAATTTGGGATACAGGATTATTTGGCGAAAAAGATAAAACATTAGGGTTATTTGATGGAAAAAATAAAATCTCAGGGTTATTTGGCGAAATATATAAAAAAATTGGGTATCATGCGAAATATGCAAGACCTCAGGGTTACCTAGAGAAAAATCCGAAAATTAAAAAAAAAATTGCTTGATTTTATGTTTATTTTAGTCCACACAATTTTTCAAAAAGTTAGACTTGTGATAATTACGGTAGTAAGCAAGAGAGCGAGATTATTTGCACTTGAACTTATGCTATGTACGTTTATCTGATTTCTTGTTTGAATTAGTAAAATTTAGGGATTTTACACAAGTAACAAGTTAGACTCTAACGTATTTTACACAAGTTTAAATTTATCATAAGCATTGGTGATGTTGTCCTATTAAAATCTTGTCATGAAAAATTTAGTAAAATAAAAACTCAATCGAAGGAAAAAACAGTGCAACACGTATAATTCTCCCCCTGAATGACCCGGGAAATTTAGGGTCGAGATCCGATGACTCTGTTGAGTCAAAATTGACCCGGTGAGTCAGAACCATGTAGAAGCCACACAGACGCCACATAAACCCCACACAGATTCGTTATGAAATATTTATATTCATTAAGGTCACTCATAAGTTAAATAACGTATATATTTTATAATTATAGTATGTTTAAAGGACTTATTTGTATAAATATGAATTTTTTATGCTTAAAATATTTATATAATATTATTATTTTAATAATAATTATATTATTATTATTTAGATTAACTAATTCACATATTTATATAACAATTTAATTTTGATAATATTTGGTCAACCCGAAACCGAGATAAACCTGGTTTTGTTCGAACCGGAATGACCGATAACCTGATCGATCCGAAACCCGATCTACCAGGGATTCGAATAACTCGAATCCGATCCGAATGACCCGATTAGTCTACGTACCACACCGACATGGGCGGATCCTTTAAAGGACCGGGGGTGGCAGTCCCCCCCCCCCCCCCCCCCCAAAATAAAAAATGAAATTCAATATACATATTTCTCTCGTTGATAGCTTCGATTTGATATATTATATGCTCAAATCCAATAACTGGGTAAAAAGTTATAAACGTTTCAAGACTGAAGCGATATAAATTATTTTTCACATCATTTACCAAATTAATACACTTCAATCATACCCATCATTTGTTAAATTTCATAACTTAATACTATAATTTAAACCGAAAACTTCAAATATTGATGATTTTTTCGGAAAAAAATGACAGATCAATTTTTCGCCCCCTTAACTAAACACTTCAGTATCCGCGACTGCACACCGATGTCCCAATCGGAATCAAGTTGCATGTTTGTAAATTTCAAGTTGCAACTAGTATTGTTGACAATTAATTTACAAATATTTGAGAGACTTTTCAGCATATTAATGAGATATGAATTGTGAGGTAGGCAGCCTGTTGATGGTACCAACGGGGATCCCCTAGCAGCTTTCCCTCTTATTGACTCTTCAGTATACTCAAAATACCTCAAAGAAATCTGCCAAACCCAAATTGCCTTCCTACTTGTCTATCTGTTAGTATATATTTTTCGAGCACAGAGGAAAAAAAAGATGAGTATCGGGTATATTGTTAGTCTTGCTGTTGGAAAAATCTGCGATCTTCTAGTCCAAGAAGCCACGTTGTTGTGCGGTGTGGAGGACCAAATCCGGAGCTTGCAAGATGAGCTGGAGATGATGGACAGCTTCCTAGGAGACATGGAGGCCATGGATGAAGGAGGTGATCAACGAAGCCGGACCACCATTAAGCAGATCAGAAAGCTTGTTTATGATGCTGAGGATGTAATCGAGTCCTACATCCTTGAAGCTAGTTTTCCTCTGGATAAGACAGAAGCCTTGTTTAAAAGGTATGTATGCCTCGGTAACTCCCTTTATCACACCCACCAAGTTGGCTTTAAGATTGAAGCCATCAAAGCTAAGATAGCTAAAACTTTGGAGAGTTGGAGGAAATATGCAGGTCCCAATATTGGGGGAATTCGAAAAGATGTAGGAGCCGAGATGAATAGAGGTAGATGGACGAGGCCACCTGCTTATTCTCGTACCGAGGAGCATGTGGTTGGCCTTGAGAAAGACATCAACAAGTTGGTCGTTATGCTGACTACCAATGATACCAAAATCCAAGTTCTATCAATTGTGGGAATGGGTGGTTCTGGCAAAACAACTCTTACTAGGAAACTTTACAACCATGAGAGCGTCAAGAGGCATTTCAATTGTATAGCATGGTTATCAATTTCAAAAGAGTGGGATGCTCAACAAGTCCTGTTTGAGTTATTGAGAGGCGTCGGTGGGAAAACTATGAGAAAGGATGAGACCCAAAGCCTTCAAGAATTGGTAAAGAACATTTACGAGTATTTGGAGGGTAAAAGGTATTTGATTGTTCTTGATGATGTGTGGACAAAGGAAGCATTGGAAATGATCTATCCGGCTTTGCCAAATGATGGAAGGAGAATCATAATCACAACTCGAATACGAGAAGTTGCTGATTTTCCAGATTTAAAATGCTCTATCCATGAGCCAAGTCGCCTGGCCGAAGAAGAGAGTTGGGAGCTATTTAGAAAGATAGCTCTCATTCATAGGGAGCGGAGTAACAATTCTACGGATAATAATGTCTTTGAAACTCTAGGGAGGGAGATGTTGAAGAAATGTCAAGGGCTACCTGTTGGAGGGTAAAATTTCTTGAATTTTATTAATTCATGATCTCATAAATTATTATGGCATTCTTTTATAACAAAAATGTGATGGGTATTCTTTATTTGACAATTAATTAAGGCTTAGGCCCATTATATGTCAAAAAGCCCAAGTAGTCCATCGACAAGCAGTTTTACATTGCAGTTAACAAGGAAAGAAAAACTGCAAGAAGAAAAAAAAAAGAAAATGTGATGCAACTGGCATGGCAGTACGTGGAGAGGGAAGTTATTAAAGTAACTTCTACTGGTTCACCCTATAAAAAGCTACTGTTGTAGTTATTTTTGGGTCTTCTTCCTACAGAAAGATCATCAACACCCAGCAAAAGAAGAATACAAATACAAGGAAAGAAAAAAAAACCAGAGAGAGATTTCTCCCTTCAACCTCTCAAAAGAGAAGGTAGAAATCCAAATCTTCCTATGATCCAGTTACCATTGTTTTCTTGCAGTCAAATGTGACGAAGACCGGTGGGGCGTTGTAGGTTCGAAATATGAAGTTTCACCTAGCGCCAAAATTTGTAGTCGGTTTGAAATCGAGAGTTTCACCGCTACATCCGATCTCATGGGATCGATTCATATAGTCGAACTGCTGGCAAAATTTTACCAGGACTGTTCGCATTACACGTGAACTGGATTCGTCAAAAGAGTCCCTGGTTTTTTTCCAAACTGGGTCACAAATGACCCTGCGACTCTCTTCAACAAGAATTCAACAAGAAATTAAAAGAGGGAGAAAAAAGAACAAGAGGAAGAATCAGACAGTGATGAATCAAGGCTCTAAAACGAGCATTCTTAAGGCAAATTAAGAGACTAAAACTCAAAATTCCCGTCTCAAAATTGACATGTTTTGAGCCAACAGGGATGCAAACAAATTAAAACTCAAATATACTGGATTCCATGATTCAGTTGAACCTCCTTAGGCTAAAATAAGCCAATTACACCCAAATTAATCGGCATTGCAACATTCAACAGTACGCCCAAATTGGGACCGAAAAAAAATTAATTAAAGAAGAAGAAGAGAGGAAGGGGAAGAAGAAGAGGAAAATCAAATCTACAAACTCGTTGGACATACGGAATCTAAGTCTTCTCTTGTCAGAGGCTCCTTCGATTCGCTCCTTCGATTCTTCCTGATTCCGGGGCCGAGGGCCACTCTGTTGGCTGCTCTGGTTTCTTTCTCTTCGTTTGAGTCGCACCGGGTTTGTCCGGAAGTGCCGCTAGCGCCGGTCGACGAAGGTCTCTCCAAACCTTAGCCGGATTTGCTGATCCCGACGCAGACAAAGGGCGAGACGGTGGATTTCTGGCTGTTGAAGTACACGAACTGGTGTGGGAGTGTTGAGGGTTAAAAAAAAAATTAACATCGTCAAATCAACAGAAAGGGACGTGTGAATTGGGATTTGGGACTGGATTTGGAACCGGACTTCGTTACCACACATGGGCTTGGTTTGATTTGCAAATTGGGCTTAAGCCCACAAAACGTAGTATATGTTCATACATATGTATGTGACAATACACATCCATTTGTTGCTTTGAAAAAATACGTGTTTTGTCTAAAAAAAATCTCTCTTTGTTTTGTTAAAATAATACAGGGGTTTGAATTAATCAAAACAAAAGCAAACCATGTCATGTATACATACACGTGCATGTTTGTAAGATTTTGGAAAAAATTGTTTAATTACAAAACTAACCCACTAAATTATACGAATTATAATTGGGATTAATTCGAGTGGGTCAATTTCAAGTCGACTCCTAAACAAAAACGGAGTCAAAACCGTCAAATCAAGTTTCACTAAATATAAACTTGGTTTTACATAAAAAGAACTACATAAGATTTGATCCCGTTCAAACGGGTATGTAGGAAGCTTGACATAAAGCTACGAGCTCGTCAAGTTCAATCACGATCCTCAAACGATCAATTTTTTTTAAAACCAAATCAAACTTAGTTTCTAAAAGAACTACATAAGATTTGATCCCGTTCAAACGGGTATGTAGGAAGCTTGACAAAAAGCTACGAGCTCGTCAAGTTCAATCACGATCCTCAAACGATCAATTTTTTTTTAAAACCAAATCAAACTTGGTTTCTAAAAGAACTACATAAGATTTGATTCCGCTTTGCCGGATATGTAGGAAACTCGATACAAAGCTATCGCTATTCGGGTTCAATCACACGATCTCAAACGATCAAATTTTTAATACCAAATCAAACGGGTATCAAAAGAACTACGTAAAGACTTGACGCCGTAAAAACGGCTACGTAGGTAACCCGATATCAAATATAAAAATATGTCGGATACAGTCGCTAATCCCTAAATTCACTTTTAAAATGAAAATGGGGTTAAAAATTAAATCTAAATTAAATACACATGACTTTCCGTGTAAGTGATAGCCGTTTAGTTGGGAAACCCTTCCGAGAAGGTGTGCTCAATTTATTCGGGTGATACATGAGAAAATCTCATGCATATGATAGTGTGATTTATGTTAAGACTACCCTTCCGAGAAGGTGGGTCCTAATACGATCCAATGATGCATGAAAATCTTAAAGATACTAAAACACACAAACTCAAACATTCGGAACTACGTGAGGCTTGATTCTCTTCCAAGAGATACGTAGGCAACCCGCTAAAATTCGGGTGCAGCCCAAATCACCAAAACCATTCAAATCTTGGTATCGATACGACTTCGAATCAAGAGGATAACCAAAAGGGGTCGAACTCAAATATTAAAAATCAAATAAAATGTGTTGTACGATTATTTGCGCATTTTTGTCCAACACTACCATTGGCGGTGATTGCACTAGCTGGAATTCTAAGTAAAAAGGAAACCCTTGATGAATGGGAAAAGGTCAAGAAGGCAGTAGCCTCAAGGATAATGGAAGAGGGGAGAGGCACACACTTGTACGGGCCAGTCAATGAGATGCTAACATTAAGCTATAATGATCTACGTCGTGACCTTAAACCGTGCTTTCTTTACTTGGCAATGTTCCCAGAGGACATGATTATTCAAACAGGGAGGATGATTAGGATGTGGATAGCCGAAGGGTTTATCGCATCTAATATGTTGCAAGAAGGTGAGACTTTAGAGGATGTGGCACGAGACCATTTGGAAGAGTTGATTGATCGTTGTGTGGTTCAAATTGTAAGTAAACTATAAAGGGGAAGTGAAGTCTATTCAAGTTCATGATCTAGTGAGAGATTTATGCGTCAGAAAAGCAAAGCAACAAAACTTCCTCGAGACATTCACTTCTCAATCCTCAAATTTAGATGCAAGAGTGACAGAATTACGTCGAACTGCACTTTATTCAAAGAAGTAAGATATTTACTACTCCCTCTTCACTTGTCATTTTGGCTTTCAAATTTTATTCAAAAATAATTGTGTACTAATTATATAAACACAATAATGTTGAGATGAGTAATGCTCTTTTTTTAAAAAAAAAAATTTGCAGAAGGTGCCCTCCGCTCCCAACACACAGCCCCCACCTTCGATCTCTTCTCTGTCAAGGCCGATTTCTGCTTCCCACTAGTTTCAAGTTACTCAGAGTTCTATTCATTGAAGGTGTTGAATATCCTACTTTACCCAAAGGGATAGGAAGCTTGATTCACCTCAGGTACCTTGCTTTAATGGGGACACATATCAATCAAATGCATGAGTCTGTTGGAAACTTGTGTAACCTTCAACATCTAGAGTGGAGGGATAATGATCCAGCAATAAAGAGGGAGGTGATTTGGATACCTGATGTTCTTTGGAAAATCGAGAGCCTCAAATATCTTTCAATACCTTATCAACGTTGTAACATCAAGGGCGGTAGGTGGAAGTTGCATACCCTAAAATGCTTGCATACACTCAAGGGTATAAAAGGAGGTCATTGGATGTTGGAAGAGTTACCCCGTTTGAGCCTAACTGTTGAAAAGTTGGAAATAAGTCACATATCGAGCGAGGAGCAACTACAAGCGGTATTTCGATGCCCAAGCATAATGTCGGATGATCTTCATTCATTGGAGTTGGAATGGGATGTAGACACAGAACAAGACAAAGTTGTGATGTTGGAGAATTTACAGCCTATTAGACATTGCCAACATCTAAGGAAGTTGCGGTTATGGGGAAGAATGCAAGATACATTGAGCAGCTGCAAACAGTTCCCCACCAGCATTATCAAGTTAGAGCTCGAAGCTACATGGTTTGGAGAAGAAGTTGAGCTAGCAGCTTTGGGTGAACTCCCTCATTTAATGTGCCTTAAGTTGGGTTGGAAGTCTTACATGGGCGCCAAGTGGACTCTGATATCGGATCAGTTTACACAGCTGAAAGAGCTCCACTTATTATCCCTTGTAAACTTAGAGGAATGGAGTGTTGAAGCAGGGGCAATGCCCCAACTGAGGACATTACGAATTGATGGATGTAAGAAACTGAGGACGCTTCCAGAGGGATTGAAATTCATCACTACCTTGAAAGAATTACAACTTTGTTACATGAGAGATGAATTTAAAAAGAGAGCAGGAGGAGGAGGAAAAGATGCGCACATTATTCAACATGTTCCTAGAGTTCATTTTTTACCCTAATTAAATACGCCCAATTTGTGTCAAATTCATAGCATGGATTGACGGTTCTTGGACTAGTGCTCAAAACCAGTGTTTAGTTTCATTTTTGTAAAGAAAAGTGCTTGGACATTATGGTTAAGTAGTATGATGTGTTTGGTTTCACTTTTTGTAGAGAAAGAATATGTGCATCTAGCTAATGTATCTTGGTAAAAAAACCCTGATATAAGAGGAGCATAAATTTGTTGTTTTGTTAAAGTGATTAACTTGGTTGTATCTTTTTTTTGGGGGTTTTGATTTCTTTGTTCAAATAGTCAATACTAGGTGGTTGGTTTTTATAATACAAGTTTAAAAAAAAATAAAAAAGAAATAAATAAATAAGAATACAGATGTGGGCCTACTAAAAGAAAAGAAAATTAAAAATCAAGTTATGCTCCGTCAACGCTTAACTTCGATGGAGCAAAGGTCCCCTCCTTTCGCTCCGCTTCTGGTTTCATCATCCGCAGTGGCCAAGGTAGAGTTGTGACGTGTGGTGCGCAAGGCCAAGTGAAGTTATCTGCTATGCAAACAGAGAGACTTGGTCTACACATTGGTTTAGCAAAAGATGTGAAGAAGGGAATTACACGGCTCGGGGTGGAAGGTGACTGCTTGAAGATTATCAATGCCATAAAAGGGATCTGGAAATGCCCGTGGGATATTAAGATGACAATTTCGGATGCGCTCGACCCTTGCAATGCTTTTGATGACATGATGGCACATCTTTGGTTGACTTCGAACATCTTAGATTTAAGATCTTACATTGAGTGATGGTACAATTGCGGTTGAGCCTTGAGCATACCTAAATCTTTGCATCATATAAAAAGATAAAATAAAATTCAACAACACAATAAACAAAATGTTAGAATATCAATAAGAAGAGAGCAAAGAGGAGGCAGAGAGAAGAGAGAAAACCAATTGTCTGTCTTCCATTAGAGTTTTAAAGAACCATATATATATATATAGAGAATTACAAAGGAAGGGTAAAACGGGTATATACGTAAAAACAAATAATATACAATATTATAATACGGAAGGATTAGTGATGCAATCTTTTAATAATTTTAGGGATTTAAATGAAAAGAATGAAAGATTAAGAATTAAATCGAAAACACATAAAAGGTTTGGGACTGTTCACATAATTTACCCATCTTTTTGTTACCAAAAAAATGCGAAACGCTCCACAGATTTGCCGACCAAATAGAAAAACAAAAGAAAAAAAGTTGAAAAGCGAAACAAACGCTCAAAACCTCGAAAGCAGTAACCCCAACTTCGCTCCCTTTTCGCGCTTTTGCTTTTCGATTCCTCGCCACTCTCCTCCGGCACCGGCGAAGCGCCGTCCTCTCCGTCGGCGATTCTATTCTATCCCTCCCTATCCCTCGTTCATTTGGCTGAACTTCCTTCCCAAATGCTATGAGATGAGACAGGAGGATGGAGCCTGTCGCGCTCGAACTCGAACGCCTTCGCCGCGATCGACAGAAGCTTCTCGAATTCATCATCTCCTCTGACTTGATCTGCCAAGTCCGTTCGCCGGCCGGTGACCCTGCTCCTGTCTCCGCCGCTGACCTTGACTACATCAGCGCTGATTACGTGCTTCGATGTGCCAACTCAGGTTGCTCAGCTAAATTTTAGTCTTCGTTGTTATGTCTTCTCAAGATTTGTGCGTTTGCTGTTGTTAGACTAGTGTTTGATTTTTTTGTTGTTTCAATTTTTGTTCAGGCGGAGTTTTGGACATTTCTGAGGGCTCCGAGCATTTTCACTTGGAATCAGCTTATCCGATAATGGTAAAAATTCTGACCTACGCTGCTTTAGATTTATACTCTTGACTGATTTTAGTATTTTAGAACTTTGGATTTTTTATTTATTTGTTTTTTTTTGGCATGGACATTGAGAGGTTTAGCTTGTTGTGGCATTTGGTTGAAGTTTAGGTACGGTATTGGAATGAAGAAATGGAATCGGAGTTTGGGACTTGATAGATTATTTTAGATGTTTGGTTAGATTGTGGAATCATGTTGGAATGCAATTAGAGACAAGCATCCATGGTGGGATACGGGAAAGTTGGTTGTTTAAGGAACTGGTTTCAAAATTCAAAAGTGCAAAACTGACACTAGGTATGGGGTCTCAAATCCATTCATAATACATCCCATTTCTCGCAACCAAATAACATCTAGGTTTTTGTTCTTTTTTTTTTCCCACTTTTTGAATGGATGTTTCTATTTTGCACCATTTTCTTATGGGTTCTATTGTTTTCTGAGTTCTCCGTCTAAATAAGGATTAGTATTTGGTGTTTGGAGATTAACTTGTGGGCGTGGATAATAATTATCTTTGAGCACCTTTATCAATTCAACAAAAAGAGGTGAAATCCCCTCTTTGGGCATGCTCTTAGCTTTCATTGTGAGTGAGAGAGGACTTTACCTGTTTTATTGAATTGATACAGGTTTTTCCTTGGTTAGATGTTGCCTTTGTTTCTTAGAATGCTGGTTTGAAAGGTCTAAAAGAGTCTGCTTAATGGTTCAATGTGCAGGTTCATTCTCAGTCTAAGACTTCTTATTTTACGCTATCAGACCCTAATTGGTCTGGATCTCCCCCTCGGCGTGAGCCCCCTTCAGTTGATTTGGGACATAATCATATACCACATTCATCCGACATGAAAGAAGAGAACTCACAAGAGAGTAGTTCGGTGGCCAAAGGCAGTAATCAAGCTAAGCATGCAAGGCAGAGATGTTTGAAACCTGTCAGAAATGTTCCTTCACTAGGTTTACCCCCACTAAAAACAGGTATCCCCACACTAATATCTTCCAGTCTTATTTAATATGCGCTGTTCCACTTGGTAGACATCTTTGAAAGAAACAAAATGATGTGATAAGATTTTTTTTATTGGGTCCTAACCTATTGAGCAGTTTTTGCTTTCAGCCTTTCACCTTTGTCTTGTTTTATTTGATGCCTAGAGTGTCCATATTTGAGTCAACTGATGTATAATTCTAGGAATTTTGAAAAGGAATGTCAGAGGATGACTTGCGGGAGTCAGCCTATGAAATACTACTCGCATGCATGGTTTTGTCTGGGTACTTTATCTCTCTCTCCTCCTCCCTTTTTCCTTCTCTGTCCATATGCAGGTTAATCGGCACTTAAAGTCCCTGTCGCAGCTTTGAATTCTTTCCCTTATTTCGTTTATATTCTTCACTAAGGTGATCCACTCTTTGTTTTTGTTTCTGCTATTTAGGATTGAAGTATTACCTGACCAAGACAAGGTAAAAGAAAGAAGTTCTAAACTTCTTTCAGGTTTCAAGAGTAAAAAAGACAGAGATAAAGTACTTCCACAGTCTCGGTCTCAGCAGAGAACTTTTGCTTTGATTGATAACATTCGCCTCCAAATGCAGGCTAGTCTCTTTGTCTTTCTCTTTTCTACTGTCTGTCAATTACTCATAGGCTCTTGCTTGTATCATGTGCCACCATCATAGAATTCATACTTGATGCTTCAGAAGAATATGGGGGTGTGTCTTTCCAGATTTTCAAGCTTTTTCTTAAGGACTACTATTAGAAAATGGACGAAGGGAAGGAAAGAGAAGAGAAAAGGAAAAAGATGGAAGTAGAAAGAATGAGCAGGATGATGGAAAATCCAGAGGATGTTTTGTGTGGCAATCTCCTATGAATGTGTTATGCTCATCAAATCTACTGTTTGAGAACCTGTTTAATGCTTCCCAAGTCCCAACCCATCCCTTGTACATCTTTGTGGCAAGCATGTTTTTGCTGCACTCCCTATTGGAGAGGGAAAGGTCTGCGTTTGATTTGTAACCTTTTGCAATTCTTAGGTGAATCAGATCTTTCTTTAGATTTTTCATTGCAATGATATATTTTCTGAATTGACTGTCTTGTTGTCATAATGGATTCCAAATAAATAGCTTATGCTCATTTAGGTTGCTTATAAGCATCTTTTGTATTCTAATAAATAGTAATCTTTTAGCCTTCCTTGAGATGATATTTATTTTTCCAATTATCATTTATGAATCTTTCACTAGGTTTCTGAAGCAATGGATTTATGCATCCGGAAAAAACTGATGGGAAGCATTTCAAGGTTGTCAGGAGGACAAGTCAGTGTTGTACAGATCGTCCTGGGGCTCTTGAATAACACTTCTAGATCCAAATTTCATAATGAGAAGGCTTACATTCAATGGAAGAAACGACAGGTAGTAGCAATGGCAGTTGCATATTAAGAATGCAATGCTTTCTATTTATTTTGTTGCGTGGTTTATGTGGATGTATTTAGGAGTGGGCACTAACTTGCAGCTTATTGCTCATGCTCAATGAGAGGATTGAGTGCTGATTTCTCCTCGTAAAGTACTGCTGAAAGGATTAACCCTCTTAATCCATAGTAAAACTATAAAAACATTAATAGACAGACGACTTAGAACTGTAGAAGATTCCTGACTTGATCCAGCTTAGCATTTGTTACCCTGCTAGCTCATTGCTTGATTCAGTTTCCTGACTACAAAGCCTATGTGTTTGATAATACCTGCGGTTGAATAAGCTATACATTGAAATATTCTCTATTTTGAAGCATATGGTAACTAGATACATGCTCTGATTTTGGCAGTGTTTGGTGATTTATATGCTCAAGTGAGATTCGTATGAGGGTCCTTGTCTTTATTGCTTCTGTTGAAGGGCATTACTAAGTGACATTCGCAAATGTGTATGTACAAGTCTACTCAACCTTGGTTTTTCTTATCATGCTGACTTTTTTGGTCTTAGGCAAATGTCTTGGAAGAGTTGCTATGTTCTCCAACTCATTGTTCCACAGTTGAACATGCAACTATCAATTATTCAATTGGAAAGATCAGACATGCGCGGGTATGTTCTTTTGCAAACTGGGGTTGAATAACTCGTTAATAGTTTATTTATTCTCATGTATGCAATATAGTTGGATGTTGTGTAGAAATATACTAAACTACCGTCCTGAATATTTCTGTGATGTTTAATGCTTGAAATTAAGTTATGAATCCATTCATTGTCCTTTCTGTACAATTTACTGCAGGAATGGGATGAGATGTCTTCCAGTGAGAGAGCTGAGGTTTTAGATTCCATAAACTCTGCTTCAAAAGCACTGCCTTTACCTGGAAATGGACAATCTCTCATTGGAGACCAAACCAGTCACGAGGCAGCTAGTTACCATTTGAAAATACGTATTTATGAGAAATTGCTGTATATTGTCTTTGACATCCTTGATGAAGCTCAAATTATAGCGGTAATATCAAATTGATTCTTTATACACTTATTTGGTATATTTTATTAAGTTAATGATGTTATTGATGATACCATTATAAATAACAGGAGGCCGATGATGTTCTGAAGCATGTCAAGCTAACCTGGTCTACTCTTGGAATCAATCAGATAATTCATGATACAATGTTTGGTTGGGTGCTTTTCAAGCAGGTATAATTGTTTGCTAGGAGCAATACTGGATCCTTGGGCTGGGTGCCACAAGGTTGTGTTACAGTGTCATCTAGCACACGAACTTAGCACACGAACTTGGCACATTTTTTTGTGTCCATGAACAACAAGAGTTTTCAGGGGGTAATAAAATGATTACAAAACAACTCTTATAACTTATAAAGTGAAAGCATCCCCAATGGTGGGGTGCCCCAAAACTTCTCTTTCCCTTGCTCATCCGTCCACCTCACTTTCCACTAACTTTATTCTCAACTCTCCCCAATTCATTTTTCACTTCAAATCACCTTTTCCATCTCATCTCCAATAAAAAAGCAATAAAAATGATTTATTATAGGGACATATGGCATCATTTAATTGGTTTCGAATTTGGGAAGGTTCCCAATATATTGAGGCACCCAAAAATTGGGGAGGTTGTCCACAATGTTCTGAGTACCCAAATCGGATGAAAAAGTAAAATGGGGAGGTTGGTTCCCCACCATTGGGATTTGGGGATGCTAGCTATCTACAAATTTTATGCAAATATTTTTATACTATTTTGTTAAAGTTTGAGGTAATTGCCTTTGCCGAAAAGTTACAGTATTTTAATAAAAAATATCCTTAAGATCTTAAAGAATGGTTCCTTATATTTGAAAATGGTTTGGAACTGTCAAGGAGCCAATGTTCTTCCTGTAAAGTGCATACAAGAATTCAAGTTTCTCTTTGTTTTGCTTGCATGCTTCTGTGATTGTCCATTTTCTATGTGAATTAGATTGTATTATACGTGATCTATGTATTATTCTCATTTTTGTTTCTCACACCTTGCATTCTTGAAGTTTGTCCAAACAGATGAGGATGAACTGCTAGATTATGCGGCTCATCAGCTACAGAAAGTTCTGGCTGCTACTCCCTGTGATAGTGAAGAAATAAAAGAAAGGCAGTATCAGGTTTCCTTGGAATGTAATGGGCATATGATTCAGTCTGGTTTGGTGCCAGCTATATTCTTCTCCATCACTCTTTGGTGTGATGGGATACTTGATGATTATCATCTGCACTTTGGACAGGTAATAGGACATTTCTTAAATTTATCCCGTTACGCTACTGCTGGTTTTGTCCTATTATTTCAGTTTCGGTTTCTAGAATGCTTTATCTGACAATATAATGAAAATTTTCAGAAACCTTCTGAATTTAAAAGGCTGATGACCTTTGCTTTGACAGTCGGTGTTTTTGTTCCAAATAAACGCGGTGAGGTTAGTTCTAAATTCTGATGCTACTCAGAATTATTTCCTTCTCATTGACGTGAACCTTTAGAACAATGTTGCCAACTCATTATGGTTATCTTTTGTTGTAGATAATAAAATCTGGAAGCAGTGATAAAATTGTTTGCAAAAGGGTAAAGAAATATATCAAAAGATCTGTTCAGGCTGCATATGTTCGAGTAAGTAATAAAAAAACACAGTTCTTTATTGTCATTTTTAAGGAATTGGTTTAAGACGGTGTATTCAGTTTTGTCATTGATGTTCTCAGGTGGCTGATAGTTTGGATTTTAAGTCTAAATTGGAGAGCACTCATCCTTTAGTGCTTTTAGCCGATAATTTAAAGTTGATTATTCATAAAGAAGTCACTGTATTTTGCCCAGTAATGTATCAATGGTATACTGAAGCTGGGAAAATCTCTTCTACCTTGTTGCACCAAGTGTTTGGTGAAAGACTGGTTAGTCCACTTTGCATTATACAAGACTGTGTATTTTGCTTCTGGAAACTATTATAGAACCTAATGAACTTCTTTTTGCCCAAATCAGAAACCATTTGTCGAGGAAATCTCTTCTTTTTCTCAAGATGCTAAGCTGATACTCTCTGCTGCATATATGCTAGACCAAGAATTGGCTAAACTTCATATGTTGGCAAGTGAAGGAAATGACAACACTCAGCACCCTATTCATGTTCTGGATCATTACAATGTAAGCAAGTCTTGGGTGAATGGTGGACCTTCATAGGCCCACCTTAGCTTGCCATCTCCTCTTGCTGTGGATTGTGATTAGTATTATCATTTTTATCTTTTTCTATTTTGAAGTGAAATCAATTTAGTTTATGTCTACCCTTTGTAAAATTATGAGACTAAAGCTTCCATCTACAATTTCCCTTAGATTTTCACCCACTAGTTTTAGGTTGTTACTTGTTCCAGAAAAAGAGATCCTCAAGTTCTCTTCATAGGATTTCAACTTAAGCTACAACATCAAGATTTTTGCTCTAAAATTTATTCGTGTAAAGGGCTCTTTATATTTAAGAGTATGCTTTAGCTTCTCTTTGACATTCTTTTTTAAAGTAATTGGATTGGAGTTACATGGACTTTCGGCTGGGAGCAATTCCAAAAGGGGGAGTTGCACAATGATCTCCTAATGTTGTGAAATCGACTCCTATTTGCAGATTGGAGAAGTTTCAGGGCCACTTATTCTTGACTGGGTAATATCTCAGCATACTCATATTTTGGATTGGATTGACCGTGCTTTCAATCTTGAGGTGGGTGCCCTTTTCCTGTGGATTTCTATGTTTAATCATCTCATTTTGTTTCACTTAAACGTATACTTTATCCGTTGGCCCATTTTTATTATTTATTTGTTTATACTTACCTCGGTTTATTATTGTTTGGGCAATGTGGATTGACTTAAAAGAATTAAATTTTGGAGGTCTCAAGATCTGTTGAGGAATAAAATCCAAATTCTTACATGCTTCTGATTATAAAGCTGTAGTCTGGAATGGATGACTGACATTGTGCCTTGTTGCCATGCAGGGCTGGGAACCATTATCGTCTCAGCAAAAACTTGCTTTATCTGCAGTTGAGGTTTTTAGAATGGTCGAGGAGGTATGTTTGATTCTTCTGATTTTCTTAGTATCATATCTTTGTTATGTAATTTATAGTTAAGTTGTATGTTCAGTTGTGATTTGAATCCCCTTGACAACATTGCCTGGTGCAACAATGATTATCTTTATTCGATTACTAATGATTAATTGTTTTGTATTTCTTTGTTTTAACTATTAACTTTTGACAACTGCAGACAATTGCTCAGTTATTTGGGTTGAACCTTCCATTGAATATCACTCATTTGCAAGCTCTGCTCTCAGTAACTTTCCATAGCCTGGATGCTTATCTTACTGAGGTGGTCAGCCAGTTAGGTAAGACAGGACTGTAGAATTCAAATAATGTTGACACTTAACATGATAGTACTATTAACTTTTGTCTTTCTAATTCAAATAATGTAACATGGAGTGCATTGTCAAATGTTATGGAAATTTGTTTGGAAAAAGCTAAGGCATTTTCATATTCTCAAATCACATATTTAATGAAATAAATATGGAAATATGCTGTTTTTGCCATTCATAATGGATTCTCTGTACAATGCAGTTGAGAAGAGTCGTTTGTACCCCCCTGTTCCCTCTTTAACGCGTTATGAGGAGACAGTTATTCTGGTTCCTGTTATCAGGAAAAAACTTGTTGAGCCCACTAATTTGGATGAAAAAGTCACCAACATCTTGAACGATTTGACGCTGTCAAAGCTCTGTATCCGACTAAACACTGTCAATGTGAGTTTTGACATTTCCTTGGTTCCTTCTCTTATAGAAAACCCAAAGTAAGGAAAAGAAAGGGGATTTAAATGGGGCACCTTTATAGCTCAATGAATACATAATTATTTTTCATTCATTTAAATTATAAGAAGGTTCGTAATATTAATTTCTCTTCATAAATAGCATATTCTACCTTTCTAGATAATGGTTGCCAAACTAATTAATACTTTCTTGACCTTATTTACTCATCTGTTGGTTTCATCCGCAGTATATCAAAAATCAAGTTGGGCTCTTGCAAGATGGCATTAGGAAATCTTGGGGATTAGTTAAGCCAGCCGTCAAGCGAAGATGGTGTAAGTTCTGTTTTGTTCTTGAAGTGTATGCTGGTTCTCATAATTGAATAAGATTTACGGCATTTTAGTTCATTATCAATGTAAAATATAAGGCGCACCTGGGTGCCATGAGCAACAATTGACCACTTTGAGTTATGGACTGAAGTAAAGCTGGATGCCAGCGGCAGCTATAAGCCATCTCATGATATCACATTTGCTTTAACTTGAGTCCTTTTATCTGACCCTTAGCTTGTTCAGGTGCTGCTCATGATATTTACGGAGTAATATACTGCAGTATATATTTTTGTGTTCAACTAACCAGCAAGACATATGTGTAATTGACAGTTAACATAGAGGATGAAGAACCTGCAGAAAGTCAGGAACGAACCATGTCAACAAGTGATGAGTCTATTGATGAGCTATTAGAAACTACTTTCGATGGCATCAGAAACCCTGCTACTAATGCTATCAACAAAATTGTTGACTTCATTGGTAAGCATGCAATATTGTCACTTTCATTTGGCTTGCTAATCTACAAAGGCTTGAAGAGTGATGCATTACTTTTAGTTGATTGGTGATCCCATATATTGTTGCTTTCGTATTCATTTGTGAAATAAGTTCTCAGAGTTTTCCTTCGGTGTCATATTTGTTTTAATATTTCCTTACCCTCGCTAGCTATGGTGGTGAAATGATCTTTAGAATTTGTATATTGAATCTATAGGAGCCAGAGCTGTTTTCATTGATATGGGAGAGCCGCTTTTGTTCGGTTTATATCGAGGTAGTGTTGAAGGAGCCCGCATGGAAGGTGTTCTTTCACATATTGACAATGTAAGATTTTGAACCTACTCCTGCTAGCAAATGAGTCAACTATCAAGAGTTGTTTTCATCTTCCAGACTTTTGAGTGTAACTTTTATTGGAAGTTCTTGTCATATGATTTACGAACACAGTGCTTTTCTGGGAGTTTTTTTTGCAGATATTGAACCATATCTGTAGCTTAATTGATGATACTGTGAGAGACCCTGTTGCTCTAAGCATCTTTAGAGCATCACTGGTACATTTCCAGCTCCATTTAAATCTTTGTTTTTGATAATCCGAAGTTTTTTCTTTTTATTTATCCAGCTTAAATTTCAGGAAGCTTTTGTTTGGGTATTACTTGATGGAGGACCTTCTCGAGCATTTTCCTCTGCAGACATCTCTTTAATGGAGGATGACTTGCAAATTTTGAAGGTTTGTGTTTTCTGGATGTAACTTTATATACATGTATATGAATGAATATCCTACTACAATTCAAAGAGCTTCTGCTTGCATTTGATAGGGCAGTGCAAGACTGCAAGTGCAAAACCACTAGAGAATTGTTTTAGGCATTAACATCATCTTTTTCTAGGACTTTTTCATTGCCGAAGGTGAAGGCCTTCCTCGTTCCTTGATTGAGAAAGAAGCAAAGTTTGCCCATCAAGTATTAAGCTTGTTTTCCTATCAGGTTTGATGATCTAATGACCAAGCATATTTGCGCAACTGTTTTACCAATATTTGATAACTAAAACCATAATACCTTTCTCTGTCTCAACAGACTGGGTCCATCATACAAATGTTGATGGCTGCAAGTGAGAACATCCCAATTGATCTGGAGTTACGAAGACCTGCTAGAAGACGCTTGGATGACGCTAATACCTTAGTTCGGGTTCTTTGTCACAAGAAAGACAGAGAGGCTTCCAAGTTTCTACAGAGGCAATATGGGTTGCCTGCTTCTTCAGGTGAAATTTTGTGGCCTTTCTTAGTGTAAATTTAGCTGTCTGCGACATATTTTTAACCAAACGACACCTCTTATCTGAAATTGATTTTTTCCTTGCAAGTTTTTTGAGCTTTAATTCCCTTTCTGATCACTATCAAGCTATGTCAATGAAAACTCATTTCTTCTTTGTTGAACTATGATAAAATCCATGAACAATATTTTGCCTATCGCGCAGCGTATGATGACAACCCAGGAAGCGAAAATACGCCTTTGACCAGCGCAGCCGTTATCACAGATCTTCTTAAACGGAGTGCTTCTATTCGCAGTGCTTCATCTCGGTGGTCGGAGGCTGGGCAGAGTAGTTTCAGGTCACTGAAGCAGAGATTTCAAGGGTCCAACTTAGGATGGTAAGGAGCCCTTCTACAGTTCTACACCTGCAAAGCTCAAGAACAAGAGTTGTCTTTCTGTTTCTTACGTTTAATTTCTTTATTGGTTGATGCTTTAACATTTTTTTAGAAAAAAGTTTTGTGGGTTCTCTTTGATGGTTTAAATTCGGTCACGTTTCGGTGGAGTTCAAAAGTAGAGTTTCCCATTCCTCTTTCAAAAAAAAAAAAAAAAAAAATAAAAAAAAATTGAGGCTGGGTGGGGGGAGGAAAAGGAGGGGGAGTATTTTTAACCACTGATTTTAAAACGGAATTTTCGCCAAATACCCCTGAGGTTAAAGCTAATTTGCGTAGTGTACAAAAGTTTGACATATTTTGCCGGGTGCCCCTGAGGTTTTCATTTTTTTCGCCAAATGCTCCTCTGTCGAATTTGTTAACTTTTTTTTTTATTGAAAAATAGTACAAATCCTCCAACATGGCGCATATTTTTAATAAAAATAAAATTTTCTAAGTATAAAAAATTACTATGATAAATTTAAATAAGATATTATCAAACGTTAACATAAAATACAAAAAAATAGATTTGATAATTAAGTAAAAAAATAATTAAAATATTTATGAAAAATGTGTAAAAATTACACGAGTTTAAGATTTAAGTAAAATATGTTGATTGGGTTAAAATCCTAAAATAGATGTGTTTATAACACCTAATAAAAAATGATTATTAATTAATATTTAGATATAACTAGATTGATTAAAGAAACGTGTACAAATTTCATTAGTTTGATTTTTTTTTTCAAAATTCAGTTGATTGGGAGGAAATTGTGAAATTAAAATGATTATGTCATCTAAGCAAAAATATTTCTCATTTAACAATTAGAATAGATAAATATCATTGGTTTAAAAAATGTTTTAAAAATTTGTTATTTGAAAATTTATGTAGATTAGGTTGATTGTGTGAAATTCCAAAAATTAAGATTATTATATAAAAAATAGTTTTCATTATACACACACAAAAAGAGAGATTAATTGCTTTGGGAAAAAAAAGATTTCATATATTTGGAACTATGTATTTTTTTTTAAAAAAAATGTTTTGAATTAATCTCATTGTTTAAATAAATAGCATGTAATGATATTGTGTAATTAATACATAATGAAATAATACTGTATAGTTAATTTTAACTTTATCAAAAAAAAAAGTTTTGAATTAATTCCATTGATTAAAAAATGTAATATGATATGGTATTGTGTATATAATATTAGATAATTTAATTACCATAATTAAATAATATTGTTCAAATAATACCTTACAAAAATAACAATGAAATAATATTTTCTATTCTTTTTATTTTCAATAAAAAAAAACGTTAACAAATTCGATAAAGGGGCATTTGGCGAAAAAATAAAAACCTCAGGCGTATTTGGAGAAAAAAATGGAAACCTCAGGGGTACCTGGCGAAATATGTCAAACTTTTGTACACCACGCGAATTAGCCTTAACCTCAGGGGTATTTGGCGAAAATTCCGATTTTAAAATCAGTGGCTGAGATCCTCTCAACTCTACCCATAGAGTTTTCCACAAACTCCACTGAATTGTCAAGTATTCATATGTAAATGGTTATGGTGGAATGTGGTTGTTCCACATTGGTAATATATAGAATGCTTGAATAATAGATAAGGTTTAAGGGCTACTTCTCTCATTGTCAATTGGTTTTGAGATGGAACTCGTTGGGTTTATTCAATTTGAATAAATAGTTGTTGGTTACACGTAATAAACGATTAACCAACTAGTATTCAGATTAACGTTAAGATTTCTTCAACTTTACCCTAAAGTACTCGAGGGGAGCCATTCTTAAATACGAATACTAGGTAATTATACAATTTTTTTTATAAAAAAAATCCAGCCCATTGATTTTTTTAATCCAAGAGTATAAATTTGTCCTCCTATTTAATGGTAAAGGGTGCACTAACTAGAAAGTTTATCTATACTCTAATTTGTGGAGTATCTTTTTTTATACTTTTTTTTAATAAAAAATTACAATCAGCATTCCCTTTTTTTTTTTGGTGGGGCAAATCAACTGTAATGATTGGGCTAACAATGTAGTTGGGTTGGGATTGAGTCAATTGGGCCTAAAGCCTATAAAAGGCAATTAGGTTGTAATTGGGAGGTTATGCAATGAATAATCAAAGTTCTTTCCTTCAATCTATTTTTTTTTTTGGTGAAACAAACGGAGGAAACCTCCATTAAGCAGAAACAGTACAACAAAAAAGCTACAAACAAATTATCCGGGGGATAGCCCTTCCCCTCCGATCCTCGTCAAGCAAAGCTTCAACCCCATCGGGAGGTTCCCCTAAGATATGAAAGCCTCTTGTAAAAGCTAGACCAACTTTAGCTAGGGAGTCCGCGACTCGATTCGCTTCCCTGAAGACATGATGAAACTGGATCTCCCAGTTCCTATTGAAAAAGCCTTCAATCTATCATCTCCTCTTCTACGTCTATCTCCTATCTTCTAAACTCTAAGCTCTGCATCTCATCTCCTTTCCTTTCCTTTCCTTTCCCAATTTCACCCTAAATCTACCTTAATCACCTTCGATCTTGACATCAACATTCCTTTAACTATTGCAAGGACAATAGTATAAATTCAACTTATAAAAAAATAGTATAAATTCAAGATTAAAATATTCAAAAAGACAATTTTTAAATAAGGAAATGACATAATTTATTTGAAAATAAATACTTCATCGTTTTGTTTTATTTTTTAAAATGTTTTTTCAAGTAAAAAACTTTATAAAATATCAACTTTTTTTTTAAAAACAATATCATACTGATAATAAGCATGAATTTTAAAAAATTAATATTTTATAGAGTTTTTAACTTTATGAAAAATATGCTAAAAAGTCAAATCAAGTAAAATCATTTCCTTTACATAGTGGTTCAACTTTTTTTATTATTATTAGATCAATATACACTTAGCGCATAGTAGATTTATCGTTTAGCACATAATTAGTTACATTTACCATATAGGTAATTGTTCTCAATGACCATAATATAGTTTGGTCATTACGACCATTTTTTATATTTTTTTTAAAAGAAGATTTTTTTAGCTTGGTATAAAAACGGTTCTGCTAATTGCACGGCCTTCTTCTCGCCAGACGCACGGTGCCCTTCTCGGACTCCCAAACCGGAAGCCAAGGATGCCCTTCTCGGACTCCCAAACCGGCAGCCAAGGATGCCCTTCTCGGGCTCCCAAACCGGCAGAGGGCCATCCCACTAATTAATAACACCAAGAACCTCCTTAAGAAAGCCCGGCAGAGGGTCAAGCATCGAAAACAGCCTCCAATATCATAAGAACGTAGCCAGAATTCAGTTCCAAGAGAGGCGCAGCAGCAACACCAGCGAATAATCTGAGACACCACAGGGCTGCGAGATAGCATCAAAATCCCTCGACCAAAGCATAAGACGATCAGTCCAGGAGGGTAGAAAATAGCTGAAAAACAGCCCCGAAAATAACTCCGACGAGCAGCAAAATCATCATAAAATCAGTGATTCCAAGCTGCAATTTACACAGCTCTCACACAGCAATAAGATGTCCCTTGTAGCAGCATAAGGAGAGGCTGCGAGCTCCTCGAAAGTGATCGAAACAACCCTGAAATCATATCAAAGGAAGGGGGCATTGGATGCCGGTTTGGGAGTCCGGCAAGGGCAAATATTTTGCCGGTTTGGGAGTCCGAGAAGGGCAGCCTTGGCTGCCGGTTTGGGAGTCCGAGAAGGGCACCGTGCAAATGGCGAGACACCACCGTGCAAATAACAAAAAGGTATAAAAATAACTAGGCTAAAAAGAGTCACTTTTTATTTCTGTTATTAATAGAACTGAGATAAAAAAAAAAAACTCCTTAATTTTTTTTTAAGAAAAAAGGAGGATGAAATTGACCCACCTGTCTGCGGGGCTACACATCTTCTTCTCCACAATTAGGGTCAGTTTGATAACCCGAAGCTAATGGGGTAGCTGAAGCTGATAGGGTAGCTGAAGCTGATTGATTAAGTGTGTTAAATATATGTTAAATTGGAGTTTTCATAAGCTAGTAAGGTGTTTGGTAACCCAACTGATAGAGTAGCTGATACAAACTAGCTGATCAAATAGGAGAAAATTAATAGAATTCTGAAAAGCTTGCGGTTAGTAGCTGTTAAAAATCCAATTTCAAAAGTTAATTAAATTAAAATCTTATATTTAACTTATTTAAAACTATAAATGATTAAAACCAAAAGTTCCGAAAAACTCCATACATTACCAAACGGACCCTAAAATTGTTCAACTTTAAAGACATATCGGAGTATTGAGCAACACATAAAACCCCTAACTTCCAAACAATCTAATAAACCCTAAAACTAACTCCCAAATTATTAAAACATCACAAACACATCACATTCAACCTAGAAATTAAGTGAAAAAACATTTCTCATTTTTATATAATTTCAATCTTATAAGGACTTTGCTTCAAAACTAAATTTATACTATAAGAATTATTATTACCCTATTTTAAATAGCAAATCTATCATGTTCTATAGTTTTTTTGTTTTGTTGATTTGATAGAAATGATTTGACATATACTATTTTTTTATAATTTTTTTTTAAAGTAAAGAATATACGGAGTATAATTTATGGACGCAATGTACTAATTATATAGAAGGAGAGATAATTAGTAATCTTGATAAATAGGTTTAAACCTATAAATCTAGTGCAAGAAAAAGAGGATGAACACCCCATGCCACTATTACAAGAAGAGCTTATCCACATATAAATTAATCAGAAAGCTACACGACACGTTAATAATGTTGTGTGGAAAAATGGAAGACACCTTTTGTCCATTTGAGGAAAGGTGTCTCTTGGAATAGTCTCTGTCGTTTCCTATACGTGTATAAAATAAATATAATCATATCATTTTGTGTGAATTTCTAATTAATTCTATGTATGGTTAATTTCTTATTATTCATAATTCCAGGCGGATCCAAATTTCATTCTCCATGCAGCTATATGATTATCCCATCACCACCATCTACTCCATTTTGGAACCAATTTTCCAACTCCAATGGATTCTATCATCTCAGTACGTCTTTGTCTTCTAATACACGTATAGCTTTTGGGATACGTTATGGCCGGGTAAATAAATCTTTTTTTATATTGTTTATCCTTTTGAATTAAGGCCAAATTGCATGAATATATCAAAAAAAATTCACCTTAGTAAAAATGTCAGTGACATGTAAAAATTAGCACGGAGAGGGAAAAATGTCAGTTTTGTAAAAAAAAATTGTGACTTGTAGGACCGGTGGCAGGTAGCATGGGAGAGGCAAAAGATGAGGTGGACCATTAGAGCTCAACATAAGAGAGGCAAGGAAAAATAAAATAAAAATAAAACAGGAAAAGTGGAAGATTTTACAAAGACTGTAGAGAGAGAGAAATCAATGACATCACCCGCATTAAATGTTATGAAGAGAAGTTTGGAGAGAGTGGCTTGGGAAAAAGGGAAGTTTGGAGAGAGGATATATAAGGAGCAATGGGGTGATGACAAGTGGATAGAAAAGTCTCAAAAGCTGCAGGAGTGCGAAGAAGAAAATCCAGTATTTTAGTCACTAGCTAGTAAAAAAGAAGTTCTGGACATCAACATAATATTTCTTGCCATACAAAGGGATACACATGGATTCTCCCATTCATCTCCTTACCCCTAACCGATAATGATAAGACCATCTTATTCTATTACTTTCGCAGGGGAGAAAGGGGTGGTCTTTCTAACTATCGTGTGCGATGGTTAGTGAGAACGTCAAGGAGGGGGATGGGTGTTTCAAGGTCGAAATTCGCACAAGGCAATGCTCATAAAGGAGACCTTACCGTTTGGGTCCGTGAGAAGAAAGATAATGGGGAAGCTCGCGGTAGACCCGAGTTGCTATGAGTTGGAGTTGAAGTACCTACTCGATACGAAGAAGGAGGGATGTCATCCGATTCAAGTGGATGATGATAGTGATAGGGGTGGAGATGGGGCATGACCCTTTCCGTTGTACGCTTTGGTTAAAGAAATTGGAAGCCAAAATGGCACTTGCTCTTTGGGGGTGGAGAATGCAAAAATGAACACAATCTATGTTACCGTTACACCTTCATTCACAACATTACGTTACAAAGCACAAAATCACAATAGTTTGTCAACGATGCAAAAGACGAATGTTTGCGATTGTTGCTTACTAGCTGCCAGTAAATGATTTTTCTTTGCCAATAAAATCGATTGCTAAGCCAATAAAAGAATAACCCCTGACAGATTTTATCTATCTTAGAAACTTCCCAGGAGAAGGATATCGAACATTCAACTCAAACGAAATGAGTCATAAAGAATCATTCACAACAACCATCCATAACACAGTCCATCAAGTGTCCATAACATACCGTATCAGTCATCAAACACTAGTCATCCAAAAGACGAAAACGTTTAATAGCTAAACCAAACAATACGAAGTACTAAAGTTCTTAACAACTTAAGTCCGTAAAAACATAAGTCCATAACAACATCCACAAAATGTCCACTACAATCAGGCCGACGCATCGACTAGAGGGTCGAACACCTTCACCTTGTCCCTTCCAAAGAAGCTTCGAATGACGTATTTGTGATCCTCCTCCTCAAAGTCTCGATTCCTTCCAGCACATTTAAGGCCGACGACGAGGCAAAATTCCTTGATTGAGAACCGAAAGTTTTATATGATTCCTAAAACCATCAAAAGTGAGAAAATGCACGAGTTATAAAAGGATCTTGAATAATGGCAATATTCACCAAATTATTCCTCGCTAATGACATGCCAGTCCGGACGAAATTCAAGCCAGTTAAGGTTATTTTCTGGCTAGTATTGAAAAATCTTGTGCGAACCTTAACAAAGCCTACAGACTTACCTAAGGCGAACAACAATAAACAACATAAACCATAACTGATAAAAATAGTCCTACAACCAACATAAACCAGCAGTCATAAAAACAGTCCTAAACTAGAAAAAAGACTACGTACGATTCAAAAAACAACAAAAACAGTAGCATAATGTCGGCTACTTCGACATCTTCCAGGTTGCAGCAGATAGGGATCCGTCCATGCGTTCCAGCATGCCCATCTTTGACAAGTGGTTGGACCTCCCTCTAAAGTACTTCTCCAGGAGAAGAGCTAATGTCGGCTACACATATATCCCATTTCACGATAAACATCACCAACACAAATGTAAGGCATTATTCGAAATGACAATGTATAGTTATTTACCTGCTTATTGGACAGTGTTAAGACCTTCCCTCCTTTAATCCTAGGCATGGCTACGAGGGGTATCTAACATGTGACAACAGTGTATAACTTACTCAAAGGTTGGTAACACTAGTGTCAGTAACAAAAAAACCTTGCCAGTAATGCCAAATTCATTCTAGTAAATAAAAATTGCATTATAGCACAAAAATGAATAAAATATGTCTCTTCAAAGAGATGCTCAAATGGTAATCTGATAGCAATGTAAAATGCAACAATCAACAAAATCTACGACTATTTTAGCACCTTAATTCACAATATTATGTAATACAACGCACAAAATGACAATAGTCTACAACTATAATCTCTAATTGAAAGCATTATAACCAATAGATCGATGCCCCTTCACCATATTTGAGTGACACATTTTATAAAAAACACCTAGATTTACTTTGCCCATCAAGGCTATTCAGTGTGACATGGGAGGAGAGTTTGACAACAATTTTGTTCGCTCCTTTTGTCAACAAAATGGGATATCACTCCGCTTCTCTTGCCCCCAAACCTCTCCACAAAATGGCAAAGCGGAACGCATTCTCCGCACTCTCAATGACAAAACTAGAACACTCCTACATCACGCCTATCTTCCCCTCCCCTTTTGGGTTGAGGCGCTTCACATGGTCACCTATCTGCACAATATCCTTCCATCCAAAGCCATTGGCAACTCCATCCCGACCTTGGCACTCTACAAGTGCCACCGCCCCTCACAAGCTATCCCCACGTTCCACCAAATGTGTCTTCTTGGGAATCTCCCCACACCATCGAGGCTACCGTTTTCTTCACTTGGATACCAATCGGGTTGTCACTTCGCGCCTTGTGATTTTCGACGAACAGACCTTCCCTTTCGCCACACCACCCACCCCTGTTGTTCCCAACCCATCCCCTCATACGCCACCTATTTCAACAAGCTTCATCCGAAACAACGCCCGCAGCAAACCAACCCCCCGCCCATTTTGATTGGCCACGGGCGTAGCACCATGCGGCGGGCGCAACATCCCATGTTGCAGGGTCCCCCCTGGCGGCTCCCGCAGCAAACCAACCCCCCCGCCCATTTTGATTGGCGGCGGGCGCAGCACCCCATGCCGCGGGGTCTCCTCCCCTGGTGGCGCCCGCAGCAAACCACGCCCCTCTCCTTGCCCCCCCCCCCCCCCCCCCGCTTGCACCCCCTGCCCAATCCACGAAGACCCGGTCTCAGTCCGGGATCTTCAAACCTAACCCCAAATACAACCTTCTCACTCCGTCCCCCGACATATCCCCTCTCCCCAAATCACCCCACAAGGCCTTACAGGACCCGAACTGGCACGCCGCCATGATGGATGAGTTTAGTGCTCTTATTAAAAACGGCACGTGGGACCTCATTCCAAGGTCTCGGGACACTAATATCATTAACTGCATGTGGTTGTTCAAGCATAAGTACAGGTCAGACGGGACTCTTGAGTGACACAAGGCTTGCCTAGTGGTCAACGACAAGTCGCAGGAGGTTGGGGTTGACTGTGATGAGACTTTCAGCCCGGTCGTCAAACCGGCTACCATCCGCACAGTTCTGAGTATCTCCCTTACCAAGGATTGACCTATCCATCAGCTTGACGTCAAGAATTCCTTCCTTCATGGCAACCTTCAGGAGACTGTGTATATGCATCAGCCGCCAGGCTTCTATGATCGCACCCGCCCATCTCACGTCTGCCTTCTCCGAAAGTCTCTCTATGGGTTGAAACAGGCACCTCGCGCTTGGTATCAGCGATTCGCCACGTACCTCACTGGCATTGGATTTCAGGGCAGTCAGTCTGATCACTCCCTCTTTGTGTTCCACTCAGGTTCTGACACCGCCTATCTTCTCCTGTACGTTGATGACATTGTGCTCACCGCTTCCTCTACATCCCTCTTGTATAGGCTGATGGCCCTGCTACGTTCAGAGTTTGTCATGACTGATCTCGGTTCCCTGAGCTACTTCCTTGGCGTCTTTGTGTCACGCACTCCTTCTGCACTGTTCCTTCATCAGCAAAAGTACGCTCTTGAGATCATCGACAAAGCCGGCATGACGTCTTGCAAGCCCGCCACCACCCCTATCGACTGCAAGTCCAAGCTCGACGCTGCCTCTAGTCCTAAGGTTGAGGATCCTATAGCCTACCGCAGTCTGGCCGGTGCTCTCCAGTATCTGACATTCACCAGGCCAGACATTGCCTTCGTCGTCTAACAGATCTGCTTATACATGCATGATCCCCGCGAGCACCATCTTCAGGCGCTCAAGAGGATAATCCGGTACATCAAGGGCACCTATGACATGGGATTGCATCTCGGTCGCAGTCGTTTTGACTCCCTCACCGCCTATTCTAACGCTGACTTGGCGGGTTGTCCTGAAACTCGCCGCTCCACATCTGGTTTCGCAGTGTACCTTGGCGACAATCTGTTCTCGTGGTCCTCCACGCGTCAGGCCGCCATCTCCCGCTCGAGTGCCGAGGCTGAGTATCGCGGTGTTGCCAACGTCGTGGCTAGACCTGCTGGCTCCGCAACCTTCTCTGCGAGCTCCGGGTTCCCCTTCGATCGGCTACACTGGTCTACTGCGACAATGTCTCCGTTGTTTATCTGTCGTCGAACCCAGTTCAGCACCAGCGGACAAAGCATATTGAGATTGACATCCATTTCGTCAGAGAGAAGGTCGCCCTAGGCCAGGTCCGAGTTCTTCATGTCCCTTCCGCACATTAGTATGCGGACATTTTCACAAAATGATTACCTACTCCTCTTTTTACTTCTTTTCGTTCTAGTCTTGCTATTCGCTCATCTCTAGCTACGATCGAGGGAGGATGATAGCATTATATTATTTATATGTGTCCATATCATGTACAGTTACGATTGTACCCTCAGGGTTTTCACCCATTGATATATATACAGGAGTAGGCCTCAGAGATCCGGTTAAGGACTCAGTTCTCCAAACACTTACACTGGCGAGGCGCGACGATGATGAGAGAGATGAACGGAGTACCTGTACTGAAAGAAGCAGAAATTAAAAAAGAGAATACCGTTGAACTCTTCAATGGAGTCGTGATGGGGGGTTGATTTTGTACGTGACACTTTCCAATTACAATTCAAATTGGGTTGTTAAGATCTTCCCTATCTTTTTTGTATTTTCTTCCATAATTAATTCACATATTTGATTTTTTATGGCATGTGGAATGGAAAGGTAACCATAAGAGTTTTTTTTTGATTTCGAATGTACCAAGCCGTCCACCAAGAAAAGGCAAGCTCCCATACCTCATAGAGAAAGTTCACTACGTATCATTAAAACCCATAAGGAAAATTGGAGTAAAACAGCTCTCTTTGAGTATTGCTTGGATGAGGACTTCCCCTTACGCACACGAATCTCCAAGCATCCAAGGACGAAAAGAAAGCTTGGTAACATTACTTGGCGAAAACCCCCTAGGGGAACTTTCAAGTTAAATTTTGATGGGTCCACAATTTCAAACAATGATAGCTCGGCTGGAGCCGTAATTCGGGATTAGGAAGGACGTCCGATACACATCTGTTATAAAAAACTTGGGAAACAAAGTCCTTTGAAAGCGGAAGCGCTTGCTCTTAAACTAGGAATTCAAAAGGTTCTACAACTCCGTATCAATAAACTCCACATTGAAGGTGATTCCATGATAATCATAAACCACCTAAATAATACATCTACTTGTCCTTGGGAAATCGAACTGATTTTATCAGTTGTTAAATTTCTACTATCGACTTTGAAAGAAGTTTCCTTCTTTCATGTTCCCCGATTAGGCAATAGAGTGGCTGATAAGGTTGCACACCTTTGTCATTCTGCCTGGGGGGTCGATATTAACAACGATTATGGTCTTCTAGACCTCATCCGTAAGGATGTCATCGGGTAAAGCTTGCTCGCCCGAATTCTTTCCTAATCAAAAAAAAAAAAAGAGTTTTTTTGACATCATAAAATATAAAAGGTCTAAATTACAATAAAAATATTAAAGAGGTCTATTTACCTTTACAATTAATGAATAGGGTCTATATACCTTAATAATAAGTGTTATATTATTAAAAAAATTGTTTAAAAAGTTCATATTTTATATAGTTTTTTAACTCATTAAAAACGTGTCAAAAAATTAAATAACATCTATTTTTATATAGTTTTTATCGAGACAAGTGAGTTTTCCTTTATTTATGCTTTTTTGTTGGAATTTTGTTGTCTCAATCATGCAATGAGCTAAAAGCCTAGAAGTGATTTTTCTCACCATGCCAATCACACACGATAAAATGTCCTTTTTCCACATTGGAATTTTCTTCCCGGCATGATTAGTGGATTTACTACTAAAGTTAAAAGAGTTACAATAGACAAAAAAAAAAACATGCTTGATGCATATGCCTCTTTGTAAAAGGACCCTCCAGACATTCGCAATATATTCATAATCCATAAGCAAGTGGATCAGGTCGTTGTTATATATTATAGCAATTTGTCCATTTATCGATTCATCGTTCTCTCAAGAATAAGATTATTATTTTATCATCTCTCAAATTTTAAATTTTTCTTGTATCAAAAAGAATATATAAAGGTTGGATCATAGAGGGCACTTAGTGGCTCAAATAATTTTTTGGTAGTTTTATACTATATAGCTAAAAGAGCCCGAAATTGAATATAAATTATAAATTGTGCTTAGCTTAGTCAGATAATGAAGTATAGAATTTTATTTTTCCTAGATTTTTTTTGGACGTTCCTGCTAAAAGAGCCCGAAATTGAATATGAATTTTATTTTTCGACAATTTTGTTTTATAGTTTTTTTTATTAAGGCAAAGAATAAAAATATGTACTTTTTTTTTATCAAGGAAATAATTATTTGAAGACACTGGAAAACCAGTGTTATCCGAACGCATCCTTACGGATGAGGTCTCGTAGACTTTGATCGTTTCAAAGATTGTGGCCCTAGGTAACATGACAAAGGTTTGCAATCTTATCTGCCGCTTTGTTACCCGATCTAGCCACATGAAGTAGATGAACTTTAGTGAAATTCCTAAGATGAATCATTGTATCTGTGTAATCATTTTGATCTATTTTCCACGGACATTTTCAGATTCCTTTGATATAATTTATATATGACTGTAAGTGAATCGCCTTCGACTTCGAGTTTCCTAATTTATAGTGTTCTTACTTATTGTACACCATGTAGAACGACAAGCATTTTAGCTTTTAGTTGTGTTTGTTTTTCGATTTTTGCATATATATCTTAAGTGAATGGGTCGGACGGAGTCATCGATCTCTAATAATGTATCCATTGATGTTTTCTCCCGAATCCCGATGCTGAAGTTAATCAGCCTATTATGAAATAACGATGGGTCATCCGACGTGGGGGGGCAACGCACGCCAAGCGCAAACGCGCTAACCAAGCCGAGCACACAAGCCGAGTGGGGTTCCATCCTAAAACCAATTGGTATTAGGTGGGGTAGCCCACCAGCTTATATGCAAGGCTTGGATACAATTTCTAATCAATGTGGGACACTCCCACAATCATATTCTCCACACCTATATTGAGTTTAAAGTAATTGATCTTTAGTTTTTTCTATAATTTATCCATAATATTTTAAAAATTCGATCGAAAAAAAATATTATAAAATATGGAGTAGTTTATAAAAGAGCAGTGTAAGGATCAACAGCATGACATACATTACATTATTTACATACAATGTGATAGATTATTAATTAGATGCCACCACTGACCAATTGTTCATCACTCGTTTCTCACCAAACTTTTTTTTACTTTTATTTTTAAATCTGTACCGATTTTTTTTTAATAGGATAATTAATTATCCAACAATTTCAGGTGAGCTAATCATTCTTAGAAACATCTTATTTACTGTGATCTCCTTCAAAGATAAGGCGGTCTATCATCGGACGTGGCTGGACACATTGTTACCGGTATACCAATCGCCGTACGATCCGGGTCCGGATCCGTGACCCGGGCCCCACCAAACGCCAATGGCCGGCCCGGGCCCGGAACCGGGCCCATTAGCCTCACCGTAACGTTCACAACCCCATCACCCCTCGACCCGTCTTTGTCCTGAACCCGGTAACTAAGGTTCCTGACCCGCCCAGCGGCCGACGGCGGGCCATCCAGGATATCACTGGCAGGAACACGGCACCAGCCTAGATGGGCGGGCCCGCGGGCCAATAAGGCCCGCTTCGAGAACAGCTGGAGGAACAGGCCCGAAGTGGGCCCGGGAGTGAAGAATGTGGGGTCAAGTGGGATCCGGAGCGTATCACCCCAAGTGGGGTTGACGCCGCCCTCCTCATCCACCCCGGTGGAGTACACGTGGCGGCTTCCGTCGGCGACCGGGGCGGCGGTTGTGACGGTGGCGAACGGGCGGGGCGGGCGGGAGAAGAAGGGCGTTGAGGAAGCGCTCTTGAGGCCTTGGGCTGAGACGACCGTTATCTCCAAAATGGACGGCTGGGATTTCATCATTCATTTAGGAAGATTTAAGGGCGTGTTTGGAAGGGAAAGAAAATGTGGGAGATTTGGAGGGATTTATAATAAGAGAGCGGGGGTTGGCGAGGGAGGTTCCTAGGGAGCTTCATAAGAAGGTGTGTGGGTGTGTGTGTAGTTTCGCTTGTGGAAAAAAACGTTGTGAGGGACAATCTAGTTGCGGTGGAGGGGTTTCCGATAATGACTTTTGCATTAAATTATTTGATGCTACCTTAGTTTAACTTTCTATATTGGATTACAAATTTTTTTTTGGTTTGATTTTGGGTTTCTATATTGGAGGGATTTTAGGTTCATTGACTACCGGTGAAGCTCTACTTCTTTTTATTGGATGTGCCTAAGTTTACTAATCTAGCACTACCGTGAGGAATGTCAAAAAGTTTTTAGCATCAAATATTCTTAAATTATTAACCGATGATGTTATAAATATTAGGGATGGATACCATATAAATAAACATTATTAATAGCAATACATTTTTTATCTCGAGAATTATGGCCCGAGTGATATAAACAAGAGTAGAATTGAATTTATTTCATCTTTATATTATTGGTATAAGAATAAAAACTTTGGCATGTCACAATTTTCATGTGGGAAAAAATACTTATTCTTGCATATCCACATGTTGTACAACTATTCTTGCATATCTTTTTGGTCGTCGGTTCATTGGTTTTGCTACCCTGTAACTTTGGTGTAGGATGGCATGTGCTTTATTTTTACATTTTCTTTCCTTCATTTGCTTCATGTTATTTCTTTTCTATTGTTTGCTTATATTATTTGATTCTGGTTGTACATGATGGTTAGTCCATCTACCAGCTTGTCCGGTCTCACGGTTTCTTTAGGCTTGTATAGAGAGTCGAATTTGTTTCCTTATATAAAACAGATGTCTAATTTGACTTATTTTATATATATAGAGAGAGAGAGATTAGTTCCGGTGTACACACCCCTTAACTTGTATCATGTTAACAAATTTGGGCCCTTAATTGATAGGAAATGAATGGATGTGATTATTTAGAGAATATATACTCCCTCCGTTAATTAAAACTTGACGTTTTACTATTCACGTACGCTTTTTGAGGTGTTAAAAACTATATAAAATATTACCTTTTTAAATATATTTTTTCAAATAATTTCATACTTATTACTATTAAGTATGAATTTATATAAACAAATTTTAAAAAAAGTTAATATTTCATATGGTTTTTATCATTCTAAAAAAGCGTGCATGAATAGTAAACGACAAGTTTTAATTAACAGAGGGAGTATTATTTTAATAAAAACCAAACAAAATCTCGTAATTGTTCCCCTTTTTTATTAGGTGAAAATTCGATTTCAGATATGTCTGAAGCTCGAGGGCCAACCAGGTCGGCAGACGGGTCGGAGAATCGTCTAAACAAATATAAAGTGCAGAAAAGGTGCAAACTCAGACAAAAATGCTATTGAGAGAGAGAGAGAGAGAAGTAATGCTATTGCGTGATTATTGAGCGAAGAGATCGAAAGAGTGGAAGACGGTTGAGATGGTCATCTCTTGTATATTGATCATATAATTCTTGAAATAAAGGCCTAGTCTTATCAAATATAGTATTAACATTGCTTTTGGGATCATCTTCAATACCTAACATAGGAAAATATTTGATGAACATCTTTGTAAACCGATCATTTTATATCATGGGTAAAAACAAAAAAAAAACCTGAAATAACCTAGCTTATAATATATACTCCAACCATATAAGCCTATATTCCCCCCACGGTGTAGGTGATGCTGATGCATGGTATATACAATCCATTTTTTTTAAAAAAAAAATGGATGACCTGGCGGGTTGACCTGGCGGGTTGACCCTTTGGGTCTGACCCGCCAGTATGTGACTCAAAATCAATGCGACCCTAACCCTTAACCCGTATGAAGTATAAACGCACCCTTAATCCTTGGTGATCACCTTGACCCAATAGCCTTCCTTTAGATAGAAACGGATTTGATAAGTACTGATTTACAATATAAATGACACGATGACCTAAACTTGACGCAAATTACTGAACTTGGTTAGGGTTATGCTGAATTTTGGTAGGTTCTGTGTGTTGACCATAGTTCAGGCTGTGTTAGTCAAACTTTGGCAAAGTCGATCAGTTTGTTACAAGTTGTTGTGCATAGTTTCATGTAAGAAAAGAAATCTTCCCCAATAAGTACTTGATCGACCTTGCTCTATAAATCATTCATTCATTCACAATAAGAAAAAGTTTCCTCTTCCATCTTTATAATGTGTAATTGAGGTGAGGATTTTCCATCTCCTATAGAAGGTAATCCGCATCTTTGTCCCCACAATTAGGGCTTTTATATTACAGTATGTTGCAGCCGAAAGAGAGTATTCGAATGAGACTGATATATAGATATAAGCAGTGGCGGAGCCAGGAATTTGGCTAGGGGGTGCTATTTTTTTTTTTGTGAAATATTGTTTTTTGGTGTATATTTATTAAGAAGATTTTTTAAAAAAATATTGAAAAAACACTAAGATTTAATTTCAAACATAAATGACATTGTTTTAATGAAATAGTTGATAGGAAAAAAAAATATAGAGAGAAATCAAGAAAAATAAATAATATAGTAAAACAAATAAAAAAGTGAAGAGGTTGGGATTTAAACCCAACACCTTTTCATTTTTTCCTCCCTTCTCTTATCACTTGAGCTAAACAGCAATCTTGTTTCAAATATCATTTAAAGATTTTATATTACCTTAAAAATACTAAATATATGCAAAAAAAAATTTATTTTTTTTATATTTTTTTTCTTGACTGGGGTGCTCGAGCACCCTCAAGCACCCCTGGCTCCGCCACTGGATATAAGTATTTGTTTGGATGTATATAATAACATTCTAACAGTAAGTGCAAATTAGATTATATATATACACAGGGTACGTAGGAGAGGTTTAGATTAATACATACAAATGACTTAATTGATGACCCAAACTTGGCGCAAATTATTGAACCTAGTTAGATTTTTGCTGAATTTTTGTTAGTCAAACTTTGTCAAAGTCACTTTGTTACACAGTGTCGTGTAAGAAAAGAAAGCTTCCCCTATAAGTACTCGACATTGCTCTATAAATCATTCATTAATTCATAATTAAAGAAAAACACAGTTTCCTCTTCCAACTTTACCCCGTGGAATTGAAGGATTTTTTTGCTGAATTAGGGTAGAAGATTGATATGTATTTCTGGTTTTGGCCCTCGCCGATCTAAGCTTCTTTGTTTCGTGATTGCAACTTGAACTAAAAAGAAAAAAAGAAAAGAAAGATTAGCAACGACAAAATAACGTCGCCCAAATCCATTAGCGATGGAAAAATATATTAGATAGAAACTTTTGTTCACATAAGAACAATCGGTCATATTAGTACAATAAAAAAAATAACTATTAGAAAGTACGAAAATAGTCTTTTTTTTTCTCTCAATAGACCTCTTGAAAGCCAGAATATTGCTCACAAGAACAGTTGGTTGCTCATAAGTCTTGTTCTAGACAGAGAGCAACTCATCACGTATGTACGGCAACGTAACGTAACCCATCTTTTTTTTTTTTTATCAAGAATAGATAGATGTCTCATCAATAGAAAAAAATAGACGGAGTTCGATCCTAGCTCAGGATGAATTCATCTGATTTGAGTAGTTTATAAACTACTATCTTAATTAAGTCCTATACACCTAGTTGCACAACCCCCTAGTGTACGTTGACATTGTTGATTAAAGTTGGTTTATAGAATCAAATATTTGAAGTCTAATGGTTCCATTAAATGATTCAGTCAAGAAGTTGGTGATCGATGATTACGTTGACATGTTTAGTCCAGTATCAAACCCAATACCATCAAAATAACCTTTGAGAGATAGGTTGACATTAATAATGGCTTTCTGAGTGGAGAACTTCTAATTAATAATGGTTGACATTAATAATGGCTACTAAAATCATTGATTGGAATTTATGTTAAAGAGTATTTTATGGATAATTGATTTGATGGTGCTGGTTCCTACGTGAATTTTGTGTATCATTTTATTACTAGAATCATGTTGGATGTGAATAGATGCCTAGATGGCTTGTAGGGTAATGACTCCTAGTTTAGTTGACTAGTAAATATGCCTAGATGGCATTTTATTAGTATAGAATCATGTTGAACTATTCCATTTCCCTCCATGCCATATCTTGCACCCCTTTAGGGTTTATGCTCCCCTAGCTTGTCCTAGAGTTTTAGTTTGGTGATACATGTTTTACTAAGGTGACACTATCAAATGACTGATACACATTTTTTTTGGTTTAGGATTAGCTCATCTAGGGTTTATGCTCTACTTGTCCTAAAGTTTTAGTCTGGGTGATACAAGGTGTACCATTACACACATTTTTAGATTTAGGGTTTAGGATTTGGCCCTAAACCCTAGAGACTACAGATCAATCTTCTACCTAAATCAGCAAAAAAATCCTCACATCAATTCCACATAACCTACCAATTCCAAAATTCACATAGAGATCCCCAACGATACATGGAAATCAGTATAATTAATATATATTATGATATAAAAAAAATAACAGATAAGTAGTCCTTAACATTAATTGTATTTAGATAAGACAACACCAAAGGTGTCATCGATATTACTCATTTCCATTTCCATCACATGATTTAGGAACTCATTAGTTATATGTGTGTATATATAAATGTTGTTAACGCAACAAGAACATGGAATCACTTGTATACAAGAAAGAGAAATGGGCCTATTGGGCCACATACGGAGAGTGACCAAAAAAAAAAAAAGCCTTACAGAGTTTTGCTTTGTAGCATTTTAGTGAACTAGAAAGGGAAATGGGCCTATTGGACCAACTACAACTGAAATGTGAAAATGGGCCACATCACTAATGTGAAATGAAAAAAGAGAAAAAAGATTAGGCCCCATATCACAAATTTGAAATGACAGGAACCGGTTACACTATCGCGTTTGACAAAATTGAAGATAATGTATCGTATATTTTGGACTAACAAAAAAAAAAATCAATATTTTTCAAATTTTAATATCATCCCCTGAAGATAAGATAAGAATAATCCCAATAATAATAATTTTAATCGGTAAGAATAGATAATAATGATAATAATAATCGGTCAGAATTGATTAAATATTATCGGTTGATTTTAATCTAACTCTTACATAAATTTTATGTCTTGCTCTAGAGGATATGTGCTTACTTTTTAACTTCCACTTCAGCTTATGAGCTCAACCCAGCATTTCACTTTTTCAGCAAATTATTAGTCAGTCTCGTTCCGGACTCATAACTTACATTTTTAGTTATTTATTTCTTTTTATCTTCAAATAAACAAAGCTATTATTATTATTATTATTATTATTATTATTATTATTATTATTATTATTATTATTATTATTATTATTATTATTATTATTATTATTATTATTACATCATATTTTAGTAATAATAATCATATAGTAGTAGTGGTGGTGATAATAATAATAATAATAATAATAATAATAATAATTAATTAATTAATTAATTAATTAATTAATTAATTAATTAATTAATTAATTAATTAATTAATTAATTAATAATAATAATAATAATAATAATATTGATATCTATGAATTCTTTTTTCAACACAATATGCAAAATGTGATAATCAATGAATTTATAGGGAAAAATGAGATAAAAATAATTTTTTTAATAGGTAAGAAGTGAAAATGGGTGTTCATATATTTGATTTTTAAAAAAAAAACATATGCAAAGTTGGTGTCTATAGGTAGATAAAAAAAATTACATTCAAAAATATATTTTTTTTATTTTTAAATTACCGAAAATAGTCAAAAAGGGTTTTAAACAAAATAAAGACTGATTTGCATAAATACACCAAATCGGTGTTCGGTTTGTAAAAGTATACCCATTTTATGAGAATGTCAAAAATAGAATAGGTGGATTATTTGTGCTAAAAAATAGGCCATTTGTGCTAAAAAAATAATGATTGATTTTACTTTTAAATTTAAATGTAAAAATCATTTAAAGGAGAATTATGAATTAAAAGAAAAGTAAAAAATATTTAAAATAAAATAAAATATATATTAAAATAATGTTTTAAATATATTTTTCTCGGAAATTTAAGAATAATAAAACTAGCCCGATGAAAAATCATTGCCTTATTAAGAAAATAAAAAATTGACAAGAATATATTTGTTTTGACAGGATATAGGTTTTTTATGACAAACCAGATAAGTAATAATGACAGGATGATGTCTATAATAGGGAAGAGAATAAAGATACGATTTTATCCATACCATAACTAGAAATTAAAGACATATCCAAGATGACAAAGTTATTTATTTACACTGAAAGGATTAATGTTTATAGTGACAAGACTATAGATTTATGTTGACGGGATTGAAGCTGTTACTGGGGAGAGATTGACTAAAGATACGGTAAATCATATCTACTGGATTATTAGTCATATTTACAAAAGTATTGTCATTATATGTCTTGAAACCATAATAGTATCAAATTGACAGAATGAATATCAACGTTGACAATGCCAATTATGAACATTGACAAGATGTGTGCAATCGATTGATTGTTATTGCAGTCATTGGTATGAACAACTACAGTTTATGGGATCATCTGGCTAGTTAACAATCTAGTTTTGGCACATTGTTTTCTCTGAGCATTGTATTTGATGTTTTAATCTCTAGAACATGATGAATATGCAAATTCGTCAAGTAATCAAATGGATCATATTCGTTTAAAGTATGTCTCATAATAATTATAGTGGTAGAGTTGTATAGTAGTAAAACTAGTTTACTAAAAATATTTTTATTTAAGGGCTCGTTTGGTTCAATGTGGGAATTGAAATTCCTAGGAAGTTACTTCATGGGAATTAAATTCCCGGGAAGTCTAATTGATGGGAATTGTGAAAATATGTTTGGTTGATTTTTTTGTTTTAGAGGAATAAAGGGGGAATTGAAAATTTACAAATATAAAAGGGTGGAAGTTGAACTTACCTAGGGGGAACTAGGTAAGTGAACTTCCTCCAAATTGGAGGAATTCAACTTCCTGGGAAGTGGAATTCCTGGATTTTCATCTTTCAAAAATGTTAACAAAACGCATATATTTCTCCGACTTCCTGGGTTTTTTTAGTTATAAACCAAACACGCTCTAATTATTGACTTTATTTACTTGATGCCCACCTTCTAACCCGACCATATTCACGTGCACTCTCAACCTTTTTAATATCATTTTCTCATTTTAATTAGCACTTGTTCAATAAGTCCAAGAGTTACATTACGTAGGAAGAAAAACAAGAGGATTGCATAATTAAGCTGTGACTTTAATCCTGTTATAGAAATCTAGATGTTAGAGATGTGAATGAGACCAAAGTGTCCCACATCGAAAAGTTGAACATATCAAGCCCTAGTATATGAGTCGATGAGCTACTACTTCTATTGCCAATTGGTTTTAGGATGGAACCCCGCTCGGCTTATATGCTAGGCTATTAGCGCAAGGGCGCACGTGTGCACACGACCCCCGATCCCGAGTCCCAACGGACTTCAGTATGGTATCAGAGCGGAAAAGCCAAACGGCCCGACTCTCGATCCTGGGCTAGCTAAAAAGAGAATGAGATGTTAGATCCGATGTCCAAGTGTCAACTAGAGACGAAAGAGGACCCTAGTTGCACTTGCGGGGGCGTGTTGAGAATGAAAGAAATGTGAATGGACCAAAAAGAGTCCCACATTGATTACATGAACAAAGAAACCTTAGTATATAAGCTAGTGGCCTACCCCACCTAATGTCAATTGGTTTTAGAATGGAACCTCACTCGGCTTGTGTGCTAGGCTACTAGCGCATGTGCCTAACGGCCCCATGTCGACCCTGGTCTGGGTTACCCAGTTGTCTAAGTCTCAACTAGATGATCATTCCTAGTTGGACTTGCGGGGGCGTGTTAGAGATGTGAATGAAACCAAAGTGTCCCACATCGGAAAGTTGAACATATCAAGCCCTAGTATATGAGTCGGTGAGCTACTCCTTCTATTGTCAATTGGTTTTAGGATGGAACCCCGCTCGGCTTATATGCTAGGCTATTAGCACAAGGGCGCACGTGTGCACACGACCCCCGATCCCGAGTCCCAACGGACTTCAGTACTAGAGAACAACTAGTGCACCGGTTTCCGTCATTTCAGTCTAGTGCTCGGTGCTCCGGTTCCTTTCATTTCAAATTTGTGAGGAAGGTATTCATTGAAAATGTTGATGAATAGATCGATTTGTTATGTGTGTGTATATATGTATAATCGGCAAATAGAGACACAATTATACAGGTTTAGGAAAAGGGAAATGTGATATCTCTTTGCCAACAGAATTGTGTGTTCACTACAAAGCCGATGGAGGCAGATACCTTACCTTGATCATAGATTACCTCTTAACGTGAGACGGTTCTCATGGACGGTGCCAATGAAATTGTCCCCTTTTTCATATCTTCATGATTTAGTGAATATTCTAATTTCTTCTTCTAATCTTACCCCAGTTGTATCTCGTACGTCCAAAAAATGTCACCGACAAATCTATCGAAGATATTCTTATTGATGACCATTCGGGTAATAATTTACTTTTGTGTTTATAAATACATAAATCTCTCTCTCTCTCTCTCTCTCTCTCTCTCTCTCTCTCTCTCTCTCTCTCTCTCTCTCCATATATATATGAATTAATCTTGATCTTTACGCAATCTTAAATAGGCCATCGCCATGATTGTGCTAGTGACAATGAGATTAGTTTTTACTGCCTTTGGGGGTGAGAGGGATCCTTTCGCCTCTATGGATGATCACTTGGTGGTTGCTCTGCCGGGGCAACAAAGAGTAGTACCATTCAAGCAATACGCGGGCTATATAAACTTAGGTAGTAGGGGAGAGAAAGCTCTCTTCTACTATCTAGTGGAAGCTGAAAAATCTCAATCGAAGCCTCTTATTCTTTGGCTCATTGGAGGTAAGTGCCTCTTCTAGCATTTTATATTTCTTACCTTATTTCTCAATTTATTTCTAATGATGTCTTTCACTGTATTCATGGTGTTGTAGGGCCGAGTTCCTCCTCTATTGGCATAGGAGCCTTCTCTAAGAACGGACCATTTCGTGTGACCAATAATGGTCTTGAGCGAAATGAGTTTAGGTGGAATAAGGGTAATTTTCTTGAAACTTCTTATAAATATAATCTTATTTAGTAATCTTTTATTAGTGTAATTAATCAATTACAATTCGTTGAAAATGTTGATGAATAAGGGTAATTTGTGAGGAAGGTATTCATTGAAAATGTTGACGAATAGATCGATTTGCTATATGTGTGTGTATATATGTATATATGTATATATGTATATATGTATATTCGGCAACTAGAGACAATTATACAGTTTTAGGAAAAGGGAAATGTGATATCTCTCTTTGCCAACAGAATTGTGTGTTCACTACAAAGCAGATGGAGGAAGATACCTTTCCTTGATCATAGATTACCTCTTAGCGTGAGACGGTTCTCATGGACGGTGCCAATGAAATTTCCCCTTTTTTCGTCTCTTCGTGATTTAGTGAATATTCTAATTTCTTCTTCTAATACCCCAGTTGTATCTCGTACGTCCAAAAAATATCACCGACAAATCTATCGAAGATATTCTTATTGATGACCATTTGGGTAATAATTTACTTTTGTGTTTAAATACATAAATCTCTCTCTCTCTCTCTCCATATATATATATATATATATATATATATATATATATATATATATTAATTTTGATCTTTACGCAATCTTAAATATAAAGGTCATCGCCATGATTGTTCTAGTGACAACGAGATTAGTTTTTACTGCCTTTGGGGGTGAGAGGGATCCTTTCACCTCTGCGGATGATCACTTGGTTGTTGCTCTGCCGGGGCAACCAGGAGTAGTATCATTCAAGCAATACGCGGGCTATATAAACTTAGGTAGTAGGGGAGAGAAAGATCTCTTCTACTATCTAGTGGAAGCTGAAAAATCTCAATCGAAGCCTCTTATTCTTTGGCTCATTGGAGGTAATTGCCTCTTCTAGCATTTTATATTTCTTACCTTATTTCTCAATTTATTTCTAATGATGTCTTTCACTGTGTTCATGGTGTTGTAGGGCCGAGTTGCTCCTCTATTGGCATAGGAGCCTTCTCTGAGAACGGACCATTTCGTGTGACCAATAATGGTCTTGAGCGAAATGAGTTTAGCTGGAATAAGGGTAAATTTTTTAAAACTTCTTATAAATATAATCTTATTTAGTACTCCGTAATCTTTTATTAGTGTAATTAATCAATTACAATTCGTTGAAAATGTTGATGAATAAGGGTAATTTGTGAGGAAGGTATTCATTGAAAATGTTGACGAATAGATCGATTTGTTATGTGTGTGTATATATGTATATTCGGCAACTAGAGACAATTATACAGTTTTAGGAAAAGGGAAATGTGATATCTCTCTTTGCCAACAGAATTGTGTGTTCACTACAAAGCAGATGGAGGCAGATACCTTACCTTGATCATAGATTACCTCTTAGCGTGAGACGGTTCTCATGGACGGTGCCAATGAAATTTCCCCTTTTTTCGTCTCTTCGTGATTTTCGTCTCTTCGTGATGTGTCTTTCTGTTGCGGATCGGAGTGTTTGTCTGATTTTTGCTTGGTTTCTTTTCATCTGCTAGCTAGCTGTTGCCCTTATAAGACGCAGATTTGTTAGCCACCCGTTCTTGACAGCGTCGAATTGAAGACGAACGATGGAGGGACACCGAGAGCGCGCGGAGAACACCCATCTCCAGCCAGAGGTAGCCGGAGACCACCAAAACCATGATGCCACCAGCAACCCTTCACCCTTTTCTTTCCTTTTCTGAATCGCCCCCACCTTCTTTCGGTCTTGTACCATCTCTAATTTGCCTCCGGAGAAGCCAACTTTGATCCTTCTTTGCCAATCAGATCTCTGCTCGGCTTCAACTTCGTCTTCTTATGCTTTTTTTGTTTTTTTTTTGGAAGATTATCTGAATATCGAATTGGGGTGATTTTTTTGGATCCGGCATCATCTCTGGTTGGTGGTGGTTGATCTGACTATCGAATTGGGGTGAATTTGTCACCACCTAACTTTGTCTAGTGACTAGTGGAGTATCAAAGTGCCTGCCAAAGTAATTCGAATCTCTTACTTTATCAAATAATTCGAATTAGTGCATTCTCTTTATCAGCCCGATCGTCACCTTGCCACCAGGACCCACCACTACCCAATAAATAAATAAAAAAACCCACACGTGTCTGTTTTTGTATTTTTTATTTTTAGTGAGTACTCCTGTTTTCGTATTTGCTACTGTGTCAATTAAGCTTCTCTCACCCATTTATCCCATCATCACCTTGCTGCTTGCTATTCGATCTCTGGTACCACCATCTTCATAATTAATTCTGCCCATTTCCTTGGATCTTTAAATCTTCCACTATCTTCATTATTTATCCAAATTTATTATTTTTATTTTTATTTATATTTTTAGTTCTGATTCGTATTTGCCCACTTGAAACTAGCAAAGATGCAACTAAGAGGGGCTTGGAAATGAAAACAACCACCAAGTTTTCCACCATTCTTCTTCTTCTTCTTCTTTGTTTTCATTCAACAATCATTATATAACAAGGGATTAAGCAAAATAAGATGAAAATATTAAAAATTAGAGTGGCATCATGGATGCCAAAACATATAACGTCAGTCGACTGAAAAACAAACACTTAACACCACCCTTTTTCCCTGAATATATAATTTCTCAAACTGATATGCATGGTTGCAAATTGAAGTCATATATATGGCACTAGTGGCAATACCCCATGTGCCATTGAAAAAGTGAATCACTCTGGAATGCAGTTGCTAGCAGCTTGCTTATTCAAGTTATAAACTTGCATAAATCTTTAATCGGATCTAAGCAAAGTAGATGGCAGATACCTTACCTTGATCATAGATTACCTCTTAGGATGAGACGCTTCTCATGGACGGTGTCAATGAAATTGCCCCTTTTTTCGTCTCTTCACGATTCGATTTCGATGACCCAATTTGATATAAATTCGATCTGCTCCGAAAATTACCAAAAACCAACCTATAACCCTCTCTCCATATATATCAAAATACCTATCCTTTTTTATGTTGGGTTACCCTCAATTCCTATTTATAGGCAAAGTTCTGCCGCTCCCTTTCTGTTGCCTCCCACTTAATTTTGGCTTAGCTTTTGCCGCCATCTGTATACACCTTTGCTTAGTGCGTAGTATATATAAAAGCTACCCCATTAATTAGTATTTGTTTATATAGGTTATATAGGTTCGTCAATAGTATATAACATGTTTCTGTCTACCAAACTCCGAATAGTTAATAAAACAAATATATACTCCGTACGTTGTGACACGTACTGCTTTGATTTGGATAGTACCTAGGATATTATTAGATTCTACAATTAATTACTTATACATGTTCCTTTAATAATTAATTTTGAAATTAACCTAAAAGTCCCTCCTTCCATTAGGTAGTCAAAATAGAGGCGACTGAGACGGGATAAAGAAAAGAAATTGAACCATTATGACGACGGTTTTTGGCACGTGTACGGTGACCCACCGTATAGTATTGCGATGACCTACCGTATACCTATGCGGTGGGATCGTTGACTGTCATTAAACCCACCGCAAACCTATGCGGTGATTAGCGATGGAAATAGTAAAAATTAGCGGTGAAGATACATACATATATACATATATGCCAACTAATAAAAACAAATATCTATACTTGAAACTAGCAAAGATGCAACTAAGAGGGGGGTGAGCTTGGAAATGGAAACAGCCACCAAGTTTTCCACCATTTTTCTTCCATTCTTCTACTTCTTTTTTTCATTCAACAATCATTATATATATATATATACGAAATAATCGATTTTTCATTTATATAAAATTTTAAACATGATTTTTCATAAAAAATTTTTATAAATATATACTTATAGTTGTTTAGAAGATAAATATAATTTTTGAAATTTTTTTAAACATAAATTTATAGCATAAATAATTAAGTGTCACACCTAAGGTTACACAAGGAGTTGTAGAGGATTTCTACTCATATAAAACTATTACCAACCTATTATCCCCAACTACGAAACACTGTCACCATATTATTATTTTTCAACGTATTGTCACCAACTACAAAACATTGTCATCACTTTATTGGCATCAACCTCTTGTTAGTAATCTATTGTCACCAATGAGATAACAATACCACCAACTTACTATCACCAACTATACTACATTGTCACCGTCCTATTGTCACTAACTACAGAACACTATCAACATACTCTTTTCTCAAACGTATTGTCACCAACCGGCAACCTCTTGCTAGTAAGATATTGCACAAACGACAAAATAGTGTCAACAACCTATTGTCACCAAATACAAAACAATGTCACCATATTATTTTCTCGAACGTACCGTCACCTACTACAAAACAGTGTCATCACGCTATTATCATCAACTCCTTGAATTGTAAGTAATATATTATCACCAACTAAATAACCTAGTTGATGATTCTCATCATTAAAGATATCAAGAATTGAATCATCTTCCATGAATGGTACAAGATACTTGTCAATTTATCATCATTCCATACATCTTTCAAATCATCTACCATATAAATTCTATGCAAATGATTCTCCATGTCCCAATTGGACTCATCGCATTTAAGGTCGCAACTCCAACATCTATTCTTAGCAACCTGCAAACAACATGAAAATGTATAGTAATTGCAAACACTACTAACAGCAATACGCCTACCATCTGTCTAACATAGTTGATGAGCTTGAAGGTGCCATATAGAAGTCCAATCCCAAGCTCTTTTTGATACACGGAAAACCAAATCGGTGACGAGAAGGAATCGCAGAATAAGCACTTGAACTTGGAAAAATTGTCGCTCTCGTCGTCTTCATCGGCGTTCGAATCGTCCCAGCTTTCATCAACTACATTTTCGTCGTCTTCCTCTTCCTCGGAAAGGTATACATTGAGTTGTTCAACCTCTTTCCCCTTTGCTGGATTGGGAGCCGCCATGGATGAAAGGTGCGTCGTGCGGGTGGGCGAACACGGCAGTGAGGGCCGGAGAGGAGGGAATGGCAAACAGCGGCAGGAAGAGTACGACGATTAGGGTTCCAGTTTTCAATTTGTCTTTCTAGCGTGACAGTGATAATTGATTATAACTCTTTTGATTATGGGTTGATATGTATGTACCATCGATACAAACTATATGTTGTGTGAATTATAACCATCTATATAAACTATACATATGTACCTTGCTTGCAGAGGTTAAAAGTCGCAGGACAAATTAGGCTGCTCTCAAACTTCCACTCCCGGGAATATATGCTTACCCAAACCCTAGTGGTATGAACGTTAATGTGGATGATTGAGGTTTCGAAGCATTGAGCTTCCATCTAAGATGCTCGATGTCGAGAAGGATCTCCTTAGGAGTGGGATCAAACCAACGACAAAGACCGTTGAAAAGAGGGTTGCAACTAAAATGAAGAGGATTGCTCCCAAGTCCAAACCGAAGAAGAGGAAGCATGACATCCTCAAGCTTACAAATGCCCACCTCCCGGAACTCTCCCTTTGACAGACTTATATAGAGTTTTATTCAAACTACTCTTCATGTAAAAGACTTGAATCTATTTTGGAATTTTGTTGATGGAAATATTGATGATTGAAGAATTCACATATATTACTTCTTATAAATTATAATGTCGTTTGCTACGTTTAATTTCATTTGCTTTAAAGCTATTTTGGAATCTGTCTATGGTTCTTGTGTGCTTATGTTGTATAGTCTTGATTATTAATAATGTGTTTAAAGCTGGATGATTTAATTGATGATAGATCGATCTGAGCAATACGCATTGGTTTCGACAACCTGCTGATTAACTTTGCTTATACCAAACAAGCCCTTAGTTCTATCTATCTAACTTATAATCTTAAATGTCTTTTAAAAACAGTAGTCCTCAATCCTCACTTCCTCAGTAAGAGTGATAATACCAAATCACCTATTGAGGAAAGCAGTTTGGTAATGAGCGTTTTTTGGCCTGGTAGTAGTTCAAGCAGCAGCCTGCACACGCCGGTGAGGCACTTCACCTCTCGAGCTCAATTCAGTATCAAGACAAGGCCTATTATATGCTATGGAGAGAACAAAATAAACAAAACTAATGCTTCCTCTAGATCTGATCTACTAACTGACCAAGATCAATGAGGTTCATTCTATGTATGTAGCTGTAAACCGTGTTGCGTGCTGTAAGGAAATGTGTTTTCATGTTTGAGCCCTCTCACACTCCGTCTTACATCTCCCAGCATACTAGGAAGGATGGATGAATCTGCAAGATGTTTGTAAGGCCTATTAATCTCCTGTTATGAGTGAAGGTACCATACTTGTGTATTGAACTAACAAGTGTTCATTCTGAGCAAGTGCATTATATTAGAAACTTCACTGCTGTATTAAATGTGCTTTATGTATCAAAACATCCTCAAGATTCCAATGCCAAATTCATTGGAAGGAGGGTTCTGAGTGTATTACACTTTAAGGTCTAACTTGTACTTGAAGGTGGGCTTGGACTAACCTTGAAAATAGACGCACCTTGAATACAGTGTGCAAATGGCGGAATGATAGCACATTAGCGCTATATGGAGATCCAACCCGAACACAGCATTTCTTAACCAGGTGAGGAAATGTGTTGCTCAGTCTGCAAGGAAGGAACCTCATCCTTGCCCAGTAAGTCAATGGAAGATCCCAACAATGTCCTGCGGCGCTTGAGCAAACACTCTGAAACTGTACCTTGAGTTTTTTTTTCTTTAATCCCACACAAGGATTGTCGGGAAGCAGCACAAATTGCAGCGGAAGAGCAGGGTGGCAAGCAACATTGGCAATCACGGTAATTTTGGAGGTGGCAAAGTCTAAATCCTCGATTTCAGTTGATGCACCTCATCCACTAGAAGCTATTAAGAGCAACTTCCCACGTCTATCTGAGCTCAGGTTGGTGTGCATATGTACACGGACAATTCTGGAGATGATTTGGATTCTCATAAATTTCAGTTACTTCCGAACCCGAATCCCAGGGATGTCTTTCAACCCCATCTTCAGGGCAGTTTTTCTATAAAGCGCAGGAGGTTTTTCCAACCCAATTGACCGACTAAAGAGATTGGCCAGATCCACTAGTTCAGTTTTGTTCCTTCCTATCTCTCGGATAGAATTGTAATAACCAAGCCAAGCATGATACGCCGCTTCCTTGACACTGGTGTCTATCTTCTCCAGTGAATCATCCATCTGCAGAAGAGAACAGAGAATTCAGATCTGAAATTCAAACTTAAGCTTTCAGCAAGTAGCATAAGAATAACATGAGAGCGCATTAAACAAGGGCTCTTAAAAAAAAAGGAAAAAAGAGGTTATTTCTACTTGTGTATACAAATAGTTCCACTTCTATTACAATAAATCAATGCCCGTAGAAGACAAAAACCCTAATAGGGACCCATCCAATGTGCCCATTTGTCAATCTAAGATTTTGTTGCAGCAGTTCTAACATACATATTCAAACATCTAATTTATTCTTGTAACAGTATCAGACACAATATCAAGAAAGATATTTGAAAACAAGTTAAACCAAATCTCAATGTATCCAAGCAGGATCTTTAAAGGGAACTTCAAAAACAAAGGAATACCTTCAACTTCATGGCAGGATCTATATGTGATACAGAAGCTCTCTCCATAGGCAAATCTTTCAAATCATCCAAAATATATTCTTCCCACGGTGCAATGAGCAAAATGCCTTTTCCATCTTTCCCTTCACGACCTGTCCTCCCAAGACGGTGGATATAATGCTCTCTATCCGGAGGAATGCCAACCTGGTAAGAGCCATATCTTGTATTAACAATTACTTAAAACTACAATTATTTTATCCAATTAACATAATGCCAAAGCAGACAAAAAAGCTATACACAGGTGACTAAATACCAAGTATATCAATGAATATCTACTTTGTACGATGGTATTGCATCTTGATACTACAGTTTCATTCAATACAAGAGGCACATGCGTAAAACAAAGGAAAATGAAGTTAAATACTGTATCTTACATGCCAAACAATAATTGCCCAAACCAACAAATTGCATAAAGCAACAGATAACGCTAGAATGTCATATAATTGTAGGCATGTCATGTCCACAACTCAATTTCTCACCATTTGGTCCATAACTTTGCTTTTACTAAAGATATAAATAAAAATCAGCATCAAAGAGTTGAATCAACCTTTCTCACAAGTAGACAGAACTATACCTGAAGAACTAAAGTAACATCAGGGTAATTCATTCCACGAGCTGATACATCAGAAGAAATAAGAATCATTCGATTTGATTGCTTGAATTCCTCAGAGATACGAGTCCTATAAAGTTGAGGCTTTCTTGAATGCAGTTCTCTAACATTCAATTGCATTTCACGGAACAGTAGGTACATAAGCGAGGTCACCATCCCAGTTGCATTAAAAATAATAACCTGAAAGATGAAACCAGAATCAATACAGCACATCACTCACTGGATACCCCATGAATGAATGCAAAAATGTCAAACAACTTACTTTGTAATCAGGTGTTTGAGAGATATGCTCCCTTAAAATTTCATGCACTACATGAAAATGTTGTTCAAGGGGTGCAACAATGTACAGCTGCTTGACCTGCATATAGCAAAAGGCCCAGATATATCAGTAGATGCAGGTGAAAATATTATTCTTTGTGGAATACGGATCCAAACCAAAGAACAGATTAACTGACACCTTGACATTTGACAACTAAAGCTCAGCTCCCACTTAGGCAATCAGATACAGCACTACCTACTCCAACACTAGTCCATAGCCATAGAAAAGGATATGAGTTTGGGAAAATCTTATTTGGAGGTAGGGAAGATGGTGAGTGACAAACTCTTTGCTCACACAATCCTGTGCCTGGCTAAAGTTAATTGAAATCCTCCTTTCTTTCAGGAAAAAAGGAATCTTATGATACCTTAGAACTGGTTTCCAAACAGCCAACACCAACTGTATCGATGAAGGCATGCTCCCGTTTCAAAACCAACTGAGAAACTCGTCGGACCTGAAACATCATAATCATACAGGCTCTTTATAAAACAGAAAAATCAATAACTTTCCAATCATTTCATATCTTAAATTAATTGTACAAGCAGAGATGGAGAAAACCAGACCTCTTTGGGAACTGTTGCAGAGAAAAGCAATGATTGCCTTCGACGAGGCAAACAATCGACAATTCTCTCTATATCCTTGCGGAAGCCAAGGTCTAATAAGTGGTCAGCTTCATCAAGTATGAGCATTTTAAGTCCCATCAAGCGTGCTGAGAAGGGAGATTTACACTCAACATGATCCAGGAGCCTACCAGGGGTTGCTACAACTATCTGGGATGCAAAAAATAAACTGTATAAATGATCATATGAAAAAATAATGATAAGAAATCTGGATCTCTATTATCATCGTACGCTCGTAAAGTAATGAGTTCTAAATTAAACATGTGAAGAAAGTCATATTAGATGGCAACAAAACCTGGCATGGGTCGAGTTCCAATCGTTTAAGGTCATCCTTGAAACGTGAACCACCTACTAGTGTCTGTACACCTAATCCGTCATGGTATCTCAACAGAACTCTTGTTTCTGCAGCTATCTGGCTTGCAAGTTCTCGAGTTGGGCATATAATAAGAGCATATATTGGAGGGACACGTTTTGCTGCATCCTTTCCCATAGCCTTTATAACTTCTTCTATTGCTGGAACCTGTTCTTATTTTTAACACTGAAAATCAAAAAATGTTTACATCAAATGAAGGTAAATGTATAAAAGAAATGGGTCAAAATATACCAGAAACGCTGCGCTTTTCCCTGTCCCAGCTCTGGCCTTGACTAAAGCATCCTTCCCTGTTGTGCAACATTTGGAAAGTCATCAACCAACTTCTGCCAGATTAAGTTTATATCACTGAATCTAAGACAGAAAACAATATTTCAATTTCTTTCCACTCCAAAAATAGCAACTGGCATACCCTCAAAACAAATAGGAAGAGTAGCTTCTTGTACCCGAGTCATATGCACATAGCCTGCAGTTGTCAGTGCCTTGATTGTCAGTGGAGAAATGTCATAATCCTCAAATCTGTACAGAAAGAGAAAAAAAATGTTAAATGCATTAGAGAACAATGAGACTTAATCGAAGCACCCAATGGTGGTAGTTTAACCCTTGGCACACCAATTGGCATTGTCATTATAAGCATGAAATGCAATGACTTGATAGGTTGTGTAAAGGGAAAATCTTCAATTGATTGGCAATGCAAATTGTAAACGCATTAACCAATTATCAGCATAAAATGTTATGACATATCTTTTATTCTCAAGTCCACTATTCTAAATCCCAACTCGAGAAACATATCTCACTAACAAAACCTGATCTGATATCCCAAAACTAGATTATAGCTGAAGAATCACAATTGAATGTGCAATGTATAGGATTTTCTATTAAAATATTACAAATTTACAATTCATCTCCTTGCTCCAGTTTGGAGACAGATTTTCAATTCAAAATAAGATAAGGTCACTGCAAAATCGCAACCACTCTACCTCTTTCCAGAAAAGATTGACTCTGCTTCAACCCCATTTTCAGCCGTATTTGGAGTCATTTTCCTTTCCTGAAGTTCCTGTTTTATCTCTTTGATTCTCTCACCTAAATCATCTTCTTCATCCTCAAATTCCTTCCCTTTCTCCAAATCCTTCAAAATCGACCTTCTCTTGGTAAATTTCACGTCATACTTGCCCAGTGCAGCACTACTCATGAACTTCCTCATATTCCTACCTTCCCTCCCCTCTTCCTTGCCGCCATCTTCAACTTCTCTATCCCCTGCTTGATTAAACCGAGGCCACTTCACGCTCACATCTCTTGCGTAATCACCATCATCATCACTCGACGAGCTATTATTTCTCCAACGATTCGCTTTACCCCTAACCATAACCCTAGCTCCTGCAGAAGCCGAATAACCTCTCCTCTGCTGCAAATTGCTCGAAATTCCAATCGAATTGGACGATTCCAGAGCCTTGACATTACCTCCAGTTGCCGCCAAATTCCTCAAATCAGCCATCGGCTTGTCGATCGTATCCATCTGGCTAGCTCTCTGAACCTGGGCGGAGGACGAGATTGGTCCATCGTTTTCGTTCCACAAATCCTCGGCCCCGTCCTTCATGAACCGATCGGCTAGGGCTTTGATGTGATCCTTGGGAGACATGGCGCCGTGGCTGACGCCGGCAGCGGAGGAAGGATCGGTGAGATCCGATTGGGAGGCGCCTGCAACGAGCTTGGCGCGGATCTGGGAGCGGAGGCGAGCTTGGTAGAGCTGCTTCTCCGTGTCGAGGAGACGCTTTTCCTTGTCCATGGCCTTCTTCTCATGGAGGCGCTTCCACTGCCACTTGTTGAGGCCACCAGGGAAGGTACGGGGCCCGCCGCCCATGGGGCGGACGGAGGTGCGGGAGGAGAGGAGGTTGTGGAAGATGGTTCTCGAACGTTCTCGAAGGAGAGTGGAGTACGACATTGCTGAGACTCGGGAAACTGTGATGGAAGTAGAAGGGGTCCAAGGAAGGGGATGTGAGATTCTGAGAAACAACTGGAGCCTGGAGGTTGGGTGGGGTTTAGGGTTTTAGGGTTCATAGAAATTAGAAAGCACCAATTCCATAAAAAAAAATTCAAAAAAAAAAACACTTCAATTTGGTAAATAAAAACCCGATGACCTTTGTGTATTACACGGCACACAAGTCATTTCGGTTGAACCATTCCGGAATGGTTCGCTAATAAATATTTCATTTTGAGTGAATAGTAAGTCCAAAACGCAGCGGTAGGAAACTCTCTCTTTTGGGAGAGGATGGGAACCCCGCCTTCTCCGACAAATAAACCTGGGTTCGGCCACTAAACCGTCTAAACACCACCGGAACGAGGACGCTACGCCGCCGACCAACATCCAGGGATGAGGCACCGGGGGAAAGGTTGAGGGGAAGCCGAAGCCAAGGTCTGCCACAACTCAGGTCGTCGCCGACCAGCCCCGGGGAAGGAAAGCAGTGAGGTTGATTTGGTGATCCGTCCCGGACAGAACGACATCGACGGCGCATAGCCGCTATACGGAGCCGATGGACAGGAAAAACCGAGATCCGGTAGAAGAGATATCAATGGAGAACGGCGGCACAAACCCCGAACCTACAGAGTTACATAAGAGGGCATCGACAAGGCCAACCTGGAGAAAGGCCGAATATGAGATCCTTGAGCCTGAAAAGAGCGGTTCAAAGTTTCAATCTCGTAGAACCGGGATCAAAGTCAAGGAGAGCCGAAATTGGTTGGATCGAATCAGGATTCGGAATTAGCACCCGCAAAAACCCTAAGAACAAGGGCTTTCCGAGGAAGAGGCCGGAGAGGATCATGGCAAGGTTTGTCCCAAAAGATGGGGGTTCAGGGGAAGGGAAGCAGCGAGGAGGGAGGCGCATCAAAGAGCATCGACCTACCACACGGCTACACCACACGCACCCTACCAAAAACACCATCGAAGGGCTTTCCCAAATCGGATGATAGAAATCCAAAACCTGAGATCCAATCCGAGGCCAAGGTTTTCGAGCCCAACATATGATTTATAACTCCCGAAGGAGGGTTTTCGACCTCCGAAGAGGGATTTTCACATCCGACGAAGGTTGTTCGTCAACCACAAGGGCGGTGGTGGGTCGTGTCGTGGCTACCCATAATGGAGTTGGACTCCCTCTCTCTATATTTTAGAGAGAGGAGAGAGTATTTTTCTCAAGGCATATATAAGATATAGATATCAATTCCGTACTCATACCCAATACCCATAGCTTGATATGTATACCTCATAAGTCATACCCATATCCTATATCATGTATCTATATACCCTTTCCAAACGTGCTCTTAATATCCAGGGAAATTTGCTAAACTAACCCTAAAACCCGGACCCATTTGCACTTCTTACCCACTATCCATACAAATTGCAAAATCTAACCCCCCTTAAAATCTCCCGTTACATCACCTGTTGCAACCAGTGGAGAGAGAGAAGCAAATAGGGGCATTTACTGACCATCACTGTCACACATCCAAAACACTTTCTCTCTATGCCTCTCTCCATTTGAGAGCTTATTGATTATTTGATTTCTCTGTCATCTATCTCTCAACCTTCGAGGGTGACGGGATCTCCATGGAAGCTCGAATTTGGCCCGCGCCACTGGTGTGAATCGCCGCCGGAGCACTGCTTTGGTGTCTTCGTCCTTCAGCTTCATTCTGATGGCTTTTCCAGATCAATTCGAGGCGAGTGGAGGCCGAATTTGGAGTAGAGGAGGGGATATCAAAGTGGAGGAGCCCTCGCAGAGGCTTGATGAACCGCTTTGTTTTTTTTTTTATGAATGAACAATATATCAACTTTCCACTTTATGGTTTCTTACTGAACATACTTTGGTAGTCTACTCGACACCCAATGATTTCCTACTGGACACCCTATGATTGTTTCCTGTCTTGCATGTTGTTGAATGTTTCCCTGGTTCTAGTGTCACCCTCCCTCTAAGCCCAGACGGTAAAAAGAGAAAGGGGAACTGTTGCATTAAATGAGGGGAGAGAGAGAGAGAGTGCGTGTGATGTAAACTATTCCGGAATGGCTCACCGAAAAGGACTCATGGGTAGTACCCATAGGTCCCCGGTTCGAACCCCGGAATGGCCGCTCTTTATTTACCAATTCAAGGAAGACAGTAGAGAGAGAGAGAGAGAGAGAGAGGTGGGGTGAAAAAGCAAAAGTAAAGTTGCAGAGGAGAGAGGATAGAGTGGATAAGACAGAGAGAGATAGAGGGGGAGAGAGTGACGGTAAGAGGACATTAATATAATTTTAAATTAAATTTTAAGTTTCAGAGAAAAACCATCGAAGAAGAAGCAATTGGGTTGAGGTTTATTTGCAGTTTGACGTGTAAGCAGTTAGTTTTAACTAGACACCCAAAGCAAAACGACATGCCGCCTATTGGAACCGGCTAGACAAGTCACAAGAGTTATCGAATAAACAGATAATTCACCATCGACTTCAGATAGAAAATGGCTAAGTGTGCTTTCGATTAAGGTTATGCGGGAGTTGTCTCCCTCAAATCCGAAACATTGATTGTCCTCCCCCCTGCTTCTTCGACTTTACATATGTCAATCGCAAACGGCCTTCAGGTCTTCTCCCGTTGTCTGTTGTTCCATTACATAGAGGGAAAGACAGCCCATGTTACATATTTGAGAGAGACACCTCTCGCATAACCTTTATCGAAAGCAAACTTGCCAATTTTCTATCCGAAGTCGATGGTGAATCTATTTATCCGATAACTCTTGTCCATTCGATTCCAATAGGTGTCGTGTCATTTTGCTTTGGGTGTAACTACTTACACGTCAGTCTGCAAATAAACACCCGCCCAATTGCTTCTTCTTTGATGGTTTTTATCTGAAACTTAAGATTTAATTCAAATTATATTAATGCTCCGTCACTATCATTCTTCCACCTCTCTTTGTTTTATCATCACTAATCTCTCTCTCCTCTGCAGACTTTCTCTTGCTTTTCAATCTCTCTCTCTCTCTCTCTCCCTCCCTCTCTCTCTCTTTTTGACCTTGTCCAACTGTCGAGGAATGGAACCCTCACATCCTCTGTCCCCCCTCCTTGTCCCCCTCCCCCGTCCCCCCCCTCACAAACACTAATAAAAAAGAAAAAGAAAAAGAAAATAAAAATAAAAAACATATTAAAACAATAAAAAATAAAAGGAGATTGTGAGAGGGGACAGTAGAAGGGGGTAAACTTGGGGACAGACGATTCACACACACCCCCCCCTCACTTACCTCCTACTCGAGGGTAAGTGATGAGGGTGAGGACGCAAAATTGAGATTTGGAGACTCTAGTGCAGTGGGTGAGGGCGAGGGCGCCAAATCTAGATAATTGGTCAAAGTACTGATGGACCGCTGAAGGCTTGGTCGAGAGTCGAGACAAGACTCATATCTCGAGACTTGAGAGGATATGTTTGAGCATCAATGGGGGCTAAGAGCATCTGCATTGGGGTGTTTACTCAAAACATAAGGAATAAATTAATATAATAAGGAAGAGAGAGAGAAAAAATTTAAAGAACGATGTGATGTGTTTTTTATCAAGGAACCTTTAAAAACAGAGAGAAAAGATGAAAATGGGGGACCCATTCCAATGAAATTGGGTTTTATAATGTGTAATAGGTTTTGAAATAATCTATATAACATAAAAAGTTGTGTTCAAGAGCCATTTATTGCTACTATTAAATACATGAAAAATTTACACTATTTTTGTTTTCTTATTCAATTTGAATCAACTTGCCTTTCATTAGCTCAATGGTTATGGGTGTTGGGGATTACCTCTTGGTTGAGGGTTCAAACCTTGATAGCTACATTTGTTTTTTCCACTTCTTCATAGCTACATCTTTTATTATTTTTTTGGTCATTAAATTTATATATGTAATATATAATGTTCGTTTTTTTTTTATCAATTTAATAAATTATCAATTCAATTATTTCTCCAATTATATAAAAATTATGTTTATTTATTAATTATTCATAAAAAGTTGTGTTCAAGAGCCATTTATTGCTACTATTAAATACATGAAAAATTTACACTATTTTTGTTTTCTTATTCAATTTGAATCAACTTGCCTTTCATTAGCTCAATGGTTATGGGTGTTGGGGATTACCTCTTGGTTGAGGGTTCAAACCTTGATAGCTACATTTGTTTTTTCCACTTCTTCATAGCTACATCTTTTATTATTTTTTTGGTCATTAAATTTATATATGTAATATATAATGTTCGTTTTTTTTTTATCAATTTAATAAATTATCAATTCAATTATTTCTCCAATTATATAAAAATTATGTTTATTTATTAATTATTAATTTAACTTATTTTTTTTCATTAGAAGGATTGTTTTAATTCAAAAAAAAAATTAAAGGACTTCTTCATACCTACATCTTTTATTATTTTTTTGGTCATTAAATTTATATATGTAATATATAATGTTCGTTTTTTTATCAATTTAAATTAATTATCAATTCAATTATTTCTCCAATTATATAAAAAAAATATGTTTATTTATTAAGTTAACTTTAATTTTTTTCATTAGGAGGATTGTCTTTAATTCAAAAATAATAATAAAGGCTTCTCTTTTCATCTTCCAAATGAGTGTTTACTATCTCCAAATGAGTGTTTTTTTTTTAAAATCAAATAAAATAATAAAAGCATTTGGTTTATTAAACCGGTTGAACCGGACCAAACCAAGAAAAATAAAATAAAATGGAGAGCCGGTTCAAGTGAACCGCTCCTTCCTTCTTCCTCCTCCTTCCCGTGTGCGTTCAAACAGTACCCTTCAATGGTGGTTTTTAATTTCGTGACGTTTCACCTCCAAAACGCCTTCGTTAACTTTGATTCAACATCCCCATGTCAAAAACGTGTTTAGTTTGTCATATCATCAACGAATCCAGCCCCGTTTTCGTCCAAGTTCGTTTTGCCCCAAATCGAAGTTGGTGTCGTTTGGGATGCTTTTTCAACCGTTTCTTGCAATTGAATACACGAAATTGATCACCAGGAGAAGAGAAAGAGATCGGTGCAATCAATTTGATATTTCGTTCTCATTTTAAGATCGACTATAAAAACCCTTTCAACATTCGGAAGCTCCGTCCACCATTGAAGGCCAATCTCCAAGCTCTGAATCTGGTTCATCGTGTTCTAAATCATGTAATCTACAATCCCATTCCATTCTTTTTTGAGAAAAGCATGCAAAATAGAATATGCCCCATTTCATATTCGATTCGTTGGAGCCACCTAACGCCTGACTTCGTCCACCGCTACCGAAGCCACCTAACGCCTCCCATATGTGCGCCAAGGCGTAGGGATCCCACAACCATCGCCTCCTCCACCGCATGTCTGTCGGCGTCGCCAGGGATCGCCGAAGTGGTGCCGGATTTGATCTGTTGCTGTGTCGGGCGCTGGCGGTAGGAAGAACAAGGCCTAACTACGAAAAAACTCCCAAACATTCTGTTTTGGTAAAATATGCCCTTATTTCAGTTTTACAATTTATAAAAAGTATCCCACGGTTTTAGAATGTATTAACTCGCATAAACTCTTAAATTCGCAGCGATGTCTTTCATTATTTGATTAATCATTTGTTTGTTGCCTTTTTTTATATATATTCTTACACTTTCACATATATACGTAGCATTGGGTTTGATATATATGTTGATGTATTCTTTCTATTGTTTATCAATCACAATTCCAAATTTTATGCCTATATCATATTTATTTTGATAATTTTTATTCTTATCTTGTATTTTGCAGATTAGTTGGGGAAGCCCTCGATCATTCGATGAGAATTTTTTTGTTCCCTCTTTGATCTTTCATTCTTTGATTAATCAATTTGTTGTTGCTCTATTATTTAACATTGGATTTTATGTCCTTGTATATTCTTTTTATTGTTTAATTTTATCATCATTAAAATTTGTATGCCTACATCATAGTTATTTTTCTAATTCGTATTCTTTTTTTTTTTTCCATATTGTTGTAGTCCATTTGTTGTATAAACATTCAATATTCAATTTCGGAAACACTTTAATATATTTTGTTTTAAATATATATATAGCGTATGATTCTAATTCATTTTCAATTTATATATATAAATATTTATTATGATTTTATTAGCATTGATTTGTTTACATGGATGATGCAACTTCTACTATTTTTTATTTTATTTTTATTTTTGAGGATTAATTTTTATTTTATTTTTTAGATTACTATTTTATGTATTAATTTTTATTTTTTAACCAAGTTCATTTATTTGTAAAGAAGACATATATGTTATAAGGAGTCTATTATATTAATTTAATCATTTCATTCATGTCTATAAATAAAAATCCGATAAATAATTTATAAATATATATATATATATATATATATATATATATATATATATATATATCATCTATCTACCGATCTATACGGTCTATAATATCTATACACAATCTATATCTATATGTGGTAATAATAATAATAATAATAATAATAATAATAATAATAATAATAATAATAATAATAATAATAATAATAATAATAATAATAATAATAATAATAATAATAGAAAAGTTGTGTTCGGTCTTATAAATGCATACCTAAAATCCTTTTTTTTATCAATTTAAAATTTCAATTTATATTTTATTGAATTAAAAAATTAATAGCTATCTTTCATCTTCCCCATGTTTATTTATTAATTTAAATTGATTTTTTCATTAAATTTAATGCCTTAAATTCAAAAAATAAATGGTTCTCTTTTTATATTAAAAATAATTAAATGTCAACTTATTTGGATTCCAAGTAGTAATTTCATCCCCAAAGTCTTCGGGCCACGATAGTAAAATTAATCCGTTTTTATGCTATCATTTCTTTAACTTCCTTACAAGTAAAGTTAATTATATTTAAAGAGTGCATTTTTATCTTTTTGAATTGTTATAAATTAAGATGATATTTTTTATTTTGAAAATTGATAGAATACTATTATTTTTTAAAAAATATCTTCCTATAATAATATTAATCATTAAATAAAAAAAATACATGCAATAAAAGTTTCACCATATAAGAAACTTCTCGATTGAAGCAAATCGATGTGCTTAATTTTAAAACAGAATATTATAAGTTTAAAAGAGTGCGTATATCTAAATATTTTACCAACTGTAATTTATGCTAATACAAATGAGTAATTAAAATATTTTGTTTATTATAAAATTCAAGCTATGTTAATTTTTGGTTATTCACCTGAGTGATATGCCATGTTAAAAATTTTGGTTATTCACCTTATAATATCAACTCATTTATTTGATATAAAATCTTACCCCGGGCGTAGCACGGGTCTGCCACCCTAGTTATAAATGAAAAATTAAGGAACTCTTATGAGTTCGAGGGATGCGAATTAAAAATTATGATGAATTTCTTAAGGAGAGAGAAACATAAAAGGGGGAATTAAAGAATCGAATTGGGTTTTATGGATGCGGATGTTCTAAGTGAGAGTCGTAAGCACTTGGAACAAGGAAAGATGGTGAACAAGTAGGAGGAGGGGGAAAGTAGTACTATGACGGGTGACCTCATGGGAAGTCCTCGTATTGCATCCCCTTTTATGTTACAAACAAGTTCTTCTCGAACCTCAAAAAAGACCAGCAGACAACATTAGCCACCATATGGTGGGGATTATGGACCATAAGAAACAAAATTGCCTTTAACGATGACAACTATACAAAAAAAAAACAAACAAGAGATGTATCCATGACAACAACTAAAACAACTAAAGGAATCCAAAATATTATATTGGGAAGAGATGGAACCAAAGGAAGCACAACCACACCCAACACCTAGGCGGCGGAAAAACCTCAGATGGTCCAAATCGACTTTTGGTGTGTTCAATATCAACTTTGATGGCTCCAAGCTGTCGTCGGGTGAGGCAACAACTGGTTTCGTTATCCGGGATCACCAGGGTCGTGTCATATCCACTGACACCTCCTTGTGCGGCTCCGTTTCAGTCTTGATGGCGGAAGCCCGGACTCTTCACTCTGGCCTATTAGCGGCTAGGGATTTGGGCTACCGACGGATCGAGTTTGAAGGTGATAGCCTCACGGTGATTAATTCAGTGGCTGGTGTGTTGCAATGCCCTTGAGAGATTGAGATGATCGTCACCGACATCCAGCAATTTCTCCAACTTTTTTTTAGTATCTATATATATATTTGTTATCTATAAAGTGTTCTAATAGATTTATGATAAATTACATCAATATTTTTGTTACATTTAATTCTTTTTTTTTTGCTCGAATTTCGAAATTATATTATTTTTACTATATGAAATTATAATTTACTGTATAAAGTTTATATTATATACAGTACTTTGGATTATTTAAATTATTTCATCTTGATGAAATGAGCAGTTACTTCTCCTCGATTGCAACGAATCACCACTCGCACTAGATCAATAATGTCGATCCCTAACAAACCCTAGCCCCCTCTCTCTCCTCCCCTTCGTCGCTTTGTTGACCTTGTTCCTCTCTCTTCGCAAGCACCCCCTGCTCGTTCCGCCTCTCTCACTTCTTCCTCGTGCTTGATTGCTGGATTAGATGAGTAATTATCATCCTCGGGCGCGGTATCCGCCCGGTATCGGCAACGGCCGCGGCGGCGCTGGCGGTGCCGGTGGCTACTTTCAACAGCAGGAGAACCCTAATTTTCAGCAGAGAAGTTCCTTTCAACAACCACCGCACGCGCAGAGGAACGCTCTCCAGAATCAACAGCAGCAATGGATGGTAAGAGTTAATGCTCCTCCCGCTACGAACGAGTCGAATTCTAGTCAAGTTGATCGAGCTGCTCACCACGAGGCCGTCGATTCGAGGTACTTCTTGCCGCGTTTTTGTTGATTTTGAGTGTGTGTAAATTACTGTTATGGCTTCTGCCCTCTACTGTTCAGTGATGGTGGTGCCACTGCCAGTTGTGGTCTTGCGTTAGTGTATATAGAGAAACGAGAAATTTATTCCTATGGACTATGGTGAATTGAAGTGTTACTTCTTACTTGAGGTTGAACATTCTTATTCTGAGTTCTGACGACTATGGAGGGTAAGGGTAGTCTAAATTTAGTGGATTATCAATGGAAATGTGCTTCAAGAATGCCATTTTTTTAGGTCATTATGAAATCCTTGGTTTATTGGAAGGGGAAGATCAGCACTTGTCAAGACTGTCTAACTAGCTGTTCAGTGTAGTTCATGTCTTCTCTTTCTTTGAGTCCTGATGACCAAATGGCTAAACTATAATGTGGAGGTAGGTTTCTTTGGCTCTTTTGTTACTTATGGATAAGAGCGAAGGAAGACCTTCGGACTAAGGATAGCAAAGAAAGGGGAGCTTGGGAAGACGGATGAAGGACGATGAACACTCGATGGGGAAGGTGGCGATTGCCGAGGAGGACAAGTTGCATTTGCATGTCAGGTTAGGCTTGGTTTTTGGAGACAGGGTGGTGTCTTGTGATGATGCGGTGGTGGTGGAGGGAGAAAGAAAAACCCGATTTTCATTAAAAAAATGCATGCTAAACACCACTTATCATCTATCAAGCCCTAACTTAAATTCTTTATTCCAACCTAATACACGAGTTTTAATCAAACACCCCCATAGTGAAATGGAGCCTTATGAACTAGAAATCGCGGTGAAGGTTTTTGTGAAAAGGTGAAGGTTTCAACAAATAAAGCCAAGTGATGATTATCGACCAGAGAAGGGGTGCTTTGAGATGGGATAGGGGGATGTCTGGGCATCTTTATGGATATAATGTGGGAGGCTTTGTTGCTATTTGTTGTTTTGTCAAGCATAGTACCGTACTCTACAAAATGTGTTGCTCTTTTCATTGCTTTATGTAGTAATTTTAGGATCGAGTCTTGTGCTGGTTCATGGGGTCAATCAATGTATGCTAGAACAATGTTTATGGGGCAAGCTTGTTAAACGAAGGATTGGTAACTGTGTGCTAATGTTTTGCAGAAGGCTACATATTTTGTTATTTTTTTTTTAATTAGTATATGCTATTAGTTTAACGCACACATACTTTTCTATCTCCTTTCAGTTGTCTGCGATTTTGTTGCACAATGCAGACTGTTATTATGTTGAGTATTTTTACTTGTCTCCAGTTTCCTTGTTGAGCCTCTCTTGTAATGTAATTTGCAGTTCTTTTGCCTGATTTCCAAGCATTGGTCTACCGTCTGTTGGGCTTAATGAGATTTTTTTTACAGATACCCCTTAAATGCGTGTTATAGCTAAAAAATGCCGTACTGTTTGTTGTTTCAGCTCACAAGATTGGAAAGCGAAACTAAATCTTCCTCCACCTGATACGAGATACAGGACTGAGGTACTGCAGATTTTAATGTAATTGGGTTGCATGATAATGTTTTACTGACATTGGAAAATGGAAATGCATGCTTGAATATGTTTTATGAAATTCTATTCATCCTACTTGTGTCTACAAGCTCAAATCGTTACATCCTGGTTTCATGAGATTCATGATTGCAAGCTTTTTGGTTAGCTCTTTATAATACAGTAATCATGGATGTTGAAACCCTCCATTTATTCTTAGTGATAGTAATTTTAAATAATTGGATGGGTCATGGCTTCTTTGTGGATTGCTATCCATAAGCATGATCACTTCCTTGAGGGAATAACCGCCTTGATTGAGTTTAAGTACAAATAAGGAAGCATGGGAAAACATTATTTCTGCTGAATGATGATAATAGGATCAGTAGCCAAGAAGTATGCACCTTATATTGCCTTTAACTACACAACTATGCTTATATGTAGTCAAACACAATTGCATAATCACCTTGATCAATCTCAAGTTTAGTGTCTTTTACTGATCAATTTTTTGGAAAGAATGAACTATCTTAGGGATTTAGAGCGAGCCCTTGTAACTTATTTTTAAATATTAGATATCACGGGTTGCTGATTTTTTTAATGCCAAAATATACTGTTTGAATGCCACACAAAATAGTTATGGGTTTTAAGTAATGAATAAGATTTGACTGACAGAAGGCATTAAGTTCATGAATAATTGACTACATTTAGTCGTGCAATTGGTTCTTCCTTGTGAATTTTAATGGAACGTGACTACTGATGAGATATATAATTATGGTAATATTGGTTTCTATTTTCATACATACTTCCTCTTTGAGGATCATTTATATAGCATGATGCTATGATGCTTCCTTTCTTAGTTCTTATAATATGAATACGGCATTCATGGTTTTATTGGTTTATAACTTTCTAGTGCCAATCTAGTGGCATTGGCACTAGCTTGTTTCCTTGACTTTATGCATTGCGTATGCCTATGGTTGCCACTTGCCAGTTTTTTTAGCTAACATGTGCGAGTTTCAGTGAACTTTTTGGCTTGAAATCATAGGACATAGCAGGGAATTTCTTGAATATGATTGTTTCATTTGCATAGCTTGTACATTACGCTTGAACTTTTAAACCATTCTCTTGATAGTTTGCTTTCTCTTAGTAAATGCCACCTTGAGACCTTCTGTTTTTGGAACGTGGTGAAAGGGGATTTTATTTTCTTGCAGGATGTAACTGCTACAAAAGGCAACGAGTTTGAGGATTATTTTTTGAAACGTGAATTGCTCATGGGGATATATGAAAAAGGTTTTGAGAGACCCTCGCCGATTCAGGAGGAAAGCATTCCAATTGCTTTAACTGGAAGTGATATTCTTGCTAGAGCAAAAAATGGAACCGGAAAGACAGCTGCCTTTTGCATCCCTGCAATAGAAAAAATTGATCAAGACAACAATGTTATTCAAGGTAAAGCTTTCAGTTTATCATTGCAGTGTGTATTACATGTCCATGGATATCATTGCAGTGTATTTGATGCAATATAACTATATATATGATCTTTAAATAGTATTATTTAATAAACCGATATAATTAACTATAAAATTCATTTATTTCTCACATTATCAACAATGCTTTAGAAGAACTCAGTCTCATGCATTAAATGCTCAATTGATCACTACCAAGTGTTTGAATTTGATGTTGATTTCATTTCATTGCAGCTGTTATTCTTGTTCCAACCAGAGAGTTAGCTCTTCAGACATCACAAGTGTGCAAGGAGCTTGGCAAAAACTTGAAGATTCAAGTCATGGTCACCACAGGAGGGACTAGTTTAAAAGATGACATCATGCGCTTATACCAACCAGTCCATTTACTGGTCGGAACTCCTGGAAGAATTCTGGATCTTGCAAAGAGGGGTATCTGTGTTTTGAAGGACTGTAACATGCTTATCATGGATGAGGTACATGTGGAGTACTATTGTGTTGTAAAGGCATCGGGGTTACGGGCTTTCTATCTTCTTATTTATCCTGTTATGGGCGATAACTAACAAATATGATGTGGAGGTTTATAATCTGCATCCTAAAATATAAAATTTCACTTTGCATTATATTCCCTGGAAATATATATTATCTTCTGTTAATAAATCTAATGATCTAGTGTTGCTCTATGCCAGTGAAATACTCCTGCAACCACTGAAATAGAAATTGAATTCTTCGCTATCTCTACCTTTTCACTGGTTAGAACAATTTTGATTTGAAATTATGCAAATATGTCACACTGCTGCCTCTATATCTGCAGGCTGATAAGCTTTTGTCTCCAGAATTTCAGCCATCAGTGCAGCATCTGATTAGCTTTCTTCCTGAGAATCGTCAAATTTTAATGTTTTCTGCTACATTTCCTGTTACTGTTAAGGATTTTAAAGAGAGATATCTGCGGAAGCCTTATGTTATCAATCTAATGGACGAACTTACACTCAAAGGTATCACTCAATTTTATGCATTTGTTGAAGAAAGACAGAAGCTTCACTGCCTGCACACTCTCTTCTCTAAGGTTGGGTGTTGATTTAAACCTTTATTCTACATGCCTATGATCTATTAGCTCCCTTCATCATTATAATTGGTTTTTGATTTTCAGCTTCAAATCAATCAATCAATCATCTTCTGCAACTCTGTTAACCGAGTAGAATTATTGGCAAAAAAGATCACTGAGCTCGGATATTCATGCTTTTACATCCATGCCAAGATGCTCCAAGACCATCGAAATAGAGTATTTCATGATTTCCGTAATGGTGCTTGTAGAAATCTCGTATGCACAGGTATAATGATGGATTCTGGTGCCTAAAATCATCATTATATATATGCTTGATAATGTAATTTTACTTCAGTGATACTAGTTATTAACTATACTGCTATATCTTGCATACCCATTGATATTGCTTCAAGTACTGCCTCTTCCCTTGATGTTATATCTTCGAAAAGAGAAGTTTGACTTCAATATTCTATGTATAATCTTTCACATTAATTGAGATTTGCTCTTGTTGCTTTAAGTGTCATCATGAGTTGCCAAAAAAGAAACATGTCATCGTATTATGCTTGGCTGGAATGTAATGGAATGTAAATATGCTCAATATTTTGTTAACTTTTAAATCATATTACATTGATTAAATTCTTAAAGCATCTAGTAACTATAATACTTGGAAGGAGTAATAAAGCAACCAAATTGACAAGTGTAGTCTGGTGCTCTCTTTGACAATGCCTTTGAATGCAAGCGTGGTACTTTTTGATGTTTGTGTAATGTACTGCTTATAATTATTTGTGCATCATATTGTTCCTGGTGGATATACTAAGATGTATATTTGTTTCCTGTTGTGTGATCTCATGTTGTCAATACTGTGATGCAATTGTAGCGTTTTATGTGTTTCTCTTCTTAGACTGTTACACTTTGAATAATCCAGTCCATACTCTCATTCTGTTCTGCAAAGAATGATGTTATTGTATAACTTCTATGTATCACATTTCAGTGCTCCAAATAGTTTCCAAATAATGTGTTATTGTTTGAGCGGTCATATGTAATTTTTTTTAAGAATGACAATGTTATTAGAGGCTGTAACCGACAGTCCGACACTGATTTGATAACTTATTAAACTTTAAAGCCATCAAAATTATTAGAGGCTAACTCTTTTGTTTATTCTGATGTTTTCAGATCTCTTTACTAGAGGGATAGATATTCAAGCAGTAAATGTTGTCATCAATTTTGATTTCCCTAAAACCGCAGAGACCTATTTGCACAGAGTATGTTAGCTCCAAACCATCAAACCTATCCTCCACACATATGTTCTCATATGCTATTCTTCATGTGATCAGGTTGGTCGATCAGGAAGATTTGGACACCTTGGATTGGCTGTGAATTTAATCACCTATGAAGACCGCTTTAACTTGTATGCAGCCTGGATATGCTACTTTAAGAACAATTTTGCATTTGAGGGAGTGAATTTAACTAGGTAACATTGAAACTAATCCACTTGCTTCATTTTGTGTTTCAGGTATAGGATTGAGCAAGAACTTGGGACTGAAATCAAACAAATTCCACCACAAATAGATCAGGGTATTTACTGTCGATGAGTGCCAATATGGTGAGTAAACACAGTTCTAGCTCCTTTTTTATATGTTTGGGTAGTATCTCAATCTTCTCATTATCAGCCATAATTTTGCTGGGGTTGGCTTTCTACATGGATGGTGAAGATTTTCCTTGTCTAGAATAACTATTCGTAAGTGTAGTAACAACTATCCCATGCGCAATAAATATCCTAGAAGTAGAATGGAGGGTCACTGTTCATTTGGCAGAAAGGTTTGAACGTTTGATGCCCCATAAGTTAATTCTGTTCATTAGGCTACAGATGTTCAACATTTCCATCAGACAATCATATTTACCACCACAGATGTTGATTGGATGCAGTAATTGGAAGTGGTTGAGAACTACTGGCTATGATGCTCTGTGATCATGTTGTTTGCCTCATTGCCTGCTATTAGTGTTCCCTCCCGGATTCCTACCTGCCCATCCTTGGAAGCTGGCTGGATCTTTTTGCCTTCTCATTTTATGATTGATGACTGGGGATTGAAGCAAAATAGATATGAGTAGAGAATGAGAGGATCAGGAACACCAAACATACAAGAAAATTATGGTCAAGAAACTACCAGTCAACTGCATATGACAGAATGGGCAGGCCTTGATGGTGCCTTGATTAGGAACATTAGAGTAACATACTGAAGCTACAATTGCATTGAAATCTGCAAGCCTCATATAGAGAGAAAGGACAGCTATCTGCAAGCTTCATATCAGGATTGAGGAGCTTATTGCCTTGTAAAATCCAAATGATTTGTGCCATTGACTCATGGTATTCTGTTTTGTATTTATGGCATCTTCTTATTACTTGGGACTTGGTAACCTACTGGTGAAAAAAAGCCTTTGGTGCCAGTGTGCCATTGGTCCGCAGGGAAATAAGGTGTTTAAGAGGAGACTTTAGCCATGAGTCGTCGTGATGTGTTATCACATCTATTCTCTCGTGCCACTGGTTAGCAGAAAATAAGGTGCATTTAAAACTTGTTTGCTGACAAGAATGTGCTTTATGATGGGTGCTTTGTAGGAGATTTCTCCTTCGAATAGTCTCTGCCTCTAGCAAGTAGCAAGGCATTATTCCTCTATGCTTTCTTGTCAACTAGGTTTATATTTCATCCTGTCCATTATGTTATGGATTGTTTACTGTTTGATTTATACTCCATGTTATGTTTTCCTTACAAAATCTGTTTAGAAGCTTTTGTCTCTGTTACATGAAGTTTCTTCATGGTGTATTTGGGGAGGGTAGTCTAATAAGCATAAGCATAATATCTTAATATTGCTTCAGAAAGGATGCTATTCCATACTGACGCTGTTTTTTTCCCCTTCCCCAGGGTGCGGAGGATGATGCACAGAAAGCTCGCCAACCTGAGGTGTTACGCAGTATGTTCACTGATCCCACATTAAAAAATTTACGCCTTTGGTTATAGATATTTAATCTGCATAACCTTGACAGAGATTTAGACTGAATCATGATGAAAGAACCACTGGGGTAGTGTCTCGAATCTTGACATTTGTGCTCTGTATCTTCAGCTTGTAACTCGGCTCTGTTCACCTGTACTATCTTCTGCATTCTGCAGATCGTCTGATTTTTTTCCCCATTTAAAAAAGTATCAAAAAAAAGAAAAAAAAGGAAAAGAAAAAGAAAAGAAAAAAAATATTTTGTTTATTTAGTTTTAACTTTTAAGAAAGGGTAAGACCTTTAAGCCTTGTAGAAAACACTGGGAACCCATTCACCGCTCTTTTTAGTTGATTTGTCTTTTCTATTAGATTGTCGTTGTTTTTGTATTTTGAGACAGTTGTACTATCTTTCCTTAGTTCCATTTCAGGAGCAACCAAGATTGCTATCGAGATTTCGTAGCCTATAGCTCATGATTTGGCTATAAATTTACTGCTTTCTTTTGATCTTCTTGGGTTTCTTTGCTGCTAGAGTTTCCTTTACATGTGGCTTTTGATGGGGAAAACGAGGCAAATGTTTAATATTATGATGGAAGGGTGCAATTTGATACCTTTTGCATGCCTCTAAATAATTGGTGTTTTAGGATTTTGCATGCTTAGTAAGAGAATGTAGTTCGGCTTGTTAGGAATATAAAGCAGACGAACAGAGTTGCTTTCCATTTATCAAGCAAGGAAAAGTTGAAAAATTTTGAGTTTATAATTGATGACGATAATTTTAGATCAAATCTTAAAAGTTCTAGACCAGTTTAAGGGCTAACATGAAAAATATTTTGATACAATTATTAATTGCATTGGTGTTTTTAAATGATAGGGATGAAAATCATGAGATTATAGGAAGACCATATGAAATAATGGAAATTCCATTAGATTCTAAGAGAAATAGTCTAATAGTCATTAAGGTTTGTTTCACACAAACTCATTGAAGCTTTTCAAAGCAGTATGACAAAGATTTTTGCGATTTAAAAAAAAAAATAGTTTTACTAAACACTGAGGCCCCGTTTGGTACGAAGTTAGTAATCGGAATGGGAATGGAAATCGGAATCGGAATCAAAAATTGGAATCAGCCATTACCAAGGCATGTTGTTTGGTATAATGTCGGAATGGGTAATTAAAAATCAATATCTCAAATTAGCCCTAAAAATCACCCAAATAGTAAAAATCCAAATCAAAAATCAGAAATTGGAACAATAAAAAGTGGTGGTGGTCGACTGTAGGTTGGAGGAGGGTTGGCCGGTGGTGATTCCAGGCTGGCGGAGGCCGGTGGTGATGCCAGGCGGGCGGAGGTCGGTGGCTTACTGCTGCAACGAGGAAGGAGGGCGGTCCGGGGGGGGGGGAGAGAGAGAGAGAGAGAGGGGACTGCGACCCGCGGCGGAGGACGGCGACGGAGGACGCGTGGGAGGGAGATCTGGACGGAGATGAGGAAGCCGGCGATGGAGGACAGCAATGGAGGTACGTAGATCCGGATCTACGTCGGCGATGGAGGACGCCGACGATGGAGGACGCCGGGACGCCGGTGAGGCGGTGGCGGTGGCAACGTCGGCAAATTCGGAGGCTGGGAACAAGATGGAGGATGGAGGCTGAGAAGAGGAAGAAAATCAGGAAATGGGGGATGTTTTAGGCTGGCAAATAGGGGATGAAATGATTCCTCTGCTTTTTTGAGGGGGTGATTTCAGCTCAAAATTGGGGATGAGAGGATTCCCAGGAATGATTTCCATTCCGACTTTTGACGTACCAAACAAGAAAATTGGGAATCAGTCATTCCCATTACCATTTTTTGATTACCGGTAATGGATACCAAACACACCCTGAATTTATTATGTCAAACAAGAATTTAAAAAGATTAGATATCTCTCTACAATTTCATCTATATTTTAAATTAAGCTAGATTATACTCTAAAACTCGATTAATCTTTGACATGCCAAACAAGCCTAAATGAGAGGGGATGTGCGATTACTTTTTTTTTTTTTACACAAGGAAAGAGAAAAAAATTAGTTTCTTGAGATTCAACAATATCAGAAGGAAAATGAATTAGATGGAGATAACACGATAGATGAACAAGATGTCAAGTCTAGACCTTTTTTTTCCCAAAAAAAAAACCCATAAAGCAATAAGCAATTAAGCATGCAAGACACTAGATCTGAAGATTCCTAGCTTAGAAGTTTTGAATCCAGATTCTGCTTAGAGCTCTTATTAGAAGCTGAAGCAGCCAAGTAACTTCCTCGGCGTGGTTCCAGTGGCACGAAACTTGGCAGCCTCTTCCTCCACCTTGAGCATTTGGCCCCCTCTACGAGCTTCAACTCTCGCTCTCTTTTCCTCTGCCGCCTTGTGAACCTCAGCCATCATGTTGCTCATCTTCTCTGCGTGTTTCGCCTTCATCTCCTCCAACTCCATCTGCCCATCTCAAGAATTCTTGTCAATAATAATTCACTCTTTGAGGAGAAAAAAGAATCAAGTGTTTATTGCAGGTCAAGACTTTCTATTGTTTGCCTACCCTTAAAAATAAAATAAAATCAGTGTTTATCACCTCTTTCTTCCTCAGCTTAGCTTCTACTACAGCTCTCTTGCTGTTCTCCCAAGATGCAATAGCAGATAACTTCTTGGATGCCCTGTATTTTTTTTTAATTACAAAACTATAGTTTAATCTTGTAAATTTTCAATTTTTTTTTCAATTTTTTTTTTTGTGTTTTTTGGCATTGACACATACTTGTTATCTGCCTTGGTTCTTTCATTCTCTTCCCATGCTTTTACCAAAGCAAATGTCTTCTCTTGTTCAACTCTAGCCAGCACAACATCTGCAAATGCAAATTATGCAATGCCAAAGGCAAATTAGTGTTTCTATCAATCAATCTTGTTATTTAAGACTCACAATTTAGGGATTTTATATCTGTAATTAGAAATATACCTTTTTCACTTGATACATTTGTACATTTGTCTGTTGTGGGGAGATTAAAACATTAGAATTAGAAATTGAAATTAAATAGACACTTGATTATACTTAAAAATGAAAGAGAGTGGGGAGATTTTTACTCTCTTCAGGCACAGGGTCTATGAGTTTCTTCTCCTCATGAACATCTCTTGCAGTGGTTTCTTCTTGAGTCTTGGCTTTCTCCGCCTTCGATTCCGAGGACTCTGTTTTCTTCTCCTCGAGTTCTTGGGACTCCGTTTTCGTCTCTTCCAGTTGTTGAGGCTCTGTTTGATTCTCCTCCATGGCTGAAACTTGAAAGTCCCCTTCTTGGAGTTGAGCAGTGGATGAACAACTCCAGGGAGAGAGGGCTGTGAATTGAATGAATCAGGGATTTGTTGAAATAGGAGTGCAGGTAGCGTTTTGTTAGGGATGTATTGTTGGATTGGAGATTGTGGTATGGTATTTGTTTGTTATGATTCTTTGGTTGTTTACTTTTTGAATTCAAAAAAAATTTGTGTTATTTTTTTTTGTTGCAGTAATTTCTGTGTTATTAGTGACAGCATTTAAAAAAAAAAACTGAGAATTTGCTTGATATTATCTGGTAAAAATATAAGACAGCTTTTTTGTTGTAGAAAATTTTGAAATACCATTTTTGTTGTAGAAGATTTTGAAAATTTTGAGTGTCTAATTTTTTTATTTTTTTTTACCAAACTACAAAATAGTTTTGTAGACCAACCATCATTGGAGCAAATCTCTTGTAACACAATTGTTTTATTTTTCTAAAACGGCTCTGAAGTAAGAGAGATTTGATCATACCACAAAAGAATAACCAACAAATATGATTGTGTACATCGCAACAAGGATTCACTCATAGTTGCAGTGAGTGAGCTTATTGGTTTGTTGCACTTTATTAATGAACACTTGATAATATTACAATTAGCTTTTTCATAACTAGGAAGCACGTACGTTATGATATGATCAGTGGACTTATGGGCTTCCAACACTTCCACCACCAAATCCGCTTCCATAGCCCGAACCATACCCATAACCGCTCCCTGAACCACCAAGCCCCCCACCCCCACCGCCACCGCCTCCACCTCCACTTCCTGTGCCAGAACCACTTCCATATCCTGACCCGTAGCCGTAACCACTTCCATAGCCGGAGCCATAACTACTGCCTCCACCTCCACCTCCGCCGCCACCACCTCCACCTCCTCCTCCTGTGCCAGAGCCACTTCCATATCCTGACCCATAGCCGTAACCACTTCCATAACCGGAGCCATAACTACTGCCTCCACCCCTTCCTCCGCCGCCACCACCTCCACCTCCTGTGCCAGAGCCACTTCCATATCCTGACCCATAGCCGTAACCACTTCCATAGCCGGAGCCATAACTACTACCTCCACCCCCTCCGCCGCCACCACCTCCACCTCCTGTGTTAGAGCCACTTCCATATCCTGACCCATAACCGTAACCACTTCCATATCCGGAGCCATAACTACCACTTCCACCCCCTCCTCCGCCACCACCACCACCTCCACCTCCTGTGCCATAACCACTTCCATATCCTGATCCATAGCCATAACCACCTCCATAGCCGGAGCCATAACTACCCCCTCCACCTCCACCCCCACCGCCGCCGCCTCCGCCTCCCGTGCCATAACCACTTCCATATCCTGATCCATAGCCATAACCACTTCCATAGCCCGAGCCATAACTACCCCCACCCCCACCGCCACCACCTCCTCCTCCCCCTGTGCCACTGCCACTTCCATATCCTGATCCATAGCCGTAACCACTTCCATACCCAGAGCCATAACTACCCGATCCACCTCCACCCCCACCCCCACCACCACCACCACCACTTCCTAGTTCTTTAGTACCCTTTCCATAGCCTGATCCTGATCCATAACCACTTCCATATCCAGAGCCACCTTGTCCCTTTCTGCCACCACCACCCCCACCACCTCCACCACCACCACTAAGACTTAATGGCAATCTAGCTGCAATGCATAGCTCCAAAAGGAGCAATATTGACAATGCAAACCCTATAATCTTAGGGTGCCTGCCCATCAATATATATTTTTGTGGTTAACAATGCAAGGAACCAAAACACCTTATTTATATAATGCTTTTAACAATGTAGCAATTCATAAATTGTGATGCACATGGAGTCCAAACTATCCCTTTATATAGAGGAAGCTATCCGTGTATCGATCAAACTTCTCTTCTTTTGAATATGCATATATGCAACTTTGCTTGCTAATTAACTATGGCCTGTGGGTGTATGTACTGTTGTTCTATACTTCAAAATCTTGGTGCCTTAGCTACCTAATACACGTAGCACACATGGGGTTTTTCCTTCGGTAACTAATTTGAATATATATTTGATTGTCCACAATATTTGACTTTCCATAGAGAAACAATAAATGATATTAATTATCATGGAATCCAAATTATTACATGGATTTTGCCATTTTGGAGTGTACTTGTCGATTCCCTTCATCAAGCACATAGATTGAAAATTTTCATCGTACGCTATTAATCATCCATCTGGTTGACATTTTGTGTAACAACTCTGAAATCTTTTTGTAACAACTACGTACGGATTACCTACTCAATGGAAAAATTGGAGTGGTATCCAATTTAATATCAAGGTAAGGGTGATACATATATAGTAATGTATATTGTATATATAATGCCCGGTGTTTATATTATATGAATGGTGAATATCTTTGCCCCCCTCAAAGCAAATATGATAAAGTAGTACCTAATAAAAATAGGGAAAATTGCAAAAAATAGCCTAACCTTTAGGGGTAGTTGCGCTCAATAGTCTGAACTATCAAAAATGCAGAAAATAGCCTCAAGTATTTAACTGGTTGCGGAAAATAGCCTCAAGCTACATTAAAATTCAAATAATTACCTTTAAATTCAAATTAATGATAAAAAAAAAGTCTTAAGTTGTCATTAAATTCAAATTAATTACAAACCTTCTCCAAAACAATTTTTATTTAAAAAAATCATCACTTCTTATATAAAAAAAAGGTTACACTTAATTGTTGTTATCTAAACTCATAGCTAAATTAATTATAAAAACTATCTCAAACCATATAAATATAATTTAAATTTATTATTCTAAAAAATTAATTAGATTATTTACATATCATTAAAAGTAAATAAATACTTAAGCTTCTATTTACAATTGATCTAATAACTTCTATTCACAATTACTTAGATTTTTTTTTAGATTTATTTATTTACACAATTTATATGGTATAAGGTAGTTTTTGTAATTAATTTAATGATGAATTTAGCTAATAATGAATTAGTGAGAACAAAAATTTATGAGAAGTGGTAGATTTTAGGAATAAAAATTATTTAGGCCTTTTTTTATATAAGAAGTGATGATTTTTTTTAAAATAAAAATTGTTTTGGAGAAGGTTTGTAATTAATTTGAATTTAATGACAACTTAAGACTTTTTTTATCATTAATTTGAATTTAAAGGTAATTATTTGAATTTTAATGTAGCTTGAGGCTATTTTCCGCAACCAGTTAAATACTTGAGGCTATTTTCTGCATTTTTGATAGTTCAGGCTATTAAGCGCAACTACCCCTAAAGGTTAGGCTATTTTTTGCAATTTTCCCATAAAATTATAACCCATACTATGGGGCATTAGATACAAATGACCCAAATCTTTTTAAAAGTACTCCCTCCGAAAATATATCTTTTCAACGCATATTTTAATAAATTAAAAACTATATAAATATTTTAAGAAATTAAAAACTATATAAAATATTTCTTATTTTTTAAAAACTAATACTTGTAATAAATATTAAATTTATTTTTTAAAAATTAATTAAAAGTTAATATTTTATATAGTTTTTAGCTCCTTAAAATATGTGTTAAATAGTAAAAATCTTACATTTTAAATTAGAGGGAGTACTTTGTTAATAATTCTTACAAGTATTTTCATTAAATTTATGTCATAGAACTTATAGCAGTAATAAAAGATTATTTTTTTCCCATAATTTTATAGAAAAAATTATTTTGTTTTGATTGTACAAATTTGTTCTTTTTAATATATCATATCAAACATTATCATATATTTTTCAGAAAGTAATAAATTTTTAAAAATAATTTTATTTTACAATATAAGGTCATTTTAAACCATGCCAAAAGTTATCATTTTATTTAAAATAAATAAACTTATATTATGAACGCACAATCAATTTATTTCTCTTTTAGATCAAATTAAGAAAAATATATTTTTATATATTAATTTTTTCATACATTCTTTAATATAAACTATATGAAAATATTTTAAGAATTATTAACAATGTGTTTTTTCACATATTTGGGTCATTGTTTGAAAACTCCAGACCCCAGGGTATGGATGTACGCTGGGACTCATGACCGGTCGGGGTCATATGCATGTACGCTCATACCGATTATGAAGATCGGCTTCTCATGTTTCCTTGAACGCTTATCTTCATCGATCAAGACATGTTTAATCATCTCTAAAGCATCTTAACACATTAAATCGTTTGCCGGTTCTACTGCCTTCAGTTCATTTTCTACTCCTTATATATCAATGTAAGATTTCCTCTCTTTATTGATCAAAAGTAGAAATTTCAGGTACGAATTTGATTTCGCTATGAATCCTATGAGCGCATAGTACCTTATATACCAATTTAAGGTTTCCTCTCTTTATTGATCAAAAGTAGGTGTTCACTGTTCTTTGAGTGCAAATGGAATGATGTAATGAGACAGATGACCGCTCTTTATTTACCAAATCAAGGCAAAGAATGATGTAATGCATGAGTAGCCAAATCCTATGTCCCGAGGGCTTTCTTCCCCATCCCCTCCCCCATCCTCTTATCACACATCCCTATTTAAAATAAAGTAAAATAAAATAAAATTAAAATTAAATAGTAAAAGAAAAATAAAATAAAGAAGTTTGTGATTAGGGAGAGCGAAAGATGACAAATACGGAGATATACGATTTTGACTTGTTTTAATAAGCATGTTTTGATTTTTGAGTTATAATGCATAATGCGTCTTTTAAGTTATACATCTGTGACTTAAGAGGGACAGAGTGTAATGTATGTAGTAAAATACGTGGGTAGAAACCCTTTTAGTTTCAGGTTTATTCAAGCACGTATTCAACTTACCATATTTGTAATAATTTTTAGGAGGGCGAATCAATGGAGGGAATTGAACTAGATAGCTTACCATTTATTTATTTATTTATTGGTAGAGAATCATAGATAGCTTACCATTTATAGGTATAATCTAAAATTTAAAAAATTGAAAGACTGGAGAGAATTCAAGAGATTTGATCAAACTGCAAAGAAAAGCAAACATAAATATGACATTGTGTGAATACAAAATATGCAACAAGGATTCACTCATATATATTGTGTTTTAGGTGAAATGAGTGAACTTATATATAGTTTGTTGCAATTTATTAAGAAACGTACACTTGATATTATTATACTTATCTTCGTAACTAGCTACCAAGGAAGAAGCTTATTATAGACTTGTGGGCTTCAACCTCTTCCGCCACCATACCCACTTCCATAGCCCGAGCCATAGCCATAACCACTTCCTGAACCAGACCCGCCGCCACCACCGCCACCTCCTCCACCGCCTCCGGAGCCACGACCACCACTTCCGTATCCTGATCCTGAGCCGTAACCACTTCCATAGCCAGAGCCATAGCCGCCTTGTCCACCTCCACCACCACCTCCGCCACCTCCTCCGCCTCCTCTTCCGTATCCTGATCCAGAGCCATATCCACTTCCATATCCAGATCCATAACCACCTTGTCCACCTCCACCACCACCACCTCCGCCACCTCCTCCACCTCCTCCGCCACCACGACCACTTCCATATCCTGATCCCGACCCTGACCCGTAACCACTTCCATAGCCAGAACCATAACCGCCATGTCCACCACCACCACCTCCGCCACCTCCTCCACCACCCCCTCCACCTGCTCCGATGCCTCGACCACTTCCATAGCCTGATCCTGATCCATATCCACTTCCATATCCTGAGCCATATCGGCCACTTCCACCACCTCCTCCTCCTCCTCCTCCACCACTGCTTCCGTATCCACGACCACTTCCATATCCAGACCCGGAACCATATCCACTACCATAACCAGAGCCCCCATGTCCACCACCACCTCCTCCACCTCCACCCCCTCCTCCACCACCTCCCATACCTCCACCTAGACCACTTCCACCTCCATGCCCATATCCGGATCCATAGCCAGATCCATACCCTCCATGCCCACTACCACCTCCTCCTCCACCTCCACCACCACCACCTCCACCTCCACTACCATACCCTTTCTTGCCTCCATATCCTACTCCACTTCCTGACCCATACCCCGAACCATGCCCATATCCACCTTTCCCACCTCCACCTCCACCTCCCCCACCCCCTCCTCCACCGCCTCCACCATAACCATCAAAACTTAATGGCAATCTAGCCGCAACACAGAGCTCCAAAAGGAGCAATGCCGACAAAACAAACCCTATAATCTTAGGGTGCTTTGCCATTTTTATTTTGTTAAGAAGGAACCAAGAATCGTGTGTTTATGTATATGTTTTGAACTAATAATGTAGCAATTGATAAGTTGTGATGTAAATGGTGTCGAGACAACCCCTTTATATAGGAAATTAACTAGGAAAGTATCCGTGGATGGATCGAATTTCTGATCTTACTTTGAATTGAATATGCATGCAATTTTGCTTGAGAATTAATAATTATAATGGCCAATGGGAATTGAACTGTTTTATACTTCAAAACCTTGGTGCCCTACCTAATAGGATTTTCTTTTGTTAATTAACTAATTTAATTATTGTTCACTAAACTTGACTTTGGAAACACGTACTGACGATCAAAGTAATTAGCAAGGAATCATGCATATTAATTAGATGGATTTGGTGTGGAATTGTCAATTCCCTTCACCATGCACATAGTTTGAAATATTTCACCGTACGTAAGCTATTCATCTTTGATCTGTTTAACATTTTGTTTAACAAGTCTAAGATATTGTGTAACAACTACGGACTGCCAACTAATACAATGTATAAATATAATTTATAGTGACCACGGTGTCTATTGCGGAGTAGTTAATTAAAACGAGTACAATTCCTGCGCCATGGCGCAATTTTTTAAAATCGAATTCTTAATAATATAAAAAATTGATAATATAAAATATTAATAAAAGTTATGATAATAATTAAAAAAATATTATAAATAGAGTGTGGAGGGTTCGATTATTTTGCACCCGTGAATCCATAAAAGCATCACAAAGTACTCTGGTTGTAGAGAGGTTTTACTCTCCAGGGTGTTTTGCGCGGTTCTTGCCAGAACACCTTCGTGTTCTGCGCGGTTCGATTCTTGCCAGAATATGGAAATTCTTTATTTGTATCATATTGTTCATTTTCTTTCTCTTTAACAATACAATTGTAGAAATTCACAACGGATGCTTACTTCGCTCGTCTTCAACACCTATGGGACGAGTTAAATACTTATTTTTCACCACTGTTTTGTGAATGTAGCGGTTGCACGTGCGCTCTGAGTTCCAAGTTATAAAAGAGAAGGGAGCAGTGTTGAGAAAATGAAAGATGTGAAGAGACCAAAAGAGTCCCATATTGATAATATGAACAAAGAAGCCTTATTATATAGGCTAGTGGGTTACTCCTCCTATTGCCAATTGGTTTTAGGATCGAACCCCGCTCGACTTATGTGCTAGGCTATTAGCGCTTAGGCGCACGTGTGCACATGACCCCCGATCTCGACTTATGTGCTAGGCTATTAGCGCTTGGGCGCACGTGTGCACATGACCCCCCGATCTCGAGTCCCAACGGACTTCAGTAAGGAGGAATCCAGTCATCGATTCCTCATGGGTCTGGATGCAACCATGTATATATAGTAGTATGCGTTCAATGATTTTTGCCAATGACACTCTTTCCGATATCAATCGGGTGTGTACTAAACCGGATGTTGACTGATCGGTCCAAGCTCACCTGCAATCACGGTTAAACATATGGGAACAAAAGGCTTAACTCCCGCTGTTACATTGATATAGATGTTCTTTATGTGCCTCAGTTCAAGCAAAATCTTTTTCTATCTCGAAATTCCTCCTTGACTCCTATAAGATTGATGTATTTTATGCTTCTAGGTGTTACTTCTAGGACCTTAAGGGAGGTTCTTGGATAGATTAGGACACAAAGTAAGAAGGCTGTTTAGATTGCACAAAAAGCATACAAGGATAAGAATCAGGAAAATACTGTTACTGTTGTTATTATTAACAAAAATTTCGCCAGATAAACATGAGGTATTGTTTTTTTCACGGGGTGTATAAGAGATTTATTAATTTTGTCCGGCACCCCTGAGGTATGTATAAAATTCGCCCCGTACGTGCTCCTGCTCAATTAAAACTAACAACCATTCCCCCCTTCCGTTTTTTTTGAAGTCGTGTAAGAGAGAAACGAAGAAACGAGAGGAGAGGTCGACTGGAGGAGAAGGAATCGGCGTCAACAAGAGAACCCACACAAGGCAGTCGCCGGAGGCGCCGAAAGGAGTGTTGTATCTAATATTAACCCTTATAAAAAAAAGTCTATTGAATCTCTGTTGAACTTTGCAACAACAGAGAGCATGTTTGTGTTGAAAGAAGCAAAGGAGAAAAAAAAAAGCATCATTATCATTTGTGTTATTAAGGAAAATTTCCCTTCCTAGTATATAAGTCTATTTCTTTCCTTTTATAAAGCAAATTATCATGCTTACTCAAAACTTAAACACATATATTAGTATGACATCCAAGCAATACTTAGAGTAACGCAGTAAGTTCCGAGGAAACCGGTGTCACTACATATGGTGGTGATTATATATCTTTACAAGATAGCTATTATGATCAAAAGAAAAGTTAGTATATGCCAACTTGCCAAGCCTTGTTGCATATATATAAACTCTTAATTTAGAAGAGTTTAGGATGATGTGTCAAGCTTAGAGGAATTTTAGGAGTCTCGACCAATCATTATTTTTGCCATTTTTCTTTGATATTCTTTAATTTTATTATTTTTTTCGTCTTTTTCCTTTAATTCTCTTTTTTCTTTAATTTTACTAACTATCTATATAAACTCTTAATTTAGAAGAGTTTAGGATGATGTGTCAAGCTTAGAGGAATTTTAGGAGTCTCGACCAATCATTATTTTTGCCATTTTTCTTTGATATTCTTTAATTTTATTATTTTTTTCTTCTTTTTCCTTTAATTCTCTTTTTTCTTTAATTTTACTAACTATCTATATAAACTCTTAATTTAGAAGAGTTTAGGATGATGTGTCAAGCTTAGAGGAATTTTAGGAGTCTCGACCAATCATTATTTTTGCCATTTTTCTTTGATATTCTTTAATTTTATTATTTTTTTCGTCTTTTTCCTTTAATTCTCCTTTTTCTTTAATTTTACTAACTATCTATATAAACTCTTAATTTAGAAGAGTTTAGGATGACGTGTCAAGCTTAGAGAAATTTTAGGAGTCTCGACCAATCATTATTTTTGCCATTTTTCTTTGATATTCTTTAATTTTATTATTTTTTTCTTCTTTTTCCTTTAATTCTCTTTTTTCTTTAATTTTACTAACTATTGGGCTTAATTCAAAACATTGATCTTAGCCTAAATTATAATTTAGTAGTTTTTTTTTTCTCTAAAAAAACAATGGGATTAATTCAAAACATAAAATTACTAATAAGAAAATATAAAATTAATATTAGTAATCTACATCTATATCTATATATATCTATATATACTACTTTAATCGTTTTCTCAAACCATGAGTTTAATTCAAAATATTTAATTATCTGAACTTTTACAATTATGTTATAATATTAATTTAATATATTAGTAAGATTTTATTTATAAAAAATCGCGCCATGGCGCGGGGATCATATATACTAGTTTAACACAAAAACAGTAGACGAAGCCAAAAACAGCAAATCAGAGCTATTTTTTTTTTATTAGGAAAAAATTCGGGTGGGATGGCCCTATCCGGCAGCATCCTTACGGATGAGGTCAAGAAGACCTGGGTCATTTTTAACATCGACTCCTCGGGCAGAGTGGCTAAGGTGTGCAACCTTATCCGCCACTCTATTGCCCATACGAAGAACATGAAAGAAATCTACTTCTTCCACAGTCGATAACAGGACTTGAGCATCCGAAAGTATTAGTTCGATCTCCCAAGGGTAGTTAGATTTTCTATTTAAGTGGTCAATGATTATCTTGCTATCTCCTTCAATTTGGATCTTTTCTATATTGAGTTGTCGCACTTGTTGAATCCCTATTTTAAGAGCTAATGCTTCCGCTGTGAGTGGTTTTTGTTTGCCCAACCGTTGGTGGTGTACAGAAATTGGGTTGCCTATCCACTCCCTAATGATGGCACCAGCAGAACTGTCGCCATTAGAAAGGGTTGATCCGTCGAAATTGAGTTTGAACGTCCCTCGGGGAGGCTTGCGCCAGGAAATTATTTTTTGTTTCTGACTTTTTTTAGGAGGGTACCGACGAGGATGGCAAAAGTCCTCCTCGAAGTCAGTCTCAATTGCAGATGTTTTATTCCAGTTATCTATATGAGATTTAATTAGTCGTAAGACTTTGTCTTTTTGCGGGATTGCAGCCTGCTGAAAAAGATGTTGGTTCCTAATATACCACGTCGTCCACCACGAAAAAGCGAGATTGGTCAGAGCAGAAGAATTTAGGCTCCTCCCTAGAAGAGATAGAATGGGCTTAATATCCCAGGACTGTGCAATCAAGTAGGCAATGTTTGATTGGACTTGGGACGGAAGTTGGTGGATCGCTTGGATAAAGGGACATTCCAGAAACAAATGGACCTCATCCTCTAGTGCCGCATTACACAGAGAGCAAGTGGAAGGGACAGACGTACCCCTGTTGGACAACCTAGTAGCAGTTGGGAGCCCGTCCTGAGCTATTTTCCAAAGAAAGTTTATGACTTTCGGAGGGATATTACTCTTCCATATCCAGGCATTACTGTCCGTGAGTGGTGCTGACTGAGTTGTTATCAATTTATATGCACTTGCAGTAGTAAACCAGCCTTCCCTATCCGGCCACTAATATAAGCGGTCTTGCAGAGTGGAGGCAGGAAGAGGGATGTCTAGGATCTCATTCACTATATCAATAGGAAGAAACTCTTGGAGTTTTTCTTTCCACCACTTCCCCCCCAAAATATAATCACTAACAGTTTCGTCCTGATTGTAATTTTGAGGGCATTCTTCCCTGGCCGACAGAGAAGAGGTTGTGATCCAATTATTTGTCCAAAACTAAACTGAACGCCCATTTCCTACGGACCAAATAAGCCCCTTTTTAAATTTATCAATTAAAGCAGACAACTTGGACCACTGCCAAGAGCTAGACCCCGTGTTTTTGTAGTAAAAAATACCGGCAGAACGCAGGTATTTATGTCTAATCAATGACACCCATACATTACTAGGCTCGGCCAGAATTTTCCACAATAGCTTCATTTGGAGAGCCACATTCATGTCGCTAGATTTCCGAATCCCCAGCCCCCCAAAAAGCTTCGGTTTGCAGATCCTGTCCCAGCTAATCAGCGGTCGGTACTGAAGATCCTTATTCCAGAAGAACGAGCGGTTTATCTGGTCAAGTTCTTTGTGCAGAGCAGCGGGGAGCATGAAATTCTGCATAACATATAGCGGCTTAGCGGAGAGGTTGGAGTTGATAAGGGTGGCACGACCTTGTTGGGAGAGGGCATTAGCCCTCCATTTTGTCAATTGTTGTTTAGATTTACAGATGATATCTTCGAATGTGGTTTTGGTAACTCTTCCATTGATAATGGGACATCCTAAATACATTTCTAAAGAATTGTCATTTGAAATATTGAGGCAGGTACGCAACTCAAGGATCTTGTGGTTCGTAATACCTTTTGTGGCTTGGAAACTAGATTTATGATAATTGACCTTTTGGCCCGACACTTTGCAGTATGAATCAACAATCGTCTTTACTTTGTGCCCTGCAACCAAGCTACCTTTCGAAAAGATTATGATATCGTCAGCAAAGGAAAGGAACGGGATCCGAGGGCCGTTATGTCCAATTGGGAACCCAATGTGTGTTTTATCTAGACTAGCTTCAGCAGCCAGTTTCCGAGCCAGAATCTCAACCCCTAAAATAAATAGAAAGGGGGATAACGGATCCCCCTGGCGGAGTCCCCGTGTGGGATAAATCAGATCCATAGGACCATTGTTGACTAGTACCGAGAAAGAAACCGTCGTGATACATTCCATTACCCAAGAGATAAAAGTGTCGTGGAATCCAAACCTTTGAAGCACCTTTTTTATGAAATTCCAGTCGACTCTATCATATGCTTTTTCCATATCTAGTTTTATTGCTAGCCATCCTTCCTGACCCCTCCGACTTTTGTAAGAGTGGAAAATTTCATGAGCTATCAGGACATTGTCTTGAATAGCCCTATCTGATACAAAAGCACCCTGAAGAGGATGTATAAGTTTGCCAACAACTTTTTTCATTCTGTCAGTCAAGATTTTGGATATAATTTTGTAGACATTGGAACATAAGCTGATAGGGCGGTAGTGACTGGTGGTTGTAGGATCGTCTCTTTTCGGGAGGAGGGAGATAAATGTATGGTTTACTTGTTTAAGCATTTTTCCAGAGTGGAAAAACCCTTTTACCGCACAGATCACAGATTTACCTACAATATCCCAATATTTTTTTATAAAATTCAGCTGTGAAACCATCAGGGCCCGGGGATTTGTTCCTCCCAAGGTTGAAAACCGCTGTTTTAATTTCCGTGTTAGATGGGAGTTTTATGAGAAAATTGTTTTCCTTTGGCGAGATGGAATGCTGTATAAGTTCTAGCAACTCGTTGAGGAGTCTATCGTCTATTGGTTCTTTCTTGAATCTCTTCTCAAAATCTTTTTTTTTTTCTCATTCTTAACATTCTCTTCGCCCACAACCACCGTGCCAGAGGAAGAGGTGATGTTGCGAATTTGTTTCCTGTGTCTTTGACCTGTCGCCACTCGGTGAAAATAAGCTGTGTTGGAATCCGAGAGTTTGAATGTTTGGTTTTTGCTCTTTGGCTCCAAAACGATTTTTGAAATAGTAGGAGCTTCTCTTTCTTAATGATGAGGCGCTTTTCCTTGCTTTGATTTGATTGAGGGTCAATCCCGGGACCAGATGATTGAATATGTAGGAGCTCCGACTCCACCTCTTTCAATTGACGGAAGATGTTTCCGAAACTCGTTTTATTCCATTCTTTTGCCTTTTTTTTTTCAGGATTTTTTGTTTAAACATTAATTGGAACATGGCAGAGCCAGGGCAATTAGCTCGCCAGGATTGCTTAACTACATTACGGAAATCTTTCCGAAATAGCCAAGCATTTTCGAACTTGAAAGGTGGGGCTTTGAAGCTAGGATTAACCTCAAAAGAGATGGAAATTGGGCAATGGTCCGAAGAGGAGAAAGCACCATTATATGTGATCATATTAGGAAAAGCTTCAATAACCTGTTGGTGGACAAGCACTCGGTCAATCTTTTCACGGATGTTGGAATTTTCCTCTGAGTTCTTCCTCCATGTGAACGGATTACCAAAGGTGGGAAGGTCTAGGAGTGAGCATTCGTTTTTGAACGAGATAAGTCGAGAAGACCTGGATGTCCGGGGAGAGGCCCCGCCGAATTTGTCAGCACTGCAGAGGATCTCATTTAGATCACCCTGAACAATGCACGGAATAGATGAGTCATTGACAATTATTTTTAACATTTCCCAAAATGGTTCTTTTTCACTCGGTGTCGGCGGTGCATAGACAAATAGGACTAAGATCGGAAACCCATCAAGCAGGCTTTCCAACCTAAGGCCGATAATACGCGGTAAGTGGACATCAATGGAGATATTAAAATTTAATAGCTGGTGAGACTTCCAAAAGACTCCTAGTCCGCCAGATCGCCTGATAGCCGGTGACCAAGCCCCTTCATCAAAACCAATATTTCTCCACATCTTGTCGTCCGGAATGTTTTCCGTCTTAGTTTCCGCTAGTGCCATGATTTGAATATGTTCATTTTTACATATTGAATCAATTTCCGTCCAAAAAGTTCTTTTTCCTATCCCCCTACAATTCCAAAAGCACATCTTCATATAAAACTGTCGATGATAAAAGGACTTGTTTTCGGAGTCCTTAAACCAAGATGATTTTGATGAATTATTATGCGAGGAGTCACCCCGGGTATGTTGAATTGAAAGTAGTTAGTGCTATGTAGCAAATCATTTGGGGGCTCAAGAATCCACTTACAAGAAAGCTTAAAGTACTCGAAAACCAATTTGCCAGGCTCTTTTGAGAGCATCAACATAGCCCCGGCCGACATATTGCACCAAAGGAGCTGATTTTTTAGGGTGAAAATAACAACATTTAAACACCCAAAGTTTGTTAAAAATACACACAAACCATATACATGATTCCTGAGCATGAACTCAAAGACTTTGTAAGCGATGGCACGATTAAACCAAAGAGTAGAGAAAGCTATTAACCAATGCTCAAATCTACCCATTAATTTACATTTATGAAAGACTGTCTTAGGTACCCCTTTAAAGCAAAAATAATCCTATGAAACACCAAGGACAATTTCCAATGGATGGAGATGTAGTAACTTCGCCGCCGTATACACGAAGTACCTGTGAGAAGACCCGGTAACCAGTGATTTCAAAGCCAGTGGTGGACAGTCAGCGTGGTAAAGGACCCTCTCATCGAATAGGGAGGTGGACAACAGAGGAAAGAAAACATATTTTAGATTATCATCAAAGACAAAACGGAACAGCATAAGGGTAGCATTCAAAACCCAATAAGATGTATATTTAATTTCTTTTCTAAGTTGTTTACTAGCAATTTGATACCATAAACGATTAGAGGCCATTGCCGGCAAAGACAGGCAGTAAGGGAAGTAACCAACGCCATGCCTTTTCCCCAAGATTGCACAACTCAATAAGCAGATGTTGACGTGAAGGAGTAATGTGGTAGAAAGATTCCTACCAGCCAATAGGTAAAAGAACAAATTATCGATTGGATAGATCGTTATGCCTAAACCCTTCAGCAGGGATGAACTCAACAACTCACAGGAAACAATATTGCAAATTCCTGGAGTGGATGGACAAAGGGCGTGTACACTTAGCTGCTCAAACCCAAGATACCGACTACCGGAATCAAGAGGAGCAACAAAAGGCATAAAATATGAATCAACAAGACAAGTATGAACAGACTTGCGAAGAACTCCAAATGAATTTTTCGAGTTTTCGACACTAGTGTCGATGCCCTTTCGGGAATTTTTGCCCTTTCGGGATTTACTGCCCTTTCGGGATTTGTTGCCCTTTCAGGATTTACTGCCCTTTCGGGAGTTATTGAGTAGAGAAGCACCGTTCTTCATCGTGTGTTGTTTTTCTTTGCCAGAGGATCGAGAAGCCAAGACATACAAAAACCCAAGCACATAGTAACAGAGCTGCATACAAGGACTACAACAGAAGGTACTTAATTCGAATAGAAATTTTAAGCTTGAAGACAATAAAAGCGCCAAGACTTCCTTCACACTGCGTGAAGGGGCCAAAACAGCCCCAAACACCACAAATTTGTCAAGGCCCGAGGGTCGGGGGGTAATGAGCGCAGAGACATCAACCTCTAGCACCGAGTTATCTAACCACCCAAGGGCAGTGAGTTTCCTGGGCATTTTAATGCAAAAAAATACAGATAGATAAGGGGTTATATTGCTAGACCTGATCAACGGAGACAAAACCCCAATTGGGGAGATGGTAGAGGAACGCTCCACCCGAACAGCACAATAGAAGCCGAGCCTAAACCACAACAACGATGCGCAACCACCGGACATACGCCACCAAAGATGAACAGGAGCACCGTTGCAACTAGGGCAGAACCGAACAACACACCACTCGGAATTGGTAGGCCAACGCCACCGGAGAAGGAGAACCTTCTTCCTCTTTCTGAAGTCCCACCAGACAGGAGAAACTCCCTCCCCACCCATCTTCAATTCGCTTGAGATACCGCCTGAAGATCCCCGTACCCAAGGGCACTGTTTTTCCAATTTCACCAGGAAGCAAGAATTGAGGCCGAAATCGGCCAGATTTGGGACAATAATTTGAAGATTGCCCCCGAAACTGAACACAAATCCCTGACAACGGGAAAGAACAACCCTGTTTTGAAAACGGAATAGCCAGAAAACGCCAAGGCGAGGCGAATTCGGGGACGGGCTTGCCGGAGCAAGGGGTCGAAAGAAGGGTTTGAAGAAGGGAATTGGGGGCGCGTGTAATAGCGCGTTCTCCATCCCGGGAAAGGGTTTTTCGCTTTATATTCTTGCAAAGCAGAGCTGTGGAAGCAAAGTCAATTCTACTGCTTTTTTATTTATTTTTAATTTTAGCCTATGTGGTAGTCGAACCTGTATCTTTGTGCTCATGCACATTGCTCTATCATTTGAGCTAATAGGCTTGCAATTTGCTATACATAGAATTATAGCGTGGTACATCTCAGGATGCACCAACATGCATCACTAGATATAGTGGGAGAAGATAACATGGCAAAAAAAAAAAAAAAAAAAAACCAAGAAATTTGGACAGCTGCTGCAGTGATCACAAGGGATGAATATATTCATGACAGCAGAGCAAGAAGATATATAACACACAAAGGAAGGGGAAAAAATTTGTAGCAACAGAAAAGGATGTAAAAAAACTGATAGGTGTGGAGGATACTAATAGCATGAAAGAAATTAATACACAAAGAAAAACCCAGAGTATGTCATGAAGCAAAAGAACAATAACAATATAGAAGAGGAAGGGTTGAAGGGTCAGTGGATTCCCGCAAGTGAAAATGACCTAGTGCAATCCCGTCTATCCGTTACTACTACATGGTAACACATAAATTGATATACATTTAAGTATATTGACGTACTGCAGCAATTTATGCTATAATGTAATCCTAAGTTTGTAATATGTTCATGTATAAAGTCTAGGGCGACAAGCTCGAATTGTAAGATTTGTAGAGAGACCTTTTGTATAAGGTCAAGCAGGTTCCAAGTCATGTCCTAGGCAAAGCAATTACCAATTCATGGGACCCCAAGTCAATCTTAGTTAGGACTCATGGTGCTCAGCTTAGCCTCTGACGACTTAGCTCTTGTCGGAGGCACTTGTTGTGAAAGCACAAGGGAAAGCTTCTGGTTTTAATGGGTCGTCCCAATTGCGATTCCTCTAGTTAAAATTGGAGAATTGCGATACTGCATCATATTGTAAGATCATGAGATTGATTGGAATTTGGCAATGATAGGAAACACTTGAGATTTAAAGTGCAAAGGTAAAACCCATAAGAAATGCGTATAATCATCCAGAAACAAAAGGTAATACTTATGACCCTCCTTGCTAGACGCACAAGAGATGTCCAAATATCACTATGAATAATGTCAAAAGGTGAAAAAGTAGTGTTTGAAGACCATTGAAAAGGAAGTCTCGCATGCTTGCCTAACTGACAAGAAGAACATAAACTAGAGCGAGACTCTTTATTACATTGGACAAGACTCTTAGAACAAAGTAAATCTAAAACTACAGGACTAGGATGACCAAGGCGCGCATGCCAAAGATTGGATGATGATGCCGAGAGTGCGACTGGACTTGACGGGCTGGATGGTGAGGGCGACGAGACATGTTAGAGCTCCTCGGTGCTATCACATCTCAGGCGAGTAACCCCCGTAGTAAGATCCTTCACAGAGAAACCAAACAGATCAAACACAAGAGAAACATTATTGTTAGTGGTGAACCGACGGACAGAGATAAGGTTTTTGACGAGTTTGGGGGCAACAAGGACGTTGTTAAGGTGTAAGGGGTTGGTTGGGGTTGGTAATGTGGTATGGCCAATGCTCGAAGTAGCAAGACGACCACCGTTGCCGACGATAATAGAACGAGTCTCCTCCAGGATCAATTGGGACCGGGTCTTTTCGAATGTAGGGAGAGGTTCCGTCTGCTGGATATGAGTAGCAGCAACGTTTTATTCAGAAGGGAGATCCGAGAGTACCTGGAGGACGAGGCGGGTGGCGCTGGGTTTTGAGTCGACGGCGTCTAGTTGATCAGTCAGGGTCTTGATTTGCTGACAGTAGGCGGATATTGATGGAAAAGAAGAAAGCTTGCAACTTGAAAATTCGTGCTCTAGATAGACAACACGGGTGGACTTGTTGTCTTGAAAGAGATTCTGAAGTTTCTTCCAGGCATCCAAGGCGGTGTCTTTGGGGTTGCGGATGGTGGTCAATAGATCTTTTGAGATGGTGTTGAAGACCCATTGAAGGACAATGGTGTCAAGTTGAGTGAAGAGATCGTCGTCTTCACTTTCAGGGCGGTTGACGGAGGAGTCAATATGGTGGAGGACTTTATGAGCCTTAACATGGGTCGTGAAGAGGTGCGACCACATGGTGTAGGTATTGGATTCATGATCTAGAATGATAGGGATGCAATTTTTGATATTAGAGATCGTGAGGGCAGAGTGGAAGGGCGGTTTGTTGGTGGCAGGGGGAGGGTCGGCCATTGGGACAGTAGAGAGAGAGGGGCGAGAGAGGGAGAGGGGGCTTTCGGCGGCAAAGGGTGACCGAGGGGGGGGGGGGGGGGGGGGGGGGGGAGAGGGGCGGCGTCGACGGGAAGGTGGCGGCAAGGGGGAGGTGGCGGCTAGGGTTTTTAGAACAAGGAGAAAAAGAAAATTAGGGTATTTGGATCTTAGGTTGTGATACCATGTAAGATCATGAGATTGATTGTAATGTCCTCCTTGAGGGTTTCCATTCATTGATAAATATATATATATGTTACAAAGGTATTGGGCTTTAACGGACTTTTGACCCACTATACATGAGGAGACCTATGTAATCTATCACATATAAGCATCATCCAGCCCATCGTTGAAGTCTAGTTGCTTTGTTACCATAGATGCCCTACGTACCTCTTACTCCTCCTATATATAAGCTCATAATATTCACTCTTGTAAGGGTGAGGGAGAATGATTACACAAAAACCCTAGGCTGAGAAGAAACTCGAAGGCTCCTCTATTCTTCAATGGAGGCTCGATTCTTAGTCCTTTGAACTTCATTTGAAAAGCTGTACGTGAAGGGAGGCTCCAACCCTTCAAACTTCTCCGAACCTTTCTCTCTTGTAATCTTTTGCCTTGTTTGCTCAGGCCTTGATTGATGTTTATCGTCCCAAAATCCGAGCTTGTAAACAAACCTTTGTATCATTTATTCACGCTAGTAGATTTTTCGGGATCGGATCTCCCTTCATGAGACCCTGTAGAGTAGAAAAACCGAACCGTGCGCACTAACAACTCCCGTGCTCCCTTTCTTCTTCCTTTTAAATCGACCCGAACTATTGCGAGTTGTTTTCGGTTTTACAATTTGTATGTGAAAGTGCAAGTAAAATGAGATTGTTACTGCACCGGCCAATACGTTAATATGTAAAATTGTATCAATCAATATGTGAAAATGCACCAAAAACACACCATCTTATATGTGAAAGTTAATTGTCTTCACCGACTCATCTTGTTTCAGTGGAGTCCTCTCTCTCAATTTACATTTAGATTTTTTTTTATTAAATAAGAATTCGAGATCAGACATATATGAATCTCGATATGACCGACAAATTGGCAGACGGACGAACGTCAAAACATACCAGCGAAACTGAAAAGGTATAATTCAACAAGCGAAAATGCACTCTATATATTGTTGTTCTTATATATCTTTATGCTTGTTCGTGAAATGCTTTAATTTGATGTTCTTCTGAACTGTTGTTGCACAATGGACTTATATATCACCGTTATTATTATTTATATACTTCGCATTAACGAACACGTACTTTATCATCATGCACGGTAAAAAAAAAAACTCTTTATTTATACGTACTAACTATATTTATATATGACATGCGTACATATATCTAATGCAACAGGGATTCACTCCTAGTACGTTAGGTGAAGTGAGTGAAAATATAGTTTGTTGCAATTTATTAACTAACAAACTTATATATATTATTATAATATATTGGCTTCAAAACTAGATAGGTAGCACGTAATAGACTTATGCGCGTACACCTCTTCCACCACCATATCCACTTCCATATCCTGAGCCATATCCATAACCACTTCCTGAACCAGACCCGCCGCCGCCGCCACCTCCTCCGGATCCATACCTACCACTTCCGTATCCTGATCCAGAACCGTAACCACTTCCGTAGCCTGATCCATACCCACCTTGTCCACCTCCACCTCCACCTCCGCCACCTCCCCCACCACCTCCTCCAGCTCCTCCGTAACCCCGACCACTGCCGTAGCCGTATCCTGATCCATAACCACTTCCATATCCGGAGCCATATCGCCCACCTCCACCGCCTCCACCTCCTCCGCCTCCTCCTCCACCACCAGTTCCGTATCCACGACCACTTCCATATCCAGACCCGTATCCATATCCACTACCATAACCAGAACCCCCATGTCCACCACCACCCCCTCCTCCTCCACCACCGCCCCCTCCTCCACCGCCACCTAGACCACTTCCACTTCCACCTCCATGCCCATACCCGGATCCATACCCTCCACTCCCACCACCACCACCTCCTCCTCCACCTCCACCACCTCCACCTCCACTACCATACCCCGTTCTGCCACCATATCCTGACCCATACCCCGAACCATGGCCATAGCCACCTCTCCCACCTCCTCCTCCTCCACCTCCACCACCCCCTCCACCACCGCTACCATAATCATCGAAACTTAATGGCAATCTAGCTGCAACGCAGAGCTCCAAAAGGAGCAATGCCGACAATGCAAACCCTATAATCTTAGGGTGTTTTGCCATTTTTTGTTTTGTTTGTAAGGAACCAAAAAGCAATGTAGAAATTGATCATAAGCTGTGTGATGTATGTGGAGAACGTCGAGACGACGACCTCTTTATATAGGAGAGTACCTGTGGATCGATCAAGTTACTCTCCTTTTGAATATGCATGCAATTTAATTTGTTTGATAATAAACTATATATATATAGGAGTACTTTTTAACACTTCAAAACCTTGGTGCCCTACCTAATAGGAATCAAATTAATTACATGGATTTGGAGTGTAATTGTCAATTCCATTCAGCATATACGCACATAGATTGAAATATTTCACCATGAGCTATTAATCTTCGATGGATCTGTTGAACATTTTGTGTAACAACCCTATAAAGTTGTGTAACAACTACATGACTACCTACTAATTGGAAAAAATGGACTGGTATTCAATTTAATCTCAAGATAAAGGGGATATAATGTATGCTAATTTTTATAGTGACTGGTGTCTATATATGGTCAATATCGTTGACCCTAACAAAGCAAATCTGATTATAGTACCTAGTAAGTCTTGCAATTACATATGGTAAGAGCATATCCATGACTCATATGATATCGAAAAACGGTTTTTCTATCCTATGCCATTAGGGCATATGATAAGACCCTAAATTAGAAAAGATTCCATACTAAAAAAATAAGCGACTTTAGGAATCTAATTAAAAAAAGGTAAACTAATTAAAATTTAAAAAATATTTTCAAATTAGTGCTATTATCAGGTTATAAGATAGAAAAATCGATAGAAAAGAAAGAGATTTTTGTAACTCTATGGGCTTCAGACAAGATTGAGAAAGGGATATTGTCAAGATAAGTTCACCTAAATTACACACATTCCTTTTCATTTTTTTCAAACAATTGCACAAAGTCATTTCCAACAAAAATCGATCCCCAACCCATCCTCCATGGAACGTCACCATTTCACGCTACCAAGAACATCTCGTGTGCTTTCAATGAGCAACCAAGAGCAGCAATATTTTGGAGTTTTGAGGTCCATTTGAGAGAGAGTTCTATAAATATATCAACTTTAAGGTAAGAAATTTCATTATAATTTGTTTTTGACAAGCTTTTGGAGACGAAATTGTGTGTTTTAGGGTTTGAAATTGGAATTAAAATTGATGAAATTGATTGTTTTTTTGTGTCTTTTGTTTGATTGTCCTTGAGTTGAGTATTGTTTGCGTTGAATTATGAGTAAAAATTGGAACGAAAAAGAAAGAAATTGGTTGTTTTGTTTGCAATTTGGGTGCGATTTCTAATGTCGTTTCTGGTATAAATCTCGTGAATTGCTGTCTGCGTCGAGTAGGCTCAATTGCTGTCACCGAGCTGATGATGGAAGCTCAATTGCTGTCACCGAGCTGATGATGGAAGCTCAATTGCTATCACCGAGCTGATGATGGAGGCTCGACTTCTTTCACCGATCGAGGCTTTGATGAAGGCTCGTCTAAACCTGCCGAGCTTCTTCTTTCGACGGTTTTTTCGATCGAAGACCAAAAGTCGACATTCGACAATCATGTAAAGCGAGCGATATACCAATTCGTGCGTCGATCAATAGATATTTTGATTAATTTCATCGATTTTAGGCCGTTTTCGATCAAAACAATTCGTTCGAGAGATTTTGGTTTCGATACGAGAAAAGAGAGTTTTGAGCCTTTTTGCAATGTGTTCGGAAAAAATGAAAAGGACATGCATGCAATTTACTTGATATTATCTTGTCAATAGCCATTCGGACATCTTGCCTCTAGCCTCACTCTAGAAGATTGAGAAATTTAGAGAAAATTAAATCCTAAAGTTTTTGGGTTATTGTGTTTTCTAATTAAAACTTGAGGTTGTATACGTTGACAAGATAATCAAATGTGACAAGATATTTTCATCAAATTACGTACAACTAAGTCTTCTTGCACTTTGAAAAATAATATATATATTTTTTCTCTTTCTTGGCAGCCTCCTTCCTCGCCGGCTCGCCCCCTTTGATATGTTAATGTTACATACATTCCTTGATTCATAACCGAAGCTTTTGATATGTTACGTTCCTTGATTCACCATTAAGCTCTTGTCACTCCATGACCCCCCTCTTGCTCTATCTCATCCTGGCTCTGTGCTTCCACTGTAGCAATTGGGGGGGGGGGGGGGGGGGGGGGGGTGCATTCTTGGTCGCGAAGATATCACTACATGTTGGGATGGAGATTGGAGAGGGAGAGGATTTTGGTAGGTATAGAGATTGATGGGGAATGCAGAATTAACAACAGAATTAGGATTTAGATTGATGGTGGGAGCGCTAATGGATGAGGATTCAAAGAGCAGAGGTACGTTGTTTAATTTGGATTGGATGTGAGGGTTTTGACATCCATGGTCGTTATTAAGAACCCTGAAAACATCTAAAATCACAACCCACCATAAATCAATAACGAATTGTTGAATTTTGTTAGGATTTTATTTATTTTAATTGTTGAAGGATAAGTCGAGTCTTGTTCGGAGCGATAGGTCGGGTGTAAGTCGGGATTTGGGAATCTGGATTTAGGTGGATTGAGTCGGGTCAGATTTTGCCAGCTGTAATCATCGTAGATGTTTCCCAGCATTTGTATCTTTATACTATTATACAGTTTCTAATTAATTGGTTCAGTTAATTACAACATTTGATTCAACTGGTTCAGTTCAAACTTATTCAACTAACCTTTAAGGACAATTTATATTCCTTTGGAGCAAGGAATTGTACGTCCTAAAAGTACGACGATCAATATATGGCCTTTAATGGCAATATCAATCTTTTGGCCACACTATGATCACTCAATATTAATTCTAATTGTGAATTATATTATATCTATTTGTATAAGTATATAGATAGGCCGACAAATATGACATACGTGTGGATACAAATATTAGTGAACATATATAGACGACATAGCTTGTTGCAACTTAGTAAGAGATACACTTTATTGATCTTATTATTATTAACTTGAGAACTAGCTAGACTTAAGGGCTTCCACCTCTTCCACCACCATACCCACTTCCGTATCCTGACCCATATCCGTAACCACTTCCTGAACCAGAGTACCCCCCACTGCCGCCACCGCCACCGCCACCGCCACCACCACCTCCTCCAGCGCCATATCGACCACTTCCGTATCCTGATCCAGAGCCGTAACCACTTCCGTAGCCAGAACCATAACCACCTTGTCCACCTCCACCGCCTCCTCCCCCTCCGCCACCACCCCTTCCGAATCCATCAGCACCACGACCACTTCCATATCCGGACCCCGAACCATATCCACTACCATAGCCCGACCCACCTCGACCACCTCCGCCACCTCCACCGGATCCTCCACCACCACCCATACCTCCACCTACACCACTTCCACCTCCTTTCCCGTAACCGTAACCGGACCCATAGCCAGAGCCATACCCTCCACGTCCACCACCACCACCTCCTCCTCCACCTTCACCGCCCCCACCTCCGTAACTTAATGGCAGTCTGGCTGCAACGCAAAGCTCCAGGAGGAGCAATGCGGACATTGCAAAACCTATGATCTTAAGGTGTTTGGCCATTTGTGTAGTCAAACAGAGTTGTTAAGTTGTGATGTATATTGATTCGATATGAATTAGGCCTTTATATAGGGATGTATCCGTGGATCGATCAAAGGTTTTCTTCTTTTGAATTGGTTGATTAGTGATTACTATGGGTACTGTTTTTTTCCCTTCAAAAACTTGGTTCCTTAATACTCCACCTATGGGTTCCTTTTTTTTTTTTTGGAGAAAGACTTCGAAATTCAGACGGACAATAAAAGTAATTAGCAAGGAAACCAATTAATTAATGAAGTTTTTTTAATGTACGTATAACGTATATATGTATATTGTATAATGTATATGCCACCCATTAAATAATTTAAAAATGGAAAGATTATCCATAAAAAAAAGTTTTTTTTTTAGTCTATACAATAAAATCATTAAAACTAGAGTATTAAATTTTTTGTTAATAATAAAATAAATTACCCCTTTAAAATATGATTTTTAAAATAAAATTTTATAAATATATAAAATAGATGTTAGTAATATAAATATAATTTTTATTTTTATTTATAAATAAGATAAATTTTAAAATATTTTTGTAATGTATGGAGGGGTATTTTTTTTTGGCAATATGGAGGGGTATTTGTGGAGTAGGGGATCCTTGTTGGTATTTCTTGACCATTGGATAACTATTGTGACTGCTTGATTTTGAAAAAAAGCTCAGCTGCAAATATACATTACTTTTAAAAAATTTCCAATTCTACCTAAAAATATTATAAAAGTACCTAAAAAAATTATAAAAATGTCCGAAAAGTAAAAAATAGATTTTTGTTGAAAAAGAAAAGTTAGTTTAATTTAGTAATATCAAATGATATTAAATTAATTTTAAATTGATAAAAAAAAATAAAAAAAGGAAAAATGAATACTTTAATAGAGGAGACCAAGCGAAAAATATCACGACTGTCTTTGTTTAGATATTCGACCAATATTTGATTGTATAATTCAATACAAAAAGTGGCAAAAAAAACTTCATCAAGTACGTAGATATCAAGAGAATTAGAGCGTGGCTTGTTTGGAAAAACCCATCCAATCTCAGAGAGAGAGGAGCTGAACTTTTGCTATTACCTTTAGCCCCCTATATAAGGTAGCAAGTATGCCTTCGATATTCGACTACTCAACATGACAGGGAGTGAGATGATTTTGGGAGCTGATTTGCTTGCTAAATTCAACCCTGTGTTGTTCGATTTTCTTGCAGTACAGATATCATTCCTCAGGAATGGTAGGAAAGTGGTGATTAAAGGCATTCGGGATGATCTTGAGCCACCTGAAGCCAGTATTCGTATGCTGTCAGGGAAAATGTTGAGCAAGTTGATCAGTTCTGAGCCTCAAGTGTGGGTTGTAGAAGTTTCCCGAGCTTACAAGGTATTCTCCACCACTGCAGTCAGTGGTGGACCTAGGGGGTCACATGACATGCTCCTCATCCAACAAATTACCTAGGTGTATTATCCTCCTCGATAGCTTCGTTTTGATATATAATACGCTCTAATCCGACATCTGAGTAAAAAGTTATGAATGTTTGAAAATTACAGCAGTATTAATCACTTTAGTTTTATTTCAATATACTTTAATATTTTACTTAAATTGACATTCACATATTATAATTCATCTCGAGAGCTTCGAAACCATAGGTTATATTACTTATTTTGAGAATATGGTCAGAAGTTACGCAAGTTAAATTTTTTTTATATCTAGTTATACATTATTACATGTTAATAATGCAATATTTATTTATTGCGTTTCATATCTTCATTTTTCGTTTTTTATCCTTATTTTCGTATTATATATTTGTAGTATTTTCGAAACCATAGGTTGACACTAGTTTGCACTATCGATCACATTGTATTTTTCGATTTTTTTTCTCGATCTTATTGTCGACTACTATGGTGACCCCCCGTTCAAAACTTTCTAGGTCCGCCCCTGACTGCAGTGTGTTACTCTAGCATTGAGGGTGTGTTGAGTAATTTTCCTGATGTGTTTGCTGAACCTAAGAGTCTCCCTCCAGTTAGGGGCCATGAGCATTCAATCACCTTGCAAGAAGGTACACCACCTCTTGCCAGTAGGCCATACAGATATGCTCACTTTCAAAAACAAGAAATAGAAAAAACAAATTGCTGAAATGTTGAAGACATGTGTTGTTAAACCAAGCCACAATCCTTTTGCTTCACATGTTTTGTTGTTCAAGAAAAAAGATGGAAGTTGGAGGATATGATGTGTATTGATTACAGGAAACTCAATGTGGCAACTGTGAAGGATAAGTTTCCCATTCCTCACATTGAAGATCTCTTGGATGAACTAAGAGGTGCTTCAGTTTTCTCCAAACTGGATCTGAGATCAGGCTACCATCAGGTGATGATGGTGCAAAGTGATATAGAGAAAACAGCTTTCAAGACTCATCATGACCATTATGAGTTCTTGGTAATGCCCTTTGGTTCGACAAATGCCCCAACAATCTTTCAAAGCTTAATGAACTCAATTTTCAATGAGTTTTTGAGGAAATTTGTTCTGGTTTTTTCCGATGATATTTTGGTGCATAGTAGCTTTGTGGAGTAGCATGTACAACACCTAGAAATTGTACTGAATACCTTGAGACTACACAAGTTGTTTGCAAAGAAATCAAAGTGTGATTTTGGTTGATCTCAAGTGGAATACTTGGGCACATCATCTATGGGGAAGGAGTAGCAACTGATCCCAAGAAGATTGAAGCCATTGTGGAGTGGCCAGTGCCAACATCCTTAAAGTCCTTGAGAGGGTTTTTGGGATTATTAGGGTACTACATGCGTTTTATTAAAGGCTATGGAGCTATAGCAAAACCCCTCACTGATCTTCTACAAAAAAGATGCATTTGTGTGGTCTGAGATTGCAAGTAGAGCCTTCTTCCAATTGAAGACTTTTTTTAAAAGACCTCCAGTATTAAGAATGCCAGATTTCTCAAAGCAAATTGTAGTGGAGACGGATGCTTGTGATAATGGTATTGGTGCTGTGCTCTTATAAGAGGATAGACCTTTAGCATTCTTTAGGGTTGGCATGGTACGGTAACCACCCAAAAATGGTGATTACCACGTACCAACCACAAACCGGTGGTACGCAAATTTTCATACCACGTACCAACCACAAGTCGTGGTTACCGCATATGTGGTAACCACGACTTGTGGTTACCATCGGTACATTACCATGGTTACCAAGCTGTAATTCTGTTTGTATTTTTTTTAAACCCCTTGGCTACCTTTCGGTACTCATCAAAGTTATCGAACGAAAAAAATATAGTTACCAAAAATAATATGGTTGTCATCTATTAAAAGTTCAAATAAATCAAGTTCACAACCTAAAGTATAAACCAATCAAGTTCAAAGTCTTAAAAAAAACCAAGTTCAATTGTTCAAACATTCAAAATGTTCCTATTGTTTCTAGTAGAAAAAGTAGAAAGGACCAACTTAGGTCAAAATCAAAACACAAAATATAAATTTAAAACTTAAAGATAATAACAATAAAATATTAAATAAAAAAATTAATATATATACTTGGTAACCATGGTAACCATGGTATTCAGATTTCATTACCATTACCGTACCATCTTCATGTGGTTACCACCAAGATGGCTACCACCACGTTGGTTACCACAAGCGTGGTTACCAACATAGTCGGTTTGTGGTTGGTACGTGGTTGGTATGGTAATTTTCGTACCATTTGCCAGCCCTAGCATTCTTGAGTCAAGCTCTCCATGGGAAATCATTACTGTTGTCTACATATGAAAAGGAGTTGCTTGCTATCTTACTGAATGTGGAGAATGGATCGGAGGCATTATCTTGAGCCTCAATTGTTTGTCATTAGAACTGATCTCCAACCATTGAAGCATCTTCTGGATCAGATACTAACAACTCACTTATAAAGAAAGGCTATGAGGAGATTGCTGGGATTGAGCTATTGTATTGCATATAAAAAAGGGTCAGAAAACAAGGTTGCAGACGCTCTCTCTAGGCGTGAAGAAGGGATAACAAGCCAATGTTTTGTTGTATCAGTGATCCAACCTACCTGGATTACTGAGGTTATTGACAGCTACGTGGAGGACCACCAAATACAACAGTTGACGGTGGATGCAGTTACTGATGCTAGTGGGAAATACAGTGTAAGCAAGAGTATTTTAAAGGTGGACCACAAGGTGTATATTGGTGCATCCATTGATTTGAAGCTCAAATTGCTAAAAGCTTTACATGAGGAGCCAATTAGGGGGAATTCTGGAGTGCAAGGCACAAATCAAAGCCTCAAGAGTCTTTTTTTTTGCCGGACCTCAAGAAGGATGTCATGGATTATGTGTTGTCTTGTGAGATTTGTCAGAAGAGCAAGTCTGACAGTGTGGCATCTCCTGGTCTCCTTCAACCATTGACTATCCCCAATACCCCATGGTTTCATATCTCCATGGACTTTATTGAGGCTTTACCTAGGAGCCAAGGGAGAGATTCTATTTTAGTTGTGGTGGATAGATTAACCAAATATGCACATTTTGTGGGGCTATGTCATCCATTTTCTCCAGCAAAAATAGCTTCTGTTTCCATGGAGAATATCTATAAACTCCATGGTCTGCCTGAGAGCATTGTTCTAAATAGGGATAAGATTTTCTTGAGCACTTTTTGGCAGCATCTATTCAAAGGCTTGGGCACTGCTTTGCATATGAGCAATGCCTATCACCCTCAATCGGATGGTCAAACAGAGAGGGTAAATAGGTGTCTTGAGACGTTTTTGAGGTGTATGTGCTCATATCATCCAAGACAGTGGTACATGTGGTTATTTTTGGTTGAATTTTGGTACAACACCAACTACCATTCGTCTCTCTAGGTGACTCCCTACCAGGCCTTATATGGTCATCCACCTCCAGTGTTGGGAGTAAATATGTTCATTGACAAACATATGGATACTTCCTTGTGGTTTCAGCAACGTCAATTCATGCTCCATCACATCAAATTCCAGTTGCAACAAGCTCACGCTCGCATGAAGTTGTTTGTTGATCAGCATCACTCAGACAGGGAATTTCAAGTAGGTGATTGAGTGTATTTTTAATACTATTTGAATACATGAATACTTGTTAAAAAGTAATTCAACTTCCGCAAATACTTATTTAAATATTATTGTCCGTTCATCATTTTCAACACTATTTTAATTACAAAAGATTATTGCATACTCCCTCCATTTCAAAATAGATGTGACACATTTTTTTTATGGAAAAAAACTCTATAAAATATTATTTTTTAATTAATTTTTTATATATAATTTGATACTTATTAGACCTGTCAAAACACGGCCCAACCCAATCAACCTGACCTGAACGCTCGGAAAATTTTGGGTCAAGATCTGGAAATTTTGACATGGATTTTTTTTTCCGTCCCGAACCCGAAAATCCGGTCATTTTCGGGTCATCTGGGTTTAGACCCGGTGACCCGATTGATCCGGTAATTTTGACCCGATTGATTTATAATTATATATGATTAAATATTTTTACGTAGGTTCCAATTTATTACAATTTATAATTACAATCACTTTATCTTTCATTTTCAAATCAACTTTTATATTTATTTGTATTGTGTAATACACTAATACTCCTTCCGATCGATAGTGTTTGATTTTTTATTTTTCATCAGATTTTTTAAGAAGATAAAAACTCTAAAAAAAAATTAAAACAATATTATGCTTATTACTAATTGCATGAAATTATTTTTTTTAAAATTATTTGAAAATTTGAAAATTTGTATATTTTGAAATTTTATTAAAAAATACGAGAAATAATAAAAATAAAATATTTTAGGTAAGATTTTATATATTTCCGTTTACATTTTTTGGGATTTCGGTTTTTTTGATAAAGTTTGACCTGATTCAGAATAGTTGAGAATGATCTATATCTATATAAACTCTTAATTTAGAAGATTTTAGGATGACATGTCAATCTTAGAGGCATTTTAGGAGTCTTAAACAATCTTTTTTTAATTTTCTTTAATTCTCATTTGTTTCATTTTTTTCTTTTAATTCTCTTTTTTCTTTAATTTTACTAAATATCTATATCGATATAAACTCTTAATCTAGAAGAGTTTAGGATGACATGTCAATCTTAGAGGTATTTTAGGAGTCTTATCCAATCATTTTTTTTATTTTCTTTAATTCTCCTTTTTTCTTCTTTTTCTTTTAATTCTCTTTTTTCTTCAATTTTACTAACCATTGGGCTTAATTCAAAACATTGAATTCAATCTAATATAACTATTGGGCTTAACTCAAATTTATTTACTAACTATTGGGCTTAATTCATAACATTGAATATAGATATTGATTATGACACATCACATTTAAACAATGTTATAATGATATTGATATTATTTTTACTGAGTAATTTAAAATATCTACATTTATGTATTATACTTTACATAAGATTTAAAAATAATAATTTTCTGAGATAATTATAAGATACATTTGTTATAAAGTTTTTTTTATGATTTTTATCTTAACATTTATTAATATTTTATAATATTGATATATATAATATTTTAGTTTTAAAAAAATGCGTCATGGCACGGGGATCGTCCTAGTTACTAATTAATTTTCAATGCATTAACTTAACCTGGGAATTAAAACAACATAAAAAAATGGATAAAATAATTAAAATTTGAAAATCTTATAAAATCTAATCTCAAGTATATATCTTAGAAAAGGGTAACAACTCCTTGAAAAATAATTGAGAAAGATATCATATTATTGTGATTGATCTTTTTTCCTATATATTATATATATACAGAATTTCTTAAGAATCAAGTTAGTGATATTTTACCAACCTAATTGTAAAAAAATGAAAACAAAATCTAAAAGAGAAATATATATATATATATATATATATATATATATATATATATATATATATATATATATATATTCTCAAAAATAATATTAAAGTATTTTTTAAAGTATTTGAATACATAAATACTTGTTAAAAATAATTCAATTTCCGAAAATACTTATATTTACTGTAATCTCCAAAAATATTTTATGCTGGGGTTTGTTAATTAAAATTTGAAAATCTAATTTGAAAATATAATCTTAAGGATATATGTTAGGAAAATGGTAACAACTTCTTCAAAAATAATTGAAAAGCTGGATATCATATTATTGAACGTCTTAGATCTTTTTTCCTAATTATAGATTTTTTTAAAGAATAAATGCAGTAATATATTACCAATTAAACTAATTGTAGAAAAATGAAAACAAAATCTAAAACAAAGAAATATATTCTCAAAAATAAATTTAAAGTATTATTTAATACACTATTTGAATACATAAATACTTTTTTGAAAATAATTAAACTTCCGTGAATAGTTATTGAAATAAATAAATTAATTAGTGAAAATATTTGCAATTAATAAATTAATATTCTTTAAGAAATTAAAAAGAAAAGGATTTATAATAGAATTAATAATATATTACAATTTTAATAGTCAAATTAACGGAAGATATAGTATATCTTAATTAGATAGATACTATTATATATTACTGTCCAAAAATAAAAATATATTTATCCTATGTTAATTTGTTAATTAAGTGTAACTTAGGTAAGAAGTCAAGTTAGAAGAGTCCGACCTATAAATTAATAATAGGGAGTACAAAATTTAAAAAGCATCAAAATCTAAGCATCAAAAAACCTAATTAAGCTAATAGATCGATCGGTAGAGATAATGGATTACGATGAGCTCATGTTCCACCCCAACGCCCTTTACATTGCCGATTATGAAAAGTGGTGGCGCGAAACGGAGTCCCCGATAGAGCCTCTTTGGGATGCCCCAGCCATTAATGGCTATGCCTATGCCGATGAGGGTTCGAAGTTGTTGACGATGGAAGAAGACACTACTGACGTCTTCAACAAGCAACCTTATGATGATTCCGATCATGCAACATATATGAAGCAATTAGACCTCGCCTTCACCTTCGACTTTACCACCGATCAGTTCCAAGAAAAGCCTCATGCAGCCGCTCCTTGTGTCGTCGACGTCGATGTCGACACAGCCCAGATACCAGCACCGATGTCAGTGGTCGACAGTACTCAAGTCGACGACGAGTTGATCATATTGTTGGATGATCATCTGTTCGACTTCCAAGAAACGGCCGCTCCTTGCGTCTTTGACACTTTAATAGAGCCGTACTGTGTCGACAACGCCCAGAAGATGCAAGAACCGACGACAGTGGTCAACAGTTTTCATCATCATGTTCCCGCCCCCGGTGAGACGACATTAATGTTGCGGGCTGATCAGGCCGCCACCTTGTCCGCAAAGGTCCCTAAGCCTTCGGCGGCGGAGTTTCAGCAGTCATGCCAGACTATGCCGGTGGGCAATGGTGACCAGAAGAGAAAGAGGAATCCTTGGACTATTGAAGAGCACAAGTAAGTACAGTGTTTCCATCAACTAATCCTATATCACAGCTTGATTTAGGTTTAATTAATTAATTAGGGTTTTCACTATACCTTTTACATTGAGCTAGGTGTAATTAGGGTTTGTATATTAATTAACTAATTAATTTAAATTTCTGCAATTTAAGGTTTAATTAGGGTTTAATTCGAGATCATATATAACACGTACAAGTACTTACACAAGGCAGTTTAATTAAGTTAGAATTGAATTAGGGTTTATATGTTAATTACATACTTTATATTTACGTGTGTTTAATTTGTGATGGATTTATAGGCTTTTTCTGATGGGGATGAAGATATATGGAGAAGGAGAATGGAAAAGTATTGCAAGAGACTTTGTGACAACAAGAACGCATATCCAAATTGCGAGCCATGCTCAGAAGTACTATAAACGCCGCGAAGCGAATGAATCCTCCTACACCAACACAAACACCACCAGCAGAAAGAAGAGGAGAAGCATCCATGACCTAACAATTGATTGATCATCACAGTTTATATTTTTGAAACTAAACACAGTTTCTGTATTGTCCATTAACGTAACATTGTTCTCTTATTACGGTTTTAATATATCTATGAATATATAGATCTGATTGGATCAATTTGTATATATTGAGCTTATAGTATATTTATAATTCCTGCACTTAATTTATATTTTTCCAATTTCGCCACAATTTTGGGAAACAATTAACTTAATTAATCGCTTTATTTAATTACTATATATGATAATTATATGATTTAATTAGCCTCATCCCCAAATAAATTGAAATTGAAAAAAAAATGCAAAACAAACGAAACTCCAAAGTGTAATTAGTATAGGGGAATCAACTTACATGCTAAACGTTACAATGTAAATCTATCAAAACATGACCCGACCTGAATATATGTCCATAAAATTTTTGGGTTTTGATTCGATATTTTAGACACAGGACCTTAAAACGACCCAAATTCGAATAACTTTGGGAATTTAGGGTCAAGACCCGAAGACCTGTTAAAGTCGATCAACCTAGTGATCGGCAGTATCATGTACGATGCTACACATGCACCATGTAGACCCCATATAAATTTTTGTTTATTAATGCTTCTTATAAGTTAAATAACCTATATGTTTTATAATTGTTTTATAGTATGTTTGAAGCACTAATTATTTGTATAAATATAATATTTTTATGCTTGAAATATTTATACAACAACAATAATATTATTATTACATTTATAAAATTTATTATAATATTATAAATATTTAGTTTAATTTGACTTATTGATATTATATTTTAATTTTAATAATATTTTTATATTCGTGAAAAGTCTTTTAAAAGTTTGAGTTTTTCATGAGTCATGACCCCAATGATTTGTAAACCAATTCACCTGTAACCTGAACCCGGCCCGATTGACACACTCAATAAGTTGCTTTCATCCCTAATCCACTAATTAATTTAATAGTTTACATGCTGAAGGAGTGAAGGGTAAGTTTTATGGGGTGATTTGCTAAATATACAAATATGAAGGCCAAATTAGCCAAATATACAAGATTTTGAAAAATTTGCAAAACTATACATCCTATTTCATACCTTTAGCGCGTGTCAAAAAAAAAAAAAAAAAAAGAGCTGCACGTGTGAACTGTGAAGATCAAAAGCCTCTCCCCATGGACCCCATGACTAATCCCTCCTCCCTCCTTTCTTTCTTAATTTACTTTTTCTTTTTTTCTTTTTCCCCCCACTTTATTTCTCATTTTCTTTGTTTTTTTTATTTCTTTTTAATTATTGCATGAATAAGATTTGTCATTAATTTATTTTTTAACCAATATATTATTTCTCATTTTCTTTGTTTTTTATTTCTTTTTATTTTTTATTCGCCCGTCAATGCTGACGCCGACGTCGGGAATGTTGACGTCAGCATTGCTAACCCCGTTTAAAGGAATGTTGACGCCAACTTTTTTTTCCCGCGCGCCGGTGCTGACGCCGACGTCGAGAATGTTGACGTCAGCAACACTACAAACTCCGACAACGCTGATGTGGAGGACGTCGACGATGCTAACAACTGGCATGTTGTCGATGTTGACGCCAACTATGCTGACGTCGGTGTCGGAGATGCTAACATCGGGGATGCCAACGATGCTGACACCGTTTGAGGGATGTTGACGCTGACGTCGAGAATGCTGACGCCGTCTATGAGGATGCTGACTCCGACGACAATGACGTCGAGAATGCTGCTGACGTCCTCTACGAGGATGCTGACGCCGACGGTGATGACATCGAAGATCAATATATTTGACGTATTAAGTCATTACCAATTAAAATAACGTTAAATTTGCCCCCCCTTCCCCCGTGTGCCCCCCTGTGCCCCCCGCGCCAGTTTTTTTTTTTCGCCTCTGTGCTGACGTCATCGTCGGAAATGCAGACACCGTTTACAAGGATGTTTTTCTTTTTCGCGCGCCAATGCTGACGCCGACGTCGGGAATGTTGACGTCAGCAATGCTGACACCGTTTACAAGGAATTTTTTTTTGTTTTTTTTTTCGCGCGTCAATGCTGACACCATTTACAAGTAAGTTTTTTTGTTCCACGCGTCAATGTTGACGCCGACGACGGGAATGTTGATATCAGCAATGCTGACGCCGTCTACAAGAATGCTGACGCCGACGACAATGACGTCGGGAATGCTGACGTCAGCATTGCTCACACCCTCTACGAGGATGCTGACGCCGACAATGATGACATCGAAGATTAATATATTTGACGTATTAAGTCATTAAAAATATAAAAGGGGGAGAACAAAGAGACAAAGGAGTGTTCAACATAAAAAAACGAATATTTTATTTTATTTTTGGTAGTGAGAAACAAAGAATAACGGTAAACAATTAAAACAAAGAATTTTTCGACGCCGACAATGCTGACCTCTTTCCTCATCCATTTCTTATATTGCAAAAACGATGTCAGCAAATATATACCTACACAAAAATATGCATGAAAACGATGTCAGCGCTAAAAAATACGTATAAAAACGATGTCAGCACTAAGAAATAAACCAAAATTTAAGGACTCAAGCATACATATATACTTACATATATAATATCAAATTAAAAACGATGTCAGCACTAAAAAATACGCATAGAAACCATGTCAGCACTAAAAAATAAACCAATTTGTAAGGACTCAAGCATACATATATAGATAGATGTATAATATCAAACTAAAAACGATGTCAGCACTAAAAAATAAGCATAAAAACGATGTTAGAACTAAAAAAAATACGTATAAAAACGAGGTCAGCACTAAAAAATATATATAAAAACGATGTCAGCATTAAAAAAACAAACCAATAACGAGGTTGGGCTTTTGCATTACTCATAATTTGCATTACTCACAAATCACCACTGCAAAGGAACCTATTGTTTGACCATTTATGACAAGCTCTTACAAACCTATTGTTTGACCATTTATATTTGTAATCCAGACAGTGGCTTTGGACATATACATGGGGTGTTGTTCAAACAAAGAAATTTCAGTTCAAAATCACACACTTTACCTGCAATAAACCATATCCAATTAGATCAATTAACCATATCCAAGTATGAATTATTGTTCGTACAGGAAATGAAATGGAAATGGGGGAATATTTTAAGAACAAGTTTAACTTTACCTGCAATAAATCCTGGAAGTTAAGACCACGCCCAAGATACTGCTTAGCTATGTGAACCACCATACAGAGGTTGGCATTGATCAACTTTTCTCGATAGTTGTAACCTACATGGAGTTGTGACTGCAAGACCCTAACACTTAACCCAGCAGAATGAGGCCATTCAACCAATGTTGGTTCACGGTCAAACTGATCCAACCTTCCTTGTTCGATATAGGAATTGAAGCACTGTCAGCAATGGAGGTCGGCAGCTCATGATGTACACTCAGCAGGTTCCAAAATCGATCTTTTCCGGCATCATCGGAAGCTTCAATATGCTGTCAGCAATGAAGATGCAGAGGCGGAAGGAGAGATGCATTCACCAAAACATAAACCGGAAGGAGAATCAACAAAACCAGGAGAGATGCATTCACACAGATTAACAAACAAAAATGCAGGAGAATAAAATCCAAATTGAGGATGTGAAGTACAAAAATGCAGGAGAGATGCATTCATATGAGTTACCTAGTTCAACTCATAATTTGAAGGACAAAAAAATAGATCAGAGAAATCAACAAATTGAGCATGTGAAGCATCCGAACACGACTTGGAGTAAACAAAATAAGAATCCGCAGTTATCAAAACAAGAATCAATCAACAAATCCGAACCTGTTTCCACCATTGTCGAATACCTCGCTTTTCAAAATGCAGACGAAGGCGCAAGAGCCGAAGCAAGTGAAGGTGCCATCGAAACCGATCCTGAAGATTTGCACAGAAAATTGCGGACATCAACATATCGGAACCTGCTGTTCGCTCTGTCCTCGATCTTCCTCGGCGACGCAAACGGCGTCGTACTGGCGCAATCGGACCATGAAATGGTGCCGACGTGCCAGTGGAAGACGTGGATCTAGTGTGCAGGCGTGGTGTATGGCGGCGATGGCGGCGTTCTTCGAAGGTGGCGGATCTTGTAGCTACTAGATTGTCGGAATCCATAAGGAGATGGAGAGCTCCGGCGAGGCTAGATCCAGAAGAACGAGGCGATGCAATCTCCGGCGATGCGAGGCAATCTCCGGAAGAACGAGGCCTCCAGAACGGGGAGGGAAGAACGAGGCGAGGCGAGAGAGAAGAAGAACGGAGAGGAGAGAACGCTGAGCGGCTAGGGTAAAATTAGGGTTGTATAGTTTGGTAATATTTACAAAAACGTGTATAGTTTGCTAATTGGGCCGAAAATTTGCGCCTTCGGCGCAAATTTTCTCTAGTTTTATTTGGTCGAATGCTGAAGGTTAAGTAATACGGAGTATATATAGGGGTTGGTTCCGGTGTACTCGATCAACTCTTAACGTGTATCATATACTCATAAATTATTTGTCTATTTGTTCATGATTATTCGTCTGTTTTCACATAATTATTCATCTGTAAAAAGAGTGTAAAAAATGTAAATTTTATTCTACCGAATAATCGGCCAATACCACTGAATAATTTCATTCCACCGAATAATCTCTCAATACCATCGAATAATTAGAAGTTACTTTTAATCTCATCCGTTGATCTTCTTAATTCAATTACCCAGATTTGGTCACATAATACACGTTAAAGGCCGGCTGAGTATATATACGATCTATCCTCTCTATATATATTGTAACCAAGGTTAGTCGTATTATATCCTTAATTACAATCTATACTACACCTAAAAGTAGAAGCACTCATGACCACCTCCTACGTGGCTTCACCAGAGTGCTCAAAAGTCAAATCCAGATGTCAACAGGAAGAACACTCTACTTCTCCATCCATACGTGGCACCTATGTGAAACTTATATGAAACCTATGCGGTAGCGTTTGGTTTACACCGTGGATTTCCACGTTCTCCACTTCTTCCTCCATAGTCTCAACCGCATTCTCAACCACCCAACACCTGTTTAATTTCCATCTTTATTGTTTTCGGATATGTATTATTTTGTGCCAGAGGAGATGTCAAAGGGGAGATTGATTGAAAGGTAAGGGGAAGAGATGGAAGAGAGACTAGAGAGAGATCGAGAGATACACAAAGGAGATAGGAAATTGGAATTGATTCATTGATAGATGCCGTTCAACACATTGAGATAGGTATTTATAATATCAAGCCCAAGTTTCTACAAATTACAACTATAACCCCTAATATTCTAATTCATAACAGAAACGTTCCTGGATATCGACCTAGTTATCGTATAACATGTAGATCGATAAGTGAGTCCACCCAGATAAGTCCATTCGAGATCGTGACTGGGAAACAACCCCAAATGCCCCCATCTCTTGTCGCATGACATAATCCATCGGCCTGCTAGGTTGCTGGATTTTCAGCACGCGTTCCAGCTCTTGCATAGAGAAGCCTTGCCATGGATACACTACTTCTTCCTGGTTTGCAAATAGCTAGTGAGCTATACGTTCAATGCTTTTGGACACTCCCCTTGCTCTTGTTCGTACTTCTAATTCGGCCTCCTCGTCCACTTCTGGTTGACTGTCTCCTACACCAAAGGTTTCTGAACTGCCATCGTGTTGACTTCCTACTGAATAGACTATAGGCTCTTGTATGCACATGAGATATCCATTGCATTCTTCTTTACTGAAGTGAGATAGAAACCGCGACTTTCTGGTTGTTGGCCGTGAACTTCTCCAATTCCTGATTCGGGAATTGGAAATTTGGCTACAAAGCGATACACTGAGATTGCCATCTAGAACTTATACCGAGTGGCCCTCTCGAATTAAAATGGCGTTGTAAACTGAGTGTAGGCGTACCACTGAGTGGTCGCGGACTTCTCCAATTTTACGGAGCAAGATCCAATTGAGAGAATTAGACCATTACTATTATCTCACGACTTGCTACTTACCAAGAGAAGGTTTAGAAATTAGCATGATATATTGTTCACATACCTACTCATTTTTTTCAATACAACAAGTAGAATTTGCTAACATTTGTCTTATGGGTTTAATCTAAAATGCATCTATGTTTGACAAAATGGAACATAGAAATACAAGCCTTGGGTTTTTTTTTGGTACGTTATAGCTGTGAGATTGTCTTCACTACCTTGGGGAACTTCATTTTTTAAAGTCTTTAGCACACTTATATTTGTTGTTGTTGTTGTTTGAGGGTATGATTTGGTGTGGTTCCTCTCAAACTGTTGTACTTGGAATGCTCCCGCACCACAATAAGATCAGTTTATATTAATTATTTTTAATTGTCATATGCTCGCATGTTAAAATAATTCTCGACCTTGTATCAGAGTTGCTAATCCATGACTTAAAAGTCGTAATCAAAAAATTTCTTTTACTAGCTTTCTTACGGACCCAATGCCTCAACAAATTCATACCGGACAATACTCTTTCAGCTTAAGAACCTGTTGTGTTATCACTCCCTTCATCATGTTATTCATGCCATCACGAATCTATATTTATACCTCTTACGTACGGACCCAATGCCTCAACAAATTCATACCGGATAACCATCTTTTGGGTTAAGAACCTATTGTGTTGTCACTCCCTTCATTATGCCATCACGAATCTATATTCTATAAAATATAAAAAATGGTGGAAAATAAATAAACATATCAAATTCATATATATCACTAAATTATAAAAATATAAATAATGATCTAATCAATGAAACAAATCATTTCTTTTCACCATTTTTTTCTAAATCGTAGGATGCTCTATCTAGCCATTTGTCTCCCCTCTTATATCGATCAACTTAGAAAAAAAATGATAATTATATATATTTTACACACAGAATTTGATTAATTTCTCTTTTATTCCTTACTCCTTAAACAAACAATTCGATCAAGGTCTTATTTTGATAATAAGCAGCATATAGTTACATTAGATCGATCTATGCGACACATTCACAACAATGAATATTTTCACAATAGCCACCACTAAAGTGAAACTGAAGTACACAATACTGCGCACAAATATCGTTGTCGCATTTCCCTCTACCTTTCCAATAGTTTTCACATCCTATGGCTTCCTCGGAAAAGGAAAGAAGAGTAAGGGAAATCAAAATTACTATCATCAACGGGATGGTGCTCTTCATTGTAGAATTTCTTCTTTGTAAATAATAATCTGAAAAATATACGAGTAGATCAATTTCAAGCAGCATTCACTATCGTACAAAAATTTACCAACTCCTTAAATACATACCTGATGTACAAAAAAAAAATGATTGTGTTGATTCGATTTATTATCAAATATCGAAATATATAGTGCAATTCAGTATATTGATTTGTTGCACATATATTGCATATAGCATTTGTAAACTATTATTTTCCATATCTATACATATCCCCTCTTAACGCCAAGGCCAGATCTGAAGAAATAGGCGATTGTCCGTCAACTCTGATGTAAAACAGTAGTAGATCTTAACGCTTTGAGGGAGTTTGTATTAATGGGGAGAGAGGTTGGTTTGTAGGGGATGAAGGAACAAGACATAAGTGTTTTACACAAGGATTTACGTTTTTACCAAACTCAGAAATTGAGCCCCAAATCAGAAACCGAAAAGCCCCAAATCGCAGCCCTAAAACGAAAGCTTATCAAACTCAGAAATTGAGCACGTGATTAAAGAGAAGGGCAAAGCGAGTCCCTAACACATCCAAATATATGATTTGAGGGCTGAAATTCATTTTAAAAAAAAAGAATAATAATAAAAAAAAGAAGCCCTGGAACGTACCTAAATTGGGGAGTTTCCTTCAGATCGACTCGGCGCCTTGCTTATCCGCTCCAATCGGTCGGTAACTGAGCACCCGACTCTCTCCGCTCAACACCAGGAGCCGAGCTGACTGAGTTCTGGAGATCGCCGGTGGAAAGGAACAAAGGCCAAAATGCAAGAGAGAATGAAGAGGAGAGAAAAAAGCGTCTGTGATTTGTGAGGTAAAAGGGATACTTTCCAAATAAAAAACAAAAAAAACGTGCGCTGTACAGCCTGTACTAAAAAAGCTCCTCTTCTTAGGGTGTGTTTGGTAACCATAGCTAAATGGGTAGCTGTAGCTGAATTGGTACCTGAAGCTGAATGGTTTATTGTGTAAAATATATTAAATTAAGCTAGTACTGTGTTTGGTAACCTTAGCTGAATGAGTAGCTGATAAAACTAGCTGATAAAAGAGGGGATTTGTGTATATAAAAAGAAAAGCTCTGAAAAGCTGGGGTGAGTAGCTGCTGGAAATTCAATTCCAAAACGCTAATTAACTAATAATGTTAGCTTTATTTAATTTAAAATTATATAATATTAAAACAAAAAGCTTCAAAACGCTACTTGTGTTGCCAAACACACCCTTAATAAAAATAAAATAAAAAAGCTCCTCTTCAAAAAAAGAAAAGAAAAAAGGGCAGCTTAATGGGTTTGATAATTTGCTTTGATGAAAAAAAAAAGGAAGTGGGGTAGCTTATATAAAATGGGCTGACACACCAAAGGATATGGAATTTGGAAATCATCAAAAAAAGAGGAAGACCCATTGTATCTTCCTTCAAGCACGATGATTGCTTATCCGCTCGTTAGTTTCCATCCATCTCTTCAATTAAGTGATGCTCATCTCATTGTATCTTCCTTCAAGCACGATGATTGTGAAGACATTGAAGATTGGTAAATTTGTTTTATTTGATAACCCTAATTCAACCACAGGAATTATGTGGTCAGATACATAAACAAAAACTCGTCATCACCGTTTGTAATTTCCAAAAAAGAACGACGATGGAGGGTAGATGAAAGAACGGCGATATAGGGTAGATGAAAGCTTCAAGGAATCAATATCTTACCTACGGATACAAATTAGGTATGTTAATGGCAGGAACAATTTGAGTAATCGATCGTTACCTATTGTATTCGCTTCCTGTTAGTTAGGGACAATAATTTAGGTTACAATAATCGTTATCTATTTTTACAAGAATTGTATACTACTTTAATTGATACATTTCGTTACCAGAATTCAGTCATTACAGGAAATCATTCATTACAATAGTTGTATGTTACTGTAGTAATGGGTACAAGAATTCGTTCATTACAGTAAATCATTCATTTACAAAAATTGTATGCTACTGTAGTTGGTTATAGTGGTTTATTGTAATTCAACTCTACAAGACAAATGTGGGTATAATAATGGATAGGGTAGAAGATTTCATTCATTACAGGAATTGATTACATGAATATTATTGTTTTACAGGAATGTTATTTCTTGTATGTAACGGATGGCAATGTATTACACATGAATATTATCGTATTACGTGAATGACTAAAAAAGGATAAAAAAATAGGCGAAATTGCAGGAAACCACCCTTTAAATAAGGTAGTTTGTAGGAAACCACCCTTTAAATTTATTTTTGCAGCAAACCACCCTTTAAATATTGTAGTTTGCGGCAAACCACCCTTTAAAATACATTCATTTAAAAAACACCACCCATCATCACTTTTTATTAAAAATTTATCAAGTAATTCAAAATTACCTTTTTATTATATATGGAAGCTTTAAAATGTAAAAACTCCTTAACGTGTAAAATCCGCTTAACGTGTAAAATTTGGGTTCAAGGGGCGCGCGCCGAATTTCCTTTAAAAAAACCGGGTTGAACCGGAAAAAATAAAAAAAAAACAGAAGAAAATCGGTCCTTCCAAAAACCGATATCGCGTTCCCATGGAAACAGATTCGATTGTCGAAAACCTTCACCTTCTCGCCGGGGATTACAATCAAACAAGTTGAATTGCAGAAACTTGTAATTAGCAAAAGGATTCATCGAAGATCAGCGGAATATCCTGATCGAAGCACCGAAAACAGAGGCAGAGGAAGAAATTTTGAGAAAAAGGTGCACAAACTGTTCGATCTTATTAGATTCAAATTCGCATTCATTACTGAATTAATTTGTCCAAAGTTCATATAATTTGTCTTAATTTCGGATTCGATCTGAAAAAGATGCAGAATATCAGTGTAATTTGTGTAAACAAAACCAAAATTTGTAGTAAAAATAAAATAATAGGCTAAAACGAACCTAGGGTTTGAAGTTTGCAAAACAGGAAATGGCCGTCAATTAACACACAATTGCACTTAGATAAGACAGAAATTGAATAGAAAACACTGTTAATATACAATCCCATCCTCATTTGCATGAAATTTATATTCATAAAACATCAAACAACTCATATCTGAGAGTTTGCTGTCTGATCTTAATATTCAGTATAGAATGTTGGGTTATCACTTATGTACTTGTAAATTGCACTGTTGATATATTGGTGAAACTGGTTACAAAAATACAATTTATCTAATAAATTTTTCAATGTTGATTTAACAGACAATATGGAGTCTGTACCAGAGTCACATACTGAAAACTTAGAATCCTCAGCTGCTTCGACTACTGCAATCGTTTGTGCAACACCAATCAGCATCAATGCAGGGCCTGAAGTGAATATAAATAATATGATAGTGCAACATCAGCTCCCATATAGGGTGTTTGTGACACCAAATAACACTAGATATTGGATACCGATTTGCAGTGAAGAGTTAGAGCCAAAGGAAGGGAAAGTGTTCCAGACATTGAATGAAGCTGTGAAAGCATATAAAGATTATGCATATAAAGCGGGATTTGATGTAAGACATGGGACCACAGTTAATGCTAACGGGGTATAGCAACTGAAATACTTATACTGCAATAGAGAAGGATACTCGAAAGGTAAACAGACAAAGAAGGTAAGAAAAAGATTATCTATACGAGTTGGTTGTACTGCTAAGATAATATATAAATATGTACCTGAACAAGGATATGTGGTGACAAAATTTGAGGAGAAGCACACACACCCTTTCGTTGATGAGATCTGCAGGGTATACATGAAGAGTAATAGGAAGATGCAAAGTTACCATCAAAAATTTGTGCTGGACTGTGCAAAACAAAGAGTTGGACCAGCAAAAGCATACAGATTATATAAAGAAATGGTGGGAGGATATAGCAATGTGGGTCCATCAGTGATTGATTTCACAAATCACAGAAGAGATCTATTGGCTTATTTCAAAGGATCTGATGCACAAGTTGTTATTGACAGATTCTTCCATAAGCAAGAAATATGCAGTGCATTCTACTTTGCTTTTGATGTCGATGAAGACAACCAGTTGAGCAGATTGTTCTGGTGTGATGCAGTAAGCAGAAAAAACTTCTCATTATTTGGAGATGTTATTTCATTTGATTCAACGTACAACACAAACAGGTATTAGACATTACTCATATTGAATATTTAGATACATCATATGTGTAAGCATTGTCATAGATTTTTTTTATAACACAGACAAAAGACAGATTGCTTGATTTATTCACAAATATGGTAACAAGACTGCACAGATAGAATGTATAGATGCACAAAATCATGTATATCATGCACTGCAAGATCGAATAAGTGCACACCTACACAGCCTACTGATCTTTTATTTATATACATCTGTAATACCAACTTTATACATGTTTCTGTTGAAATTATTCTAATTTCCACAAGTGTCTTATATTAAAGGTACAAAATGGTGTTCAGTCCCTTCACAGCATATGACCACCATAAATCATTGGTGCTGCTAGCATCAGGGCTTTTGAGGAATGAGAATGTAGAGTCATATGTGTGGTTGTTTGAGCACTTCAAAAAGGCAATGGGTGGGTGTCCTAGAATTTTCACAACGGACCAGGATCCTTCGATGAAGATTGTTGTTCAAACTGTATTTCCAGAGAGTAAGCACAGATTATGCATGTGGCATATCATGGACAAGCTATCTCAGAAAATAGACAACTCCATGAATGGATACATCAAATTCAGTGACAGGTTGAGGAGTATTGTATGGAATTGGGAGAGTACGCCAGAAGAATTTGAAAAGGACTGGAATGACTTAATGGAAGAGTATGGAATGACAAGTCACTCGTGGTTACGTGAACTGTTTAGAATGAGAGACAAGTGGATCCCTGCGTATTTTCAGAATGTCAAACTTAGTGGATTGATTAAAACAACATCCATTTCAGAGAGCATGAATAGCTTCTTCCGTAAGTTCTCCAACTGCACTGCAAATTTAATTGAGTTTATGTTGTATTATGAAAGTGGAATTGAAAATCAAAGGCATATTCAGGGGAAGAAGAACTATGACTCTGAAATACTGGAACCAATTCTGATTTCGCCCCTTCCTCTAGAAAAGCATGCATCCAGATTATACACAATAAAAATGTGGGGGAAATTTCAGGAGGAATTGAAAGGGGCATTGTACAACTGCAGAGTGACAAATGTGACAGAGATTGATGAGTTGGAGATATATACTCTAAAGGAAAACAACAAGATATACACTGTTGAGCACAAACTTGAAGATCATGATTGCTCCTGCTCTTGTAACTTTTTCAACAGGTTAGGATATCCATGCAGGCATATATTAACTGTTTTGAAGGATATACAACTTGAGAAGTTGCCAGAAACACTACTGCTTACTCGTTGGACCAAAGCAGCAAATTTGAGTAGTGTTTTCACTTTGGATGATGTTGTGGTCAGACAGTCAAGTGCAAAACAAGAACAAAAACTCTTGTTGACAAATATGTTAGCTGAATTTCATGCTTGTGTGGATTTAGTTAAGGACAATAGTGATCAGATTAAGCACTTGACATCTGCATTAACAAATGCAAAAAGGGAGCTCCAACAAAGTGCACAAACAGCAACATCTTCAACAACTTCAAAGTCTGGTATGTATGATAGGTTTGATGCAGAAACACAAGATTACTGATTCCTTATTTGAACCCTTTTATACAAAATAAAATGAAATATAATAGACCAGAATTATATATTCAAAGTATACTAATTTTAATAAGTTTGTTAACTTGAAGCTATGTTTGAAGAGTTTGCTGGAGTAAGCCTCCCAAAGAATGTGGTAATAAGAGATCCAAAATGTAACAATTGAATTTAGAATAAGGGACTAGGAATTAGGGGTCCCTTAGTTTTATGATTATGGTAATGTTAATTAGGGGAATTATTGGAATTGGGTTGAACAACATTAGCTAGGCTGAAGAAATACTTGAATTAATGGAATTTCTAGAAATTCATGATGTGTTAAGCCCTTTAATATTTTATTTTATTATTATTACTTCCAAATAGGATTAGGGTACAACTTGAGGGAGGGTTAGAAAGTAGAGGGGGTTATCAAACGGAAGTACGGGGGCGGTTGCAATCGAGAGGAGAGGACGATCGAGCAAAACAAGCACCGTCTGTGCCAACGACGGGGTGAACACCAACACCCTGCGAGTAGGAGGGAGACGAATTGGCGTTTGGAGTCACATCGGAGGAGCGAACGCCCGCGGATAGCGACGGTTAGGAGTCGATTCGGGTGAGTGACGTACTGGTTGATATTATGTGTGCTTTTCGTGATTCGATCGGGCAATAGGTTGATCGAATGGAGGCCTTTGGTGATCGTATCGGGTGATCGGGGCTGGGAATTAGGCGTGTTTAATTGTAGACATATATGGGTGACGTTAATGGCTGGGAATGGGTAGGTAACAAGTAATTAAGAGTATACATATATGCCCCTTCCTGTACGTTCTTCGTTTAGTAGACTTGTATGCCTCTCCATCCTTATTGTTCTATCACCTTTTATGTAAGTCTTCCGATTAGTTCATGTCCTTTATGGCCTTTATGTATTTAGAGAATTAACGACGGAGTGGAGGGCGTAATTAGGTATATACTTAGCCAGTGAATTAAGTTGATTGGGATATATATATATATCGAATGTATCCGGCTGATGTTCTTGATATGTGGGTCTTTGTTTGTAATTGGGATAATTAGCAGTACTTGATTAGGGGAATGCACATATATTCATTCTGGGTAGCTAATTAGGATCATGTAAACTATATATATAAAATATAAATATTGGTTGTGATACGAGGCTAATTAGTGGTGACTTAGTGATTTTAATGGGGCATGTTGTCCAGATACCGTGTGTTTGTAGTTACAATTACGAAACTTATATTAGAGTATGTGTTTATTACTAGGTGATTGTGTGGATTGAATATACTTGGATGTTGGTGAACGTTGCGGAGATATTGCTATAGAGTGGAGGTAAGTCTTCTGGACTTACTCACTATGCCTTTGTAATATGCGGTTCATGTGATGAAGCCTACAAGGCCTTGTGGCGGCATGAGTAGTGTGTGCACTTGCCTTTTTGTACTTGAATGAGTTGTGCATTGCATCAGTTAATTGTGCACATTTATTTACCTATTTTATGTGGTTAGTGCCCAGGCTTTGTGATTACGGGTACTTCTTTGTGAGTAATGGCCATTCTTTGTGGTTAAGGCAATTCGTGTGGTTAGTGTCTAAGCTTTGTGACTAAGACACTTCTTCGTGTTTGATGCAATTATGTAAGTGCACTTTGGTGTGGCACATATATATAGAGATTCTTTATTGTGAAGTGGGTGTAGCAGACATCGCATATATGCTCCGTAGTATGTACTGCCTAAGTTATATATTATTGATTGGATAGTGATTCTTTTCCTCGTTGTGGTTATTGTGCAGGTTCAGGTACCAGCTATACTTTACAGTCGGCGAGAGATGATGATCACAAGGGTCCGAGTCGTGCATAGGACTTGTTGTGTGCATGGGATTTGGGCATTTTAGACTGGTTGTGTTATACACTCTATATTTTCTACTAGGAATGATGGAGAATGATACTTTTACACTTTACCACTGCATATTTACATGACTTGAGGTGTCGGATCCACTTGTTAGGTGGTGTTTGTGTCGGACTTCCGTGTTACGTGACTTTCTATGTTGTGGTTGTGTGTTCATGATTATTTCCAACTTTCATGTCCCTCGTTGTAAGATCATTATGTCTTTCGGCACACTTAGCTCATCGGGACCCAGTTCGGGTTACGTGCCGAGTAGCATTCGAGCCCCGAGGGCCGGGTGTTACACAAAACAAGCAAAGATAAAAGGCAGTGGGAAGAGGCTTAAAGGCGGGAAGGAAACAGCAATTCAATCACAGAAAAAGGGAAAGAGAATATGCTCAATCTGCCTTGAATATGCACTTCACAACAGCAGGACATGTCCATTGAGGGAAACATAAGAGGAATAATAAGCACAAGTTGTAATGGAAATTTATTAATGCACTTTAGTATTGGAAAAATGGTATACTTTATGTTTTCTTATTCACATATGTTATGAACCAACTTTTATATTATGTTCATTACTATCTCGGGTTTGTGTTAAGATAATATTTAATTGTGCAGTACAATCTATTTTTAAAGGAAATAAGAGAGAAATCCCAAGTTGCAAATTAATAAGTACAGGGTAGAACCTACTATTAATTATGACTTGCTTTAAAAGATTGTAGAAAAACTTGGACAAGGTGAGATACAGGTAATGATGGATTATACATTTACATAGACTCAACTACAAACATCTAATCAACAATTAAGTACTTCTCAATAAATGTGCAATCAGAAAACATCACAAAAGGAAGAAAACCAACAGTATGAAATGGGATTGTTTCAAAAACAACCGTATAATAAAAACAGTTACTATAGGAATAATTAGTTTAAAAATTTTATAAAAAAAAATTTAAATATAACAAGAACAACTTAAAAAAATGTCTTTTAATTTTAAAAACGTAGAGATTTGAGGAGAACTATAAATTAAAATAATGAAGTCTACAAATAAAATGCTGTATGAAAATAATTACTACAAATATGGGAAGTTGAGAAGTTTAAACATTTAAAAGGGGTAATCATTACAGTTATAGGGAGTTGGGCGCGGGTAAATGACTTTGGAAAACCGCCAATTGGATAAGGCCAATCAAATGAAGGGAGATGAAGAGCCAAAACTGCCTATATAAACAGAGATCCTCCATCACAACACATCACACAAACCGCCTGAAAAAAAAGAAGCCTTCTTCTCTTACACATCAAAAAAGAAAGAAACCAAAGATCCAAAAACAAAAGATGGAAGGATTCAACCCGTTCGTGTTTACCGAAGAGTTCTACAAGATCAACACTGAGATAGACAAGTACTTGTACCCAGGGTACCACATGAATCTCCTGGAGGAGGCTGCAGAGACAAACACTGAGGAAACCAGGAAGAACCTCCTGGAGGCCGCCGAGAAGCATCAAATGTTCCTGAGTTCCCTCAACCAGGAGAGGAATGCAAATGCCTACAAGATATTGGAGGCAACTGAAAATGGAGAGGAAGAGACCCTGGAGAAGTTATCAAAACTTTAAATAGTTTGATTTAAAATAAGATCGGAAGATTATTTAACTTTTTAAGTATAAATATTTCTGTAGTACCAAAAGAAACAAGTGCAAGTGGAGGAAGAACTGGCTGAGTACAGGGGATACGTGACTGAGTGCATCCGGGAGGTATTTGAGGAAGAAGACAAGAGGAGGAGGAAGATTGCAAACTTCCTTGGAAGATAAGCAGTCAAGTGCAGGAAGACGAAGAAGATGAAGAATACAGACTCTACTTTTGAATTATTAATTATATATTTTATATGAAATGTCTGTATTTCTTCTTAATTTGAAGTGTTTAAGTTTAAAACAATGGTATTTGGGTTTGGAAAAACAAGTATGCAGGTGTAATTATGAACAACTATTTCAATATTTTATAACATATGTATTGCAGTATATATGCCTATGTGATTGATTGGAACAGGTTGGTATCTGAGGATGAAGAAAAGAGGAGGAGGACAACATCAGGCGTTTTAGAAGATAGGCAACCAAGAGCAAGGAGGAGGGAGGAGATCCATAAGATATCATATTTTACTTGTAGATTTCAGTCTATTTGACATGTAACTGTCTAAAAATAAATGTAATCTCAGTTAATATTATAAATATAATCTAGGATTTGTTTACACAATATATTGATTTCTCTGCACAATAAGTTGTTAGGATTGCACATAACAATATTACAAATGCACAATACAAGGTTACAAGTGCACAATATCAGAATAATATTTGGACTTAAATGTGGTATTTAAACTATATGAAAATAACACGAATAACAATGAATTGAAAAAACAACAAAAAATATAAATAATAATAGATATAAAGGCACGTAAATATTAAAATAACATTATATTTAATATATGCACACTAAAGTGTTAGAGTTGCACAAAACGATATTGTGGGCGCACATTTTCTAAAATGCAATTTAACACATCACATAATAGATTTGTAATTGCACAAAAAGATATTACAAGTGCACTACAGGGCAAGTGAAAAAAAATTATATTAAAGTGTGAATTCTTAATTCTATAAATTAAAAATAAATTAAAATAAAATTACTACAAAAAAAAATAGAGTTAATGAAAATTGGGCAAGTTAAAACACAATGTTACATACATAAAAAAACAGATGTTAGCTGTGCACAATAAAGTTGTGTAACTGCACAAAACAACAATATGAGTGCACATATTATAGTGGGCACATTTATAACTGCACATAATACAAATATAATTGCACAAAAAAGAGATGCATTTGCACTATTGCAGAAAAAAGTAATATAAAACGCACACAAAGTAAAATATATTCACAGAAATGGAAAATAAAAAATTACATTAAAATAAAATAAAAAATAAGAATCCAGACCAATATAAGCCACAAAACAGAAAAACAGACATCACCCTAAAAGACTGAATAGATAAGCACTTCGGTTATTAAAAATAGATCATCATATTGCATATGCATAATAGGCTATTCAGGGTGCACATAAGTATCATATAATTGCACATATTAATATTAGGCCAGCACATGGCTATATAGTAATGTCACAACATAATCAAAACACAACAATATTAATAATGTCAACATCACCAAGCGTACAAACATAGACTAAGATAGACAAAAGTAACCCAAAAAGGGAATCATAAAGGGTTATACATTACATCACATGTAGACCACAAAATTTGTATACCCTCAAAAGTACGGAAGGCCCAGCAAAATACTAATGTTTGTTAACTACAATTTCCTAACGAATCAATCCAACCGCAGTTTTAGAGCTTGAACACCTTTTAAGGTCAAGGATGCGTGTGCCTTAGCTTGAGCATAAATTTCAGATCGAAGTGCATTGACATCAGAACAAATTATGTTAGTCATGTACTTCACACGCAGCTTGGAGATGTTCTTGTCAGTCCCGTGGTCAAAGCCACACTTGAATCCCTTCTCCAATCCCACAAATGCTTCCATATGGCGCATCATGCAAACATCAGAATGGGGGCGCTTTTCTTCACCAGCCCAAGGAAGGCAAATGGGTGATTGCTGGAGCATAGAAACTACTTGTGCCTTCTTTGATAATCCATGAGACTTCAAATATTGAATCAAGAAATTATGCTGCAAAAATAAAAAAAGTAAAAAAAAATAAGAGGCAAATACTATAAATGATAAACTGAAAAATATAAGGGAAAAAACCGGCAAAGAGTAAAAAAGTGACATATAAGTATGAAAACTAACCAAATTGCCAACTATATATTGGAAGATACAGGTAGAAGACCGAGTATCACTTGACACATCCAGGAATTGAAGTTCGTGCGTTTTCAGATTAAAGACGGCCATGGAATAGATTGAGTCATAATACACCAAAAACAAACTAACACAAATATAAAGAAAACAAGTCAATAAAAAACAAATAAAGTAATAAAGAGGGTAGGAGAGATCAAACAAAAAAAGTATTAAAAAGAACAAATACCATATCAACATCTTTCAACCGAATGTGGGGAGCAGCAGCCAGTTCAGAATCAACATGGATACCAAGTTTTGTGAAACGTTCAGCAAAATCACTCGGAGGAGGGTTTGGAGCAAATTTCTGGGGAAAAATACAAAATAAAGAACAAGGAAATAAACACATGTATAATGAGAAAAAAAGTAAGGAACAACAAATACAACTTACAGACGACTCAATAGATATAAAAAGCCTTGATGGAGAAACAGCACTCCTGAATTGTTCTTTGTAATTAAGAACAGAAGCCCATGCCCTCACAACAGGGAAAGCTACTTCAAAATCTTCTTCAAGTGATTTAAAATCAGCTCTAATAACTTCAACAGAGGAATTCTTAAAGAGAACTTCACTGAAATAGGCAAAGAACAAATTATAAAAAATAAATATATCTCAAATAAACTTAAATATAATAAAATAACTAAAGTAAAAAAAAGAAAAAACAAAGAAAAAGGAGAAAAAAGGCTTACACATCAGAAGCTGATTTCTTAGACAAATATGCACAAATGCAACGCTCAATGTCAGACACACGCTCATTCACATCAACCACCCTGGAATAGTAAGGACTCTTCAAGGAATCAGCAGGTTTTAAAACCCTCTTGCCTCCAACATCTTTCTCATTCTGATCAGCAGGACAACCCCGAGTAGACCTACGTAAAGGCATGACAACAGGAGATTTTTGCTTCTATTTATACACTTTAGGGGTTGCACACTGAATGTCGCTTGATGTTGATATGCCTAAAGTAGAAGCAGCATCTCCACCAGAATATTCTTTGGCAATATTGACAACATAGGAAGGAACACCAGGGACACCCACGGCAACAGACGGTGCATCGCTAATATCTTTTTGTGCATCAGCATTGGACTTTTGTGCAGCGACAGAACCCTTTTGTGCAGACTTATCAGACTTGTTAAGATCTTTAGCAATTGCTTCTTCAGAAGATTTTTTTTGAGATTGGAAAGCAGGATCAGAACCAAATATATCAAAGGATGGCTCGACGGGAAGATTCATAGGCATAGTCCCCTTACCCTTAGAGACTACAGAATCACCCTTCTTTCCCACATCACATTCACTCTCAGAACAACCACCACCAAGCCCACCCCCGGATACATTGCCCGCTGAACAAAAAGGTTGATTAGGCTGACCAGACGATTGCATCTTACATTTATTAATGTAAGCTAACTCAATTTGGTTAAGAGCATCCAAAAACACAGGATCTGACCACAAAGGATCTTGGGATGAAATCCACTCAGAATCAGGGGGGTTGCCAATATTAGAATTGTCTACAACAGGAGAAGCAGCCTTAACACCCTCAACCTCCAAACCCATCAGCTTCTTTGCAGCATTACTAAGGGTTTTTACCATGTCATTCTCTCTAAATTCATGAGGAATTTTATCAGCCAAATCAACAAACTCAGATATGGAGGTAGCAAGAGCAGCAGTTTTTTGAGCAAAGGATTGAATAAAATTCTACAAGGGGAAGAAAACACACAAACACACACACAAACAAAGATAAACAAAATCAAACAAAACACCATGAATATTATAAAAAAATAGACTATAAATAAAGAATAGCAGGAACCTCAATAGGAGAGGATTTTTTTCCAGAAACTTGTGGATTGACAGTAGGAGCATCTGAAGGGGCATCACATGGAGATTTTGGGTTATATACAGGAACAGATTGACGTTCCTCAATTCTGCCACGTCCAAAGCCTCCACTGGAAAGATCATCGTCTTCGCGCTGACGAAGCATAGGTGATGTCAATCCCATAAAAACAGGAAAAGACCGAGTTACTCTCCTCGACGAAGTACTTGAGAATAACTTCACCCTATCAATATACAACAGCTAACAAACACAACCAAACAACAACAACAACACACATAAGAAACCAAATTATAATTAACACAAGAGAGGATGATATAATAACAAGTCATAAAAGTATTGAATGAAAATGAGAAGGTGAAAAAAGGAATTACAAATACTCACAATGAGGAAGAGAATAGGACCTCTAAACTGACTGGTTTTGTTCTTCTCCCAAATTTTTTTGGAATCAACTAAGCTTTCAAGAACAAAAGCACACCAATTCAATGCTTTGAAGTCCTTAGTCCCAGATAAGACTTTAACCAAATTGTGATTAACATTGCCATTTTGGATACTGTCCACAAGCAATGAATCAAATAATACAGCAAAGTTGATGACAAATTTATCACCGGCATCAGCATCGGCAACCATATGATCAATAAGAACAGAATGATTAATGGAATCACCAGCAGAAAACGAACTCTTCCACTTCGTAAGAACATCTGACTTCTCTTTAGAAGTTTTCCTACATATCAAATTCTTGCCCATAGGCAAGCCTAATGTAATATGCACATCAAGCTCAGTTATATCTAACCTACTACCATCAGCCAATACCAAGCAACATCGATCAGCATCAAACTGCTCGACCAACCAATGACAAAGACACAAGGGGAGATACTGAATTTCCAAATCCAACAAAGAACCAAAACCAATCCGCTTAATACACTCCTTTTGTTTATCAATAAATCTACCCAATGCACAGACAAACGCACGAGGATTTGATCTTGTTTTCAATGATGGATATTGATTAGCCCTTCTAACTCGCGGCTTCTTAACGAAAACAACACCAGCCCCCGCATCTTGGGGGACATTTGTGGTTTGGAGGGGCACATCAGAGGCTACTGATTGAACATTAATCCCTTCAGATTTCAAATTTTCAACAACAGGTGGTTGGCCTTCATTCTCAACAGAAACATCAGCTGCTATAGGGACAGCATCAGGTACATTATGCTGGAGATTAGTAGACAAAAATTCAGTGCTCGGGCCTACAGAATCAACTTTGGGTACACACCCTTCACTATTATCAACAACCGTTGATTTACGTATTAGGGGAACATTATCTTGTGATTCAACCTCAGGTGACATGCCTTCCCCGTCGGAAACAGAAAACCCAGGAGAATCACGTGCCAGATCAATAGCTTTGGGAAGAGGGCGAGGGGGCCGAGATTTCTTAACACGTTTTGAACGATAAGGAACAACAGCTAGAGGTTCACCACCGGCATTGGACCTTGTTCTTTTCCCTATAAGGAACAAAAAAAGAAAAATATAAACAGACAACAAATACTAACGACAACTAAATTGAGCCTAATTAGCAATAAATATATACAATCTACAAAGATGAATAAATGAACACCAAAAACAGACATAAACCGAACAACAAATAAAGTATAGACACAAATACACAATGAATACTAAGAATAGCAAACACTTATGATCATAACCGAGGATAAAACATAAAGTATGATAACAATAAACACATAAAGGACAGGAATCACAAAACGAAACAACTTGAATACGAAAAGGAACAGAACAATGACACAAATAACAGCAATAAGGCGAAAAATCGCTAAAGATAAGGTCAATACATAAAAACGCACAATTTCGAAGTAAATAGAAACCCTAACAACACAGGATAACTTAAATTTGAGCAAATAACAACGAATCCTTGCACGTACCGACTGATGAACTTGACATGGTGAAACGACGATTCCAAAGACACAGAAAAAACCTCCCCGGAGATCAAGGAGACAGATGAACGACAAAGCGAGCGAGAGAGAGAGAGGACGAACGGAGCAGGGGAGCTGATCTAACACAACGGAAAGAGAGGAAACGAGATTTAAAAAAAAAAGGCCCAAAGCAAAACAGGCCCGCGTGTGTAGTACCACTAATCCGCGCCCAATTATCTTAATTAAGGAGATTTTACACGTTAAGCTCATTTTACACAATAAGGAGTTTTTACATTTGAAGTAAACCCTATATATATATATATATATATATATATATATATATATATATATATATATATATATATATATATTCTTTTAAGGATGTTCGAAAGAAAATTTTGTTATATTTTTGCGTTATCAATATAGCGATTGTAACCTTATTTAAAATATTTAAGTAAATATAATTTTATATCAATCTAAGGAGAAATAAACATTAAAAAAATGTTTTCACTGAAGTCACTTAATGTAATATATAAATATTTAGATATAGATATAGATTACATATTAATTCAATGTATTGAATTAAACTCATTGGTTTAATAAAATGTAGAATATCTTAAGGATTTTACAAAAATATAATTGTAATTGAAGCTTATTTATTAAAACACATAAAAATAAGTTGGTTATGAGATTCTAAAAAAAAGTGGGTTATGTCATATCATCATAAAGACTTATATATTAATAGTAGATATAGATGACACATCATCTTAAATTCTTATAAATTAATATTATATATAGATTTAATATAATAAATAAAGATTTAAATATAGATTCCAGTGATTTTCAAACATAACGTTTGTGAAAAGAAAAGAAGAGATTTCAAACGTAAAGTCATTCATTAAATTGCAATTAAAAGCATACAAATACAATTTATTTTCTTTCTAACAACCTTGAAATATTTTGGGGGTAAAAGAGTAATTTTTGTTTAATTAATAGATTTTTAATTAAAAGTGTTGATGGGTGGTTTTTTTAAATGAATGTATTTTAAAGGGTGGTTTTTTTTAAATGAATGTATTTTAAAGGGTGGTTCGTCGCAAACTACTATATTTAGAGGGTGGTTTGCCGCAAAAATAAATTTAAAGGGTGGTTCCCTGCAAACAACCCTATTTAAAGAGTGGTTTCTTAAAAATATCTTCATCCACCAATATCTTTCATGAATGATTAAAAAATATTGTATTACATGAATGATTAAAAAGGATAAAGAGGATAAAATTTGTTAAAATATCTTCATCCACCAATATTTTTAAAAAGGATAAAAAACATTTAGGATAAAATTTGATTTGTTAAAATATCTTCATCATCAATCATTTTAAAAAGGATAAAAATTGATTTTAAGGGTAAATATGTAATATCCATCTTAAAAATGTACAATTAACTAAAACAAAATTAAAAGAGTACAATTACTTAAAAAAACCTTGAAAGGGATATACTCCACCCAATTTACCTCTATTTAAATTGAAAAATCAACCCACTAAAATATAAGAATTATATTTGGCACAAATTGGAAATTGGGTTTAGTAAAATCATAAAGTTAAACTCGTAAAATTTCATCAATGGATTATTCCAGTAAGTCACTCTCAAAAAGACGGAGTGAAAATCATAAAGTTAAACTCAGGGTCGTCCAATGTATCTTGGGGGGTTGTTCAATACTACATCCATTTTAAAATATTTGATTTTTATATAGTTTTTAATAAGAATAAAAATATATAAAATATAAAAATATATGAAATTATAAAAAATAATAATTTAAAATTCAACATTTTATAGAGTTTTTATTTTTAAAACTCTATGAAAAAGTCAAATATAACTATTTTACTAGGAGGAGTATTATTAAGATTTACTAACAAATTAGTATAAAATAAAATTTAGGACTACATAGTACATTCTATTAGATTTTTAGCCATTTTTACTCTTTATGTTATCAATATAATAAGAGGCTGTGTTAAATTAATAAATAAAAATAGGTAATAAGAAGGTCCCAAAAATAATTATAAATAGTTGAGAAGAAGGCCCCAAAAATAATGTAGTTTATCAATATAACACGAGGATGTGTTAAATTAACTAATAAAAATAGTTAATAGGAACGCCCAAAATTAATTAAAAAATATTTAATAAGAAGGCCTCGATAGTTTTCCATATAGAAAAGGTTAAAAAAAACTAAACAAAAAACCAAACAAAGAATCCAGTCACCACTTGAGAGTTGAGATTCGAACCCGAGAATCCGAGATCAGTGGTATTGGTAAAAAGCAAATTGATTTGGCTAGAGCCGCTTACTACTGAGTCAATACGGCAATATATGTGATTCATTGGAACAACAAATAATACTGTATATATAAGTCCTAAATATTTTAACATTGGGCCCTAAAAAATTTTGGGGCCCTATTCCATTGGACTCTTTTGAACAACCCATTGGATGGGCTTGGTTAAACTCCTAAGAACTACACCTGATTGGATTCCTGGCTTGTCGGATACGCAGACCACCTGACATAAAGGTAAAGCTCATCGGGTTCAATCGTAAAAAAAAAAATTGAATTAGTTCTAGAAAGAACTACATGAAGACTTTATGCTCTTTTATGAGTTACATAGGAAGCCCGATATAAAAATTCTAACATATATAGTATTAGATTTAGTCGTCCATCTCAAATTAAATTAATTTTTTTCTTAAAAGAAACTATGGGTAAATTGATCCCGTTCAAATCGGGTACATAAGATACCCGACATAAAGCTTAAGCTTCTCGAGTTCAATCACCAAACCCAAAAATTAAATAAGTTCAAGAGATAAGTATATAGGCAATTCGTTAAAATTCGGGTGCAGCCCAAATCACCAGAACCACGTGGGTCTTGGTGTCGACATGACTTCAAATCAAGAGGATAACCAAAGGGGTCGAACTCAAATGCTAAAAAATTAAATAAAATATGTTTTACAATTATTTGCGCATTTTTGTTCAATAAGACCATCATCCAATGACATCTTTTTGGATCCCATTAGATATGATTTCTAGTTTAAATGTTTGTGTTAGTACTCGTGTTTCGACCACTTTTGTTCGACATAATGTGGTCTCGTGTTTATACTCGTGTCCCAACAATTTCCTTTGACCCTTTTGATGACAACAAACATACAGCTCCATGATAGGTAAACATACATATGTAAGCATTGTTTGTCTGTTTGACATCATAAGAGCACTTTATGATTATGAAAGGATGAAGAATCCCAATAAATCGATCAAATAACTTTTCTCTTATTTGATTATCTAATTTTAACATAGGGTAACTTTAATCCTATAAAATGCTCTAACCATTTCTCTCCCCTCATAGATCAACTCACAAAAAAAATAAAAAATAATGATTATATATATACCCATACAATTTGATTAATTTCACTTTCATTCATTACTCCTCAAACAAACATGGTCTTGCTTGTTTGAGTAATGAATGAAGGGAAGGAGGGGTTTAGAGAGGGGCGAGGAAGGAGACGTCTAACAATCCCCTAAGGCCAAGGGTTTTCGGGAGAAAGAAGTGGAAGGAGGGTGTAGGTCTGGAGATCGAAAGCTCAAGAGAGAGAGGAGAGCGGATTTGGAGATGGGAACCTTTGGTCTCAAAAGCGAGGGAGGAGAGAGAAGAGTAGGGTTTTGTTTTCTAAGTGGTCGTGTTTACTTGGCGGGTTTTTATAATTCAAGATTCTAGTTCCGCGTTGGTAATTTTTTTTAACATGTGTTGAAAAATATACTGGTGTCTGTTTTACTTTATATATCTCGATTTTATTAACTGATATTAAAAATCTATTTAACATTATCGCGTGTTTTTCCGACAGATATTATCTATTGGCCGGTAAATATATAACTTGCCAAAATATATGACGTGTATGCAACAAGGATTCACTCATACAAGTGTACATATATAGCTTGTTGCAATTTATTAAGAGACATTTGATTTATCTTATTAGTATTAACTTGAGAACTAGCTAGGTATATAATACGCAATAGAGTACTTAAGGGCTTCCACCTCTTCCACCACCATACCCATACCCTGAACCATACCCATAACCACTTCCTGAACCAGACCCACCACTGCCACCGCCGCCCCCACCACCACCTCCACCGCCTCCGGAGCCACGACCACCACTTCCGTATCCTGATCCAGAACCGTAACCACTTCCGTAGCCAGACCCATAACCACCTCGTCCACCTCCACCGCCTCCACCACCACCGCCACCACCCCCTCCGCCACCACCCCTTCCGAATCCATCAGCACCACGACCACTTCCATATCCTGACCCCGAACCATATCCACTACCATAGCCTGACCCACCTCGACCACCTCCGCCACCTCCACCGGATCCTCCACCACCACCCATACCTCCACCTACACCACTTCCACCTCCTTTCCCGTAACCGTAACCGGACCCATAGCCAGAGCCATACCCTCCACGTCCACCACCACCACCTCCTCCTCCACCTTCACCGCCCCCACCTCCGTAACTTAATGGCAGTCTGGCTGCAACGCAAAGCTCCAGGAGGAGCAATGCGGACATTGCAAAACCTATGATCTTAAGGTGTTTGGCCATTTGTAGTCAAACAGAATTGTTAAGTTGTGATGTATATTGATTCGATACAATTTAACTTACCCCTTTATATAGGGATGTATCTGTAGATCGATCAATGGTTTTCTTCTTTTGAATTGCTTCATTACTATGGGTACTGTTTTTTTCTTCAAAAACTTTGTTCCCAAATCCCCTCCAATGGGTTTCTTTTCTTTTCTTTTCTGTGTTTTTTTAAAAGAAGACTTTGAAATTATGGACAATAAAAGTAATTAGCAAGGAAATCAAATAATTAATGTTTTTTTATGTGTGTATATGCCACATTAAATAATTTTGAAATGAAAATATTATCTTCAAAATGTGTACACCCTTAAGATGTACACAATTGACATGCCTTGCTCGTGTACGCGGTTATTCAGTTATAATAATGTAATTATTCATTTATAGAAAAAGTTTAATGAATTAATAACCGCGCTGTACCATATTCAATGAATAATTATTTAATATAACTGAATAATAAAGACTTACTTTTTAATATCTTCTTAATTTCTTAATTCAATGGTCTAGGATCTAGATGATATAACATGAGGAAGGTACATATGATCGATCGATCGATCTATTATATATATAGTATATAGATAAAATTTTAGAGAGGTTTGAAAATATGGTTCTAATGTTTGACCCCAACAAATAAATAAAGCAAATCTGACAGTAGCTAGCTAGCCATGCAATATTCAATTACTCACTGTATATCCTAATTAATTTCTCGACCATTGAATAACTTTGATGTCTGCTTGATTTTGAATAAAATACGTTGTTCGATCTTGTTAGATTGAGTAATCTCCATTGATGTTCTCTTCGCTATCATTAAAATATATATAGAAAGTTTACATTATAACATAATTATAATTAGATCTATGGACTTATATCCTCAGTTGAAACAGAAGGGCAGCGAATAGCGAGACTGGATCTAAAATCAAGAAATAGTTGACAAGGGATACTGAAACGGGGGCGAGACATGTAAGACACGCACATGACCTATATATGGCAACCTTCTCACGTAGGAAGTGGATATCAATCTCAACATGTTTGGTTATCTGATGGTGAACCGGGTTGTGAGCAAGATAAGTAGTGCTGACGTTGTATGTATACACAACAGACGCTTGACTGAGTGGATAGTGCAGCTCAAGCAATAAGCTGCGAACAGTGGCAGATCTAGGATTTTCGGTAAGGGGGGGGGGGGGGGGCTGAAAAGCACCGTACTTATGGCTAGTTGCGAATCGAGATCAATGATAATATAAAAAATCAAATTATGTGGAGCCATTTTTGTTCCTGGTACGTAAATAGATATATACTGAATTAGTTTGTTGGTTTGTTAATGGTTACAAATTAAGTAACAAGATACTCACCTTAGCTTGGTGGACTTCTGAATTTCAATTTAATTACAACTAATGTTATGTTTAGGTTAAGTCAAATTACTTTGTATTTAGAATATTTTTGGGATTGAGTTTCATCAAGTGTCATCCATACAAATAATCACAACCACAATTCTAAATTCTTGAATCTAAGGCGAAGAAGTTCAGGGTCAATTAACGGATATTTATTGCTTCTGAAGCCTCTTGAAATTAATTTGTTAGTGTTCGGAGGGATTAAACTTTTCAGAAATTGCTCACAATTTAATTTGGGATTTTGTAAAGAGGTTGTTCTGATTTGTTTGAAGAATTTTCAATCTGTATCTCAATTTTTTACTTGTTTACGAAACTCATAAATAATCACTCAGATCACAAATTCAATCCACAAATCTAATTTAATTCACAAAATTGATTCTCAAACCTAATTTTACAAATTTGATTTCAAAATCAAAACCCTAAATCTTCACATCCTACCTTTAAGTTGCTTATTATACTAATTAATCCAAATCTTAAAGAAAGTCAACAGCTGCTGGGATTCCTGTTGAGGTTAAAAAAAAGTGGGTTGCTTGTTGTTGATGTTTAAAAAAAAGAAGGGGATTCACTGTTGAGGGTTTAACAAAAAAAAAAGAGGAATAAAGCTGCTCGTTTTTGTTGATGTTTTCAAAAAAAAAAAGAGGGGTGTTGATGTTAAAAATAAAAAGGTGGAGGGTGAGAGGAGGATTTGAACCTGTGTTCTTTTACTCCATTCAAAATGGTACGCTATCCCATGTTACCACTAAGCCAATTTATCGTCATGACATAAGGCTACTTCTTTTTACATATATTACAAAACTAACAGAGGATAGCGGGGGGCTTCAGCCACCGCGAGCCCCCGCGTGGATCCGCCACTGGCTACGAAGCCATGAGCACTCAACGACCACATTGGCAACACCACGATACTCCGCTTCAGCACTAGAGCGGGAGACAACATTTTGTCTCTTGGATGACCAAGAAACAAAGAGTCGTTGAGGAAAACACAATATCCTGATGTAGACCATCTGATGTCCAGACAACCAGCCCAATCGACATCAAGTTGTCTGCTACTCTTGGTGATCCCATTGATCATCCTGAAGATTACAGTCGACTGGTTGGGAGGCTCCTCTATCTTATCCTCACTCGTCCAGACATTTCATACATAGTCTAGCAGCTTAGCCAATTCCTTCAATGTCCTTTGAAGCCACACTGTGATGCTCTCATGTATCTCCTCAGATACCTCAAGGTAGCTTCAACTTTTCTATGTTCTACCTTCATCACTCACGTACAATCCGAGCTTTTAGTACGTGATTGGGGCAATTGTCTTGACACGGGGATATCCCTTTCTGGATACTGTGTTTTCTTAGGCTCTTCATTGGTATCGTGGAAGACTAAGAAACAAAAAGTAGTCTTCGAATCTTCAACTGAGAGCGAATACAGGAGCATGTCTGCTGCACCAAGTGGATTGGTATGGATTCAGGGTATTCTTTCTGATTTGGGCATTTTTCTCTTCCCATTGCTTTGCATTGTGACAATAAGTCTGTCCATCAGGTGGCCATCAACCCAGTGTTTCGGATATGAACGCACCAAGCATGTGCGAATTGACTCTTACTTCATTCGTGAAATAGTACATCAAGGGTTCATCACCACCTCCCATGTTCCATCTTCTCTTCAAGTTGCAGACATCCTTACACTACAGCTCGATGTGGGAGCTAAGAAACATTCTTTCTTGCGGTCCAAGCCAGGCCTCGTCCATCCTTGTCTTGGTCCAGCTTGAGGGGGTATGTGAGTGTGTGTAGCTAGCTACAGAGTGGCTCGGTCAGTTAGTGAGGTAGGGGTATTTCGGTCATTTCACCCGTGCAACTTAATTGCCTCCTAGTTCTGTATGTGAAATAAGCGGAAGAATTTGTTGTGTTTCATTGTAACAAAATCAAAACATAAACTCTCCTCTTTCAATGGAGTTTTTCCACAATTTTTCCCTTTGGTTCTTGATGATGTTTCTCAATTTGATTCCAATTTACACTTCTTCAAACAGAGTTATTAGTTTTTTTGTTGGAATGGTGGTTGTCCCACATCGGTAGTTTAGAGAATACTTGAACAACATATAAGGTTGGTGGGCTACTCCTCTCATTGCCAATTGGTTTTAGAATGGAACCCCACTCGGCTTGTATGCTAGGCTACTAGCGCATGTGCGCCCGTGCACACGACCCCCAGTCATCGGTCCGAGTCGGACTTTGATATGCTGTGCGGGTCAAGACGCTGGAGGGAGGTCGTGTGTGCGGGCCCACATACGGGAGACTCGAACAACACATAAACCCAAGCGGGGTTCCATCTCAAAACCAATTGGCAATGAGAGGAGTAGCCCACCAACCTTATATGTTGTTCAAGTATTCTCTAAACTACCGATGTGGGACAACCACCATTCCAACACGCCCCCTCAAGTGCAACGACATTTTTAGCCAACAAGTTGCACTTGCCACATGCGCTTATATGGGAACCAATGCCCGCGACATGCCACAAGGCCAGCCAACGACCCCACCAATCCGAAGACCGAAACTAGCCGAACCCGGCTCTGATACCATGTTAAAGTCCGACTCGGACCGATGACTGGGGGTCGTGTGCACGGGCGCACATGCGCTAGTAGCCTAACATACAAGCCGAGTGGGGTTCCATTCAAAAACCAATTGGCAATGAGAGGAGTAGCCCACCAACCTTATATGTTGTTCAAGTATTCTCTAAACTACCGATGTGGGACAACCACCATTCCAACAATATCATCGGTTTATAATAAAACGCTATCTTTTTTCCCGTTTAAATAAATAAAATATCCAGAATTTTTCCCGTGTACCTGATGATATATTCACCGTGTATATAATGTTGTAAATTGGACAGGAATCAACACACAATCAACACAAAGATCAACCAAAATCATCACAAAACTCAATTCATTCCTCGATCAGTTGATACTTAATTAACAGAACTTGAGCACGCAAAAACTGTAAAATGCCACTACTCCATGTAAAGATCTAGCACATATACTAGATCAGATCTCACAAATGAAACCAAAATCAATCAAACAGTGTTGATCATCAAGGGATGAAGTGAGCGGTCGATTTAGGGTTGCTAAGCTGCATTCATTCTCTCTTATTCCAAGATAACAGAAAGCATAATGCTTATATAGTCCGAATCAAAAGAGGTAAGGCCCTCACAGGGGCAAAGATGGGAGAATGCAGCTAAGACATCTAATGCAAGGAAGAAGACAAAACAGTACTAAATGTAGTAATGAAATGTAGCTGAAATGAAATGCAAATGATGCAATGTGTAACAGAATTGTGAGGTTGGCATCTTGGCATGTGTGGTATACGTCAATATCCCCCCTTCAAGTTGGATCTGATGAGCAATCAGAGAGACCCAACTTGGATATGAACACTCTGAACTGTTCTTCACCAAGTGGCTTTGTCAAGATATCAATAATCTGCATCTTAGTCCTCACATGAGGTGTAACAATGAATCCCTCTAGGACCTTCTCACGAATGAAGTGGCAATCCACCTTGATGTGCTTTGTTCGCTCATGGAACACAGGATTTGCAGCAATATGAATTGCTGCTCTATTATCACAATGCAATGAAATAGGGGTGCTAGGACGGATTCCTAGCTCACTAAGGATCCCAACAATCCATACTAATTCACTGGCAATCTTAGACATACTTCGATACTCAGCCTCTGCAGATGACTTGGATACTGTAGGCTGCTTCTTTGTCTTCCATGAGATCAATGAATTGCCAAAGAACACACAATATCTAGTTAGGGACTTAGCACTGTATGCACATGCTGCCCAATCAGCATCACAGTATCCAGTAAGCTCACATGAATCCTCCCTTTTGAAGTTTAAACCCAATGCTAGAGTACCAGCAAGGTACCTTACAACATGTAATGCTGCTGCCATGTGAGGCTCTCTTGGATAGCTCATGAACTGACTCAAATGCTGGATAGCATATGACAGATCTGGCCTAGTCAAATTGAGGAATAACAATCTCCCTATGAGCCTTATGTACCTCTCTGGATCCTGCAAATGAATCCCTTCATCATGTGTTAACTTCATGCCTCTGGGCATGGGAAAACCACTAGGTTTGCAGCCTGTCATGCCACAATCCTCTATAATATCTAGAATGTACTTCCTTTGGTGCAAGGAGGTAGATTCAGAGGACCTGATCACTTCCAAACCCAGGAAATATCTAGCTAGTCCGAGGTCCTTAATAGTATAAGCCTTGTTCAAAGATCTCTTGACTGATCTTATCTCTTCTGCATCATCACCAGTTATAAGCAAATCATCTACATACACCAGTGTTATCACTTGACCCTTTGGAGCTCTTTGATGAAGAGAGAATAGTCATGCTTGGATTGTTTAAAACCCAAAGCAACCATGAACTGTGTAAGTTCATTATTCCACTGTCTGGATGCCTGTTTGAGTCCATACAAGGACCTATTCAGCTTACATACTTCCCCTGGTCTTGCTGCAACCAAAGCACTGGAATCTTGAATGATTTGAGAGTTCCCATTGCCACCCCTCTGACTCTCAACTTGGGAAACCAAATAGAAGGCACGGTTCAGATTTGGCATAGGATCAGTGGACAAAATATGGCTCCTAACCCCCTCATAATATTCATTCAGACCCATCAAAAACTGCATGAGATGATTCCTCATCTCAATTTCACTGATCTTTTTCTGCAGATTACAAGTACAATTAGAAATCCCTCCACACACTGACAGGGATACTCTCTAGCACTTGCAACTGATCCCAAACTTGCTTAAGTTTGTTAAAATACTCTGCAACAGATAGCCCTTCATGCATCACAGTGCTCAATTTCTTTTTCAATTGATAAATAAGTGGACCATTAGACTGTCCATACCTCTCTGCTACCTCATCCCACAATTGTTTGGCAGACTCAGCATAGATACTACTTTCCTTAATGGAACTAGACATGGAATCAAGCAACCAACACCTCACCATAAAATCGGCCCTCATCCACTTCTGTGTGTCAATCACATTTGTTGGTGGTGGTTTGACACACGATCCATCAATAAAACCAAGCTTGTTCTTGGCTCCTAAAGCCATCATCACCCCTCTCATCCATAGCAAATAATTCAACCCATTGAACACAGTCGTCACAAGCTGTGAAACTGGATGATCAGAATTAGCTAAAAACAATGGATCAACAAAGTTACCTTGTGCATTCATGATCAGTTGGTTGTTCGTCTGATTGTTCACAACTTCATCTCCCATCATCAAAAAGCTCTTCCCAGGATCATAAATCCTTACAGCTCTGATACCATGTAAAGATCTAGCACAGATACTAGATCAGATCTCACAAATGAAACCAAAATCAATCAAACAGTGTTGATCATCAAGGGATGAAGTGAGCGGCCGATTCAGGGTTGCTAAGCTGCATTCATTCTCTCTTATTCCAAGATAACAGAAAGCATAATGCTTATATAGTCCGAATCAAAAGAGGTAAGGCCCTCACAGGGGCAAAGATGGGAGAATGCAGCTAAGACAGCTAATGCAAGGAAGAAGACAAAACAGTACTAAATGCAGTAATGAAATGTAGCTGAAATGAAATGCAAATGATGCAATGTGTAACAGAATTGTGAGGTTGGCATCTTGGCATGTGTGGTATACGTCAATACAACTGATGGAAAACTGCCAAATTAACTTACACCCTTAAACATTAGGGGTGTGCATAACCGGGTACCCGACACGAACCGGTTAATCGTGTCGGTTACCCGGAACCGTTAAGCCTAAATTCCCCGAACCGTACACGACCCATTTAAACCCGGGTACCCGACACGTATAAGGTATTCGGTTCCGTTTCAGATACCCGGGTACCCGACACGATCCGAGTGGTTTTTTTTTTTAATTTGGTTGTCCAACAGCTGCTGCGCAGTACAAGGATTACAAAGAAGCAGGACAGTAGGACACCGACAAGTTCTTGCATATCCTCGCCGAGGACAGCGTAATTCGTCTCGGATTCGGTGACGATTTCAACGATTTTTCCAGATCGAGGAAGGAAGGGGCTTCTCGATCGAAGAAAGAGGGGCGGGGATTTCTACGAGTGAAGGATGGTTGCAGTTACCGGAGGAGGCTAGGCCTATGATTCTCTGATTGAGAACAGCGGGCGAGTCGAAAATGGAAGCTTCTTCCATGATAGAGCCGAAGAGCGAGAGAGAAAGTGAGAGAGAGAATTCAGAAAACCAATTGGGGGTTTAAGGATTTGTGAGGTTTTTATAATTAATGTGAGCGCATTGTAGGAGATCAGGGATGTGATTCTTCGATTGAGAGTGGAGGGCGATTCGTAAATGGAAGCTTCTTCCATGGCGGAGAGAAGGGAGCGAGGGAGAAGGTGAGAGCATTTGATTGGCAGAAGGGAGTCATCAGTGCCGCTGTGTCGGCTAGGGTTTTTTTTAACAAAAAAAATATAAAAAGAGGCTAGAAGGAAGGAAATAAAAAAGGCCGACACATCACTAAATGGGATTTGAACACGGGCTTATGGGTTAAAAGACCAGTCTTGAAAATGAGCTTATGCCAACCGGGCTATTGGATCTCTTTGATATTTATCAGAGTTTATATGTACTAGTACCATTAGTTTAAAACCGTACCTTTAAAAAATAAAAAAAAATAAACGGTTCGTGTCGGGTATCCGACAAGGCGATTTGCCCGACCCGAACACGAACCGTTTAGAGCCGTGTTTTCTCGGTTCGCGTCATTATCGTGTCGTGTTTTTTCGGTTTCGGATTTTTTCGTGTCGTGTTGTCGTGTTTTCGTGTCGTGTTTTCGGTTTCGGGTTTTTCTGCACACCCCTATTAAACATTGACACTTGAAATGCAAAACTACCCACTACTTTGCCCACTAACACGACTCTAAACTGCAACATAACTGAATACAGAAAACCAACTGCAAATATATGTAATGTGTATAACTTTGAATTCAAGCTAGGTACTACTTGTTAGAGATGTGAATGAGATCAAAAGTGTCCCACATCGGAAAATTGAACATATCAAGCTCTAGTATATGCGGCGGTGGGCTACTCCTTCTATTGCTAATTGGTTTTAGAATGGAACCTCACTCGGCTTGTGTGCTCGACTACTAGTGCATGTGCGCCCGTGCACACGACCCCCAGTCATCGGTCCGAGTCGCACTTTGATCTTTAGCTTAGGAAATTCAAGTTATATTCTAACATAGAACAGTTTTCTTCCTTGCTATAACATACGGAGTATTACTTTACTTTCTACTCTACGTCTGAATTTCAAAGTCCTTAAAAAAAAAGAAAGAAAAAGAAGAATTCCAATGTCAAATTTAGTGGACAATTATATAAAATTAATCCGTAATTAAGAGTAGGTAAACCGTATGTGAGTATTAGGGAACCATGTTTTTGAAGTATAAAACAGTACCCACAGTTACCAATTAAGCAATTCAAAAGAAGAACAACACCTCTAATCGATCCACTGATACTTCCCTATATAAAGGGGTAAGTTAAGTTGTATCGAATCAATATACATCACAACTTCAATTCAGTTCTCCTTTGACTACTAATGGCCAAACACCCTAAGATTATAGGGTTTGCAATGTCCGCATTGCTCCTTCTGGAGCTTTGCACTGCAGCCAGACTGCCCTTAAGTTACGGAGGTGGGGGCGGTGAAGGAGGAGGGGGTGGCGGTGGCGGTGGACATAATGGGTATGGCTCTGGCTATGGGTCCGGTTATGGGAAAGGAGGTGGAAGTGGTCTAGGTGGAGGCATGGGCGGTGGTGGAGGATCCGGTGGAGGTGGCGGAGGTGGTCGAGGTGGGTCAGGCTATGGTAGTGGATATGGTTCAGGGTCAGGGTACGGAAGTGGTCGTGGTGCTGGTGGTGTCGGAAGTGGTGGTGGCGGAGGTGGCGGAGGTGGTGGTGGTGGAGGCGGTGGATCACATGGTGGCTATGGATATGGAAGTGGTTACGGGTATGGATCAGGATACGGAAGTGGTAGTCATGGGACTGGCGGAGGTGGAGGGGGTGGTGGAGGCAGCGGTGGTGGGGGCGGTGGCGGGTCTGGTTCAGGAAGTGGCTATGGCTATGGTTCAGGCTATGGTTATGGAGGCGGAAGAGGTGGAAGCCCATAACTCTTTAATACTACCTAGCTTAGCAAAGTTATATATGAAGCTAATTATAATAATAAAAAAGATTTCATAATAAATTGCATCAAACTATGTATATGTTCACTCATTGGACTTGCAACGTACTATGAGTGAATTCTTGTTGCATATTTGTATGCACATATATGTTATATTTGATGGTTATATATTTCCCTTTGTGGTATGATCAAAAAAGTTCTCTCTCTGAAAGAACAAAGTTGTCCAGTGATGGGCTAATCGCTATATATGTTTGGTGTGCTTTCTAGGAAGACCATGATAAAAGGCAGTTATTAAATAGTTCATTATGCATGGAAAGTATTCATAAAAATGTGGAAATATTTTATGAAAGATATTTGGTTAGAGATAATTAAAGGAAGGTTTTATGTTGGTTGATTTATATGGATGGAAATGGTGCTCTCCTTCATAATGAAAACAAAGAATTTTTATTGAAGAAGTAAAGAAAAGTGAAGACTGAAGAGTCAAACAAGCGATGAATAATACTCTAGAAGAGGATGAATAATATGACTAGCTATCAAAACTTGACAAAGTGAAAACTGAGAGAGTAAAATAAATGCGAAATAAATAAATAACTGAACACACGAATTGTTAACGAGGTTTGACAAGAACTTGGCATACGTCCCTGCCTAAGGTTATCCAACCCGTATGATTTAAATGCTCCTTATTTCACTTCCTCAGAGCCCGAGAATATTCTAGAAGAACTTCTCTATATACAAAACATCACCGCTTCTATTCTAGCAACCCAACCTTAAAAGTGAAATAAAAGCTTCACCACACACCGAGGTGTGTTTTGTTCGAGTATGAAATACTCCTAGCTAGATAAACAAATGACTTGTACAATTCGCTCAAGTGTTTCCCTCAACTTTAAAAAAATAGACTAGCTAAGATCGATCTATGAGAACTTTGAGAGATAAACTTTGATGAAGAATGCCTTGAAGTCTTCGATCGCTCTTGACATGTACTGCAGTGTTGTGTGTTTATCATCTTCATGCATTCCTCTATATATAGTCGTTCACATCTTCATAGAGGTCAATAAGAGCCGTTTGAATTTGAATTGCTCCAAATCTTTTCTTTCCATATTATCAATCCGCAATCTTCACCATATCTTTATTTTAGCCAACCAAGCATGTCTCTAGTAGATTCGATTGGAGAGATTTGTTTTGGAGCCAATATCTTCAAGTGCTTAAATAGGTTGGAGCACAATCCTGAGAAATACTCTAAATATCCAAGCTTTCTATAAAAACAAGTTAGGAAAGGCGTGCACACACATATATATAATCACACATATAATCAATCTGATTTGATAAACCTTAAGGCTTTTAAGTCCCAATATAAAGGCCCATATAAGTAAACGAATATGCCCCAAGCAATTGTCCTTATAACATTTCATGCACTCACACAAACAATCATATAAACCATAATATAAAATGTACCGGATCAAACATTTTGGTCTTGGTTTCAAGATTTTAAAATTAGGTCGATTCGTTTTGTCTTTCATTATCCTTAAGTATTGGGTTGTAGGTTAGCAACTCACGATCTTACCATCAAGTCTTCAAAAAGCAAAGAGCTAGAAGACAAAGATCGAAGTCATTCGTGTATTGCTTGAGGGTTGTCCTCGAGGGACAAAATCGGCGTACGACCTGATGTGTGATTTGTTTTATGCTTTTATCTTAATTTATTCTTAATTCGTGTGTTTGTCATTGGTTGTATGAATGGGTTTATCTTGGGATTTTATTAGAACGGTACAGACAGTAGACTACTATACGATGTTACTAGTAGAGTCTTAGATGACTTTATACTCCCTCCGTTTCAAAATAAAAGTTGTTTGTAATTTAAGAGTTTCCACATTAAATCTTGTTTTTAGCATTTGTGGTACGGTTCGGTGCTTTATTCTGCACAAATTATCTAGTAGCTAGCTCCAACACAAACCTCTTACCAAGTTCTAACAAAAACAAACCTAATACAATTTTCGTTTTCACAGGCTCGACCCGAATTTTTCAAAACGATCTCAACAATTTTGATATAAAATGTAGGGCGGTTATTCGAGCCGAACGAGGCGGGTATTGCTTGTTCATATTCAGCTCATTTAGAAAATGAACAAGCTCGAGCCAAGCCTAAATTTTGACTCGAGCTTAAAAATTTGCTCAACTTAAAGGAAATTTTAGAAATTATATACAATTCGAGCTTAATTCGAACGAGCCGAGCTTTGAACTGAATTTAAAAATGTGCTCATACTTGGTTTGTTTAGAAAATGAGCAATCTCGAGCCGAATTTTTATTAAACGAGTACGAGTTGAATTCGAGCTACTCGTGTTCATATATAACACCCCAATACAATCATCGATGGATTGAACAATAATATTTTTTTTTCACTCTCTAAAAACCACAAGCAATCATCATAGTTCTATCCAATGGTCAAGAAAAACACGAATAGACAACTAGGATTTAGGATATATGTAATTGAAGTCATGCTACGTACTATGGAATTGAGGTACGTACGTACGTACCTCTCCAAATTCATGTAATTAATTAATTGGTTTCCTTGCTAATTACTTTTATTGTCCGTCTGAATTTCAAAGTCTTTCTTCACAAAAAAAGGAATTCCAAAGTCAAATTTAGTGGATAATTTAAGTATAAATTAGTTAAAGTCTATGTGAGTATTAGGGAACCAAGTTTTTGAAGTATAAAACAGTACCCATAGTTATCAAGCAATTCGATCAAAAGAAGAAAACCATTGATGGATCTACGTACGGATACTTCCCTATATAAAGGGGTAAGTTGAATCAAATCAATATACATCACAACTTATTAAATTGAATACAATGGCCAAACACCCTAAAATAATAGGGTTCGCATTGTCCGCATTGCTCCTTCTGGAGCTTTGTGCTGCAGTCAGACTGCCCTTAAGTTATGGAGGTGGGGGCGGTGAAGGAGGAGGAGGTGGCGGTGGTGGTGGACGTAATGGGTATGGCTCTGGTTATGGGTCCGGTTATGGAAAAGGAGGTGGAAGTGGTGTAGGTGGAGGCATGGGTGGTGGTGGAGGATCCGGTGGAGGTGGAGGAGGTGGTCGAGGTGGGTCAGGCTATGGTAGTGGATATGGTTTAGGGTCAGGGTATGGAAGTGGTCGTGGTGTTGGTGGAGTCGGAAGTGGTGGTGGTGGAGGTGGCGGGGGTGGTGGAGGCGGGCATGGTGGATCAGGGTATGGAAGTGGTTATGGATCAGGCTACGGAAGCGGTCAGGGTACTGGAGGAGCCAGGACTGGTAGCGGAGGAGGTGGCGGGGGAGGAGGTGGAGGCGGTGGTGGAGGTGGAAGTGGAAGTGGACGAGGTGGGTATGGATCCGGCTATGGAAGTGGTTATGGTTCGGGCTCAGGATATGGAAGTGGTACTGGTCGTGGCTCCGGAGGTGGTGGAGGTGGCGGTGGTGGTGGCGGCGGTGGGTCTGGTTCAGGAAGTGGTTATGGCTATGGTTCAGGCTATGGAAGTGGTTATGGAGGTGGAAGAGGTGGACACCCTTAAGCGTACTATCAAACTAGTTCTGAAGCTATTAATAATAATATCGATCAAATGTATCTTAATAAATTGCACCAAACTAGTTAATGTCCTCTCATTGCACCTACAACGTACTATGAGTGAATCCTAGCTAGCTTGTTGCATATTTGTAAGCACAAATGTAAACAAATTAATCACATATATATTAAATAAAGAGTTGTTTTAGTTAGTAAAGCTTAATGATAAAAATAAATTATGTTATGCAGTAAACATGTAGTAATGATATAAAGTGGTCGTAGTGTGTGTCAGAGTGAATAATAAGAGATTTACATCATGACCTAATGACAGTTGGATATAATATTACATTTAATAGTGTGGTGGTGTTGAGCATCACAAGTGCAACAGTTTGAGAATGTTGTTTGTGTTGTTTTTGCACCACCGCGCGCTTCGTATTCCTTTTTAATTAGTAGGTTTTGTTTTTGGATTAGTTTATAGGCCGGCCAGAGATCCAGTAAGCTTGTTTCTCTAGTCTTTTTGAATCATCTGTTCATATTCTGGGTTAGAGGTTCAAGCCATCTCAAAACGGAAAGGGCCTCCATTTTTTTAAATCATTTTTTCTACCAATTTGCACTGTTGTGGGACAATGATCTAATGAAATGAAAGGATGTTGTTCAACGTATTGATTTTAGAACGAGCGATCAAAACATCCTGATGAGCCAGTACACGACCTAGTCGTTCGTACGTGTTACAATTGCAGTATTATTCTTTTGCCAGGTAAAGGATATATGTGCAGGTTTATATAATTCCTCTTTGATATATAGCTTTCATCCCCGAGCTTTTCTGTGTCGTTTGATAGCTTTCATTGAGATCTGAATACTTGTTCATTTTGTTCTAAAATAGTCATGTTATTTATAATGTCATTTCGTTTGGTTAGAATCCACATTCTATCTTTAAAACCAGATGCATAAATAGCACTAACGAAACTGTTTTTTTTACCTTAACCTCGTGGATGGAGGTAGGGGTGATATATATACGAGCCCACGAGGTCGAGTACCTAGTGTGCAAACTCGGTTCGTTTACAAACGAGCCGAGCTCGAGCTCCATATGAAAACGAACTCAAACAGGTACTCAAGCTCGGCTCGTGAGCTGGGAAGGGTGCTCGAGCTCGAGCTCGTGAGCACGCTTATATTCGAGTCGAGCTCGAGCTCGAGCTCGTGAGCTCGTTTGCTCGATTACATAGTTCATGTTAAGTGCTAACCACTATAATCAAACAAATTTATCCATGTTTGCAAGTTTAATCACATATCCACTCCACTGTAATCAAACATAAATGAGAAGGCAAGATTAATCACATATCATCTACTTCACAATTCACAAATTAATTGTTGTAATCCAATTTGACCAAAAACAAATCAATGTAATCCAATAATCTATGCATAAGAAGAAGCCATAAGATGAGATTAGGATCAAGCAGCGGAAACATGAGAAGCGACAAGCGAGACAGAGAGAGAAGAGCGGAGTGTACGAGGACTGACGAGAGCGGAGAGCCCAACCAGATCTGTTGGCGAGTGACGGCGGAGACAGAGTAGATCGAGAGAAAAGGGGGCGGCGGTAGGGAAATGATGGAGGGCGGCTAGTGCGAGCAACAGATGGACTGATGGAGCAACAAGCAACCATGAGAGATTAAAGCCCCTATAATGGAGAGATGAGAGATTAGAGCGGTGGTCGGTGGTCGGAGGAGAGACTCGGCGAGATTAGTGCTCGAGATCGAGAACCACTTACCAGAGGAGGAAGGAGACGACAACCATGAACCATTAGAGCAGAGGCGGCGGCCTGAGAATGAGGAAGGCTGAAGCGACGGAGGCGGTGGCCTGAGAATGAGCGAGATAGGTTGGATCTGAGAATGAGAGACGAGGGATTCGCCGGATCTGAGACTCTCAGAGTGATGCCATTGAAAAAATGAAAATGGGAATGGAGGCTCGGCTTGAGCTCGACTGTGAGCTCGAACTCGGCTCGTTTTCGAATCCGAAGATGCTCGAGCCGAGCTTTTCCCGAGCCAAGCTCGAGCTACTCGGCTTGAATATCAGGCCTAGATGGAGGCGGTTCTAAAGCCTTTGTTTCAACTAATGTTAGTGTTAGGAGAAGTCTTGTTGGGTCCGACCAGAAAGAGCTCAACATATAAGTCGGACTGGGACACTATCCCAAAACCAATTGGCATTAGGTGGAGTAGCCAATCTGCTTATATGTCAGGTTTAGAATCCTCCCACTTCTGGGATTCACAATTGTCCCAACAAATCCCCCTCTCACTTGCGGATCCATCACAAGTCTAGCCCGGTTGGAATTGAGACCTCCACGCAACGAGTTCGACTAACCCGTCATCGATACAGATGTGGGGTCCATCTCAACCTTCGGTGCAACCGGCTCACCCGCCGAACCCGACTCTAATACCAGTTTTTTTTATAACGAGAATGATAACAGACGAAGAACGGTGTGTTACAATACGTCCATAGACGGATTTAGGCGGGGGCAAGTGGGAGCATACGCCCCCCCTTCATCCGACCAATCACTTATATTTGTTCTACGCGTCGATAGCTTCGTTTTGATATATAATAAGCCTAAATCCGGCATAATTTCCTATATAATTATCGAATTCAATAATCCTACCGTATGTGTACATTGTAAAAACAAATGCAATTAATATTACGTAGTAATTTGCAGGCAAGAGAAGCTGGCCGGATTGATAGAGGAATCTGTGCGCCGTACGTCGTTGAGTGATAATGGGCTTGCTAGCTACCGACGACGACGGGTCAAAATAATCATCACAACGTCTACATTTTTGTTCAAATTGATAGTCGTCACATGTGTAACAGTGTATAAGTGTATGATATCCCAGTTACAGTATACTTTATATACTAGGTAAGTGGGCGTGCGTTGTGAGAACAAAGAGGTCAAAGTAGTAATGCTCGGAATATTGCTTTCGATATATAGGGAAAAAAAAAATCTGTCACTAATTTATGTTGCTCGAAATATTTTCCTGTTTAGATTCCTCTGTGTACAAGAATACTCAATAAATACATTAATTGTGAGTTTTCACTTGATATTCATGTCATGATACAACAGTCAAGTATCAAAGTGTCCCAAAGTGAGAAACTTCTGATTGTGAATGAAGGATTACCTTAATTTCCTGCCACCATAGTGTGGAGCAGTGTCCCAAAACTCTTCATTCATCTGTTTGAGTTGTTCCCTTGTTATGGGCTCCGAATGCTCCGAGGGCTTTGGGTTCCTTATCTTCTTAGCATCTTCTAAAAAATTGCAAAAATTGTAACTCAAAGCCACAATCGACAAGAAATTACAGACAGGAATAACAAATGTGCCCATGTTCAATATTATCATCAACTCATTAGTATTATTGATTCTTTTTTAAAATACATAATAATCTTTATGAATTAGGATGTCTAAAAGAAATCATCAACGAGCTAGCAATGAAATTTTCAAGTTGCTCAAATATTAGGATTGGAAAAGAAAATGCTGGACATTTTTAATCAATAAAACATATTCATAAATATTCATTGGGAAGTTCAACGAAAAAAATATTAACTGGGAAACATGTTCTTTAGGCTTTAATAGTTTAAAACCACTTAAAGCTATGGTAATTTTAACAAGTATCTCAATTTCCTTTTCTTCAAAATGATTCAACTGTAGCCAACTTCCTGGATGATTCAACATGATCATCCAAGTACTGAAAAAACTTGCATTCAATCAAACAAGCTTGCTCAAGTAACATGATACAACCAAATAAAAAACACTAATAGTCTTTAAAACAGTTTCATATCCTTTTGCTAAGAGGTTTCATCTTACCAGCCCACATCACGATACCGCCAGCACTTTTAATTCTTTTGCTTTCATCGGTTATATCCGGCTCCATGCTTAACACATTAAAAATGCAGTGGCACCAATAAAAGTTTTAACAAACGAAATTTTCCAGAAAACTTAACTGACCTCACAAGCTGAAACATTTGGTAGAAATTTTTTATATAAGCTTGAAAACAACAGCCCCAGCTTATATTTGATTCGATAATTCCTAATCATATTTTCTCAGGAAAGGAAACCTCATGTATACTGCCTAATCATGTAACAAAATTCCTTACGAGATTTTCAAAAAGTTCCAGCAAAATGTGTCAAACTAATAAAACATGTTAATATGGATATTCTTTCTTTCTTTATCCAATCTTGCTCGTCCCTCCGGCTTCTTTCATGTTTTTTAGTTATCTACTATTGCTTTTCAAGCCAAAATCTTAAGAGTACAGTTATGGCTCTTTAAAGTGGCTTACAAAGTAAGATAACATGCACATTAAATATGCTTATTATGGTTCTTTCTTTCAAACAAAAAGATGATGTACCCAAGGATACAACTCCTCTTGCTACAATACTTGGATTACTTAGATTATGTTCTTCAAGGTGTATGTATCACTAATTCATTTCTGGAACTTTTAGGTGATTGCTTCATTGATTTGAATTTGCAATTGGCAAGGTTGGAGAATCTGATAAGTTATATCGGAGGCCTGAGTTAGCTAATTGTGTGTATGTTCTTTTTAAACTGTGCATCACTTGTATATCTCCTTTTTCTCTCTCACCCTTTCCCCCCAGTTTGTCCTCTTTTTAATATCAGATTTTCAATAATGAATTTGTTGTTTCTACAGGGAATCTTGCAGCGTTTTCGTGTGTTTTTGCCAAAGAAGGACCGAATTCTTTAGGATAGGCAAGGCAGCTTACCTAATTTTGAGAATATTGAACATGAGGATACATTGTCATTCCTTAAAGTGGGTAACACCTACAGGGTTGCCGAGATTGATATATTCATCTACTACGAAAACCTTTTTAAAAAAGGATGAAGAGTTGATGCAGATAATATGGAATCCAAAATAGACTAAGATTATGGGAGCCTAGAAAAAAGGACTCCAAGGGAGAACCAATGACCAGTAAAAAAAATGGGTTTATGCAAGAAAGAACGACGGTTAGACTGGGTTTCTGCAATCACATCCGAAGGAGATGATGATATATGGAAGACGGAAAAGATCCTGATAAATGGTCATCAAAAGATCTCAGAAAGCTATTAATGGAGCTCTCACAGTACAATCCTAAAAACGGATTCAGTGAAATCGGTTGGGGCATCTCACTTCCCAACTAATTCATACCCCAATCGATCCAGATGACATGGATTTTACAAGTAAATTTCTTTTAAAAAATAAACATTAATAGAAGTGAGCTTTTTTGTTAGGAAAAGTACATTCATGCAACATAAATCCTAATAAAGTAGAAATTTAAGATAACAAAAGCAATAGATAGAAATGATCAATACTAAATTTAATAATGAATTAGGGACAACTAAAACGTGTAGTTGTCTATTGAATTGGACCCTTCATTTACACATTTAAAAATAATATCAGCAAAGAAAACGAAAGCAATTAGATTTTTTAATTGTAATTAAAACCTTGGCCTAAAATCTTCTAGAGGTTCGGAAACAGGAGACAAAATAAGAAACAAATAATAAATAAACTGAACATAAATGCAAATCAAAGCTTCAAAAATTCAACAGTGTGTAAAATTAGGGAACCAAAGCATACCTTGGCCATGAGAGGATGAAACCGAGCAGCACCAATGGAAGCCAATACACCCCTATGAATATGAAATGACGCCATTAAAGTGTTTGAAGAAATGACACAAAGAGGAAAGCAATCCTCTGAGAGAATGACAAGAAAAAATTAATATAAAAACAGACACAAATTCACCCCAATAAATCTGTGCAAAAAATAAGAATGGGAACAACTACAGGCATGAAGTAAATAGCCGTACCATATTCTCCGTTGAAGGCCTGATCCTTTGACCAAGTTTCAAAGCGTGGAGAGAAGTGGTAGAAGGGTTCAGGGTTTTTGTCATTGATAGCGCAACGCGGGTGGCTGGTGTGAGTTTATTTGTCCACCAAGTCGGACGACGACGCTCTGAATCGGTGGATCACCGTGACGTGTTGTGGCCCAGAGACTATTATAGTCTGTTGAAAAGGCCAAAAAGGATTAAAAAAAAACGGACACAAACAAGAAGATAAAACCCCAAATCGATTGATTACACTCCAATTTTATCTGTACAGAGTGAGGAGAGATGGAAGGCAAACCTGGAATTTCAACGAACACAGAGAACCGAACGCCGGTGGTGAATAAGCCAAAGGACGAGACCACCATGGTAGGGAGAACAGAAGCAAGATAAGCAGTGGCGGCGACGGCTCCGACGAGAGGCGATATCCAGGACCTGCAAAATGAATGAGAGAGAGAGAGAGAGAGAGGTGGATAGGAGAAAGACAGGGGGAGTTCCAATTAGACGAAATGACCGAAAGGGGCTCCTAAACAAAAAAATAAATATTTTTAAATTGAAACTTTGATGGGCAATTAAGACCTTTCATATGTAGCGAGTCTGTAACCGTCGATCAAATCGGTTCACTCATCATCTACGGTTACAATTGAAGTGAACAGTAATTTTAGTGGGCTGGCGAAAATGGGCCGTAGATACCGTCTCTATCCAACGGCAGATATAACTTGTTATAGCTTCTTACCGCCACTTTTATAGTAGTAGTGATATATATATATATATAGAATAGGTATATTGTGCACACCGGGGTGTACTTTGTGCACAAGTGTGGGCCATTGATTTATTATGATGGATGGATGAGATTAAAAGAGGGTTTTATTTTCTTTTTTAATTAAAATCAAGTGGGACCCGCTCACTTTGTGGAGTAACCGACGGTACAAAATGAGGCGCGTGCTCTACAACCTCTACTGTACGGGCGAGGGTGGTCTTGCGTGCGGTGTGTGAAGTAAGTATGAGTATGTGGGCCCCGCTTCAATTTAAAAAAAAAGAAGCACCGCTTCAATGGGCAGTGTATGCGTGTGTGAGATGAATGTGTTTTGACTATTGACCCATGGAACCTTTTTAAGTTACTGTTTTTATTTAAATGTTAGTTTTAGTGGGTAGATCAACGCAATATATCCAAATCTTTTTGTTCCAAATCTTAATCGTAAAAATTGCAAATTTGGAGATTTTTTTTATTATTTAAATACATAGGTCATAACGTCATATCCAAATCTTTTTGTTTATCTTTTATAAAAAAATGTTTAATGGATTAAGAAAAAAAAAAGGGAAAATTGGTTAGTAGATAATTGTAAATGTGAAGTAACGGTTTGTGGATTTCTTTTTTAAAAAAAATGATTAGTGGATCCAAAAAATCAATAATGGTACATATCCACTCAAATAATTGTAAATCTATTTTTTTTATACAAATATCTGGCAATTCTAAATAATGTTATAAAGATTTGACAATTTTTTGTTATTACCTATCTAAATCAATTTTAAAATTTTGACAATTTCACCGAATAATGTTTTGCATTACACCGAATAATGTTATATTATCTTTTTTCATTCGGTTTACATTAAAAACTATCAATTCCAATGAATAATTTGTCTAATACTACCGAATAATGTTTTATTTTTTCCATCAATTTCAGATAAAAGAAACCCAAAATCCTCAAACAATACTTACGATTTATACGAATAATGCTTCGTATTTCAACGACTAATACGAATAAGTAAAATTTTAAAATTATTCGGTTGAATCGATCGATTTAATGCGTACATTGAATGATATTTGAAAGATTATTTAGTGGAATTCTTATTTTTATGAGGTATACAGAAGCGATGAATAATTGCATTATAATTAAATATTTAGAATTATTCGGTTGAATCGGTTGATTTAACACATACATTGAACGATAATTGAGAGATTATTCAGTGGAATTCTTATTTTTATGAGGTATACAGAAGCGTCCATTATCATTAAATATTTAGAACTATTCGGTTGAATAAGTCGATTTAACGCGTATATTGAACGATAATTGGTGGATTATTCCGTCAAATTTTACGTGTATGGAGGAGATGAATAATAACTACAAAACGTGCTCCAAAAAAATAACTATTGATTCCCCTTTGTTGCCTCGGTTAGAGGTGGCAATCGGGCGGGTCAGATCGGGTTCGGGTTCGGTTAGTCGGGTTTCGGGTTATTCGGGTTTCGGGTAATTCAGGTTTTGGGTCATTCGGTTTCGGGTAATGTCTAATAATTTGGTCATTTGGTTGGGTCGGGTTCGGGTTTCGGTTGTATCGGGTTTCGGTTCATTCGGGTTTCGGTTGTCTCGGGTTTCAGTTATTTCAATATTCATTTTGAAAAATTTACTAGAATGTATCTTAAAGTTCGGGTTATATCGGGTTTCGGTTGTAACGGGTTCGGGTCTTAATGGGTTTCGGTTGAATCGGGTTCGGTTCATTCGGATTTGGGTGAGTTTCGGTTATCGGTTATTCGGATTTCGGGTCCAAAATGGGTCGGGTTGATCGGTGTTCAAAACAATCGGTTCCGGGTCGACCGGGTCGGGTTTTCGGGTTCGGGTCGGGTTTTGCCAGCTCTAGCCTCGGTGAAGCCCGTGACTCTGGTAGGCGGCGGCGGCGGCGCCGCCGACTACCTGTGCCCATCTCAACTTCTGGGTATGGTGAAGGGGAAGTGAAATTGACGCCGGAGGAGGGGCTTCACGCAAATTTGTATCAATTGGGAGGGAGAAGGGTTCTTCAAGCAGATGTGGATCGACGACGGGGGTTTGGAACTCGGTTTATTGCCCAGAGATCCAGGTTCCACAACCGGTGGGCTCAGATCTGGGGAGTGGTCGGGGGTGTCTGGTGGGGTTTCTCCGACCTCGACGGCGCGCTCCTCCCCTGAATCTGAACGCAGAGCGAACAGGCCGGTGTGGATGTGCGAGGGTCGTCTCCGCCCTTCACTCCTTCTATTCGCCGCTGATACGGTTCACCAGAGAAGGAGGAGAGAGGCGTCAAGCTGAGCCCCTGAAATCGGTGAAAGGAGGAGAGAGCCGTCGTACTGGGCTCGCCGGTCGCCGCCGCACTGGGCTCGCCGGTTGCCGCCGCACTGGGCTCGTCGGTTGCCGCCGCACTGGACGCCGGTGAAGCCGGATACGCCGTGAATGGGGGCTGACGGTTGTGGTTGGGTTTGGTGCCGATGTTGACGGGGAGGTGAGTTTGGAGGCTTCCAACATAAGTTTTGGAGTTTTGAGGTTGAAATTGATTGGCCTTTTAGGTTTTATTGAAAATGTAATGCACGCGTCCATTACTTCCTTGGAAAAGGCCAGCCTTTTTTTTTTAAAACAATTACACGTGACGTTATAGAAGCCATCCGATCCATCCATATCTACGGCTAGGATTCGACGTGCACTAGATATACTCTAAGGGGTGTGCACAAGGGAACCACTATATATATATATATATATATATATATATATATATATATATATATATATATATATATATATAGAGAGAGAGAGAGAGAGAGAGAGAGAGAGAGAGAGAGAGAGAGAGAGAGAGAGAGAGAGAGAGAGAGAGAGAGAGAGAGAGAGAGAGAGAGAGAATGGGTAACTTGTGCATAAGGTTTAGGATGTGCATTGTGCACAATATATTATTCGGTGAAATGTGAAACATTATTCAGTGAAATTTGAAGCATTATTCGGTGAAATGTAAGTATTGTTTAGGGGAATGTGAAACATTATTTGGTGAAATTTGAGGCATTCCATATAAATTGTAACTATTATTTAGGGAATTGAGGTTTCTTTTATTTGAAATGGATAAATAAAAAAACTAAACATTATTCGGTAGAATGTTATAAATTATTCAGTGAAATTGGGACGTTTTCATCTGAACTGAACGGAAAAAAAAAACATAACAGTGTTCGGTAGAATGTTTCACATTTCACCGAATAATGCTTAAAATTTCACCGAATAATGTTTTACATTTCACCGAATAATATTTGTGCACTCTGGAACCACTCCCTATATATATATATATATATATATATATATATATATATATATATTTCCATATGCTTCAATATTCAATAAATTTGGGTTGGCACCGACACAAAATATATAGTTTTAATCCAATGAATTATTTCATACCCAAATAATTGAGGCTTGTTCTTGGGCTGGACCTGTGGACCATGGGCCTAAACTCCATTGGAAAATATGTGCAATAACTAACCCCAACGGATAATTTTTTTTTTTTGTCTAATTCAAAATTTTTTTTTTTGTCTAATTCAAATATTAATCTTCTAAAAGGGAACCGGTTAGACCTGTCAAACAGGTCGGGCGGGTCGGGTTTGGGTCGGGTCATCTCGAGTTCGGGTTCATTTCGGGTCGGGTCATTTCGGGTTACGGGTCGTGAAATGCTCAACTCAAACCCATATTTAACGGGTTCGGGTCGACCCAACGGGTTAAGAGCGCTACTTATCCATAATTTTTTAAATGTCATTTACTATTTATACACGTTATTTTAAAATGATAAAATTATGTAAAATACCAATAAAAATTTATTACTTGTTATAATTTCATTCTTTTTAGTTTTTGAAGTATTAAATTATATATAATATATAAAATGATATTTTATATAATTATTATCATCCTTAAAACCATACATAAATAGTAAACGACCTTTAAAAGTAAAAACAGATGGAGTATTTTTAATGACTATATACATAGTTCCTAAATCTAAAATTGTTATAGTATCCTAATAATAGTTCTATTATTGAAAAAAAATAATTAATGTTGCTACAATAGTAATATGTAATTTTATATACATAACAAATTTTAATGTTAAATCATAAAGTAAAGTTTATGATGAAAATTATAATATTCAATCCTAATTATTATTAGTAATAAATTTCAATATTAGGTTAAATTGTAATTTATTTATGTTTTTATTATCTTAAAACTTGACCCAACGGGTGACCCACGGGTTGACCCAACCCGACCCAGAAAAGTTGCGGGTTGAACGGGTTCGGGTTGCTTCGGGTTGAAATATTTGTGGCAAAACCAACGTTTTACGGGTCGGGTCGGGTCCTCGGGTCGGATCACGTTTTGACATGTCTAGAACCGGTCATTAAGGATTACTCTGTAGGTCAATGTTTTCATATATATATATATATATATATATATATATATATATATATATATATATATATATATATATATATATATATATAAAGTATATATAAAGAGAGAGAGAGAATTGGTAACTTGTGCACAAGGCTTAGGATGTGCATTGTGCACAAAATATTATTCGGTGAAATGTGAAACATTATTCAGTGAATTTCGAAGCATTATTCGGTGAAATGTGAGTATTGTTTAGGGGAATGTGAAACATTATTTGGTGAAATTTGAGGCATTCCATATAAATTGTAACTATTGTTTATATATATTGAGGTTTCTTTTATTTGAAATGGATAAATAAAAAACTAAATATTATTCGGTAGAATGTTATAAATTATTCAGTGGAATTGGGACATTTTCATCTGAACTGAACGGAAAAAAAAAAAACATAACAGTGTTCGGTAGAATGTTTCACATTTCACCGAATAATGCTTAAAGTTTCACCGAATAATGTTTCACATTTCACCGAATAATATTTGCGCACAATGCACACTCTAAGGGGTGTGCACACCCGAACCTCTCTCTCTATTCCATATGCTTCAATATCCAATGAATTTGGGTTACCCATTTAATGTGGCACCGACACACAATATATAGTTTTAATTCTATATTTTATGCAGTAAATTTTATGGATGAATTGTTTGTTGTACCAAAAAAAAAGAGCATTTATTGGTTACATTTGGTAAATAGCACCGGCAGTGTTTGGGCCGGCAGTTACTAGCAAGGTGAGTAGTTAAGGAGTCCAGGGACGACCTCTCAAACACAAACCTAATCCATTTTTGTTGAATAAATTTTGTTTGATTTGATTTGGGGGAGGACGATGGATAACTCGGAGCAACAACAGCTTCTTCAATCAAACCGAGAGGAGGATGAGAAGAAGCAGAGGCTGTCAAAGAGGATTTGGGATGAGACCAAGAAGATCGCCCGGATTTCCGTGCCATCAGCGGTGTTTCGGGTGACGGCGTTCGGGGGGTTCATCGTCACGCAGTTGTTCATCGGACACATCAGCTCCGTCGACCTCGCCGCCTACGCCCTCGTTCAGTCCATCACCATGCGCTTTGTCAACGGAGCTGTTGTAAGCTTAGTCATATGTTGTTTATTCCAACATGAATCCAAAATCCAACCAATGAATATATATACGTTGTCTATTAAATGAGACAATGTTGGTGGACAATAATTAGTCCCATTTACCAAAAAAAAAAAGCAATAATTAGTCACAATGATAGGCTCTGGTTTTGAGGAAAAAAAGTTTGGATGGGTTGAACTCCAGTCTAGGCGTGGCCACGGGTTACGGGTCAACCCGTGATCCACCGGGTCGTTGACCCGTCGGGTTCGGGTTGACGGGTTGGCGGGTGGGGACGGGTAGCGGGTTAGGGTCGGGGAATCCGTGACCCGTGACCCGGCGGGTCGACCCGCTGGGTCAACCCGCTTTTTTAAAAAAAAAAAATATGAAAAATTTATTTTTAATAAAATAAATTTATAATATTATGTAAATTATTCTTAAAATAACTCACAATAATACATAAACTAATATGCAAAATGCAATGTGAGACACATAAACCCCATCCCTTCTCCTTTTATAGACTTGGAAGGCTTCCTTCATTCCCCTCATTTCCAATGTGGGACAAAGGCTTTGTCCCACATCGAAAATATGGAGTTAGAATGAGAAGACATGGGGCTATATATATGTATCCCACCTACCACATTTCTTCCACTTCACCTGTTTCCTACATTTCCTACATTGGAAATTAAGTTGGAATTAAAGTTTGAGAAATATATTCTCATATTTTTTTCTCTTACATCACACAATGAAATTATTGTGGATGAAAGAATTAATATGGAGATATAATCTTCCTACATTTTTAACACTTCATATGAAAGTGATAAAATGTGTTGTGAAGATAAAATCTTTACATTTTATTTATTTATTTATTTTAATAGTCATTTTTTTTTTAAAAAAAGTTTTTTTTTTAAATAATGTAACCTGCCGGGTCGACCCGAACCCGTCAACCCGTGAGATTTACGGGTTAGGGTTCGGGTCGGCCAACCCTGACCCTTGACCCGGCGGGTCGAACCCGTCGACCCGGCGGGTCCGACCCGTGGCCACGCCTACTCCAGTCACACAATTAAATAACCAACTTGATAATCATGTATATGAACACTATCCCGCAGCTAGGAATGTCGAGTGCAACCGAAACTCTTTGTGGGCAAGCATTTGGGGCTAAGCAATACCATATGATGGGCATCTACTTGCAACGTTCGTGGATCGTCAACTTTGTGAGCGTGACCATCCTTCTTCCCATCATGATCTTTGCGACTCCTATATTCGAGTTGCTAGGAGAAGAAGACGACATATCAGAAGCCACGGAGAGCATTTCCTTGTGGTTCATTCCAGTTCTCTATACCTTTGTGTTTGTCCTGACCATCCAAATGTTCTTGCAAGCACAAATGAAGAACTTCATCATTGGGTATCTATCCATAGGGTTTTTCGTAGTCCATGTGCTCCTTTCGTGGGCCTTTGTCGAGAAGCTCAATCTCGGGATCCCTGGTGCAATGGGTGCCATGATCATTTCCCGATGGGGCTTGGTTTTCGGTGCATGGGTATATATCTTTAGAGGTTGGTGTGGAGAAACATGGCAAGGATTCTCTAAGCTTGCCTTTGCGGATCTCATACCAGTTATTAAGCTCTCGATTTCATCAGCAGTCATGCTCTGGTGAGTCTTCTTTCGTCATCAAGCAATGACCTGCATTATGTCATAGAGAAGTTATATTCTCACTCTGCCAAACTCAATGGAGAGGTGTTGAAGATGTGAAAGGAAAAACAATCTCTCATAAAAAACATGATATGATCTCCAGTCTAGTATATAAGATCAGTAGGGCACTCCTACTATTGCTAATTAGTTTTTGGATGGAATTCCACAAGATAGGAGAAAGATTCATCATGTTTCCAATTGAGTTGCTTTTCCTTTCACATCTTCAACAAGAGGATGTCCGTTATCTAACTTGAATAACGGGCAAGGATCAAATGCAAGATCTTCCCTTTTATTTATATGTTTTTGAACTATGTTGTATGATTACATTTAATTACTATATTAACATAGCCACAGTCCATCTCAAGTTTGAGATCAGAGACATCTTGGGGGAGTTCATTGTGTAAATGGAACAGTACAGTCGTGTAATAGACTTTACAAGCTCGAATCACGTACGTGAGATTAGCCACCCCCATGGATGATCAAGAAAATTCAATGACATAGCCACATTGAAGCATATACTATCATAACTCACTTACCCTAATATGTAGTTTCTTTCTTTACACTAGCCTTGAGCTATGGTACACTTCGGTTCTCATCTTGATAGCTGGATATTCAGACAACGCTGTAGTTGAGATATCTGCATTCTCTATCTGGTATAGTCCTCTTAGTTCATCTATATATCTTTTATTTGGGATACAATTTATACCATGTTTTTTACAAGTTCTTATCTCAATTAATTCATTAATCCTTGTAGCTTGAACCTTAATGCATGGGAGTTCATGTTAGCCCTTGGCCTTATGGTTGGAGCAAGGTAAAATAAACTCAGCCTAATTCTCTCTTCATAATTGATGCGTTATGCTTCTATAATATACTCATATGATTGAATTCTATGCATTCATGTAGCGTACGAGTCTCCAACGAGATTGGGCGAGGAAATGTCGAGGCGGCAAAGTTTTCCATCAAGATTCTAGTGTGGATTTCAGTTGCCCTAGGGATATTGTGTTGCCTTATTGTTGTCATTTTCGGACACTCATTCCCATACTTGTTTACTAGTGACGCCGAGGTTGCTGAGGCCGCCACTAACCTCTCAGTTTTGCTTGCCCTCACTATGCTTGTTAGCAGTTTCCAAGCAGTTTTTTCAGGTAAGTTTGCAATGTTTTTTCTTCTCTAATATTTTTGTTCTCTTTTCTTCATTTGTTTCTGAAAACATATATATAATGCTTAATTTTAACACTTGACTCTTTGGTCGTGGCATGCAGGGGTGGCGGTAGGTTGCGGATCACAATCCAAGGTTGCCGTGGTTAATGTTGTGTCCTATTATGTGATTGGCATTCCACTCGGTTGTTTGCTTGGATTTGTAGCGAAATTAAACGTAAAGGTAATAAGATCATTATATTTTAATAAGAACTACATTGTTGTAAACAAACATCGATCAACTTATATTATCACTTATGTGAAAACAGGGGATATGGATGGGAATGTTGATTGGTCAAGTAATCCAAGTCATTGCACTAGTTGTAATAACATGGAGAATCGATTGGAACGAAGAGGTAAGATCTCAAGCATACGAATAATACCTATAACTTTGGTATGTTCTTAGATCATCTTAGTAAATTGAGCATCACTTCTAGGTAAACAAGACGACAAGGCGGCTTGGTCGATTTCTCCATGAATCTCCGGAAGAACCGAACCAGAGTTCAAATCATACTTGAATAAACTTATAATGAGGATTATGACGCTTAACTGTGGAATGGTTATTCCAAGTCATGGTCGTAGTTGAGATTAGTTGGTGTTATATTATATATATAATTCTCAAAAGTTGAAAATAAAAGAGTGAGCTTGATTTAATTAGAACTAGTACAATTCTCGCATTATGACCCGATTTTTGTAAACTAAAATCTTAATAAAATAAAAAAATAATATTATAAAGTATAAATAAAAGTTAAGATAAAAGGTGACTTTGGTTAAATGTGATGTGACATATATAATGAATATCTATACGGATATTGGTTATATCACATAATCATAAAGGTTTATATATGGAAAAATGACCGAAAATAATACAAACTATTCACGGTTAACCAAAAATAATACGGACTTTCAAAATGACAAATTCATATACAAATTATGCTTACATAAACCAATAATGATACAGTGGGTATAACTCAAAACTAAAAATTTAATTTGGATTAAAAATGTAATTAACAATAAAGTTGGGAAAATGTACAATTAAGAGGCAAAGGTTCACAAATGAAATCCCGGTTCCTGTTCATCATCTTCTACCCGAATGAAACACCAAACCAGCGCAGGTCCACAACGAAGAACAAGTCGGAGGGAGGAGATCGTTGTCGCTGGAGACCAAAATGCTGGCTGACATTGGCAATGGTGGAGGCGGACGAGAGTTGAAGGTTGCAAGGCGGTTCATGGTTGAAATGGAAGCAATTTCAAATCTCGACCTGTATGAATGAATGAAAAATTCGTTGAGGGGTTTTAATTAATATGTGATTTGAAACTTCTAACAAACAATTCGAATAATATCTATTATCAAATTGGATTTTACAGTAATTTCTAATTCGTTCTTCTTCTATAGGAAACCCTAGATTATCTAAATTTACTTTAGATTTAATATTGGACACAAATTGGATGGGTAGGAGAAATCGTTGTAGGATTAGAAGAACGATTGTTGGTCGATCTTGATCTAAATCTAGTGGTTCATGTTTATGGTGGAGACAAATTTAGTTTAATATGTTTTAGCTTCGAGGGAGACGGTAATCTAGGCGGTGGATGAAGAAGCTCCAGCGAGAGATGGGGGCAGTGCCGCGCGTTTTGGTCTCCAGCGACGACGTTCTCCTCCCTCCGGCCCGTTCTTCGCCGGGGACCTGTGGTGGTCTGGTGTCTCATTCATTGGCAGGGGTGGAAGATGATGAACAGGAACGGGATTTCATTTGTGAACCTTTGCCTCTTAATTGTACATTTTCCCAACTTTTTTGTTAATTACATTTTCAATCCAAATTATTTTTTTAGTTTTGAGTTATACCCACTGTATCATTATTGGTTTAAGTAGGCATAGTTTGTTTATAAATTTATCATTTTGAAAGTTCGTATTATTTTTGGTTCACCGTCGATAGTTTGTATTATTTTCGGTCATTTTTCCTTTATATATTGAGTACTCTCTTTATTAATTAAAAATTGTCATTTATAAATCTACACACTTATTACGAAAACAAACAAAAATACAGTTATACCCTTAATTATTACTTTACTTTTTTACTTTATCAAAAATTAAAACTAACAACTATCTAATCATTATAAGAGCAATTTCGTAAATTGGATGACAAAATATCTAAAATGACAAGTTTTTCTTAACAAGATTTATTTCCTAAAACGACAAGTTTAATTAACGGATGGAGTAGTATATATAGATTAGATATTTATAATATATAAAGATTTACATTTCGATTAATAGTTAGATTATATTAAATTCAATATTTTGAATTAAGCCTCATCGTTAGTAATTCTATGAAAAATAAAAAGAAAAATATGATTGATTTTAAAGGATAAAGAAAAAAAATTAGATCGATTAATAGTTAGACCGATTAAGTGTTAACTACGGAGTATTACAATAGTGAACACTTTATTAATACAGTCATGAAACGGTAAATGTATAGATAAGGTGGATTACAAAAATATAAAACCAAACCAAAGATTTTATATAAAACGGAACTCGCATATCAAAATGTTCCCTCTATACTCCACAAACAAAATACTACTCCCTTCGATCCAAAATACATGTCGTTTGACTTTTTTAACTTGTATATATATATATATATATATATATATATATATATATATATATATATATATATATATATATATATATATATGACATTTTTTACCATTTTGATGCCATTTCTTTTATTATATTACATTTTCACTTTGATGCCACTTTTTTAATGAAATGGTTTAGTGACACTTTTTTAAAACCTTGATGACATTTTTTGTTCACTGTGACGACACGTTGACCATTGATGCTATTTTTTTTACCGATGACACTTTTTTATGTTAATTTTTTTGATGATATTTTTTTATCGTGATGCCATATTTCTTCAAAGTAGTGTTTTCATGACATTTTTTTCTTTAATGTGATGCAACTTTTTCAAAGCAGTGTTTTGATGCAATTTTTCTAATGTAATTATTTGATTCCACTTTTTTAATCAAATTGACGTTTGATGCCACTTTTTTATTATATTTTTATACTAACACAATGACATAAAATGTGATTCAACTTCATTGATGACATCTTTTATTAGAAATTTTTATATTTTTATACAATTTTGCTCATTTGAGCTCGTCGATTGGGCTCGTTCGGCTCGATTTAAATATGAAAACCTAAAATTTTCAATCACCATAAGCTATACAAATTTATAATAAATTAAAGCAAATATAATTATTGTAAGGTGTACAAATTTCCAATCAAGCAAAATTTGAAAGTTTTACAAATTTACAATCAACATATTTACAAAGTTCCAATTAAGCTATACAAATTTCAAACTAGCAAAACTTTTCAATCACTCTCCCCTAGGGAGGACGAAGCTTACTTGTGTCGTTGGAAGAAGCTGGCGCCACCTAAGGGAAGGAAAGAGGAAGACCGAGGGAAAAAAGAAGACAGTTAGACATCCATGGATGCCGGATCTGAGATCCCACGACCTCCATGGACGCCGGATCTGAGCAGGAGGAAGACGCTGGATCTGGAAGGCTCGGATCCGATGAGGAACACGCCGGATCTGGAAGCTTAGACGATGATGAAGGACCAACCAAGCAGAGCGCCGGATCTGAGCATGAGGGACACGCCGGATCTAGTAGAAACGATGACGAGGAACACACCGGATCTGAGCAGGAGGGACGATGAAATCCGGTGATGGGGGGACGATGAGGGTGAAATCTGGAGGGAGTAAGAGGAAGTCGGAGTCAAGGTCGGGGAGAGGGGGCTCTGAAGTGAAGTTTGAGTCGAAGACGGAGACTAAGTCTTAGAGAATGAAAAAGGGGTCTAGTTACCTAATTACCAGATTGGGGTACAAGTGACTAATAAATTATCATTGGGGTCTAGAGCGCCTAATTTTTTTTCAAGGGGTCTAGTTACCTAATTAAATGTGCACAAGGGTCTATTTTACCAAATTAGCTCTATCAAGAAAACAAACAAAAATACACTAATTTCCCTAATTATTACTCTATTTTTTTACTTTTTCAAAAACTACAACTAACAACTATTGTATCTATTTAATACAACTTACAAGGTCAATTTCGTAAAGTGGATGACAAAATACCTAAAATGATAAGTTTTTCTTAACCAGATTTACTTCCGAAAATGACAAGTTCTAATTAACGAAGGGAATATTATATATATTAAACCAATATTAATACAACATAAACTTCGGTCGATTTTTGACCAATTTTCTGATGGGGATAACTAAAGGTTCAAAATTCGACCCAATATAGATTGTGTTACCGTATCGTAATAGTTTGTGAAAATTTTCTTAATCATTTTTATCCATTTTTAAAAGGGATTTATTTCTCTAAAAGAGTCCTTATATTTTTTTTTCGAAGCAAGATAGTTAGGGAGGTTCCCGACATGACGGGGGCCTTTCTAGAGCGTCCAGACGGACGAGATCAGCCAACAGATGGTCCGATGAGCAGCTATCCTCGGCAGGGTATCCGTAAGCAAGACGAGCAATCATGTCTGCCACAGCATTTGATTCCCTGAAGATATGACGAATAGCAACATTAGTGAAGTATGATAGATCAACCCTTGTATCTGATTGTAAAAGCTCAATATTCCAGGGACAGAACCAGTCACCCAGAAGAGCTTTAACAACCGTCAGACAATCCCCTTCAACTAGAAGGTTGTCAATATGAAGCTGCTTAGCTTTCAGAACACCCATCAGAAGGGCCAAAGCTTCAGCATAGATAGAAGTAGTATTATTGCAGGGGCCGTTGCCCAATGAAATAATAGCACCGCAATCATTCCTAATAACAAACCCGAAAGAACCCGATCCATTTGATCTGGAAGGATCATCGAAATTTAGTTTATAAAAAGACGTAGGTGATTTTTGCCATGAGGAAGGCTTTGGTGATTTAACCGGACGACGACCCTGAAAATCAGGAGGACGGGAAAGACCTCGTTGTGGACTCCCCGAAGAACTGTCAATAAGCAAAGGGTTGCAGACCAAAAAGAGTCCTTATATAATACTATGTACTACGTACTAAAGTACTTTTTTTTTTAACAAAAACCTATATTTTTAAAAAGGAAAACATCTTATATAATATAATCCAATTTATTAAAGGAAAATTTTCTATTTTTCGGCCAAATATTTTAAAATTTTGATGATATTTTATTTTATTAATCAAATTGTACGTCTTTATATAATTAAGGGTTTTTGCCCTAAAATTGACGTTATATAATTTTTTTTACAAAATCCATTTTATAATTTAAGTCTTTTAATTTAAAAAATAATTAAATAATATAATTAAATTAATTAAATAACCAATCTTTATTTTTTAGCCAAATGTTTTGATTTTCAGTGACACTAGAAAATTGATTAAATAAATAAGACCATTTCAATTAATAAAATAAAATATCACTAGAGATTTGGAATATTTGGCCAAAAAATAAAAGTTGGTGGTTTAATATGTTGAATGGATTATATACATTATATAAAGTTTTTTTTTTAAATGAAAATTACAAAATTTTAAAGGTTTTTTCCTTAAAAATATCATAATACATAAGTTAACTTGAGAGAAAAAAATGTCTATTAAATAAATGCATTCATGTTAATAAAATAAAATATCACTGGAAAATTAGAGTATTTGACCGAAAAATAGAAGTTAGGTGTATAATATGAATGGATTGAATAGGCATTTTTGTTTTTAAAAAATTAAATGTACTTTGTTAAAAAAAATCTTTAGATAAATACGCCCCTGATATATACACCGCAAATTCTCACGTTAATTACGACGTGCATGCACGTCGTAATCAACGTGCAGGTTGGATAGGGCACAAAACGTGCATACGTGCGTGCACATATTTTTTTGAAAAAAAAAACATGATTGCACGTCCTTTTTGACGTGCAGGATTGCACGTAAAAAACAACGTGCAATCTTGCACGTAAAAAACGACGTGCATTATTGCACGTCAATAACGACATCAACCACATTTTTTCAAAAACGAAAAAATGCGGCCCTTCGTCCTCACTTTCCCCAATCCAAACCATGAGTGTGAGAGTGAGAGAGAGAGAGAGAGAGAGAGAGAGAGAGAGAGAGAGAGAGAGAGAGAGAGAGAGACGTCTGCGAGCTTCTGGCGAGAGATCGACAGAGAGAGCGAGAGTCCGAGCCTGAGAGAGAGCACGATCCGGAGACAGAGATGGAGAGTGAGCCGGAGATGGAGGAGATGGTGGTCCCGAGAGTGGAGGTGGAGGCCATGGATATGGAGACGGAGGAGGCGCTGAGGGTGGCGGTGGGGGGTGGTGGTGGTGGGGAGGCTGAGGTGCAGGAGACGGTGGCGGAGGAGGAGCACAGGGTGGAGGGTGTTGGTGGTGGTGAGGCGGAGCAAAGGCTAGAGGATGGTGGTGGTGGGGAGGCTGAGGCTGTGGCGGAGGAGGAGCAGAGGGTGGAGGGTGGTGGTGGTGGTGGGGCGGTTGAGGAGCAAAGGGTGGCGTCGGCGGCGGTGGCGGCCGGCGGCGGAGGTGGTGGTGCCGGAGTCGGTGCCGGAGACGCAACCCTATTACCGCCGCGAAAGAGGCGTTCCATGGATGTTTCGCCTGTCCCGACCCCACCGGTATGTTATTTGAATTATTTATTTTATTTGATATTAATAGTTTTATAATATAGTTTTATAGTTTTTAGTTTTATAATTTATAGTATATAGTTGATAGTTTTTATTGTTTTTAGTTTTTATAGTTAATAGATTATAGTTGTTATAGTTTATAGTTTTTAATATAGTTTTCATTACTTGAAATATTTATTATATGTTTATAGTTTATAGTATAAAGTTTTTATAATATAGTATCTAAAAGACATTAAAAGAAATTAAAAGTCATTAAAAGACATTGAAAGACATTGAAAGACATTAAAAACCATTAAAAGAAATTGAAAGTCATTAAAAGACATTAAAAAACGTTAAAAGACATTGACGTCCATTGAAAGGCATTAAAAGCCATTAAAAATACATTAAAAGACGAAATAACAAGTTATGAACTACAAGAATGAACAAGTTACAAATTTATGGACCAACTCCATCTAATGAATTAGCATAAGTAATACAGGAAATAATATACTTGTAAACATTTCATATTAACAGGCATCGAGCCTCTTGAGGACTGATGGTACCCTACAGGTTGTTAGGGTCAGCGACCGGGCATCAGTCAGTCAGCTTAGGGTAGAGGGTGGCCTGGGGGCGAGGATATGGTTGAGGGAGGAGCGGAGAGGGTGATGGTACCTGCTGTTAGAGAGGAGACGTCGACCCATATATACAATAGATGACTTCTGCATCGTGATAGATTTAATCCATAAAGTCGATGATTGCCAACTACATGAGCTGCAAACTGCTTTGGAGATCGACCTCAAATGGCCAACGAGGGCGCATAAGTCAAACTTTTTGATCAGGTAAAGACTTTAATCTCCAAAAAGTGCTTCGACTATCTGTACAAGATGACAACTCATGTATGAGTTGTCATCTTCATATACGGCTTCCAACAATGTCTGCGACGATGAACTCCATCCACTCTAATCTACAAGCGTACGATTGAAAGGGAGGCCTCGAGGGTCAAGGAATACCTGCAGAACCAACCCGTTGCCATATGAGAAGTTCAGGGCAAATTTTGAGAGGGAAGAAGCATGTGCTGCTCGACATCGTCCACAAACGACCACAGCTAGACGTGGACTTGATGATGTGTTCGAAGGGTTCAACTAGGGTCGGAACAACGTTGATCCCTTCATGCTCGGACATATTCAGGGCGTGAGGGACACTATTGGAGATGGTCATTGTGGCTACCATGCTTTGACGTCATTGACATCACCGATCGGCGAGTCTGCTTTCTGAGAATTGAAAACGTTATTGTGCAATCACTTGGAGGATCACGCCAATCTCTACGCCGGTTGTTATTTGAGAGGGTACTCATTCCAGCTGTTCGTCGACAACCTGAGATGGGCGGGACCTATGCATGGTGATAGGAGACGTTGGATAGAGCTACCCATCATGGGTACATATTTGCAAAGGTATATCATATTCCTCTCGTCGTCCTAGCTTGGCATCATCCGTTCACATGTCTCCCCATGTCTTCGCTGACATCTGGTAACAACCCTCAATCAGCAACCCTTGGTTTAGCCTGCATCGGAAACCTAGACCATTTGGCGGGGTACGACTCCAAACGTCTTATATTACATATTCTTACTTTTCATCTATATGCCAATAATCTAACTCTAATTTTCCGTTCTCATAGATCTTGTTGCGTCCTAACACTCCTATTCCGCGGCCTGTGCCAGAATGGGCCGCACATCATCAGCCGAGTGTCGAAGGATGGGATGCTCCTTTTCAAGCTCAGTTTGACAGATTCTGAGCCTTACGTGTCCAGTCTGGTCACCCTTTACACTTGGTCTAGATTTTATTCCACCAGTCTATTACAATTATGGATGTAAACCTTTTTTCCGTGCCTTGTAACATTATTCGCATATTATCCGAATGAAAACCTTAACAATTATTGATTTTTATTCCAAATTGATTGATGTTAGTGTTAAACCCTAAACCCTAAACCTGAAACCATAAACCCTAAACCTTAAACGCTCGAAATGGCTCGGAACGACTTAAACCCTTAACCCTAAACCCTAATTTAGAGACACTTTATTTAGACGAGAATATTTTAATTTCGAACCAACACCTTTAATTAAGTTCAATGACATAATTAATCATATTCCAATTTTGAAAAACATAACCAATGCGGATTAGTAATAGTTTTAGTCTATTCCGCCTTATTGTGCTATGTGTAACCACCACGAGAAAGATATTGTCCACTTATTTTTTGAATGCAAATACAATTCTTTTTTCACCAATATCCCTTAATTAATTCATCTAGAAACATAAAACCAATAATGGCTACCCTCGACAAGTTGCTGACTCCTAAAGAAAAATAGAAAATGGCATTCCACTGGTTGTTGAGCTAGATGCGGTGATCATAGAGATGCAGTTGGCTCAAGAGAAGGGTGCCACGACAGTCATTATTGAAACTGATTGTGCCCAAGCGGTGCAGGTAGTGCAGGGGAGAGCCTCATTTAGGGGACCAGTGGGTAGGCTCGGGCATAAGGCGGGGTGTCTTGCTCGTTTGTTCAGTTGCAGATGGAGTTTAGTTGGGCGACAAAGCAACCAAGCAGCTCACTTTCTAGCACAGTTAAGGTCAGAGGAGCCGATTGTATAAGGTCTGCATACCATACACACCTAGCCCATCTCACCCCAGGCTTGTGCTCAGCACATGCCCATCTCCTAGAAGGCTCATCTCAGGCCAACTAGGCGGGTTGTTGTTAGGGGGATCGAACCCTTCACCTTTGACATATCTTCCTGCAACGTACATGGTTAACATATCTTCTTGAGATGAAAGCCGAATTTAAAGCTCTCGAGTTCAATCATATGTGAGACGTTGTAGACCTTCCTAAGGGCAAGAAACACATCGACTGTAAGTAGGTGTACAAGGTGAAGCATAAAGAAGATGGGAGCGTCGAACGCTATAAATCAAGGTTGGTCGTTAAAGGCTTTACGCAACAAGTGTTGGACTAGCATACCACACCAGATTCAACACACAAAGAGGACACTTGAGATTTCTGTAACTCAAGATCCGAAGGAACTCACTGGAGAATTTGCTTAACTGCCTTACCCCTTGACTGATCACACACTCCACCTTACAAACACACACCATCTTGTGTAACTGCTAAGCTAGATAACTACCCACTAACACCACTTAGTTGGACTTAAAACTGAACCTAAACTGCTATGACATTAACTACATTACATCAACACATAATTGCATAAAACAGAAACCTTTAACAACACTTAAATAAACTGACACTAGCTTAGCTTAGCTTAGGAGATTGAAACACATCATATTTCAACACATCCCCTTGATTCAAACTCCTTCATGCCAATTCTTTCAACAAAGAACCGATGCTTCACTGAGTTCAGTGCCTTTGTGAACAAATCTGCATTTTGTTCACTTGTTCCACAAAATCTTAGCACAACCTTCTCCTTAGTCACCAAATCACGAATGAAGTGATGTTGCACATCTATATGCTTTGTTCTGGCATGAAATGCAGGGTTCTTTATCATGGCTATTGCTGATCGGTTGTCATACCATATCTCAGTTGCATTGCACTGAGCACATCCCAAATCACTTAGCAAATTTCTGAGCCACAATGCTTGCCTCCCTGCTGCTCCTGCAGCTACATACTCTGCTTCAGATGAAGACAAAGCAATGGTTTCTTGCTTCTTCGAACTCCATGTAATTGCCCCTGAGCCAAAGCTGAATACTGACCCTGATGTGCTCTTTCTATCATCCACACAACCGGCCCAATCACTGCCTGTATAACCCTGCACTTTGAAGTCTTTTACATTTGCATACCACATGCCTTTCTTCGAGGTTCCAGCAACATACTTCTGGATCCTCTTAGCATCCCCTAGATGTTGCATTGTTGGATTGTGCATATACCTTGAGACTACACTCACACAATAGGCTATACCTGGCCTTGTATGTGTGAGGTAATTAAGGCATCCAACGAGACTTCTGAACACCTTATCATTTGCTTTTCTGGTGCCATCATCTTTTTGCAGCCTTTCATTTGCATTCATAGGAGTCTGAGCTACATCACAATCTTCAAGCTGATACTTCTTCACTAAATCACGATCATACTTCTCTTGACACAAGAAAATTCCTTCCTTTCCTTGCTTAACTTCCAAGCCTAGAAAGTAATGAATTTGGTTCAAGTCTGTCATCTCAAACTCACTCATCATTGCCACCTTGAACTCACTCAACATTTCTTGTGATGAACTGAAATATATGATGTCGTCTACATATAGACACACCACTATAAACTGCTCCTTGCTATTTCTTCTAACATAAACAGTGGGCTTATTCTCACTTCTCTGAAATTCATTCTCTAAAAAGAATGCATCAATCCTGCTATACCAGGCTCTTAGCTTAGAGCCTGTTTTAAGCCATAGAGAGCTTTCTTCAACTTGTAGACCTTGTCCTCTTCACCCTTCTTGACAAAGCCTAGAGGTTGTTCAACAAACACTTCTTCTTCTAGCTCTCCATTTAGGAATGCAGACTTTACATCCAACTGAAATACAGGAAACCTCCATTGTGCAACCAAAGCTAACACCACTCTCACAGCCTCTAACCTTGCCACTGGTGAGAATGTTTCTTCAAAGTATATTCCTTCTTGTTGTGCATAGCCCTTTGCCACTAACCTTGCTTTGTGCTCCTGTATACTCCCATCAGAGTTGTATTTGGTTCGAAACACCCACTTTAGACCAATTACATTCTTCTCTTTAAGAAGTTCAATCAACTCCTATCTGTCATTCTTCCTGATGGATTTCATCTCTTCTTCCATTGCCAATTTCCAGTGATGCTCCTTCTTTGCCTCATCAAAACTTGAAGGTTCTGTTAAAATCAAAGCAATCCCACAACTTTGATAAATATCAGCTAAAGATCTGAATCTTCTGGGTGGAGATTCACTAGATGAACTTGATGGTGATGATTCACCACTTGACATGCTTTGCTGGCTTGATGGTGTAGATGAAGGGCTAGGTTGAAGAGGAGGCACTTCTAGTGTCATTGACTCCTCCATTGCACCATCAATAACAATACCTCTTGGAGCATTCACAAATTTCTCCTTCTTTTGCCACTGCCATTGAGCATCTTCATTAAAGATCACATTCCTGCTCACTATGATCCTTTCATTCTGAGGGTTGTACCATATGTAAGCCTTTGACTGTGTAGCATACCCAACAAAGATACACTTCACTGCTTTATCATCTAGCTTGGCTCTCAAATTCACTAGAGAATAGGCTAAACACTCAAACACTCTTAGATGCATCACACAAGGCTTTCTTCCTCTCCACACTTCAAGTTGAGACTTGTACATGCCAGCTTTTGTAGGTGACATATTCAACACAAAAAACAACAGTTGCTACAGCTTCACACCAAAACTCATTTGGCATCCCCTTGGCTTTGAGCATACTTCTAGCCATTTCAACCACATTTCTATTTTTTCTCTCGGCCACTCCATTCTGCTAAGGAGTGTAAGGTGCAGTGAGTTCTCTTTTTATCCCATGCACATCATAAAATCCAGTGAACTCTTGAGATAAAAACTCACCACCTCTATCTGTTCTCAAAGCCTTTATCTTCTTCCCTGATTGATTTTCTGCTAGAGCTTTAAACTTCTTGAAGTTTTCAAAAGCTTCTGACTTGAGTTTCAAGAAGAACACCCAACTCATCCTGCTATGATCATCTGTGATTAGCAGAAAATACTTGTTTCCACCAAATGACATGGTTTACATAGGCCCACATAAGTCAGCATGTAGAAGCTACATGCACTCACTGGCTCTCAATGCTCTACCACTTGGAAAAGCACCCTTGAACTGCTTGCCAAACACACACCCTTCACAAAGTTCAATCTCTGTAATCCTTGGTAGACCACTGACCAATTCTCTTGAACTTAACAACTTCAAACTTTGAACATTTAAATGCCCAAACCTCATATGCCACAACTTTGATTCCTCATCTCCCTTAGCTGTCATAACTCTATTCACACTTGTTGACAAATCAAGTGGAAACATCCTGTTCTTGGTCGTGAACACCTTCATAACCACTTGCTTTGATCTCTTGTCTCTGACCTCACAAGCATCTTCATCAAACAGTAGAGAGTAGCCACACCCTTGCAACTGTCCCACACTGAGAAAATTATATGCTAACCCTGGCACATACTGAACATCATTTAGAGTTCTCACTCCTCCTTGCAAACTCTTGATGGCAATGGTACCTTTTCCCTCTACTTGCAACATCTTATCATCTCCAAGCCTCACCTTGCTTTTCTTTGATTCATCAAGCACTTTGAACATTTTCCTTGAGCTTGACATGTGGTTCGAACAACCACTATCTAAATACCAAATATCATTGGCATTTTCTGTATCCGAGGACAAGGTCATGAACAACCTTCCTTCCTGCTCAACATTTTCTGAGTAATTTGCTGCCTTTTGCCCACTCTCAAGTTTGTCCCAACATTGAGCCTCTTTATGACCATACTTCTTACAATGATAGCACTGAATGCCTCCTTTGTAAGACCTTGAGCCACTGTAATTTCCTCTGTTAGAGCCTCTCCATGAGCTCTTCTCTGAGTCATTGCTTTGACCTCTCCCTGAGCCATTTTTGTGACCTCTTCCTTGGCCTCTACCACGCCCTCTACCTCTGAAATTTCCTCTTCCATGACCTCTATTTCCAGAGTTTTCAGACTTCTCCTTTGAGGGCTCTTCCTTGGTTTGAAAGACCTTCTCTTCCTTCTGGTCACCTGATATGTTCAACCTCTCCTCATGAGCTTGAAGAGAGCTTGTTAACTCTTCAAACATGTATGTTGACACAGATCCTTAGACTCTTTTATTGTTGCTACAACATGGTCATATTTCTTGGTCAAGATTCTCAAGACCTTGCTCACAATTGTCTCATCAGTCATCTTCTCTCCATATGACTTCATATGGTTTACAATTGCAGATACTCTAGAAAGAAATACCTGCACAGTCTCCTTCTCAAGCGTGTTTAGAGTCTCAAACTCTCTTCTAAGTGTCTGCAACTTGACTGTGATGACCTTCTTGTCACCCATATACTCCGTCTTTAAGGTTTCCCAGGCCTCATGTGCAGTTGTAGCTGCTGCAATCCTTGGGAACACCTCATCATCCAAGGCAGTTTGGATCATGAACAAAGCATTCGAGTCCTTCTTCCTCTTTTCTCTCAGTGGTTGATCAGACTCTGCTACTTGAGTGTCTTCAAAACCATTTTCTACCAGTCCTCATACCTCTTGAGACTTGAAAAGAGTCATGATCTTAAGACTCCAGAAATGGGAATTCACACCCTTGAATATTGGCAACTGTGAGTTGCTCAAATTGCCTGAACCATTGTTCTGCATTTTTTACCTAACCTCTCTTGTGTTTCCCTGTGTTTGATCTCACTTTTCACTCGAATCCCTGGACTGTAACCCGACAAACAGATGTTTTCTCTTATACCACTTTGTTGGACCAGCAGGCCACACCAGATTCAACACACAAAAAGGACACTTGAGATTTCTGTAACTCAAGATCCGAATGAACTCACTGAGAATTTGCTTAACTGCCTTACCCCTTGATTGATCACACACTCCACCTTACAAACACACACCATCTTGTGTAACTGCTAAGCTAGATAACTACCCACTAACACCACTTAGTTGGACTTAAAACTGAACCTAAACTGCTATGACATTAACTACATTACATCAACACATAATTGCATAAAACAGAAACCTTAAACAACACTTAAACAAACTGACACTAGCTTAGCTTAGCTTAGGAGATTGAAACACATCATATTTCAACAACAAGAAGGTATCGATTACAATGAGATGTTTTCTCCCATGGTTAAAATGACCACGATTCATGCTTTGGTCACAATTGCTTCGAAGAGGGATTGGAAGATTTGGCAGATCGACGTCAATAACACTTTTCTTCACGGTCATCTCGACGAGGTAGTGTATGTGAAGATTCCTACATGGCTTGTTGTGATCGGTGATAACAAGGTTTGTCGGCTGAGGAAGTCGCTTTGGCCTTACACAGGCCTCCCGGCAATGGTATTCTTTGTTGCCTTTTGCTCTGTACAAGTGAGGTTATTCTCAATCTCAAAGTGATCACTCGCTGTTTTATAAGAAGGTGGGAGGTTGCTCTACATTTTTAGCCATTTATGTGGACAATATTACTCTTACTGGGAATGATCAGGATGAGATGAATTATCTCAAGCTGTTTTTGGACTTTGAATTTTGAATTAAAGATTTAGGGAGCTTGCATTTTTTCCTGGGCATCGAGTTCCTTTCTGTTCCTGGTGGTTTGCGGTTGAGCCAGCATAAGTTTGCCAAGGAGTTATTCAATGATTTTCCTTGTGCTAAGTCTCCAGTGGTTAGCTCTCTTGATCCTCAACTCCGGTTTCTTTCTACTGATGGATCTCCTCTGCAGGACCCCTTTGTTTATCGTCGTTTAATCGGAAAACTAAATTTCCTTGTGCATACGAGAGCTGGTCTGGTTTTGCAGTTCGATTTCTAAGCCAGTTTTTACAGTTTCCTCCCACCTCGCACATGGCTGCTGCTCATCATGTCATCCGATATCTTAAAGGTACTGCAACCAAAGGGTTACTGTTGTCCAAACTCCCTGATTACAAGTTACAAGTGAATTGCGATGCGGATTGGGCTAGCTGTCCAATCTCGCGTCGTTATGTTAGCAGATATGTCATCTTTCTCGGGTCTAGCCTCTTATCTTGGAACTCTAAGAAGCAGCAGGTTGTATCGCTCTCATTCGCAGAATTGGAATATCGTTCTCTTCGTAGAGTTTGTGCCGAACTGGCTTGATTCAGTCGTCTTCTTGCTGAATTGGATGTTCCAGATGTCACTCCCGTCAATGTTAAGTGTGATATTCTTGCTTCTATGTACATTGTCTGGAATCCCGTGTTTCACGAGCGGACGAAGCATATTGAGGTGGATTGTCACTTTGCTCGAGAAAAGCTTCTTAAGGACCTTATGTCCTTATCGTTCGTTCCATCTAGAGCTGGCAATTCGGGTCATCCGGTCGGGTTCGGGTCGATCACATTCGGGTCGGGTCACTGATGAGTCGGGTCAACTCAGTCAAAATTTCTTTTTCAGGCTTGGTCGGGTCGGGTCGGATTCGGTCAAAATGAAATTCAGATTGGTCGGGTTTCGGTTAGAATCGGGTCGGACCCATTCGGGTTTTCGGTCAGAATTGGGTCGGTCTCGTTCGGATTTCGGGTCGGTACTCGGGTCGGTCCCCGTTATGTCGGAGATATTTAGAATCCGTTACCAATTTACCATATAGCCATATATCATATAGGTATATCGGATCAAAATTTAAACATATATCAATTTGAATGTAAACTTTTTAATTTATCAAGTTTATGGGTAATTTTACAATTTAAATATTAATTTTTCATATTTATTTTTAAAATTTGAAGTATAAATATAATACGACCCCGATTCAATAAATGTTGTTAAACTCTCGAGTAATCAATTTTATTAAATTGAATATGTAATTCATGTTATTTATGGATTTCAAAAGGCATTTTAGTAAAATTAAATATGATTCAATAAATAATCTACTCATTGGCTCGTAAACTCAATGTTGTTAAACTCTCGATTCGATCCTACGATCTAAAAATGAAAAAAATGATCCCGGTCCTTTATTGCGATTATAACGATCCTATAAAATGTCTATTATAAGAAATTTCTAATATTTACCCTTTATATTTAAGAAATTTATGATATATTTAGTTAATCTATATTATATTTAGTTTGTTTTTAAAATTTTACATCTTTATGGGTATTTTTTTATGATTTAACATAATATTTATTTAATATTAAACATAGTAACTTCATTTAAAAGAAAATTCATCCATAAGGTGGGATTTTAGGTTCCTACGAATCGATTATACGATCCGATCCTTACATCTTTTTACCGATCCAATTTAGAATCCCAATTTTAATAAAATTGGTAAGCTCGTTCTATTTATCATTAATTTCATTGAAATTTGGCAATATATTGTTATCAAAAGCATACTTGATTCCCTATCTAAAAGATAATTCACGTTATTTGTGTCTTTCAAAAAGTAGTTTTCAAAAGAAATTTCACTACGTATATTATTCAAGTTATAATATCCTCACTGTACTCATATTTTATTAGTGAGAAATGAGAATTATGAATTCAAGTCGATCATTCATCATTAAATGAGTAAATGAAAAGAGGAAAACCTGACGTTGTTCTTGCCAAAGAATACTCAAACTCACAACTTGTATAGTGTGTAAGCAAGAGATCGATCCACAAGGAAATCTATCAATTCGAGTGTCAATTCTAATCGCTAATAGAGAATATGGGGGGTTTTGGTGTGAAAAGATCCGCCTTTTATCAAAGCGGAAGCAAGGAAACAAAGTAAATTGATTGTAGAATTCAATGGAGGGAAATAGGTTCACCTTCAATTTATCACTTCGATTGATGAATTCGATCCTTGTTTCAGCCTCTAGTTCTTGTCTTTTCCTATCAATGTCCTTGTCCAGATCTTAGGTAAATTACTAGTCCTACGAGTCCTAGCAACCCTTATCTCTAAATAACCCTAACACGGTTAAGATTCAACCTAGAGATAGCATTGAGATTATGAATTAACCAAGGTACACATAATATCAAGCTACGAGTCGATATTCAACATGTATTCAACTTCCTACACATCCAATTAGTCCTACGAGTCCTAAAGGGATATGATTGCCACTTGGGTTAAGGTTCGCTACGAGGAATCTGCAAAACCCTAGCAATTGAATGAATCTACTCTAACTAGTTGATCAGGCCAGAGAGAATAAAACACATTCAAGCAATTAAGCACAAAGAAGTCAAAACATTGCAATAGGATTAAGAACTAGATTAAGAAATTCACAATTCAACAATCAAAGATCCAAACTGTAGGCGAAACCTTGAGAGTTTAGTTGCTCATGCTCAACGGCGCTCTCAACAATGAAATAAAGTGCACAAGGTCAATGAAAATAATAACTAGAAAAACCTTAAATAGTCTTTAGAAAGTCAGCCAAATAACTTAATAAAAACCCTAAGTAAAGTCCAGTCTTGAATCGGTGTTTCTGTGAAGGCCGCGGGGCAGCCACCACAGGCCGCGGGGCGGCCAGGCGATCAACGAAATCGTTCGACAGAGCTTCGAGCCGCGAGGCGGCTAGCTTGGACGCGGAACGGCTTTTACTGTTCACAGTAATTTTTCCGTTTCGAATTTGGTCTCGATGTCAACATGAAAGTTGTAGATCTCGGAAAGAGCTTTCCAACGCATGATCATAATAGTCAATCGGACCACCGAGGCCTCCAGAAAGTGCGAAACAAGTTCAGCATGTCTGTCGACACCTTCTGTTGACTTGTTCTTCATTTAGGCTCTCTAACTTCGATTCCGCTCCCGGGCTCTTCACTTTTCCTCCTCCTCTTCACTCTTCCTTCATCCATGAGCCTCCTCATTCCTAGTCGGATCCACATATACCTGAAATAATCCATAAAAGCGTGTAGATTCCGATTCCACCAACAACACAAGTATAAATGCAAATCTAGCTTAAACTATGCATTATGCACATCTAAATCATGCTAAATGCATCCTAATATGCCTACCTAAATGCATGCTATCAGTAAACGAGTAATGATTTACATCGATCTATATGAATATACTATGAGTTGATGATTTTTGGAGTTTTGAGTAATCTAGTAAACCGGCTTCTTTGTGAGTTAATCTTAAATACTGATAAAGTAAATAAATTATTGCCTATATGAAAATAACTAAACAAGATTACCTTAATCCTCATATAAAAAGTCAGTTGGGAGTCGGGTCGGGTTGGAATTCAGGTCAGGTTGGAATTCGGGTCGGGTCTTATTTGAGTCGGATCCGGGTTGAGTCGGGTTTGTCTGTATTCGGGTCACTTCGGGTTTCGGATCAAAGTCGGCCGGGCTCGGTTTCGGGTTCGGGTTATGTATAACGCTAAATTTTCGGGTTCGATCGGATTTTGGTTCGGGTCGATCGGTCGGGTTTTTCGGGTCGGGTCAGATTTTGCCAGCTCTAGTTCTATCTCACTCTCAGCTTGCTGAATTGGTTACGAAAAGCTTTGCACGAGTGCGCCTCAAGCCATTATTGAGCAAGCTTGTTTGTTTAGAGGGGCTTTTTAAGTAAGAAATTGGGCTTGTTTGTTTAAATGGACCGAGATCCCACAAGCCTCGTTGTAAAACTGTAATTCAATTTTGTTGAGCAGAAGAATGAATTTCAGACCTAAGATTTTCCTTCCACACTTGGTCTTCCTCCTCTTGTTCATGTGATCTCAGTCTCCAAATTCAACTTGGTTTTCCATTTGAATTATTATCCAACAACGAAGTACACTAATTTGGGTTATACTGACACCTCGATTATCGAGGATACTAAGCCTTGAGGAGTTATGATGTTGCAAAGATAGGGTCTTACTGCACAGAACGAAGTAAATTGGGCATTTGGGATCCGATTTTTTAGGCCTAAATGATCCACATACCAACACTCGGGCCTTGCATTGTCTTTTAATAAATCACGATTCTTTTATATTTTACTTAATTTGATATTTTGACAATATAATTCAACTAATGAGCTTCGAAACAAGAAGTTATATTATTGAATTCGATAATTATATAGGAAATTATGCAAATTTAAAGTTTGTATATATTGTTATATGTTATTGCATGCTAAGAGAATATCAAGTTGAATATTGACCTTGTAGGTTTCAAACGATATATTTTTAGGCAAAAGAAAAAACGACATCGTTTTTTTCGTTTAAAGAGAACTAATGCCACAATTTTAAATTAAAACACCACCGTTTTGAACAAAAACATTGCGTTTTGAACTAAAAAACCATTGTCTTAAACTAAAATATCACCGTTTAATCTAAAATATCATAGTTTTGATTCGCTAAACGTACTATAAAAACGCAATGTTTTTGTTCAAAACGGTGGTGTTTTAATTTTAAAAAAAACTATAGAAGAGTGAATCAATAACTGGTATAAAACTTCGCCCCCCTAGATAAATTTCTAGCTCCGTCCCTGCATACGTCTACGGACAGATAAATAGGGATCTTTATTATGGACAAAAAAAAGAGAGGAAAAGAATGGTGTAATCAATTTAGGCTTATCGGGTTTTTCATCGCTCGTCATATATAAGGGGTGTCGATTGTTTCGAAGATTTTTTTCCACCATTTTTGACAAAAATCCGAGCTCACGTTCTAAATACCTTCTGGAACAATCTTGTTCAACAACTTTGATGAAACGTATACAAAATACGAAAACCCCATTTTGCGACTGAGCCTCACCGAAAATACGAGCTCTTAATCTATTCCGCCACCATCTCCGTTACCCTGGCCTTTCTTCGCCCGCTTCCGTCACCATTTCCGTCGACCTCGTCTTCTCCGCCCGCTGCCGCCACCATCACCGTCGACCTGGTCTTCTTCCACGACTCCACCCTCTTCGTCGCCAAAAACTCCGCCGCCTTGGTCTTCCTTTGACCGGTGTCGGTTTTGAATTGCTCCCAACCTCTCTGTGGCCCTGGTTTCTGTGAACATGTCTGTTTTTTATTTCACCCTTTCACCTAGATCCTTTGTCCAAATTTTGTGAAATCTTCGAATTAAGGATAACATCATTTAAGCTCGTTTTTATCCGAAATCTCAAAATTGGTTATGTAAATCTACATAACAACACACAGGGAAGCTTTTAGAATGGATTTGGTTGAGTTTCGAGCGAGATTGGAGGGGTTGAATTTCACCCATTTTTACAGACGGGAGGTTGAAGATGACGAGGTTGAACCGGTTCGGTTCACTTTTTTTCGTTTCCCCTGGGCTCGGTTCAGTGAACCAACTTAGACCACAAATTATACTCTGTATTACATGTAAGCATATATCCCCTTATATATATTGTAATTTATTTATTTAATTTAATTTAAAATGCATACATTAAATAATTAGAATAATAAGGGGCTTTATCACTTTAAATAAATTCTTATAATTATTTTACTTAGAATAACAATGAAAATTATTCTAAAACTTTACCTATTTTACTTAATTAAATCCAAAGTTTACATTGGAGATGAGTGAGGTAAGAGACATTAATTGTTGATGCTATAATCAAGGTTGTCTACTAATTACTCCCCTAAAAGCTGCAGGTAATTATTACCCTACTATCTTCATTTTCATTTCTTTTTTTTTAAGTTTGACTTACTTTTTGACCAAAAGGATGTTACAATTTTACCCCCGGGTAAGCTTACCAGAGGGTAAGTGTATCATTGTCCGTATTGTTTTATATATACGTCAAAAACTTGGTTCCAAAATATTAATCCGTACTCCCAGAGCGTTTACCTACGTACTTTAATCAATTAGTGTCCACTAAATTTGACTTTGAAATTCATACGCGGACAATTAATGTAATTAACTATGAGGGGAACCAATTAATTACGTGTATTTGGTGAGGAACTTGCTTCAATATAATTAATCCCTTCAACAGGCATGCACATATAGAGCTGGCAAAAATTGACCCGATCCGAAAAAACCGATCCGTCCGATCCGAAACCGACCCGACCGATATCTGAGAAGAGAGAAAAATTTGTGATCCCCGAGACTGATCCGATCCGATCCGATTGAGACCGAAACGTTAAAAACCCGAATTTGTGGAGTATCCGAATCCGATTATAACCGAATGGATCAATTCGACATTAACCCGAAACCGAAATAGCCTGAACCCTATCAAATCCGAAACAGCCTGAACCCAACTGTATCAGAAATCCGGAATAACCCGAGCCCGATTGAATCCGAAATTTAAAATAACCCGAATTGAATTAAATATGAAATTTGAATCAAACTAAACACAATTCTATCTGAAACCGAAAAAAAAAAACTTAATAGTATCGAAGTTAATAATACTACTAGCTTAATTGAATAGGTTAATATGTTTATTTAATGGTTAGTTACTTAATTAGTTACTGCCTTAGTGGGTGGCCCATTCCCGCCTAAAATATGGTTAATTAGTATCTTCCTCCCAGGAGGATGATACACATACACTTGGTGTATGTTGGTGTATCTTTTTTCCATGTGTAAAAATTTGTAAAATTTATCCACTACTTTTAAAATTGTAAAAATTAACCCTGAAATTTTTCTTTAAAACTCTATTATACTCATATTATAAAGAATAAATCCTAAAAATTTCAATAACCACTAATGATACCCTAAATTTTAAATGGTGAACCCTAAAAAAATAAATTTTCAAGAAAAAAAAAATGGTGTATACATACACCAAGTGTATGTGTAGCCTTTTCCTTCCTCCCACCCAAGTCAATTTGGTGCGGTTGATTTTTTTTTTTTTTTTTGTAAATTAATTTTTTGATCTTCAAAAGGTTAAAAACAAAATAATTAATTGTTTTTCTCCATTATCGGAAGATATCTATGAATTTTTTTATTATATAAATATATTTAAATTACATATTAAAGGTGGATATAATATTCAACCTATTTTTATTTCTTCTTAATTACGGATTGAGAATATTTATTAAAATCATCAAGATATAGTAAAGTAGAAGATTAATTGTTATTAGGAAAAAGTGTTTTATGTCAATAAATGCTAACTAAATGTATATTTAAAAATAAAATCGTACTATTGCTAATTTATTATGATCTAAAAGTATAATACTATGTGTTCTATTAGATGCTAGGAATATAAGATATGCGATGTATTTTTCAAAATGAAGTTATTTTTTTTAATTTAGTACTTCTTAACCTATTGTTATTTTCATATTATTTAATGAAAATGAATTATTGATTTCTTACTACGAGATTCTCATATTCTCCATAAAATTTTATCTCGGATCTCAATAGTGTTTATTGAATAGAAATTAGGCAAAAGCAATATATATAAAACATGGTAGCAAGTGAGGGAATTTTCAAATATACATAAGAAAATTTCAATCATAAGCTAATGAAATTAAATGTGATCTAAGATGAAATTAAATCATAAGAGCATTGTGAAATCTTAAATTCTCTTCAATATCCAAAAATATAATAAGATGAAAGAGTAAAATTGCAAATCATGAGTATTTAGGATTTAAAATTTTCAGATCATGAAGGCAAATAAGTTATTCGATCATGGTCAAATACTCGAATTATAAAACTTTTAAGGAAGAAGGCTAAAATGCATCAAGATAGCAAAGGAAAATGATGGATGTTTTCAAAAGATAAAACATAACATCGATATATATACACTCTTTTAAATAAGAAGTTTTGATGTAATATATCATCTCTTCAATCATATAAAGTGGTATTTATTGTAATATTATTTTCACACTATCATTTCATATTATATTAACATTCTTTATAAAAATCTATTTTTTTTTTTGCCAATATTTTTTTTGTTTTAGAAAAAATACCATATACTCCAAATCTTTATTTATAGGAAAATAAAAAAATCTTCATTTATTACTAATACTTTCAAGTACATAAATAATATTATACATTGCGTATTTAATATTCTAAAGGGCATGAATACAGAACAATACGGTAAAGTTTATTTTACTAGTGCATAAATCATATGATATATTCCATATTATAAATTTATAACTGTTATAAATAATATTAAATAAAGTGCAGATCTTTTTGGGTAAAAATCATAGTGCATAAATAATATTCTAAAGTAAATGAATAATATTGTAAAGTTTCAAATTTGCGAGTGAATAAATAATATTATACAATTTGTATTTAATACTATAAAGTTTATAAATAATATTAATAAATTTTATTTTTATTTTAGATTAAAAAAATCAAATATATTATTTAATAGTATATAAATATTATTTTAAAGTGTATGAATAAGATTATAAAGTTTATTATTAATATTTTCAAGTGCATAAATAATTATATAGTGCATATTTAATATGATCAAGCTTATAAATAATATTAATAAATATTTCCCTTGATTGAGGTAAAAATAAATTATAATTAAAAGTTCATAAATAATACTCTATAATTTATGTTTAATATTATAAAAATAAACAAAATTAATAAATATGTACTTTATTTCTGATTATAGAATCATAACGGTGTATGAATAAAATTATATAGTACATGTTTAATATTAAAAAGTGTGTAAATAATATTTTATATTGTAATTTTAATTTTAATTTGAAAAAAATATTGCTGGGATGGTGAACAACATAAAAAGGAAAAAACCGAAAGCGGGGGAGTCGTTAGTGTGAATCAAATACTTCAGTAAAAAAATTAAGCACTTTTAGAGATAAAAAAAATCATAATTAGTATTTAAAAGTACATAAATAATATTCTAAAAAGTGAATGAATATATTTTAAAGTTTATTATTAATATTTAATAGTTTTCAAATAATACAGAGCATTATGTAGTATATATTTAATATTATAAAGTTTGTAAATAATATTTCATATTTTCAATTGAATGAATGAAAATATAGATGGAAAGATTAACAATATTAAAAAGGAAATAGAATCGAACATTGCAGTTATAGAAAGCATGGGGGGCTCCAAACCGTTACCACTAAACTACTGTGGCAATTCAAGAGAGTATTTAATTCTTATGAGGTCCAATTTTTAGTTAACCCATATAAGCGTACTTGAAAATCCAATTCTTGATCGACTCCAAATCATCGAATCCAACCTGATTAAGTCAAAAATCCAATTCATCAGACCGAATGAAGCTGATATTCGGTTAAATCAAAACCCGATTCATCCGACCCGATCATCTTAAAACCCAAATATGTCAACACCCGGTTCAAGCTGAACCCGATCTTGTATAATTTCGATTCAATTGAAACCCAACTTTGTCGACCCGATTACGTCGAAACCCGATTAAGCTGAAACCCGATTAAGCCGAAACCCGATTTAACTTGATCTGTTTTTTTCGATAATCCGATTTTATCCAATCCAGTGAAACTCCGAATTAACCCGACCCGACCCGATATAATCCGAATTTTGGTCAATCCGATATGAACCAGAGTTCGAAACAACCCGAATCCGAATCGTCCGACCGAGACCGATCCGACTCGCCCGATTGCCAGCTCTATGCACATAGTTTGCATTGTTTTAGAATTTTTTGTTTAACAATTTGTAAATTGAATAATCGGTTATACTAGTAATATTCAACATAATACTAACTCTAATGGCTGTGTAGAAATGTGTAAATGCGTATTTTTTTATACATTTTTAATTCTATTGATTGCTTTTGGTGTGTGCAAATGTGCACATTTGATCATTGGAACAAAATATCAAAAAATAAAGTGTATTTTTACACATCTTGTGTAATTGTATACATTATAGGCAAAATCATTGTACGGATAGTCTAATGAAGTTAAAAATATGTATAATGACTTGGTGGTGGGATTCACATCCTTATCCAGTTATCCCCCTCCCCCGGCTCTCTTACAAACATTAATTAAAAAGAAAATAAAAATAAAAATAAATAATTGATTAAAACAATAAAAAATAAAGGGAGTTTGTGAGAGGGGATATTAGAGGAGGACAAATTCGGGGATAGGCGTTGGTGGGTATGAAGGAATTTGTGAGATTTCAATGTCTGGCCTAGTATAATTTTTCCTACATGGTACTAGGCTTGTTAAGGGTCGGACTCGGCAGGTCACAGGTCGGCCCGTTTTTTTTTAAAAATCTATTTTTTTAAAATTCTACTCAAAATCTGCCCTTTTCAAAAAAAAAAAAAATTGTCGACCCGACAAGTCATTTTCACAAAACCCTCGATTATAACCTGAACCCGTGACCCGCCGTGACTCTTAATCCGTATGATTCGGACCTGTCGGATCCATGACCCACCAAACCCGTCCGGTCACGGGTTAACCCGTGACCCATAAACAGACCTACATGCATGGTACCGTGATTTACGAGATTTATGCCTAATAGTGACCGGTTTGTAGGTATGCTGATTACGGTTGGAACCAAATGGATAAATGCAAATCTGTTCATGCAATATAACTGTGTACTATTTCATAAATATTAAAAGGATTTGATAAACATCAAATATACATTAACTCTTATTTATAATAAGACTAATTCACTAATACATTAATAAACAAAAATTATTTTTTCCCGATATAATTTTGCTTACATACTTCAAAAATATTTTTTATATGTGTTGAACCAAATAAAAGTATATATTTAGTCACTGAACAACTCTCTATTTATATGTGTTGAACCAATTAGTATAAAATTGACGACCATTTCACCAAAAAAATAAAAAATAAAAATAAAATTGACGAACCACTTGGTATTAAACCCCCGAACCACTCGATATTAAAACCCCGAACCACTTAAAACATTGAAACTTAAACGTCGGGAGGGAGGTCGCCAAAGGGGACGCAATCGGCGTCGACTCTAAAGTCGAAGTCTTCGTCGATGAGGACGTTGACAAAGGAAGAGGAGATCGAAGGAGAAAGCCATGGGATCGACCGGAGAGAAGAAGTTGAGAGGAGGTCGTCCAGTGCTCGCGCTGCCGAGGTCGCCGACATAGCGGATGGCGGCGAGCTAGCCTCGCCGGGAAGATGTGCGGGAGAGCGAGAGAGGGACCGAGGTTGAAGAAAGCGGGAGAAGGCCATGGCAGGTCGGGATCTGACTGGCGGCGGCCATGGGAGAAGGGATAGGGGAAGAGGAATTATAAAGAAGGAATGAGGCGCGTGAGGCTGGATTTTAATTTTGTTATTTTTAATTAAATTTGACCAATGAGACTCCTTCTTTCCTTCTCACCGGAAGAAGAACTTCTCACGTAATCAAATAAATTTATCCATGTTTGCAAGTTTAATCACATATCCACTCCACTGTAATCAAACATAAATGAGAAGGCAAGATTAATCACATATCATCTACTTCACAATTCACAAATTAATTGTTGTAATCCAATTTGACCAAAAACAAATCAATGTAATCCAATAATCTATGCATAAGAAGAAGCCATAAGATGAGATTAGGATCAAGCAGCGGAAACATGAGAAGCGACAAGCGAGACAGAGAGAGAAACTAGAGCGGAGTGTACGACGACTAACGAGAGCGGAGAGCCTAACCAGATCTGTTGGCGAGTGACGGCGGAGACAGAGTACGTAGATCGAGAGAAAAAGGGGTTGCGGTAGGGAAATAATGGAGGGCGGCTAGTGCGAGCAACATATGGACTGATGGAGCAACAAGCAACCATGAGAGATTAAAGCCCCTATAATGGAGAGATGAGAGATTAGAGCGGTGGTCGGTGGTCGGAGGAGAGACTTGGCGAGATTAGTGTTCGAGATCGAGAACCACTTACCAGGGGAGGAAGGAGACGACAACCATGAACCATTAGAGCAGAGGCGACGGCCTGAGAATGAGGGAGGACTGAAGCGACGGAGGCGGTGGCCTGAGAATGAGCGAGATAGGTTGGATATGAGAATGAGAGACGAGGGATTCGTCGGATCTGAGACTCTCAGAGTGACGCCATTGAAAAAATGAAAATGGGAATGGAGGCCGGGGGAATGGATGGGGCGTAACAGGTTTACATTAATCCTAGGGGTAAAAATGTAAATTCACCTAAAAACGAGCTATCGAGTATACTCGAGCTCGGCTTGAGCTCGACTGTGAGCTCAAACTCGGCTCGTTTTCGAATCCGAACATGCTCGAGCCGAGCTTTTCCCGAGCCGAGCTCGAGCTACTCGGCTTGAATATCAGGCCTAGATGGAGGCGGTTCTAAAGCCTTTGTTTCAACTAATGTTAGTGTTAGGAGAAGTCTTGTTGGGTCCGACCAGAAAGATCTCAACATATAAGTCGGACTGGGACACCATCCCAAAACCAATTGACATTAGGTGGAGTAGCCAATCTGCTTATATGTCAGGTTCAGAAGCCTCCCACTTCTGGGATTCACAATTGTCCCAACAAATCCCCCTCTCACTTGCGAATCCATCACAAATCTAGCCCGGTTGGAATTGAGACCCCCACGCAACGAGTTCGACTATCCCGTCATCGATACAGATGTGGGGTCCATCTCAACCTTCGGTGCAACCGGACCACCCGCCGAACCCGACTCTGATACCAGTTTTTTTATAACGAGAATGATAACAGACGAAGAACGGTGTGTTACATACGTCAACGGGCAGATAAATAGGGATCTTTATTATGGAGGCAAACAAGAAATTAGGTTACAAATTGTTAAGTTTCATGAGTATATATAATGACTTGTGCAACCCTATTCAGACAATGGACCTAAACTCAAAATAAATAATAAGCCCAATTCAAGGCATATTAACGGTTAGGATGTCGAGATGGTTTGATTTTCTAATATATGTGAGTTCTTGCCATAAAAGAGGTCGTTTTGACTCCTTGTGTTTGTATGTCACACATAATTTGAAAACTAGAAAGTTTGAGATTAGAATAGAGATATGTAGAATGGGGTGGCCGGGAGCCAAGTTTTAGGCTGAAATTGTTAGATTCTCAAGGTTCTAAAAAAATAAAAAATAATTTGTAGTGTTGCATGTTGCTAAATTGCAAATTATTATTGTTGCTAATTTTGGACAGAAAGGGCTGAATCTTAGGGGGGTTGGGCCGGCAAAGGTTGTGGGAATGAGATTGATTGATAACCAATTGGTGAGAAAAAGTGTTTGATTTAGGTAAATGGTTGATTTGATTTTGTGGATCTTTGTGTTTGTTGGAGATTAAGGTTTGAGTGAGAGGTGATCTAAGATTCCTTTCATGGGAACATGTTAGAGATATATTAGGATAGATATATTATATGATATATTAGATGGGATTGTATTATGAAATAATCTTTGATATTGTTGTATTAGATTAGAGATATATATCTTTAGTAGGTTTAGATTACCGATATCTTTATATTACTTATTATCCAAGCATTATAATTCCTATATAAATGGTTGAATAATAACACTATAAGCGTGTGTTTGTCTTCTTTAATATGAGGCTTCCCCACCAATCTATTAGGGCTTTATCCCTCGTGCACTGGCCCGCTTCCAACAAAGCCGACACGATCGAAGCGACTCACCCATGACAAATCCCGCAATCGGAAGCACAGTCCTCATCTCGACATGATCGTATTCCCATGCTCCCTTGTGGGGCTGGCAGCCTTGTGTATGAGGCGAGGGCAGAGCGTCCGAGGATGTGGCGGCGGTGGCCGGTGCTGCAACAAAGCGGTAGAGCCCCCGCCACCGATACTGGATGAGTGAGGTGGGTCTCCTAGCCTCCGTACATTACCGAAGGAGTAATATACAAGGCGCCGTGTTTGGGTTCTGAGGAGTTTTTAGGTTTTTAATTATAAATTGGGTCCGTTAACAAAATTTTCATCATTAATTTTTTTTTTGATGACGAGGAACCCATCTTTGGTGGCAAATCCTGGACACATGACTCAGCCGGCAAGAGCCACACACCAGGTAAACTGGTTTGCGCTGACCGACTCGACCCACTGGAAAAGAGAAAGGTAAAAACCTTGGATTTTCATCCAAGGAAAGGGACGGAGGTAGGGATCGAACTCGAGACCTCCTGACAATCCCTTGCTCCCCACCAGTGAGTCATCCCGATTGGGGCATTTCCATAATATATTATTTAATTACATGATCAAAGACTAAAAGCAATTTGGGGTGAATCTAGCTTCGAGCAATGTTCGGGTGCTAGATTGCCCATTTGCCATCAAAATAGTGATCAGGGTATATTTGAATTGCCATTAATTATGACTTATAATGCACAATTGTGTATTATAAATTACGATAAGAGGTCATTTATATCATTACTAATAATCTAGCACTAATAATTAATCAAATCTTATTTAGATAGGACGGAGTATATATGAGATTTACCACGTACATATATAGAAACATAACTATCAAACATCGCATGTGTGTTGTGCATACAAATATGCAACAAGGATTCAACCATAGTACGTACTTTTGTATACCATGATTGAACTTATTTATAGTTTGTTGCAATTTATTAAGATACACTTGACATTATTAATTATAATTAGTTTCATAAATAGTTAAAGTTGTACGTAACAAACTTATGGGCTTCCACCACCATACCCACTTCCATAGCCTGAACCATAGCCATAACCACCTCCTGAACCAGAGCCACCGCCGCTGCCACCGCCGCCACCTCCTCCACCTCCTCCGGTGCCACGACCACCACTTCCGTATCCTGATCCAGACCCGTAACCACTTCCATAGCCAGAACCATAACCACCTTGTCCACCACCTCCTCCGCCACCACTTCCGACTCCTCTGGTACCTTGTCCACTTCCATAGCCTGATCCTGATCCATAACCACTTCCATATCCTGATCCACCTTGCCCACCTCCTCCGCCTCCACCGCTGCCCCCACCACCACCACCACCACTTCCGGCTCCACCAGCACCATGGCCACTTCCATATCCTGAACCAGAACCATATCCACTACCATAACCTGAACCCCCTTGTCCACCACCACCCCCTCCACCACTACCTCCTCCTCCTCCTCCACCTCGTCCATAGCCACTTGAACCTAGTCCGACACCACCACCACTACCAGAGCCAGACCCATACCCACTCCCATAGCCCGATCCACCCTGACCACCTCCACCACCTCCCCCGGATCCTCCACCACCACCCATACCTCCTCCTAGACCACTTCCACCTCCTTTCCCATAGCCTGACCCATAACCAGAGCCAGACCCGTATCCACTCCCATAACCCGATCCACCCTGACCACCTCCACCACCTCCCCCAGATCCTCCACCACCACCCATACCTCCACCTAGACCACTTCCACCTCCTTTCCCATAACCGGACCCATAGCCAGAGCCATACCCATTATGTCCACCACCACCGCCACCTCCTCCACCTTCACCGCCCCCACCTCCGTAACTTAATGGCAATCTGGCTGCAACGCAAAGCTCCAGGAAGAGCAATGCGGACAATGCAAACCCTATAATCTTAGGGTGTTTGGCCATTTGTATCCAACAAGGAAACCAAGAAACTATATGTTTTTAAGTAACCAACAATGTAGAAATTGGTAAGTTGTGATATGATTAGAGACAACTTAATTACCCCCTTTATATAGGAAACTGTCCGTTGACCAATCAAAGATTTCATTTTATTTTTGGTAATTATTGATTGTTAACTATGGGTATTGTTTTTTATATATACGTCAAAAACTTGGTTCCAAAATATTAATCCGTACTCCCAGAGCGTTTACCTACGTACTTTAATCAATTAGTGTCCACTAAATTTGACTTTGAAATTCATACGCGGACAATTAATGTAATTAATTATGAGGGGAACCAATTAATTACGTGTATTTGGTGAGGAACTTACTTCAATTAATCCCTTCGACTGGCATGCACATAGTTTGCATTGTTTCAGAATTTTTTGTTACAATTTGTAAATTGAATAATCGGTTATACCAGTAGTATCCAAGATAACACTAACTCCGATGGTTGTGTGTAAATGTGCATTTTTTTAGGCATTTTTTTAACTCCATTGATTGCTTTTTGGAGTGTGCTAATGTGCACATTAGAGTATATAATGTGCAAATTTGAGCACATCCCTTCCCCCAACTGCAATTTTTTTTCCAAAATGCAAGACAATTTTATTGGTATATTTTTTATAATTTTGTTTTCTTTTTTGTTTTAAATTAATTGTATTTGAATGGTGTGTAAAAAATACACATTTAACCATGGGGCAATTTCCATACAGGCCACGAAATTAGCCTATATTAGGAATCTGTCTCCCCCCCTCTCCATATTTGGGATTTGTCCACCGAATTTTTCATCATGCTGAAATTTTTGTTTTCAGCAAAAAAAAAAAAAATTCAACGAAATTTAGTTTTTTTTCCCCCCTTTCCAGAGTTGCTGAAACGGAATTGCTGAAACCCCTGTGCCACCATCTGTTTTCAGCAGTTTTTTTTTGGCTTTATTTTTTCATTTTTTTCCGCTTTTTTTTCTGCGTTTCCAGAATTGCTGAAACCCCGATTTCAGCAACGTTGCTGATGCTGAAATTGTTGCTGAAACCGTGTTACGAGATATAAAATTTAGCCTATGCGGGATTCGAACCCACGTATTTGTGCATAGGCACATTGCTCTACCATTGAGCTAATAGGCTTTTAAAGGAGATTTAAAGCAGGTTCAACAACAATAATTTCAGCAAATTCTAGTTTTAAAGTAAGTTTAACACCAATAATTTCAGCAAAAAAGAAGGACCAAACTAAGACCCTGTGGTTGTTGATGCTGAAAACCCGGTTTCAGCAAAGTTGTTGATGCTGAAACTACTAATAAGATTAGCTCATACAATTTTATAAGAATTAATTTCAGCATTTCAACATAACGAATTTTCCTAATAAGATTTAATTTCAGCATTTAAAAAAATACTGAAATGAAGAAAGGTTTCATACAATTTTATAAGAAAGGCTACTGAAATACTGAAATGCTGAAATGCTTAAAGGCTTCATACAATTTTATAAGAATTAATTTATAAAATTAATTTCAGCAAAAATCAAGAAGCTAATAAGCTCTCCAAAAGTTTGAACAAGACAATTTGCTGAAAATATACAATAGAGATTTGTATCCATAACAAATACACCAGTACACTAGACACGGCCACGGGTCACGGGTCGGGCGGGTCGATGACCCGCCGGGTCAATGACCCGTCGGGTCAGGGTCCACGGGACCGAGGGTTGGGAAGGGTTAAGGGTTAGGGTTAGGGTCGACTAAATCTAAACCCGTGACCCGGCGGGTCGACCCGGCGGGTCCGACCCGGATCGACCCGCCGGGTCAACCCGCCATTTTAAAATATTTTTTTTTTGAAAAAAATTATTTTTAATAAAATAAATTTATAATTATTATGTAAATTATATAAATTATTCTTAGAATAATTCATAATATTCATAATATTACATAATGTAACATGCAATGGCAATGTGAGACTTAGCACCCCCATGTTTCTCCTTTTATAGACTTAGCACCCCTCATTTCCTCTAGTTTTTAATGTGGGACAAGAAAAAGGGTAGAAACTAGAAACTACACCATGTCTTCAATCTCTACCATTCGGTTTTTAATGTCAATCCATACTTATAAATTTTTATCATATACAAACACTAGTACATTACTTTATATAAATATTATTTTAAAAAAAATTTACTTATCAATTATGAAAGAAATAACGAACGGGTAACAAGAAAGTGTGAAGTTCAATAATATACCTTAAACATTTGTGTTATTTGGTGGATCCACTATAAAATCATTCTATATCATTCTATATGATACTAAGTTAGGAGTCTTTATGATATAATTTCAAATAATACAAATATTGTTATTGATGAAGCCGTTACACTTGTATAGTATCCTTAATGTCGAGTTTTCGTTTATTTTCAAAATGATATAGAACTTCGGATTTTCAAACACAAGAATGAAATATAATATTGGCAATACTTTTTCAATGTGTCTTTTCATGTACGTCATAACAAGCAACCCAAGTATGTAATTCTAATAACATCATCATTAAGTGTATATACAACATGTGGCTAATTCAACTTTAAACGAGAAAGTTTAACATATCTATATGAAGAAGAACCTAGATTTGAAATCATTGATCAAGAAATTAACATAATAATGCAAGTAATTAAAATAAAATACTTATGATTGATTAATGGAGTATCAATTAAATTAAATAGAAAGATTAATCCAACATAACTTGATATATTGTATCATGATGTTTCATCATCATGTGTTATTCATTTCATTAAATCCTAAGAGGTAAACACTTTAATTATATTATTATATGTTACATCATATAATCCAAATACTTAAATTACATTATATTCCACCATATAATCCAAAGACTTTAATTACATTACATTTTACATCATATACTTAAATATCAATTTCTCACATTTTCTTTCATATCTCATATTTCTGTCCCACATTGAAAGTGGGCTACATACCTCTATTTTCTCTATATATAGATCCTCATACCCTACTTGTAATTCCCACAATTCAACCTTTTCTTTCCCACATCTAAGGTGTGATGAAATGATGGGAGTGGAATGAAGATATCTATATATATCTTCCCACATACCATGTTTTGTCAACCTCAAATCTTTCCATTTCGAAAGTGTGGTGAAAGACTTGAGTTGAGTTTTATTTTGGGTTTAAAACAATTTTTTTTTAAAAAAAAATGGTTGACCCGGCGGGTCGACCCGCAAAACTCGTTGGGTACCCGATTTGGTGCCACGTGGCCGACCCGTCAGTCCGACCCGTCGACCCGCCGGGTCACCCAACCCGCCGACCCGTCCCAACCCCGGGTCAGGGTTAGGGTCACCCTCCCCGGGTTGTCGACCCGGCGGGTCGGACCCGTGGCCGTGTCTACAGTACACTAATCAAATATATGCTTGTAAGATATATTACCTCATACAATTTTATAAGAATTAATTTCAGCATTTCAGCATTTCAATTCACGCAAAAAATCAAAAAGTTACTCCCTCCGTTTCAAAATACATGGTCTTTTACTTTTCGGCACGCTTTTTAAGGAGCGAAAAACTCTATGAAATATTATTTTTTAATTAATTTTTTTTATATAATTAGATACTTATTAGTAATAAGTATCAAATAGTATAAAAAGTTTAATCAAATAAATAATATTTTATAGAGTTTTCCGCTCCTTAAAAAACGTGTTAAAAAGTAAAAGGCCATCTATTTTGAAACGGAGGGAGTAATAACCTATTTTTCTTTTTTCTTTAATTGGTCCAATTTTTAGATTATAATTAAATATAAAAATCATTAGCTGTCTATGATTTCTACATCATTATACCGTTCTAATTGCAGCATGTTTTAGAATTCCAACTTATATGTGCCCAAGAAGTAATGGGGATTTAAAGTCACTCTGTACACTCTGATCCAATTGGTAAATCAAAATACCTCTTCCCATTAGCTGCAAATAAGAAAGGTGTGTGGGATTAATACTCTAAGACAAGGCCAACAAAAGAGAGCAGGACAGTGAATACTCCAACACTACAGATCTGAATGTACATGTTTAGGAGTTCAGACAGTGACAACACGCATCAGCCAGATGAACAAGCAGGAACAAGCAACAAAGATGATTTCAGCACAAATAATGTAGCAAAAAGGAAATTCAACAAACAGATGATTTCAACACAGGACAGTGAATTGAATTCAGGTAGAACAAGGAGGTTTCAGCACAGGACAACACATACACATTTGAGGTTGCCAGTGGTACTGAAATTACAGATCTAGAAGCCAGTAGTGCTGAAATTGAAAGCGAGAGGGACGAGATTCGAGAAGAAGATGGAAATACGAACCAGAAATGCCGGCTAATCGGAGAGCCTCATCGATTTGCTCGATACAGATCTGAAATCCACCACCAGATCGGGATTGAAAGCCTGTCGCGATGGATGCATCGCCACAGCCTGTCAGATCTATGGTGGATGCAACGCCGCAGCCTCCCCCTCCGCCTCCGCCAGATCTCCGCCGCCTCCACCTCTTGCCTGTCGCCATCGAATTGAAAGCTTCTGTAGCGGCGGAGCTCTTCATCAACTAGTCTCAACTACAGTGTGCAACAACAACAGATCTGGCAGGAGACGCGAGCGAGGAGGCCGGAGGTGGTCGCTTGGCTTCACCAGAACCGGATCTGGCAGGAGACCACAAATCTGAAAGGAGACGCGAGCGAGGAGGCATGAAGAAGAAGAGATATGAGGAGGCGCTTCAATTGGAGCGTGGAGAGGAGGCGCTTCAATACAGATCTGAAGAGGAGATCTGAGGAGCCGCCATGGTCGCCACCGCCCATAGATCGGCGTCATCGAGATCTGGGAGGAGCAACGACAGATCTGCCGGAAGCGAGGCCGGAAGAGGGATCCTTCGTCCAGATCCGGTCGCCCTTCACCGTTTCCTCCTTCCTCCGTCGTCGATTTCACCCCCTCCGTCCAGATCCGGTGGTGTGGTTTCGATTTCACCTCCGTCGTTTCCTCCTTCCTCCGTCGTGGTAAATTGCAGACGATTTCGAAAGGAGAGGGAGAGAGCAGGAACACCAGGAAGATGAAAGAATTTTCAACAAATCTGTGGTGGTAATGTCGGGTTTTAGTTTTGGTGCTGAAACGGCGATGGTGATCTAAAATTAAGGGGTAATTTTGTCCAGAATTTTTTAGGTGGACAAAACCCTAATTTGACAAGGGTGGGAGACACTCTCCAAATAGAGGCCCAAAAATGGGCCCGTTGGGCAAATTTTCTCTTTAACCATTGAAACAAAATACCAAAAAGTAAGGTGTATTTTTTCCACATCTTGCGCAAATGTATACATTATAGGCAAAATCATTGTGGATACTCTAATGAAGTTAAAAATATGTATAGTGACTTGTTGGGATTCACATCCCTTATCCAGTTATTCCTCTCCCCGGCCAGTCTCTCTTACAAACATTAATTAAAAAGAAAAAGAAAATAAAAATAAAAAATGGATTAAAACAATAAAAAAAATAAAGGGAGTTTTTGAGAGAGGATAGTAGAGGAGGACAAATTCAGGGATAGATGCTGATGGGCGAATAAGCTCTTTGATAATGCGTTAGCAAGGCGATGAAGTCAAGGTGTCAATGGGAAGGGATTTGTGAGATTTCAAAATCTCATCTGGTATAATTTTTATGACATGGTGCAATGATTTACGAGATTTATGCCTAATAGTGACCGGTTTGTAGATATGCTGATTACGGTTGGAAACTGTAATGCATAGAATTTGCATCATGATTATTGAATGTCGATTGATTTTCCTCCCAACCTAGCTTCCTGCATAGAAGAAGAAAGTGGCGGGGCTTGCTCCCCAAAGGAGCCTCCGACGCTCAAGTCAAAGTTTATCGGCTAGCCGGAGCCCCCTAAACCCTAGTAGACAACTCGAATATATAATGAGGATTAGGGTTTGGGATTAGGGTTCCCCTGGTAAAAGACGTTTATGCCCCTTGACATCTTATTGAATTACTTTTGCTCTCTCAATTGCCCCTCGGGTTTCCTTATCACGATCTAATGATGAGGGAAGACGAATAACACGAGTAATGATTGCCCCTTGTCTTCGTTGTATCCTGCAAGCTTTAGCATTCTCAACCGAATAACACGATATAATGTAGTTGATGTGTTATTAACTGATCAATTGAAATTTACTGCTCAAAATAATTAGATTAATTTTCCGCCACAAATGAGAGATAACGTTAGTTGATGACATTCTTGCTTTTATTTATGATTGAGAATTTGATGGTTTTCATTAGGGTTGAGCGTTTCGTCTGTAAATGACATGCTTATATATTGCTTGATTTTGACTTTTGCCGGCCCTTAACGGCATTATTAAGGCTTAGAATTGGCTTTAAGTGGTCGTAAGTGACGATTCTTTGGCCATAAGTGGCGCTCGATTGGCCTTGAGTGACGTTCTGTTGGCCTGAAATTGGCGATCTTTTGGCCTTAAGTGGCGTTCTATTGGCCTGAAATTGGCGATCTTTTGGCCTTAAGTGGCGTTCTCGTGGCCTGAAATCGGCTTTCTTTTGGCCTTAAGTGGCGTTCTCGTGGCCTGAAATCGACGATTCATTGGCCTTGAGTGGCGATCTTTGGCCATGAGTGGCGATTCGTAACTGTTTTTTATGGCTTTGATATGATGTTGTTCTACATATATAGATGCGCATATAAGCATTTCAAGAATTTATATTTCACCGATGCAATTAACCATGTAATACGATTAACTAAAAAGTAAACTTTTCATCAAAATAGGACATAGAGGACTTAGCTTTTGGGTCTCATATGTTGGACCGGCCGGACACGATGTGTTGCACTTCCAAGTCAGATATCTTGCCTTGTGAAAGTTGGACCTTTTTTCCGCAATTATCTTAAATGCATGGGTTGAGCTGTAATTTTCATGAACTCTGGGTTGATTTTGTAATTAATTCAGATTTTGCAAATTCATCGTCATCTTCGTATCGTCTTCCTCCTAGGTTTGTAACAGGCGGCGGCGTTGGATCCCGAGACTGACTTCGAGTCTTCTCTTCGATCAGATCCAAAGGCCAACAATCCCACCGTCGTTTCAATGGCTGGCATAAATGGCGGGCGAGAGCGGATCGATCTCGAAGCCGCGTCCTCGGCCATCGTCCCGCTTCTGGGCTAGATCTCGACAACGGCAAAGGATCCCTATCGGCGGATTGGAGTGCGTCTTCGGTGTGAGGCGGTGGAGATGCGGCAGTGTCGATGATGAGACAGAGGTGGGAGTTGTGGAGGATGGGCGACTTTTCGATGTCGGAATCGCCGTTGAGGGAGGTCACCAGATCTGCTTCATTCTCTACACTTCCTTCTCTTTCAGATTCGATTGGGGGATCAGCGGTGAACCGGGCAAGGAGCGGTGGTGGTCCAGCATGCCCCTGAGCCCTCGACAAAGCTCCGTAGCGAGAGGGCGAAGTGATCTCCATGCCTGATTAATTGGTTGATGTTTTCCGCGGCGGCACTGGGAGGGAGATGGCGAGAGGGCGAAGTGATCTTCCGTCGATCTGATGAGCCGCGCCGCCCTCTGCCTTGTGGTCCGAAGCCGTCGGCGCCCTATCCCCTAGGGTTTGTTGGTGAAGGCTGAGCATTCGGCGCCCGATCTCATGGCTTTTTGACCGATTCCCCATGGACGGCGCCAAATGTAATACATAGAATTTGCATCATGATTCTTGAATGTCGATTGATCTTCCTCCCAACTTAGCTTCCTGCATAGAAGAAGAAAGTGGTGGGGCTTGCTCCCCAAAGGAGCCTCCGACGCTCAAGTCAGAGTTTATCGGCTGGCCGGAGCCCCCTAACAAAGGTGGCTGAGATTTTGTTTTGAATTCAAAATTCAGATTTGATTAAAAGAGTTTTTATTTTAATTGTTTGAAGATTTGGTTTTAGTTGGTGGATAAGCTTCGATTTGAATATATCCTTTTATTGTTAATAACTTTTTTCCACAAGTTCAAATAAGATTTACAGGGAGTATCGGGTGCTAATTTTGTGGAAAAGCAAGTGGAAAATTCAAATTCAAATGCACCTATTTTATGGGAAGTAGTTCAACGGAAGAAGCAAATTAAATTGACTTCCAACATTTGAATTTGAAGGGCTGATTTTTTGCTACCAAAAATCAGATTTGGTGGGATTTAAAGGGATTCAATAATTCGGCCCCTGCGCCTATAAAAGACTAGAGCAAGTGGTGAAGAAAACAACAACACAAGCACATCATTCAAGCGAGCATTTCAAAGCCAAAGCGATCATCTTCAAGCTTATTTATTTTCTTTCTCTCCCTCATTGCAATTGCTTTTATTTGTAGTTGAGAGAGAAGAAAAATCACGAGCGTTATAGGATAAATCATTCTCGTTATAATAAGAGTATCCCTATACTCAAACGTATACACACGTTGGTGTGGTTACGGCTATTATTTCACGAGAGCTTGGGTTGACTAGATAGTAGCGGGTGAGGCTACGAGAAGGGTAGTTCTTCTAAATTGTATCTAGGACTCTAAGGGATCTGAGTTGACTAGAGAGGAGCGGGTGAGGCTTCGAGAGTTTAGAAGAAGGAAAGATCTTCTCGGTTGTATCTAGGATCCATAAGAAGTGAAGCGGGGACGTAGGCTAAGATGTGCCGAACCTCGTTAATAATTCACGTGTTCATCTATTTATTTTCTGCACTTACGTTTAGTTGTACTGTCTTAGCATGAGCAAAACGAAGTTCTGTTTCAAGACCTTAGAAGTCCAGTTCAAGACCTTGAGATCCAATTTAGAGGCCTTGAAGTTGCCACTACGGCAAGTCTTGCGAAAATCTTCCATACTCTATTCAACCCCCCCCCCCCCTCCCCCTTTCTAGAGTATTTGTCTTATTATTATTTACATTAAGTTCTGTTTCATGGGTGGAATGATTTGTTCAAAGTAATTAATGTGGTGAAACAGATCACTTTGCAAATGAGTGTCCTCAAAAGAAGAAGAACAAACGCCGAAAGAATGATTCAGATTCCTCTAGTGAATCGGACTCGAAAAATGATCCAGCAAATCTTTGCTTGATGGTAGATCAAGAAGAAACTCCTAAGAAACGTCTTGGAGCTAGCAACGGTGAGAAATTTGATTTCTAGTCCTACTGCTGTGTTGTCTGAATTTTTGCAAAACATGATTATGAATGAAGAGGATTATTTTTTGGAGACTTACACCTTGAAAGAGAAGTTATTGGAACAGGAGAAACGCATGAGTAATTTGTCGCTGGAAATAAAAAATCTCAAAGCCTCTCGGTCAACCCTTGACATTAAAGTCAAGGCCTTGGAGACAGAAAATTATGTCTTGAAGCAAGATCTTTCTTCTCTAAGTCTTTACACCAAGGAATTAGAGAAAGAAAAGATCTTGTTGGCCGAGAAGTGTAGAGACCAGCAGACATCACTTATTCGTTTTACCCATTCCAAGGCCAATCTCGATAGGATGTTAGGTGAGCACCAATCATCCCTAAACAAAAGTGATATTGGATACAACAAGAATTTTCCAAAGAAAGCCCCTACCACTTTTGTGAAAGCCAAAGGGAATTGGCACACACCCATATGTTATTTTTGTTGTAAGAAGGGTCATGTGAAGACTACTTGTCCTTATCGTAGAAATAATCCTTATATAATTCGTAATACTTTTCCATTATGTTTAAAATGACAGGTAAAGCAAATTTGGGTTCCTAAAGGGACTAGACCACCGAACATGGTCCATCCCGATTATGAATCTAAGTTTGTAACTTGGTCTAGCCGAAAAGGTTGAAGTCTTGTTGTTTTGGAGGATGTCACCAAGATCAAAGAGTATAAATGGATTGAAACAATCGCTCTTGGTGATAAATGATTTTGTTTTACATTTATTATGTGCTACTAATGTTTCTCTTTCCTTAGTATTTCTTTTTTGGAGCTTGATATGTTGAACAGGGAAGCATTATCGTAGGGGAGCAATGACTGCTGAATTTTATTTCTTATAATGTTGTCTGCAGACATCTCAAGGCCTTGAGATCAGTTTCAAGGTCTTGACTGTAACAGATTTTTTGGGTGTTATTTTTTTAAGACTTGATTTCTTCCCTTACTTGTTGGAAGACAAAAAGGGGGAGAAATGTTATACGGTGCTTATGCTTATGCGTGTTATATGATGCTCCACATGTGATATATTTATTTGCATAATTGATATTTGTTTTGTTTTCCATCAAGGGGGGGATTGTTGACTCCACCTTGATGATTATATGTGATATATTTTTGTAGAGGTGATGGAAGACAAATAAGGTAGTATTTTATGCAAATATCAATTATATTTTGTGGTTGTTTTATTTGATTTATCTTTTTCTCGAAATATGTTTGGCTCACAAAATTAGAAGTGATATATATTTTAATTAGGCTAATTTTCTAGAAGATTTGTTATCAATATATGCTCATTTATTTCCTTTATTTTTTATCTATCAAATATTTAAAAAATAAAGGTCGCTGAGATTTTGTTTTGAATTCAAAATTCAGATTTGGTTAAAAGAGTTTTTATTTTAATTGTTTGAAGATTTGGTTTTAGATGGTGGATAAGCTTCGATTTGAATATATCCTTTTATTGTTATTAACCTTTTGCCACAAGTTCAAATAAGATTTACAGGGAGTATCGGGTGCTAATTTTGTGGAAAAGCAAGTGGAAAATTCAAATTCAAATGCACTTATTTTATGGGAAGTAGTTCAACGGGAGAAGCAAATCAAATTGACTTCCAACGTTTGAATTTGAAGGGCTGATTTTTTGCTACCAAAAATGAGATTTGGTGGGATTTAAAGGGCTTCAATAATTCAACCCCTGCGCCTATAAAAGACAATAGCAAGTGGTGAAGAAAACAACAACACAAGCACATCATTCAAGCGAGCACTTCAAAGCCAAAGCAATCATCTTCAAGCTTATTTAGTTTCTTTCTCTCCCTCGTTGCAATTGCTTTTATTTCTAGTTGAGAGAAAAGAAAAATCACGAGCGTTATAGGATAAATCATTCTCGTTATACTAAGAGTATCCCTATACTCAAACGTATACACACTTTGGTGTGGTTACGGCTATTATTTCACGAGAGCTTGGGTTGACTAGATAGTAGCGGGTGAGGCTACGAGAAGTGTAGTTCTTCTAAATTGTATCTAGGACTCTAAGGGATCTGAGTTGACTAGATAGGAGCGGGTGAGGCTTCGAGAGTTTAAAAGAAGGAAAAATCTTCTCGGTTGTATCTAGGATCCATAAGAAGTGAAATAATAGTTGGTTGAATCCTACGGGTTGGATAACCCTAGGCGAGGACGTAGGCCAAGTTGTGTCGAACCTCGTTAACAATTCACGTGTTCGTCTATTTATTTTCTGCACTTACGTTTGTTTGTACTGTCTTAGCATCAGCAAAACGAAGTTCTGTTTCAAGACCTTGGAAGTCCGGTTCAAGACCTTGAGATCCAGTTTAGAGGCCTTGAAGTTGCCACTGAAGCAAGTCTTGCGAAAATCTTCCATACTCTATTCAACCACCCCTTCTAGAGTATTTGTCTTATTATTATTTACATTAATTAATCGAGTCTTCAATAACTATTAAAAGGATTTGATAAACATCGAATATACATTAACTATTTATAATAAGACTAATTCACTAATGATATTAATAAACAAAAATTGCTTTTTTCCTGATATATAACTTCGCTTACATACTTCGAAATTTTTTTTTCATATATATCTAACCAGGGGCGGAGGGAGGGGGGCATGAGGTGGCTCGAGCCCCCCCTGGGTCGGGGGAAAACGCAAAAAAAAATGAAAAAATTTGTATTTTTTTTGTAATTTTTGATAATTTAAGGGTTAAATATAGTTAAAAAGAGCCTTGGATCAATAAGTTTGCTTAGCTTAGTTGGTATGGGTTGAGGAATAGAATGATAAGTTCTTGAGTTCAAATCCTTATAGCTTCATTTTAGGGATTTTTTTTTTCTCTTTTTAGCATTTTAAACTCAAAATAGCTATTTAAATCATACATTTAGTGTGTTTTATACTATATTTCTTATAATAAAAATTGTATCTTATATATATCTTCAAAAAAAAAATCCCGAAAATTTAGTTGAGCCCCCCCCCTCGGATTTTTTCTGGCTCCGCCCCTTATCTAACTCATCTAAACCTTATGTATTTTTTACCCTAAACATTGAATTTTCATCAATTTATAATTTCTAATATTTCATGCAATTTTTTTCGTTTTTTCACTAAACGTTATCATTATAAAACTGATCAAAACTAAAATGATGGTTTTTTTTGGAGGGGGGTTATTCGTTTTAGTACTGTTTCTGAGTTGGATTTGTATAAAAATCAGCTCAATGTGAGTATTTTCTTTCGATTTTTTCAGTTTAATTAATTTTATCCGCTGTTTTTATCATTTTTTTTGGTGTTTATTTGTGTTTTGTGTTTGTGTTTTTTTTATTGTCTGTCCACTTCAGATTTTCATCAGTTGAAGTGTCTTATAAGGTATTTGAAAAGTTTATAAGGAGGCGGCGGCTGACACGACCGATGAAGGAGCTGATAAAGTTTATGCTTAATTAGGTGTCGTACGTTCTTCCCGAAATATATGTTCTACTTGTAATTGCAAATTTGCAATGCTCATCACAATAGCCATTAGAGACTAGTATATTTGAATTGACATTAATTATGACTCGATCATAATGCATGTATTATAAATAACGATTAACGGTAATCCAAAGAGATCATTTATCATTACTATTAATATATATCAACTATGTGTTTGTGCATACAATATGCAACAAGGATTCACTCATAGTACGTACTTTATAGTTTGTTGCAATTTATTAAGATACACTCAACATTAATATTAATTATAAACTAGTTAAATTAGTACGTAACAAACTTATGGGCTTCCACCATACCCACCTCCATAGCCTGAACCATAGCCGTAACCACCTCCTGAACCAGACCCACCACCACCGCCGCCACCACCTCCACCTCCACCTCCTCCGGTGCCACCACCCCCACTTCCATATCCTGATCCTGATCCAGACCCGTAACCATAACCACCTTGTCCGCCTCCACCACCACCACCACCACCTCCGCCACCTCCTCCACTACCACTTCCGCCTCCTCCGTTACCTTGACCACTTCCATAGCCTGATCCTGATCCATAACCACTTCCATATGATCCTGATCCACCTCCTCCGCCTCCACCGCCGCCCCCACCACCACTTCCGGCTCCACCAACACCACTTCCATATCCTGAACCCGAACCATATCCACTACCATAACCTGAACCCCCTTGTCCACCACCACCCCCTCCTCCACCACCTCCTCCTCCTCCACCTCGTCCGTAGCCACTTGCACCACCACCACTACCGGAGCCAGACCCGTATCCACTCCCATAGCCTGATCCACCCTGACCACCTCCACCACCTCCCCCGGATCCTCCACCACCACCCATACCTCCTCCTCGACCACTTCCACCTCCTTGGCCATAGCCTGACCCATAACCAGAGCCATAGCCCCCATGTCCACCACCACCACCTCCTCCGCCTTCACCACCCCCACCCCCGAAACTTAGTGGCAATCTAACTGCAACGCAAAGCTCCAGGAGGAGCAATGCGGACAATGCAAACCCTATAATCTTAGGGTGTTTGGTCATTTGGAGCCAACAAGAAAACCAAGAAAAGACTATATGTTTTTAATGTAGAAATTTGTAAGTTGTGATGATTAGAGACAACTTAATTACCCTTTATATAGGAAAGTATCCATTGACCAAATCAAGGGTTTCATTTTTCTTAAATGATTGATAAGTGATAACTATGGGTACTATACTTCAAAAACTTGGTTCCCTAATTAATATTAATACTCCCATAGCGTTTACTTCAACTAATTATCCACTAAATTAACACTTGACTTTGAAATTCACACGGACAATAAGTGTAATTAATTAGAAGGAAACCAATTAATTACATGAATTTGGTGAGTAACATACGTCGATTCCCTTCAACAGGCGGCATGCACGTAGTTTGTATTGTTTCAGAAGTTTTTTTTCTTATCTTTTATGCTTAACAATTTTTGTACATTGAAAAATTGGTTATACCACGTGGTATCTAATTAAGAATCTAATTCTCTAACCAATCAAATCAGTCCTCACGGTTTTCATCATGATTTTCACCAAAGTCGACCCATGTACATATATAGATCAAATGTTAACAAGTCTTATGGTGTTAAATGTTACTCCCTCCTATCAAATATGTAAGATTTTTTAGTTTTCTGCACGTATTTCAATGTGTTAAATTTTTTTATAAAATATTATTTTTTTATAAAATTTTTGTTATAGTTTAATATTTATTAGTAAGAAGTATTAGATTGTAAAAAAAATTTTAAAAAATAATATTTTATATAGTTTGTAGCTCATTAAAATACGTGCCGAAAAGTAAAAAATCTTACATTTTAGATCGGAGGGAGTAACAAATATTGGCCCTTGATTAAAGCAAAATGGAAGCCCAAGATTAATTAGATTTTTTTTAAAAAAATTCCCCCGGTTAAGGCACTTGCGATTCCAAGTATGGTTTTGATTCGTTGTTGATTCTACTTCTTTTTTAAATCTTCAGAGTTATCAGATGTTCAGATTAAACACCATATTGTACTCTCGATTTATTTCTCATATTTTCATTTGAAGACTCCACCTTGATTGTAAGATCTTAAGACCTAACGTGCAGGTGATCTAAAGGATGATGAAAGACAAAAGGTTGGGTTTCAAGGTTTTGAAACCCAGACTAAAATGTTTGGATAAACGTTTATGTATTTATCTATTGACTTGTTCTTTCACAGGAAATGATCTGAGGCCAACCTTGTCGGGCCTAAATTATATCATGGGCTTTACCTTGGACTATGAGAATCGATTTGGTCTTAATCGATATATGTGTTTCTCCCCTAACTCATTTTGTGTGCTAGATGCATTATGTAGGTTTCTTAAGGATTTCATATGTCATACAAGGAAAGATCCGATCCATATTTGATCATGCGTGATCATGAAGAAGATTAAAGGAACAACCTTGGAAAGCACACAAACGGAAGGAATTAAAAAAGGTTGGAAAGGTTTTGAATTTCTAACGGCCTTCCCTCCAAGGAAACCTCGAAGACATTCGACTATATATAAAGACGAAGGCAAAAGGACTACAATCATCTAAGCAAGCACTCGAGCACTCATAGCATCCTAAAGCATTCGTCATTCCAGTTTCTCTCTTACGTTCTCCTAAAGCCTTAGGGTGTGTTTGGATTCCAAATGCATTATCATTATAATGCAAAATGATAAGGCGGTGTTTGGTTAACAAAAAATTTAAGGTGTTTAAATTATGATATTTTTAGATTCCACGATTTATTAATTAAAATGCAATTATTTTATCTCGATTTATGTGATTATTTTGTCAAATTACGGTTTTACCTCGGTTTTTACGAGATTTTTATTTTTACAACCAAATGGACACATAAAACGAGGTAAAATAATTGCATTATAATGAAAATGCAATGGAATCCAAACACACCCTTAGTGTTGTTTATTGTTTGAGAGTTGAGGGAAACACTAGCACTTATTGTACAAGTCATTTATCTTACACTTAGAGTATTTTATACTCGATCAAACACACTTGGTGTGTGGTGTGAGCTTTTATTTCACTTGTAAGGTTAAGAGCTAGAATAGAAGTGGTGAGGCTTCCTATAGAGAAAGGGTAGTTTCTCTAGGAAGTTCTAGGCTCAAGTAAAGTGAAATAAGAAGTGTTTGAATCCTACGGGTTGGATAACCCTAGGCGGGGACGTAGGCCAAGTTCATTCCGAAGCTCGTTAAAAATTCGTGTGTTCATCTTTTACATTCCGCATTTACGTTATCTTATTCGATCTCACATTGTAGAGTCCTAATAGGCTATATCAAGGTCTTGACAAGTTCCTTTAAATTTATTTAGTTGCGAAAATTATCCATACTCTATTCATCCCCCCCTTCTAGAGTATTATTCATCGCCTTATAGACTCTTCAATTGGTATCAGAGCTTGGCTCACTGCTTTTTGATCTAACAATCTTGTGAGTTTTTAGCATGTCTACCATAGGTGATGGAGGATTTGCTCAAGGGAGATCAACCAACAGACCTCCTCTGTTTTGTGGCAACAACTTTGTCCACTGGAGATCACTAATGCAGATGTTCATCATTGATCAAGACCTTGAGCTATGGGAACTTGTCAAGAAAGGGCCACACGTTCCAATGAAGACTTTCGATGGAAAAGAAGTCGAGAAAACCGAATCTGAATTTGCTCAAACCGACCTGGAGAACATTGCTAAGAATTACAAAGCCATGAATCTGCTTTACTGTGCTCTTGATGCAAATGATTTTAATCGTGTCTCAGCTTGTGATAGAGCGAATTTAGTGTTGCATAATATATTGCATTTAGCATAGTTTAGTTGTGAATATTGCATATATTTAGTTGAATTTACATAATTACTTGTTGAGTTGGAAGAGGCGGAATCTACATGATTTTATGGTTTATTTCAGGTATAGTAGATTGAAGGTGAAATGAATTGGAAAAGGGCGAAAATAAGCTAAGGAAGATGCATAGGAGCTGGTGAAGTCTCAGAAGAAGAAGCTCGGAATAATCGTCGGCCGCCCCGCAGTTTGGATGGCCGCCCCGCGACTCGAAGGGATAACGGAGGACTTCGCTGATCGTCGGCCACCCCGCGGCCTGGCCTGGCCGCCCCGCGGCCTGCGCAGAAATTCACCGTTCATGTTGGACTTTTATTAGGGTTTAGTTTATTTGTTTGTTCGACTTGCTATAAGCTATTTAAGACTTTTCTAGTTTATTCTACCACTTACCCTATGCTCTTTATTTCATCGTTGAGAGCGCCGTTGAGCATGAGCAACTAAACTCTCAAGGTTTCGCCTACAGTTTGGATCTTTGATTCTTGAATTGTGAGTTTCTTAATCTAGTTCTTATTTCTATTCCAATGTTTTGACTTCTTTGTGCTTAATTGCTTTAATGTGTTTTATTCTCTCTAGCCTGATCAACTAGTTAGAGTAGATTCATTCAATTGCTAGGGTTTTGCAGATTCCTCGTAGCGAACCTTAACCCAAGTGGCAATCATATCCCTTTAGGACTCGTAGGACTAATTGGATGTGTAGGAAGTTGAAAACATGTTGAATATCGACTCGTAGCTTGATATTATGTGTACCTTGGTTAATTTATACTCTTAATGGTATCTCTAGATTGAATCTTAACCGTGTTAGGATTATTTTGAGATAAGGGTTGCTAGGACTCGTAGGACTAGTAATCTACCTAAGATTTGGACAAGGACATTGATAGGAAAAGACAAGAACTAGAGGCTGAAACAAGGATCGAATTCATCAATCGAAGTGATAAATTGTAGGTGAACCTATTTCCGTCCACTACATTCTACAATCAATTTACTTTGTTTGCTTGCTTCCGCTTTGATAAAAGGCGGATCTTTTTCACACCAAAAACCCCTTATATTCTTACTAGCGATTAGAATTGACACTGGAATTGAATAGATTTCCCTGTGGATCGACCTCTTGCTTACACACTATACTAGTTATGAGTTTGAGTATTCTTTGGCAAGAACAACGACAGGTTTTCCTCTTGTCAAATTTGGCGCCGTTGCCAGGGAAATTCTTATCAATTTCTTGTTTTTTTTTATCGCTAACTTTTGTATATATTTACATCTAACCCCGTCATGGACCTCTCTTACGGTTCACGACACCTTATTGCTAATATTTCTAGATGTTGAAGTTATGGCAGTTTCAGGGAGAGTATTTTCAGAGTTACCTCACAAGAGTGCAAAATTTATTTAACATCTGTTATTCACGGGGTTTCCGAGATAGTTTGCGAGATGTGGTGCTTTGCGTTTTTGAAGGTATGTCTCATGAGACCCGAGAACTTGCCAGGTCCATAAACAATGGAAGCTTTTCTGGTTTAGGAGTGTCGGGATTATGGGATCTTCTCTGCTACATGGTTGACCAATCGGCGGAGGAAGAATCCTACACTTCGACGTTTCAACCAATGGAGTACTCCGACCCGTCCATGGATGATTCAACCATTGTCTTGATGGAGCAAATAGGGCAATTACATGAGATAGTGAATCAAAATGGGAAAGCAATTATCCGACTCTCTCAAACATTGAAGGAGTTGGTAGTTCATCAATGTTCTATTCCTCAACTTGATGAAAGCCAAGATGCAAGCAACGATGAATTCTCTGATAATAAAGAAGAGCATCTAGTGGTTATCAACACGAAATCTCAGGAGACGTCCCTAGAAATTGAGGATGTTTCAATGCTCCTTCCATTCGTAAAAATCATCCCCAACTCGCCTATCAAGGAGCCAAGGCTGGAACCAATTTATGTGGTTCCCGAACAAGAAACTGGTACTTTTTGCAAATTGGGAGATTTTGGTGAATATGTCGATCCATGGAGCCACTACTTCAACAAACCACCGACAGAACTGTGTTGGTGGTCCTACATACCCTCAAGGGAGAATCAAGCTCGAATGAAGGGTAAGTTGGTAATGGTTCTCATTGCTGAATTTTTAATTACCAATTGTTTCATCTTCAGTGTGCATTCGAATATCGGTTGGGCACGAGAGTTTGATTTGCTTTTGAGGGCGTTGTCGATGTCCGCTTGAGTCTTGAATGAGTGGATGAATATAACGTCGAGCCAACGCCGTTAACCAAAGGCGCTGCTTGAGAGGCAACCCAAGGTAATAGTTTAGGTCTTATTCTCTTTTTGCATTAAGTTTTTTTTAGTTTAGTTTTAGGATGGTTTAGGATACTAACGTTGCAGGAAGGAAAAGAAGAAGGAAAAGGGAGAAAAAGGGTGGGCCGCCCCGTCGCCACTCGCCACCTTGGGTCGCCCATCGGCTATGTAGCTGAGCGAAATTCTTCGCGCAATCGCCATCCGCCCCATCACCTAGGTCGGCCGCCCCGCGGCCCTTTTCGGATAGAAATGTTTTTAGGGGCCCATGTGGGCTCCCACTTGCTGCACCCCTTTTACCCTAACCACTCCTTTTTCTTGACCTTCTTTCACCTGACCGCCCTCTCGCCATATTCCTCTCCTTTCTTCATCCTCTTCAACCTCCCAAAACCTCCATTGAAACTCTCTCTCCTAGCTTTCTTCTTTCACATAAATCTCCATATATATCCTCTTCTCTCACATTATTTCTTTACAAAATCCACCAAATCACCTCTATCTCCTAGATCTACACACAAATCGCCCATCCCAAGGATTTTCAAGGGGATTTCTTTCGGATCCACAACGGAGTAAGAGAGTTTAGGACGTCGGATAGCAGATCCAACGTCGGAGTTCACAGATCCGGCAAAACTCCGGCCTCCCCGTCACCAGACAAGCCGCCCCACGGCCACCTCTCTCGCCAGCCGCCCCGTCGCCACCCTCGGCTCCCCCGCGGCATCTGCAGAAGCTGAAATTCGTAAGTTTTTCTTGACTTTCGTTCTTGTTGGGTGATTTCCTTAGCTCGAATCTACAAATGTCTAGACCCCATGGAATGAGTCGAAGTCAGAAGGAGAAGTGGAATGGTTTAAACAATCAAAATTTCTTTGTAACCAAATTTTTCCATGAGCCTACGCTTCGATTGTTAGAGATGGATGTATGTGCTAGGCAATTGTTAGAGCATGGGGGCTTAGGAGAGTTTTTAGGGAAGAATGCTCCTACATATTCGAGCTTATGTAAGGAATTTTTAGCAACTTTGAGTGTGGGGCGTACATCTATTGATTTTCGATTGCTTGGGAGGGATTTCACGATTTCGAAAGAGAGATTGGGGGCAGATTTTTGGTATTACTGCCAATGTTCTAAAAAAATTCTCGGCGGACCCTTGACGGTAGGATACCGCCAAGCGCCAAGACGGTTTGGCGGCCTTATCAGCGGTTTCTTGGCGGACAAAACATTTTTGGTTATTTTATGATATTTGATGATTAGAATATGTAAAAATTTCAATTTCGTGATATGTTGGGATTCTGTAATTGTAAATCACTTAGTAAATAAAACAAGAAGGTGAATTCACAAATTAAATGAAATTCTATAAATTCACAATTTAAACAAAAGAAAAATAAATCAAATCCTCCATCTTGCACTATGGAGAGAGACTGCAGGTCTACAAGTGCCGATGGGAAAATTGGAGAAACAGTAAGTTGATTGTTTAACATAGAAAATCACATATATCAACTTATTTACAAATTACAATCCCAGATTTGGATTCCAAATCACAATTTCATAAATCGATAAACCCAAATTAAGTTGATTCAAGAGTCAACAACTAGAGAATGAGAGAGAGAATTATGAACTATCGAAACGGTGAAGCAGGCGATCAAAGATCCAGCGACCATAGGCGGCGTTAACGAGTCGGCAACAAGAAGAGGAGACCAATTAGTAACTCTTGAGATTACAAAAGCGTTTTTTTCCTTCCTTGACCGCCAAGCTCGTCCCGCCCTGCTAAGACCGCCACAACTCCGTCCCGCGACCGCCAAGCCTGCCAAGGAACCAATTTGAACCCACCAAGTCTCTCCTCCGCCAAGATTCTACCGTTTTGCCCTATTTCGTAACGGTAGCGTGTCGCCAAACGTCTTGGCGCCGTCTTGGCGGCCGCCAAGCCCGTTTTTTAGAACACTGATTACTGTTGTACCTACTACTGGTTGGCTTGATGTGTGTAAGGGAGAGGGCCCTTTGGCTTTTTGGATGACGTCTACTAGGGTGCCTTTTGGGGCCAAGAAGGGCCAGTACAATTCGAGCATTCGCCATCCTGCGTTACGGTTGATTCACAAGGTTCTAGCAAACACATTCTTTGCACATGCTGAGGTCAACAAGATCTCACTTAAGGATATGTCATTTTTGTGGTGTCTGACGCCAGAAAGCCCAGTGATTCCAGGTTGGGTGGATATGTTTCTGATTAATTGCAAGGACATCGTAGACAAGCGCAACAAGGCAACAATTAGCTTTGGGGGTCTTATCACCCTCATTTCTATATGATGAAGCTCAGCTGAGGAAAGCTAGCCACTTGGAGGGCAAGTTGTCGATGTAGATCTGGAGGATAGGCTATCTGGGGAAGATTCAGTTGAGATTGCCCCGACATCTCCCTTTTGGCCCTACATCAGCTGATTTTTACATGGGCGATGAGATGGATGAGGATTCTGACGATGATGATGATGGAGGTGCTCCTGAAGCTGAGCAAGAGGTTGATGATACTCATGGTTTTCAGACGGATATCGGAGGTAGTGGTGCTGGACCTTCTGGCACAGCTGGTGCTGGTCCGAACTACTGCGTGCTGGAGCAGAGGATGGCAGATATGTGTCTCCATTAGGACGCTATGTGGGAGCATCAACAGATGATGTCGCGTCGTCAGGACGCCATGTGGGAGCACCAGCTGCAGATGTCCCAGCGTCAGGATGTGATGTGGGAGCACCAGCAGCAACTATTTGTGGATGTTGGCGACATTCGTCGGGATGTCCGTGGCTTGACTTCTCACCTAGAGGATGTCTCTGAGAGCCAGGCAGCGATCAGACGGATGCAGGAGCAGATGTGGCAGAGGCAGGAGGACTTTTATAGATTTGCCTATCCACAGTTCCCACCTTACCCGCCGCCACCACCACCTCATCAGTGAGCATGTCAGTCGTTTCTTTTCTTTTCCCTTTTCTTTTTATTTTGATGTTTTTGTTCTCTTTTCTGCATTGAGGACAATGTCAGAATTAAGTGTGGGGGAGAAGAATTGCATGTCACGGTTGTATTTTGGTTCTAAGTTTGCACTGCATTTTGATTATTAAGTTTGCATGGTTATTTCTATTGGTTGTATGCATGTTTAGTTTCTGTTATTGTTATTCCTATTCTTAAAAAAAATATGAAAAATGAAAAAAAAAAAAAAGTTTAGTTCTTGCATTACTAGGAGTAGGTCTTATTTCCCCATATGGATGTCGTTTGTCCTATAATCTATCTATTGAGATTTATGCCCCATGATGTGCTTGGATTGTTGAAACCTTCGATATATGTTTTCTATACTATTTGGTGGACATGATTGATTAATGAGTGAGCACATAAAATCTTGAATTTTTGGGTGACTTTGAAGTTCTAGACATGACCTGGTGAGCTTATTTTAGCCTAGTCAGGACTGCACTTTATTGAGTCATCTTGCTTGTTGTGTGTACTCTCTTCGATTGCTTCCTCTTTGGCTTGCATTTAGATATCTTTTTCAAGGCTGCATATTATGATTTCTGCACATAACTTAAACATGATTGAGACACCTTTATTAGCCCTATTTGACTATATTCCCACTTTACATATTATCCTCTGCTTGAAGCCAGTTTGAGCCTAATTGCATATTCTTTTGTAGCTCCACAAGATTTTTCCATAGCCAATGATAGCCTGACCCCATCTGGGAATTTAGGAATAATTCGTGAATATCTATATTGTGGATGATGGTTTTTAGTGGTGGATTGTGTATGTTTGAGGTGCATTTTTGAGATGTTTGATTCTTGCTAGTACATTCATTACTTGGGACCTAAGGAGGATAAAATTCACTTAGGGGCAAAAGTCAATGAAAATCATTTGATATAGCATGGATGAAAAAAAAAGATAAAAAGAAAACAAAAAAGAATAAAGGAATGAGTTGAGTATGGTTCGTAAAGTTTTATGCTTGAGATTGGTGTTGTTTGGCATTATAGAGATATGGTATGAGGAGTTTATGAGTGGTTTTATGATTTGGTTGTTTCCTTAGTTCCCGGATTATGAGCACCACATGAACAAAATTGTTCCATACCTTACATGTTCTACCTTGGCCCCATTACAACCCAATTAACAGACCTCGTGATTTTTGTTGTGTGTAGAGTCACCAGCGGTGGAGAATTAGAACACTGGTGCAAGGCTATTGTAGCTAAGTTTTTGAAGATTGAGTTTTGAGCGTAAACATTTAACCTTAAACACTTGAGCGAAAGTGAAACACATATCCTTTGTGAGGTATAGAATGGATATGGTTGCCTGATTTCAGTGATTACTCCAATTATGTGCTATGATGTTGTTAATCTATTGTGTTTGCTAGTTTTTCATGCACTTAAAAAATATTGAGGTGTGGATAAATGAATTGCTATTCTGTGGGGTTGTAGAGTTGAGTTTTCTATTGCTTGAGGACAAGCAAAGGTTCAAGTGTGGGGGAATTTGATAGAGCATATTTAGTGTTGCATAATAGATTGTATTTAGCATAGTTTAGTTGTGAATATTGCATATATTTAGTTGAATTTACATAATTACTTGTTGAGTTGGAAGAGGCGGAATCTACATGATTTTATGGTTTATTTCAGGTATAGTAGATTGAAGGTGAAATGAATTGGAAAAGGGCGAAAATAAGCTAAGGAAGATGCATAGGAGCTGGTGAAGTCTCAGAAGAAGAAGCTCGGAATAATCGTCGGCCGCCCCGCAGTTTGACTGGCCGCCCCGCGGCTCGAAGGGAAAACGGAGGACTTCGCTGATCGCCGACCGCCCCGCGACCTGCGCAGAAACGCGCCGTTCATGTTGGACTTTTATTAGGGTTTAGTTTATTTGTTTGGCCGACTTGTTAGAAGCTATTTAAGACTTTTCTAGTTTATTTTACCACTTACCTTATGCTCTTTATTCCATCGTTGAGAGCGCCGTTGAGCATGAGCAACTAAACTCTCAAGGTTTCGCCTACAGTTTGGATCTTTGATTGTTGAATTGTAAGTATTTTCTTTTGATTTTTTCAGTTTAATTTTTTCCGTTGTTTTATCATTTTTATGGTGTTTATCTGTGTTTTGTGTTTTATGTTTGTGTGTGTGTTTTTTTTTATTGTTTGTCTCTTCAGAGTTTCATCAGTTAAAGTATGTTATAAGGTATTTGAATAACTGACAAGGAGACGGCTGACAATATCGATGAAGGAGCAAAAAAAGTACGTGTATGCTTAAGTGTCGTTCTTCCCGAAATATATGTTGATCTACTTGTAATTGCAAATTAATTTGCAATGCTCATCACAATAGCCATTAGGGTCTATTTGGATTGACATTAATTATGACTTATAATGCACCTATTATAAATAACGATTAACGGTAATCCAAAGAGATCATTTATATCATTACTATTAAACTACCATAGTTTTACATCATCCCGCTTTACGAATAATCAAACAAATTTTTATTGAATACGGAGTACATATGAAATTTACCACACAGAAACATATCAAATATGTGTTTGTGCATACAATATGCAACAAGGATTGAACTTATTTATAGCTTTTTGCAATTTATTAAGATACACTCCACATTAATGTTAATTATAAACTAGTTAAATTAGTACGTAACAAACTTATGGGTTTCCACCATACCCACCTCCATAGCCTGAACCATAGCCATAACCACCTCCTGAACCAGACCCACCACCACCGCCACCACCACCGCCGCCACCACCTCCGCCGCCACCACCCCCACTTCCGTATCCAGACCCGTAACCACTTCCATAGCCAGAACCATAACCACCTTGTCCACCTCCACCACCACCACCTCCTCCGCCACCTCCTCCACCACCACTTCCGACTCCTCCGTTACCCTGTCCACTTCCATAGCCTGATCCTGATCCATAACCACTTCCATATGATCCTGATCCACCTCCTCCGCCTCCGCCTCCACCGCCACCGCCACCACTTCTGAATCCTCCGCTACCCTGACCACTTCCATAGCCTGATCCTGATCCATAACCACTTCCATATGATCCTGATCCACCTCCTCCGCCTCCACCACCGCCCCCACCACCACCACCACCACCACTTCCGGCTCCACCAGCACCACTTCCATATCCTGAACCCGAACCATATCCACTACCATAACCTGAACCCCCTTGTCCACCACCACCCCCTCCACCACCACCACCTCCTCCTCCTCCACCACGTCCGTAGCCACTTGCTCCACCACCACTACCAGAGCCAGACCCGTATCCACTCCCATAGCCCGATCCACCCTGACCACCTCCACCACCTCCCCCGGATCCTCCACCACCACCCATACCTCCTCCTTGACCACTTCCACCTCCTTGGCCATAGCCTGACCCATAACCAGATCCATAGCCCCCATGTCCACCACCACCCCCACCCCCACCCCCTCCACCTTGACCACTCCCACCTCCCAAACTTAGTGGCAATCTGGCTGCAACGCAAAGCTCCAGGAGGAGCAATGCGGACAATGCAAACCCTATGATCTTAGGGTGTTTGGCCATTTGGAGCCAACAAGGAAACCAAGAACCGACTATATGTTTTTAATGTAGAAATTTGTAAGTTGTGATGATTAGAGACAACATAATTACCCCTTTATATAGGAAAGTATCCGTTGACCAAATCAAGGGTTTCATTTTTCTGTAATTGATTGATAAGTGATAACTATGGGTATATACTTCAAAAACTTGGTTCCCTAGCTAATATTAATACTGCCATAGCGTTTACTTCAACTAATTGTCCACTAAATTAACATTTGACTTTGAATTCACACTGACAATAAATGTGATTAGTTAGAAGGAAACCAATTAAATATATGAATTTGGTGAGTAACATACGTCGATTCCCTTCAACAGGCGGCATGCATGTAGTTTTGCATTGTTTCAGAAGGTTTTTTTTTTTATCTTTTATGCTTAACAATTTTTGTAAATCGAAAATTTGGTTATACCAGTGGTATCTAATTAATTAAGAATCTAATTAATTCTCTAACCAATCAAGTCCGTCCTTACAATTTTCATCATAAAAATTGATTTTCACCGGAGTTGACCTATATATATAAATAAAATTAAGGGTTTGTTTGGTTCAATGTGTGAATTGAAATTTCCGAAAAGTTACTTTGTGGGAATTGAATTCTCGAGAATTCCAATTAATAGGAATTGTGAAAATGAGTTTGGTTGATTTTTTTTCATTTTAAAGGATTAAAAGGGAAATTTGAAATTTCTAAATATAAAATAGTGGAAGTTGAACTTACCTAGGGAGACTATAGGTAAGTGAACTTCCTCCATTTTTGGGGAATTCAACTTCCCACAGAATGTTGAATTCATGAGGTTTTTAATTTTAAAAATATCAACCAATCACATGAATTTCTCCTATTTTCTGAAAAATTCTACTTCCTAGGTTTTTCGGTGGTCAACCAAACGAACTCTAAAAATGTGAAAGAGATAGGATTTGTGCGATTTCAAAGTCTCTAATAGTGACCGGTTTGTCGACATGCTGATCATGGTTGACCCAAACGGATAAATGCAAATTGGATTGTAGCAAGCAACTAGTAAGTCATCCCATATTACATCCACGCGTCTAAAATGGCTCGGAAATTAAATTGGCATATCAGCATATGGTCAAATATATAATCGCGTATTTCATGACTATTATATAAATATGTCTTATTATTTTGGGAGAAAAAAAATAAGTGTACATGTAATAGTATAGATATATAGATTTGTTTTCGGGGCGGATATTTTCACCGTTAATCACCGCATAGGTATGCGGTGGTCTTAATCCACCTTTTCTCAGACCCACTGCATATACATGTGGTGGATTCATTGACCGTATACGAACAAACCGCATACCTATGCGGTGGGTTATGACGACCGTATACATGCAGTGGGTTTTTGGGCAATTGAAAACGGTTAGTAGAAGTTATCCAAAACCGTCGTCATAACCCACCGCACAGGGGTTATGGCAACGGTTTTGGGCTGTTATGGTGACAGTTTTGGACTGTTATGGCGACGATTCAAACTAACCGTATACGTATGCAGTGGGTTATGGCGACTATTTTGGATCATTATGGCGACGGTTTTGGGCCTATATACTCCTCAACCCACCGTAAAGTATTGCGGTGACCCACCGTATACCTATGCGGTGAGATCGTTGAATGTTATTAAAGCCACCACAAACATATGCGGTGATTAGCGGTGAAAATAGTAAAAATTAGCGGTGAAAATATCCATTATTATTTTATTTTTATCAAGGGAGGCTTGGAAGAGGATGGGTTAGGGAAAGGGAGAGCCCCATGTATATGGGCCAATGAGTCGGTACATATTTTATCAATATGTGTGATTACATATTTTGGATTTTGTAGGTTGTTTGATACCGTATAACTTGTTAATTGGGGTTGGATTCTAGTTATATATAACTAACTTTAGAAAGAATCTTAAAAAGTATATAATTTGGTGCATTATCTTTTCTATGGTTGATTTTAGAATGAAATCATTCATCTTATGTTATCGGTTTGAATTTGATGTATAATGTGTTTGAGTATATATGTGAACCCAAATTATAGTTGACCCATCCGAATTTATTATATACTTCCTTTGTTTTTTAATAAAAGTCATTTTATTTTTCGTCACGCATTTTGAGATAAAAACTCTATAAAATATTATTTTTTTAATGAATTTTTTTTTATAAATACATACTTATCACTAACCAGGATTAAATTATTAAAAAAAATTAACTAAAAATAATATTTTATAGTGTTTTTAACTTTTTATAAAGCGTGTTAAAAAAATAAACTACTTTTAATTACCTAAATGTGTGGCCTATGGCTATATGTGGGCCTGTCAAAACATGACCCGACCCGAAAAACTCTATACGTACGCCCGATAATTTTACGGGATTGAACCCGGTGTTTTAGACCCGGGACCCGAAATCGACCGAAACTCGAATTACCCAAGACTTTTAGGGTCAAGACCATGTGACCCGTTGGGTCAAAATCGACCTGGTGAGTCGGCATTGTGTAGACGCCATACAAGCACCAAATTGACCCCACACAGATTCGTCATGCAAATATGCAATTGTAATTATTAAGGTCACTCATAAATTAATTAAAATAACTTATATATTTTATAATTATAGTATGTTTTTTTGTAGGAATAATTATAGTATCTTTAGAACATTTATTTGTATAAATATGATTTTTTAATTATAATATTATTATTTAGTTTAATTTGACATATTTATATTACAATTTAACTTCGATATTATTTTAATATTTTTAAAAAGTCTTCAAAAAGTTCGAGGTTTTTGACCCGTTGGGTCGACCCGAACCCTAGACAAACCCGGTTTGACACAATCCGGAATGACCGGCAATCCGATTGATCCGAAACTCGATTTATCCGGGACCCGAATGACCTAAACCCGAACCCGACTCAAATGACCCGATTGACAGGTGTAGCTATATGTATATGTCACTTTAGGTTAGGTTATTTTGCATTATTTGACCGGAGATGGATCCATTTGACTTTCCTTATTTCAAGGTTAGGTGGATATATATCTTACAGGTAATTAAAGTATATTTCTGGTTTTTGGTTGTTTAGAATCGAGAGGGTTTCTTAATTATTAGAATATATTTTAGGTTGCGTTTACTTAGGACTTTCAATTAATGTATTGATATGATTTTGGTAAATCAATGAATTCTTGCTTTAATGGAAAAAAGTTAGGTGATTCTTTATGCTTTACTATCACCAAATTAAGAGTACATTCAAATCATATACTACTAGTAGCAAATTGTGTTAGGGTAAATATTCGTGTTTGGTTTTCTGTCTTGCGGCTTATCTTTTCAGTTTGAGTGCTTTACAAGCTAATTTTTATATATAATTAGTGCTCAATTCATGGAGGATTGATCCATAACTTTGGAACCTCGATGCCATCAAAAAATAATAATTGATTTTGGTAGTCCTACCTTGGGTTAATTATTCGGTTTCGGATCATATTGGACTCGGGTTGATACCGGGTGTGATGACAATTAGGGTTGGGTCTGGTTCATTATGACATTATTTGCCTGAAACCTCAAAATCTGATTGTATCCAATAAAATAATGTCATAATGAACCCAATCCAACTCTAATTGTCATCACACTCGATATTAACCCGAGTCCAATATGACTCGAAATCGAATAATTAACCCGAGGTTTAGGTTGATTCAGGATCAGTTCATTTGAGTTATTGAGTTAAATTAGGATGCCCGAGTCAAAGTGGGTTAGTTATGGTCGGGTCTAGAAGCTCTACGGTACATATTCTTCCATATATACTCTCGTTCATTAAGACGCTTTTGAATGATGGTACGTACAATCGTACGTGATTGACACATCCCGAATTTTCACGTTGTAACAAAAAAAAAAAATCTAACACAATTGTATAGTATCATCATGCCTTACTTGAAAAAATATATTTATTAATTGCATTTGAAATTGGGCAATCCTAAAAAGTAAAATAGCTATCAAATATGGCATGTTTGCATATATGCAACATTGCAACATGGATTCACACAAACATAGGAAAACCCCTTCCAGGGCCATAAGAACGCGCTAGCCACGCGCCCCCATTCCCCTTTGCTATCTCATCCCAAATCCCTAATCTGTACTAATTCTTCTTCATCTCTTCCAATTTCGACTCCGATCTAAGCCAAATCGGCTTCCGTTTCGCCGCTTCTTCCAATCCCGTGGTCAATCGCTGGGTTTTGCCCCTTTGTGCCTGTGTTTCGTGGGATGCAGATCAGCGTTCGTTCGCCGGGGTCGGGGTTTGTAGTCGTTCTTCCCATCTCCGACCTCGCGTGGACATCCATGGTTCTAGAGATGGTGTTCTTGTGTCGAGGTAATGAGAGGGTGGCGGAAAATTTTAGAAAAAGAAAGAAATTGGTGTGCTCGTGGGGGTGGTGTTGTTCCGGTATGGGGACTGGTCTATGTAGGCTTGTCGGCGCTGGCCCTGCTCGACGGTTCTTTCGTGTGAGGTGGAAATGGGGCTGCAGTTGGGGGCGAAGGGGTGACTCCTGGAGGCTGAGTGTTTGGTGGCGGCAGGCGTGGGGGGGCTACCAACAGGGTGGCTTATGGTGGCGGAGGGTTTGGTGGAGGCAAACCTTTGTTGGATCCATCTGTAGGTTCGATGGCTCGAAGTCAAGCTGTCTCCTACGCTTTTGGTTTTATCGGCAATTCCCGTATGAGGTATTAAACGTTTGTTTGAAACCATCAAAACAACAAGATGCTTTGGTCAGGTTTTTAATGGTGGCTTCATCAGATTTTAAAAAACCATTGGGGGTGGAATTATCTTTTTTCTCCCCAACCAAATCCCGCAAGGGCCCAAATCCTCTTCGCGAGGCAAATCACTCGGATGGGAGTCTACTCCCGGACGAGGGCTACAGACACCAAGTCATTGGTAGTAAACTATATCGATGTCGATTTACTGGGTTAAGAAGAATTCTTAAGAGCTGTCCGTTTTTCGGAACTTGCAGTCTGTTCTCTATTTGTCTGCCAATTCGCGTTTTTGCGTACAATCACCTCGTTAGTTGCTGGGTAGGGAGGTCTGATTTCGTCAGAGTCCATGTTGATGTTGCAATTCTCAGGTGCAGCACCTTTCCGGAGGGGCTGTTGTATTGTACAAATCGTCCAGTACTCAAATGGATATGGCTATGTTACTGTGACATAAGCAAGCTGCTTGCTTCCAATGCTTTCCCCTGTGTGGATAACTTTCACCGGAAATTCGAGAAGCATGAGAAGAAAATGAAGAAGCCACCGATCAACCTGGATCGACTAAAGTTAAGGTCTGGTAAGCTATGTAAGTTATGGTTAAATTCTTTGAATGAAAAGCTCGTACCATTTTATTTGGATGGTGTTTGTCAAAAACTTATTCAAATTAGCCTTTCCATGGATAAAACTCATTCATATCATTGTGAACTTGTATGTTGTTTTAAGCTAATCATCCAATTCAACCACTCTAATGAATACCCCATTGATGATTCAAAGGTGAAGTCTTTTTACTTCACTAATAAAACCAAATACTACATGCAGTTCTTATCTGTACAAAGCAATTTTACTAAAAATATTGGTAAGCTGATGTGCTTGATAAAATACTCCTCTTGGAGTTTGATTAGAATCGTGAAAGATCCGTGTGCCCTTTCACCCTCTACCTCCCGAAAGGGTACTCAGAAAAAGATGGGTTACATGGCGCTTGAAGGCTTTAATGTCCCTACTGATGTGGTTGTGCCCCTCATGGCTTGTTCAACATCCTGGTATGTGCTGCAATACTGTCAAATCTGGTTAGTGAAGCATTCTCCCTGGGTTGATCCATTACAGACAGCAAGATCCAATAAGGTTCTAGCTTATCAAAGTAAAACAGTGACTTTGTGTCACACACACACCCCTGCAAAGGGCCTAAAAACTGAATTCATACAACTCATCATCAAATACAGTAGCAAAAATGTCGTAAGTTTTGTAAGCATCAGGTGTTTAATGAATATAGTTAGCCTCATTCATTGGGGTAAAAAATTTACCCATAAAAAGGTTATGTTCTGTATGGCGCCTTGGCCATATGACACGATTGGCAAAGTAAATAAAAAATATACAATTATTTACAAACAACATCATCCAAACCACCTCGATTTAAGGACTCTGAATCTAAGTCCTTTTATCACAAACGGCATTTTATGAAGATATGCTTCTGGAATTGCCGGGGGATGGGAAAACGAACTTTCTGGACGGAAGTTGATTCCATGTGTAAGAACGAACATGTTCATATTTTGTCTTTAGCAGAAACCAAATCAGAAAATATTCCGGATGAAAAGATGTGGAAAAGTATTGGATTTGACGAAGCGGTGTGGTCGCCTTCTACTGGGAAATCGGGCGGGATTGGGGTCCTCTGGAAGTCTCATCAACTACTACAATTTACTATTTCAGTGACAATTCACACTTCCCGTATCATTGGCCTTAGACTGGATAGCATGAAGGATGGGTTTCCTATCCTCGTTCTATTCGTCTACGCACCACCAACTCCAAATGAAAAAGATGGGTTTTGGACAACATTAACAACAATTGTAAACGATTCCCCGATCCCGTGTATGGTCATAGGGGATCTAAATGAGATTCTATGTAGCGCTGATAAGCTCGGCGGAGCTGCTACCCGTACATCTAGGTTCACCCGTCTATTAGCATTCAGTAATGACTGCTCTCTAATTGACCTCCCCACATTTGGAAACCCGTTCACTTAGCGGAGGAATCCAGAGGAAAGCTTTAATATCCGTGAGAAGCTTGATCGGGTGCTGGTTCACCATCAGATTCTTGCATCTTTCCCCAACATGATAACCTTTAACGGTGCTTTCTCCACTTCAGATCACTGCCCCATATATCCATCTCCATTGAAGATAATTCAAACTTCAAAGCCCCACCATTTAAATTTGAAAACACATGGTTGCTTAGGAAAGATTTCCGCAACATTCTTAAACAAGCCTGGCGGGCTTCTTGCCCTGGCTCTGCAATGTTCCAATTAATGTTTAAGCAGAAAATACTGAAAAGAAAGGCGAAGGAGTGGAACAAAACAAGTTTCGGGAATATCTTCCGCCAATTAAAAGAAGTGGATTCGGAGCTGGTGCGTATCCAGTCGGCCGGTCCATCCGGCGACTCCCAACCAAATCAAACTAAGGAACAACAACTAATTAAAAAAAAAAAAGCTCCTTCTGTTTCAGAAATCGTACTGGAGCCAAAGAGCGAAAACACGGCACCTTAAACTATCAGACTCCAACACTACTTACTTCCACCGCGTGGCCTCAGGACGAAGACACAGAAAACAAATTCGGAACATCACTAGCTCCAACGGCACGATGATTATGGGTGAGGAAAACGTTAGAAATGAGATAAAAAGGGATTTCGAGAATAGATTTAAAAAAGAACCAATTGACGAACATCTCCTACATGACCTTCTAGAGTTAATACAACCGGCCATCTCAGTAGAAGAAAATAACTTTCTTATTGCACTACCACCAAACTTAGAGATCAAGACGGCAGCCTTCAATCTAGGGAAAAACAAGTCCCCAGGTCCGGATGGGTTTACAGCCGAATTTTACACAAAATACTGGGATATTGTTGGGAAATCGGTAATATGTGCGGTTAAAGGATTTTTCCACTCTGGAAAGATACTTCGGCAGATAAACCATACTTTTATTTCCTTGCTCCCAAAAATAGACGCTCCTACGACTACTGGACATTATAGGCCCATAAGTTTGTGTTCTAATGTTTATAAAATAATCTCGAAAATCTTGACAGAAAGAATGAAAAAGGTCATTGGAAAACTCATTCATCCACTGCAAGGTGCCTTTGTTTCGGACAGAGCTATTCAGGACAATGTCCTTATAGCTCATGAGATATTCCATTCCTACAAGAGCAGAAGGGGCCGGGAAGGATGGCTCGCGATAAAATTAGATATGGAAAAGGCTTATGACAGGGTTGATTGGAATTTCCTAAAAAGGGTTCTCGCAAGATTTGGGTTTCATGCCACATTTATTTCCTGGGTTATGGAGTGCGTAACGTCTGTATCTTTCTCGGTACTAATCAATAACGGCCCTACTGATCTGTTTCTCCCATCGCGGGGTATCCGCCAGGGCGATCCTCTATCCCCGTTCCTATTTATTCTTGGTGCGGAGGTCCTAGCCAGGAAACTGGCGGCAGAAGCCAGCATAGATAAAACACACATTGGTTTCCCGATTGGAATTAACGGCCCCCGGATTCCATTCCTATCATTTGCGGACGACATTATCATTTTCTCAAAGGGCAGTGTGGAAGCGGGGTGCAAAGTGAAATCAATCATTGACTCATACCGCAGAGTTTCAGGTCAGAAGGTCAACTACCATAAATCTAGTTTCCAAGCAACTAGAGGGATTCCGAACCAAAGGATTCTTGAGTTGCGTAACTGCCTCGACATCACAAATGAAAACTCAATAGAAAAATATCTGGGTTGCCCTATTATTAATGGTAGAGTCACCAACAGTACATTTGAAGATATCATCTGTAAATCCAAGCAACAACTAACCAAGTGGAGGGCAAATGCTCTGTCACAACAGGGGCGGGCGACCTTGATTAACTCTAACCTCTCTGCCAAGCCTCTATATGTAATGCAGAACTTTATGCTGCCCGCCGCTTTGCATAAAGAACTTGACCAAATAAATCGCTCTTTTTTCTGGAATAAAGACCTTCAGTACCGACCCATAATTAGTTGGGACAGGATATGTAAGCCGAAGAGGTTCGGGGGACTAGGAATTCGGAAAACCGGGGATATGAACGTTGCTCTACAGATAAAACTCTTGTGGAAAATTCTGGCAGAACCCAGTAATATTTGGGTCACTTTGATCAGACATAAATACCTGCGTTCTGCTAGTATTTTTTACTACAAACGATCTGGACCTAGTTCTTGGCATTGGTCTAAATTGTCCCAGTTAATTAATACATTTAAATCTGGCCTTATTTGGTCGGTAGGAAATGGAAGCACGATTAAGTTTTGGATTGATAATTGGATCTCCACCTCTTCTTTACTATCTAGAGTAGAAGGCAGCCAGGATTACAACCAAAATGAAACAGTCAGCGACTATATTATGGGGGGTAAGTGGTGGACGGAAAAATTACAAGCGGTACTACCAGACGAGATTGTAAAGGAAATCTTAGACATCCCACTTCCTACATCTATCTTACAAGACCGGCTATACTGGTGGCCTGATAGAGAAGGATGGTTTACTACGGCCAGCGCATACAAGTTGATAACAGCGCAATCCTCATTCACGCCCGACACCAATGCCTGGATATGGAAGACTAATGTTCCCCCGAAAGTCAAGAATTTTCTGTGGAAGATAGCACAGAAGGGACTGCCAACAGCCTCCAGACTGGCTTGCAGGGGCTCTGCTATCCCCACCACATGTTCCCTCTGTAACATGGCGCCTGAAGATGAGGCACACTTGTTTCTGGAATGTTCATTCATAAGAACAATACATCAACTTCCAAACCAAGTGCAAGCGACAACTGGCCACTTAATCGGCCAATCCCGGGATTTTAATCCGATTCTTTCCACTCTGGGTAATAGTCTATCCTCTTCCGCCATGACCAACCTCGCCTTTGTGTGGTGGACCACGTGGAACATTAGGAATCAATATTTATTCCAACATACCTCCATCCCGCCCCAACATGCCGTTCGACGTATGATTAGAACCCACATAGATAACTGGAATAAAACATACACTATAGAGCAGGATTGGGACGAAGGTGTCCGTCCAACTACAAGGGCTCAGCCACAAAAGGGTGACAAACAGCGAGAAATACGGTGGCGGAAACCACCGAGGGGGAAGTACAAACTCAATTTCGATGGTTCTACCATTTCTAATGGAGATAGTACTGCTGGTATCATTATTAGAGATTGGGTAGGTCACCCGGTTTCCATTCAGCACCGAAATGTTGGGATACAGCAGCCAATTACAGCAGAGGCTCTAGCGCTCAAAATAGGGGTCCAAAAAGTTATACAACTCAACATAGAAAGACTTCAAGTCGAAGGGGATTGTAAGATCATCATAGACTACCTGAACAAGAAAGCTAACTGCCCTTGAGAGATCGAGTTAATCCTCTCTGACGTCCAAGTACTGCTATCAACAGTGAAGGAAGTTGAGTACTTCCACGTACCTCGTATGGGCAATAGAGCGGCGGATAAGGTTGCACACCTTTGCCGCTCTGCCCTGGGATTCGATATTCAAAATAACCCTGGTCTACTAGACCTCATCCGCAAGGATGCCGCCGGGTAGGGTTTGCCCACCCGAATTCTTTCCTAATCAAAAAAAAAAAAAAAACATGGATTCACACATAGCACGTTGAAGGTGCAATGAGTGAGCATAAATGTAGTTTGTTGCAATTTATGAAGATACACTTAATAAGTTAATAATTGATATTATTAATTATAACTAGTTTTATAACTAGCTAATTATAATTAGTTAACGTAACAAACTTAAGGGCTTCCACCGCTTCCACCACCATACCCATAGCCTGAACCGTAGCCATAACCACCTCCTGAACTAGACCCACCACCGCCACCGCCGCCTCCTCCACCACCCCCGCCGCCTCCTCCGCTGCCACCACTTCCGTACCCTGATCCAGACCCGTAACCACTTCCATATCCAGAACCATAACCTCCTTGTCCACCTCCACCACCACCTCCACCTCCACTTCCTCCGGTGCCCAAACCACTTCCATAGCCTGATCCTGATCCATAACCGCTTCCATATCCTGATCCACTTTGCCCACCCCCTCCACCACCACCGCCACCTCCACCACCACCACCACCACTTCCAACTCCACCAATGCCACGACCACTTCCATATCCTGAACCCGAACCATATCCACTACCATACCCAGAACCCCCTTGTCCACCACCGCCACCTCCACCGGATCCTCCACCACCACCCATACCTCCCCCTACACCACTTCCACTTCCTTGCCCGTACCCTGACCCATAACCAGACCCATACCCTCCATATCCTCCTCCTCCTCCACCACCACCACCACCACCACCACCACCACCACCACCAATACTTAATGGCAATCTAGTTGCAATGCAAAGCTCCAGAAGGAGCAATGCGGACAATGCAAACCCTATGATCTTAGGGTGTTTGGCCATTTGCAGTCGACAAGGAATTAACCAAAAATCGAGTATATGTTTTTAACACAAAAAAAAAATGTAGAAATTGATAAGTTGTGATTGATTCGAGACAACTTAGCCCTTTATATAGAAAGAGCTAATAACACGTAAATCGATCAGAGGCATTAAGAGGCTATCTTCAAAAACTTGGTTCCATAACACTAAAAATTTGAGTTTGAAAGTCACACGGTCAACTAATTAGATGCCCTGCAGGACGCACATAGGTTCAAATGTTTAAGAGATATTAATCTTTTATATATGCTTGACATTGTGTAAAAGCAAAAATGGGGTACATGGTTAGGTATACAATTTAATCACAATACAGATGGTCGGGAAATTAAATCGGTTCAACATTATATTAATATATTACAATTTGTTAATCGTTCATTGGTTGACTATGGGTGTGTATGGTTCACAAAATAAACATTTAAAAATTAATCATTGCTGCATGTTTATTTTTTGAACATCTGTTTTTGTTGTTTGGATTACCAAAATAAAAAAAACGTGTTAAAAATTGTATTTAACAAAAGTTTTAAAAGGGAGGTTATTTGGGTGTATATTTTATACAAGTATTGTTTTACCCATTTCTTTTTATTTTATTTGGTTTGAAAGTACCACAATACCCCTAATAACAACCAAATAAACTTCACTTTTTACAAATAAACTGTTTTTTCCCCATTCATAGATTATCTTGTTATATAAATTTTTAACTAATTTTACCAACAGTTTATAAATTTTATCCTATTTATAATTTTAATCAGTTTATTAACTCTGTCCCACCCTATTTGATAACTCTAAATTTAAATGAGATCATGTATGTGTTTCAAGGGGTATCTCTCCCTACGGGAATCAAGGGGTATCCGTATCCAGGCGTGGCCACGGGTTACGGGTCAACCCGTGACCCGCCGGGTCGTACGGGTCAACGACCCGGTCCGGGTTGACGGGTTGGCGGGTGGGGACGGGTAGCGGGTTAGGATTAGGGTCGGGGAATCCGTGACCCGGTGGGTCCGACCTGTGGCCACGCTTATCCGTATCTGTTTTATACTTGTAAATAAGTTCATACCTTTGAAAGAATTTAAACGTAAATCTCTTGATATGGGTAAAACTACCATGGATTATATATATAATGGATTGGTTTTGAATTTATAATAGTTTATTGCTACTTTACCAACTTATCTAATCTCTTTTGACCCAAAAAAAAAAAAACTTATCTAATCTCAATGAAAAATAATACAAGTGCTAATTGAAAGCAGGGTTATGGCCGTTGAAATCGACTGGGAGATAAACACGCAATGGTTGGTAATTTTGAATTTATAACTACTACTAGCTTACCAACTTCTGCAATTTTTATAAAAAAATTGCTAACCGAGAGTGTTTCTGGCCGTTGAATCAACTCCGAAAAATAATATTTTTAGGCCAAAATTTTATTGGGCCCAAAAATTTTATTGGGCCAAAACTTATGGCCCAATAAAATTTTCATATATATTACAATTTACCTAATATTTTTAGGTCCAGTTTTTTGTTTTTAGTTCATTTATCTTTAGGTAAAGAAATGAGAAGACAACATTTATAATGTTTGGTAGAAAAAAACTAATTAAAATATTTCAAAATTACTTCTTTTTTTCAACATTTATAATATTTTTGTGCTATGTCGTATAATTAATATTGTCAATGAAATGATTGAATTTACTCAATTTAGTGTATATATATATTTAAGAAAGTATTTTTTTCATAGAAACTATATGGATTGTTAGTTATTTAAATATGTTGATTTTTAGAATCTATTCTTCTTTATAATAAATTAAGATTTAATTATTAGAGATCAAAAATTTTATTGGTCCCGAATCTATATAACCTTAGTGCCTACACTGTCTAGTGTCTACCCATCTAGACACTAACAAAACGAACCCTTGAGACCTCCTTTTTTTCATTATAAAGGTTAAAAAAAAACATGTTTTTTTTGTTTAACCTTTATATAATGAACAACATACATTGATAATGCATGTTTTTTTTAACCTTTATAAAATGAACAAAATACAGTGATAAAGAGACCTTTATATAATGAGACCTCCTTTTTATGAAGTAAACGGCACAACATTGGTTAAACCCCCAAAACACGTATTCCTATAGTATAAAAAAACAATGGAAAATTTTAGCCTGTTTTACATCAAAACATGGGCTTCAGCCCATAGAACAATTTCTTCCTTCCATCTCCCTCCTATATAAATTGCTAACCCACCTACCCACCCACACATAGAGCACCCCCAAACCTCTATTGCGTATTTATAATTTGGTCCCTCATTTTCACTTAATTCCCCATTTCTCCCCTTTTGGAGTATTTTCATTGCAATTATGCCCCTGGATCTGGACGTGTTTATCCCGGAGGACTACGTGGCCAAGCGGCGGACCGAGCGGAAGATGCGGGTCCCGGAGGCGGCCGTATGGTCGTCGACACGGCTGTCCGGCGAGTGGCGGAGGGGCGAACGAGAGGGGCGTGGTAATAATAATGATAATAAGAGGCTTCTCCGGGTGGTGGACGGAAGCACAACACCACCTGTCCACGGGGTAGTTTTACCCTGCGGCGTCGACCACGGTAGCTTCATAGACACCTGCTTGTCCGCCTGATCTTTGATTCCGCTGGTCCCACTTTATTGACGACCGTCGGATCGTTCTCATCTCAACGGTGGAGATGGTAGTGAAGCTGAAAGTAGTACTCCCTCCGTTCCAAAATAGATGGACTTTTACTTTTCGGCACGTTTTTTAAGGAGCGGAAAACTCTATAAAATATTATTTTTTTGATTAATTTTTTTATATAATTTGATACTTATTAGTAATAAGTATTACATTATATAAAAAAATTAATCAAAAAAATTATATTTTAAAGACATTTTCGCTCCTTAAAAAGCGTGTCGAAAATCAAAAGGCCATCTATTTTGGAACGGAGGGAGTATAGTTTTGAAGTGCGGTTTTGTAACACAAGTTTTGCACACCGTACTTATATATCCCTGTTTACCTATAAAGAATTTAGTATTGCTTAGGTTATTTATTTAAGGATTTTCTAATCTATATACTTAGCATGTGGATTTTAAGAAATTTAATTGAAAAGATGGTTATTGATTTTAGGAATATAATATTGAAAAACTAAAATAATATTTATTTAGGATATAGATTAGGAAATTTGTTACGTTTTAAATTGACCGAGTCGATCGAATTGGACTAAGATCTAAAAAAAATTGTGTTAATTATAATGGATTTATAAATATAAACACTTAAATAGTGTTTGGTTAAGACATTTAATAATATGTTTAAAATAATGTAAATTTTAAATAAAATACTTTATAAATTTTATCAATCAAATATTCATTCTCTCGATTTGAACATAAGGGTGTTCATTTCTTGGGTGGTGAGTTAGCAGGGGCTAACACCACCCAAATTATTACCTTGTATAAAAAAAAATAAAAAATAAGGGTGTTCATTTGAAAATTATGACAAGGGATCCACCAAAGAGGAATTTATCCTACGGTATCTTCTCTCACATGGTATTAGCCTAATCTCGTTCATCTCAAAATAAACCCTTTTTTTTTTACTTCCCTATGTTTGTTGAGCAATCTTTCATTTCGATCATTAACTTGATGTTAAGAACGACTTCCTTCATGACACCTTCGTTAGGCTAATTGTTTCAGCTTTCAAACACTAGGATTTGTTGGTTTATCTATGCCTAATCATGTATATATGTCTTTTTGAAGAAATCTTTATATGGCCTTAAGCAAGCCCCCACAAGCCTAGTTCCCACGATTTGCCTATTTCCTTCACCAAATTGGGTTCACTGGTAGTCGAAGTGACTCTTCTCTATTCATTTATAATCATCGTGGTGTTGTTCTCACATATTTGTTGTAGGTTGATGACATTGTCCTGACAAATTCTTATGATGCACTTTGATATAGCATTATCTTCTTAGTAATGATTTTGAAATGTCATATTTGAGGTCGATGCCCTTATTTTTATCACTCTTTAGTCAACCTTTTTTTTTATCATAAGAGATGTATGCACGCAATAGTACGTGTTTCTTGAGCTAATATGTCCAGTTGCAAATCTATAATATAGCTACCAAGCTTAATGCTTATGTTGGTGTTGTTATAAGTAATCCCTCTTTATATTGTAGTCTTGTAGGTTCTCTACAATACCTTACTTTAGAACTTGAGGAACTTATCAATGTCCTCCAACAATCTGACGACCTACCCATGGATATAGTGTCGATTCTCCCCCTCTAGAAGGACCCCCTCAACGATCATCAGCGGCACAAGCTTGAACGTTCCAGTGTGTCTCCAGCTCCTTAGAGACATCCTCTCCTGGCCAATGAACTCATACACGACGGCCTTGTGGTTGTTGTCTATGACATCGCGAGGTGTGAATTTGCAATTCAACCCTATGAACATGGCGAACTCCTGCATGGAGAACCATAGAAGGTGGCCCTACATCAAGTATCGTCCAGGACCTTATCAATTCGACAGAGGAGGTGGTCTTCGAATACCATGAGCACCTTCCGTGGACCGCTAGTACTGTTGGTTGTGAAATAGCATCACAAGATAGATGAATGCCAACGCCCAACCATTACAAACCAAACTTCGACGTCTTTTTACCTCGTCATTGCTCGAGGTTCCTTTGCACTTTCTTAGCACTACTCTTCCCCATCTTCGAGCTTGGGTAATTTCTTGCATCAATAACCAAACACACGATAATCAAATTCCATACCTCTATTTCACCAAAAAAAAAAATTCCATACCTCAGGCTTTCACGTTGCTTGCTAAACTTTTCATGACAACAATTTAATTTCGTCTTGCAAATTGCTACATTTCTCATGACACTTGTGAAATTTTCTCCTACCCTCCACCCTTATGTTCCACATCTACCATTTTCAAACAAACACCTTGTCATCACTTTCCATTGTTTAAGATTATGCGATTCAATTACTCTATCTTCGTGGCACATACACCCTCGCCTTCCGGACTACCACCCTATCTACCCCTCCCGCTGTCACTTCCTCTGCCACAAATATATTGCATCCTTAATTACAAGACATTAACGTCGTCTGTCCCTACCAAACATTAACTTTACCTCTCTCTCAAATATGAAGTAACCACTCTCTCTTTCTCCATTCAATCGCGTAATCTGACCTCCCTTCTCATCAATTTCCATTGTTGAACCATCTCTCTTCAATTATCATGCCTTCGTGGGACATACACCCTCGTCACCCTTGACTAACACCCTCTCTACCCCTCCCTAAGCCACTGTTGTCACGAATTTCTTCCCTACATGTCAATACCCACGTACGCTCCTACTAGGCATCAAATATGCTTCTTCCCCAAATTCGCACCACTCTCTCTTTCTCCATTTAATCCCCCAATCTGGCCAATTGAGGTCCATAATGTCGCAAGCCTGCTACATTACAGACCAAGGAGGGGGGCAGACTTACCTATTTCCAAATGTAGCACTGGTGGTTTCCCTCTGACCCTCTCCTTCTACCACCAGCACAGCACGCACCGCCCTATCCTCCACCATCTTTACCATCCTTCTGTTCGTTACCATCAAGATCTCTTGCTTTCCAACCTTCATCTCCCTCTGAATGGGGAAATGAACCCCTCCGATTCGCACTAATCCTTCCCGTATCTTTACTCAACCTCCCGTCGATTATTGCACACTTTCTATCAATGTTCATAATTGGCATTGTCAACATTGATATTAATTCTGTCAATGTGATAATATTATGGTTTCAATACATATATTGACATTTCTTTTGTAAATATGGTTAATATTCCAGTAGATCGACATGATTTACCGTATCTTTAGTCAATCTCTCCCCGATTATAGCTTCAATCATGTCAACGTAAACTTATAGTTTTGTCACTATAAACATTAGTCCTGTCAGTGTAAATAAATAACTTTTTCATCTTGGACATGCCTTTAATTTCTAGTTATGGTATGGATAAAATCGTATCTTTATTCTCTTCCCGATTATAGATTTCATCCTGTCGGTATTAATTCTCAACTTTGTCATGATGAACATTTATCCTAACAACGTAAATAAATAACTTTGTCATATTGGACATATCTTTAATTTCTAATTATGGTTAATAATCTAATAGTTAAGGTATGGATAAAATCGTATCTTTATTTTCTTCCCGATATAGATTTCATCCTGTCAATATTATTTCGCAGCTTTGTCATGATGAAAATTTATCCTGTCAAAGTGAAATTTTTTTCGTTTTAATACGCATGTATTGACATTCCTTTTCTAATTTCATACTAAGGCAGTGTTTTTAATCCCGTTAGTTTTATTATTCTTAAGTTTCAAGAAAAAAAATAAAATAATTATTTTAATATATATTTCATTTTCTAAATATTTTGAACTTTTCTTTTAATTCATAATTCTCATTTTAAAGATTCTTACATTTAAATTTAAAGGTAAAATATCCATTATTTTTTAGCACAAATGTCTCACCTGACATATTTTTTATATTCTCAGTACAAAACGGATATACTTTTGGAAACCGAACACCGATTTGGTATATTTATGCAAATCGGCCACTATTTTTTGAACATCTCATACATAAATATTACAGGCATATATAGCTAATGGTGCAAATTCTGGGGATGTCTTATCTTGTATTGAGGATAACATTAGAGAAAGAGCTACTCCATCATCCATGTCCCATCTTTGTGTAACATGTTACGCTTTGTTCTTGTTTGATTTGGGGCCTTGGGGTGTTTTTCCACCAAGAAAACAAAAAAGCTAATGCAGCGAGATTCCACTTCCCACGGTTTAAAGAAGCTCATATGGTGCGGGATAAGAGCCCAACCGCTGCCACAAGAGCAACGACGAAAGAAGGGTCCACACGGGGCTCCACCACAAGGCTCAGTACATCCTTTCCCAACATTACTCCTGTCTCTAATTTCTTTCTCTTTATCTGCCCAAAAATATCATGCATCCATCATTTTCAATTAATCAAAATCATTTTTTACATTGTAATGAGCCAAATTTTAGTTGTTAATATTAATCGGATGATTAAAAAAAAAGAAACAGTAGCGGATTTTAATTTTTGTTTTTAGTTATAAGGTCGAGATTCACCACTTTACACAAAAGCTTAAGCCATTGTGTAGAGGCTTCCACTTCCTTATATTTTGGTTTGGTTTTCACCTTATTTTTCAATGTGGAACTCTACCCACAACTTTTCACCTTAAGTGAGTTATCATGTACGAATTCACGATAAATGGATGGTTTACTATTTCAATTTTTCTATCATATGCCCTTGAATATAAAATAAAGACTCTAAATTTGAATTTTGAAATTTTAATTAGTTTAGCCTTTTTTTAATTAGATTCTTAGGATCATTTGCTTTTTTTTTATAAGGAATCTTTCCCAATTTAGGGGTTTATCCTATGTCTTTAGGTCATAGGATAGAAAGACTGTTACTATTTTACTACTTCAATAACATGTAGGGTGTATTTGGCAACACAAGCAGCTTTTCAGAGTTTTCTGTTTTAATATTATTTCTTTTTGAGGTAATGGGGTTTATAGAGACCCTTTTCATTATTTTTTTAAGTTTATAGACCCCATTATAAATTCTTTAATTATATAGACCTTTTGATATATATTCTTCCATTTATATCCTTCAATGCTTTTTATTTTTCAAAAAGTTAATACTAAATTTGAAAAATGGGTACAAAAAAATATTCAAAGATAATATATATTATAAGGAAAAATTAATAGTTTATTATATTCAAATCTCTAATAAAATATCTAATTAAGTACAATATAATTAACATTATTATTGTAACACATCTCAATATTAATGTAACACAATAACTTCTGTATATTGTGATACAATATTTCTCTTTTATTGTAATACAATATTACTACCATATAGAGATTCCATATTGTAATACAATGAATAATTTAGTGTGATTATTCATGTATTACAATAAATATAATTGTTATGGTAAATGTATTGCAATTGATTATTAATTATAATCTTGTATGTAAATATATAAAAAAAACAAAGATAATGTCATTATATATATTATGCTATAAATTAGCGCATGCTTGTATTATATTAATATAGAATTAAAAATATTGTAATTATATTTAAGGATTTTTAAAAATAATTTTCCATTTTATTATTAAAGTATATTAACTTTTTTATTAAACTAAAAAATTTGAGGATAAACAAGTAATAACACCAACAAAGGGGTCTATATACTTAAAATTTTTATTAAGGGGTCTATTAACTAAAAAAATTATCAAAGAGGGTCTTAATCCTCCAATTTTCTCTTTTGTAAATGAATTTTCTGTTGGACAATAATTCATATTTCACATACATGAAAATGTGTTTTTTGCTAAATTGTGGAACTTTCCGGAAGAATGTGGAATGTGGCGCAAGTCTCCGAAATGTGGTGGAATATTCTAGAAGCATATGGAAAAATGTGGAAGTCGCTAGAAGCGTGCGGAACATTATGGAAGGTTTCGGAACAGTGAAGAGTCTAGGTGTCTCTAGATGTGTGTAGAGTTCTCCGGAAGCTTGGAGAACCTTAGGAAATGTATGGAGAAGACTAGAAGCATAGGGATCGGGGGCGGATCCAAGGGTGGGCGACACCGGGCCATCGCCCACCCCGATCCGGAAAAAAATACAAGAATATATAGGGGTTATGTAAAAAATTAAAGGAAAAATTACAAATATCTTTAGTGGTTTAGTGGTTAAGCACACCCCATTTTAAAGAGAATCCAACTCAACCCTTGTTCAAATCCCACTAAACACATATTTTCATTTATTTTTACCTCAATCCATTTTTCATTATTTAAAAATTCTTATAATTTATTTGGTATTTTATAATTAAATAATAATAATTTTTCTTACAAATATAAGATATTCTCTTTATATATATTTTTTTAAAAAATTATTTCTAATAAATATAATATAAAAATTATCCATAAAAATTTGTGCCCACCCCGAAAAAATTTCTAGATCCGCCCCTGATAGGGATGGCTCTAGTCTTGGACTATTCTAGAGATGTCCTAGAATTTTCCTTGTGAAGGATGGCATGGCCTATAAATAGGCATAAGGAGCACATGTCGTAGGTGAGCGGGCAAGGTGAGTGCTCCTCCAAATGAGTGTGAGCATGTTAGGTGTAGTGTAGCCTAGTATGTGATCGATCGAGCACGAGGGCGTCTCGATTACATATTAGTGAGAGTGAGTGTGAGTCCTAGTATGTGATCGATTGAGAATGAGGGTGTCTCGATCATACACTAGAGTGTGTGGGTTGGTCAGTAGGTGTGATCGATTGAACATGAGGGCGTCTCGATCACACGAGTGTGTGGTCCACCAAAGAGTGAGGTTAGTCTCTTGAGTCGAGTGGTGTATGTGAGTCTTGTATTTGTGAGATGTGTACTTATGTACATAATATATAATACAAGTTCTCATTTGTAAGTGGAGGATCACGTGTTAGCTACCTGGTTTTTCCCTAACATTTTCAATAGCTACATCGCCAAACTTTTCAGCGCTTTACTTTTTAGGCAAATAAATCTATTATTTTTTCCTTTTTTATCAGCTACCCTATTAGTTAAGGTTATCAAACACGTTGCTAACTTATCAACAACTTAATTTAACATATATTGAATATTTTTCAAAATTAATCATTCAACTCAAACTACCCAATCAGTTTCACCTACGTACCCAAAAAGCTCCCGTTACCAAACACACCCGTAAACTTTTTAATTTATTTCACAACATTCTTATAGCTAATTAACCCATTTTTGTTGAACGTGTCCACATTGACTATGATAATATTTTAAGAATATAGGAATTTGGTGACGTAGTATATGACGTATTATAAAGTGGAGTAACGTCGAAAGGTTTGCTCATCTTTTATATCTTAAAATATATATATAGTACTAGCGATTAAAGAAAACCACCGTCCAAAGTTGAAATATATTCACCTCAGCGATCACCATTGCAGAGTGATCGGATATCTTGAACTGCGATTTATCCAACGAACCCTTTATTTGGTAGCGACGTTCTTCGGATAATTCGTCGCTCTTCATCACCGTCACTTGGCACGCAAACCCTCTTTTCCGGAGAAACCCTTGCCCAATCTTTCTAACCCTAAACCATGGCTTTTCACCTCTTCTTCTACCTGATTTACCAATATTACTCTCAAATTTATAACCGTCCCATTGCTCTGAAACTCGTCGTTTCTACATCAAATATAATGAGAGCATCAAATATCAAACCAGTGTTGAGAGATGTGAATGAGATTAAAAGAGTATCACGTCGAATTTCAATCAAACAAGTCGTTTCTACTCTTTCTATTGCCAATGAGTTTTAGAATGGAACCTCACTCGACTTGTCTGCTAGACTACTAGTGCATGTGCACCCGTGCACACGCCTCAGTTATCAGTGTTTTGAGAGATGGAAATATACGAGTCGGAATGCTACTCCTTTTATTGTCAATCAGTTAGAATGAAACCTCACCCGACTTGCACAACACACCAGTCATCAATCCGAGTCGGACTTTGATAACCCAACAATTCTTCCATTAAAGATTATTTGAATTGAATTGGAACCGGAAGATATATAAATTGACACAAAATGGGAATGAATATATTCACAATTAAGGCATCCATATCCATATATATCTTACCCGTTGAAGTAGCGTACACAGAACGTTGCCGCGAAGATCCATGAGGAGCACCGGTACCTCACGGTTGGGCTTGGAGTCGTAGTTGTCGATACGATACACGATTTCACCGTTGGAGTTGAAGATGGTGAAGCCATTTCCATGGAGTACAAGCGACTTCATCCACACCGTGAATGTTTCTCTAGACAGAGAGACGCCGGTGGTGGAAGGCCGAGGGTAAACCCTTACCCTAGCCATATGGAATGGCAATTAATCCCCATCCTCTAATGGCGATTGGCCCTTCGGATATATGTTAATTGGGGCTAATAATTGGTCGTGGTGAGCATGACAGTGCATTTGTTTAATTAAATCAATACAGATCATATATATCAATTCACACATCATATCATATATGATTAATAAACGTGATTTTTGTGATTACAAATTATATATTTGACCCATAATCTGTTTATTTATTCCGATATTCCATGATTTCTGATTATGCAAATAATTAACAGAAAATTAATAACGTCTTTCGTAAATTTTATCCTTTTTTTAGAAAAGAAAATAAACTGGGAATTAACGATAGCTCATAGCTGTAGGCATGGAGATTGGCAATTAGGCTATTTGGCTCGGTTTATTCGGTTTCGGGTCATACCGGACTTGTGTTGATATCGGATGTGATGACAATTCGGATTTGATTGGGATCAAGTCGGGATTAATCTAGCATTATTTCATGGGATAATTGAGTTTTCGAGTCTTATTCAGTTCGAGTGAATTGATTTTCGGTCACAACAGGTTCGGTTCGGGTTCGGTCAAATCGAACCCTCAAGAATCACATTGGATAAATAAATCAAATGTTAGTCCTATTAAATGAAGTTTCAATTTGATTTTAAAATTTGGGGTTTAATGTTTCAATTTGATTTTTTAGTCATATTTTTTTGTTACTACGAGTTTTTTATCTTTTTATATAGATTAAGCTAATGTTTATCAATTCTTATCAATACTTTATTCGTTAAAAAAAAGATAATGCTTCCCACTTTTTAGAACATTTTTTAATTTAAAAGATAATACTTATTTCTCATAAGTCATACCTATGAAATTATAAAAAAAATTAACAAAATTTTGATATTATATAGTTATAGCGTATAAAAAAAATGCTAAAAATCAAATTACTTTTTCTTTAATAGAGCGAGTACAAAATTATACTATAGACATGATAATATTGACATCCGCGATTATGTAATCAAATACTTAGGTTGTTTTGGCTTTTGAGTATTTTAAGGGAAATGTTAAGATATTTGTTGGTTTTAGATATAATTAATCGGGTTTTAGTTATTTCTGTTGAGCTATGTTCCAGCTACTAAAGTCGTCTCCAGCTGATCAACAAACACCAACACAGCGACTCTAGTGTGCAGCTACACGAGAAGACATTAGATTGAGTTGTATAGGATCCATTCCCGTGTAACTAACTAGAGCTAAATCAGTTGTTGTTGATCAAGTGTATAAATAGATGGTGGTCCATCTGTAAACTCATTCAATTCAATACAACAGAAACAATTCAGAGCTTTCTCCATTTTCCCGCTCAATCCAACCGTCTCCTTCTTCCTCCTCCAATGATCTCTGCGAGATCTCAATCCAATTAGGCGTCATTCGACATGGTATCAGAGCACAGTGAAGAAACAGATCCTCGGAATGTCGTGGTTGCTGGAATCGATCCAATGGATGAACTATTTCTCCATCACTCGGAAAATCCGAGCTCGATTCTCTCCACACGACTTCTTGATGGAAGGAATTACAGTCACTGGCGAAGGTCTGTAGAAGTGTCGTTGCCGGCAAAGAACAAAATCGGCTTTGTCACCGGAACTTGCAAGCGACCGGCCGCCGATCAGCCTCTTCTCCAACAACACTGGGACAGATGCAACAATATGGTACTCTCTTGGCTCTTACACATTGTGAATAAGGACATTGCTGAATCTGTAGTCTATTGTCGAAATGCATCACAAATTTGGAAGAATCTTGAAAGCAGATTTGGTGTGGCAAATCGGACTCGCTTATATCAAATTCAGAAAGATGTAATTTCAGTTGAGCAAGGAAACCTTAGTATTCCAGATTATTTCACCAAATTCAAGAAATCTTAGGATGAATACATGAATTTCATTGAGTGTGAATCATGCGAATGTGGTCCAACCCTTGCTATGTCAAGGATGATCCAAGATCAGCAGGTGATCTTCTTTTTAATGGGACTTAATGAGTCTTACAGCAGTGTTAGAGGCAACATCCTCATGATGAAACCACCTCCAGGCATTGATGATGCCTACAGGTTTCTGATCCAAGATGAGCAACAAAGAGGTGTCAACAGAGGTGCTGCTTCAGGAAGTGATGCTTCTGCCTTTGCATCACAATCCAAAGGAAACTTCAAGACATCTTTGTTTTGTGAACACTGCAAAATGACTGGACATGTCATGGAAAAGTGTTGGAAGATACATGGGTATCCTTCCAACTCAGGGAGCTCCGGAGGATCTTTCTGTGATCATTGCAAGATTGTAGGTCATACCATGGAAAAATGCTGGAAATTGCATGGATATCCATCCAATTTATCGAGTGCAAGCAATGGAAGCACACAATCTTCCAATGGATCTAGCCCTTTCTGCACTCACTGCAAGACACTTGGCCATGTGGTTGAAAGATGCTGGAAGCTCCATGGCTATCCCACTGATAGCTCACCTGCAGGAGCCTCGAAGAAGATAGCAGCAACTGCCTCTTCATCAGCTTCTATTACTCAAGAACAATACCAACGGTTGTTGTCTCTTCTCCAACATCATGAAGTCAAAGAATCCTCAGCTATGTTGGCATGTATAAAGTCTTGTCTCTTTTCTTCATTGCTTAATTCCTCTTAGATACTGGACAGTGGAGCCAGTGACCACATGAGCCCCAACCTTACTCTCTTTCACTCCTTTGAACCATCCTCAAAACCATCTTCCATCACCTTACCAAACAACATGAAAGCCAACATTACCAACATTGGAACTGTCAAAGTTAACAATGATATTTCTCTTCAAAATGTTCTCCATGTTCCAGATTTTCATTTCAATTTAATGTCCATTCATAAACTCACAAAAGACATACAGTCCAATGTGATTTTTACTCCATCTTCATGCATCATCCAGGGCCCTTTGATGAGGAATCCTCTGGTCATTGGAACTGAAGATCGTGGAATATACATTGCACACACGCCATATGAATTGTCAAATTCTCCTGAGTTGTCTCAAATTCTGCAATTTGATTTTTCCAAATGTAATAATGTGTCATCAAATTTCATGAACACTACTGCTGCTGGTTTGTCTGCTATTTGTAAAGCTGAACTCTCACATTGTAGAATGGGGCATTTGCCTTTCTCTCAAATCAAGTTCACAGATGACACCATACACATTACTTCCCCACCATCCATTTGTCAAATTTGTCCTCAAGCCAAGCTCCACAGACAGCCATTTCTGCTAAGATCACAGAGATCTGCAGCTCCTTTTGACCTTGTTTACTTTGACACATGGGGACCATATCAGTCTAGCACTCACAATGGCTTCAGGTACTTTATTACCTTGATTGATGATTTTTCCAAAAGCACATGGACCTACCTAATGGCATCCAAAACTAACACCTTCAACATTTTGTCCAATTTTGTGTCCCTCATCAAAACTCAATTTCAAACCACTATCAAAGCCATGAGGTCAGACAATGTTGCTGAGTTCATTGACCAAACTTTGTCCAATTTTTTTGCTAAACATGGTATAATTCACCAAACCAATTGTGTTGAGTCACCCCAACAAAATGGTGTTGTTGAGAGAAAACACAAACACTTACTTGAGGTAGCCAGGGCTTTGAGATTCCAATCCAAAGTGCCTATACAGTACTGGGGTGAGTGCATAATGACTGCCACATACTTGATTAACCGTTGCCCTCTCCCAGTTTTGTCCAATAAATCTCCCTATGAACTTCTTTTTCATAACCCTCCTACATATGCTCACCTCAGAGTTTTTGGATGCCTGTGCTTTGTGAGTACATTGAAGAGAGGAAGGGATAAATTCCAACCTCGTGCTAAGCCATGTGTTTTCTTAGGCTACAGCTATGGAAAAAGTGCAAGTTCAGGTAATTTCGAGTTTCGTGTTGGTCTATTTAGATATAATGGGATTAAGGTTATTAATATTGGGTTTAGATTGTTTTCGGGTTCGATTTTAACTCGGACCGGATCAGTCAGTTTCGGATCCAAATTTCTTTTTTTTTTTCTTTCAATTATTTGAATGTCGATCGGGTTCGAATCGGACAAGTTGGATCAGGTTGGATATTGCCCCCACTTCTGTAGGTATGTAGCAACAACCCATTAAAAGTTGGTTGAAATATTTGTGACATAAAAATAAAGGGATTTGACTACCTCAAGGGGGGGGGGGGGGGGCTTTCGGTAGCTAACAAGATCACACCACTTTAAAATTATTGATTTATTATTGAATATTGGCTAATAATTTTTAAAAACTTTATTATTGTTTTTTTTTTTTTGATCCAATTATTATTGTTTAATTTACAGAGTATTTATTTTACTCTGTTAAAACAATATTATATACCTTAGATCCATCGATATCAGTCCGTATCAGAATGTAAGGTAGCGTGATTTTGATTTCGCTTACCCTAATTCCACCACAAAATATTTGATGGGGCACCCAAAAAAGATTTGTATTTCCGTGTCCTAAAAATAGAAGGGTAAAGAGTAGACCTGTCAAACAGGTCGGGCGGGTCGGGTTTGGGTCGGGTCGTCTCGGGTTCGGGTCCATTCCGGGTCGGGTCATTTCGGATTACGGGTCATGAAATGCTCAACCCAGACCCATATTTAACGGGTTCGGGTCGACCCAACGGGTCAAGAGCGCTACTCATCCATAATTTTTTAAATGTCATTTAGTATTTATACACGTTATTTTAAAATGATAAAATTATGTAAAATATCAATAAAATTTTATTACTTGTTATAATTTCATTCTTTTTAGTTTTTGAAGCATGAAATTATATATAATATATAAATGGATATTTTATATAATTATTATCATCCTTAAAATCATACATGAATAGTAAACAACATTTAAAAGTAAACAGATGGAATATTTTTAATGACTATTTACATAGTTCCTAAATCTAAAATTACTATATTATCCTAATAATAGTTATATTATTGAAAAAAAAAAATTAATGTCGCTACAATAGTAATATGTAATTTTATATACATAACAAATTGTAATGTTAAATTATAAAGTAAAGTTGACGATGGAAAATATAATATTCAATCCTAATTATTATTAGTAATAAATTTTAATATTAGGTTAAATTGTAATTTATTTATGTTTTTATTATCTTAAATCTTGACCCAACGGGTGACCCACGGGTCGACCCAACCCGGCCCAGAAATTTGCGGGTTGAAAGGGTTCGGGTTGCTTCGGGTTTCGGGTTAAAATATTTGCGCCAAAACCCACGTTTTACGGGTCGGGTCGGGTCGGGTCCTCGGGTCGGGTCACGTTTTGACAGGTCTAGTAAAGAGGCAGTTAATTTATACCTACCGTGTTTGAAACACGAGAATTCAAAATATAATTGTACTTCCGTGTTTGAAAAACGAGAGTACAACTTTTAGTTTTGTCTCCCGTTTTTAAAAACGGGAGTTATAAAACTGGGTTGTAATCTCGTATTTAAAAAACGGAAGTACAAATTTTAATTACACCTCCCCTCTTTCAAACACGGGAGTACAACTATTTTATAATTCCCGTTTTCTAAATACGGGAGTACAATTTTTTAATGTACGATTTTGATTTTAACTTAAAAAAAATAAATTGAAACACACATAACTTTAATAAATAAATTGTAACGGTTACCAACGCTCTTGCGCGTTTTGTTAATAAATTATATTTTAGTATATCATATAAGAGTAAGTACTCTTCTTTACATATTGTTTAATATTTTTTTCACTTATTTATCCAATAAAGAGTAAATAACCAAATTTATTGCATAAGTTACGTTTTGATATCCTTTAATATAATGTTTTATAAATATTTGATTTTTTTAATAAAAATTTGTTAATATAATTAATAAAAATATCAAATAATAATAGAAAATAAATAATAACTAAAATATAATAAAATCCTTAAAATTCAATTAGTTACATTTTGATAATGATTTGTGATACTTTACAATAACATATAAATTGATCCGAACAAACTCAACCAAAATTATGTTAAACTTGTATAAAAAGTATATGTGAGATAAACTGATATATTCTCAAACAATTAACTTAAACAGAACATAAAAACTAAATAATTTAGAGGCCGTATAAAATAATGGGGATTCATTTTGCTCACTAACTTAAAAGTCATGGTACAGAGGAAGAAAAATAAATAAAAATAAAACCAATCAAAACTTTAATTTTAAGTGAAATTCAAAACTTATCGTTGAATGCAAAAAAAAAGGTTTATTGGCTTTTTGCGAACCAACATTCAAAACTTTTGAACCATATTTATATCATTAAACTCAACGATCAACAATAATAAAACATATTTATATCATTTAATTTCATCGACCTAACAAACTAACTCCCAAACTAAAGAGACAGAAATAAATTTTTCATAGATCGAGTTGCAAGTTTAAAATATTCTAATAAGCATGTTGAACAAAAGGAATTCCAAAATAGACAACGTCCAACTGATAGGTCTACATACTAAACTACAAATTTAGAGTAATTAACATAGAAACTACTCTTGGGAGTAGTAACGATGCTGGCTAGGTCCTACTTGCTGATGTTGGGATGACATCCACTCTGGGCGACACGCGGCACTGGATCATCACCCATCAACATACGATGCAATGAAGCTATATCATCTGCGGATGCACCCTCACCACGCTCGTGTAGCTCAAGCACCATGAAAACAGCATGTTGACGACGCTGCATCAACATATACTGAGCCGTATCGGGTTGCAGAGCACCTTCCTTCCCGCGGGACCATTACTGGTACATCAGCACCTCTGATTTTCTTCTTCCGATTTCTATTTTCTCCATATTTTTCACATCCAAAATATACTGAGCCGTATCGGGCTGCAGAGCTATTCCAAGATTTTACAATTGTGAGAACAAAGTTGTTCACAAAAGCAATCTGACGAGCCCATTCTAACATCGATTTTCTATCCGACCAGTAATAATTATTCGCAAAACAAGGCGAATAATCGAATCCAACAATGTTCATTCTATTAAACTGAAAACAATTGAAATAGCGTTGAAAATAATCAAATTTCACGAATTGAATCAATATTATCATTAAATTTCACGAATTGAAAACAATTGAAATACCTGAATATTATTGTTGACTCCTTCGTTACCATTGGATGCGTGGTTTGACATTCTTCTACTCAATTCGGCGGAACTAGGGCAAATACCGCTTATGACCGTCCTATTAATAAGAAAATCATAACCTTTTTTTTACCCGAAAAAAAAAAATAAACATACCCTTTCGTTTTCTAAATACGGATGGCAAATAACTATTTTGTACTTCCGTATTTAAAACATGGAAGGCAAACAACTATTTTGTACTTCCGTATTTAAAACACGGAAGGCATAAAACAACTTTTGTCTCTCGTGTTTGAAAAACGGAAGGTCAAAACGGAAGGTATAAAGTTGATTTGACCTTCCGTTTTTCAAACACGGAAGTTGTGTATAATATTTTCCAAAAAATAAAAAAAAACGAAATAATTAATATAGCATTACTTCCGTTTCTAAAACAAGGAATGCTATTTTTTTTTTGGTGCCCCACCAGATTTTTTGTGGTGCGGTTAACAACGCACTTTTGATTTATACAAAAAAAATATTTATTTAATCTAATGAGTTGATTAATAACACACATAAGGGAATGTCCAACAGAGACTCCTTCCAAAAATGTAGTAGAAAAGATCGATTACCAATAATTTAGGATAAGGAAATACAACTACCAATCAAATAATATTTAAATAAGAACTGAAATAGATTTAGAATCTCGATTTTACAAATATGTATGTTTTCAAACAATAATGCTTAAATCTTTTTGAAAGTATATTTGGAAAATAATTAAATGAATCTGATTATGCCAATTTACAGCTCAGGCGACGGACCCAAGCCGTCGCCTGAAAGGGATTTTTTGTCGCTAGAGAATTTAGGCGACGGAATGTTATCGCCTGAACCCTGAGAGCATCAGTTTTCTCTTCCCCTTGATCCCCTCCCTCTACCTATTCCCACTCCTTCCCCCACCTCTTTTTTTTATTTTTTTTTAAAAAATTATAAAAGTGGATTATATTTTTTTAATTAAGTGGAATAAGTTTTGATTGGTTAAAAATATGTGGTAGGGTATAAATAACGTTTAAAAAAATAGTAATGGGGTAAACTTATGAACATGGGTTAAAAGTTAGAAATTCTTAAAGAAACGGGTAGAGTTAGTAGAAAATGAGGTATCGAAATATTACGAAGAGAGACAGAAGGATAGGGTTACCGCATGAATGTTGATGCTCTGAAGTGCGGACGTCATCCCTAGATAGGGGTGTTATTCGAGTCGAACGAGCCGAGTATGAGGCCACTCATATTCGGCTCGTTTTTGTTCGAGATCGAGCTCGGCTCGTTTTTGTTCGTTTTTTGTTGAGCTTAGAAGTGAGCTCGAACTCGGCTGGCGAGTATTTGAACAAGCTCAAGCTCGAGCTCGTGTTATTGTTGTAGCTTGTTTTTGTTAAAAGTTCGTTTCAGAGCTCGTTTTTTAGCTTGTTTATGAGCTCGAGCTCGTGAGCTCGTTCGAATGCCTGAAGTGAATAGGATTGATTTAAGAGAAACCCTAAAACTAAAGGGAAAAAAGGCACAAGGGTAAATTTGTCCGAGCTACTCGAGCTCAAGCTAGGGAACCCGATCGAACTCGGCTCGTTTTTCAAATGTGAACGAGCTCGAGCCGAGTTTTTCAAGTCGAATCCGAGCAGCTTGTGTTCGCATAACACCCCCTATCCCTAGCTAGAGCATTCAGGTGACGGTAATCATGACGTCGTCGTCTGATGAGTCTTAAGCAACCTAAAAATTGTTCCTCGCCCAAAAACGTTGACATACCTCAAGGGTTTTCCAAACCCGCCCATTAGCATTCAAGCGATGGATTATGTCCGTCACCTGAACATTCAAGCGATGAACTTTCAACGCCTTATATAAAACCTGTTTTTTTATTCTTTCGCAATTGAAGCGACTACTTTACGCTATGTTCGTCGCTTGAGAACGATTTGTTTTTTTTTTTAAATACATTTTGAATGGCCTTGCTACCTGTATTTAGCATATATAAGATACGTATACCAAACATACAAATTAAAACATGCACACATACAATACAGAACCTACATGAACACTAACACGTACGTACTTAGCCAAATATGGACAAACCCCTTCATTTACAAATTACAAACACAAACTATCCACAATTTACACATTCACAGTTCAGAAACATTTCACAACAAAATTCCCAGCCAACAGCAACCAACCACAATTTGACAACCCAGATAAGCAATTTATTATACATTATATATCCCAGTTGTTTAAGAAAATGTTCCAACTCAACAACAAACCAAAATCGCAGCAGATGTTACAAAAAGGAATAAGACACATTAATATCACTTACTTTGTAGGCAAGGTTCTTCCATCATCTAGCTCTAATTTTGCTTATTGTCTCCATTGATAATGATGGAGAATCTAGTAGTTGAGATGCATTCCATGATAATCTTGATAAATTGAGGAGGAATTTTAAACAACTCTATTGCAAATTTTACATAATCCCATTTCAAGCAGTCACAAGCTTTGTGGTCGGAGATCCACCTTGACATTACATCTTAGTGAAATTCCCTTTGTACCATGCATACTCTTGAACCAACTCCATGGCTACAACAGTACGTATTGTGGGCGATGATTGGCGTACGGAGAAATCACCGTTGACGTTTGCGGATCCGGCATCGTCGAAGCTTAGGAAACGTTAGATTAAGAAGAGCGACCGACAGCGTTCTATCCTTTTGGAACGTACTGAAAGATTTCGAGGACGAAGGCGGCTTGGTAGAGTCTATCGATGGCGGATCTCCTCCAATGGCGTGTTGAGTGGCAGTGGAGATAGAGTAAACCAAGAGAGTGAAAAAATGAAAAGGACTTTAGAGTGCAATTAGAAAAAATGTATCTTTCCAATAGATGAAAGATGTGAAAATGGTGATCAGCAATCAAAAGAACACTGAAAAATCAGTGTAAGAAGGATAAATGCAGAGCAAAACCAAGTATGAAGCCACTCCCTTTTTCTTTCATTCACTGGCGGCCAATGGCTCATTTAAGAAGGTAACAATCCCAATACAAAACCCTACCTCAGAGGTGACAGATTTGAGGTTTTATAGGACCCCAAACCACGTGAGCTGCACTCTAGTACAGCCACTACAGTCCAAACTGCAAGTAGCTTTATTACATGATCAAGAGCATAAAAAAGGGAAATAAGGAAAAGGGCTAGAAACTATGAGGAAATTACATAAAGAATACCATATTATTCATATCCCCCTTCAAGTTGGACTTTGTGCAAAGCCAACAAGACTCAACTTGGAAGCAATGAAGTGATGATGCTTTTCTCCAAGAGGTTTTGTCAAAATATCAGCAATCGATCTGCACTCCATTTTCTGATGTGCTGAGGTTGAATCAATATATCCTGCATGCAACTTCTCTCGTATGAAGTGACAATCAATCTTCAAATATTTTGTTCTTTCATGAAAAAATGGATTCTCTGCTATATGGAGTGTAGCCTTGTTATCACAATATAAAGGAATGGGTAAAGCACTTGGCATTGCATAGTTTTCAAAACACCCTCAACCCAAATGATCTCACTTGTTGTCATGGACATGCTTTTGTACTCAGCCTCTATTGAAGATTTTGAAACTTTGTTTTGTTTTTTAGTTTTCCATGACACTAAAGATTGTCCTAGGAATATAGAATAACCAGTCAGAGATCTTGCACTAAATTGACATGCTCCCCAATCTGCATCACAATAGGCAATAATATCAAGGGTTGAATTCCTAGGATAATAAAGACCAACTACAATCGTCCATTTCAAGTATTTAACCACATGTAATGTTGCTTCATAATGTGGTTCACGAGGTTCAGTCATGAACTGGATGAGGTGTTGAACTGCATAGAATATGCCTGGTCTTGTCAAGTTGAGGAATAGCAATCTCCCCACCAATCTTTGTAAATCTCGGGGTCTGAAGTGAGCCTATTTTGCCATGTTTTATATTGACTTTTATAACAATTTGTGCATGCATTTCATACATTTGGTTTAGAATAGTACACAATCTATGTAGTTTATTCTTATTTTCCAATTATGGAGGTTTAGACTAGTTTCTGTTTAATTTCGCAGAAATCGGACGCACTTTGGAGCTTAAAGGAAAGTCATGAAGAAGCTAAGGATGGTGCAGCTGGAGAAAAGCCCACTTTTCGCCATTCATCATTCTGAATCAAGTTCTAATGTCTTCATGAGAGTTGTAGCCCTCGAAAAGATCTTTCCAACGCATACTCATATGCGTCAATCGGAGGAACGAGGACTCGGAAAAGTGTGTTTCAAGAACGGAGCAGAATGCTGAAAGCTGACGATTCTACTCGACGTCGAGTACTTCTAGCCGAAGTCGAGTACACCTGAAGCCAGAAATCCACACAAGGTCGAGCAGATCACTCGAGGAGCCCAACGCTACTCGACGTCGAGTAACTCTAGTCGACGTCGAGTGCACACATCGAGTCCAGATGGTAGCCGAGCTCGAGTGCAACCCAGTAGAAAAAAAGCGCTAGTCGACGTCGAGTAAGTCTACTCGAAGTCAAGTATGTTCCAGTCCGAATCCGCGTCCGAGATCGAGTTGTGCCGAGAAGATAGAATTGCATACGAGAGAAGATTTGTGGAATTCTATCCATCCACATGAAGATCTATCAAGTCCAAGAGGGATTTATCCACATTAGTATAGTTTTCATTATGGATTTATTTCCTTTATCAAGTAAGTTTTATCTTGTGTTTTAAGATAGAAAGTTTTAGATATAGATATAGTCGTTTTTTCCTATATTAGCTAGATGGAACACTATAAATAAAGCCCTAGGGGGTTGATTTCCATTCATTCAAGAAAAGTCGTCTTCGGGCGCAAGGAGAGAGGAGAGAGAGAGGAGGCGAGAGATGAGAAAGAGAGAGGAGGAACGTTTGGAAGGTTTTTCTAAGTTTAAGTTTTATTTTTAATGTTAAAGTTAGTTTCTTTTATTATGTTTTGTTTCTAAATTCCTTCTTCTAGGGTTAGGGTGATCCCAACATAGATATGTGTGTTTGATTTATAAATCCGTGAATTTGTATGTCTTTATCATCTTCTACCTATGTGTTTAATCCTTTGCGAGAGTTGAGGAAATTCCTTATTTGTGATATTGAAGCAAAAGTGATCTTATTATGAATTTGGATAGTAATTAGGGTTTATTTGCAAAAGCCGACTAATCCTAATTAAGAAAAGGTAGTAACAATTAGGGTTTATGCGAAAGCCTCTATATTCCTATTTGTTAATGACGAAAGTTATTTGATATAAAGCATGCTCTTTTATGTGATTCATGATCTATACATATGTTTATTGTTGTGGTGATCCCTAACCTTGGAAGTTTGCATCTTTATTTATTTTATTTAATTATTTTTATCTTGCAAAGTTATTTGACATCAACCACCTCTTCTCCTGCCATTCCTCGACGTCGAGCAGTTCTCCTCGACATCGACAGCACCCGTACACCTCTTCCCGCTATCCCTGAACCCCAAAACACACTAAACGTAGAACTGCTGACTTCTCTCCTGAGGACGAACCTGACTCCACTATCCTATAGCGGGGTCTTGACTACAAATTTATTTGGTCGAGAAACCCTCTCGTCAGGGTCATTCATCATCTTTCCTGGGTCAGTTGAGAGTTTAAGGCCTCTCTGTAGGGGAAACAAAGCAGGCTTACAATCAAATAAATTACAATCCTGCAAGATGTCCACAATGTACTTCCTTTGATGTTAAAAATGTTCCTATCTTTGGTCTTTGATATCTGATCAAGCCCCAATAAATATCTAGTTATTCCTAGATCTTTGATTGTGAACTTTCTATGCAATGCTTCCTTGGTTTCTCTAATTTCATGCTCATCATTCCTAGTTAAGAGCAAATCATCCACATACACAAGAGCAACAACCATCCCTGTGGACATCTATTTAGTGAACAAAGAGTAATCCTCAATAGACTGTTTGTAGCCTCTCTAAGTCAAGAAGTGACAGAGTTCTGCATTCCACTGTCTAGAGGCTTGCTTAAGTGCATAAATAAATCTCTGCAATTTGCACACTTGCCCTGGAAGCCCCATTTCATACCCTTCAGGGGGTTGCATATACACTTCTTCCTCCAAGTAACCATGAAGGAAGGCATTGTTAATGTCTAATTGGTGTAAGTTTCAGTCCTTAATAGTAGTGTGCTTATAATCTTTCCCCTTGATTCGATTGTAGCCTTTATCTACCAATCTAGCCTTGAACCTTTCTATACTCCCATCATATTTGTACTTTATCTTGTACACCCACTTGCTTTCTATTGCCTTCATCCCCTGAGGTAAATCTACCATTACCCAAGTTTTGTTTTGCTGAAGTGTTTGCACTTCTTTGTCCATAGCAAAAACTCATCTTTGATCTTGCACAACCTGTGAGTACTTTTATGGCTCCTGTATGCTAGCCATCATACAGAAAGAATGTAGAAAATTTGATTGTTGATCATAAGTATGCTCTATGCGAGAGGCTAAGAAGGACTGTGAAATGGAGGAATTCCTCCCTGGATAGTTGCACACATAATCAGTAAGCCTTGTAGGCCTAGTCACTTCTCTAGTTGCCCTTCTTAAAGGAGGAAATTGACTATCATCATCAAGAGGCAATAAACCGGAGCTCTTTAAGACAACATGTTGATCATGAGGAACATGCCATGTGTTGGCAACATCTGAAATACCAGGGCTAAGGGAGTCTTGTACAAAATCCTAATTTAAGGCTGAGCTTTCTTGAGAATTCACACGAGCACTGATCAAACAAGACTGATGATCATAATAATATGTTGCTGGATTGACTAATGGTAGGCTATTCATCTTTAAATGATCATCAACCTTACTTATTTCAGAAGATTTAATGAAAGGAAATGTGTCCTCATGAAAGACAACATCCCTACTAATAAATGTGACTTTCTTATCCAAGTCCTAAAGCTTTTAAGCTTTTTGTCCATATGGATATCCCAATAAGACACATTTTCTAGCTTTTGGTCCCATTTTGTCATACTTTGTCCCAAGAACCTGTGCATAGAACAAACATCCAATCACCCTCAATTCATCAAAGACAGGTGACTTGTTAAACAATTTCTCAAAAGGTAAAGACCACCCTAATTTTTATGTTGGCATTTTATTAATCATATAAGTAGCTGCCAAGATGCAATCGCTCCAAAACTTTGTTGGAAAACCTGCATGAATTCTCATAGCTCTAACAATTTCAAAAAGGTGCATGTGCTTTCTCTCCACCCTCCCATTCTGTTGAGGAGTATATGGAACTGATTTTTTATGCAAAATCCCTTGAGAGGCAAAGAATTCTTTGCATTGATTAGAAGTGAATTCCGTTCCATTGCCAGTTCTAAAGCATCTAACTGGCCTGCCAAACTAATTTTTCACATAAGCCACAAATTTAGTTATGGCTTTAAAGACATGTGTCGTACTTAACAGAAAAATCCAGGTTGATCTGGTATTATCATCAAGAATAGTGAGGAAATACTGAAAACCATTGTAATTAAGGGTCTTATAAGGCCCCCAAGCATCCATATGCACTAGATCAAAAGGTTGCTTAGCCATCTCAAAACATCTTTCAAACGACACTGTGATGTTTAGCAACTGAACATGATTCACAAACAAAACCATTCAATTTTGCCTGATTAAACAAGTGCAAATGCCTCAATTTAGATACAGAACTGTGCTCCAGTCTGGCATGAAATAGATCTAAAGATAATATGTTTCTATTCAAAGAGCTAGATGCAAAAATTGAACACATTTTCCCAACTTTATTGGTGTTCTGATGCAGCTTCCATTCCTCTACCTGGTCTGAAGAAATAACCTTTTAGAGACCATGCTTTCTCTTACCAGCTAGCACAACTTGATCAGCTCCAGGGTCCTGAACAAAGCAAGCATGTCTAGTGAATATAGCAATCAAATCATTATCATCTAGAAACTTTCCCACTGATAATAATATGTGTTGGAAATCAGGCACAAGAAGAACTCCATTCAAAGTGACTTTCTCAGTCAACTATAAGCGTCCCATTTCAGTCACCACTTTAATTGATCCATCATGCAGGTCAATATGCACATGTTTATCAAGTTGAACAGACACTAAAGTATAGTGAACTCTAGGCATCATGTGGTCACTGGCCCTAGTGTCAACTATCCATTCAATAATAGGATTATTTGCAATAGAAACATTCAAATTGGAAGTGCAAATTTTACCTGTAAAATTTGCAAAGGGCATGTCTGCATTACTCTTTCCTCTCATCTTCTTCATGACTTCTTGAAAGACAACATTGACCATCGTTGAATCCATCTGTCCATCCACCTGACCTCTATCACTGAGCTCATCATCTAAGGGATTGTTCTGAGATGCATTTGAAGTCATGTTACCAGCTGCATTAGCAAAGCTCCTTCCTGAGCCAGTTATCCTCTCCTTTTCTTTCAAGGTCTTGAACCACTCAGGGACTCCGTGAAGTTTGAAGCATTCAGCAGTTGTATGACCCCTATATCCACAATGGCTACACTTCTTTTCATACTTCAACCTCTTAAGTTCCTTCCAATCCTTCTTGACAAACTGATTCCCAGATGATCCACCCGAATGTTGCATACTATACCATACTTGTTAGCAACAAAAGCACTACTCTCGGTGGTAAGAGATTGAGTATCTGTGGAAGCATCTTTTCCCCCTTCAACTTGTTGAAGGATGTAATAAGCTTTGTTCGGCACTAAGAGATGATCCATTGTTAAAATCTGATTCCTCGCACCATCAAAGTTCTCATTGAGACTCATTAATAACTTCATCACTTTGTTACTCGAGTCCATCTCAGTAAATTTCTTCATAATGCCACAAGAGCACTGATTAAGGACACCACAAGAACACTCTAGAATCCCTTCAAGAACTTGAAGTTTATCCCAAAGCTTCTTGAAGGTGTTGTACAAATATGCTAAAGACATAGTTCCCTGAGTAATAGTCCCAAGTTTCTTCCTAACTTGGTAGATTCTAGGGGCATTAGACTGACTGAATCTTTCCACTATCTTATCCCAAAGGAGTTTAGATGAGTCCATAAACATAAATGCTTATGCAATACTCTTAGTCATAGAATTTAAAAGCCAACATCTAACCATATAGTCAGCACAAATCCACCCCCTTTGTTTCAACCGTTTTTTTTTCGCGTTACTGTTTTTTTTTTCGCGTTACTATTATTTTTTTCACGTTGCTGAAACCGGAGTTGCTGAAACTAGCACTGTTGTTGATGCCGAAACCCCCCTCATGTTTCAACAGTTTTTTTTTGCGTTGCTGAAGCTGTTTTTTTCCGCGTTGATGAAACCCCGATTTCAGCACTGTTGTTAATGTTGAAACCTCGGTTTCAGCAACATTGTTGATGCTAAACCCACGGTTTCAACAACGTTGTTGATGCTGAAATTGTTGTTGAAACCGTGTTACGGGATATAAAATTAGCCTATGCAGGATTCGAACCCACGTATTTGCACATAGCACATCGCTCTACCATTGAGCTAAGAGGCTTTTAAAGGAGATTTAAAGCAAGTTCAACAACAACAATTTCAGCAAATTCTAGTTTTAAAGCAAGTTCATCAACAATAGTTTCAGCAAAAAGAAGGACCAAACTAAGAGTCCTCACCAAAGAGTAAAAATATTCCTCTCACGAGTCTAACTCCAAATTTCCTTCCACAACGTTGTTGTTGAAACCCCGATTTCAGCATTGTTGTTGCTGTTGAAATCGGGATTTCAGCAACGTTGTTTATGGTTTCAACGACGTTGTTGATGCTGAAACCCCGGTTTCATCAACTTTGTTGGTACTGAAACTCCGATTTCAGCAACATGTTGTTAACATAATAAACAAACTCACCACGTCCATTGTTTGCAGCAAATTGCCAAAGCAGGTGAACATGCTCCTCTTCATCATTCACACCATCAAGCATTATGTACTCAATGAAGCAGTCCATGACAGTTGGAATCCTATAAGCCATTGTGATCACAGTGCAATCTGCAAATTCCACAAAATTGATTTCAGCATAACGAATTTTGCTAATAAAAATTAATTCCAGCATTTCAGATCCCACAAAAAAATTTGCTGAAATTGCCAATATTCAAACTCTAACAAAGCAAACTCAATTATATAGCAAACTAACCACAAATTCACTATTCATTACCAATAAAAATGCTTAAAAGAAGGAATGGACCTCTTTAAAGCAAGGTTCTCCAATAGATTGCCACTACTTTGATTCATCCACAACCATTGAAACACAAATTCCAGCAAAGTAAAGCCAACAATAATTTCAGTAGTTTCTTGTATGCAATATGAATGATAAGTGTTTCATCTTGTTTGTCAAGAAATGGAAGTATAAACTCAATATAAGCCAACAACAATCTCAAAACCAATTGAACATAAAGAAATCCACAAGGGCAAGGCTCAAAGAAGGAATGGACCTCTTTGTGAGCATTGATAGATATAAATTTCATGAAACATATCCATGGCACTGCTGAAATTGTGTTTCAGTGGACTTCGTTTACAGAAGCTCGACTGCGGAAACCATTGGAGACGCCAACAACAATTTTAGCAGAAGCTTCGACTGCAAAAACCTATCCCCGCCGATGTAGACGCCTCATCTCCATGAAAGCCCTGTCCTCTTTGCCTTGTACTGGACGCCTCATCTCCATAAGATTCGAGCCGAATCTCCTCGCCGCCTTCTTCAACCTTGAGGATTTCCGCACTAGCGCCGCCGGGGAAATTGGATTCAGCAGATTGAATATATGTAATATATGGTATTGGACTAAATTGATGTTCAGGAAACAAGTACATCTCAAGCGTGAGGGAGAAACCTCTTAGATCTGCAACAGGAGATCGATTCTTCTTCCCGTCGTACCGAAGCCTCCTGCCTTCGCTCTCTTCCTCTCTCACCATCGTCGTTGCACGTTTCCACCATACCCCTGGCCTTCCTCACCGTCCCCTTCCTCCTCATCGACGTTGTCTTCCTCAACTGGCCATCGGGAGGATTTGAAGCAAGGTCGAAAGACGGAGAGGCCGATCCTTCGGTGCCCCGGGATCCTCCATCCCCGCTGCTGTCTCCTGCGAAGCCGATCATGGCGGCAGGGGAGGACGAGGAAGGGGATGGAGGAGACGGCTGAGGATTTGGGGGTTTTTTACTTTTGGTGTTGAAACGGCGAGAGATTGATGGAGATCTGAGATTAGGTTTAGATAATAAGAAGGGTAATTTTGTCCAAAAAAATTTAGCTGGACAAAACCCCAATTTGCCATACTTGGAGTACACTCCCTCAATAATGGTTGCGCCGAAGGCGTAAATTGTCTCTTATAATTATTGGATATTAAAAAAGTTTTTTTTTGGTGGAAAGTAATGTTAAAGTAATGAAAATGAGAGGATTTTTCTGGTGTGATTTTTTTTATTATGTTGAAAAAATAAAAGTTGGAAGGTGTCAATTATTACTTACTAACTAGCTGATAATTGGAGGATTAAGACCCTCTTTCATAATTTATTTAGCTAATAGACCCCATAATAAATCTTTTAAGTATATAGACTCTTTTGCTGGTTTTATTACTTGTTTACCCTTAATTGTTTTAGTTTAATAAAAAAAATTAATATACTTTAATCATAAAATTGAAAACTATTTTTAAAAATAGTTAAAGATAATTATTTTATTTTTTTGAAATTCTACATTAATATAATACGAGCATGCACTGACTGATAGAGAGAGAGGGAGGAGAGAGAGAGAGAGAGAGAGAGAGAGAGAGAGAGAGAGAGAGAGAGAGAGAGAGAGAGAGAGAGAATGGGTAACTTGTGCACAGGGCTTAGGATGTGCATTGTGCACAAAATATTATTCGGTGAAATGTGAGTATTGTTTAGGGGAATGTGAAACATTATTTGGTGATATTTGAGACATTCCATATAAATTGTAACTATTGTTTAGGGAATTGAGGTTTCTTTTATTTGAAATGGATAAATACAAAAAACTAAACATTATTCGGTAGAATGTTATAAATTATTCAGTGGAATTGGGACGTTTTCATCTGAACTGAACGGAAAAAAAAAACATAACAGTGTTCGGTAGAATGTTTCACATTTCACCGAATAATGCTTAAAATTTCACCGAATGATGTTTCACATTTCACCGAATAATATTTGTGCACAATGCACACCCTAAGGGGTGTGCACTCTGGAACCAGTACTCCCTATATATATATATATATATATATATATATATATATATATATATATATATATGTTGATATATATTATCTTTGTTTGTAATATTTACATATGCGATTAGAATAATCAATTACAATACATTTACACTTCCCCAGGTGGTGGTTTGGTCTCGGTTGTCTTGGTCGCCGTTGTTCGGCTGCTCTCGTTCGGTTGTCGTGGGGTCGTTCCTGGTCGCCTCCTCACTCCTTTTCCCTCCCCGGTGTCCCTCTCCGCCTTTCCTCTGGTGGTGTTTGGTGTGTGCCGTTAGTGGGAATTGTTTCTTCACCTAGCTGCCGTTTTCCTTTGCCGGTCGATCTCCTTTCCTGCCCTAGACGTGTCAGTGCCCATGTTGTCTCTTCGTGGGCTTGGACTGTATTCCTTTGGACCCAAGGCAATGGAATAAGAATTAAATAAAATTGAAAATTAAAATTTTAAACATATAATTAATTAATTCCGGATTCTTCCCGCGCTCTTCGTCCTCTGATAATGTATATTTTAGATAGGCATTATAGACATATTTAGTTTAGTTAGGTTGCATTTCTTGCTTGCTTTGTTGTTAAATTGCATCTTGTGTTTATTTTAGAAGAGTTCGGATTCTGCGCAATTTTGTGTTTATCTCGCAGATTGAATCGGAACACATTTGGGAGATGCATTATCTCGAGGAGGAACACATGATACATGGGAAGGAACAAGGAAGAAAGAAGCAAGACAAGAGAGAAGCCCGCAACGGAAACCAAAGGCTACGGCAAAGACTGAGCTGCTGGCGCAGCAGAGATGCCGCGGCCGCAGCTGCACCCGCCGCAGCGGGAAGTGAAGAAACAGTTTGCGGCGGGCGCAACAAACTTGCGGCGCCCGCCGCACGGACCATCAGCGCTTATGCGCGCCGCTTTGAGGAAAAAAACCCTAATTTCTATTTTGTTTCTTTGAGGCCGACTTGGGTGTTTTTATTAGGCACTTTTATGTTATTTTTCATTACCTTTCATTCTATTCATTCAACCATTAGACTTTTTAGAGATTTTGAGCGATGTCTTCCATGAGGAACTAAACTCATCTATTCTGCCTGCAATTTGAAGCTTTATTCGGATTGATTGTGAGTTTCTAATTCTCGCTTATATTTGAATGCTTCAACTTCTTTGTGCTTGATTGTTTATTGTTTTGTTCTATCTTGTCTGGCCAACTAGTTAGATGAATTCAATTGCTAGGGTTTTGTAGATTCCTGGTTGCGAACCTTAACCCAAGTAGCAAACTTGTTCCTTTAGGGCTGGTTGAACTATTTGAATGAGTAGGAAGTTGAATGTGTTGTTAAATCCCTCTTTAGGGACTGCAAATACCTTGGCTAATCTCTGAACTTAAAGATATCAATTGGGTTAAATCCTTCTTTAGGGACTGTTCGATTGATAAGGGTTGCTAGGACTGGTTGGACTAGTAACTATATTAGGTCGGGACAAGGGCATTCATAGGAAACCTAAAAGGACAAGAGGAAGTTACAATATCAATTCACCCAAATAAAGTGGATAGTTGTAGGTAGATCGATCTTCTCTAAATTGTTTTGCATCAACTTGTTTATAGTCTATTTTGTTTTCTTTCTTATTTCAATCACCCAAAAACCCCCCTTTTCACTAATTGGTAAATACACATTGCTGAGAAATACTTGATTCTCTGTGGGATCGACCTCTTACTTGCTTGCTATACTAGTTTGTAGGTTTGAGTTTTATTTTGATACGGTTTATACTACTAAAAACCGCTCATCATCCTCCTTGCGGATGTGCTTCATTTGCTCGTGTGGTTTGGTGCCCGTCGTTTGGTTCGTGGTTAGTTTCGGTTGAGGAGCGGTTCTGCGGCCCTGGTTGATCGACGTGATCGTGTTGGTGGTGTTTGTGGTCTCCGAAGATCCCTCATCCAGGTGGGGGGAACGTCGGGTGATCCACACTTCCCCAGGTGTCGCCTTTGCCTTACGAGGATTTCTGCTTTCCGTCTTTCCGGCGGCGAGACATCGTGTCAGCTAGGGCTGTCCCATGCGCTCGCTATCCACTTCTCTGCGACAACTTCCTTCCTCTCGATGTTGCTTCCGCTAGTTTGCTTAGGTCTTGAGTCTTTTCCGGGTTTACTTTGGGTGCTTTTCTGATGTATTTTATGTTTTTTTTTCGTTGTTGTATGTTTAGACGGCTTGCCGTCTGCCGACTTTGTCGGCCTCTCGAGGTCCGGGTCTGTCCAGCCTCGAATTATTTCCTTATCAAAAAAAAAAAATTACAATACATTTACAATATTTATTGTAATACATGAATAATTACACTAAATGACTCATTGTATTACAATATGGAATATCCATGGTAGTAATATTGTATTACAATAAAGATGAGATACACACAAGTTATTGTGTTACAATAATTAATAATGTTAATTGTAAGGTACGTATTTAGATATTTTTATTAGGGATTGAATATAATAAATTATTTTTTTCCTTATCATATTTATTATATTTAATTTGATGATTTTTAATTTTACCAATTTTTCAAATTTATTATTAAAGATGTTAACTTTTAAAAAATACAAAGCATTGAGGGTATAAATGAAACAATATATAGGAAAAGGTCTATATAATTAAAGAATTTATTATGGAGTCTATAAACTTAAAAAACAATAAAAAAAGTTTATAAAGCTCATTATCTCACTAGACTATAACACATTATTGTAATTAAATGAGAATGCAAATTAAGTTTTGTATTGAAAATCAGTGATTCAGAATTGAGTGAATGTCAAAGACGAGCCAATCATTCTGATATTATACATTATTTCACTAAATAAAGATATAGAAGTAGGTTACCATTTTGAAGTACTGTATCATAAAAAGTACGTTAGAGATCAGATGTGACTTATTGAAAATTAAAGTATTAAACTAATTTTATCCCAAAAAAATCATTTCCAAGCGAAAAATTAGTTTTTTTTTTAAAGGATAAGGCATTAGTAGAATTTTATGGCGTGAAGGAATGTATTATTCTCCTTTTGATGGATTAATTGTACATAAAAAGAAGCATATGTCATGCTCAATAAATAACTAGTTTTTACTCACCAATAAATACCGTAGATAAATTAGGGGTTTGTTTGGATTCCAAATGCATTATCATTATAATGTAAAATGATAAGGCGGTGTTTGGTTAACAAAAATTTTAAGCCGTTTAAATTGTGATATTTTTGGATTCTCCGATATATTAATTAAAATATAATTATTTTATCTCGATTTATGTGATTATTTGGTTAAATTACGTTTTTACCTCAGTTTTTACTAGATTTTTATTTTTACAACCAAACGGACATATAAAACGAGATAAAATAATTGCATTATAATGAAAATGCAATGGAATCCAAACACACCCTAGAGTGATAAGTTATGTATCCAAAACGCCGGCCTTCACATGCACCATGCATGTGTGCGTGTAAGGGTAAAGCAAAACTAGTCATTGACCGCAACGACTAGTACGTTTGCATATGTTTACATACATCCTATATACAAAACTATCCAACAACTAGTTTTTTTTAGTATAAATTCATAGCTGGGGTTAACACTTTCACCCCAGAATCATTTTTATTGCTCTAAATAGCAAAAATATGTCTACTTTAAAAGATATATTAGATAACAAAGGAGAAAACGAACTAGTATATATGTTTATTTCAGTTTGGTATTTCAATACTTTTAAGATTAGATTATATGATATGATATTTGTTTACATTTATGGGAATATATGCAATATAGGCATATATGACAATGTAATTTCTCATTTCTATAGAGGGATCTTGGTCATTTTGTGTCGTGATCATCTTATACAACAAGGGGTGTTTTGGGCGCCAAATTCTAGTAAGATTTTTCAGTTTGTAACCACCAAGATCTTGAGCTCACCAAAAGCTCTCTTTAATGAAGGTTTTCTTAGCTTGATTGCTTCTATTTCCATTTGTTTACAATTGTTCAAATGGTATCAGAGCGTGGGGTTCCATCCTCTCCCTAAGAGGATCATTCGTCCTCCCCCTAATCTACAAGACTACATTTGTTCAGGCCTTCCTACACGTCATTCTTCTATGACAGATAAGTCTATATATTTCTCAATCCTTTGTTGTTTTCTCCATTCAAAATCTAGCTTACTTATCTTCTGAATATGTCAATTCCTTGGTGAACGTGTGTACGTGCTGTATTTGAGCCTAATAGTTATACTCAAGATAAGGGTATTTCTGAGTGAGAAAGTTCTATGCATGCAGAGCTTTCTGCATTAGAAAAGAATCATACTTGGTCAGTTACTCCTCTTCCCACTGGTAAGAAAGCCATAGGCTATTAGGCTCCAAATGGATCTTCAAGATCAAGTATCGAGATCTTGAGCTCACCAGAAGCTCTCTTCAATGAAGGTTTTCTTAGCTTGACTACTTCTATTTCCATTTGTTTACAATTGTTCAAAACATTATATATATCCAATATTGCGTATTACATTAGACTATCGATTTACCATTCATGTTTAGTATCATAGGAAATGATTATTTGGAGAAAATAGATGAGATGAAATTGATTTTTATCATAGTTCTAACTTCTATTAGATTAACATAGGGAGACGAAAACCCCAAAAGATATAAACAGAATTACAAAGTCGATCGCAGAGTTTTTGGTCTTTCGAAAGGATACGTAAAAATTAAGCTTGAAACTTAATCTTTTGGGTTTTTTCCCATTTAATTTCTTTTTTCTTTCTGTTTTCACCACCAAATGATCGAGTTGTTATGATGTTTTAGAGTTGATATTATGTTTGTCAGGGGATAGTAATATTATTGTTTTATTTTGATATTATAATTTTAGACTTGATATTGATCAATGAAGTTGACATGGAGGCAAATTTTGAAAAGGTTGAATACAACCACATCTACAAAGAGACGAACAAAGTTGCAGATTATATAGCTACTAGGGGTATCATTAGTAATAGATCTACAATCCCTTTTAATATGGAACTTTGTACCATCATCCGTAAGGATGATCCCGGAGCACGTTTACATTCTTTGTAATAGCTCCGACTGTTTGCCCAATGTAAAAAATAAAAAAAATATCTTTATATATCAATATAGGCACATACTAAAAACCCATTACGCTACAAATAGGCACTTCCACTAAATAAATAATACATTAATACTTCATCCGTTAAGAAAAACATGTCGTTTTAGGAGTAAAACTTTGTTAAGAAAAATATATATGTCGTTTTAGTTATTTTGGTGTTCACTTTCCAAAATTACCCTTGTAATGATCAGGGGTTTGTTAGTTGTAGTTTTCAATAAAGTGAAAAAAGTAAAGTAATAATTAGGGGTATAAGTGTATTTTTGTTTGCTTTTATTTGCTTTCTTAAAAAATGTGTAAATGTCTAAAATGACATATTTTAATTAACGGAGGGAGTATAATATTATAAATAGTCTAGATGAATTTCAATAAATAAAAAATAAAAATATAAATAAAAATTTTCACTAAAAAAATATATATATAAACAGTGGCGGAGCCAGGAATCTCGGTCAGTGAGTGCTACAAAAATTTCGTGAAATATTTTTTTTGGTGTATAGTTATTAAGAAGATTTCTTTACAAATTTTTTTGAAAAAACACTAAAAGTGTGATTTTTTTAACATGTAAATCACGAAGAATTACTTTTAAAACAATATTGGAAGAAAATGTTAAATGTATAATTTAAACATAAACATGACATTTTTTAATAAAATAGTTGATAGAAACAAAAATATAGAGAGATTTTTTAATAAAATAGTTGATAGAAACAAAACAATATAGAGAAAAATCAAGAACAATAAATGATATAGTAAAACAAATAAAAAGTAAAGGAGTTGGAATTTGAACCCAAAACCCTTTTGATTTTAATTCTCCTTCCCTCCTTCCTTTACCACTTGAATGCGCTAGACGGAGTACTTTTGTTTCAAGTACTACATATCATTTAAAAATATTATATTACCTTAAAAATACTAAATATATGCAAAAAAAATTATTTTTTTGTATTTTTTTTCCGCCAGGGGGTGCTCAAGCACCGGCCTGGCTCCGCCACCGGATATAAATAAAATTATTTTGGCGTATTATATATCATGTAAATATCTTTTATTTAGATCCTCTAAAAATATAAATAAAATTCACATTTATAAGGTAATTTTTTTCTTCTAATATATCGTTAATTAGTTAAATCTCATATAATTTAATAGATAATTGATTTTAAAAAATATTTTAATTTTGTATTTATTAAATATATAGTATATCTTTATTACTTTAGTTTACTAAAAATATATGTGCACTGATGGATTAATTTTAATAATTTATTTGGCCTCAAAAAATATAGATATAAATAAAATAACAATTATTGAAGAATTAATTTTGATATAATTAATTCTTTCCACCAAAAAATATTCTACATATAAATAAAATAGCACCTATCAAATACTATATATTTATCTATTAATATTTTTGTTAAGTATGACTATGAAATACTTTTGATTTATATTTTTATCAATTAACTAAAATATATATATAGATAGGGTCGCGCTCCGGTGAAAACCAAAATTGCGGTAGAAACCCGTGAGGACCGGTTTTTTAGCTCGGCTCACTTGCTTTATAGCCCGGTTATGAATAGAACCGACCTATAAAGTCACAAATTTTAGCCCGGTTCTGAATAAAATCGAGCTATAAAGTCACTATATAATTTTAAAACATTAGCTTTTTAGCACGATTTTTCGGTTTGACCGAACTATAAAGTCATGTATTATTTTAAAATTGGAGTTTTTAGCACGGATTTTAGGTTGAACCGAGTTGTAAACTCACCGCGCGAATGAGGTTTTTAGCACGGGTTTCAAAAAAACCGAGATATAAAGTAGTCCTCACGGGTTTTTACCACAATTTGAGGTTTTTCACCGGAGTCAATCCCAATCTCTATAGAGATATATCGTGGATTATGATAATTTTTTATTATCTATGACAACGTATTATTTTAAATTTTCTTTTTCCTAAAATCATCAACAACACGCGACATAACTTTCCCTTAACTATTTATATAGATATATATACAGATAGTGAGATAGATACCTAACTTTCTTTTGAAAGGGAGTCTAACCTTTTAACGATATTTTTTCCTGGAAAAATAAATTTCTTTCCCTTCACTATTTTGGTCAATAATTTCATTAATTTGCACTATGATGATGATAATGGTATTACATTAGTTGTCCATCATAAACCCACTAGCTACTGCTTTTTATTTTTTAATACTGCATGCAGCATGCAGCATTAGTCATTTGGTAAAAAAAAAAAGAAAAAAAAAAGTGAAGTTAATTAATATTGGAAAAAAAAGAGACAGATATAGCTATATATACCCATTAAATAAAAATGCTTGCCTGTTTGGTAATTTACTTTAGAAAGTAAATATAAGATTTTTACGAAATGGAATTAATAATGTATGTTAATTTTGTTTAAAAAATAAAAATTATGTGTGTGTGTGTTCATGGCCGTCAAGTTTATTGATTCATCAGATTTTCTAATATTAGTGTTGTTGTCATACATGGGTTATTGATTTTTTAGTTGATAATTAAATTTACTCCTTCATAATTTAGTTCAAATAAAAAAAAGTCCATCAAAATTTAAAATTAATTTAGGATTTTGGTTATTTTCAAAATTAATTATATAAGTTGTTAGTTAAGAAAATTAATTTAGGATTTTATGCGAAAACTATTTTAGTTAAGAAAATTATAAAATTAAATAAACATTATACGAAAACTAAAATGGAAATATTTGGGTACGTAGTGTATGATGCGATTGTGTTTATGGTTATATCATCAATGAAAACTTGATAGTAGTATATGTTTTTAAATATAGTATATACTTTTTTGGTATATACGGGCTATATCTTGAATTGGTAAATAAAGAGCGGCCATTTCGGAGTTCGAACCGGGGACCTATGGGTATTACCCACAAGTCCTTTCCGGTGAGCCATTTCGGATTGGTTATATGGGCTATATCCTATATGGGTGTATCACTATGCCATCTAACATGAATTCAAATTTCAAAAGACGGAAATATTAGAAGTCGTCGCTTAAGACACTTGAATGTTGAATTGAACCATCATTGTGTTGCGTTTAAGCGACAATCTTTAATCATTGTTTCATCGCCTAAAATGTTGAACGTTCGTTGTCTGAAATGATAAGCCAACGGATCTCTAAAACATGCTAATTGTTCTCTAAAGACTAAAATAGGGGTTATGGGTCGATCTGAGAATTTGAGATTCGGTTTTTGCTTTAGAAGCAATTTCTGCATTTTTAAAAACAATAGAATTGAAGTTCAATTTTGGTTGGATGGAAGTGTGAATTGAATTTGTGAACTTTCAAGTGTGAATTACGTAGTAAGGTGTGGTGTGTACTTACAAGATGTTATTCTGCCTCACACAGGACGATGTCGCGGACTCCGATTACCAAACGTTCACAATGTCATACTCCAATGACAATCAGAAATCGGGCAACCCTAGGGCACACCTCCCACCAGATGTAAGTAAGATCAGAGTCAGACTTGAGATTTTGAATGTCTGAGGCGATATTTTAAAATGGGGCCCTTTACTATTTTCAATAAGCAAACATCTAACTATAAAAAAAAACATATCACTAGTTAAATGTAGGAAAGTTAAAAAATACATCACTAAAAAAAGTGCTAATGAACAAAAATAAATAAAAATTGAGGGCTGATTTTCAAATTTTGAAAATAAAAATTCAGGGTTGATTTTTGCAAGTGAAATCAATATTCAAACAATCATCCAGCATCATAGTAACTTATGACAATAATTAAACTGAAACCAAACGCTCAATCTCAAACAACAACAATGATAGCAAAGTATCAATTCGTTTTTTTTTTCAAGCAGCAATCCCGGGGCTAGTGTTTGGCAAGGGATTGTTCGGGGTTGATTTTTTAGGGGATGGAGATTAATCGGGGTTATATTCGACTATAATCCAACCCTTCTCCAGCAAGGTTGTCGGGGTTGTCGAATCCAACAATCCCTTGCTTGACCATCTTGTCCCTTGTCCAGCTTCGAACATGGCGTCGGTCAGTCGGTGGGTGCATCCATGGAGCTCAGGCTAGGGGTGAGAGAGACAGCCAGACAGGGGGCTTCCATGGAGCTCGGGCCTGATGGAGGGTGCTTCCATCAGATCTCCTCTTCTCTGCCATGGGAGCTCGAAGCCGACGCCATGGGAGCTCAAATCTGAAGCCATGGGAGCTCGATGACGGAGGGTGTTTCCATGGAGCTCAGGCTTGGTCTTCTATGGTGGTCGGGAGGGTAAGGGCGGAAGGAGGAGGACAAGGCAAGGAGGCGGCGACGGGATCTGGAATTTGGATCTGGGGGCTGGAATTTGGAATGGGAGGAAGGAGGAGGAGATAGGAGGGAGGGGCAATTTTGTCTTTTTATAACAAATAACCCTAAAATAACCTCTTACCAACCAAACACCTTGTCGGGATTATTTATTAAAAAAAATCTCCACCTCTTCCATCCCCATAACCCATACAATAATCTCCATCTCATATAACCCCTTAAAAATAACCTCCATCCCTTAAAAAATAACCCTTTGCCAAGCACGCCCTTAAACTGAAACCAAACGCTCAATCTCAAACAACAACAATGACAGCAAAGTAGCAATTCGTTTTTTTTTTTTCAAGCAGCAATCCAGCAATTACCCTAAACCCGAATCATCGAAAACCTACCTATTGAATTGAAATCAAAAGTCAACGACAACAAACATATCGTTAGGCGTTTCGGTGGCGATTCGGTGCGACTATGCGTGTGACTGCTAAGTCGGTGATTGAATCGGAGCGACAACGGGAGTGGCGATTTCGAAGACTCGGAGAATTGATCAAAAATCAGATTTCAAAGGATTAGAACGATTGAGTGAAATTGGTATGGGTGTGCCGCCTTTCGTGTTGCCTGATTTCATTTTTCTTTTTTTATTTCGCTTCCGTTCATTTCGATGTGCGGGTATTCATTTTTTTTGTTTAATATTAATATAATATATATATATATATGTGGGATTGGACCCCTACAGGATGTGGGTCTGAGGCGATGGCCTGTTGGGTCTCGCCTCAGGTTCGGGCCTGAGTAAGATAACCACTAGCTTAAATTCTCCCTACTGCTTTTAGTTTTATGCGTTTCATATTGTGTTTCATTGTCTTCACAATTTGAGGGGACATACATAGTTTGCCCATGCTTGCCTCAATCTCTAACTAGCTAATAACAACAACACAAAGACAAATCAACATGGACAAATCCGTCATTAACAAAATAAAAGTACACAATCGATCAACAAAAACAAAAACATGTTAGGTATATTTACCCCCAAAAAAATACATTTAACTAATTTGGCCATATACGTAGTATTTATTTGTTTTGAGCATAACTGGTATATTTTTCAAACTTCATACTTGATTTTTGTTAATTACCAAAAAACAATATATAGAGAGGAAAATAAATTGGTAACGATCAATAGCTTTTTACAATATAAAGCAAGGTCTTGTGCTAGTGGGGATATATGTGGCTGCCGAATGCCTATGATCAAAGTATTTAAAAAACCAATAATGCAAATCCAAAGTGATGATAAAAAAAAGTGATACTCGTAAGGCATAATAAGCTAACATAAGTATATAATTCCAAATCCTAATGGTACACAACACATCAATTAAAAAGCCCTATAAATATATGAATCCATTTCCGATCTTGTTTGATTTGATAGGTATAGGTTGGTTGCTTCTATACCGTTGGGATCGAGCTCCAAAACACCCACACAAACGTACACACACACACTCAATTTTGGCAAAGCAAAAAGGGGAAACCAATAAAGCCAACACAGTGGCGTCAATAATCGTCGCAGTATATAAAATCGGGATACCGATCCAAGTTCAATCCAACAACAACACTACTTCAATTCCCCACCACTAGCAAATAGCAATGGCGTGCGTAGGGAGTGAGAGTGTCTCAGCGGCCCCGAGGACAACCGCGGTGGTCTCGGTGGAAGGGATGACGTGCTCGGCGTGCGCCGGGTCGATCGAGAAGGCGATCGGGCGGCTGCCGGGGATTGTGGAGGCCGCCGTCGACGTGGTGGGGGGCAGAGCTCAGGTCACCTTTTCTCCCGCTCTAGTCAATGTGAGTAATAATTGCTTCCTTCTTTTTCCCCTTTTAATCATATGTTGTTCGCCTTTTTTTTTTTTCCTTTTTGGGAACTTGATCGTATAGTTTTTGTATACTGTTTTTTCTTTGATATTTTGATTTTTGGGAACTTAATTCGGTGAGACAGTAATCAGTTTTTAGAAATCATGTATATGTGTCAAGCCTTACTGGCTTAGATGGTAAGGATGATATACAATGATCAATAGATCACGAGTTCGAATCTCCCTTCCCTAATATTATAATAGTCTAAGTGTCTACCTTTGAACAAAAAAAGAAAAAAATCATGTACATGTGTTAATAAATATGTAGAGGTTAACGAGTAAAAAAATGTACATGTTTTAATAATAATAATAATAAAAGGACGATCACATGATAATAAATTCTATATGTAGAGGTTAACGAGTAAAAAAAAAACTCTCTCCGTTTGCCTCGTTTTAACCTCATGCACAATTTTTAAGAGTCAAATATACTATTTTAACCTTAGTTATTGAACTACTTTTTTTATTTTATCGAAAACTATAACTAATACTCACTAATTATTATAAGAAAATTTTTATAAAATAAAGCTCAAAATACTTAAAATTAAATATTTTCCTGAGAGTAAAAAACTTGTCACGTTGGAGAAACTCAAATTAAGTTGGATTTAGAATACCCAAAAACCTTAATTAATTAAAATAAAGAATTTGTAAAGATTCATGATTCTTAGCAAAATAAAAAAGAAAGAAGATAAACTTAAATTTTAACAGGATCTTTATCTTTGAAAAACAATCGCTTTTTTCAAAGCTTTCATAAACCTTTATACTACCAAACAAGCCTATTTAACTATTCGTCTATTTATATATAAAAAAATAATTAAAAAACCTTCATATGCTGACATGTAAATTTTAGAGTCGAAATCCAAAAATTCAAACTTAAATATATACAATTCAAATTGGCTCGTCGCATCGATCAGCATATTACATATTCGTCTATTTATAAAAGCTAGCAATTTTTAAAATAGACTTTTACTCAATTGCATATCAATGGACAAAATTATAATATTTGAAGTTTTTCTTATACAAACTACCTTATTAGTTATTACACATCCTACAATATATATTATATGTTTGTTTTTGTTATGTAACAATTTTTTTTTAAAGTTTCACTTTGATTAATAAAATATTTCATATTTGGAAAGTTATTTAGATCATCTCAACTAGACCCGTCAAACGGGTCATTCGGGTCGGGTTTGGGTCGGGTCACTTCGGGTTTCGGGTAAAACGGGTCTCGGGTAAAACGGGTTTCGGGTTTTTCGGGTTGACTCGAACTCGGGTTTGATCGGGTTTCGGGTCGGGTTCGGGTCGATTTCGGGTTTGTCAAGAAAAAAAATTAAATAAAAAAAAACATTATTTGATAATTTTGTGATAAATTTTAATTATATATAATTATAAATCAACCGGGTCACCGGGTCGAAACTCAGATTACTCGGAAAATTTCGGGGTTTTCGGGTTCGGGTCGGAAAAAAATTTCGGATCGAAAATTTCGGGTTCGAATCGGAAATTTTTCGGGTCGACCGGGTCGGGTTGTGTTTTGAAAGGTCTAATCTCAACAACTCCTCGTAAAAAATCTCTGCAACATAAAAAAAAATTATGATCCAATTTCAACCAACTTTTCTATTCGACAAATTTATGTATTTAGTACTCCGTATATGATATAAATACTCTCTAATTTAAACAAATACTCCGTAACATTAGTATTATAAGACGTTTGACTTTTCTACCTGCACTTTAATAGGCTAAAAAAACAATATAAAATATTTAAAAAAAATTTATAGTTTTTTTAAAATAGTTTTTTAATTCCTTAAAATACAATATAATTTTAGTTTTGTTAACTCTTGTGCATAGTACGGATAAATTGTACAATAAATAATTAAATCTGCCCAAATCAAATGCCTAAGAACTAATTTAATCGATCGATAGCAACTGACAATTGGATCAAAACATAATCCAAATTCTTTATGCCACAAACACATTATTCCTTGTGCGTTTATTGTGAATAGTTAGATTTAGTTAAATATCATTCGGATGATGGATCAAAGAGTCTCTCTTGTGTTTGGTGTAGGAGGAAAACATCTTAGAGGCAATTGAAGGTGCAGGCTTTGAGGCCAAACTGATCAAAACTGACAGCAATGAAGCACCTCCTAAGATCTGCAGGATCAGCATAAAAGGGATGACTTGCACCAACTGCTCCAACACCCTCGAATCCATTCTCCGGGAGGTCCATGGTGTGACCAAAGCCCGGGTTGCATTGGCAACCGAAGAAGCCGAAATCCATTACAACCCCCTCATCATCACCCACACCCAACTGCTTGAAACTGTGGAGTCCTCAGGCTTCCAAGCCATTCTAATCAGTGCAGGAGACGACACCGGCAAAGTACACTTCAAAGTTGAAGGATTAATGACACCACCTGACCACTCTTGGAGATTGCTTCAGCAAACTCTCCAGCAAATCCCGGGTGTCGAAGAGGTTGAGATTGACCCCTCTCTTCAGAAAGTCTCCCTCTCATACAATGCCGATTTGACCGGACCTAGGAAGCTCATTGAAGTCGTCGAATGTGCTGATCAATCAGGGAGGCTTAAGATGATGCTGTTTCCGGAGTCCGAAGGTAGAGGAGTTGAAAAAGATAAACAGATAAAGAATCACTACAAATCCTTTCTTTGGAGCTTGTTCTTTACAGCTCCGGTGTTCTTGATTTCCATGGTATTCATGTCCATTCCTGATATCAAGCGCGGATTGGACACCAAACTAGTCAATATGTTAACCATTGGAGAGGTCTTGAGGTGGGTTTTGTGTACTCCAGTTCAGTTCATCATTGGTTGGAGATTCTATTCAGGGTCTTATAAGGCCCTAAGAAATGGCTCAGCAAACATGGATGTTTTGATCACTTTGGGAACAAATGCTGCATACTTTTATTCGGTTTATTCGATGGTCAGATCAGCATCTTCTCCTAGCTTCAACGGCACAGATTTCTTCGAGACAAGCACTATGCTGATCTCGTTTATTCTTCTAGGGAAGTACCTAGAGGCCTTAGCCAAGGGCAAGACATCCGAGGCGATAGCAAAGCTTATGGACTTGGCTCCGGACACTGCAACTCTGGTGATCCTTGATGGAGAGAGTCGAGTGAGGAAGGAAGAGGAGATGGATAGCAGATTGGTACAAAAGAATGATGTGATCAAGGTGATTCCGGGAGCTAAAGTGGCTTGCGATGGCTTAGTCGTATGGGGCCAGAGTTACGTAAATGAAAGCATGATAACCGGGGAGTCTAGGCCAGTGGCTAAGAGGAAGGGCGACATGGTGATTGGAGGTACTGTGAATGAGAATGGCGTGTTGTTCGTTAAGGCCACGAGGGTTGGCTCAGAGCGCGCTCTTTCACAGATTGTTCGTCTTATCGAATCAGCTCAGATGGCTAAGGCTCCTGTCCAGAAGCTAGCTGACAGAGTTTCTAAGTACTTTGTGCCTATGGTTGGTACATCTTTATAATGCCTTTTACCCTATAAAGCATTATAAACACTTAAGGTAAGTGTTATGTTTGTTCGCGTCCTTTGCAGGTTATTGCTCTCTCCTTATTGACTTGGCTTGCTTGGTTCTTAGCGGGGAAATTCCACCGCTATCCAAGATCTTGGATACCTCCATCCATGGACGAGTTTGAGCTTGCGTTGCAATTCGGAATCTCGGTTATGGTCATTGCTTGCCCGTGTGCTCTAGGCCTCGCAACGCCTACTGCTGTTATGGTTGGCACAGGTGTAGGTGCTTCTCAAGGTGTCTTGATCAAGGGAGGCCAAGCCTTAGAAACTGCACATAAGGTATGAATTTAGGGTGTGTTTGGCAAGACGACATCTTATAAGTTGTAACGAATGCTGCATATATCGGTATTTCTTCGTAGGTAAATTGCATTGTGTTCGACAAAACCGGGACCCTGACAATGGGTAAGCCTGTAGTAGTCACCACAAAGCTCATCAAAGCTATGGTACTAAAGGAGTTCTATGAACTAGTTGCAGCAGCTGAGGTAATTTAATTTTATCTGCTTTATATTTTGAAAAACGTGTCAAAGTCTGATGGGCCAATAACTAAGTTGTTTTAATGCTAGGTGAACAGCGAGCACCCTTTAGGTAAGGCGATTGTCGAGTGTGCCAAGAAGCTTAGAGACGACGAAAAGAGCCATACGTATCTAGAAGTGGTAGATTTCGAGTGCATCACCGGACATGGTGTGAAGGCCAGAGTTGGCGGGAAGGAGATTCTTGTCGGAAACAAGAGCTTGATGTCGAATAATGGCGTTGTGATTCCATATGAAGCGGAGAAGCTACTAGGAGAGGCAGAAGGAATGGCTCAAACCGGGATATTGGTATCGATTGACAAGGAGATCGGAGGAGTTATAGCGGTATCTGATCCGTTGAAGCCGAGTGCTGAAGCTGCCATATCGATTCTCAAGTCGATGAATGTCAGGTGCATTATGGTGACCGGAGATAATTTGGGAACTGCAAGATCAATTGCCAAGCAAGCTGGGATTGATACTGTTATTGCTGAAGCTAAACCTGAAGACAAAGCTGCAAAGGTTAAGGAGTTGCAGGTATACATTATAACATTTAAATGGAAATTAAACAAGTTTTTTTTTATAAAAAAACTCAAAATAATAGTAAGAAGTATCAACTTTTAATCGAAAATAATACAATATTAACTTTAGTTTTAACTAATCTAGGTACGAAACTATGCCTACATTAGCATCAAAAAATACTATGCCTATATTAACCCAAAACAATATGGTTTTCGATTCCGGCTATTTTTCAGGTAAAAGCTGTTAAAATTGAGAACCCTATTATTTGTTAAAGGTATTCTGGCTATTTTGGAAGGAAGTAGTATTTTTTTAAAATTTTATTTGTCATCGTTTGATTTTTTGATATGTTTTTTAAGATGTTAAAACTCTATCAAATATTAATTTTTTAATATATTCATAATTAGTATTACTAATTAGTATTAAATTATTTTTAAAAAAAATTATATTTTAAAGAGTTTTCAGATTTAAAAAAACATGTTAAAAAAGTCAAATGATTTATATTTTGAGATTGGGGAGTATTTAACATAGAGTTTATTTTATGCATCTAAATTTATGGCCTTTTTTTTCTAAAGGGTTGTAAGAATAAAAAAAAAACATTTATATTCATTGTGTACGTGGATAATTTAGGAAGTGTTTGATATAATTAGTGATCAAAAGTAGTTTATCTTGGTAAGTGCTTATGTGTCATGCCAAACATGCCTTAAGCTTGATTGCACTAATTATCACATTACAATGTCAAAATACAGGCGGAAGGCTACACCGTGGCGATGGTCGGAGACGGCATAAACGACTCGCCGGCGCTGGTCGCGGCGGACGTTGGGGTGGCGATCGGGGCAGGGACGGACATCGCGGTGGAGGCGGCGGACATAGTGCTGGTGAAGAGCAACCTAGAGGACGTGGTGACGGCGGTAGACCTCTCCAAGAAGACCTTCTCCCGCATCCGGCTCAACTACATGTGGGCGCTGGCTTACAACCTGCTCGGCGTCCCCATCGCCGCCGGCGCCCTCTTCCCCGTGGCCGGCGTCAGGCTTCCTCCGTGGCTCGCAGGCGCCGCCATGGCCGCTTCTTCAGTCAGCGTCGTCTGCTCCTCGCTCATGCTTAGGCACTACAAGCGCCCGAGGAGGCTCCACACTAAGGAGTTTGAAGGTATCCTCATTCAATAATTGATATTAAAAAAAAAAAAAACACCACCCTTTATTATGTAAATAGAGAGCGGTCATCTGGGTTCAAACCAGTGATCTTTGAGGACTATAAGCAAGTTCTTTTCGACTCAACCATTCCGAAATGGTTAAAAAAATAACGAAACCACCGCCCCTTTAAACCCAAAAGTGGTTGTTATCTATGCAATGTAACTATAAAAGGGTTTTAGTTAGGGTGTGGTTTATTTCATGTTCAGTAAACGTGATTCGACCTAACTTGTAAATGACGGATTGAGTCAAACCTATAACATATGCCTCGGGTCTTATTTTCCTGAAAACAGACAGCGGGTTATGAATATTGTTGATTTTGGTAAAAGAAAGCGGTCATTCGGAAGTCGAACCGAGGACGTTCGAGTACTACTATAAGGTCCTTTTTTGTTCGACCACCCGATATGGTTGTTAAGAATCTTCTACTCATTAGCATTTCGAAGAAGATTAAAAAAAAATAAGAAGAACATTATTTTATTAGTGTTTTTTTTAATAGGTAAGAATTCGGTTGGAAAAATCCTAATCGATAGCATTCTGACATATGAGATTAATAAGATCTGAATGAAACTCGAGTGCAGCCCCACTAACAAGGCGGCCAAGGTATGCAATCTTGTCAACCGACCTGTTACCATCATGAGGCACATGAGAAAAGACTACACTATGAAACTCCCGGATCTGTCTTTTAATATCCCTCATTAGTAGTTCAATTTCCCAGGGGCATCAGCCATTAGATTTTAGATGATCAATAATGATAAGAGAGTCTCCCTCAATCACGGTCTTATCTTGCCTAATATATCTTGCGTAGGTGATACCTTCTCTAAGAGCTATCGTCTCAGATAATATTGGCGACAAGAGACCTAACTACTTGGTAGGGTCGGCCCATGGGCTGTGCGAATGGTGCAATCGCAAAGGGCCTCAAAATTTCGGGGGCCTCGTATAGATATTATAATATATATGTATATATAAATTGGAGAGTGAATCAAGTAGGCGTGGTAGAGGAGTTGGTAAATGGATGTCGCTGGTATTGGTTGGGAGGGAGTTTGATTCCTTGCAAGAGCAAATTCTGGATTTTTTTTTTGAAAACAATAATTACAAGGAGCAGCTCATTCCGAATTTTTAAGGCCCAACCACCATTCCATTTTTTTTTGGCCCATTTCGATTTTTTTACGTACCTAAACAATTACAGCAGGTTGTTCGACTTTTTTTTTGGCCCATATAGAGATCAAAAGAAAAGAAACCCTAATACAGGGAAATCAATTCAACTTATTCAACCATTGCAATCGTCTCTTCAAGCTCAACGAATTCGATAGGTAATCTCAAATTTTAACTATATCCTTTTGTTAGTTTTTACTTTTTAATTTCTTAGATGATCATAATTTCTTTTTTGTTATTGCTTTGAACCTTTCTACCTTGTAGAAATCACTAAGTTGGGTTTTAAAAATATAGAATGACTCCTACGAGAACATCTCTTTTGTACGTTAGTGGATTTGGTGGATTATTTTTTCCATTTAAATTAGTTTAAAAAAAAAAGGGCCTCAACGGAACGGCCCTGCTGCTTGGCATCCACTTTTACAACATTACCTTCCCAATCTCTAATTAGAAACCCACCGGTGGCTTGTCCGTCACATTTAACTGCTCCATCAAAGTTTTATCTTTAGGTATCCATAATCCGGTTTGCTCCATTTTAAGTTTTTCCTACTTAATTTACGTTTCTGTACGTTTTTGTCTCAAATTCATAGCCTCAAGTCCTTCCACTATATCATCTGACGCCGCTTTTTCCAGTTATGTCTGACGTGATTTAGGATTACCTGGATTTCTGTATTTGAGGGTTTCTCCATATTTTCGAACGAAATTTGATTTCTATAGAACGACGTAGTTCGCCATTTGATTATCATTTCCTTTTTATCCTCCTTATTCAAATGGGTGCCTAATTTTTGCAAGATCGATTTTCCACACCAGACATGGTTCCGAGTTCGTTGGATTATTGTCGGAACTTTTGGGGAGTTTAGATTGGAATTTTTAACAACAAGGACACTCCACAAATAAATGAAATTCATTCTCCACCAAGTTAATGCAAAACACACAGTGATTCGGAATCAGAGAACCACGTTTATTTAATCTATCTTTTGTGGCAAGCCCATTCTGAGCAATTTTCCCTAAGAAGTTTTTAATTTTTGGGATTGTATCCACCTTCCAAATCCAGTTAAAATGATCGTCATTAAACAAGTCCTGATTAGAAATAAATTTGATTGCACTAGAAGTCTAGAACCAGCCTATTTATCTGGTCACCAGTAGAGCCTATCCGGCATAGGACAAGTGGGAAGGGGCAAGTCCATAATCTTTTGAACCATGTTTTGGTCGAGGGCATCCGTAAGATTTTCTTTTTTCCAACTTCCTTCACTAATAAATTCACTCACTTTTACTTTGAGATTCAGGTTAGGGGGGCAGCACATTGATGAATCAGTGGTAAATGGGAAACCTATCTGTCTGTCCAAAATTTCACCGTTTCTCTGTTACCAATGGACCAAATTAAACCAAGCCTTCCTTAAACTTCAGACTTCAGTATGAGGGAGGAGGCATTCCTCCATTTCCACGAAGAGTTCTTGACTTTACTACAATTTAGTACATCAGACTCTTTCAGATATTTATGTTTAATGATTTTAACCCAAATATTCTCTGGTTCAACAAGGCTTTTCCAGAGAAGTTTCATCTATAGAGCTTCGTTCATCGTCTAAGATTTTCTTATGCCCAATCCACCCTTGCACTTGGGCTTGCAGATTCTGTTCCAACTTACTAGTGGTTTGAACTGAAGGTCTTTATTCCAGAAAAAAGACATATCAATCTGGTCTAACTTCTTATGGATCGAGGCAGGTAGCATGAAACTTTGCATAACGAACAGAGGTTTAGCTGACAGGTTGGAATTAATGAGAACAAACCTATCGGATAAAGAGTTGGTCCTCCATTTTGATAACTAATCTTTTGTTTTACAGATAATATCTTCAAAAATTTCCTTATTGACTCTACCACTAATAATGGGACACCCAAAATACTTTTCCATAGCCCTAGTATGTGGGGTTTCAAGAGAGTTTTGTAGCAACTGAATGCCGGCCCTAGGAACCCCCGCCGTGGTCTGGAAAGAGGATTTGTGAAAATTTACTTTCTGACCAGAAAGTTGGTAGTATTCTTCAATAATTTCTTTCACTTTTTGGCTTGCCTCGAGCATAGCTTTTGCAAAAATAATAATATCATCTGCAAATGCTAAAAAAGGCACGCGCGGGCCCCCACGCTCGAACTTGAAACCTATTTTACTTGCTGGTAGCATGGATTCTTGATGTAATTTCCTTGCGAGAAGCTCCGCTCCTATGATAAAAAGGAATGGAGAGATAGGATCCCCTTGACGAATACCCCTTGATGGAGAGAAAACCTGTGTTGGATAATTGTTCACTAAGATGGAGAAAGAGACTGGTGAAATGCATTCCCTAATCCAGTTGATGAAGGTAGGATGAAAGCCATACCTCCTAAGGACTTCAAGAGAGAAATCCAAATTCACTCGATCGTAAGCTTTTTCCATATCCAGTTTAATAGTCATTCATCCCTCCTCACCCTTGCGAGTTTTAAAGGAGTGGAAAATTTTGTGCGCTATCAACACATCGTCCTGAATAGCCCTGTCAGCCACAAAGGCTCCTTGAAGCAGGTGAATAAGTTTGCCAATAACCTTTTTTTGTCTTTCCGTCAAAAAAATTGAGATAATTTTATAAATCATTGAGCACAGACTAATAGGTCTATAATTAATTGTTGTGCTAGGGTTGTCTACTTTAGGGAGAAGAGCTATAAAGGTGTGATTTACCTGACGAAGCATTTTTCCGGAGAGAAAGAAACTCTTCACCGCCCTAATGGCTGAAGGACCCACTATGTCCCAATAAGTTTTATAGAATTCTGTTGTAAAACCGTCAATGCCTGGGATTTATTTCTTCCCAAGCTAAAGACGACATTCCTAATTTCACCATTTAAGACAGGTTTAATCAATTCCCTATTCTCCGACTTTGAGATACTTGTAGAGATTAGGTCTAAACAATCTCCCCATGAATCTCTATCACCCCTTTTCATTTCTGAATCGTTTTTCAAAGTCACGTTGGATATTTTCTTCACCTAAAATCTGTGTATCTTCCGGCTTCTGCTGAGCTAATAGATCTAACGATTTTCCTATTCCGCCGCCTAGAGGCGACTTTGTGGAAGTAGGTAGAATTGGTATTGAAAAAAATAAACCCCACCCTTTATTATGTAAATAGAGAGCCGTCATCCGGATTTAAACCAACGACCTTTGGCTACTACTTACAGGTCCTTTCCGACTTAACCATTCCAAAATGGTTAAAAAAATAACCAAACCACCGCCCCTTTAAACCCAAAAGTGGTTGTTACCTATGGAGTGTAACTATAAAAGGGTTTTAGTTAGGGTGTGGTTTATTTCATGTTCAGTAAACTTGATTCGACCTAACTTGTAAATTACGGATTGAGTCAGACCTATAACATATGCCTCGGGTCTTATTTTCCTAAAAAACGGCAGCGGGTTATGAATGTTGTTGATTTTAGCAAATAGAAAGCGGTCATCCGAGAGTCAAATCGAGCACCTAAGACGTTCGAGTACTATACTATGATGTTCTTTTTTGTTCGACCATCCGAGATGGTTGTATTAACATTTCGCAGAAGATAAAAAAAAAAGGAAAATTATTTTATTAGTGTATTTGGATCTCCGATCCAAATGTATAAATTATAAGAAGAAATAGTAAAGTCTTGGTTATGAGACAAAAAAATGTTGAAATAATAATAGCCCTCCAATCTTATAAGTTGTTCAAGCTCGGCTTGACCCGGTGGGGCTAAGACAAACAGAAGCCCTTCAACCTTATATATTGTTCAAGCTCGGTTGGGCTCGATGGGGTTAAGACAAGTTGGAGGAAGGTCGTGTGCAGGCCCACATAGGATAGACTTGAACAACACATCAACCCCACGGGGTTCCATCTCAAAATCAATTGGCAATGAGAGGAGTAGCTATTCAACCTTATATATTGTTCAAGCATTCTCTATATTACCGACGTAGGACAACCACATTCCAACATAATTAGTGTTTTGATATTAAAAAAAACTAGCAACAAAGTATTTTACAGCTTGAGGTTTAAACAAGATTTAAAAGGGCGTTGTTAACCGCACCACAAAAAATCTGGTGGGGCACCCAAAAAAAAATAGCCTTCCGTGTTTTAGAAACGGAAGTAGTGCTGTAATAATTATTTCTTTTTTTTTATTTTTTGGAAAATATTATACACAACTTCCGTGTTTGAAAAACGGAAGGTCAAATCAACTTTATACCTTCCGTTTTTCAAACACGAGAGACAAAAGTTGTTTTATGCCTTCCGTGTTTTAAATACGGAAGTACAAAATAGATGTTTGCCTTCCGTGTTTTAAATACGGAAGTACAAAATAGCTATTTGCCTTCCGTATTTAGAAAACGGAAGGGTAAGATTAAATTATTATTTTTTCGGGTAAAAAAAGGTTATGATTTTCTTATTAATAGGACGAATATACTAGTCATAACCGGTATTTGCCCTCGTTCCGCCGAATTGAGTAGAAGAATGTCAAACCACACATCCAATGGTAACGAAGGAGTAAACAATAATATTCAGGTATCTATATAAACTCTTAATTTAGAAAAGTTTAGGATGATATGTCAATCTTAGAGACATTTTAGGAGTCTTACTTTTTTTTTTTTTTGCCATTTTTCTTGGATTTTCTTTAATTCTCCTTTTTTCTTCTTGTTCCTTTAATTATCTTTTTTCTTTAATTTTATTAACTATTGGGCTTAATTCAAAACATTTAATTCAATCTAATATAACTATTGGCCTTAATCAAATTTATTTACTAACTATCTATATAAACTCTTAATTTAGAAAAGTTTAGGATGATGTGTCAATCTTAGAGGCATTTTAGGAGTTTTACTCTTTTTTTTTGTCATTTTTCTTGGATTTTCTTTAATTCTCCTTTTTTCTTCTTCTTCCTTTAATTATCTTTTTTCTTTAATTTTATTAACTATCTATATAAACTCTTAATTTAGAAAAGTTTAGGATGATGTGTCAATCTTAGAGGCATTTTAGGAGTCTTACTATTTTTTTTTTTTGCCATTTTTCTTGGATTTTTTTTAATTCTCCTTTTTTTCTTCTTCTTCCTTTAATTATCTTTTTTCTTTAATTTTATTAACTATTGGGCTTAATTCAAAACATTTAATTCAATCTAATATAACTATTGGGCTTAATCAAATTTATTTACTAACTATCTATATAAACTCTTAATTTAGAAAAGTTTAGGATGATGTGTCAATCTTAGAGGCATTTTAGGAGTCTTACTATTTTTTTTTTTGCCATTTTTCTTGGATTTTCTTTAATTCTCCTTTTTTCTTCTTCTTCTTTTAATTATCTTTTTTCTTTAATTTTATTAACTATTAGGCTTAATTCAAAACATTTAATTCAATCTAATATAACTATTGGGCTTAATCAAATTTATTTACTAACTATTGGGCTTAATTAAAACGTTGAATATAACTATTGATTATGACACATCACATTTAAACAATGTTATAATGATATTGATATTATTATTATTGAGTAATTTTAAATATCTATATATATGTATTATACTTTACATAAGATTTTTTTAAAAAAAATTCTGAAATAATTATAAGATACATTAATTGTAAAGTTTATTTTTATTTTTATCATAACATTTATTAATATTTTATAATATATATATATTATTTTAGTTTATAAAAAACGCGTCATGGCGCGGGAATCGTACTAGTTTCAATTGTTTTCAATTCGTGAAATTTAATGATAATATTGATTCAATTCGTGAAATTTGATTATTTTCAACACTATTTCAATTGTTTTCAGTTTGATAGAATGAACATTGTTGGATTCGATTATTCGCCTTGTTTTGCGAATAATTATTACTGGTCGGATAGAAAATCGATGTTAGAATGGGCTCATCGGATTGCTTTTATAACAATTTCTTTCGGCTTCCCAACCATACAACAAAAATGGACATTTATTTTTTTTAGACCTAGCTTCCATCCCGCGGGACTATTACTGGTACATCAGCACCTCTGATTTTCTTCTTACGATTAAATATTTATAAAACATTATATTAAAGGATAACAAAACATAACTTATGCAATAAATTTGGTTATTTACTCTTTATTGGATAAATTAGTGAAAAAATATTAAACATTATGTAAAGAAGAGTACTTACTCTTATATGATATACTAAAATATAATTTATTAACAAAACGCGCAAGGGTGTTCGTAACCGTTACAATTTATTTATTAAAGTTATGTGTGTTTCAATTTTTTTTTTTTTAAAAGTTAAAATCAAAATCGTTCGTTTTTTCAAAATACATTAAAAAATTGTACTCCCGTATTTAGAAAACGGGAGTTATAAAATAGTTGTACTCCCGTGTTTGAAAGAGGGGAGGTGTAATTAAAATTGTACTTCCGTTTTTTAAATACGAGAGTACAACCCAGTTTTATAACTCCCGTTTTTTAAAAACGGAAGGCAAAACTAAAAGTTGTACTCTCGTTTTTCAAACACGGAAGTACAACTTATATTTTGAACTCCCGTGTTTCAAACACGGAAGGCATAAATTAATTGTCCATTTACCCTTCCGTTTTAAGGGCACGGAAGTACAAAGCTTTTTTGGGTGCCCACATCAAATCTTTTGTGGTGGAATTAATGGACGCGATTTAAAACTTCTTAATTAGGATATTGACTTATTTTAGTTTTTTTTTTTTGTTGAACGGCTTATTTTAGTTTGATGGACTGATTGTATCTTTTACAAGGCGCCTTAAACCATCAAAAATCGTTGAGAGATGAGAGGGATATCAACTCGTGCAAATCCGATTTACCCTTTAATTCACTCCAAATATATGGATTCAAACTCGAATAAATGGATAAGTTATAAGTGGATGATAGTTTAACGGATAGTGGATCAGATCGAATATGGATGAATGATGTCCAATCCATCACCCAATCCACTAAAATTACTTATTATATGAAATTTGATAATATCTTTTAAACATATGTTATTTAGTATATGTAACTTAATTTGATATATAGTTTTTGAGTTTTTTGGCTATGTAAGTTGATGAGTAATTTAATATATTAAAATTTATTTTCATTTTGAAAATTACGATAGACGCTTACATGAAATTTCTCACCCATAAATTTCATATGATCCACCCAATAATCAATAGATGATAGATGAATCGGATATAAATGTAAGGGTTAATGGTACGAATAGGATGATGGAATAGATATATTCACACATAATCCAATCTATTTCCATCCATAAATACTCCCTCTGTTCGGATTTATTTGATGTTTTAGATGAATGCACAAAGATTAAGAAATACTCCTTTCACATTTAAATACCCCATAAAATAATTTTTATTCCATCATCACATTTATTATGGACAAATGTAATTGGTTAAACTTTTAAAAAAAAGTACAAATTACATTGATATACTAGTGCAAAAGTAAAAGAAAGTGTAATGATTACTTCTAAAACATCAAATATTGTTGAACAAATTTCATCTCCTAAAACATCAAATAAATCCGAACGGAGGGAGTATGGTTTTGGATATCCGACAAATTATCAAGATGTATCCAACATAAAAATCTGGTATTTTTATCGTATAGTGTCGTATTTTTTTTGTATCGTATTGTCAGGTTAGGTTAGACATAATGTGTTTTTCTGCACACCTAGTGGCTAGTGGGCTGGGTTGGGCCGGCGGGCTGCCCCTAGGCTTTGGGAATGGAAGGACGTACACGGTGCATTTATGAGGTGTGTCGCTTTGATTTGAAGAAGAAGGCCACCCATTCCACATGATAATTGCTGTGGATCCGCATACACCGTATCACTTCTCCCTCCTCTTCAAGTTCTGGTACAAATACGGAACGCGCCTTGTCAGAGTTTCAGTAAAGGACGACGAAGAAGAAGAACCAGAACCCATACTATACTTCCTTCTTTTGTCCTGCTCTCCTTAAAGGTAATCAGTCTCATTGCCAACTCCACTCCCTTTCTCTTTCTCATCATCATCTTCTTCTTCCGCTTTTCTGCAATGGATTCTCACAGATTTGTTGCAATGCAGCTCCACAGTTCCGGCGTTTTGAAGATTCAGTTGAAGGTTCGTTGTTAAAGCTTGATCTCGTTCCGAAATTAACTGAGTTTGCGTAGTGTTCAACTGCTATTATTGGTACTAATTTTCAATTTGGAGATGAAATTTGCGTCTATCCGAACGCTTTTTTAGATCTCAAGTTTTTCGATGTTTTGCTAATTTTCAGTTGATAGTGAAACGCTCTTAGATCTCAGATTTTGTTTCAGTGAAATTTGAAATGTAGTTCTCTAGATACTATGATTCTGGATTGGAAACTGAAATCGGAGATATTTGGGTGTTACGAACAGTAGTATTTTAAATTTTCGAACTAATTTTCCGGTCAAGTAAGTTTCTAAATGTAATTGTATTTATTAGGCGTTTATCATATAGGTTATCAGATATTTATGATGTGGATTAAAGTGATTTCCTTTCCGGGTTAATTTAAAATGCATATAGAAAAAGGGTCTAACCTTTAGAAATTTGAACCCTTTTTTCTTTTTTTATTGTGTGCGTTGTTGCGACTTGGAAGTTTGAGTACTTTTTGGTATCTTGAGAATTTAGTGTGGTCGGTTCAATGCAGAAACTGTGTACATGTGGTATTGTGGTGCTTAGCGTACTTCTAGGGATTATCCCTGTTTCTCAGAAGCTTTATATTAGTATGTTAATCTTATTCACATAGTTTATGCCTAGATCTGATGAAAATGAGACAAGACCACATGATCAAAGTGTTGACTTGTATTTTGTTCCTGGATCTCTCTACATTTGCTACTCTCAATTTTTTAATGCTTTTGCTTTGAGTGCTCTTCAAAGTTCATCTATATAATGCGGTTGTTTCCAATACACTAAAAGGCTCCCACTGATATGAGGAATAGTGTTGAACTGTTGAAATAGAACTTGATGGATTTGTTAGCCCTTGGAAGGCATAGCTCATTGACTCGTTGTAAGGTGTGTGATTCATTTCTTTGCGAGTTTTATTCAGGATTCATCAACTTGTTTCTCCTTATAGTAGTTTATGCTTGGATGTTAGATTTTTTAATGACATCTTATTTTCTCTCTCATCGATTTGTTAAAGGCACTTTCATCACAATCTGATAAACATTTCTTTCAATATACTGTATATTTTTATGCTATTTTCCATGTATTGCCTTCTTCCATTGCTTTTAAGTTATGGATGCAGAATTTCATGATTCTTCCCTTTGCATATCATTTTTATTTGTTGTCTTGGGAGTAGCTCAGGCACATCATTTTGTGAGTGTATCTTTTCCATTCTAAAATATTTGCATTGATGTATATTAATATCTTCTTCTTTCACGTCTAAACAATGAGATTTATTTTAGGCCTTTAATTTAAAAGTTAGATTTTGACCTTGATGTTCCTCAAATGTGCTCTCTGCATGATATCCACTTCTCACATTTATATCCTTCCTCTTCAAAACTCTTGTTATTTGCTCCTTTATTTTATCTGGATTTTTTTAGTTGAAAGAAATGACCATTTGATGAAATTGCATTTTTTTTCCTCTAATGTTTGCTTTATCTGGATTTTAGTTGACTGTCTTTTCCCATTTAGCATAGATTCCCTGTACAAATTTTAGGTATTTTGAGTTTGGACAAGCCTTTCCTTATGTTTGTTTGGGATCAACTAAACTATCAGAAGGAGGAGGAAAGGAAAGAAAACTATACAGCCAAATTATTATTACTTTATTGTCTCATTTTCCAGTGATTTCATATTATGATTTTGTTATTCCTCAAATACAGTGGAGGTGTTCTGCCTCCAAATCCATCGCCGTATTCACTAGCACCACATAATTTGCTAGACTACTGTTATTACAATTTCTTCAAGTGAATATAATGGTTAATGCGCAGAGCCGCAAACTTTTCATGCATATCTATTGTATGAAGAATTTGATTAAGTGTTGTGTTACTGGTTGCAGCACAAAATTGTCAGTGAAGAAATGCATAAAGTTATGGCCCAAAATCATGCTGATGCTCATTTTCCCCTGTTCTTTTGCAGGTATCCAAGGTTGTCTGATTTACTGCTGATTGACAGATAAATTACTTGCGGTCTACAAAGATGAGTGTGAATAACCTGAAGCTTGGTGTAGATGTAGTAAGTGCCCACAATCTTATGCCCAAGGATGGACAAGGGTCATCCAATTCCTATGTAGAGCTCTGCTTTGATGGCCAGAAATACCGAACCACTGTGAAGGATAAGGATCTCAATCCTGTCTGGGATGAGAGCTTCTATTTCAATATTTCCGACCCTTCCATTCTGCAGCATCTTAGTCTTGATGCATATGTTTACAGTAACACCAGAGGTACAAATATCAGATCATTCCTTGGGAAGGTATCTATAAGTGGGACATCATTTGTTCCTCACTCTGATGCTGTTGTCTTGCATTACCCTTTGGAAAAGCGAGGAATATTCTCACGGGTTAGAGGAGAGATTGGTCTCAAAGTTTATATTACTGATGACCCTTCCATCAAGTCCTCTACTCCACTTCCTTCAATGGATACTTCAGGAAATTTGGTCAATGCAGAGGGGCACCCGGCTGCGAATGTCTCTCAACGAAGGTCTGAAGCTAGGCACACCTTCAATCATTTGCCGAACCCAAATCATTCCCATAAACATCATGATGACCATCACTCTTCTGGTCCTGAAGTTCCCCATCATTCAAGGAATTATGAAGTGGAAGAGATGAGAGCTGAAGCAATGAAAGCAGAGGCCCCGCCTCCTAGGATTGTAAGGATGCATTCTACATCATCTGCACAGCCTGTTGACTTTGCTCTTAAAGAGACAAGCCCGTACCTTGGTGGAGGAAGGGTTGTTGGAGGCCGTGTTCTTCATCCAGATAAGAGGGCTAGCACTTATGATCTCGTTGAGAGGATGCAGTTCCTGTATGTTAGGGTAGTCAAAGCACGCGATCTTCCAACAATGGATATTACCGGGAGCCTTGATCCCTTTGTTGAAGTGAGGGTTGGCAACTATAAGGGAGTGACAAAACATATTGATAAGAACCACGACCCTGACTGGAATGTTGTGTTTGCTTTCTCAAAGGACCGGATGCAAGCTTCTGTGTTAGATGTTGTGGTCAAGGACAAGGATCTCATTAAAGATGACTTTGTTGGCATTGTAAGGTTTGACCTAAATGAAGTCCCAATGAGGGTTCCTCCAGATAGTCCATTGGCCCCTCAGTGGTACCGCCTTGTGGACAAGAAGGGGGAGAGGATTAAAGGTGAACTGATGCTTGCAGTGTGGATTGGTACTCAAGCTGATGAGGCCTTTTCTGATGCTTGGCACTCTGATGCTGCTATACCAATAGACATCTCAGCTGCTACTTTTTCACAGCTCCGCTCAAAGGTCTACCATGCACCAAGGTTATGGTATGTTCGTGTGAATGTGATCGAGGCACAAGACCTGGTACCAACTGAGAAGACCCGATTCCCTGAAGTGTATGTGAAAGCACAGATTGGCCACCAGGTGATGAGAACTAAGAGTCTTCAGGCTCGAACACTCAGCTCCCTTTGGAACGAGGATCTGTTATTTGTTGCTGCTGAGCCCTTTGAGGACCATCTGGTGCTTACAGTTGAGGATCGTGTAGCTCCTGGTAAAGATGAGATCCTCGGAAGGGTGATTGTCCCTCTGAGCCATGTTGATAAACGTGCTGATGATCGACTCATTCCATCTCGATGGTACAACCTTGAAAAGCCAATTGCTATAGACGTAGACCAACTTAAGAAAGAGAAGTTCTCTAGCCGAATTCATTTACGACTGTGTCTTGATGGAGGCTACCATGTCCTAGATGAATCAACACATTATAGTAGTGATCTCCGCCCCACTGCCAAACAGCTTTGGAAGACATCCATTGGTGTGCTTGAACTCGGCGTCCTCAATGCTGAAGGGCTCCATCCAATGAAAACCCGAGATGGAAGAGGAACTTCAGATACATATTGCATTGCAAAGTACGGTCACAAATGGGTTCGAACTAGGACAATTGTTGATAGCCTTTGTCCCAAATACAATGAGCAATATACCTGGGAGGTCTTTGATCCAGCTACTGTTATAACTGTGGGTGTTTTTGACAACAGTCTACTTGTGGAGAAAGGCTCAAATAGTAAGTTCACATGTAACCATTCAGGATTTCTTTTCTATAGTGTTTAACAATCTACAATGTTTTCTTTAATCATGATCTGATTTTCTCAAGAGTACCTTAATTCCTTCAACAGGTAACAAGGACCTCAGGATTGGAAAAGTCCGGATTCGAATCTCCACCCTTGAAACTGGTCGAATCTACACCCACTCTTATCCTTTATTAGCCCTCCACCCCACTGGAGTCAAGAAGATGGGTGAGCTCCATCTGGCCATAAGGTTTTCATGCACCTCATTCACAAACATGCTCTACCAATACTCTCGTCCCTTACTCCCCAAGATGCACTATGCTCGGCCCTTCAGTGTGATGCAACAGGACATGCTGCGTCACCAGGCTGTCACCGTAGTGGCAATGCGCCTTGGCAGGGCGGAGCCTCCCCTTCGCAAGGAGGTGGTGGAGTACATGTCCGATGTAGACTCACACCTCTGGAGCATGCGGAGGAGCAAGGCCAACTTCTTCCGCCTCATGTCTGTCTTCTCTGGGCTCCTCGCAATGGGGAAGTGGTTTGGAGACGTGTGCTTGTGGAGGAACCCCATCACAACCGTGCTCGTTCATATTCTGTTTCTCATGCTTGTCTGCTTCCCTGAGCTGATCCTGCCAACTTTTTTCCTTTACATGTTCTTGATTGGGGTGTGGAACTACCGTTACAGGCCAAGGTACCCTCCTCACATGAACATTAAGATCTCACAAGCTGACACATGCTTCCCAGACGAGCTGGACGAGGAGTTTGACACCTTCCCCACAAGCCGGAGTCCAGAGCTGGTGAGGATGAGGTATGACAGGCTCCGGAGTGTGGCTGGTAGGATTCAGACTGTGATTGGAGATGTTGCAACACAAGGGGAGCGGTTCCTTGCCCTGCTAAGCTGGCGAGACCCACGTGCAACAGCCATCTTTATAACTTTCTGCCTCTTGGCGGCTGTTGTGCTGTATGTGACACCATTCCAGGTGGTGGCTGCGCTGGCCGGATTCTATTTGATGAGGCATCCCAGGTTTAGGCACCGGCTGCCTGCAGTGCCTATAAATTTCTTTCGCCGACTGCCTGCCAGGAATGATAGTATGCTGTAGAGTTTTTTATATAATTGCCTACCTTGTTTCTTCCTTTCCTCATCTTCAATGGATATTCTGGGATGACCATGAATTACTACATGGTTGGTCCTTAGTTTCTCAAGTTCACTAGACAGAAAAATATGTGCTTGTTAGTTGTAATTGATCTCTTCTTATTGCTGATATGGAGATATGGGAAATGCTGCTTTCTACATTTGAGCTGTTGGCTTTTCAATTTTCAATCTAAATGAGTCTCACTTGTATCTTGCTTTGCTTGAAGGAATTCATGACAGTAATGTCATAAAGTTTGTTTCTGCATATTTACAAGCATACAGTTAACCATGATCTGAAACAATATTGCTGTTAGCAGTTTATTGTACATTTATTATGGATTTGAGGTATTGGAAACATCTTTGTCGTGTTTTGTCGAGAACCAAAACATTTTCCAAGATGTTGGTAGAACATTCATTCTGCAGACAACCACAGCACGAACTCGCCAAGTTCAACTGTCAACACCACAGGCAAGTGTCTCGAATATCTGTTTATTTATTGTAGTATATATATTTATCATATTTTTAAATCCAGAAAGGTCAAGATACATTTCATAATGACTAGAAGTTTGAAGTTTGAACCTTCAAACAGGGTTGGTGTATCCCATTCCGTAGGCAAGTTTCTTGGAATTTTGTTTATTTTAAAGTGCCGGTTTGCTTAACAGATTTTGTTTATTCTAATCTTCAATTATTATTTTTTATTATCTTAATAACGTCATCGCTTTCTGCTAGAATGAACACAGGACGTGAAGACTTGTTTGGAGGCCGGTGCAAGATCAAGACCACTACGTGCCTGGTTGTAAGAACTTCAGTCTCCAACACGAAGCTTGTCTTATAGAAAAGCCGGAACCTCTGATGCCAAAGGCTCTGCCATTGTGCTTCCTCCTCGCCCTTGAAAATGCCCATCACAATGCAGAAGAGGAGATACCCCAAGCAGCACATTCAAACCATCACTTGTTCTGATGAGAAGGAGCGAAACGGTTGGTGCGAATCCATGGTATCCAAACTCATGAGCCGGATCCCAGCTGCTCTTGTCCTCCTGTTTCTTGTCTTCATTTGGTCCTCCTCGACCACCTTCATCTCTGGCTCCGTCTTTCATGTCTGTGTGGCATCCCGAAAGCTCAACAACCACCTCTACTGCATCTCATCCGGACCCCAGCCCTCCAATCTAAACATCACTCATCCTATGACCAAAGACACCACCACCTCTCAGAACAAGTATAGTGTTCTCGGAAATGTAGAAGCACCTCCTGCTGTTCCGATTTCGGCTGTCTTTAGGACTCCTTTGAGTTCATTGAGTAATTCAGCAAAGGAAAGTGTTGCACCCAAAAAGAATGTCAAGGCACCATCAACTGTTGCTATCCGAATTCCTTCTACCAATAAGGGATTCGCAACGTCTCCTTCAGCTGGAGGCGGTGATGCAACTAGCAAGCCCTTGGCCCCGATCATCCAGATGCCGGTGTCTAATAGCAGCAATGTCAAGCACTCTTCAGGTGGCAATGGCAAAAGAGAAGAAGCAAAAGGTCCAAAGAGCAACAATCTTCCTCCAGAGACCACCCTGGCCTCCGGCGCCAAGAGTGAGTCTCCCACAACTCCATCATACATTACATTCAGCAAGAAAATTGAGGATAAACCCAAGAAAGAAGTGCCCCCTGGAACATCTACATCGACTCCAGCATCGACCACAGTCAGTGACAAAATGAAGAATAAGACTAAGATTGAAGAGGAGATCGAGATTGGCAAGAGAGATGCAGAAGAACAGATGGAAGTTCTCAGATTATACAACAATGGAAAGCCAGTGAACTACAGTAATCCCAAGGCATGTGAGGGGAGAGGGATTTTTGTGTATGACTTGCCCACCAAGTTCAACAAGGACTTGATGGGGCAATGCACCTCGGTAGCTTGGCTGGATTTCTGCAAGTTCCTATCAAACAATGCCTTTGGTGCGCCTGTTCCGCAACTCGGGGATGGATGGTATAACACCCATCAATATGCCCTCGAGCCCATCTTCCATGCCAGGGTTCTGAAGCATCCGTGCAGGTAATCGAGATGAAAGTTTTCGGTTTCCATCATTCCTATAACTTAGTTTTCATGCTTCTTTTTTGCCTTCCTGCTTCTTTTCTGCCTTTCTTTCTGCTTCTTATTACCTCCTTTTCGTACTGTTTGTCATGTTACCATGTGATTATTGCTCTCTATTGTTTTGGGTCTATCGGAAACACTCTCTCGACTTGTTCGGGAAAGAGTGCGTACATCTTGACCCCTACACTGCTTAATCGCGAGAATCCTGGGTTATTATATAACTTAGTTTTTATATTGCAAGGGAGGTAATGAAGATCTGATTTTGTGGCTGCTTTCTGTAGGGTACATAACCCGGAGGAGGCCAAGCTATTCTACGTGCCTTACTACGGAGGACTCGACATCTTGAGATGGCACTTCAAGAAGAACATCACCATTCAAATGAAAGACGAGCTCTCCTACGAGCTTGTTGAGTGGCTTAGCCAGCAGGCTCCATGGAAGAAGAGCCTTGGTCGCGATCACCTCTTCGTGTTGGGCAAGATCTCTTGGGATTTCCGGCGTATGAAGAACTTCACCTGGGGGACACACTTTCTCGACTTAGACGAGATGCAAAGCCCTATGAAGCTCCTCATAGAGCGGCATCCATGGCACATTAACGATGTCGGTGTGCCACACCCGTCGTTCTTTCACCCACGCTCCGACGATGACATCGTTGCTTGGCAGCGGAAGCTGATGCAGATGCCGAGGAGGAACTTAGTGAGCTTCGCGGGAGCACCACGCCCGAATGCTCGAGATAGCATCCGGTCAATCCTGATCGAGCAATGCACATCCGCAACCGATGACAAGTGCAAGTTCTTCGACTGCAGGGAGGGGCGGTGCACGCAGCCAGCGCCCATGGTGCAGCTGTTTACGGAGTCCGAGTTCTGCCTGCAGCCAGCAGGGGACAGCCCCACGAGGAAGTCGGTCTTCGACTCCCTCGTGGCTGGCTGCATACCAGTCTTGTTCAACCCCTTCACCGCATACTACCAGTACCCCTGGCACCTCCCTGCTTCCCGGTCGAACTACTCGGTGTTCGTCGACCAGGATGCGGTCAAACGGCGGCAGGTCAATGTTGTTGACCTCCTCGCCGCCATCCCGGCTGCCCGGAGACTGGAGATAAGGAGGTACATTGTGTATGAGCTGCTGCCCGGGCTGGTCTATGCTGACCCGGAGGCGAAGCTGGAGAGGTTTGAGGATGCATTCAGTGTGGCTATGAAGAGTGTGCTTGAGAGGATGAGTAGATTGCCATAGAGATAAATGAGAGAATGGGAGTAGGTTTTGGGTGCTCAGTTATATGATAAGCCCAAATTATTTTGATTTTTGATAAGTCAGTATAGATGAATAATAAGAGAGCATAGGCTTTGAAAATGTCATTACATCATTCATTATTAATTCACCTGCTATAAGCTTCATATATATATATATATATATATATTTATTTATTTATTTATTTATTTATTTATTTTTGTCGACAATAAGCATCATATATTTATATAGATAGAGAGATAGGCGATTTGTTTTGTGATGACATTAATAGATAGCCTTTTGAGTTGTTTATTGGCCGGCCCGCCATAGGTCCGTGCGGTTGGCCGGCCCGCCATAGGTCCGTGCGGTTGAGACCGTAATTATGGTCCATAATTACTTTATTGTTTTTTTTAATAAATGAAATAGTTTATAATTTTTTTCAACCAATAAAAGAAGTCGATTATAAAAGAAATCTGATTGCGAATTAGAGGATACTCACCACTAATGTCGGTGTGCCCTTTATTATTCCTAAACCCTTGTCACCCATCCTAGCGTTACTATTCCATCCCTATCTCTCTTCACATTCTTCTCTTATTCTTTTTCTTTATCTGTTTTTTTTGGTATTCTATTTTGGAAGACAAATGTTTTGTTTTTTATATATAAAACTAGTTTAGTACCCGCACTTTTGTGCGGTTTATTTTTTTAAATTAATACATTTAATATTTAAAAATATAAAAAAAAAATCTAATCTAGCTCGGTTGAAAAAAGCTTTTCATAAACATATCATGGGATGACTAACTCAATATACAGAGAAGAGATATGCGGTAGATATTTAGCAAATCTAAACAAATCCTAACGGATATATGGCATATATTTGTGGATTTGAATTTAGTTCTTATCAATTAATAACTAACAAATTCTTATCGCTTAATAACAAACAAATCCTACAGGATTAATTTTATGATTAATACTAATTACTAATTAAAATCAATATATTTAATTAACAAATCCTATATAAAAAAAATCCTAACAAAAAAATCCTACAAAATTAATTTTATGATTAATATTAATTACTAATTAACAAATCAATATATTTAATTAGTAAATCTTATATAAAAAAATCTTACTTTAACGGAGAAGTTGCTACATGACATAAGCGACTTCTCCTTTCATATTATACTATTGATAAGATATAAGATATGTGGTTGATTAATCAAATGCAGAGAGAGAAGTTCATCATTGAATATCAATATGGAGTAACTTTTACGGGGAAATTTGATATTTTACAACCATGATTTTGTGAAGATTTTTTGTTTGATTTTTTTTGCCAGATCAAGATATTTAATTGAATTAATCATTTTATTAATAATTAATGTGCTCTAACATTGAGATGAATGAAGAAGAATGAACGAATATTGGCATATATTTTTTTAATTAAATGAATTGATATATTTATTCAAATCATTTGAAGAATCTCCGTAAAATATTTTTCAATAGATAATCTAATATTATATTTTTAATTCTTTTCCAATGAGAATGAGGATCTCAATAACAAAATAGATATGATTTGTTAAGATAAGATTTTATTTTATTTTGATATTATCAAATAAATATCCAAACAAACAAACAAATCATATCCTAACTAATTTATTTGAAAGATAATATTAAAATACGATGTTTGAATGGACTACATCGTACTTTAACGATATGTTCGTAGACTCCAAAATCCTTGATGGAATACGTAAGCCCTTCGACTACGTGCTCGACCATTATGGTTAATTATTTCTTTGTAACGAACGCTTGTATCTTCGAACCCTGCAACTAAATTGTAAACGTAAATGTTTATGGGATATGTGCTCGAGATGCTCAAAAAAAGGAGAGGGTAATCCAAATGTCGATTTGATTTCATTGATATCGATTATAGTAATCGACAGTTGGATAAATGTGTTTTCATTCATATCGATCGACACCTACTATGGAGACCTGTACGTAGCGAGTGTAATGCGTTGTACGATGAGCAATGGGCTATCCCTACATGATATCAGAATAATCAGATTAACACAAATATCTTTTCATCAATCAAAATCATGTCAATTGAATGAACTGTTCCGGGATCGGTGTAGCTTAAGGTTGTCGACATTCTTAAAACACGAACAATAATATTTCATCAGATAAATAAATTTTATAATGAAGAATCAATAAAATGAAGAAGATAATTGCATAGTTAATAAATTAAAATATTTAACGATAAGAGATTAGAGAGATATATATAACCAATTATCCCTCTAAATTAAATACCTAACATACCTCTCATTTGCACAATATTGTTGTTCTCTATGGGTGCCTTGCCTTTGTCTTTTGACATCGCGTTGAATGTGATCTAAACTTTGACACGGTTGGTTTCAATAAAGAGAAACAAATTATACGACATGCGACTGCAATCACCAAGTCAATATATAAATAAGAAATTGCAATAGAACCTAAATAATAAGATTAATTGAATTTAATTAGTTAGTTTTTTTTTTATAAACGAATTTAATTAGTTAGTTAATAATTAGATAGGTTATACAAATCATCTGCAATAAAATCTCGCCCGTTAGATATGTTGTTGTTAATTGGATCTCGCCCAGCATATATTAATTGGATCTCACCCATGATTTGCAATAAAATCTTGTTAATTAATTAATGAAATAGATTAAAAATCTTTGTAATCCGATATGCTTGGATTTGGATATATCTCAATTTGTTATTAGTTGTTATCTTTAATTATCTTTAATATTGCAATCAACGGGTTTGTAATAACAATGAATACCTACACGGTTGTTTTCAAGTTTGTTTAGATTTCATTTAGATTTGCAAATCCTATTTTAAGATAAATAAAGTTTGTTTAGATTAATCAATTAAAATCATTTTTAAAAAAAAAAAAGCTACATTAAAGGAGAAGCCGTCACATGTCGTAGGCGACTTCTCCTTTAGTATTATAATATTGATGATCGATTATTAGAAGGGCCACAATGGAGATAAAGATAGGGGATTTAGGGATATGTGATCCCGATTGGGGGAAGGGTTATGAGGGGGATCGGCAGGGTCGATCCTATCAATATCTAGTCCCTTGGCGAAATAAAAATTTGGGGCCCTTCTACAAATTATAGTATAGTTTTGAAAAGTCGAGTATTAATGAAGCATTTAGTACAATGATATGAATTTTCATATAATCTAATATATTTTATCGCCTAATAAAATTCTATCTTAATTTAATCACATCTACTATATATAAAATACGAAAAAAGATCTGAAAATATTTAAAGGAACTCACAAATACAAGGAATATATTTAGTACTATCAAACTTTTAGACATAGTTTTTTTACTCAACATATATAGGTTATTTTAAGAGTACTTTTTAGGAATTCTAAATAAAAATTTCAATGCACTTGATTTTTTTTTTTTTAAATAATTTGAAGAAGTGCTTAAAATGTTTCAAAGAGGTGATTAATTAATTAAGTTTTTAAAAACACCAAAAAAACTACTCGGAAAAAAAAAGATTGAAAAAGGGATAAGGTGTACCGTAAATGTGAAATAAAATGGTGAAAGGGGAGTTTGGAGAATCGAAACCAGATCCCCGTACTAAAAAGGGTCTTTGCATTTTCCATGCAAACCAGGTGACCTATTTAGTACTTCTATAGATAATAGTATTATAGATAGATTACAAGTTATGGGCCCCTAAAATTGATGGACCCTAGGCGGTCGCCCCTCTTGCCCACCCCCTTGGATCAGGACTGGGGACCGGTGAAGATTATCTGGTCCGCAATGATAGTCCATTTCATACTTCTTTTGTATAAAATAACAATACAAACAAGTGAAACACATACACACTATACCTTAAAATTATCTAATACTACCTCCGTTCGGCAAAACTTATCGTTTACTATTCATACATGTTTTTTTATAATGATAAAAACTATATAAAATATTCATTTTTTATATAAAATAAATAAATAGTAAAGTGTGCGTGAATGAATAGTAAAGTGATAAATTTTTCCAAACGAAAATAGTATTTTGTAGATCCACATCACTCTCTTTATAATCATTCTTTATTCCAAATACATCACTTAGATCATCATAGTGTTGGATATCTCGAATCACTATCTTGATTAAAATAATACGGAGTAATAATCATAATAATAATAACGGTATAAACTTTTTTTAAAAATGGTACACAATGCCACAAACTTGTTAATGGAAAAGGAACATCACGATCCTAATTTAACTCCTTTGAAGTCAAAAAATGTAAAAATATTAACGAACAACTCGTACAACAACCCCCTTGATTACCGAAAAAAACCACCACATCACCACGTGTCCACTCTTCTACTTGCCACGTCTCCAAAACCTTCCCATATAAAATGCTCACCGAAATCGTCCCATTTCCCATTTCCCACCCGCCCAGCGCAGCCATTGTAAATAACCCGACCCGTTTAAAAAATTCGAAAATGTTGTCCGCTTCATCTTCCCTCGCCTGTCGTACCCCTCGCGCGAGCCTCAAAGCTCTAGCGTTCGCACCTTCCCCTCCTCCCGTCGTTTCCCCAAATCGCCTCTCTCGTTTCTCCACTCCGAAACCCCTCCGTTCCTACGCCAAATCAGTGAATTTCCACCCCGATCGCTTCTCTTTGCTTTGCAGATTGAAATCCGATCACTCCTCCTCAGTCGCTGGCGCGTCCCATTCCGCTCCTAAATCTGTTTACGATTTCACTATCAAGGTTCGTTTCTCTGTTCTCCTTCTCATATCCTCTCGATTTCGTTGATTATCTCCGGTTTTTGCTTCCTGATTAGTAGAAATTGCTGAATTTAGGTTTTCATCCCTCTTTGTGTTATTGTCTGGAATTCGCTTGCGAGATGTAAAATTGGGCCGTTTGCCTTTTATTTTAGGGTTTGCAATGATACAATGACTCCAGATTGATGCGATCGACGATACTTGCTCTTCACTTGTTTGATTATATCTTATCAGCTCTCCTTTTGATGTATACAATGTAAACTATTATACACAGGATGCACGCGGGAATGTTGTGGAATTAACCACATACAAGGGAAAGGTGTTGTTGATCGTCAATGTCGCATCAAAGTGGTATACTATGATATCAAGTTGTTATTATGTATGGATTCTGTAGAAAGAATTCGGCCTTCCAGCGTTTAAAAGGCGGGTTGTCAAGTGTAATTGGGACTTTCATTTGAACTTGAGGGGTGCATTGGAATTCAACTTGTGATCACTAAAAGAAATAGCTTCTCTTCAATTTCCAGTTTCAAATTCACTGACAGCATTTCTGTTTTATATTTACATACATTGTGCATTTAGCTTTAATTGCGTTTTCGTTTCCTCCTCTCCATCTGAATGCAGTGGCCTGTCAAACTCAAACTACCCTGAGCTGACCGAATTGTATGACAAATACAAAGATCAAGGTGCCTTTTCAATTACTTGTTTCTTTGGGTGGATTTGAGGGAATGGTTTTGTAAGAGCTGAGTATTGCAAGGCCTTGTCTTTGATCTTATGCAGGTTTTGAGATTTTGGCCTTCCCTTGCAATCAGTTTGGTTCCCAGGAGCCAGGGACTAATGACGAGATTGTGGAGTTTGCTTGCACTCACTTTAAGGCCGAGTTCCCTATATTTGACAAGGTAGTAAAACAACCAGAACTACTTTTTAAAACTCGGTAAATTATCCAACTCATAGCGCTATAAGCTGGATTGTTACACTAAACTCAGTAAATATGTGTTTTTATCCATCAAAATATCAAATAGCTCAGAATAACTCTCTTAAGTCTCATGTGAATCCTCAAAAGTGATCATGTAATAGTTTTGAACCTACAAGATGATCTATTTTATCTTGTACTTTAATACATGATTCATGGTGAAGCCTCAAAGGCCAGACTCCACAGTGCTAAAAGTTTCCTTCCATCATCATCTTCCCTATTTAGGTTGATGTGAATGGAGAAAGTGCTCCTCCACTTTACCAGTTCCTCAAGTCAAGCAAAAGTGGAATCTTTGGAGATAGCATCAAGTGGAACTTCACAAAGTTCCTGGTGGATTCAAACGGGAATGTTGTGGATCGCTACGCACCCACAACTTCCCCTTCCAGCATGGAGGTAAAAGCCCTAATCTTTTTGTACTTAAATCCTTCCATTGTTTAAGCATTCATCAAACTATTTGAAAAACCTATGGATCATCTTGTACTTCACTTTTTTCAGAAGGATATCAAGAAGCTGTTGGGAGTATCATAGACTCGCTACACCACATAGAAGGCAAAGTTCACCATCAAAATGAAGGCCATATATTTATCAAAACCTTCTTAAGGAGAGAATACCTCCTTTTGAATAAGAATATGCATTTTTGTTCTAAGAGATGTATGTCTTCTGCGTATTACGGAAGACAAAGTAGTACACCAATGCAGGTGTAGCGCATTCTATGCTATGCTCGTCATCTGAAGTGTTCTTATTGTGTTTGTTTTGAGGAGGGGCTTGTGCATTGCTTGGTTTGGGATTTCTGAGTGACAGATATTTTTGCCTACAAACTTATATGTGCCTTAGAAAAGGCTAATGTTAGTCCCTTTGCATACTTTTTTGGGAGGGGATGAAGCAGCAAGCCAACATATAGACATGATCAGTGGTATATTTCTTACATGTAAGAAAAATGAAAGGGAAAGTAATGTATAATGTTTAGCCTAGTGTTTAAAGGTTGAATAAGAGTTATAAGATGCTACCTCAAGTGCTAGTTTAATGCATCTTCTTGTTGCCTACAAACATTTTTCAGTCCACAGGAGCTTGAACCCGGTGCAATGTAGATCTTTTATCGCATGATCTGTTCCAATTCGCGTATCGTTTTTTATACTGATTGAGAGTGGGACAAATGATCTGATGAGCGAATTTCATTCAAGGGCATTTCAGGGTCTAATGTTTGTTGATTCTACAGCACAAATTGCTTGCAAAACCAAAGTAACATCCGTCATTCGGATTGGGTTGGTTTTTTGGTGATATATCGTCCCAAGTTTTTGAATATTCGGTTTAATCGATCTCAGGCAAGTTGGGTCAAGATTCAGGTCGGGTCTTCCCTTGAATTGGTAAATAAAGAGCGGTCATTCCGGGGTTCGAACCGGGGACCTATGGGTACTACCCACAAGTCCTTTCCGGTGAGCCATTCCGGAATGGTTAGGTCGGGTCTTCCCACCAAAGGCGTATCGGCGGGGCTTAGGGTAGTTGAAGCCCCTAGCCCGAAAAGAAAAAAGGAGAAAAAAATTGTGTTTTTTTTAAAAAAAATTACTAATTGTAGGACTAAAATATAACAAAAAGAGAGCTTAGCTTAGATGATGAAGAGTAATACTTAAACTCTGAGGTCAGAGCATCTTCAACCAATTCTCATTTGAGAGTTTTTTTATTCTCAATCTCATTCTCCAAAATAGAAAAGCAATACAAAAAATAAAGAAACTTCCATAAATCTGCAAAGTTCTCCAAAACTAAATCATTTTCCAAATCTTCGAGATGAAAAAACGGTTGAAGTTGAAGCAAAAAAAATTTTAAAAAATGTATTTTGTTTCCCATTTTTGAAAATTTTTGGGAAAAGATGGTCTCATGGATACAAACCTCTTTTTAACTTCTTGTTTGTTTAATTGTTTCCCTTTATCTTCATTTAGTTTATAGATTTTTGAGTAAAAGTAGTTTATAGACTTTGCCATCATGTAAAAAGACCCTTGTCTGAAATCTCTAGTTACTTGCCAAATCTCTTGACTCAAATAAAACTACTTTGCTAACAATCTCAAGTTACTTAACTCGTCCCATCTCACAGTTCTCACTACATGAACGATTTATAGCTCAATTGATCGCCCTAAAAATCCTGAATCTGAAGAGTTTTTTAATCACAAAAGCACAAGCTGCAAAGCTGAAACATATACCAACTTGCCCATTGCCAAAGCTAACCACCTAGCCAATGTTACATAGTACAGCTGAATAGTTCAGACAAACACCGATCGATCTTCATAATGAATATCAAACATAATAAGTAAAACAACCCAGGAAAAAAAAAACAAGTCATGAATTCCACTTCATAAAAAGAACACCTCTTGAGGAATTTTAACACCAGCTACTACTGCCTAAAAATCAAACTAAATCTACCGCTTCAAATGAGGTGTTATGTAAGAAGGCACAGTACCAACCCTCTTCTTGGTGAGGCGGAATACTTGGTCTAACCAACCCATCTGGCGACTCGGATTTCAGTTCTTTCACTGATCTAAGACCGGCTCAGGACATGTACAACAGACATGTATATACAGATCCCCACAATGCCGAGAGTTCAAGGCAGACCGGCACTCTTATCCCCTCATCAGGTCTATGTCAGTATTGGGATTCCTCCCATCCATTGCTTTAGAACTGGGCCATCCCATATTGCCATGATTCACATGCTGGCTTGACGAAGCGTTGGCTGGGTTCACTGTTGTATTACTAACCCCTGTTTGTTGCTCGGGAGGGCTCTTCTCGCCTTTAGAATCGGAATCTGTCTTTGTCTTGGGAGTAGTGGGCTTCTGGCTCCCGTAGACAAAACTGCACACAACCACCTGTGAAAAAGGAGCATGACTTTTTTGTCAAAAAATGGGGGCAGTTGGTAAGACAAGAAGAACGGGTAGAAAGCCATCTACCTGCACAGGCCTTGACGCTATGAGTCTGCCAGCTACTGAACCACCAATCACTTGACCATCATGACTTGAGAGGGAAACATTAACACCACCAGTTCTGTTTCGGGCTCCACCAGTTTCGGCAACCAGGTAAGACCCAGACAAGCATAGTATCTCAAAGCGACCCTAAAAATGTTGCAACCATATAACCTTTGTGATAGTTCAAGGCACTGATGAAAAAGCATGCAAATATGTTCTTTCACATCTACCAACTAGGCAACTACCAAGTGATCAATTTAACCAAATCCGCACCAAGAAATTTGTCAATTTTGACAAGCACTCCGTGCGAGGAATCAATGAATATATGTCGATCATTAACAAATTGGGAAGGGAAAGATTAGGCCTTTTAGCCTTGCCTGCAGGGGAGAAAAAATATAGGAGTTGCGGCAAATTTCATTTTTTGCTTCAGAAGATACTTTTTTAAGTTGCTTCCAAAGACTTTTCATAATTTCACATTTTCACAAGCTTTTTTAAGTTGCGTGTGGTAAGGATCTTGTTAAAATGCTGGTGCATGCAAAACCCACTTTCAATTTCATTAATATGCAACAACTTCACTAAAAGTCACTTTACATGTTTTGCCCAAATCAAGTGTTGATACTGCTTAATACAGTTGTTACAACTACCCCATAATTCTATTGACAAATGACCCATTTGTAAATTATTTAGTCTATTGCTAGTAGCTCAAATAAAAACCTCAACCTGAGCAAGGAATCCTGACAGTTGATGAAAGAAGGAAGCACTATACCTCATATGTCACATTACCAACAGAAGATGCAGGCTGACGTAGTGTAACTGCAGAAACACCGCCACTAGCAGACATTATGCATAAGGCCCTTGGCCTTTGCTGAGAAAATGAAAGTATTTTTGATGCAATATCCTACAAAAATTATTTAATGATAAGCAGAGGCCCAAAGAAATACTTTCACGTCCGCTTAGATCAGTGAAAAGAAACAGCTGTCAGGAATTGGTTAACTACCTCGCCTGGGGAAACATAGATGACATGGGGTGTAAATGCAACTCCTGCAGAAGTAGACATCCATTCACCTGGGGAACAAAAGTAATAAGATGCTAAAATTAGATTTCCCATCAGGAATCAGAAGATGAGCACTAAAAGAAAGATGGCAAACAACATTTTTGGACCAAATGCTTTTACCAAATTCGCATTTTGCTTTTACCAAATTCGCATTTTGTTTGGTTGAATTCATAGATGCATAATGGATATGCATATCACCAAAAGTATGATATCACCAAAAAAAATAATGGATATGCATATACAGTTTTCATGTAGAGCTTCTGTCTAAAAGTATGACATCACCAAAAAACAGATTACTTGAAGTATTAAAGGGTTGTTTTCAGGCTTGCAGCATTGTTAAAATTTTCAACATCAGTACTTCAAGATTCACCAGCAACACTAAGCATACTGTCATATGGGGCTATAAATGCTGATGATTAAAACTTAAAAGACAATAAACAAAAACAGCGTACGAAAAATAACATAGGATAAATAAGAAAGGGTTGTAAATGGGGTTTTAAGTAGAAGCTCTGCATAGTAGGAACATCAAACAACATTTGGAAGATGACTTTTGGTTAAAAGGGGTATTCAAACCACAACCAGAATCACTATCTTTGGTAAGAAAGGAAGTTCAAAATTTTCATAATAATTCACCATTCCACCCCTTTTTACAACCTAGAATCAAGTTACTTCTTGGGATTCCGTATTTTTTTGCTTCTTAAGATGTAACTTAATAAAACCAGATACCAAACTAGGAAAGAGAGCTGAAAACAAATTCTCAACGCCAATGTTCAGATTAAAAGGAGAGCCTGATTCACAGAACTGTGCGCGATATTTCAGTGATGGACAGGGCCTGATACATTCATACTAGTTTCTAGTTGAACCTTTCAGACTTTATGCATCGTTTTTGCACCATTACTACATTCTATTAGCACCAACACAGTAAGCAGCAATTTTTCCTCAATATTTATTAATCTCCACATTTATTGGAGTCACAATCAATAACACTACATAGCATACAATTCAATGACAGACAACCACTTACATTAATTTTAACAGTAACACATTAAATATTATGAGAAAAACATACATGTCTATCAAACTAACATAATGACTGATCTGATTTGTAAGAAGATCATAAAAAGGAAGTTACATCGGATTTGACTGCTACTAAATATAAATGTGATCCAGGCAGAAAAGATCAACTCTGATACAAAGCACAAGTGATCCCATTTGACATAAGATGCAGTAACTTATCATATACCACAATTCCTCAAAAAAAAGTAGTGCCTACATTGCAATTAGAAGCATAGCTAAAAGGAAAGGCGACAACACCACAACAAAATTTGAAGCTGCATAACGAAACAAACAATAACTTCCCCGAATTCCATGGATTCCCAAACTGGAAACTAAGCAAATAGAACCACAACAAATAAGCAAACCTTAGCACTCAGTTAAAACATGTGAACAACCACAGAACAGTTGAACTTGTGGGTCTCATACAGTTAATACCCCCACTACTAAATGGTACAGTAGCAAATGATAACGACACAAATGAACAAATCTATAAAACCAAAAATTCCAAATTCTTCACAATAGTCTCTAAATTTTTTGTTTTTTAAAAGCAAAATTTCAATCAAAAATCATTTGAGCACAAATCCACAAATAATTTCAACTAAAGGATAAATAGATCTCACCAACAGAAGCCAACCGCTGCTTCCTCCCCGAACCAAGAGGCCGGCCCCTTTTCCTTTTCTCAGTGGGAGTATTCGAGTTTGGAGACGACAAAGGAGACAGCCCTAAAGAAACAGCCCCAGCCCCAGAATTTGCCCCCACACCAGACCCATCGGGGCCATATTTCCTAGGCCTCCCTCTCTTCTTCTTTACAGGCCCACTACCACTCAATGACCCATCACCACCACCAACACCAACACCGCCTCCGCCTCCTCCCCCGGCGGAGGAAGAGGCCACAGTCATAGTGAAAGCATGAGGGGGGAAGGCACTAGCACTAGCAGGTGACCCTTCCACATTGAATGCGGAAGATCCTACAGAGTTGGCACCCCTGAAATTGGGTTGTTGAACTTGGTGGACATTAGGGTTTGGCAAATTCCTAAACCCAGGTGGGGGATTGAAAGCAGTGTGGGATGCACCACCAGAACCACTAGACCCACCACCGCCACCACCGATCCCCGCTCTATGCAAGTAGTAAGGAGCTGAGCCTGATAATGCCATGCCTTCTCTTCCATCCATACATTTAGGGGGTGGTGAAACAAAGATCACAACTTTCAATTGGGCACCTCCAAACCTTTTTCAACAACCACCGAAAGAAAAACCCTAAAATGCTCTTCCAAAGATTTCTCCTTTTTAAAATACCCAGATGCTCAAACACCACAGATTCCGCCCAGCTAGGGTTCAACAAGAGTAATCTAGCAGAAACCACAAAACCCAGATCCTAAAAATTCAAACCAAATTGGAAAGGGGGTTAAAAGTATCAAACCTAGAAACTCAAATAAAGTGAAATGGAAACCCTAGATATGAAGTACTATGAAGTATGAACCAGGGATGGAAGGAGAAAACAAGGAAAGAGCTTTGAGTAGAGAGGGAAACAGGACAAAAGAAGGGAGTGAAAGCAAGAAGAGAACTCAGGAAAGAAAGAGAAAGGGAGAAAGTGAGAAGCGTGAACTGTGCAGTGTATTGAGATTTGAGCTTTTCTTTTCCTTTTTCTTTTTCCTTTTTTTAGGGGGGAGAGAGATTGAAAGAAGACAAGGGTTTTGAAAGTCAGAGGTGCAAGTTTCTGACCGAGGGTGGGTTTTGATTTTTGAAGGTGTGAAACTGTGAAACTGTGGAAGGAGAGAGAAGGGGCACAGTACCCTACAAATTAACCAAAAGTGCCCCAAAAACAAGAGTCCTATTCAGAGATGCATTTACTGAGCTTCCCCTCTCTCTCCCCTCCTACTTTCATGTATAACGCTTTCTCTGATACTTGGCCTTTACTTTTAGATTTAACCGCATCCAAACATCTCTCCAGACTTTTGAAGTGAGAAATGAGAGGGCAGGGGAGTTGAACAGAAAAGGGGAGGTGTATTTGGTCTTGGGTAATCTCAATTTTCTTGTGCAGTTGTGCCTGTGTCTTCTATAGGGGTGACATGGGGTGGGATTTGGTCATTCCGCATCGTTTTAGTGGAATGGAAGGTCTTAACCATTTCGGAATGGCTCACCGAAAAGGATTTATGGGTAGTAGTCATATGTCATCGGTTCGAACCCCGCTTTATTTATCAATTCAAGGGATGAAATCAAGACGGATCTTATGTTTTTTCTTTTTCCGAATCTCATCGGACTCTATTCCTTGCGGGACGGGATAGCGCGTGTGAGTGTGACCTCTCCACTCGATTTGTACGCGCGACTTAAATGTAGATATTACTAACCAAAATTTAGTATATTTGATGTGATTTTCCCTACAAATTAATACAAAGTATATATACTATAGCTAAACTAAAAGATAAAGAGTTAACATTTCTGCTTGAGTTTATTGATAGTCTTTAATGTGACCTTAATCCCTTATTATCCTATCGCATCTTGTCTACAATGCGTTGTCGACATCCAATAGTCTAAATATCGATTAACGGGGTCGTATCGGTTAGGGGTAAAAATGATATATCGTATTTATCGGGTTTGCTAATTTTTTAACCATAAATATTATATTTATACTTCTACAATAACAACAACAAGCCCAGTATATCCCGCTTAGAGCATGGTCTGGAGGGTCCCATGTACGTTCTCTTTCCCCGACTAGGTCGAGAGAGAGTTTCTGAATGACCCGTACCTTCGAAAGTGACTAAACCAGACAAAACATGACACACCATTAGAAGAAATAGAAATATATAAGTAGAGCTCATAAAAAGGATACTATCTCGGAAGGATTAGTCTTTAATGTGACCCTGATAGCCCCTCTCCACTGTCTACGATCCCTCGTTAAACCCTCGGGTATGTGTAACAAAATAAGATCGCGCATGATGACCTCCCTCCGGGACTTCTTTGGTCGACCTCTGTTGCGCTGCAACGCTCTATCGGAAGAAGATCACATCTGCGTACTAGGGCATCCGACACTCTTCTACGCACATCAGCACATGCCCAAACCATCCGAGCCTAGATTCTCTCAACTTGTCCTTTATACAACAAACTCCTACTTTTCCACGGATTATCTCGTTTCTTATTCTGTCCAATCGTGTGTCCCCGCACATCCATCTAAGCATCCTCATCTTAGCTACCATCAGACTCTGTTCCTAAATCTTCGTAGGCGTCCAACACTGTGCTCCATAGATCATAGCCGGCCTCACCACAACCTTATAGAATTTACCTTTTAATTTCAAGGGCACTTTCTTATCACATAAGACGCATAAGGCTGCCCGCCATTTATTTCTACCAACCCCTCTGAATCCGGTGCTTGACATCTAGTTCAACTCATCCATCACTCTGCAGCATCGATCCCAGGTACTTGAAATTATACTTTTAAATTTAAAAATACACATGAAATTTTAATATTTAAATTGTAAAATTACCAAATGGAACTTGAATAAATAAAAACTTCATAAGGCTAAAGTTCTCTTGAGCAACACTAATCTATTAGAGTCGTAACAATCAAAATACTTAAATGGCTTTAACAATCAACTATTCAAATTCCACAAATAGTACTCTAATTAAAAGGATTGACTAAGAATCAAAGATAGAACTCAAAATACACAAATAGTACCTTAAGATAGGCACTAGCCATAAACTCTTTCATCGTCGAACTCAATGTTGTTTTTCCCATTACCTTCATCCTCATCTTCATAAAACTCCTTTACCTCCGAAGTTCACTCAAGCATGGAAGTGCACTATCCACCTCAGATGCTTCTTTTTGCATTTTCATATCTTCAACAACAATACTTTCAACAAGTCATTCTTGTGCTTCTCTAGCAAGTAGAACCTCTTTTGTTATGTCCTTCCTTCGGTTTAATTTTGTTGACAATCTTGGCATTGAATTGAACATATACCAACTTGTTCATCCTTGTGGCATCTAGTTTATTCCTTTCTTTGTGTGTATCCCTTGGAATGTACTCCAATTTCTCTCACACCCGGATGAACTTGTAGTTAAAGAAATAATCTTTATTGCCATTTTTTTGTAAATGTGACACTTGATTTCCCTAAGTGTACCACCATGCAACTACAATAAAAAAAAATATAGATTTGGACATTTATATATAGCTTTAAAGACACTAAAACATTTTTAACAGAAAGAGTTGAAACACAAAGAATGTAGTTCAAGATACATATTCGGATTGAAATCTTTCTTAGCGCATCCCGATTTGGCCAAATTGCTCCCAAATGCACCTTCTTTGGCTCTATACTTTGGTAGCTCAACATTCACGACACTTCCTTAGGATATATCATCATTGGGGTGAAAAAGTGCTTGATACAAGGAATTCAACTTTGTATGACATCCACATTCAAACATATGTCTTCATCTTTGAAGTAGTAATGGTTCAAGAAATATGCCGCCAAGTGCAATGAACAATCAAGCCGACCACAAGCTTTGCTATCAATGGCCTTTAAAATTGGAGCATAACTTGCCTCTTGGTTGCTGTATATATACCTCTCTGCAGAACTCCTTCCTTGTTTGTTGTAGCTCTCCATATAAGAAGGTCATTGAAGCTCTTTTATCACCATCAACAAGGCAAAGCACCTTAACCAAGGGTTCAATACTTACAAGCAAATTGAAACTCCATTCCAAAAAGACAAGCTCATTATGGTATCAAATGTCACTTTCCCTTTTTGAGTTTTAGAATACTTGCATTCTTCCCATTCTTTACATGCAAACATTAATCTCAACAAATGTCTCTTGTTATTCAAACTTTGTAAAGTAAGGAGATAAGTAGCGAACCTTGTAATTCCCGGGTTCACCAAGTCATTTTGCTTCATACAATTCCTCATCATGGCCAAAGTCTTGTGATTTGAATATATAAATGAAGACGGTGAATACTTTAGCTTTCTCAATCACTGCTTGGAACCTAGGTATGCTGCCTATTCTTTTAAGCATGAGATTTATGATATGAGTGGCACATGAAGCTAGTCCAAAAAATGTGAGGCCTTGTTTCTTGCAACTTCTTTGCCGCTGACATGTTATTGGAAACATTGTCTGTCACCACTTGTATGTGAGTCATTGGACGCTTCCTTAGAAGAGAGAAAAGTTGTGCCCAATCTACAATTCACACATAAATTCATGATACGTACGTACTTCTTCTTTTCCTATCACTCCAAGCATCCATCATCATAAGCAACCGGTTGTAGCCCACTCATTTTCTTGATTCTCAAGTGCCTTTCGTCTTCTCAACTTCCTTTTTCAACAATTATTCCCTTAATTCATACTCTCATTGTCCAACTACCTCGCAAAATCTTCTAAAACTATCATTATCAAGGGCATGGAAAGGAATATCATTCTCATACACCCATTGTGTCAAATATTCATGCACATTTTGTGTTCTTTCCTTCGCAAATGCATCGTTGATAACTTGTTGCTTTCTTTTCTTGTCTATATCCTATCCAACGTGAATAGAAGATGCAAACTTATTCATAGGTCCTCTAATGTCTTTCCTTCTTTTAGCTCCCATGATACTAACATCCTCTTCATCGGCTATATGCTCCTCACCACCACCATTATCATCATCTTCGTAGCCATCCTCTTCTTGTGATGTTAAGCACACATACTTCTTCCCTCACTCGTATATTGTGGACACTTAAAGCATATTTCTTTTCTTTCCCTTTCAAAGGAGATTTTTTCAACTTGCCTTTGGCTTCATTATTTGCTTTCTTGCACGCAACAACATTACTCTTTATACCAACTATGTGCTCCTTCAATCGAGTTATTCCACAAGTAATAACTCTCTTGTGACAAAAAGTACAAGTAATCATATTCTTCTTACTAGGATTTTCGCAATGCCTAAACTCCCAACCAACATCAATTGAAGCCGGTATCCATACCAGTTGAGAATTGGTAGATGGAGTGGTCATTGGAATGGAACCAACTACATTGGAAGCTCTTGAATAATTGGAATCACAATTGACCGGAATTCCATCCATAACAAGTTTAAATAGCATGTATCGCGGAACATCGAACATGTACATTCAATTCAACTAATTCATTTCAAATAGCGTGCAGAACATTTACATTTCAAATACCCTATTCAACTAGTGCTTTCAATCGAAATTGAAACTCTTTCAACCTCTCAAATTGAAACCCATTTCCTCAATTCTTTCATATTCAGCTAATTTGTTCAAGCGATATCAAATGAGGAATCTTGAAATTAAACACAATGTTCACAAACGCACAAATCACAATGTATTTAAGGAAGTTGTTTATCGTACAAGTGCGGAGGGAGAGAATGGTTGTTGTAGCTATCAAATTGAAGCCTCAAGCAGAGGCGGTCAGTGAAGAAGTAGGGGCAAAGGCGGTTGGAGAAGAAGCAGACAAAGGCAGTCGGATGCCAAATATGAGGCTACAAGGTTGAGGTGGTCGGAGAAGAAACGACGATGTCACTAAACTAGTAAAGTGTAGGCGACCTAAAAAGAGTCGGTGATCGGAGCATATCGAGGTTGAACGATATCTAAAGAAGCAAGCCTAGAGGCGGTCGACCGGACCGTCGGAGAAGAAACAATCACGAGTCCTAGATTGGTTGAGTTGGATCCAATGACTTATGTCGGACACTCAAGCCTTTTCCATCCCTCGATTTTTGCCTAAAAACGACGTCATTTCAAGGGAACGATATATCGGTCAAACTGATATTGACCCGATATATCGTTGTTGACCCGATATTTAGCATTGATCGATATATTTTATCCGATACACCGATAACGTAATGGATTCTAAATATCCTCAATATATTGATTGATATATCAATATCTAGAACACTATCAATGGCTAAATACGTAGTCTCTTTTGAGAAAACGGGTTGGCGATACCTTAGTATTTTGGCTCCATTGAAGTGTATAAAATTTTGATTGAAGCTCGTAAGCTATTGTTGAAAAGTTGTATTAAGTGCCTGCAACTTTCGTGAAACACGCTTTTATTGAATCAACGTAAAAAATGGTGAGATCAGACGTTTTTTCCACTTATCCAAATTTGGACAAATTTTCTAGCATTGTCAATCACATCAAACAATCGGAGATAATGGCTTCAACGTATATATGACTTATAAGAACTATATTTTAAACAAGTCAAGTAAAGTTTTGAGTTAAATTAAGCAACTTCATGTTGTGATTTGTAAACCACGGGTTTTATTTTGCTACACGCGCTCACGTCCCAGATAATGGGCATTAAAATTAGTTTTCTAATTTTTTTTTAAAAAAAAATCATGGGACACGTGGCAACATCCACTCCCTCTATTCCATTTAGATCAATGGACCACAATCGTGCACAAAGTACACCCTAATGGGTGTGCACTTTATACTCATTCTCTCTCTCTCTATATATATATATATAGAAGTACAGTTAATAAAAACATCTAAAAATATATTAATATTTATTTAAACACATCATTAAAATAAATAAAAATATCATAAACTAAACTCGAGAACTCGTCAATATCTTTACAATGATATAACTTTTGTTTTGATAAAAATCATAATCATAACTAAGGTACTTTGTACATGATTAGTTGTAATGTTTATATAATTATACAACTGTTAAATAGTTTTTTTTTTTTTTAAAGTGAGAAACATTTGGCCTTCTAAAATGTAAAACCAAATTTGACTTTTAAAGTATGTTAAAAAAAACTGGTAAAATAAGAAATAGTCAAGAATGGGAGGAAAAATAGGTCAAATCCTACCTTTTTTTTTACCCTACCTAGAGAGATGATATAACTATATAAGTGATAGGCACCTGGCCCTGACGGATACCCTTCAGAATTCTACCTCAATTACTGGAAAATAGTTGGGACTTCTCTTTGCAAAGCAGTGAAAGCTTTTTTCCACTTTGGCAGCATGTTAACACAAATAAATCAAACATTCATTGCCCTCATACCTAAGGTTGAGAATCCCTTGAATATCAATCACTATAGGCCTATCAGCTTATGCAACACCATCTATAAAATCATAACAAAGATCATAGCCAACAGGCTCAAGCCAATCCTAAATAAGCTAATCAATCCCTTCCAAGGTGCTTTTATTGAAGGAAGATCAATCCAAGATAACACCCTCATAGCTCATGAAATATTCCATAACTTCCACAGACAAAAAGGGAAAAAGGGCTGGATGGCCCTCAAATTAGACATGGAAAAAGCCTACGATAGAATCAATTGGGATTACATACGAGCAACTCTCATCAAATTTGGATTCGCCCCACAATGGATCACTTGGGTTATGAACTGTATTACTACGATCACTTTCTCAGTCCTAGTGAACAATTGCCCTGGAACCCCATTCAAACCAGGTAGGGGTATAAGACAAGGGGACCCCCTTGCACCCTACATATTTATCTAAGTCATGGAAAATCTAGCCAGAGAATTAATCGAGGAAGCAAACTATGATGACGCACTCATTGGAATCAAATTAACAAAAAATGGCACCACCATCCCCTTTCTTACGTTTGCTGACGACACAATTATCTTCTCCGGAGCCTCTCATAAAAGCCTACACACCATCAAAAATATTCTCAACAACTTCTCTAACCTCTCAGGACTAACCATAAACTATAACAAAAGTTCTCTGCAAGTGTCAGAAAATATTAGTCCGAATCTGGCTAACTCTCTAGCTCGAGATATGAACATTCCTATAGCTAAAACTCTAGAAAAATATCTTGGTATACCTCTGGTCAGGGGAAGAGTCAAAAATGAGATTTTTAATGAGGCAATTCAAAGCTTTAAAAAACAATTATCCAAATGGAAGGCCTCCTCTCTTACCCAAGCAGGTCGTGCAACTCTAATCCAAGCTAACTTAAGCTCCAAAACTAACTACTTGATGCAAAACTTTCTCCTCCCAAAAGAAGTTCTACACCAAATTGATCAAATACAAAAGAATTTCTTTTGGAATAAGCTGCACTCCGAGAAGTACACACCCTTGATTAGTTGGGAAAAGATATGTAAACCGAAAGAGCAAGGTGGACTTGGTCTAAAACTAGCCGAAGAAATGAATATAAGTCTCCAAATGAAACTTCTATGGAAAATCTATCATGAGCCTAATAACATTTGGGTAAGACTAATAAAGGAAAAATATCTTCAGCAGGAAGGATTAATGGAAAAATCCCCACATAATACCTCATGGCAATTTGGCAGACTCCTTCACCTCCGAGAAAAATTCTCTCAAGGCTTGCTATGGCTAATAGGAAATGGTGAGTCCATAAACGTATGGAAAGACCCTTGGTTACCAGACCAGAATTTATCAAACTACCAAGAGCACCTCGATCCTGATCTTAAAGTAAGCCAACTACTCAACACTAATAAGCAATGGAATATCCCTCTCTTGCATGAGATCTTCCCTAATAACATTGTTCTAAAGATCATTAAAATCAAAGTTCCACTTTGGAATCCTCCGGATAAGCTAATTTGGAAATATAATCCTGATGGACATTTTACAACTAGATCGGTGAGACAAATGATGACTAGTAGCAACAACTACACCGACGACTACAAGTGGATTTGGAAACTACACCTCCCTCCTAAAATTAAGAATCTCCTATGGAAGATAACTTCTGACAGCCTTGCTACTAAGGATAGATTAAATAGATATTTTAATAGAGTACCTCCTAACTGTTGCTTCTGCAATAACAACAACGAAGATAGCAACCATCTCTTCTTCTTGTGTCCTTTCACAAGGGCTACCATTGCCTCCTATGAGCACTTGGTAGGCAAAAACAAACCACTGATACCCAACCATTGTAACAACATCAAAGACCTCCTTACCACAAACTACAACACGAAGGACTTTGAAGAACTTTGTTTTATATGGCAAAAAATCTGGGAGTCTAGAAATGAATTGATTTTCAGAAACAAACAACCAGGGACATCACACCACATAGCAACTAGAAGCTTATCAGCCCTTACTGATTGGCAAACTGCAAATAAACTATCCTCTTCCCAAGCAACACAAAGTGTCAAAAGGAAACGCAACTCTAAATGGATTAAACCGCCTAGGGCTATCTACAAAGTAAACGTAGATGGCTCACTAAAACCCACGGGCGATTGCCAGGTGGGGGTCATTATTAGGGACCATTACGGTTCAGTGGTTGATATTCTTCAGTTGAAAACGGCAGCCACATCTGCTATCCAAACAGAAGTTGCGGCTTTTTGTGCAGGTGTAAACTTAGCCATATCCAGAGGTATAAGAAGAGTCATAGTGGAAGGAGATTGCTTGGAAGTTATCAAGACCATTAATGATAATAATCATGTCAGATGGGAAATTTTAAGGGAAGTGGAGCTGATCAAGAATCTTAGTGCAAGCTTTGACAGCATCAAATTCAGACACTGCTACAGAGAAGCTAACAAGGCAGCAGACTTCATAGCTAGATCTAGGGACAATTGTACTCTCTGTAATCTCCCTAATCTTAGGGATCTCTGTAACATCATCCATTTGGATGATCATGGTGGTACCTTACTTCAGTAAGGTTCACCTAATTCTTGCCTACTGTAAAAAAAAAAAAAAAAAGTGATAGTTTTTATTATTATAAGTTATTTTTCCTAATTAAAATGGAAGAAGTTAAATTTTCCATAATAAACAAAGTGGAAGTGAAGTAGAACTCTCCCATTTTAAATTCTTAATTTTTTTAGTGTAAAAAGCAAAATCAAACACATTAATTTTTTGTTGTTGTTGTTAACCAAACTAGATTTAACTAAATTAAGTCTTCTAATGATTATTAGAGAACACACATATTTACTACTTTATGTCCTTTTCAACATTTATGAATCCCTTTAACGAATTTAATTATTTACTTCAAAAAAACCCGATTTTCAACTGTGATATCACCAACCATTTTGAAAAACAAACTCTGGCAATTTCTCAAGTTGTTCATACATGTCATTTAGTCTAGCATAAGTAAATGATATGACACTACATAGTAACATACGTAACATACATGATCAGCTTCCTATAAGCAATTAGCACATTATATACCAAATGAGATGACACCAATCTGATGTTAAACATTCAAGTCCTTCAACTTCCATCAGTAACATACGTAATTTAATTAGGATCCTTCTTTGTTATTGTTTTTCTTGTCATTTAGTTGCTCATTTGCTTGCCATTATTTTCGGAGTATTTTCATGTTTATGCTTTTTACGATGGTTTTGACATGTGGGTGTCTTACTGGCTACATTTGGGTCAATTGGAAACACCCTATCAGCATTGTTGAGAAAATGGTGCATACATTATACATCTCGACCCCCAAACCCCGCTTTAAGCAGGATACACTAGGTGGTGGTTGTTTCAAGATTTCCACTGTCACAAGACAAATGATGTAAACTGCACCCAATACAGCAGAAATTGGATACCTGAACCACCAACAATTTCTTGCATTACAGAAAATGGATCCTCCAATCTAAATATTAAGGGGTTCCTAGTCCATTGAATTTGGGTATATCTTTTTTTTTGTTGTTGAAATGGAGAGCTCCCTTGGTGAAGTCTGGTAAGGAGGAGTGAGTACCTACCGCGCATACATATGCAGAGTATGTCAGTCAGGGAAGTGCAAGCATTAGTTTTGGGCTTGCAGCGCCTTATGAGAAGTCAAAGCTCACCAATGCACAGTCCTCGTTGTACAAGCACTAGAGTTGGTAGAGGCATATCAAGAAGGTTCTTCAGGTTTCAATTTCTTTAGTTCTGTTGATATGATCCAGATATGCCTGCCAAAAGCAAAAAACACATTAATATGATTTGAGGTTATGATCTTATTAACACAGCTTATAGTGATCATGAAACCTTCATCTATCAGGAGGTGAAATTTCAGTCCTTTTAAACATGTTATAATATTAGTTGATAGCTCATGGAATAGGAATTTCGATATGCCTCCTTTACCTGCAAGATTCCAACGGCAGCAAATTTGTCGATCACACTCTTGCACTCTACTGGATGCAATGCTAGCGGCTTCAGCAGTAACTCCACATTCTGAGGGGAGAAAAGGTGATGATGAGCAACATAGCAAGATCAAGACATTCATGACTAAGACTTGGGAACTAGACAAGAAATAATGTGAACTTAAAGCAAAGACACATTGGAAATCATGAAATGACATAGCTTATAATTCTTCTCACCTTTGATGTAAAGCCCTCGTCCCAATACGTGTAACTTAGACCTTTGAGTTTTCCTGTTTGAGATAGAGCAGCCACGAATGTCTTAATATGCATAGCCTGATTAAAGACCAGCAAAACAAGTTATAGGATTTGGAGGTTATATATGACTATATGAGTATTAAAAAAAAGGTAGAGGAAAAATGGCAGGCTTACATCTGATTCGCGCCTGCAACCTCTTTCAAATGGATAGCCAACAATCAAGCCAACCAGGGAAAATTTGGAAACCTGTATGTGAGAAGCCCAAGAAATCCTCAACAAGAAAACAATTCAATTGGCGCAAGATATTTCTAGATAACATTTGTACACACTAACAATACAGTTGAACCATGTGTAACAATCCCTTGATTGTAATGGTTTTGCAGACTAATGTGCCTAGACATGGGTGGATTTCTATAACAGAAAACCATTGACAATATAAGTCAACAGCGAAGCAAATTACTGATATCTTCAAGGAAAATAGGATAGATTAAAAACCTGCATTAATATATGATGGAGAAGTCCACATAGCAAGGAAATACTCTTATACACTAACAAAATTGTCATATTAAAAAATAGTAGGATAGGAATAAGCACTGTATTTTAACATCTTCGTGATTGAAAACATATCAAAATGAGCTTCCAATCATTTGGGGGAGGAGGGTGACGATAGGGATGCACAACTCTGACCATTGTCTTGCTTAAAATTCTGCTATAGATCATACAGTGAGTGAACCTACCAACTTTTCAAAATCATCAGCCATCAGCTCAATATTGTTTTTCTTCCGAAGCAGAACACTGCAGCAACGAAAAAACACATTGTTCCACAGTGAAAAGATGAGAAGTATTTTTGGCAAACAGATTTTTATGAAATAAATCCTCAAGTTGCTAAATAGATAAAGAGAATAAAAAAAATCTCCAAGGAATGAAGGAAATAACCAATGCCCGTAAACTTAACCTGGAAAAAAAGAGAAGCATACCTCAAGGGTGATGCAATTGTATTTTGAGGGTTGGAAACAGCTAACCCGACATACTTGTCCCCAACATCTAGGCCAAGCAGACGACCTTTTTCTAGTACCTTTGACTTCATCACGACTTGGTAGAAGCTCAGCGGTTTGATATACCTCATTCTTGTGAAAATCAATTAAAATTTCAACAGAAACAAATCAGTCAAGGGACTAGCTCTACAACAATAAAAGTTCAAAATCCTCTAATGGAGAACTAACACCTCCAAACAAGAAAGATAAGAATTCAGGTGACGAGTGCTGCACTTTGAGCAATCATCATTATAATCCTACCACCCTTCCCTCCCTAAGAGATCAGAATAATTAGTTTAAACAGCAATAACTTTCTCAACTGTCAAAACTAAATAGGTTAAACTAAAGCAGTAAACAATTAACATGAGTTAATCCACAAATCAAAGTCAATAATATCATATGAGGATCAATAACTTTCATAAATCATTGGCAAAACCAACCATCTCAAAGGAGGAACTAGTACAGAAGTAGTAACATGTAGTAGCTCCAACAAGCATCTATAGGGTCAACAATTTTCAGTATGATCAGATATTCATTTACTTTGGTTGAATATTGGCAATGCAACATCATGTAGTTGCTGATACCACAAATCACTAACTTTCAAATTGTTAATCTCAGAGCATTGTAACCCTTCCAAAAGAAAACACCAACTGAACAGCCCATCTAAAGATATGATACATACAGTTAATACGGACCATTATGTGTCTGAGTGTCTGACCTCCCCCGCTGGGCATTTTATCAAACAGGATATGCGCAAAACAATCATTCTTCAACATCACACAAGAAGCATCTTAAAATACCATATAAAAACAGAAATTCGATATCTCTCCACAAACACCAATTCGAGGTTCTAGTCAAAGAAATAGAACAGTTCGAACAGAGCGGAAAAGGTGGGAAAACCCCCAATTCTCGTCGTAGAACAAAATTTGGAGATATGTAAACAAATACAAGCACCAGAGTATGAAATTGAGTGGGGAATACCTGCGAATTTGAGATAACCGAGGAAGGGAATGGCTTAGGGGATTTAGTTAATTCAGTGATGGAGGGGAGAAATTTAAAAGGCAAAATCTGAGTACATGAGAAGGAGAGGCGAGAGAGGGAAGAGATTGTGTTCGACTGCAGAGCGTTTCGGTGTACGGTAGATTGGTCGACGGCAGCGTGAATGGTAGACAGTGGTGATGGAGGTTGTTGTCAGCGGCGACGGTGGTCGGAGAGAAAACAACGGGAGTGATGGTGTTTACTGGTTAGCCGGTCGACCAGCAAAGGCGAGAATAGGTGTATTTTAATTTAGGCCAAAATGCATAAAATCACCCTTTATTCACTCTTATTTTCAATTAATCACCCTTTATTAAAAAAAATTCACTTAACCACACATTATACAGTAATAAACTGTTTGCAAGTAACCTCTCATTTTTCCCTTAAACTTCCACAATTTAACTTGAAAGTGAAAGACTAAAATGCCCCCAACATGTGGACTTGGGGGGCGCATCTCGGATTCTCAATGGATGGTGCTTCTATCTAGTGGCGGATCCAGGATTTTTATCAGAGGGGGCTGAAAACTACAAAGGACGATAGAATCAATGCTACTCATTAAATAGGATCGATGCCTCTCATATATCAAACCTTAGCTTCAAAACTTTTCAAAGCTATGTTCAAGGCTAAATAGGGTAAATACTTTACCTATCTATTAATCTTATGGGGCAATTTCGAGGGTAAATGGCCTTATAATTTAGATAACAGGTAATTTTGATGCTGATTTTTATATCAAAATTAACCCAATTTTTTTTGTCAATCAAATTCATTGAAATTGAATAATGAATTATATTGGGACATAACATTGACTTCTAAGTTCTAATATTGAATGTACAGGAATTCGTCAGATTTACACAAATATGATAACAAAACACCCACATTGCTCGAAAAACAACACAATACATATACGCATCTTGAACCGCCAACAACTTCACCAAAAAGAGTCTTTATGAACCAAATAAGTCATTATAACTAATGTTATTTCTCATATCCAACAAATCATTCAAACCAAAATCTATCAATATATAAAATTCAGCTTAAAACTCCTTACTCTCAATCCACAAATTGATTATCAAATCCACAAATTTATCCCAAATTGATTCTTATATCCACAGATTTATTAGTAAAATCACAAACTCCCCTAGAAATTTACTCAAATTGATTATCAAATCCACAAATTCTAATCTAAATTGATTGTCATCTCAACGAAGTGAACTTAAAAACAATCTAATTAAAATGTGGATGAGCAAAACTCACAAATCCACAAACTGCAATTCCAAATCACAAACCACAAATTCACAAATTTAATTCTCACCCCAACCGCAAACCACAATTTTAAATCACAAATCAAATGCACAAATTTATTTCTCATAAATCAGAAACCCTAATCGAAATTTCCCCTAAATTGATTCTTAAATCCACAAATTCTAATCAAATCCACAAATTCTAATGTAAATTGATTCTCACTCAATTAATTGAACCTAAAAACAATAGAAAACTAACCTTGACCTTGAAGGTCTTGATTGAAGGAATGAAGGAAGAGAACAATGGAGATTGAAGAAGCGGTCGGCTGTGTGGGAGTGCGCCAATGAGGGACGGAAGAGGGGCTGCCGACTGGTTACGGTGGTCTCCGGGGCCAGGGTCGGCCGGAGGCCCGGAGGTGGAGCTGGCAGCGGCTGGGACTCGCTTCGCCTTCGCTGAGGGACAGAAGAGGGGCTGCCGACTGGTTACAGTGGACTGGTTGGTTACGGTGGTCGCCGGGTCCAGGGTCGGCCGGAGGCCCGGAGGTGGAGCTGGCAGCGGCTGGGACTCGCTTCGCCTTCGCTCTCTATGTGATGGTGACTGCGTGTTTGGACCTGCATAAAAAAAAAGGGTTTTGGATTTTAAAAAAAAAACAGATGAAAATGGGAGATAATGTGATTCGAACCCGGGTTTGACGGATTCCGAGGCAAAACCTTCCCGTCCCCTTTCCGCTGGGCCAAGACGTTTTCGTGATATAACTTCACATCATTTTGTATCTATATAATTACTTAATTCAGAATACCTTACGCTTATGTGGCAGCCTCCCCACGTTTCACTCATTTTCACCCAATTACGTTTTTTCTTTTAATTTTTATTTTTTACCCATTTACTAACCATCTATATATCTATATCTATATAAAATACTAAAACTGAGACCGCTAGAGCGACCTCGCTGGCACGGAATTTTCTGGATTAAACGGGATTATTTTCGCTTACGTGTCATATTCTGGATTAAACGGTATTATATTTTTGGGCCACATCAATTATTAAACCAATATAATTAGGTAAAAAAATTATCTTTTTAGATCAATAATCTATACAATATAACCTTATATCTTAATTAAGTTTTTTATAAATAGATACACCCTCATTTATAAATTGATCTTCAACCTCAAATCTAATTTGTTACAAATTGCTACGTCTGTTTCAAAAATTTATGAAAAACTCGTGAAGATTATGAAAATTAAGTCTTTTATAAATAGACACACCCTAATTGATAAATTGATCTTCAACCTCAAATCTAATTTGTTACAATATGTTTCAAAAATTTATGAAAAACTCGTGAAGATTATGAAAATATATATATTAAGAGGCCAAAACATTTGAATTAAATTAAATTGATAAGAGATGTTGTGATAGAGTTAGTAGACGTAACTAAACAGTAGTATAAACTAACCCAATTTTTTATTCATATAAAATTTGTGAACTGTTTGGGGTCTAAATATATTTTTTACTTGATGTATAATAATAATAATAATAATAATAATAATAATAATAATAATAAAATTATGTATAAAATCAATCAATCAATATATATAAATCTATATCTGTATCTATATCTATATATCTATATCTTATCTATATAAAATACTAAAATAGAGGCCGCTTGTGAGAGTTTACAGGATTCAAACATGATTATTTTTGCATACGTGGTATTTTCTGGATTAAAATAGGATTATATTTTTGAACCACATGAAATAATAAGTCAATATAGTTAGGTAAAAACTTATCTTTTTAGATCAATAATCTATCTAATATTTTGTCAAAATTTGATTATGCACACCGTTTACAAGGGATAAGAAAAATTAATAATTGATGGCACCCATTCATCAAAATATAATAATAATAATAAATTATATTATAATCTGTATCGTTTTATAATATATTAAAATGCTGCCTTCAGTTTACAAAAATACATTAATCACATGCAACCCCACCAATTTTCATTTTTTTGGAAAATTTTAGTGTATTATTCCACGGAATTTTCTGGATTAAAGCGGGATTATTTTTACTTGCGTGATATTTTCTGAATTAAAGCGGTATTATATTTTGGGCCACATCAACTAATAAACTAATATAGTTAGGTAAAAACTCATATGTTTAGATCAAATAATTTATCTAATATATATAACCTTAATTATATCTTAATACCATTTTAATCCATATTTTCCAATTGATTTCTGTTTCTATATTATAAAATAAAATATTGTAACACGTACACTTACACTGAAATTTAAAGCATATATTATAATATTATATCATTTATTTGAAGCATTATAAGAAATCTGGTGAGCTTTTGTTACCTATTTTGTATTCAAATTTCCGTTCTTTATCATCAAGGTGGGGTTTAGGGGTGGTATAATTAGGGTGGTGTGGTTTTATTTTCAATTATTTAAATGTTCCTATTCTGGGTGAGTAATTAACCTAATTAAAGATGAAAGTTTGTCCAATGACACCATTTACACACACGTAGAAATAAAAGATAATTATGAAACTTCTAAGATAGAAATAAAGATCTTTCGAAAGAAAAAAAAATAAAGAGGATGGAAATATAATTTTTTTTAATATACATGCATATGATTAAAACATATTATAAATTATATATTTAACTATTTTTACTGCATAGATTAATTCTTTTTACCCTTTATCATACATGATAGTATGATATATGATAAATATTTATCTTCTCATTTATTAAGTTGTTACGAAGTAATTTATTTATACATGCTAACCATATACTGATTTTAAATGAAAAGAATGTTAGTTTAGTTTATAATTAATTGAAAACTTCCAGAATAAAGGTCCATTGAAATAATGTTAATCTTTAAAATATAATAAAAAAAATAGTTTAAACATAAATTAATAATGTAATAAAATATAATTTATTAAGAAACCGCGCAAAGTCGCGGGCCACGATACTAGTCTATATCTATATCTATATAACTACTTAATTTCGTATACTTTTCGCTGACGTGGCGCGCTCTCCTTATTTCACTCTCTTCCGACCAATCACATTCTTTCCTTTTTTTTTTCCTTTTTTTTTTATAATCTGCTTTCAATTTTCTCCCCCCTCTTCACAATTGGGAAAGAACGCTTTGTTAGGGTTCAGTTCTCCTCCGTCGACTTCAATCGTGGCATCCTTCGCGCCTCATGCCTTCGTTTTCCTCCTACGTTGAAGATATCCTGCCTCAGAACTCCGTCTTCTTCCTTCACCGAGGTTAGACCACCTCCCGTCACCATCTTCCTCACTGAGTTTCAATTTTCGTTTTTTCTTTCCCACAATTTACACTAAAGAATGATTATGGTTGATTTCTCTCCCACGCCTTGCCTCTTCCGGTTCCCTCCTTTTCTCGCACGCCTCTTTTCCCATTCTTTCTACCTCCTCTCTCCCAGACGCCTCCTTTTCTCCTAAATCGAAGTTTGATCTTGCCTCTGCCGGTTCCCTCCTCTTCTTCGCCTTTTCGCTGATTTCGCTCGCCGTCTTTGTCCAACCGCACACCGAAACGAGCGACTTGATCTGCAACTCTAAACACATATGTCGTTCAATAATAATTTTGTTGTTTTATACTTTCCAAACATTTGTTTATATTTTATTTGGTCATTCCTGATAATAAATATATTTTTTTCCATCGCAGCCGCGCCATGGCGCGGGTATTACACTAGTATATTATAAAAATAACAGATATATAAATATCCATATACCTCTTTTTAGGTGGGTGGGTGGGGGGGGCTTCAGCCATCCCGAGCCCCCATGGATCCGCCACTAAAATCTATCATCACTCACCAAGAATTTCGTACTCTCGTGAATTAGTAGGGTCTGACACCACCCAAATCATTTTTTTTTAAAAAGTTCTCTTATTTTCTACCACATTTATTACAACTTCAACTTTATAGTTGTGGTGAAAAATAGTTTGAATTTTCAAAGAATCGATTTGAAGAAAAAAAGTGGGTTTTCTTTTACTATTAAACATTGTTTCAATTACTGTTATTGATTAAGAAAGAGTTATTCTAGGACGTGAAAAGTCCTACAAGAGAAAGAGATAACAAGAGTCTCAAACAGGCCAACCACAATTACCACCAGGACCCCCAAAGAATATGTTACATCTATTCTGACCATCCAAGTAGAGGCTCACGTCGTAGCAATCTGGCCTATCTACATGCTTCAAGAACTGGCTAGGCTTCAAGTCCTGGAACCTCCCTTGCCCACTCTCCACATACTGCATTTCCTTGATGAATGCCGACCTTCCGAACCCTTGCGCCGCAAGGTGCCCGCTCCCCATCTGCGGCGACTTGTACGGTATCGGGCTGAAAACCCGCCCTCCCCACCCTGCCTCGTCCGCGTAGCTCGCCAGCCCCGTGAACAGCTCCTTCGGCCAGTACCCTACTACCACATTGAAGCTCGCTATCAACCACCAGTTCCCTGAGGTCTGATCCTGTTATCATGATAGCATTGAAAGTTTGAACAATTCAAGTCTAGTATATTATATTGAATAATACAAGCCTGCCTGGCATATATAACGCTTACTTGGTTTATAGTGATGGGGATTTGGTACTGCTTGCCTCCGTATACAGAAGGAGGATTAATCGGATACCCGAGTGGAAGGCCCTTGTTTACCTGCACGAATCCGCGACAATGTATGTCGATGCACCCTGTCCCCTTGAAGTCATTAGCCTATATCCAACACAGATAACATTACAAACATATACACAATCCGCTTTGTAATGTATTGGTACGAATATATGAGCTGGAGCAAGCTTACGGTCCATTGGGTATGAAGCCGAGTTTTAGAGTCTCCATAAACTGCAGGAAACACCTACAAGTGAAGGGCAAATAATTAAGTTGTTGTGATTTTCACATACAAGTAGGGGCGGAGCTGGGAGGTGCTCGAGCACCTCCAACCAGGAAAAAAGTAACCTCAAGTTGTAAATGAAGAAAGAAGAATCAAAAGGTATTAGGTTCAAATACCAACCCCTTAACCATTTTATTTGTTTTATTATATCATTATATCATAATTATTTAAATTAAAAATATTACATTTAAATTATACGTAGTATATATTATTTTCTTTCAATATGGCTTTAAAAGTAATTTTTCTTCATTTTTTTCTATATTTTTTTTGTCTCTCTCAACTATTTAAATGAAAAATATATCATAAATAATTCACAATTTTAGTGTTTTTTTCAATATTTTTTTAAAAGATCACACACAAAAAATCACGAAATTAATCCTGGATCTGCCGCTGCATACAAGTTTCCTTTTAACATATCAAATGGGTTTGTACTCACCGACCACCCGGCATATATCAAGTTGTGATCGCGAACAATGCCACGCGATACGTACACGACAGAGTCGCTATGTTGTTCTTTGAAAACGGGCGGGTTGTAGACATTGAGGATACCACGAGCTCCGTGGAATGCGAACCCGACTTTGGTTGTTACGGCTAAGGCGTACTGCAGGGCGACTTAAGAACTTTAGGATGCAACAACTATAACAAATATTGTACTCCTCATTTTAGCAAAAGTTAATTAAGAGATACTTACATGCCAACCGGGTTTGTTTCGATCATTGGGGCTGATCGCGGTTGGATACTTCGAAAGATACGATTGAAACCTTCTATGATCTTCCTCCCGGATCCTTCGGATTGGGACGGAGCCTTCTGGACAGCCTCCGTTTTCGAGCCCAAGATGTGGATATGCGTCTTCATGTGTAGATTCATTAAATCCATCAAGAGCAAAAGTTGGCCTCATCTGTGGAGGTTGACAAGTTTTTGATATTCACATTCACCCGACAGCCGAAACTCATAAATTAATATATCGGAAACCAACCCAAATCGAACAAAAACCCCCTGAACTCGAAACAAACCGATCCTTTTTCGAGCCCAAGGTATGGCCAATTTACAAGTTTGAGAAGTTTTCGCTTGTTAACATAGTTTAGCTAAAATTGAAATATTCAAATCCCAAAAAGATAGATTTTTTTAAAAAATCTAGGTGATGATTCGAAATATCAGTACAAACAAAGCAAATATATATAAAATCAATTTGTTAGTGATCAATCAATATGACCCAAAAAGAAAAACCAAATCGATAATGACCCGACTCGAAATTGATCTCGTGTTCTTTAGCTCTCCAACCCAATGGCTTAATCTTTTGTTAAAAGAGTAGATCCGACTTTATAATAAAAAAAAATTAACCCGACACAAATCCCTTTTCTCACGACCCGACCAGATCGAGATTCCTAGAATTTCACAAATGTATACCTGCAGGGTGTGATTCTGAAGCAAGGGATGATCCAAACTGGGTTGCTGGTAGACATCAAAGCAATCATAAATGTCACCATCTTCGGTCTGAAAACAAAGAAATAACAAATCAGCTATTGAACAGAAAACACAGAAGAAGATATTCAATTCATACCGCGATTGTCTTGATTGCGCTGTTAAGAATCGATTGTTCGTGCACAGAGAACTGCGTTCCACACGATTGATGGATGATGGAGAGGATGAAGGACAAGGAGAACACAGGCACAAGTGTGAAATCCATGGATGTTTAGCCTGTGATGTTTCAATGGAGGGCTTTGCGTTGTCTGTTTTAATAGAGGTTTACTGATGAGAAAATATGGTAATGAAATTTATTACTGTGTCAGTTAATGCACCTCTTGACTTGTCATGGTAATCTCTTGAGGTTGTTATCAGGCATTGACTCATGTTTCCATAGCAAGCAATTGTGATTTGTATTTGCCATGGATTCATTAATTCATTTTGTAACTGATGCTTTGAATTTGATCATATCCACTTAACGAAGACGTGCTTCGATCTTCTGTTTTTAAGTAAATAAAATATTAAAAGAGAGTTATGGTTGGTTCTTTGAGAATAAAATCACTGTGTTAATGAGTTTTGGGGCGAGTTTGTGAAAAAAATTAGGATGCGTTTTGGCAAAATAGTAGATGTTGGATTAGCTGAAGCTGATGGGGAAGCGGGAGCTGTTGGATTATTTGTGTTAAATATAGGGTAATAAACTAGTCTAGTGTTTGGTAACCTTAGCTGTTATGGTGGCTAATGAAAACTTATGAATAAAAAACCAAAAGTTCCGAAAAACTGGGGTGAGTAGCTGTTGAAAAGCTCTGATTTAAAAAACTAATTAAACTAAAATCTTATATTTATTTCATGACAAAATTACAGAAAACCACCCTTTAAATATGAGTGTTTTCACTTAACCACCCATTAAATACAAAATTACAGAAAACCACCCTTTAAATGGTATTTGGTTACAACTCACCACCCATTAAACTATTTTCTTTAATTTATTATTAAATATCTTATATTTTAATATTTTTAAACTCAAATTTGATTGTAAATATATTCATATTTTGAATTTAAGGGCTCAATCATATTTTAGGGATTATTTTATTTATTTTTAAAAAATAATAATAAATATAACCTAGAATTATTATCTTAATTTATGGTTGAAAATGTTTATAAATTTTCAAAATATTATAGAAATTACTCTTATTTATTTATATTTCAAATAAGAGTAATTTACATAATGTTTTAAAAATTTATAAACATTTTCAACCATAAATTAAGATAATAATTCTAGGCTTTATTGATTATTATTTTTTTAAAAAAAATACAATGATCCCTAAAATATAATTGGGCCCTTAAATTCAAATTTTGAATATATTTATATTCAAATTTGAGTTTAACAATATTGAAATATAATATATTTAATGATAAAGTAACAAAAATAGTTGAATGGGTGGTGAGTTGTAAACAAATACCATTTAAAGGGTGGTTTTTTGTAATTTTGAATTTAAGGGGTGGTTAAGTGAAAACACCCATATTTAAAGGGTGGTTTTCTGTAATTTTGCCTTATTTCATTTAAGACTATATTCTATCTGTTAATTAAAACTTGTCATTTTATACTTTTATACACTTATTTAGAAAACAAACAAAAATACACTTATACCCATAACATAATTATTACTTTACTTTTTTACTTTCTCAAAAACTACAACTAACAATTATCTAATACTCCGTAATTAGAAGGGCAATTTCGTAAATTAGATGATAAAATACCTAAAATGACAAGTTATTATTAACAAGATTTACTTCCTAAAACGACAAGTTTAAATTAACCGAGGGAGTATAATATTAAAATCATAAGCTCCAAAAAGCTACTTGCTATTGCCAAACGGAGCCTTTGTCCCTCGTTTGATTTTTTGACACTTTTTTTTTAAAAAAAAGCTAAAAATCATATAAAATAATAATTTTATACTTATTAGTTATTACTAATAAAAATAAAATACTTATTAATAATAAGAATAAAACTAATAGCATTCTCGCGCCACGGCGCGATTTTTTCAATGTTCTAAAAGGTGTTGGACGGCTTTAAACAAACTTGGTTATTTTCTTATATTTTAACATATAACACATGTCAATAATTCATATAATGTAATGATAATCCATAATATCACTCGTAAATCCAAATTTGTTGTGCTTAACTAACACTAAAGTAAATAAATGCAAAAATACGCATCTGACTGGCGACTCTAAACCTCTTAAAATTCAAAACTATAGGTTCAACTCAAAAGCATATACATCCTGACTTCGGGATTAAAAAAAACCCTAAGTCGACTAATCATCTACTTAGACGCTAAAACCGAATAATTGTCAGGCTAGACCTGCCTAGGCGGGGTCTAGCCTAGATGGGACTACATGCTAAAACTATATATGGGACTGGGAGGATGGCAGCTCACTAAACGATTCTCGTTAATTTAAATTGTCTAATACAATATAAATTAATTTAGATATAGATAGGTGAAAAAGAAAAAAGAAAAAAGAAAAAAGGTAATTGGTTGAAAATGAAAGAATAAAAAAAAAAGTAAAGATGGGAGACGCCACACTCTGTCATGGATAAAGTAAACTAGTAAAGGGTCTGGTTGAGGTCGTGGCGGTGTGTATCGAGGCGACTCTGTGTCCGGAAATTTCCTTGGATGATCGTCTTCATCGCCTACAGGGACTTCTGATGTCCTGCCGACCAATAGTGTCATCTCTTGGTGACGCTTGGCTCCGGGATTAGTCTACGTTGTCCTCAGTTCTTTAGGGTTAGGATTGTTTGGTCGACTTGGGCTGCCTATTTTACCGCTTTTTGTATTGCGCCATCTTCTTTTTTATTTCGCTGTATGTTTGACGGATTGCCATCTGTCGACTTTATTAGCCTCTCGAGGGTCTAGGTCTGTCTGACCCTCGAATTATTATCTTATAAAAAAAATGAATAAAGTAAAGGGGACGTCCGATACACATTTGTTATAAAAAACCTGGCAAACAAAGTCCTTTGAAAGCAGAAACTCTTGCTCTTAAATTGTGAATTCAATATGCTCTTCAGCTCCATATCGACAAAATTCACATTGAAGGTGATTCCGCTATAATCATAACCCACCTAAACAACACATCTAAATGCCCTTGGGAAATTGAACCGATTTTATCATATGTTAAATTCTTATTATCGACGATGAAATAAGTTTCCTAGCCTTCTTTCATGTTCCCCGTTTAGGCAATAGAGTGGATGATAAGGTTGCACACCTTTGCCACTCTGTTTGGGGTGTCGATATCTACAATGATTGGTCTTTTAGGCTTCATCCGTAAGAATGCCGTCTGGTAGATCATGCTCGCCCGAATTATTTCCTAATAAAAAAAATGAATAAAGTAAAAGGGGGTCAAATGACCTCTAATTCGAGGAGCTCATCATTTTCCATCATTTTTTTTTGGAGACACTTGGGCCTAAGGAACCCGAGATTTGGGCTTGAGGAACACCACAAACGCCACACTCCGCCCTGATCAAAGCTCGAACTAAAGGGATCGGATTCGGAGAAAGATAGAGCGAAAGCATCCCCGGTGGTGAATAGGGGTTTGGAAGAGAGAGGGTGAGTGAATAACGTGAGCGTAGGAGCACTGACGACCTTATAAGATCGACGAAGAATGCCGGCGACAAGCATCCAATTGGGCGTGAAGGAATGGATGTTAGGTCTGAAGTCGAGGGAGATGGAGGGGAGTCCGACAATAGTGAGGATGGAAGGAGGCAACTCAAAAGTTGGATTTGAGGTTAGGGTTGAGAAATTCTATGTGCTTGTTTGGATTACATTAAAAAACCGAGAAATTCTTATTACTTGTTTGGATTACATCAAATTTAAGGTTGGTTTAGGTTTATCTGATCTCAAATTTTTACACAATAATAAAAAATATATCAAAATTCCCAATTACAAGCATACATATGATATACCGCTGGCCTGCGATCGCTTGGTAGCGTTTGACGTTGGGTTATAGTCTATATTGTCCCCTGTTTATTAGGGTTGTAGTCTATGTTTGATGGTTCGCCGTCCGGCGTCCGCCTCGGCCACTTGAATAGTCAGACTTTTACCTTATCAAAAAAATAAAAAATACACAAGTTTTATATACCTGAGACTGAGACCACGACCACGACCAAGACTACGACTCTTGGCGCGCACCTTCCCTAAATCTCGCTCTCGCTCTCAGGAAGATGAGGAGGCGAAGGCGAAGCCCGGCGAGTGACGACGAAGATGACGAGACAGGGTCGCAATCTTCAACCAATGGCGGAGGCGATCGCCGGTGCAGGCGGAACGAGCCCAGGCCAAGGAGGAGGGTCCGAGTCTGCGAGGAAGAAGACGATTCGGAAGACGAGGAAGAGGATGAGGACGCCAAGCCTATTGGCGATGTTATTAGGGTTACGGGGAAGGGCAGATGGAAGACCAATCATTTTGCTGCTTTTGAGTTGGACGGTAACCGCTTTGAGCTGGTGAGATTGTTCTCCAATTTCGTTCCAATGTTACCGTTTTGCTTCCGAATTAGGGATTCCATTTTTTATATCTTGAGTTTAAAGATTTAACGTGACTGATTAAGGAAATTATCAAAGTGATTGGATGGTAGTGAATGTGTTGAATAATAGGTGTTGAGAAAAGCTTGCCAGTAACTCTTAAGATAGTTTCATCTGTTGGAACTGAGATGACTGAGAGTATGGAGAACCGATGGTCCTCTGCTACATGTTTGTTAAATTGATGCCAGATTAGCTTTTTAAGGCAAGGTAATAAACACTGATGAAGTAATAAATAGTTTTGAGTAATTTTTTGCCCTAACTTCTAGTACTATTCACTCACAATGAGGAGAGATGGGCAAGGAAGTAATACTTGATTCAGGTAGTTTCGCTGGGAGGTCTAGATCGGCAAACTAATAGCAGGAAACTTCTTTACCAGTTGACTATCTTTTCAATTAAGGTGACACTTAAACAGCATGCAGAAACCTGTACGTGTGACTGTGTGGGCTATGGGTTGGAAATGTTTGGCTGCATTATTTGTTGACAGCATAATTTTTTTGTGCAGGAAGATCCTGTACTACTAACCCCTGCAGGCGAAAAACAGAAACCTTATATTGCAATAATTAAGGTAACTTTTTTTTTAATTATAACATATGTGCTATGGAATGACTATTTTGAAGAGAAAGTGCGTGGGTATGTTACAAAATGCTGCACGAAGAATTAAACTGCACTAATGAAACAAGAATTAAACTAGACTAATGAACAAAAGAGAGAGAAAGGGCGGAAGTATGTTATGAAATGCTACATTGAGAATTAAAGGGGACTAATGAAACATATGTTAGGGCTCTAAATCACTTTATAGTATCTTTTTTCGCTTGCAAATGCAGTGCCCTGCACAAACTGATAATGTTTATGTTTCCATTTAACCTCCAATTTCACTTGTTTTATTTTCAGCCATGACCTCAATGCCCTTGGTGCTTATTTGTTTTAAAAGAAAATTAAGTGAAAAATCAGTTACCAAAGTTGCTCAAAGAAAGATTTTATGTTAATGTTTATAACTTATAAGGGACCAATGCTTCTTGTCATCCTGCAGCTTATTTTATAAGTTTCATTGTTTTGAAAGCCTCTTGTAGGGGATATTATTGTTATATTTTTGAAAATCTACGTCTGTATGACTTTATAGATGTTGAGCTTCATTCCTGTTTAGCTGTTTACAGTTTGTTTGCCTTAACTGATTGGTATCTTGCTCATTAGCTACTCTCTGTTATCCCATCATCTTCTTGGCATGTTCATTGCTGAAGAGTATATATACTTGTATTTCATCATGATGTGGATAGGACATAACTCAGAGTACCAAAGATGGGAGCATGATGATTAATGGGCAGTGGTTCTATCGTCCCGAGGAGGCTGAGAAGAAAGGAGGCCGTCATTGGGAAACACATGATACAAGGGAACTCTTTTACAGCTTTCACCGTGATGAGGTGCCAGCAGAGTCTGTAATGCACAAATGTGTTGTGCATTTTGTTCCGTCGCACAAACAGCTTCCAAAACGTAAACGGTTTCCAGGTTTTATTGTTCAGAAGGTGTATGACACTGGACAAAAGAAATTGTTTAAGCTGACTGATAAGGACTATGAGGATAGTAAACAACACGAGATTGATCTCCTTGTGAACAAAACAATGGCACGTCTAGGAGATCTTGCTGATCTTGATGTAGGGAATGCATCTCTCTTCTATCAAGAAGAGCTGGGAAAAGGCTTAAAATTGCGAAGGAAGAGGAACTTATCACCTGTTGATGTTTCAAATGAGGAGGAAGGGACATCTCAATCTGATCAACGTCTTAAAATAGAGACACCAGTAAGTGCATCCAAATATTACCTCATCCTGGCCAACTTTAATGCTTTGACCAAGGAAACACTACGGGACAAATGGTTGGAGAGGCTTCTTGAAAGTGTTGAGTATGTTTTTAGTCCCTCAGACATTATGCAAGGAGAAAAGGGAACTAATGGGTCTGTTGATTCCAACAATTTGAGCAGTGATAAGCTCCAAATTTCTCAAGAAATCCAAGAAAAGGGTGTGAAGGTAGGCTGAATTTTGTTATTTGGGTAAAAATCTCTCAACTAATGTATAAATAGATTATAGATGTCCATATATTCATAGTTGGAGTACTATAGATGTACTTTGGTTAATTTCTGTGTGTATGTTAATGCTGTAGGTTGCCAATGAGCTAGCTTGGCCAAAGTCTGCTGTTTTTGCAGTTACTGCTCTTGAGAGGGCCTCAGATGAAGCCTTTTCCATGGATTTTGCAAAATATAACCAAAAGTTGAGGACGCTCGTTTTCAATCTCAAGGTTGGCCTAGTGCTTGAATCTATATATGCTATGAATTGAGAGGACCTCATGTTTGGGCACGTTTTGTCTTGTTTTTATATGTGGCTTTTACTCACAGTATGAATTGAGCACCTATACATCAAAGATAGTACTTGATTCATCATTTTTCTTCACCTTTTCTCGTTTTGGTTGTTATATAGCTTCATGGGTACTTGAGTATTTCTATACAATGGTTAATATGATTGATGTGTTCTTTTGGCAGCATACTGCACTTCTGGCTCAACGGCTGTTAAAGGGGGAGCTAGAACCATCAGCAATTCTGAATATGTCACCTATTGAGTTGAAGGTATTGATAACTTACTGAATAATTTGAGTATGTCTTTTGGAGTGCATGCTGATGCAAGGTTGTGAATCTGTGTATATTTTTAATCGGCATGATGCATGATTCAGACACTCTGTCTGCTGTTCAGGGATCAACTCAACTAGGAAATGTGTATGTACATTGACCTCCTTGACATTTTATCTTGGTGCTGATTTGTAATTAAGAAAAGAAAATAAGACATGTTGATCTGCACTAGAGCATTGTTATTAGCTTGTTTCTTGTGTAGTTAGCAGGGCAAACTGAAGGGCATAGATGAGAGATCCTGACCAAATGGCAGGGTACAGAGGATCTGCTTGCTCCCAAATTCCTCCCTTCCCCTGCCTTATAAGTTATAACTATCCATTGCATGCCTGAGCTTAGTGCTTGGGTTTCAAGCCTGTTTTTGAAGCAGGCTAAAGATGTGGTCAATGGTCATACTCCAGCACAAGATTAACGGGTTTTTACTGAGTAGAGTGGTGCTTCCATGGTTTTGGTTTACGTGATGTATTTGGCTTTTGAGGAGGTGGGATCTATAGAAATGTTCATTGGTCATTGCATTGGGTCCTGGCTCATCACTGTTACAAGTTGTGGATCTGCAGTCTTTATTTTGTAAATCTGTTAATTCCTTGTTTGATCTATTTACTCCTATCCACTTCCACTCCTGTTTTCCCTAACCCCCCCAAAATAAAATCCTTTTCCAGGCAGGTTTAACTGCGGAGGAGATAGCCAGAAATCAACCTGAAGAATCGGCACACATGCAGATGACCGATGCTCGCTGCAAAAGATGCATGGAGAAGAAAGTTGGTCTTGTTGATATCATTCATGCAGGACATGGAGATCGATACAAGGTTTGTCAAAAGTGAAAACTTTTCCTTCAAAATTTATCTGTTCTAAGCAATCATGTCACAATCTCTCCATACTGTCAAAAATATTATCAGCTTTATTTTGTCATTTTTTCTGAATGTGGAGACTTGATGTGCATTTGACACACCCCTTCCCCACGCACGAAATTGAAATTGTAATTTGTGTAGTTGATTGTTTATTTAGAGAAAATGTGATGCTTTTAATACGACTCTTAGAGCAATGCATGCTCTTTGCCTCTATATTTATAGTCTTGAGCCCTTGACATGATAATACTAACTCTTGCTTCATTTATCCTACAATAACTGCAGCTGGAGTGCATTGCTTGTGGTAACTGGTGGTATGCATTCCAAGATGAGGTAGCCACGCTGACGAATATCGGGCCAAGCACTGTCAAGAACGCCATGAACCAGAGAAAAGAAATCTGCTGAAACGTATACGCTGGGAGTAGAAACCAAGTAGTCTTTCAACAAGCCTAAGCTTCCTGGTGAGAGCACCACCACTTTTGCTTATCTGAAAAACCCAGATTAGATCTCTTGCTATTAGATTTCCACTTTTGCTTCTCTCAACAACCCGGAGTAGATTTGCTCGGTGTAGATATCTGGGTTACTTAACTAGGTATTCGTACAGGTGTTAACACTAAAAACCTCTAGTGTGAAAATGATACAAGCTAGCGCTAGTGTTTCCTCTGTTAATTAGGCCTTGGAAGAGCATATGCGTTATGCATTACTTACTATAGGTGTGGGAGACTTGGGGGGTAAGAGGGATGGTAGGTAGATGATGGGTTTCATTCAAATTTGTTTTTTCTCTCCAGGATCGATTAACTCTAACGCCCCGTTAATCCCGTTATAGATTTTAAAAGTTCGCATTTTTTGGTAGTGATCATTTTCTTGTTGCATCTCTCTCGTTTTATCTTTGGAGCTAGGGACTGATGCTTTTATGTACATTGATCTTAATGTGAAGGGTTCTTGGCATGTTTCTGAGTTTTGAGTCCCCAAAAATTAAATACAGTTTACGCCGGTAAGGAATGCTATGAACTAATCTGGTCTAGAGTATAAGCTGTAGCTGGGTAACGAACTCATTCAATTGGAGATCAGTTCTTGATCTCTGTTTCTCTGATTGTCTTCCTCTCATGAGGATCTGATTGTGTTCTTGATTTCTCTCGTCATAGGTCTGGCTAAAACATACTCCTAAGAATTAGTAATGCACACATTTTTCCCTTCCGTGGATCAATAGAAATTAGGGCAATGGTGTTTGGGGGTTTTTGGTCAATTAAATGTAAGGGCCATCGTCGGTGAATGTGGGAGACTGGGCGTGGCCTTTCAATTCAACGTGAATGGTCCCATTAGGCGACCCGAGGACTAAAGGCTAAATGGAATTTGGGGAGGACCCAACATTTGAAGTTCATTTTTGACCATTTTCTTGTCCATTTCTAAATTGCAATGCAAGCCACCAAGTAACAAAGTTTAAGACTCAAATTTGGCATGCTTGGAATTTAACTTACATATTAACTTGTAAAAAAAAAATGTCCGCCAATCAATAATCCAACGTGAATATTTTTTTAAAAGCAAAAATATGCGAAATGTTGAAGCAGAATGAATTAAACGTCATGATACAAAAGAGCAACAAACGACCAACCAACAAAGATGAGCACCGATAAGAACACAATACACAAATCTAAATTTGAATGCATGAGTGAAAAGGCGGGTGATTGGAGCTAAGAAATGCAATATGGAAGTTTTGACTAAACAAAGTACATGAGAAAAACTCATAGGGAATAACTATACAAATGTCATATTTGAACTCGATGTAGGACTGTCATGAATCGATTACATCGACGATCTCTATGAGCAAATAAACATGAACTGTTATCCAAAATACGCTATGTCTCCATCGCCGATGAATACACTCAAAGAAGTGGTGTCTAGCTAGGGAATCGACATTTGGATCATGATAAGTTTTTTTTAAAGTAAAGCATGTAACTAATAAAATATAAACAAACTCAAATATAATTGATTTCACTAATAGTTGCTTCAAATATGTAGTAGAAACATTAGGATAGTTGCTTTCAATGATAATTTTCACATTTGAGTATAGTTTGTTCTTATACGGAGCAGTTAACATTATCAATTTAACATCGAGAAGGTTGTTTAAGCTCTACCTCGCCATCTCGACCATTTAGTTCCACTGTAACCTAAAAATCCCTCAATGAACGCGCCTCCACGCGCTGTTCCACCTGCTAACCCTAAAGTGCCCAGCCGCCGCCATGGCTCCCTCGGCCTCTCCGTCCAGGGCAATCTGCACCCGCACCCGGATCCTACAAATCGAACCCCTCTCGCCCTGGCCCCTATTGTTGACCTGCTAGTGCTGCACCTACTTTGGCTCACCTCCACCAAGCAAATCGCTCACCACGGAGCCTGCCCTAACCCGGATAGCAAGCAGGAGGTGGCGCCTCCCAAGTGGCTCTGTTACGCAGAGTTTTGGTCCACTAGCATCGTCTCAAGGGCCTGTAACCGGGCATTAATGAGATTTGAGAGGTTCGCGTGGTGGCCTGACGGTTGGAGTTGCTGTCGTCCATGGCGTGCCCGCCTGTCTGTTCCGGGGTCTTGTCCGTCGAGCTGCTGCCTGCCACTTCTCTGCAAATCTTCCACTGTAAGTCTCTCTATCTCCACCTCTTCCCAAACCGACATTCAATTTGCCCACAGGCAAAACTACTATTTAAGCACAGCGAACATGTGCCTTTTGGGTTATCGCCCTAATTCTATTCCACCGCATAAACTTCTCTGTGATCCAAATATTTGGTCCCCTGTCATCTCGCTGCTCCATACCAACATGGATCCCTCAAAATCGTTTCTTGATGCACTCAAAGATACTCAATCGCCCACCTCTCCTCCCTCCGAGCCTGAAGCACCTCCGCCTGCTCCCACTGTCACTCCTCGCCCTGTCAATCGTCCCAATACTGGTGCTCCGCCTACTGCCCGGCTCTCTGCTGAAGCCAAAGGGAAGGCCAAGGTTTCGGACGGGGATGTCCTGAACAAACCGATGTCGACTCCGAGTGTGGCTGATCAATCGGCTTTCTTTGCTAGAATGGCGGATATACGCCAGAAGGCCCTCGCGGCAAATCAACATATTCTCCTGGGCACTCTGTTTGGGGGAGGTATGGATTTCGAAACCCTTGTTCTTAAACTTCGTAGCGAATGGCGCTTCTGCTCGAAGACTTCGGTCATTGTTGATTGTTCTTGTGGCTGGTTTGAAATCCGTTTCAATAATATCCCCGATCTCAATCGAGTTTGGGAAAACCGCCCCTACCACATCAAAGGCCTTCTTATTGTACTGCTCCAATGGTTCCCTGCATTTAGCCCCATGACAACTCAGGTTACTCATCTAGATATCTGGGTTCGGCGGTTCGCATTCCAAATTTGCATGTCGAGTTTATGTGTTGTGAGGCTCTGATCGACATTTTAGGGCAGCATAACGCGGGAACCTTCATCCGTCTTGATAAACTGTCCCACCAGAAAATCCGTGTTAGTTACACCCGCTTCTGCGCTAATGTTAGCTTAGCTGGGCTCGTGGGGGGTATTGTGGTTCCTGATATGAATGCTCATCCCCTAAGCCTTCGCTTGTTCTATGAGGATTTTCCTAAGGGGTGTGGCTTTTGTGGCAGCTTTGCTCACGGTTTTGATGAGTGCACCGAGAGGGTGGTTCCAAAGTCGGTGACGACTATTCCGATCCTCCCTCCCCAGGAGGGCATGGAGTCTTCCGAGGATGCGGATTGGTTCAAGGTGGGACCTAAAGGTTCAAAAGTTGCTCCTGCCTTCTCGAAGAAGAGTCTGAAGCCTTATATGGCCGGCTTGGAGACGGTGGTCGTTGACTTCGTCTCTCCGATTGATAATGCCTCTGTGGCTATCAATGGTGATCCTATTGCCATTATTGGGTCGGCTAAACCCGCTGAGGATGCCCTACCTGCTTCTGATGATGATTCGCTGGGCTGGACAAGCAAGGAGGCCCTGCTGGTTGAGGCCGCTGCTCTTACTCCGGGTGTGATGGTAGCCCCGCCTGTGAACTCTCCTAACATGGAGATTGATCCTATTGTGCCCCCTGCTGGTGGGCGGCCGGGTAGCTCCTCCTCGGTGGAGTCTCTTCAACCCTCTCCTTCCACATCGACTTCGCGTTCGGTGTCTCGCAGGTTGGCTCGTATGGGCATCAACTCGACCGGGGCTGCAACAAAACCCGGATTCAGGCAGTGGCACCAGCCGTGGGGATGACTCAGTTTCCTCCCTACTGAAGAAGCGCAAAGCCTAGTTTCCTATGATTGCACACCACTCGGTTTTTTTGGGTTGTTTAGGGGTGATTTATAAACCCTTTGCTATTGTGGTCCTTACTTTTGATATGCTTTCTGATTCACTCGGGCAGTCGTATGTGATTTGCCTTAGTGTTGCTCGCCCGCCGGCCACTCGGGTGTTTGGAGTATTCTTACTCCTGCTGATGTGCTGTGCTCTTTATATTACAAGTTTTATGCCCAACTATGGGCCTTTTGTGTACACCATTGTGTCTTTTTATTACCATATGTCGATTTACAATCACTATGACTGCAATTCTTGGTTTGTTCGCTTGCTTTCCACTACCTCTACTGGTTTGCTGCTGTTTTCCATCTTCTGTTGCAGGGGTTCTCCTCGACGGTGCAGTGGCTGTTGGGAGTTGGGCTGCGGCTGGAAGCTGCTGCCAGTGGCAAGGCGTGAAGGGTTGTCTTTCGCTTGGTGGCGCTGGACGAACAGTACAATGGCAGAGATAAAAGATGCATGGGCACGCTTAACACTAGAGACAAATCGACCAGACAAACTGATACATAAGCCTCACAAGGCAAGACCGATCGAACAATACCTTTGTACTACCGTACATCCGACTATTACAAGTCAAACTCTATGGCATAATTGCCCTTTTAAATTGTATTACATAAATACAAATATTGTGTACCAACCTGCACTGTCAACCATGTATACTAAGGGAGCTACTTGCTTATCTAACTCGCTAAGTTTCCAACTGATGCAATTGTATTCTTATGTTGCATGGTTAAGGCCGTCAATATGGAATTTGCCCAGAAAGCTTTGTATTAATTTTCTAATTTTGGAATCAATAGCTACACACATTACCAAATTCAGGCTACAAACCGAACGTCCTAGGAAGGCTAATGTACTCCGTACAGGATTCTTCAAAAAAGGTTTTTAAATGAATATATGTTCATGGAATTGTAGGGGGGTGAGGAGAAGGAACTTCTGGACTGATACGGAACTGTTCTGTAAAAACAATTACATCAATGTTTTGGCTCTGCTTGAGACCAAGACTAATAAAATACCACCGGAAGCTTGCCTGAAAAAGTGTGGGTTTGCTCACATGGCTATCGACCCTGCAAGGGGATTTTCGGGGGGTATATGCTTACTATGGAAGGACCTTCCCATGTCAGAGGGTGATATTACTCTCACCTCAGTCAATCATAGACTTATCCACATCAATTATCATGACAAAACTATCGACAAACTAATTGCTATGCTTGTGGTTTATGCACCACCGGACCATCGCTCAAAAGATGAATTTTGGGATAACCTCACCAGTTACGCAACCAACCTTAACATTCCTTTATGTATTATTGGCGACCTAAACGAGATCTCTAAACCGGAAGACAAATTGGGGGGCGCCTACCCGTCTAATGCAAGGTTTAAACGACTTCATGATATCAAACAATCACTTCAACTAACAGAAGTACCAACCCATGTGGGTAGTTATACTTGGCAAAAAAAGAAAACGGATATGCCGAACAACAGCTACGCCAAACTGGACCGCTTACTGGCGCCAAACGAATTCGTTGCAGCCTTCGATGGAATACGAGTCCGAATCCATCCATTCACAAACTCCGATCACGCTCCCATCTCACTCGATCTAAGATCACCGTCTAAGATCAATAGGAGTCCTTTCCGTTTTGAGATGGCTTGGACGACCAAACCGGAATTCTCAAACCTGGTGAAACAGGCTTGGAGACTGAATCCTACCGGATCATACATGTTTAAACTCGTTAAAAAAATGAGTCTTCTTAAAAAATTAGCTAAAAGCTGGCATAAACGTACTTTTCAAAATATCCACAAACAAATTTTTGAGACAGATGAAGCCCTTCTACGGATACAACAAACACTAATTGCCAATCCAACACGGGATCTAAACGCGAAACACAGGCGGTTGCTCAATAAACGTGAGCGTATGCTGGACTTCCAGCGTCGCTATTGGAGCCAGCGGGCTAAGGCTAAACACATACGATTAAACGATACAAATTCAAGTTATTTCCACAGAATAGCTACGGCCAAACGCGGCAGGAAGATGATTAAATTACTGACCTCTGATTCGGGATTGATCCTGTCTGATCATGCCCAAATCAGAGATGAATTTGTTACCAGTTTCTCAAGGAGATTCAAGTCGTCATACAATCACGATATGCCCTGTGACGAGGACCTTACAGTCATCAACAATGAAATCTCTGATCAACAAAATCAAATGCTAACAACGCCCGTCACAAACACATAAATTAAGTCTGCACTTTTCTCTATTGGAACCAATAAGGCGCCGAGCCCTGACGGAATGCCGGCAGGTTTTTACCAAACATACTGGCACATTGTGGGCCCCTCCATTATAAAAGCAGTCAAAGCTTTCTTTTCAAGCGGCAAGATGCTAAGACAGATAAACCACACGTTCATCACACTGATCCAAAAAAACGACGATCCTCAAAATGTGGGTCACTACAGACCAATCAGCCTCTGTTCTACAGTATACAAAATCATCTCCAAGATACTAACCGCACGATTAACAGTAGTTTTTGACAAACTAATACATCCTTTACAAAGTGCTTTCACCAAAGGAAGGTCCATCCAGGACAACATCCTCATTGCTCACGAAATTTTCCATTCGTTTCGACTAACTAAAGCTAAGACAGGCTATATGGCTGTCAAATTAGACATGGAAAAGGCATATGACCGCATCGAATGGCCCTTCCTTTTCAAGACACTCACTAAATTCGGTTTCGATCGGAAATTTATCATTTGGATCCAAGAATGTGTACAAACGGTTTCGTACTCAGTGCTTATAAATGATGAACCGTCAAAGATTTTCTTCCCAACAAGAGGACTCAGACAGGGCGACCCTCTATCGCCTTTCCTATTTATCCTTACAGCCGAGGTGTTAGCCAAAACGCTACAACAACGGTCAAATATCTCTAAAGACTTGGGGTTCACCCTAGGTAGGGGGGGTGAAGATCCCCTTCCTGGCTTTCGCTGATGATATCATGCTATTTGGCAGAGCAAACCAATCGACTTGTTTTGAGTTCTCAAACATAATACAGCGTTTCTGTCAAATCTCGGGCCAACAGGTCAATTTACACAGATCCAGTTTCCAGGTTTCACCTAACACTTCAACCGCTGCCATTCACACGGTCACAAATGCTATGGGCATCCCGCATGCCAAAAATCTAGAGAAATATCTAGGATGTCCCATTATCAATGGGCGGGTAAACAAAACCACCTTCACGGATATCATCCTCAAAACAAAGCTACAACTAACTAAATGGAAAGCCTCATCTATCTCAGCCGAAGGAAGGAAAGTTCTAATCAAAGCCAACCTGTCAGCCCAACCGCTCTTCCTCATGCAAGCGTTCTTATTACCTAAGCAAATTCTACATGAACTTGACCAGATATACAGAATATTTTTTTGGAACAAAGACACCAATCATACACCGCTAGTGAGCTGGGACAAGATTTGTTCGGAGACCCTACACGGGGGCCTCGGAATTTACAAAGCCGAAACAATGAATATAGCACTACAAATGAAATTGTTGTGGAAGATTATCGCCGAACCAGATAATATATGGACTAAGGTTATCGCTGGCAAGTACCTAAAAGGGGTTCCACTCCTAAATTACAAACAAAAGGGTAACACTTCTTGGCAATGGGCTAAATTAAATTCTCTCACAGAACTATTCAAATCGGGCCTCAGATGGTCAATTGGAGACGGTATGACCGTCAATTTCTGGAAAGACAATTGGGTCTACAAAAAACCGCTCTGTCAAATGACTACTCAGACAATCACGGATGAATTAGCAACTTGGCCGGTTGCAAGATTTATTAATGGAAACAACACTTGGAACACTCAAAGACTAAAGGAGGACTTACAAGGAATTCTTGACTCGGATATCATATCAACAATATCCAGGACTCACCTTCCCCATAACAGCTTTTCTGACAGACTTTACTGGGGATCCAGCAAAGATGGATGGTTCTCCACGGCTGCGGCAACCAACATCATACCAAGCAATGGGGGCGACACAAATTTCGACTGTAACTGGATTTGGAAACTGGACGTTCCGTACAAAATAAGGCATTTCCTTTGGAAAATAGCACGTGATGGGTTACCAACCTCTGACAGACTACAAAGGTCTCATGTTTCTGTACCATCAGGGTGTTTATTCTGCGGTTGTACGACCGAGTCGACTAGTCATATCTTGGTTCAGTGCCCCATGACGTTGTCGATCACCAAATCGTTAAGTATAAACCATCCCCCCGAGGGTGACCTCGACTTAGATAAAAAACCCAATCGGCTGCTAAACGACATTCACATCAATTTAGGGACTAATACTCTCACTAAGCTGGCTTTTGCTTGGTGGAGTATCTGGTACTTTCGTAATCAAACGGTGTTTCAACACATACCAAACGCCTCGATTCAGGCAATTACTGTCTTCTACAAAGAGACTTACAGGGCTTGGTATGACCGAATTGAGGACGAGGTAGTGCCTCCTCATCAGAAGAAGAAAATTAAAACGGGATCTACAACCGATAAGCCTCAGAATATGAGAGGACAAAAATCCAAGAACGAGACTTGGAAAAAACCACCTTTAGGCTACTACAAACTAAATTTCGATGGGTCGTACTGCCAGTCGGGGAACGGTACCTGCGGTTTTGTGATTCGAGATCACTTGGGTGAGGTAAGGTCTTTAGGGGCGGGACAGTGTAATAACAACTCCGTTGTTTTTACCGAAGCTATGGGTCTTCGGATGGGGGTCTCCAAGGCCATCTCTATGGGATTTAAGAAACTTCTGATCGAAGGGGGCTGTTTGGTCGTCATAAAGGCTCTGCTTAGGGACTGGTCCAGCCCTTGGGAGATCGAGCTGCTGATGGCTGATGTAAAAGTAGACTTAGATTATTTCTCTCATGTTGCTATTCGTCATATTTTCAGGGATTCTAACGGAGTGGCCGACAGGATTGCACGTCTGGCCCACACTGTCCCTGCCGATGATAGCTTCAAGGATGATCCAGAACTTCGGATTCTCGTCCGCTCGGACGCGCTAAGGAAGATGCCGGCTCGTGGGCGTGTTTCCTAATCCTTATCTGCTTCCAAAAAAAAAAAAGCTCTACCTCGCCAATGATGGTCAAGCTATGTAATAACCTAGCTCGACACATTTGGATGAGCCTCTTGCATCACCTCGGCAAAATGAGACGAGCTTATTGATTTTGCTCGATGCAATTTGCCGAGCTTACTGATTTAGCTGAACGTAATTATCCAACCCTAGTTTTAACAGATCTTGCAATCGAAACCCATTTGAAAATCTTTGAAAACAATTAAAAAAATCATCAAAACCTATCGAAATAACAATGTAACCATATCGATTTGTTCCTTGATGCATTTTAGCGAGTTTAACTTATTTTCGAGATTAAAAGATTTATATAACAATTGATTGAATGAGTTGAATATATTAAGATGAATACATTTAGATTTTTCTTTTGCTCTCGATCTGGTTCGTAAATATTATTTGAAATGAAAAATGACTTATTGTACAATTTAATGGATTTCATTTGTCAATAGTTATCCTATTGCCTTGCCAATAGCCTCATCATTCTTGTGATGAGATTCATTCATCTCGTATTTGTGTATAAGTTACTTGATTATAAGAATGGTTACAATAATGATACAAAAATGGCTGCAACAAAGTGTACAAGAATGGTTACAAGTAGACCTGTCAAAACACAACCTGACCCAGTGACCCGACCCGAACGCCCGAAAAATTTCCGATTCAAACCCGAATTTTTTTTTCGACCCGGTGACCCGATTGATTTATAATTATATATAATTAATTTTTTTTACATATAATTAAAATTTATTACAAAATTATCAAATCATGATTTTGTTAATTTTAAAAAGAAAAAATTGACAAACCCGAAATTGATCCGAAATGACCCGAAACCCAGTCAAACCCGGGTTCGAGTCAATCCTGAAATACCCAGAACCCGTTTTACCCGAGACCCGAACCTGACCCGTTTGACAGGTCTAGTTACAAGTATACAATCATTCTTATAAATTACCCGACTAGAGTAATTTATAAGAATGATTGTATACAAACCCTAAAATTATCTTGCAAACTTGATGAGGGTATATGGATGTTGTTAGATACACTGCAAATCCAGATTAAGCAAATGCACGTTCTTATTCACGTGGTGCCACGTTCTTATTGACGTGCAGGTGAACACTAAAAATTGAAGGCAAATGAGGGTTCTTATTGACGTGAAGGCAAATGAGGGTTTATGTGCCACGTTCTTTTTTTTTTTTCTTTTTTTTTAATTATCAAGTTTTTATTTAGCCATTAACCCCTAACCACTCCTGAAAAAGAATGTACTATACTAGTAGTAGAACTAGAGAGAGAAAAGAGGTTAAATCTTCATGTGGCCCAAAACCAATTGGAAAGGGAAAAGGGGCCAGCCTTGTCATCCCAACAAGGCAACAATAGCTGGTTGGGCTTTCCTTTTCCGTTGCTTTTGTGTCTTTGCACCCTTCAAACTGTTTAAAAACATCGCCTTCACCACTGCATGCCTATGTGGCTATGTCCATCAACCCCATAAATAAATATCTATAATTCTAATAATTCAATCTGAATTGAAGGCCAAGAAGCAAGAGTCCACCATTACAATTAACAACTTCAAGTTGGCCCAATCTCCATTGCTTGTCATTTTGTGCTTTTGTAGAATCAATGTGATGGAACTTGCAAGAGGTGGTTGGAAGAAGACCTTTAGCTTCTTGATTTTACAAGAATATACTTATCTGTTAGTTAAAACATGACGTTTACTATTCCTACACGCTTTTTTAAAATGGTAAAAACTATATAAAATATTAACATTTTTTACATTTGTTTTTATAAATGCATACTTAATTGTAATAGGTATGAAATTATTTTTAAAAATTATTAAAAAAAAGTTAATATTTTATATACTTTTTAACACCTAAAAAAGTGTGCGTGAATAGTAAAACGTCATGTTTTAATTAACGAAGGGAGTATAGTTTATTGTACAAAATAAGATTTTTGTTAAGTTACCCCTGTTTAAATAAATGATTAAAAGATGGGAAACAAAACAAATTTTATATGAAAAGTTGGGAAACAAAACAAAAAATAATAAATACAAGGTAAATCTATTTTTCAATACTTTCTCTCGATCAAGTTGGAGCATGCAAATCACGAATGCCCAACTTACAAAGAAGATGAGAAAATTGTTGTATAACTATCCTTGAATAGGTAAATAAGTATTACTATACAATAGACCTGGGCAAACGCGGGTCGGCCCGCCCGGCCCGTCCCGCCCACCCGCGAAATAGGACAGGTTTGGATAGGGGGAAAAGCCCATGCGGGCCGCTAGGTCCGTAACGGGTACCCGCTATTTTTTTAATATATATATTATTAAATATATATATATTATTAATTTAAAAAAATAAAAACATAATATATGTGTATATATGTAATAAATAATATTATCATTCTTTTAAAAATAGGTATTTATTTTAAAAAAAACAGTAGGTATTTATTTTAAAAACATAAAAAAACAGTAGGCTTATGTAATTAATATGTATTCATTTTAAATGTAACATATTCTCTCTCTCTCTCTCTCTCTCTCTCTCTCTCTATATATATATATATATATATATATATATATATATATTAAAAATAGTAGGTAGTATATAAATAATATATGTAATATATATATATATATATATATATATATATTTTTATATATTAAAATTGATTATAATAGGCTTAGTATAATCTTAATAAGAAAAATTAATTAGGTTTGCGGGTACCCATGGGCTACCCGCGCCCGCATTTGTGGACGGGCTTGGACACAACTTCCAATCCGTTAAGCGGGCTTAGCCCGGCCGGCGCCCGCAACAATGGGACAAAATATTGAGTAAAGCCCGGCCCAAGCCCGGCCCACGGCCACGTTTGCCCGGGTCGACTATACATACACCATATATGTTAACACAAACAACTCAGATTTCTCAAGTTGCCCCACTAAACCTGAATCTTCTAAGACCATTTTCTCAGTCAAGCAGTCAAGGGTATCTTGAAAACAGTCCAATTAATTACTGATTAAATAAATTAAACCCTAATTAGTTAATTAAATTTAACCCAAATCAAATTATTAAATCAATTAAATAATAAAAAAAAAACGGTGGAGATCGAGGATGTTGTAGACTGTAGTTGCCGTGGGTGTTAAATGCGGTGTACCGCCAGAGATTTGCCTCCTCCCGCCCATTTCACTAGAATTAAATTTAGAACCCAAATAATCACATGCTACCTCTAATTACCATTTTATCCCTCATCCTCCTACCTAATTAATTAATTGCCATTAAACTCACAAACAACTCAATGTTAAACTTTAGTTGGAAGTAAAAGCAAGGTGATACTGACAAATGACAACCCATGATCTTCTGATGATCCTTTTCTTGGCAATCTTGTTCAATGCTTATGAAATTCTCAACTTCCAACTCATTTTATTTAATTAGGTAATCCAGATTTGTAGGGTTCTTACTTCTTATAGGATCCATTCATAAAAGCTTCTTTAAAGGTGCAATGGAATGGAATCTATCTAGGGGGCAAATGAATTATGAATCTCATTTATAGGGATGTATGTTTAGGGTTATATATGTCATTTCCCATCCAAGATCTGTAGTTCCATGTTCAAACTGTAGTATTCTTAACTTGATATGATAACATCATTTATTTTAATTAAGAATCATTTTTAATTTCGAAAAGTTTTGTACCAAATATAGTTGTGCTTTTTATCGTGCAATATATTGATTTTATAAAATAATTCGATTGTTAGGAAGTTGCAATTCATCTTGTCTCTATCTGGATTGAATTGATTTCAGCAACTTTATATCTGGACTGCGCATATGAAATTGAAAAAGTGAATTATAATAAATTTTATCTATAAATTTTAAAAATGATTGTAAGTGTGTTTTTCTTAGAAGTACAAATAAATTAAACAACAATTTGGGGTTTATTGTCCTCGTACGAAACCTTCACTTTTTTAAAATGTTTCAAACTCCGAATCTCTTAACAAGTACTGTATTAGACTACAAAAATTACACCAATTTATGATTTATTATAAAATCTAATTGTTGACTGTTAGACTTGGGTAACATTTGTACCCAAATTAAATATACCAAAGTTTAGAATATTTAATACAATTTTCCTTTTTTTTTGGAAATTAATGATAACCCATCACACAACATATAAACTCAATTATAAAAAAAAACTCAATTAAATTGCAAATATTCATTTATGATTTTTATAATTTTATTAGTCTAAATATAAATACAGTAAAAATTACTCCGTATTGCTAAAAAAATACAGTAAAAATGATTATGTTCGTGTTCCCAAACCATTAAATAAATAATGAAATGTGACAAGGGGGGAAGGCCCAATAAACATGATGATTCAAAGGCACATTGCCACTTTACTGTTCAGCGTCTGATATGCTCACCTTGTCTCTCTCCCCCTCCCTCCCCTCTCTCTTTCCTTCCTGTTTACCATTAATTTTGTATCCTTCTGTAACACTCCAGTGTATCCATCCCAGTAATAATTCAACTATTGCAAGATCTGCTCAGTTGGGTACTTGCCTCTATTCTTGATGTGGACACCACAAATTGGCGCCTTCTGAAGAATTGAACTTCTCCTCTATCAGAGAATGCAATGGCTTGACGCCCAAAAGAGAGTTTGTTCAGAGCAATTGATGCTCTTTGCTTCCTGTTTGCTGGGTATGTCTCTAAATTCACATGAATTGGATCTTGTTTAGAGTGCTTCAACGCCCATGCTTTTCTTTTTTTGAATCTTCTAGTGCTTGCTGAAATTAGGGATTTAAACAGATCATGGCCCACTAATTGGGTATCTAGTATCTACCTCTCTGAGCTCTAGGGATAGTGACATTCATGTGTTTTGCCTAATTTAAAGTGTTTTCTTGGTTTGATTTTGGCTTAAAATTGTTCTTTGCAAATGAGATGTTATATGCTAGTTTGAATCTATTCCAATTCAGAAGCTAATGTGCTGATATATTCTTGTGTTGGGTTGTGATTTCTCTTAGGCATTTCTACAAACAGTTGATTCAGCAAATTGAAATGTTTAATAATCATTGTGATGTGTTCTTCTGTTTCAGTGTGTGAGTGTGTGATGGATATTGGAATGTTAATCCTACCAAGTTGTTTATTTAGTCTATTTCTGTTTTCCAGAATTCTATATGTAAAATTGGGTTTTGACAATGGATCTCGAGTTCGAAAAATACTGCAAAGTGGATCAGAGTCCAAGGACTGTGCTTCCATCTTCTCAGCATCATGCACAGCATGAGAAGAGCAGTAAGAAACCCAAATCCAGTTCAAGAAACATTCACCTGAGCTTGGAGGAAGGGTTTAAGGAGATCAAATTGCGCAACTATCATCGGAGTGCATCGTGTAGGACTCCTGAGAGTAGAAATGCTGACCTTCCAGGAGACAGGGAAGTGCTCAAAAGGGGTTCAGTTTATCAGAGCTCTAGGGAGAGAATATCATTTAAAAGATCTGATAGTGTTAGGGGAAGGAAGAAGATCGAGTTTGCTGTTAGTGGTGATGCTTCTTTCTCTTTCAGTCTTCTTGATTCTATCTGTGGCTCAGATGAGGAGGAAGAAGAAGAGCCTTCTCTAGAGGTTGATGGATCATCGGAGAAGTCCATGGCTGTGAACGCAGCGTGCTTGGTTGAATGTTCTAGAGAACAAACTTCTTCTAGGCGAGCTGAGAGAGATTTCATGGTGAATTATAAGTTCAAATCTCGTGAAGTGGTTGGCCCGTCAAGCAGTGCCAACATGCTCAAGGAGGATGATAATCCGGCCTTTCAAAAGTCCCTATCGGCTAAGCTTGCGTTGCCCCATTCTCCGACACATTCAGATAGTGATGGCTCCAAGGGCAGCCCTATTAGAAAGATGTTTGATCCCCTAACAAACCCAAAGTCTCACCAAAGCCTTGCCAAATTAGATAATGGTGTGTTTAGATCTTTTGGTCCAAGGAAGAAGACTCTTCAAAAGTCATTGTTGCATGATTTCTCTTGTGCTGCGCCACAAATGGAATCTCGTGTGCAGTATGTGAAGAAAGATCAAGAGGATATTGTTCCTCCATGTTCACCGGCTCATTTGCACGGTGATCTCAAGCTGGATCACAAGCATGGAGTGCCCTACTTTGAGCTATCACTGCCACATTCGGACAATGTCTTGGTCGCCAAAACATGGAAAGCAGAAGACGCGCTCAATTGGGTGTATACATTTCATTCCATTCCGGGCAGAAAGAAGAATAGTGTGGGTGGATGGGGAGTTAAGTGTGGCAACAAAGATTCTCCCATGGTCGCCCAGATGCAGGTTTCGTGTCATCTATGTTCGGAACTAAAAGAAGGTGGCACTTTTAGCAACTCAGTAATGACGGAGTTTCTGCTGTATGACATAATGCACGCGAGGAACAGCTTAGCAGATGAAGATTTGGTTTCAGTACCTGATGTTGAGGTCCAGGCATCAAATGAAGGCTTGGCTAGTGGTGGAGCTTCCAGGTCGGATAGCATACTTGATCCCGTTAAGCTAAAAAATCGAGCTGCAAATGCTTTTGAACCAGGCAGCTTGAACTTGTCATACCCTTGGGCAGCAGCAGATCTGCATCCGAGCTATGAGGTTGCTGCTATTGCTGTCCAAGTTCCATTCGAGAAGAGGGAAAGCTTGAAACATAGATCAGGTGATACATTTTCTGGTCGAGTTCATTCAAACCTATTTGATTTATCATTGACCGAACAAACACCAAAGGGTATCACTGATGGAACTAGCACAAGGGTGAATGTGGTGATCCCAATGGGTCACCACAGCTTGCCAACATCCGATAGTAGAGGGCCTCTTCCTTTGCTGGATAGATGGAGGCTAGGTGGAGGTTGCGACTGTGGTGGTTGGGACATGGCCTGTCCTCTAGTCGTTTTCGACAATCTAAGCACCTGCTTCAAAGAAGATTATTCACTTCTGCAGAGCAATCAACCCTTCAACCTTTATCTTAAGGCAAGTTTTTTTCACTTTTATAATATGCTGTCATTTGTTGTAATCTAGGAGTTACACTATTTATCACCCATGATCATACACCACTAACCGATAATTAGCTTGATTGCTTGATCCCCTGAGTCATTCAAAACTCTGCATAATTTGCTTAATGACAGCTCTCATTGTTTTGACAGGGTGCAAAGGAGCAAACTCCTGCATTGACCATGAGATCCACCAGAAAGGGGCGCTACTCGGTTGATTTCCATGCTCAGCTCTCCGCGTTACAAGCATTTTCCATTTGTGTCGCAATCCTGCACGCCTCAGAAGCCACACCCACTGTCAGTCAGGAAAAGCACAAGCAACTCTTGCAATGCAGTTCCACGAAAGCCCTTGTCGAGGATAAAGTAAAAATCTTCATTGAAGCAATCACGGAAGAAGAGGAGGTCAAGGAAAGGGAAAAAGTCATAAAAGCAGCACAAGATCACCCACCTTCCTTCGTGCTCAACCCGCCCTTTTCTCCTATTGCTCGGGTCTAAGGCAAATCATTACTCAACCAATGAACTAGCTATACTATTTAATTGTTCATATAAATCACTTAGTTGGTAGTAATGTATTCCAATTAAGGAAGAAAAAAAGCCTAGATTTTTGTCCCCAACTCTTTTTCATGTTTATAACTTTATACAGGATGGGAGTAGTAGATTATGTAAAATGTAAAAAATGGTCCCTTGAAAAATAACAGTTAAGACTTCCATCTGGTGGATCCAATGAAAGAAGATGACAGCACTTGTAGATCAATCTCTCTCTCCTTCTCTCTTTCTGTGCTTTTGTGATTCTTAGTTATAAAGCAATAAAGATGACTGCAATTGACCAGCTTTTAGACTGATGTGTTTAAATTTGCAGCTTTGACAGCTGATACTGACATCCCCAAAGTTTAAACAGATACTGTACCGTGAAATGAAATGTATGATTGGAGTGTTGAATCACAGGATATGTTATTGCTGAATTGCATCATTCTTGGGTACCAAAATGTATAGTAAGAAAGCAATGTTGATGCTGTTGGTACAAAAATAAAAAACGCCGTTGCCGGGGATCGAACCCGGGTCACCCGCGTGACAGGCGGGAATACTTACCACTATACTACAACGACATTGTTGAAAGGTTTTAGTCCAAAGGTAATTTATTGTGTTTTAAAGTAATCTCATAATCCAACAATTTACTCCGTGCTGAAGACCGAAGAGGATGGAGATTGGGGAAGCAAATGCTTCAGCGGATAATCCATCGTCTTCGATAACGATGACAAGTTCAGAAACCCTAATTTCTCCGTCGGATTATGCGAATTCCGACAAAGGAGCGCAATCGGAAGAATCTCCTGCTGAATCATCACTCAGTCAGACCGATCTCTTAAAAGCTGTAGAGGTAGTGGAGAGGGACTCCTTGGCCATCGCCCAAAGCTTCACCTCTCTCTTTGATTCCCTCCGATTAGCTCTCTCCAAGGTCGATCGTTCTCGCTCCCTTCCATTTCCTATTCATTTTCAACAGCAGTTTCCTGGTTTCAGTTTTGACTTTAGCTATGAAACTTCGATTCTTTCTTTTTTGGGCAGTCTACAAGCTCTACGATCGATCACATGCAATGTTTCAGCGACGCTTCTGGTCGGATTCAAGAATCTTGTAAATCTCTTATTTGTGTGTGAATTTCAAATCAAAGGCATTTTTGTGAATTGCTAGCAATTAGGGATTTTGTTTCTTCTTCTTTGCCTTTTCTGACTGTATGAGCTCACTTGTGCAGTGTCATTTCTCTCTTTACTTTGATTTATTGAAGACTAATGGACTTTTGGATACAATGTTTGTTTCTGCAACGCGCTGTTCATGTTCTTGGAATTGTCTGGTAGATTGGAAGGAAGAATCATTTTGGTTTAAAAGATATGTTCCATTTGAAATTGAGTGATATCAATGTGAATGCCATTAAAGCTTTGCAGCATAGTTTCAGTGAGTCTGTAGCCAGATGGTGGTGTTGTCTTGTGAACCCTTTCATAATTTAGGAGGAGCACTGAATTGCTTTCACAGCATTTAACAATTTCAGTGTGCTATGTTCCCTTTTCTATGAAGTGTCTGCTTCTGTTATTGTGCAAGTTGTTTGCTGTCACACAACACTATGGAGTAATGGAGACGGAGTTGCTCATGAGTTAGCTAGAGTTAAGCCATGGATTGTAGGAGTCTGGGCTTGGGATACTTTTCTCCCTCCCCTTACTTGCATGGTTTGTATGCAGAAAATAGCAGTTTGTAGTGCTTTGGCGCCTTAAAAAACGTATCTGTTCTTTGATACTTTGGTTCATTCATCGATACTTTGTTTTGTTTTATGAATCTTTGAAGAGTGTGAGGTTTGTAAAGCATATGATCACATTTGAATATCATATATTGTCTTGTCATTCATCTACTCTTGCTTGCAGCAATTGAGGCATCGACTAGAGGGAACCGTTTTGTAAATTCTTGCCTCAGGTACAAATTCGTAATTTTCCATTCCTACAATTACACATGGTTTGAATTTCTTTTAGTGAAAGGAAATGTGCAATCTCACCATCTGCATTTTGACCAGATCTTTTTGATGAATCTATGCAAATATAATTGGGTTTTGCATTATGTTTCTCAACAGATTAAATGAAGAAATGAAAGGTGTTGATGCTTTGGCCATGCAGCTGTATCCTTGTTGCTTTTATATTATTCAGGCTCATTTGGAGCAACATTTTTTAAGCCCAAATAAGTGCCAAATTAACCTTAATAAGTACCCTATCAACAATTAACTCATTGTGGACACAAACTCTTCTTATGGTTTCTCATAAGTGCTGATAATTTCTTGTATGAGGAACGAGAATTACTAATACTTGAGAAGAATTATTGATTCAAGACCATTCACTTTGCTTACTTTTTACTTTTTACTTTTAGTTCCTATAAGCTTGGATATGAATAATCAGATTACAAAATCAGCATTTATCCTGCCCTTACCATCCCTGTCTAAACAGTTGAGAGAAATCTATGGTATTGGAATTGGATGTACGAGCCATTTCTCCGTGTTTGAGATCTCTCCTCTGTTTTTACCTTGACAAATCCAAAGAAAGACATTGAGGAGGAATGTAGATGCCTTGGATGGAGCTGTGAACCGTCTTCTTCGAATCAATTGACAAGAGCCCTTCTGACCACTGGAACTCGATGGCCGCCTAGATTTCCAGAGAAAGACATTGATTTGCAGAGGTAATAGCTTTATTTTATCTTGTCTAATACTGCTGCCATTTACAAAGCTGTAACAAGTCTATTTATAAATTATCTACGTGGACAATGATACTGTTGTCTTGCTAGTTTATTGATTACAAGTAATGGTATTGTTTTATGTCATTGTTATTTCTTCATCCTCTTCTTCCTTGTCCTTGTTTGATTATTCTTGTTTTTTGGTTTGTTTTGGGTTTTGCTTTTTGTCGGTTTGTACGACACTGTTGAAACACTTGAAAATACCATATTGGCAAGTTGGGGAAAGGTGCTTGCACATGAATTGTTGTTTTATCGTTTGGTGTTGTTATCCACCGATTTGGTTATTAGAAGATGTTTAGCAGTGCCATTTACACTTACACTACCCTATTTATTTCAATATAATTTTGTGGGGGTTGATAGAGCATCTTCCCCCGTAGGCCATAATGGCTAGGGGAAATAGCCTATCAAAAGAGAATATTCTATGAAATATTCTCTTTTGGCCTATTGTGCAGTTTGGTTGTTCCCACCGTAGACCAATTTTGGTAGGCTAATTTTCTATAAATACTCGTACAAATTAGAACTTTCACATCTCATTTCCGTCACTCGATTCTATCGTTATCATTTCGATTTGAAGAGTGTAATGCGGATCTACCAGAATATTAAATGTGACCATGATTCAATAGTTGGTTGTTGCATTTTATATTTGTTTTTTCTTCTTTAGTACTTTAAGCAACTTAATATTTATTTTTTGTTATAATTTTGATAAATCTATAATAAAAAGATTAATGTTATTTTCTAAAAATATTATTTGTGCAATAATAATTCAAATATGTCAAATATTATAGTAATATCGAAGAACTCTTTAATATCTTAACAATACTACAAATTTTATTTTTAATTGAAAATCATAACTATATAATATATAGATTTATAATTGTATTTTTGTAAATTTAAATAAATATTAAACACTTCAAAATAAATAAATAAATAAATAAATATGCTTTGGCCTTCCAAAAGTGGAAGCCAAATTTGGCCTTTGTTTTGGAATTAGGCCAAATACAAAAAGGGTAAAATGGGTTTTGGCCTAAGGTGGGAGTAAAATTTGACCAAAATCCATTTTTTGGCTTACCATGAGAGATGCTCATAGTAGCGGCAATTTGGGATGCTAGCATAGAGTAGTAGTACTGATATTAGCAGTGATAAAAGGAGAGGCAGGAGAGGTCCTGTTTGGTTGGCATTTTTTTCTGGGAAAAGAAGAAGAGTGGAATGACGACGTTATCGTTTTCTTTGATTCATCACATATTCTTTGTAGTTTCCTTGTGGTAATTTTTGCACTTATAATGAAGAGGTGTGATGAAATCGGGTCTCATTGTCTGAGTTTGCGGCTAGGCCTTAACACCTCTGAAGGCCCATCGTTGACTAAGATGGAGAAGGATCCTGCTTTGACATATTCTTCAATCTATGCAATAAATTGGCTATAAAATCTGAATTTGGTCATCACCCGGAGCGTAAACATATAAACTTCGTCTTGTCAATAGACGAAACTCATTTTGTCGTTAGACTCACCCAATGATATGATCTATGTGTTATCCTAAGACGATAAAAACGACATCTATTAAGAATTATGAGGTTTAGTGATCAGGTTGTATGCACTCATTCAGTGGTGAACCCAGAGAGATTTGGGGTGGCTTTAGCCCTCTGGAATTTGGAGAAAAACAAAATTATATATATTGTGTTTTTGTAATAAATATAACTAGGATGAATAAATATATTAACAAGTCCGCTTAGCTCACTTGGTAACTGGGAAGGTAAGATGAGGAAGGAACGTCTACACACCCGTGTTTGAACTCCATCGATCCCCGTGTTTCTAAATCCATTGAAAAGCTTATTATTTTTTTTACCTTATACTTGGTGGACATGAGAATTGGTTTAGGGATTTGATTTTGGAAACCGAGTTTGTGATTTTGACAATTAATTTTGTGAATTGAATTTAGCATTCATCCCTTGTAGCAATGTAGTTGTAATATACCGAACTGGATTTCGAGATTCATTAGGATATGAGAATTTTTGGCGAAGTGCTGAAAAAGTCCCCGTGTTTCTAAATCCATTGAAAAGCTTAGTATTTTTTTTTACCTTATACTTGGTGGACATGCGAATTGGTTTAGGGATTTGATTTTGGAAACCGAATTAGTGATTTTGACAATTAATTTTGTGAATTGAATTTAGCATTCATCCCTTGCAACAATGTAGTTGTAATATACTGAGCTGGATTTTGAGATTCATTACTCATTAGGATATGAGAATTCTTGGCGAAGTGCTGAAAAATTACGGCCAATCTCACAAGTAATATTGGCTTGGGAATAAGCACTAAGCAAGCATTTCCTTAGGCTGAGAGAAATATCAATGCTTTCATCCAAGTTCTCATAGTTACTTATTCTTAGTCGGTAACTAGTCACCGTTGATACAAAGAAGTTCCTTCTAATTTACACTTGGTTTCATCGTCATACTGTTCCATCGGTCCACTGTTAAGATGAAAGTTGTAGCTTAGGTAAAAGACTTTGTTAAAGGCGACACAACCTATATCTCAATACGCACTAGGAACACATGACTCACCCAAGACTGTCCATAGAAAATCCACTTTTCCGGAGATCATATGGAATAGCTTAGGTAAAGGTTCACATTTAAATCAAGTTTTGAATTTTGATAATGCTTAGAACTTTTACATTGGGAGACAAAAATCCAATATAGTTTCCAGCCCCCACTAGCAAAAATCTTGAGCCCACCACTGCACTTATTTAATATGACCAATCATATTTTTTTAATTTGTAATCTTTTTTTTATTAGGTAATAATTCGATGACCAGACAAGCCTAACTCTTCGAGAGGCCGACAAAGCCGGCAAACGTTGAACCGTCAAACATACAATGTAAAATAAAAGACAGTACAATACAAAAAGCGGTAATCAAACAACCCCAGTCAAACACACGAGCCTAACCCACAACAATTGAGGACAACCTAGATTAAACTCGGAGCCAAGCGCTACCAAGCGTTTTATATGTAACCTATTTACCAACCAATCTATGTATTATCTTAATTCAAAAGCCACCTTAATCTTATACTATTTGTTGTACATTTTTTGCTTTATCAACCCCAACCTTCTTATTTTATATGGAGTATTAACTTTGTTAATATTTTATTTTATTTTATGACAATAATTTGTGATATTTTATTTATAAAAAATGCGACATGGCGTGAAAATTATACTTGTTGTGTTTAAACTTCAAACTTCACGTCACTTAAACTATGTTCACTTAAATAATGTTCATTTTGTGTCACTTAATCATCTCACCTCACCTCATTAATTTTCCACAAATCTGAACACTAGTCTATAAAACATTCAAGTTAGATAAACCGACAAGATAGACTGAATTCATGTCTAGACAATGACCTGCTCTTCTTTTTATCACTATAGATCATGTTTCTTACCTTATCACGAGAGTAATAGATTATCGGGTAGTACCTAAATATTCTCGGTTCGAACCTCGGATGACCGCTCATTATTTATCAAATTCAAGAGTAATAGATTATTTGTAAAATATGAAGATTGTTTAGTGACACAAATGATCAATCTTTTAATTTTTTTTTTATGATCAATCTTTAAAAAATCAATTTGAAAGAAAAATAAATAAAACTTTATTGTAATTTTTTAATGACAATGTAAGATTATGGCCAATTTATGCTTAATCTAAAGTAAAAAGTAAAGATAAACAATATATTATAATCAAATTCTAATTACTGTATTTTTTGGGGTTGATTCATTGGGTTTTGTTCGTGGGATTGGGATTTCTATTTACAAACCCTTGACCTGATTTTACCTCATCTTCTCTCTCAAGTGTAAGCCAGAGACCGAGAGAGACGAAGATCCCTTGACGTTCTCCTGCTCTTCAGTTGGCCTCTGTAAGTCGTTCTTCTAGTCCTCCTTTTACATCTCTTTTCTTCACTTCGTCTCTGTTTTCTTCTCGCCCCGCTGATTGTTTTCCGACCGATTTCGGCTCGATGTTCCCGTTACCGGAAACTGTGCGGCGTACCACGTATTCAACTTCAGTAATCTCATATCGCTTTGCAATTTCAGTGTTTTCCTAAGAAGAGGCTCTGGCACTTGGATACGCAGAAGAGGGACCTTTGAATGGCTACTTCAACTTCTCATTACGTCAAAACTGTATGTTTTCCACTTGCTTCTTCACCTTTTTGTTTCGTTTTTGAACTTGTCAGTGAATATATCTTTTGCTTATATATATAAAAAAAGCATTTACATTTTTGAATTACTGTATGTGAGATTTTGCATTTGGCCCCTCTCTCATTAATTTTGAAACTAGGATGCTACTCTTTGGCAATGAGACATTACTGATTTTGATATAACTTTAATATTGAAATGTCAAGTAGTGAAATCTTACCACTGAGATACAAAGTATTGAACTGTGTGGGAGGTCTAAAAACACAAATTATATTTCATAAGTACCCCGAGTAAGTGTGCAAGTGCGCTCATTTGTTTTGGTTCTTCAATCTTTGAGATAAAAAAAGTGAGATTTTATTCAGTCTCCATCTTCACAGATTCTATTTCTGGATTAAGCTAAAGTTATTTTATTCAATATTTGAACATTGTGTGTTTTTGGAAGAACTATCTCATGTTCTATCAATCAATGAAAGGTGGATTATCTTGAAAATATATCAAATGAGAAATTCTTTTGAAGTGAATTTTCCTTGATGATATTCTCTCTCTGTTTCTCTCATCTAGGTTTGTCTTAAAGATTGGTGGTTGATCAAAGCTGATAATAACTCTCAGCACAATACTCTGGCTGTTGCTGGAATTGAATCCACAGGGTATTGTTCCTTCCTTTTTAGTACATTTCCAGATATACGATTACTGAGAATCGTGCTTATTCTTGCTGCCACTTTATTTCATGTAGTTTCAGGTGCTTCATGTTTGACTTTGAGCTAGCCATGCTCTTTGGAGCTGCATTATGTGTTTGTAAATTTACAGTTAGCACTAACTAATCATTTGAAAGACCTTTTCAATAATTGATACACATGTGCTTTTGCATTTGCATCATCATGATGGGCATTTGTCGACGTGTGTGCTGCAGGCAACCAGCTGCACGGGTGTTTATTTCTGCACCAATTGCGAAGAGACTTTACTTCTGCACTCTCAAGACAGCAGATGGGGTATTTGTAACACTGCAGGGTCCTATAAACAAGGAACGAACTTGTGAGAATGGTTTTTCTGAAGAGGTTTGTTTCATATTCTTAAATTCTCTTCACCCTTGCCACTTATGCACAAGACCCAAGTGGAGTTTTATATGTACCCTTTCATCTTATGTTTCATTCATAATAAATTTTGCTATGTGGCTGGGGATTGACCTAATGCTAGATCCTTCAGCTGTCCTGCAACTTTTCAGTTTTCACCACTTTAATTGGAATTTATGTAGAAAAGGTTATGGTTGTATAATCCTATGGTTCTGCTCGGAAAAGATTAGATTTGCATGAGAGGGACTTGTGTCTTGAACAAATAGATGCATCCCTGACCTGATATAGTGGAAAATTGTTAATTAGTTATTGTCGGAAGCCTTGTTCTATTGAATCATTTCAAATGTTTGGTGCTTAATAATAATATATCTTCTATTTTCCTTCTTTTCTCCATCTCTAAACAGGTTTTCAAATATTTCTTCATTGGCTTTCCTTCCAATTGGGAAAACTGTGCTGAAAAATGTTTCCAATCTTTCCATCAAGGCATTGGTTCCGAAGCTACTGCAGATGCTGACTTAAATTCAGGTTTTTTTTCTTCCAAATTCATTCATTTTGGAGTTAGATTTAATCTAATGGATGGATTGCACAAGTCGTGTTGATTGGTTGGGAATGATTTGCACTCTAATAACACACTTGAGCATTTTACAGATGAAGCACAAGAAGAAATTGCTGACTTGCAGGATGATCAAAACATTGATTCAGTTGAAGAGTGGAGTTTCAGGGATGCTAGATCCAATGCTGAAAACCACGAGAAGGACAGACATGCAACTGTAAGTGTTCATGACAGAGATGCATGTGTGAATGATGATAAACATGATTCAGATGTTGGATTCAGGGAAGAAGTTGTGAGATATTCCTTGAGGAATAGGAAGGTACCTTATTTCGAAGCAAAAAGAGCTTGTAAAGTCAAACATGTAAAGAATCTTGGTAAAATCAAACCCCGTTCAAAGAAAACAACAAGTGATGATACTTCTACTAGACCATTAGTAGCATCTTTGAAGGATTCTCCAACCCCTGGCATGACACCGCTTTGTGATGAAAGTCCCAAAGAGAATGCCAAGCGTCCTGATTTTGCAATAACTGGAGGGGTTAATGATGCCAATCATGCAGAGAACATTGCCGCAAGAAGATCATTATCTGGGGAAGCATTAAGTGTTGGTAATAGCATGCACAGGATAAAGAAACCTCATAAAACTAACTCAAAAGTGGTAAACTCAAAATCTCATGGATCAAAAAAGGAAGGGAAGCAAAGGAGCATTTTGACCTGCCATGTTTCAGCAAGGCCAACTCCTAGGACTTCTGCTTCAAAAGATAAAACTAACTCAAAAGCTTCTGCTTCTGAAATAGAAGGAAAAACAGGGAGCACGCCAAATTTGCAATTGAGAAGAGAGTTGGATTATGCTGAAAAAGTGAGTTTTTATTTATTTTAAATACATTTTCTAATGCTAGTGATGGAAGAACTGGGGAAAATTTTAAAAATTATGTTTGGCATTCATATTTCCATGGTTGTGAATTGTGATATTTATTAGAACTTCTAACTTGTTTGTTGTGATGGTTTAGAAGACTTGTACAGCCAAGGGGGAAAACGAAACCCCTAGTTCTCAAAGATCAGTGATTAAGACATCTAGATCAGGTAGGTCCTTCGTGCTTGAAAGAGCTGTTTCATAATGTTCTTGTATATGAGTTTTGAAGTCGTTAGATGTTCAATTTTATATTTATAATGTTGTTGTAATTTTTTAATATATATGAGTTCAAAAGCTGTCTCGTTTTTGGGCTTCTATGTCATATTATGGGTGAGTTGGCTTGTGAATTCTATGGTTATATCTTCTATTCTGAACATTTTATCTTTTATTTGTCCTAAAACAATTGCAATTGCAGGGAGATTGCTTTTACCTACTCTAGAATTTTGGCGCAACCAATTGCCTATTTATGATGCGGTTTGTGAAATTCATCCTTTTGTTTTATTTTGTTGCATATATGAATATATGATCACCTTTTCCTTTTTGTTTGGATGTTGTGATGTTTATCTTGGCGAAGCACCTTAGGCCCTTCTTGGTCAAATGTTATTTGATATGTATGAAATGAGTAAGTCCGATTGTAGTTGTGCATACATGTGTCTTTATAAATCTAGTTGTTTTCTTTTCCTTTTACCTGCATTTTGTCTTTTGATATGAGAAGCCAACAATTGATGGGATTTCAACTGAAATTTTTATGAATAATTTTTCATCTTTGAAAGCTATACATGAACTATTAACGTGATATGATGCTTTGTAATTGTAGTTTCATGTGTTATTTGTTTTTAAATTCATGGAATTGAGTAATGGTTTTGCTTAAATAGCTAGCTAGTTATTCCTTTATTTTATACATGATTAATATTTAATATTCTGAACCTTACAAGTATGTTTTTGGTCACGACATTTTAGCTTTAGATCACTAATTGGATGCAAGTGGAAGAAAAACACAAGATGAAATATAACTATCAAATCATGGTAAATTATGTGGATAGAAACCCTACTAAAAGGCTCCCATAATGCTTAGCCTGCAGAGAGGTGCTAAGCATTCAAATATTTCCCTAGAATGCTGAGAAAGAAAAATCAACAAATTGAGCATTCAATAGTGCCCATTGGTTACTCTCATTATCAGACCAATGTGTGATTGCCTGATTGGAACTCAGACTTCCACATATCTTGAAATGGACATTGGCTGGACCTGCGCGGAACCAGTTATGCAGTAGATGGAGATATACTGGGTCTCATTTCTTTTTAACCGGAAGGAACTTCCTCTTTACTTAAATTTGCATTATACATTTATACTTTCCTAAATCTAGTTACCCACTGTGTTTGTTTGTGATTGGTTACCCTTCATCAAAAGTATCTGACTTCTTCATGCCATAATGTACATTTTCAGGATCATGGAATATGTGGAATTAAAGAGGGTTCAACTATATTGAAGCTCAAGAAGAGGTTAGAATTAGATTTTATTAGTGATCCAGTTTTATGATATTAAGGTTTTGATATTTGCATTTCCTAGATTTTATTAGTGATCCAGGATCATGGAATATGTGGAATAAAAAGAGGGTTCAACTATATTGCTGCCTTGAAGTTTTCTGCTGCTTTTTATCCCTGGGTTTTTGGCCCATGCTGTCTTATCTTGTGAATACATTCGAATCTTCACTTTTTTCACTAATATGTACTACTGTTGTTATGTATAAGTCTCATGTACTTCCACTGCGTCTAGACTTCAAATTTGGTTTTTGACTCTCAGACACGTTTGCAATGTGGAAAGTGTTAAACTTTTTTTTTCTCTTCAGATTATCTAGATCTCATGAAATCTAAAAATATAAATGATGTTCTTGTTGAGTTCGTTTTTCGCACCTAGCCTAGTAGGCTAGTAGCCTTTGCAGAACGGTTACATCCATCTTCCATGGGCCTTCTTTCTGGTAGAGTTGTTTGACTAAGAAACAAGTCAAATGTTGTGCTGCGTCGACCTCGTTCCATAATTTAGCCTTGATGGACCTTTAATCTGGATGCTTAGTCTCGTCTATCCCTGACAGTTGTATTTTCCAATTTCCGAGTTGGACATTTTTGTAATGTGCACTATATTTATTGACATCAATATATCATTGTATGTTCTTCATTGTTGTCATATGGGCAATCATGCACCAAGAAGAGCTTTTAGGTGGTTGTAGCGAAGTGGGCGCTCCATAGCCTACTTTGACTTGCAATGCAGTACCCTAAAACTAGTGACTACGCTGCTCTACTGATGAAAGAAGCATTTCTTTTTGTAGATGAAGCTTTTTGAGGATCGACGAAGATGGACATTGTACATGTGGACCACTTTTAGGAAGTAGACAGTACGACAGCTAGCTGGAGAGGTGAGAACTTGCATCCGGTGTGCTCATATATGGAGAGAGACGTAGGACTTGGACGCAGCTTTTGTACCTAGATTCCTTTTGTGATGTGTGGTATGTGTATATATTGACTTGAAAGGCTTAGAGCATCCTATACAAAATGTGTGATCTAACCTCAAAGTCTTAGGCTGTTTGATTGGAAAGTTTGTATGCAATTACAATTAGTTTTTGCAGAACGGTTTTGCACATTGCCTGTAGACGAACATGCATCCATTGTGGCGTGCTCGAAGATGTTGGGATGGTGCGCGATGGAAATGGAATGTGCATACTTGCTTGTGATGTGTTATTGTAGAGTATATAAATTCACATTTTGGGCATAAAGATTGAAGAGCTATTGCCAATCCTTAGTCAAAAACTAACCAAGGTACCACATTTTTGTAAACCATACATTTCTACATTCTTGATATAAAGACATTCCCTACATAGTACCTTAAATCGTCTGTAACCTCAAAGACGAGTTAGGCGCAACTCTGTAACCTCTCCCATCAATAACACCACAAGAACATCAACAGATCATATTGTTATTTGATATCATACATTATTACATTTTGAATCAATTCACTGTACATTACTATAAAACCCACTTCATGAATCATTCAACATATAAAATTGAAGCACTCAATTCTCAAACAGCATCATGAAACTGCTGAGATAGTAAGATCACCTAGCATACTGAGATGCTGCCCTAGCTGCCATGCTTCCGACCCGAGCCTGCATCTGAGCCGCTCCAGCCTTTGCAGCGGTCGCCCTGCGAAGGAATTGCTCCCGCGACAACAGCCTCACCTTCTTCAAGTACTGATCGAACGGAATCACCCCTTCTTGAACCGCCTTATCCAGCGCGTCAATCACATCCTCTATGGCCAAATCGGCGTTGGAACACTCCATCACCTGCTTGGACAGCACATCACAGGGTTCAATGACAGCATCAACATCGACAGTCGCCAAGCTCCCCATGTTCTTCTTCCCTCCGTTCTCCCTCAACCATGTTTGCAACACATCGCAATCCATCGAAACCATTTGCAGTTCCTGCTCTAGCCTCTCTATTTCATCCTGCATTTCCTTTAAGCCGAAATCGATCTTCGATTGGCTGAGAATCATCGCTTTTTGCAGTCTAGACTGCGTCTCCATCTGTGTCTCTCTCGCTTTCTTCAATTCCACAATGTCGCCGTGCGCCTTCTCCACCAGCTTCTCCGTCGCGTTCCTCCTGAACACCTCCTTCGGCGGAAAATTAGGGTTAGGGTTCACACTGGGGGATCTCTGGGAGAACAAAGGGGGATCCCGGCTGAAATAGAAGCTGAGATTGCGGGCGAGATCGACCAAATTGGAGCTAGGGTAGATCCAATTCTGCAAATAAGGGATCGATACGAAGCCCGAAGGGTCCACATGGGGGTGGGGGCGCTTGACGAACATGTCGCGCGTGGGATTAACGTACACACACGGCGGAAGGCGGGGGTAGGTTTCGACGAGCCAGACGACGACGGGGATGTTGTAGGTGGCGCCGTGGAAGGAAACGGGGACGGTGCCGTCGGATTGGAGGAGGTTGACGGAGCGGCCGTCGTTGTGGGTGAAAGCGGCGATCTTGGGTTGCAGGGAAGGGAAGGCGTCAGAGAGGGAGACAAGGTGCTGGCGGATCAGCCACTTGACGTCTTCAGGGTACGGGAGGGATGTGGGCCCGCGCTGGGAGAGAGCGATGCTTACGAACTGGAGGATTGTGGGGTTCGATCCTCCACCGGCGTGCGCCGCCGTGGATGCCTCCATTGGAGCGAGTCGTGTGAGAGGGGGAGAAGCTTCGCCTTCGTGGGAAAGGAAAGATTTTAATTTATTCATTTTTAAAGATTTAAACCAATGATTTCTCAACCTCTTAAAGCAATTTTGCACGGCGGAGAAGCAATTTTGCTTTAAGATGTAAAAAAGAATTTTACATCTATCAAATTTCAAGCAAAAAGAATTTTACTTAACAGAAGCAATTTTGCACGTCGTATTTTTAATTTTTTTTTATCATTTTTTCTAATTCGTAATTACCATGATCTTTGCATAGTAAAAGAAGGTATACTGACCATATGAACACCAAAAGACCGTTGATCAAGCAAGATAGGAAGAGAAAATGGATGAAACTGAGTTGGGACTCATAAAGTTCAATTGTGATGTATCTGTTTCTAATGAGAATGATAGCGTTGGGTTTGTATGGCAGAGGTGATGGTGGTGGTTTTCATGTCATGGGGTTAGAACTTAGAAGTGAATCATTCATACCGACAATGTCGAGATTGCCAAGGCTAAGGCCATTTCGATGGACTATCACCTTTGTTATAAAGAGAGGAACAAAGTGCTTTTCAAAACTTATATACCATGCTAAAATTAAAAAATAACTCTTAATAATACCACCAATTATATATATAAAACAAATTGAATAAAATAGCCAAGAGTTTTGGGGTGAATGTAAAATAGTTCACAGTTGAATGTAAAATAGTTCATTTTGTTATCAGAGTAGAAACTTTTGCGTTTAAAAAAAATAAGAAGAAGAGTTCCAAATAATATATATAGCCTAATATTTTTTTTAAAAAAAAAATACTACCTCGGTTAAAAATACAAGTTTTTTTTTTTATACATTTGCACATAAATTAAGAAAATTATAAACTTATTACCTTTATATCACTCATTAATTATCCACAATCCTTATCAATCAATAAAACTTAATAAAAAAAAGTCAAAAAATAACAATTCTTCAAACTCATCACCTAAAAAACTTGAAAGATTTGTATTTTTGAACAAAAATTTAAGATTAAAGTTATCCTTGGTAATGATTCCCAATGTTTAGAAAAATTAATTGTGCAGCCGAATCATTTTTATCAATAAAAAACTTAAAGCAAAGCAATTCATTCCTTGATGTTTTTTTTTAATTTAAAAAGCATTCCGGCGTGATGACGACCTTACAGTCACCGAGAGTCCACCGAAACAAAGACCGGGGTTCCATTCGATTGCCATTCTATTCAACTCACTGCCATACACTGAATCCAATTTTCGCACAGATGGTAAGCATTCCCATTTAGCCATTAAAGCAACAAATTATCTCTTTCCTTTCTTGCAAAATCAACCCATTTCACTTGAATGCATACCCTCATTCATCAATTGGGTTTTCTTTCAGTTTCGTATCAGAGTTTTCTTCCCCTCCCGGCTTCTTTTCTTCCTACTTCTTGATGGTAAGTGACCCTCTTTCCCCTCTCGCCCTAATTATCGGTTTTCATGTTCTTCTTTTGATTTGTTGGGGTTTTATTGTATGAATCTGTTTCCGGTTGATTGGGTATATACACAAACCTCTACATGTTCTTCTTTCTTGGTTTGTGTTTTCTTCCTTTGATTAGTTGAAATTGTCTAATTTTCGTCTGCAATATCCGGTGTAGGCCTCTAGGGTTAGGTTTCTGGAGATTTTAGTGCCGATGATTGCTAATTTGCTATACTTTGGAGGAGATGGCGAATTGTTTTTTTTTTTTCCTTTTCCTTTTATTGTTCTTTAGTTTTGGAATTTAAGTTAGGGTCTGTTTGGTATTGATTCCAAGGTATTAGGTATGGGAATAAGGTTTCCTTTCTTATGGAATTGTCGTGGTATGGGAATCAGTATGATGATACCATGAATGGGAATCAAAATTTTAGCCAAACCCCAAATTGACTCTGTACCCTTACCCAAACTGGCACCGGATACCTTAACATGGATACCAAACGGACCCTTATATGGGTAATGATGTTTTAGCCCTTCCCTATTTCACCAACTGTGCTTAGCTGCTTTGTTATGTTAAATGACCCACTGTTGCAAATTGAAGATGTTTCCCATTTGAAGTTGTGTTGTGATTGCTGGTTGATTGTTTGATGAATGGCTTTAGGTTTCATATGTACTTATATTCAGATTTCCCATTCATGAAAGAGTTGATCTTCTTGTTTGTCACTCATAATCTGCATCAGCAATGTGAAGTTATAGATTACTGATTGTTGAGGAATCATTGTTCTTTCTTTTTTGTGATTGAAGCTGAAGCTGAAGCTGAAGCACGCTAGTAGGTAAATTTGCTCCGTATTCTGCTGGGTTTTAACTGAAAGGAGCTTTCTTCAGATACTTGCTTGGAAGATGAGTCAAGACTGTGTCTTTGATCAAAGGTGGGAGTTTAGGAGGAAAGAGAGTGATTTGGATTCGTCGAGTGAGGATAAAGGGTCCAGTTCAGCCAGGGACCAAAAGCTAGAGAAATGCGATCCACTTCTGAGCTTGGTCCCGGCTGAGGACGAAGAGGAGGAAACCAGTCACAACCATGAACTGGTTCCGCCTGAAGGAGCCGAAAACCGACCCAATCCGATGCAAACTACACAAGACAAAAGAATCAAGAAGAACAACAACCACAGGCGTGGTCCAAGAATAGCTAAAACTAAGAGAGGAAGTAAGAAGATTGAGCACAGGCACAACTTAACTGCTGAATTGCACGGCTTGGAAACGCATGTGAATGTTTTAGTGAAGGAGCTGAACACTTCTAGGGAAGGATTCATGAAATGGATGGCGGATGAGCTGGAGAAGCTGATCCCGGATAGTGCTTCAGCTTCGCCTTCTAAATCTGCTAGGAAGGGGAAGATTCGTCAGGGACAGGAAACCAAGAAGAGAAAGGCCAATAAAAGAGGAGAGCTTAGCAAAAAAAAGCCGAAAGTCAATGGTAGGTCCTCTAAGAAAGTCAATGCTAATGGTTCGAGCAAAGTTGCAGTAGAGCAAAACAAAGCGCAGGTTTGTGTTGAAGAAGCTCAAGAAGCCAAGGAGGCAGAAAATCTCTCTAAAACACCGGCAGTGCTTGCAGTGGCTAACAATGAGAAGGTTAGACAATCAGGAATGCTGCCTGTTGAAAACCCGAACAGGGCTTACATAGCTACCAACTATCTCAATTTGCCGAATTTGACTCCTCGGCCTCTAGCTGAAAACTATCTAGTCAAACCCTCTTCAAGCACAGTTAGAATCCAGTCGATTGTTCTCGACTCACACAGGGATGCATTGAGTGCACAGCAGCAATCTGCCGCGTACTATCAGGGAGTCACACTGCAACCAGAGAGGGAGTTTTCTCGGCCAGATATGTGCAGCACAGCTGGGTTTGACCGAAGCTATAGCGGTCCATTGAATGGCTCCATGGGGAGCCATGGAGGGTTTCCTTCTACTGGCCATCTGGGTCTCAAGGGCGGGTTTAACATTCATAATATGGGTCTAGGCGGATTGGAGGCTTCAGCTCAAGAGAACAACTTCCCCAGCTTGAGAATGATGAGGTTCTTTGGCGGAAACCATGGTGTTCAGGACGATGACATGAACAACAATCATCTGAAGTACTCAAGTTTAAGGGAGAACTGATAAGCCGAAGAAAACACTCACCGGGTAACTCTTTGCCTGTAATGATTTTGTTTACCTACTTGATTCAATGATTTGTTTCAGTCAGAGGTTGATTTTCCTGCTGAAATCCTGCATTTTTTTTCATGGTGCTTCTAGTTAGAGCAATGCCTTTTTCAGAATAGAAATCTACAAGAATCTGTAAGAAACTATTAAAAAAGACTATCCAGAAATGAAAATGACTTGCCCAGAAATGAAAAGGCTATGATCATTTACTGTCAAACTTGAATCATTCCCTTGCATACACGTTTGCCTTTAAGGAAGTAGGATCACTCAGATAACCGGTTCTGGATCAACTATTGACAAGGTTCAATCATTTAAGCACCATGGGTTTGAATCATTGATCAAACCATTGTGAAGTTGGCAACTTCAATCGGGGAGCTAAAAGCACTTGAGATACCTTAATCTCGCAGGTAACAGATTCAAGTGTCTTTCGGATTCCATCACCAAATTGGTAAATTTGCTTACTTTGATATCGTTTTTTTCCCTTCTGTAAACTTAGCCAATCTTTGAACAACCGACGGTGTTATGAGTAGTAGTCTTGATGAGTTGGCTTGCTTGAAACTTGAAGGAAAGTTGCAGATTGGATTTGATGATTTGGATGAAAATGAATTCTGGCAGCTACCTCCGGGTGTAAGTGTGTAACAGAAACCATTTTTTTTTTATTAGGTAAGAATTCGAGATCAGACAAACCTGATTCTCGATAGGCAACCGCCTAAACATATAATAAGAACACAAAACGGCGCAATGAAACAAGCGAGTAACAAAAAAAATTGTGTAATGACAGGGCATTGTTGCATAAATTTAATACAATAGTTAGTAACTTAGTCCAAGCACTTTCAAGTTTTCCAATCTTGCTCGAAGTTGTTTTTTTTTTGTTTTTTTTTTTAATATAAGATAAGAATTTGGGTAGTGTCAAACCCTGCTGACCTATCACCAAATAAGAAACTCCCGATGTGAAGAGAGAGCTCCAAGGTCCACCATATGCCTGACCCTAGCCACCAAGTTCGCAACTAGATTTACTTCACGGAAAACATGCCGCCATGTGGCTTTCTCGAAGCACTGTAGAAGGCGTTGAGTGTCCGAGACGATCATCTCAATCTCCTAAGGGCAGCGCCACACACCAGAGACTGAATTTGATCACCAGGAGAACCTTCAATCTCAATTCGTCGGTAACCCAAATCTCTAGCAATATATATATATATATTTTTTTGATTCGAAGCAATAAGTTGTTTTGATGTCTATGCAAATGCAAGTGTTATAACAACTCTTATTATATACTCCGTATTATTGTTAATGTTTTTGCTAACTCGAGGGCTCGTTTGTTTAGATAACTAGGGAAAGGAAAGGTAAGGTATTAAATTTTATACATAAAATGTATATGATCACCAATTTTTGTGAGCTTGAATGAGAGGATGGGGGAATATTAGCCCATCCTAGATATATTAGTTACCCCTCAAAATTAGGGAATAGAAGGGTAACACATTTGTATGGAAAATGGGAGAATGAGAGGAATGATTAGAATAGTGATCAATGAATCTTAACTTAAATATGAACTATATTCATGAGGGTAATCATTACTTTCCCCTACCAAAAAACAAACGGAGAGTCTTTATCAACTGAGTTAACAAGTGTTGGTTAATCTTCCTTATTTTTTTTTAATACTTATATACCTACATAAGTATTAAAATTTAGAATACATATTTAAGTTAAATATATTGTTAATATTGATTGAAATCTAAAACGTTACACATGGGTTGAATTGTATTAATTGAGATTTTTACAATATTCCAACAATGAGTAATAAAGTTGCAAGCTAAGAGGCATGTGTACATGTATCTTTTTGGCATGGGAAAATTAAGATTTATATTAACATATATATAACCAGAAAGAATAAAAATGTCCAACAGAAATTTAATTTTAAATGCACATCCCTATACATATCACAAGATTTCAAAATCTTTAACTGCTATATATTTCCATTACAAACCCTTATTTTAAAAACATACTTATAATTAACTTATTATTATAAATCACTATTAAATTGCACCAAAAAAACACAGAAAACTGAAGTTGTCAAAAGAAACAACAGTATGCAATATATTCACATACCCCCCACAACAAATTACCCCCATTTGACCTTTTTTTGTTGAACATTTACCTCCTCTTTTTATCTTTTACCATTTTACCCCTGAGTTTTACCCCTGATCCTCTCCACAATGGGCCCCAGGTCCCTCGGCTTAACGTCCATCATCAGCCCATTCTTCATAAACAGCGTCAACGACATCTTCTGCTCCACCCGGTAGCCCGCCGCCACCGTCATCCGGTGGCGAAGCAGCGCTGCCGCCGCTATCGACTTCATCTGTAGGTATGCCAAGTCCTTCCCTAGGCAGATCCTCGGCCCCGCATTGAATGACACAAACTTGTATGAATCCTATTGAACAAGTTTTATAAAAATTTAAGGGTGATTTTGTGAAAATAGCGAAAGTTAAGGGTGGTTCGTGTAATTTAATTAAAATAAGAGGCTAAAAGTGAGAATGAGAATTAAATTCCGTACCAGAAGCTCCATTTTCTTGCCGTCGGACGACAGCCACCTCTCCGGGCGGAATTCGGTGCAGTCCTCTCCCCACACGAACTTCATCCTCCCGACGGAGTAGATCGAGTAGGTGATCGCCGATCCGGCGGGGACGAAAGTCCCGTCCGGCAGCACGTCGTCAGCCACGACGTGCTTGGAGTCCTCCGGCACCGACGGGTAAAGCCGGAGGGTCTCGGTCAACGCGGCTTTAAGATACAACAGCCGGTCAACCTCCTCAAAACATAGCGGCTCGTCCAGCCACTTATCGGTGTCGTCGCCACGTGTCTCCATCAGGACCGTACAAATCTCCTCCAAGATCTTCTCCTCGACGCGCGTGTAGCGGCTCACGAGCCAGAAGAACCAGCTCAGCGCGACTGATGACGTGTCGCGTCCAGCAAGGATGAAGTTCAAGACCACCTCCTGAAGGAAGTTGTCCGAGTATGACGAGTCCTTCTTCTTCATGAATCTGGACAGGAGGTCATCGTGGATGTGGGCCCCACTTGAATTATTATTATTATCACCGGTTTTGTTGTCCTTCTCGGCTAGCTCCAACTTGCGCGTGTTGATCACGTCGGTCATGTACTTGTCGACGTGGTCTAGGCTCTGGCTCAGGCTGGCCTCCATCCCGAACCGGAGCCACTTCCTGAGCCGCCAGATGAACTCCGGCATGATGAACCTCTGGAGTGTGGCCTCGGTGGCTCGGTCGAACGACGTCGCAAACCGATTCTCCGGCAGCCCCGGGGACAGCGTCTCCGGGTCCTTGCCGAACGCCAAGCCGCAGATATTATCGAACGTCAGCCGAAGGAGGAGGTCTTGCAAGTCTACCACTCTCCCCTCCAGCTGAGCCGTTTTCAGGATCGGGCAGAACCGGGTTTTTATCGCCCGGTTCACCCACCGGCCCATCGCTTGCCTCAGGGTCCTGTCAAACCAATAAATATTATTAATTATTAATTAATTATATTTCTTTTAATGTCTGATTTGATGATGTATTGAAAATTTGAAAGTGACAATTGTATAACTAAATATGGTTTATAGAATTGGCTTTAGAATTTGTTATGTTACATATTTAGTTAATTTAGGATTTATTAAATTTGATGTGAAGTGGGACACGAAATTGCATTTAAAGCAAAAATAATTTTGAGGCTGATAAGAGTAGGTGAGGAATTAAGATGGAACAAACCCCTCATTGTTTTCTTGTCGGATCTCTATTAAAATTCACTCCTCCATCTACAATTTTTGGCCATTAATTGCCTTTCCAACCGTTTTTCTACTTCGCTTTTATTGTTTTCAAAATTCAATTTTTTAATAAAAAATAAAAGTTTTCCCCCCTTTATGAGACGAGATTTTATTTGGTCCCATAATAAGGATTTAGATCCGACCCTCGTTGAAAACGAAGTCAATTAGCCAAAATAAAATTGACTAATTATTATAATAGTCATTAAAAATATATATTGATTTTGAAAAAGGTCAAAACTAACATAGCGATTAGATGACCAAATTAATCTTAGGCGAGACCAAATCATCTACCATAAAATTGAAAAGATGATTCTTTAACAGTAATAATTTTAATATTTTTTTAATAAATATTTAACATAATTAATTTTGTGTCAAAGACTGATTTTTCACTCAGGTTAGGGGAGACTGCATACCGGGTGGTGAATTCCAGTGCGGCGGTCTTACGCTGGAAGAGCCACGTGTCACCATCGGAGTTGAAGATGCCTTGGCCGAGGAGATCATGGAAGACGGCCTGCCAGGTGGGGCCCTTGGGGTAGTTGTCGAAGCGGGCCTTCAAGATGTGCTCGAGGTTGCGGGGGTCGCACGTGACAGTCACGAGGCACTGCTTCCTTGCGAGGAAAGGCACCGCGCAGAGGCACGTCTGGTAAGTCCCGCCCCCCGCCCTGAGGTTCTCCGCGATGAACTCGTGCAGCCGGTGCGCGTTCTCGATCAGCCCCGGCAGCGACCCCACCAGCGGCCACACCCGCGGCCCGCTCATCGTCCTAGACACCGTCTTGAACCACACCATGTACGCTGCCACCGCGGCGCACAGGATCAGCAGCGTCAGCGACTCCATCGATCACGCTCCCCCTCCCCTTCCCGCCCCCTCAATAGCTAACTAGCCGTTGTCGGATTTGAAATTTTGAAACACGAAAACTAGCCGTTAGGGAGGATTTAGATAGCAATGTAGGTGGAGGTGTGGTTGTAAGAGGAAATGGTGAGGAAGAAGAGAGGAGGGGAAGGGATTTATAGAGAGGAAATGGTGGCAGATGAAGGACTCATAAATAGGGCAGGGGTGTTTATTTTTTATTTTTATTTTATTTTACTCTAAATGGGAATAAAAAAAGGCCTAGAAAATATATTTATCTTGTAAAATTCATGGAGGTTTCCAGCAAAGTTTTTGTTCTATGTAATCTCCTTCATCTTTTATGGCAAACAGGTCGGACAGCAAAGATCATAAATGCCATCAGAGGTCGTTGGGAGAATTAGGGTTTGTATAGTTTATACTTTATATGCAAGTACAGATGAGATTCATGAGGCCCAGCTGTAGTTTCACTTTTATAAGTTCACTCGGCATATATATCTATCCGATGATGTTTTATCTCAAAATCAACCGATGATAAAAAAAAGGAATATTTATCAACCTTAATTATTACATGTACATTATATTCGTTTTTCCCAACTCTCGTATCTTAGCTCTATGAATAATGTCAATCAGCTAGCAGTAAAATGTTACGAGATTCGATCGGATAATCCCAACAAAAACCTAACTTTTAAGTGTATTGTTTATACTAATTGGCAATTGCATTGAGATTTATGTAATTAAAAAAAGGAAATTAAAGAAAAATGGAGTAAGTAGGAAGCACATAGGATAATAGTGTACAATGTGCAGACTCAAATCCATCTTCATGAAAAGAGCTCACCTAATTTTGCAGGAAATGAGCACCCTCCTTAAATTTATGCATTTAATGAGTGGAGGGAGTAAATGAGATTGGTTGAGAAAAAAAAAAAGAGGTTTCCCCAATTCATAAGTTTATTTACTTCTTACAAGAAATATATATATATATATGTCAAAAAGTAAACAATATTGGACATATACACAATTAAATGCAATGCTATTATATACATATATATTTCATTTCATGTGCATGTTATCCATCTCCATCACTTCACTTGATCGATGGGTGAAAGTCATAACAAACTTGACTTCATCCGATCCCCAGCGATATACTCCCTCCGTTCCATAATACATGTCCTTTTGCTTTTAGACACGCTTTTTAATGAGCGAAAAACTCTATAAAATATTATTTTTTTAATTAATTTTTTTATATAATATGATACTTATTAGTAATAACTATCATATTATATAAAAAATCTAATTAAAAAAATAATATTTTATGAAGTTTTTCGCTCATTAAAAAACGTGCCTAAAAACAAAGGGACATGTATTATGGAACGGAGGGAGTATATATTTACACGTTATCCATTTGAGTTAATTTTATAGATGTGTACGTACGCATTAATTTTAATTTGAAATTAATTGTGTGCAATTTATTTTAATTTCACTAAATATAAAAATTATAAGTGCATAGTGGGATGTTGCTCTTTATCGATCTGAGCATGTAAAGCATGTGACTGGGTTGAAGGGCTGGGTTGGGTTGGGTGGCCGACCCTAACCGATTTTGGTGGCATGTTTGCATTAACCATCATACGCCGTCGTTTAGCTAGCTAGCTTTCCCTCTTTCGCCATTCAACCTACAAATGCTAGGGATATTGGGACTTGGGAGTATGTATGTTTTTAAGCATATATATATATATAGTTTCGGTCATAAAAATATCATAATTAATATTTGTGATTGTGTACGCTTTATATTAATTTGGCACACTTTAAGTTGTTATGATTTGGTTCGAATCGATCGAAATACAAAGGTGGATTCATTTACGATTTGCGCGCCCTTGAATAGTCCTGAATAGTTTCGTCTGATAAACAGAAGCAGATCTCTTTTCAAGTCAAATACCGCTAAAATTAAAATTCAGTATATATGTTAATCTCATCGATATAATCTTGATTTTGAGATATTATAAGCTTTAATCCGATAAATCCAAACATATTTTGAAGATTAAACTAACACAAATCATTTCAAATTTAATTTGTCAAATCAGGATGCGCGCTTATATCTTTTGCTAAACTTTATACTACTCTTATATATAATAAAATCGAAATTTTTGAATGAGTAGGTTAAATTGAATATATAACCATGCAATAAGCTATATAGATCATTTATGTACGTTTTTCTTCTAGCTAATAGCACATTTATAATATTGAAAAAATTTATTCATGATAATTTTTCGTCCCTTTAAAGAGAAATTTCAAGATCTACCACTGTCAATAGACATAAGTCTTTAGTTTAATTTCTGCCTCTCAAAATATAGAAAACTGAAATCACGTCTCAATCTATGGATAGATTCTGAGATCAACTACGAAGATTTAGGGTGTTGCGCTAACTTTAGAAGAGAAACACTTTTCCACATCTAAAAATACTTTTGGCATACGTTTCGCTCTTCGTCCATTGTAGGCACTTTTCCTAACACTATAATCGTGTTTGAAGACGGTGGTGACATGATGAAAATCGTTGGCTTCCTATATCAAAGAAGTCCCAAACTCACTAGCTAGTATAATTAGTAACCGATGTCGAATCCACGGGGAAATTTACCTTTCCTCTGTGTGTTTTCATGCTAACAAGAAGTAAGGAAAGGATTTTTTTAATGCAATAAGTAAACTAAGTAAGAAAGGAAGCGGATTTGGTTGTGCGTAAACAATAGAGAGAAATGTGGCCTCACATACGACTTCACAACATTGGTTGGTTTACTCGATCATTGAATCTCCTTCTTGCTACTTGTTTGCTAGTGTTTGCTCTTGATATTAGTTTGAATAGATTATTAATCTTAATGACTCCTAATAACTCCTTACACTCCTAAGCAATCTAAACGAAATGAAAAGATTTAGCAGAGGAATAACATAAAGTCTCAATATCCCTAGCATATAGGCAACACCAATTCTCTAAAGAATTAATTACAGTTAAGATTTGTAAAGATGAACTCTGCAAGAACATGGTTGCTATGAAAGAGTAGCTAGGCTTCACGGAATGCATAAATCAAAACCCTAGTGTGATGCGATTCTATCAAGGTGCGTATAGTCAAAATAAAATGAAGAACATAAGCAATTCATCATAAAAAGATGTTCGACATAAACAATAGAAGTAACTAGAAATCAAAACCCACGATTTAACCAACCAAATCTTGAACCTCACACAAAACCAAAAGAGTTTAATTAGTTGCTTGTGGCTTACCGAAACTCAGTTCTTCAATCTCCAATGTCTAATCTATAAAATAGCTAGATTAGATAGAATTTTATCGGATTAATTCCACTCAGATTACGTCAACCCAGTACCACAACAGGCACAACCAGCAGGTCCATCGGGACCGCGACTTTTCTAGTGCACAACATTCCTGTTTTGAATTTGGTCTCGACATAATTAATTAATACAAAAATTATAGCTCTCGAAAAGAGCTTTCTAATGCACACTTATAATAGTCAATCAGACAATCGAGACCTCCAGAAAGTGTGTCACAAGTTCAGCTTGTCGGGTGATGAATTATTCTTCACTTTTTTTTTGGGTGAAAATTGACTTATTCTTCACTTAGACTCTCAAACTTCAATTCCCCTAACACTCTTCACTTGTTTTCCTCTTCTTGACTCTTCCTTCATTCATGAGTCTCCTCGTTCCTCGTCGGATCCGCATTTACCTGAAATTATGAATAAAAATGTGTAGATTTTGACTTCACCACTAAAGAGACTATAAATACAAATATGTATAAAAAAATGCAATATGAATATCTAAATTATCCTAAATATATCCTAATATTCCTACCTAATTAATAGGCTATATCACCGGGCCACAATTGTGAGTCCAAAATGTTTGGTATTGTTAATTATGTATTTATATTTTCGATTTTAGTAAATAGAGATTGATCATCAGGGGTTCGAGTCAGAGACCTTTGGATACATAGTATTAATTTGTAAATCCTTTCCGACTGAAGTATTTCGGAATTCAAATACTCCCTCCGTTCAACAAAACTTGTCGTTTACTATTCATGCACGCTTTTTTAGAATGATAAAAACTATATAAAATATTTATTTTTAAATTTTTTTTTTAAACAAGTTTGTACTTATTAATAATAACTACGAAATTGTTAAAAAAAATTATTTAAAAAGTCGATATTTTATATAGTTTTTAGCTCCTAAAAAAGCGTGCATAAATAGTAAAACGTCAAGTTTTGTTGAACGGAGGGAGTATTGTTTTTGAGAAATGTACTCTTAACAAATTTTTTTAATATAAAAGTATTAATTTCCCACCGTACTTAATTGTGGTCTTCGATCATAATTCATAAATAATTAATATCTATTTTTTATTTCTTGTATCTAATATAAAAAAATGTATATATTCTTAACTAACTAGCTACTTCAATTTTTCAGACAACGTGAAATATTAGAAAAACCGATATTTTTCTTTTGGGGGAGTGTTTGTGTATTGGTGAGGGAGTCTAAGTAGGTTTGACTTGAGAAGTTTAGGGAGATGTATGAATTGAATATGATCACTAATCAGTGGCTGGAAATTCTCCATTAATATGTGTGTTTTGATTCTATATTAGTTTTTTAATGCAAATATATACATAGGGGGTGTTTAGATTCTCAATGCATTATACTTATCAGAATAATTTTTTCGGTTAAAAAAATTATAAGGTATTTAAAATAACATAATTTAAAAATAAAATACCTTATAAATTGTGTAAATTAATTATATTAAGTTTATAAGGTAATTACAAACTTAACACAATATTGAGTATTTCATTTATACAATTTATGCAATACTTTATTTTAAATTCATATTATTGAAATAGCATAAAATGCACTGAGAATCCAAACACACCACCGTTTTTAAGCTGTTTAATTGTTCCTCAGTGTAAGTTGTTTAATTAAATTAGAAGTGTGGTTGGATTACGATGTATTAATTCTAATACAATTATTTTATACTGATTTATGTGATAATTTGATTAAAAAACTATTTTACGTACAACTAAACATTCATATAAATCGAGATAAAATAATTATAGAGTACATACTACATTATGTTATGTCCTTAGTAGACGGGGATTAAGAGTATAAATATCATATGGATTGTACTTGTGGGACATCCAAGTGTAATAATCAAACATTACCTTACTCGATCTCTCCCCTAATCTCCATACTCTCTCTATAATCCTCATCCCCTTTCTTTGTGTCTACTCCTCATCTCTTTCCTCTGCCTTCTCAACTCCTTCAACTTATCTCTCAATCCCAATTATCACTGAATGATGGCCTCTTCCGAGTCGGGACATAACAATGGTATCAGAGCCTTCGTTTCCTCCGACCAAATTCGCGATTTTTTCTTGAAAGTTTTGATCGACCATGGTAGATGGTGACTGGCGGAATCGCTCGGCGATGGCGAAGTCAATCGACAGTGGCGGGGCTTTCATCTTTGGATTCATGGCAGATTCAATGGCAAGAAACGAATCAAAACTTCTACCAAGCGCTCAATAAAGTCAGGATTCAACAAGGTGTGCCACCGGTGAATCATTATTCGGATCCGATCGAGAATTTGCTTAATGATCGAACAATATTTGTGAAGATTTGGAACGAAAGCTATCAAATTTCTTGTGAAATTTTGGATTCAATATTATTTGGATTTGGGATTCTTATTGGAATCGAAAGATTAAGCAGTCGATTCCATTCAACAATTCATTTTTCCGAGAAAGCATCGACCATCAGGGCTTTTGAGTCTCTCAATGGACGGAACATCTACAACGATTTTTGCAAATTGGAGGTGTTCTTGGCGACTTCAATGGAATCATCATCCTTGAATCAAGAAAGCGCAACTCTTGAATAAATTGAAGTGGTTTCTACAGTTGTCGAGAACTATAGTGAATTGGAGGATGATCCGAACAAACTTCTGCGAGTTGACTTAATCGCCAATCCGATCGAAAAGATGAACCAGGAAAATCTTCATATCCAACCTAAGTCGTTGGTGGCGGATGAGTTGAAGAAAAATCCAGACCCGGAGAACGGTGGTGACATTGAAGAATTTCATACCCAACATAATTGTTCCCAGGGAACGCAGACGCTAGATGAAGCCCCATTTACAAACGGGATTCAAAGTGAAGCCTTGGTTGTTGAAAAGAATCGAATGGAAGTCCCGGTTGCAAATCAAAAGCAAGAAATCACATAATCGACTCCAAGCCCTCTGAACTCATCATCTATGACAGTGCAATCAAGAAGTTGTCGAGTTGGTTAATTTGTTGATTGAACTGATGAAAATTAGAATGGATAATTCCAAAGAGGTTAGATGGACTGATGTTAGATTGAAATCAATTTCTCCTTTTATATACACAAATCTATTAATATTCTCTCGACCCTCTTTATCACCTAGTTTTATCATCTACCCATTCATCTAAGGTTACCAAACACATTACTAATTTATTGACATTTTAATTTAACATAAAAAAAAAATGTTCAGCTTCAACTTCTTATTCAGCTTCAGCTACCCATTCAACTACCGCCGTCAAACAAACCCTTCATCTTTTCAAGCATGGAGATTTGGAGGGTAATTTAGTCAAAAAATATTGATATTTAAATATTTGCACTATAACATTCGAGTAATTATAGATTCGACTAGAGACATAGATTGTCAACGGTTATTTATACGTGTACAGAGTATTAAAGTAGATAGAGTTGATGGGGGTTGACTTTGGAGATGCAGCAACAGGAGATGCTTTAATTTAGAAGAAGCAGTGCGTATGTATTAAGTGTTGAAGGTGCAGTCAACGGGTGATGGTTGGGCCAACAAGCCAAAGTTATGAAGATCATGCAGTGTTACAGAGTCATCATACATATATACATATATGAATTGAATATGATCAGAGATCGATCAGTCTTGATATATATATATAGCCTTGAATTTTACAACGCTTATGACAAATTAAAACTACGTACTCCCATCTTCTCATTTTTAGTGCAAATTATGAGACCATCAAACTCAACCCTTTCCAATGTTTGATTCTTATTTCACATTTTCGGTGCAACTTTTGGTATTTTTTTTTCGCAATATATTACTGTATAATATGTAGGGTTGGATCTCGACTGAGGTACAAATAAGTAGTGTGATAGGATTAGGTTCAATGGCGGAGCCAGGGGTGCTTGGGAGTGCACCCCCAGCTCGGAAAAAAATACAAAAAAATAATATATATATTTTTATATATATTTAGTATTTTTAAGGTAATATAATATCTTTAAATGATATTTGGAACAAAATTGCTATCTAGCTCAAGTGGTAAAAGAATGAAGGAAGAAAGCAAAAGGTTTTTGGTTCAAATCTCAACTCTTTCACTTTTTTATTTGTTTTAGTATACTCCGTATCATTTATTCTTCTTGATTTCTCTCTATATTTTTGTTCTATCAACTATTTCATTAAAACAATGTCATTTATATTTGAAATTAAATGTTTAAATTAAAAAAGTCAAAATCTTAGTGTTTTTTCAATTTTTTTTTTTTAAAAAATCTTCTTAATAAATATACACCAAAAAACAATATTTCACAAAAAAACAATTAGTACCCCCTAGCCAAATTCCTGGCTCCGCCACTGATTAGGTTCAATATCTGTATTGCATCGTTAATCTGACTATCGACTCTGCAAGTTTGTCTGGCCAAAATATGTTTTTCCTTAAAAAAAAAGCACAAATAAGTAGTGCGAAATTCTTAAATTACAAATATGTAATGTGGGATGAAATTGAATTGACTACTTTATTTTGTCTTTGGGATAATTTTTTACTCCCTCCGTCCAAAAATACATGGACTTTTACTATTCAGGCACGCTTTTTTAGGAGCTAAAAACTATATAAAATATTAACTTTTTTATTAAATTTTTTTAATAATTACAAACTTATTATCAATGAGTTTGTAATTATTAAAAAAAATTAATAAAAAAGTTAATATTTTATATAGTTTTTACCTTTTTAAAAAAGCGTGCGTGAATAGTAAAGACAATGTATTTTTGGACGGAGCTAGTAATAAGTTTATTTAATTATCTTACTACAAAGATATCTAGAACTTCACTAGTATAAGTAGTATGGATTTGGAGATGGAAGAATGATTGGGTCTTCAACAACAACAATGTTCAGGCTAGAGACTATGTTAGGTTCGTCTCGAGGTGCACCAAATGTTGGGCACGGAAGCGCGTCCAGAGTAATCCAGGAGTCTAATGAAAATCGGACAGCAATCTGACTACACTAGAAAAATAGCACCAACAACTGCACAAATCTATAACCAAAACCAGAACACATCCAAGCAACACAAACAACAAAACAAGCACAGATAATCAACATAAAATTTACGTGGGAAAAAACCTCTCTAACCAGAGGATAAAAAAACCCACCTTCCGCCCACCAGAGCAACCAATCCACTAATCAATAAGTCAATACAAGTGTTTAACAATCCAGTCTCAACCCAAGACAAATAAACATGGAGATCTCAAACACCAATCTAAATACAACCCGATCTAGAATGAATTCCTCTCCAAAAACCTAGATAAACACTTGTAATCAGATTAGATTTCCAGGAGGAGAAAATACATATCAGCAGACACCCGTTGTTGACTTGCCGGAGGAAGAAGACGGATCACCAGATCAAGAGACGAAACACCCGCTCAAATCTACTATCTTTACTCTCCAATCTCCCTCCTCTCTCTTTTCTTTCTCTCTCCTATTTCCTTTTGTTGCTGGTGGCACCAAGGAGCACAAATCTCCTAATTTTCCATCCTTATATTACTGATTTAACCTAGCAATATAATACCATGCTCTTGGGCTGGCCTAGAGCTGGCAATTCGGGTCATCCGGGCGGGTTCGGGTCGATCGCATTCGGGTCGGGTCATTGACGAGTCGGGTCAACTCGGTCAAAATTTCTGTGTCGGGATTGGTCGGGTCGGGTCGGGTCGGATTCGGTCAAAATGAAATTCAGATTGGTCGGGTTTCGGTCAGAATCGGGTCGGACCCATTCGGGTTTTCGGTCAGAATCGGGTCGGTCTCGTTCGGGTTTCGGGTCGGTCCCCGATATATCGGCCGATATGTCGGAGATATTTAGAATCCGTTACCAATTTACCATATAGCCATATATCATATAGGTATATCGGATCAAAATTTAAACGTATATCAATTTGAATGTAAACTTTTTATTTTATCAAGTTTATGGGTAATTTTACAATTTAAATATTAATTTTTCATGTTTATTTTTAAAATATGAAGTATAAATATAATACAACCCCGGTCCCCGATAAGTGATATTTAGAAATTAGAACCTTGCTTTTTGGTAATCAATTTTATTAATTTGAATATGTAATTCATGTTATTTATGGATTTCAAAAAGCATTTTAGTAAAATTAAATATGATTCAATAAATAATCTAGTCATTGGCTCGTAAACTCAATGTTGTTAAACTCTCGATTCGATCCTACGATCTAAAAATGGAAAAAATGATCCCGGTCCTTTATTGCGATTATAACGATCCTGTAAAATGTCTATTATAAGAAATTTCTAATATTTACCCTTTATATTTAAGAAATTTATAATATATTTAGTTAATCTATATTATATTTAGTTTGTTTTTAAAATTTTACATCTTTATGGGAGTCGGGTCGGGTTGGGCGTCGGGTCGGGTTGGAATTCGGGTCGGGTCTTATTTGAGTCGGATCCGGGTTGAGTCGGGTTTGTCTGTATTCGGGTCACTTTAGGTTTTGGGTCAAAGTCGGTCGGGCTCGGTTTCGGGTTTGGGTTATGCATAACGCTAAATTTTCGGGTTCGGTCGGGTTTCGGGTCGGGTCGGTCGGTCGGGTTTCTCGAGTCGGGTCAGATTTTGCCAGCTCTAGGCTGGCCCTTCATGGGCTACTAGGCCCAACACCAAAGAGTACATTGAAGCTTGGAAAGATGGGGACGGTCGCCCTGGCAACAAGGAGAGACGGGCTGCGCTTGTGAAGTGGGAGAAGCCCGATGAAGGATGGATCAAGGTGAATTTAGACGGCTTTTTGGATAATGAAGGTCAATTGCCTCGGTTAGTGGTTGCCTTTGTTATCACGAAGGATTGAAGGATTCATGCACAACTTGGGCTTATGTACAACCCTGAAGGTGGAGTTGTGGGGCATCAATTAGATGGGTTGCGACGTGCTTGGGAGAAGGCTATTGGAAGGTGGTGGTTGATACGGATTTTCTGCTTGTCGTAACCCTAAATAATGGGAGGATTGATTGTTGTCACCCTTTGTTCAGTCTAGCGAGTTAGCGTCAAGGCTTACTCTTCAGAAGTTGAGAGGTTCACCTTTGACATGTCGATCTTTAGAAGTTAACTTTGTCGCAAACTCACTCACCTCACGTGCCCTTTCATTTTCAGTTGGTTTCCATGTATTTGTTGACCCATCTTAGAACATTTTATTGCTTCTTGAGAATGACGATGACGTGCCTTTTCATTTTCAGTTGGTTTCATTGCACTTAATATACTCGTCCGAGGACGCTTTATTGCTTCTTGAGAATTACTAGCTTTAGAAGAAGGGATACTCCCCGTTTGATTCCTAGCCTGTGTAGCCCGTTTGACTGTCTTCCCGCGAGTATTTTTTTCTCACCTTTTCCCTACCAATCCGAATAACAAAAAAATGCGCCCTTTGCAAATCTACTCCCCATCTTTTTTGGTACATTTATGCAAATTAGCCTTTGTTATATCATTAATATTTATCACAATAATTTCAATTGAAAATATTATGTTTAAATTATTTATTTATTTATTTTATTATATAAATATTCCTTATAATTATTTTAATTACAAATGTTATATTTAAATTATATATTTAACTTTTTCTTTCAAAATTATTTTAAAAGTAATTCTTCTTGATTTTTTATATATTTTTGGTTTCTCTCAACTATTTAAATAAAAAATATCATAAATAAATAACAATTTTAGTGTTTTTTCAATACTTTATAAATCTTCTTAACAGGTATACACCAAAAAAAAAAGTTTCACGATTTTTTTTAGCACCCTCTGGCTGAAATCCTGGCTCCACCATTTTTTTTATTAGGAAATAATTCGAGGGCCGGACAGACTCGACACATCGGCAAACGGTGAGCCGTAGGTCTAAACATACAACACATGAAACATAAAAAGGTGCAGTACAAGCAGTGAAACGCACACAAATGCATGGACTCGCGAACCTAACCCAAATAAGTTGAGGACAACATAGACTAAGAGTCGACGTCAAGCACCACCAAGCAGTGACACCGCTGGTCAGCGGTACCTCATGAGTTCCTCTAGGCAGTGTAGACGATCTTCCAAAGGAAATATCCGTATCGAGGAGTCGCCTCGATACACACCTCCTCGACCCTAGCCAGACCCGATACCGGACGCTAGAGCCCCATCACAGATAGGACAACCAAGAACAACTAGACTCGCAGCCAAGAGAAGCACCAAGAAACCCTTTTTAGGATTTTATTGAAGCCCATTCATCATTTAGACAAACCCTTTCGGGATTTAATCAAACAGTTGTATTTACATAAATAAAAAATATTTATGTTAATAAGAAAGTATATATTAATTTTTATTTTATTTATTTATTTTTCGGGCTCCTTTGGTCCCAATGCAAATCCTTGGGCCTAAAAACTATCCAATAAGATAAAATAAATTATATATATATATTTATTTATTTATTTCGATTTTTCTATCCTATGTGCTTAGGATATAAGATAAGAAATCCAATTGGAATATTTTTTCCCTAGATAAATCTTGTTTAGCCATATTTAAATTAGATTATAGGTTCGCCTATTTTCTTTTAGGTTTTCTTTTCCAATAAAGTATTCCTATTCTATATCCTCACTCCACCAATAGACAAACCGTTTTTTTTTACGAATAGAGATTAGAGAAGGGACTAGCGCATGTGCGCTCGTGTACACGACTCCAGTCATCGGTTCGAGTCGGACTTTGATACCTACTATTGGGTCAAGTCGGTCGACCGTTGACGCAAACCGATTTACATGGTTTTAGCTCCTGTCAGCTGGATCACGTGCTATGAGTTAACCATCGAATGTGGGTCCACGTCATTAAAAAAAATGCGATTGTTTTAACTCGTTGGTGGCGGTGGAGCAAATAGCAACCAATAACAACGACTAATAACAAACTTCCAGTATTGATTAGCAGTATTAAACCGCTAATTTCTATTTGTCTTAATGTCGTAAAAGGACAGATAAAAGGTCTCATATTAAATCATACGTACGGACTACTAATTTGGTCCTATTGGAAACATATTGAGTTGTCACAAACATTGTAATTAACACCGATTTTATAGACCCTTTTAATAGTATTACGTCTTCATCATCTAATACTTATACTATCCCCGTCTCACAAAACTTGTTATTTTGCTTTTGACACGTCTTTTAAAAACGGTAAAAATTATATAAAATATTAATGATTTTATTAATTTTAAAAAATAATTTCATACTTAATACAATTATCTATGAATTTTTTTTAAAAAATTATTAAAAAAATTAATATTTTATAGAGTTTTTCGCTTCTTAAAAAGAATGCCAAAAAGTAAAACTATAAGTTTTGTGATACGGAGGGAGTATATTTTTAGTTGTCTTTCTACCAAAAACAAAATAATCTCTCCATTCATTTTTAATTGTCATTTACAATTTATATACATTTTTCAAGAGACTAAAAATTATAGAAAATATTATTTTTATTATAATTTAAGTATTGTATTATTTAACAACATTTTATATCATCCACCCCTTATACTTATTATTTTAGAAGCAATGTCTTCACAAAATATTGTGCCACGTGTCCTTCTATGAAGCCAAATTTTCAGTCTTTTACCCTACACAAAAAATTAGGAAGTAATGGGATTCGAACCCACCACTCCAAGTCTCTTTTGAAACTCTCCCCACACGGCCAACCAATTGAGCTATCATGACTTAGTGATCCTAATTAACTACATCTAATATATATATAAATACACAACTCGCTATATTTTTTTAAAAAAAATAAAAATAAACGGTTCGATGGTTCGTGTCGGGTATCCGGTAACGAGATTTGACCGAACCATACACGAACCATTAATTTTCGTGTTTTCACGGTTCGTGTCATTATCGTGTCGTGTCCTTTTCGTGTCGTGTCCTTTTCGTGTCGTGTTTTTTCGTGTCATATCGCCCCGGTTTCGTGTCGGGTCAGTCGTGTCGGGTTTTTCTGCACAACCCTATCCCTCACATCAACTTCATTGCCGCTCCACAATCGACATCGCAGTCTCGCTCACATCCGTTCATCTCCCTCGCTCGGATTCGAGGTCGGGGCACCCAGATCCGGAGAAGGTGGAGGTCCCTCACCGCGCCGCACCCCCACGACTTCCCTCACATCTCCTCTCTGCCGAACCGTCGCTCTACCAGATCCACGACCTCCCTCGCATCTCCTCTCGCCGGACGGTTGCTCTACTGTCCACCGTAACCGTCGGACCATCGCTCTACCAGATCCACGGCCTCCCTCGCGTGGATCCAATATGAATTCTTCGCTCGGATTTGCCGCCTGGCCGTCGCTCTACTAGAACTCCACTCGCCTATTCTCGCCTCGCCGTTGGAATCTTGGACGAGCGGAATCAGTCGGCGCCGGGAGGAGGGCAATTGGTATGCACCCTTAACGCCCTCTTTTTTTTTTTTGTCATTGATCTAGGTTTTAGAAATAACTAGAAAATTCATCAAAAGAGGTATTCACCTTATTCCATTTTCACTTTTCAGTTTTGTCAAAATTTACTTCTTTCAATTTCATGAATTCTGACTCAATTTGTTGGTTAGATTGAATTTGGTATTTGAGTTCAATCCGAGGTTAATAATTTTGGCTCAACTCAAACTCAATTAGGGGTTAGGGCCTTAGGGGTTTCAATTTCAGGAAGTTACATGTATTTGATTACATATAAAGTTTAGACGAATAAAAGCTCCTGACATTTATGGTTTTGAAGTACCATTTAGTCATGCACTCTACCTGTTTGATGAAATGCCATAGAGAGAATCACGAGAAAAAAAAGATTAGTGGTTCCCGAAATCAATTTGTCTGAATTTATGGTTTTGAAATAACATTTTGAAATGCAATTTTGAGGAATCAAACTTACAGACAAGATTGAGTTAAGGCTTCTTGACTCGAGACAGACGCATGCTACAAAACGATTGATGCTCACAGTATAGTGTATTTTTGGTGATTATGAACGGTGAAAACTCTAATGTTACTAACAGGTTAATTGTATATGACTAAAAACAAGATGTGGATATTGTAAACACTATATTCATAGAGCAAATTTATATAGGTTGAAACCTGAAATGAATTAGAATGATATATACCATGGAGACTATTCGGATGGTTGTTGATGGGCAAGGAGTAGTCAGCACCATCAAGAGTGAACTTCCCCTCCTTAATCCTGTTTGCAACGCGACCGACTATGCAGCCAAAAAACGAACCAGCTCCTTAATCCTGTTTGCAACGCCGTTAGAAACCTGGGGCTCCCGCCGGCAGAGCTTGGCACTCTGCCGCCCGTCATCATCTCCCCTGGTCGCGAACCCGAAGATTGAGATTGAACAAAAAAAGAGGAGAAATTGAGAGAGGAATTAGGATTGGAATTCGGGATTAATGCTTATTAATGTTGAGTTGTGTTGGTTGATTGCTGTTCTTATAACCATACTTATTTCATGGCGTAGCTGTTAGATCTGTTTAACACATGTCATTGCTGTTGTTATGGCCATATTTTTTTTCATGCCCGTGTTGTGAAATGTGCTGAGTAAAAGTCTTTAGTTTGTTGTGAAGGACGGAATTGTTATGGATCATGTGTATTTGGATTCAATGTAGCTTGCATCTTAATTAACATAGTTTCATATAGTTTGGGAGTTTGATATAGTTTGGGTCGAGTTGTTATTTTTCATGGTATGAAATATAGTTTGGGAGTTTGATATAATTCACCATGACAACCAAAGATTTCGAAGAACAACAAGGCGAGAAGTATATTGGTTGAAAATTGACGTTCGATCGAAAATATACCGAAAAAAACCCGAACATGGTTCGGGAAAAGTACTAGTTTTTATCACTTTAAAAAAAAAAGCATACCGTTAATTTAAAATGAAATGGAAAAGTATGTAACGTTCCATTTTTTTTCTTTATAGAGAAGAAAAAGAATTACAAATTTTCCTTGATAGAAAATTGGAACATTGTGTTGTACGGAGCGGTGGGGATCCTCTGGTACGCATATATGGTTCATTTTATAATCCACTCTTTTTTTTTATTGGTTGAAAATAATTATAATACTACCCTATTTATTAAGAAAAATAATAAAATACTTCGGCACAACCAATCACGCGATAGGGACTATATAATGGACCGTGATTGCGGATTAGGTGATCTCCCTCCGTACGGAGTGATATAATATACTACGTACTAGTACTGTCTAGCTTGTAACCTTTTTTTTTTATTAGGTAAAAATTCGATGGTAGGTCTGACTCATCGAGAGGCCGACAAAGTCGGCAGACGGCGAACCGTTAAGCGTACAACCTAACAATACAAAAATACAGAAAACAAGCGAAATGAAACAAGCCGAAAAAAGCTCTACAACAAGATGACTCAAGAAGACCAACTCCCAAGAAAGCTGAAGAAGCCATCGAAGAACGAAGCCAAGCACCGCCGAACAGTGGCACCGCGGGTCAGCGGTACAACAGGACTCTATCTCCTGTGGGTAGTGCAGACGAACTCCAAGGAAACTCTATTCCGGATACCGAGTCGCCCTGAGCGCACCACCTCGACCCCAGCCAGTCCCGCCTCCAAACTCCAAGCCTTCCAGCAAAGCAGAAGACCTCCTAGAAACATCGGAAGCAGAGCCGCAAGTTGCTCGATCAAAACGCCAACAAGATTTCCTCTACAAGAAAATAGTCAGGCCCGTGCGGGATTTAAACAAACCCTTTCGGGTGGGTTTACTCAAGCCCGAAAGGGATTTAAACCGACCCTTTTGAGTTATATAAAAATAATATATAAATATATATATATATATATATAAGGTATAAATCATTCAAAAAATAAATAAAAAACAGAAAGATATTACTGTATAATTGAATAATGATTTTTGTACGTTCATTATTTTTTATGTGAAAAAAATAAATTATATAACCATGTGTTATATATTTATCTGTTTTGTTAAGAAGTGTTAAATATTTTAAAAAATGAATTGGTAAGTAAGATTATCTATATATCTATTATTTGAGAATCTTGAGATGCATATAATAGGAGAAATTTGATCAAAGGTCTAAGATATTTTCACAATATCTACAATACTCCCATATTTGAGTAAACTTTTCTTTCCCCTTCTCTTGTACGTGTTCGGGATTCATACCAATAGACCATTCCGAAATGGTTCAACTGAAAAGGACTTGTGAATAATACACATAGGTTCACGGTTCGAACTCCGAATGACCGCTCTTTATTTACCAAATTCAAGAGATTCATATCCATAGAGATACTACTAGACCTTCGCATGGGCCAAGTTGGACAGGCTTTAGTCGGGAATTGTTCAAATTTTTAGCCTATTATATACATCAGACCGGGCTTGGCCTAGATCCGGTATTTGGACCTAGTACCTTGTCCAAACCCGCCCTCATTGTCGGGTCAGGCCGGCTAGCGGGCCAAGTAGGCCTAGTGTCTCAAATTAATTCTCTATTACAAATCGAACTATAAAAAAAGGCAAATCACAACATTGTACCAATACTTCCAAATGTGAGCCAAATCTGGACAATATTAGCATATTAACAAATGCAAATCAATTTTACAGTTTACCAATACTTTCCGGCGACGCTCGGGCTATGCGAGAGAGAGCATTTATGGTTCTTATTTTCTGATCTGGATTTGATTTTGAAGATGAGAGATAGTTTCACCCGTACATATAATTATAAAAGTTATGTATATATTTATTATGTTAATAATATAATACTATATACTTATATATAATACTACCTCCGTTGCAAAATATAAGGGCTTTTAGGATTTGACACGTTTTTTTAATGAGCTAAAAGCTCCATGAAATATTAAATTTTTATTAATTTTTTTTACATAGTATTATACGTATTGTTAATATGTATAATACTATGTTAAAAAATTTAATAAAAATTTAATATTTCATTGAGTTTTTAGCTCATTAAAAAACGTGTCAAATAGTCAACGCCCTTAAATTTTGCAACGGATAGTATTACTATATAATCGGGTTGAGCCCGTTGGCCCACTTGGGATTCACCCTTTGTCCAAGCCCGACCCTCTGGGGCTATCGGGCCGGCCCGGTCGGCCCGCTTGGACCAACTGCTCTATCCAAGCTCACATATTTTACCGGGTGGGTTGGACGGGCCGAGCTGGTTGGGCAGGCCGGACGAGTTGGCCCGTGTTTCCTCAGGGCTAAGAGATAGTGATGTCGACGCCTACGCTAGAGGAAGTTAAGGCACGGTTCTCATTGTTGTCGAAGGAAAGTAAGATCGTTGTCATACAAACTCGTCAATCAAATACATGTCATCGATCTAGATTGTCCCCTCACCTCTATGGTATGATTCCATTGATTTGGATTTTCTTTGCCATGAGTACATCTTAGCCATGAACATTATCAAGAAGGCACAACAGCATGCCACTTATTTTAGGGTCTTCAAGAAGCCAAAAAATGGTTCTTCTCCCTTCAATCCTTCCTTCTCCCAATGTCTTCGATCAATTTTCTCCCTTTTGTTTTCTTTTTATGGGTTCAATTTCATCCATGATCGAGAATTTATTTCGATCTATTGAACCCCTCTTTCACATAGCGAACTTATTCATGATCAACTACTTCAGATAAACATAGTCGATTTTTTCATTAACGACAACTGTGTTATGGTTCTTCATACCCTTGAACACCCCACTGCCTCCTTCACATGCCCATGCACCATCTACCGAATACCACTGTGATGCATACCAATGATTTGTCCCATGTTTAATTAGATGTAGGGAGAGCTTGTCAGCGTGAAATACACTCGCTTGTCAGCGTGAAATACGAGTGTAGAGAGAGGTGTTGATCACAATTCAACAACAAATAAACAAGCATTTTTACCCATCATTTCTATTGCACGCAAAGGGAGGCAGGATTCAATGCTTTGGGCGTGGAAGTGAATCACAACAAGTTACGTGGAACTCCAATATAAAACTCGACGAGCTGCTTGTGCTTCTATGATGACCTTTTGAATTCCAAGACTCTTCATGACTTATATAGGGCATCGCTCGTGTCATTGTCAATCGACCTTCTTCTTTTCTCTCTCCCTTCTATTTTTTGGTGTCAGCTGAAGTGGGCGGGAACTTCTTTCCCTCTCACTTTACCTCCTACCTCCCTCCAGGTCAACATTTTCATTTTGCAAATACTAGACCATATGCTAATTTTGTAATTCTCAAAAAATCCGCAAACTTTTTATTTTGTTGCTTTAGTTTGCAAATGCCCTTTTTTCTATCAAAATTTAGTTACCAATGAGGAGAAAAGTAAACCCTTGACCCTAGCTCCGCCCCTAAAAATACGAACCGGATCCACTATCCGGTGATTTTCCCTCCCCATCCCCGATATTAAGAAAAAAAGAAAAAAAATTTAAATTTGAAACAAAAAAAGGAAATACAGTAAATGGTGAAATACATGAGGAGGGATAGGGAGACAGAGGAATAAGTAAGACAGCAGATCCTCACCGCTAAAAATAAGGGTATAACTTGACAAAAGTAAGCCCATTTAGGGCCCATGAGCACCATTGTATTTTATACTGTAAAATTTAATTCAATCAAACCCTAATTAATTTCCACTATATGAGAGGCTTTTCATGGTGTTCTACTGTTCTTGATACGCTCTTAATTTCTTCTTGTTAAAGATTTACACTTTCGGATTATAGATTGAAATTATGTTATTGCAATATTCCATACTCCTAAACCTCTTGATTTGATCATACTGACAAATGACAATTAACCCTCATTTGCTCCTGTCATATATATAAAGAACAGATCAAGAGAACTGAAAAGAGATCATTAGGAAAATTTTAGAAAATCACTTGTATTGATATCTGTAGCAGATGATGACTATCAGCAATAAATCACTTGTATTATTGAAGCATACAAAAATGGGTGGATCGGAGTCCTATAGCAAGTGAGTGTGATGGCCATCTGCTACACTAATAATTTCGGCTAATGCAATTAATATGGGTGCGTCTTAATTTTCTCCAATTGGGTCCTGTTTGGATGGTGAACACTACCTTACCTATGTGGCACCCAATTCATTGGCTTAGTTTCTATATTACTAATTTTCAAAGTCTAGATTTTGTTTGTGTTTTTCTGCATATCAATTTATGTACCTAATCAGTTATTATTAGCTACCAAAGTTGTTCATTTATCAATAATGAGCCTATCTCTGAGGTGTACGCGTCGTTTCGTGGAGTACGGCTATTTAATTTATATTTCCAAAAGTGGGGTTCCTTAATTATAAATACAATATACTAACCGAGGTATAAGTTGATTGGATTAGTAAGCTTCTAATAGTCATGGTATATATAATATATTATTTGTTTCATAAAAACGACGACTATTGACAGGATAAATTTTATTAAATTGCATAATAAGTCATTCTTATTTGTAAAACAAATGACTAATCAACCTAAGACTAAGACCGCATCAACCGCAAGACTCCAAAACTGATCTCGTCAAATATGATTGTCGTTTCCCTCCTCATCTTCACATGTGTCCCGATGACTTCCTCGCCAAGCTCAAATCTTAGGTCCTAGAGGAGGACAACTCAGTTGTTGTTTTGGAGTTTGTTTTGCATCTGGTTGTGTTGTCAATTTTTCAATCTACTCCATTTATTCATTTCTATTGATTCGCTACTTATTAATCTAAACCCGGGTCACGCGGAAACATCCTCTCGACATAGTCGGAGAAAAGGGTGCGTACATCTCGACCCCCAGTCCCTGCTCGGAGCGAGATATCCTGGGCATGTTGTTGTTGTAAAGGAGGACGGCATCATCATAATCTTCAAGAGTTTCTCCTCCGCCAAGGCGGAGGTGCTTGATAATCTTCAATCGTCAAGTATATGTAGGGACCTTGCCTCGTTCTGTCGAGGTTATGGACGCCCTCGCCACTTTATGTCGAGGTCATGGATGACCCTCACCACTTTCTCGCGAGGTCATTAGGGTCCTCATTGTTGGTTGTCGAGGTTACCTAGTCGTTTTGGATGCTATCGAGGGCTACTGTCATATTGTTGGCTGATGTCGGGGGATGTTGCTGGCTGTCAGGGGCTGTCAGGCACTCTGCCAATTCGATTTGGTTGGTTAGGAGTGTTACTCCAGGTGCGGGGGTTGAAATCCAAATCCATTGAGGGCAAACTGGAGTTTTGGTTGGATTCAAGAAAGGGTGGAGGAAAATGGTGAATTGGGTGAAGTCGACGAAGAAGGAAATCTCATGGCAGCGGTGGTGGCGACAACACCAATCGAGGTGAAGGACCTGAGAGAGGATGGCGTCGGCGTCGGCATGGACCTAGGATTGAAAGTGGATGGAGAAGAGAGAGATGCGGTCAAAAAGGAGTTTGACCTCGACGGAGACGGAGGAAAAGGAGTGAAGAGAGGGAGATTGTCCGTGTTAGAAGAGATGTAGGCAGGTGTTGTGAGATGAAGGACTTGTGTGCAATTTAGTGAAAATGATCTTATCAATAGTCATTTCATAGTCTTATTAATAGCCCCACCCTATTTATTTCAGGGATCATCAATTCATCATATATTTTTTTCGGGGGAAAAGAAATTGAAAATCAATATTTCTTTTGAATTGATAAATAAAGAGCGGCCATATCCGGGGTTCGAACCGGGGACCTATGGGTAAATAAAGAATCACGTTATGTTTGAATAGGTATGATTTATGACTTATAATACAATTTTGTGCATTATAAATCATAAATTATGACTACCCAAAGATTCTTAAAAGGTACACGATTATGCGATTATATATATGTTTATAGCAGTATATTTGGAGTAGTGGTACATATGTTTATATTCTTAAAAATAAAACATCGTAATAAAATATATATTGATCATATTTTAGTATAGTGGTTTGTTATAGGTTCATGTAAGAAGAGTTATAATTTGAATCTTTTGTAAATATAAATTCGTTAATTTATAATCAACTTTTTAAATGAGTTACAAACAGTCGATTCATTTGGAGAATAATTAACCTCAATTGAACTTGATTAAGTCCAAAAAATAACAATAAGAGGGTCGATAAGTGCATGTCAATAATAACTACACAAGGCTATTAAATCCAACATATATTATCTACATCCCTTGCTTCTCAAATGGGTATTCTCATGTCTAAAACTATTGAGAAATATTTAGGAATCTGACGAAGCTCGATTTTCAGAATCCCGTGTCGGCGGGTTCCGGGATTCAGTTGGACGCGGGCGAGCTCAGACGATCGGGCTTACCTGAGACGCGCGACGAGGTTCCCGTCGGCGTACCCAACCTGTGCCGATCCGAGCTCAAGCCACTCGCGGACAACCGTCCTCCCTGTAAGGCTCCATCAAATGTCGGTCTAGCCGAGACTTATCCCGCTTGAGAAGGGGGCTCATGGCCAGGGAATCCGGCCTAAGCCTCATCCGATTCCAGTTTCCGACCTCCATTTGATTATGCTACGCCTCTTTATTTATAGTACAAGCACACCTTCACGCAAGCTAACTCGTCGCCAAGTGTCACATGCCTCGTGACATGTGGGAGGGAGGCATGGATGACAAGTGTCACATGCCTTGTGACATATGGGAGGGAGGCATGGAAAACAAGTGTCACATGCCTCGTGACATATGGGAGCGAGGCATGGAAGACAAGTGTCCCGACATGCATGTCAGAGTCGTAGACGGTTCTTCATCCGCGTACGTCATGAGTTTCTATATTGACCGGTATTCGCCCCTTTTTCATGTTTATAAGGTTCTATTTATATAGCGGGGAACCTTATTTAATTATGATATTTGTGAATATCATTATTTATATTTCGGGCATCATCACAGCTCCTCGAATTCCAGTTAAGTCGTGACTCAATTGGGGTTCGATAATGATGCATCATATGCACACTTTTCTTATTCTTATTCTTTGTTCGAGAGGAGCTTAGTTTTATTTCCGTGAGCTTATAAAGCTGCCAACGGGGGCCCTCTGTCACTCGAGAGGGACTCAGTTTATACTCGCCTAAGAGTTATCTCCGCGAGCTTACAAAGCTACCAGCGGAGGCCCTCTGTCACTCGAGAGGGACTCAGTTTATACTCGTTTAAGAGTTGTCTCCGCGAGCTTACAAAGCTACCAGCGGAGGCCCTCTGTCACTCGAGAGGGACTCAGTTTATACTCGTTTAAGAGTTATCTCCGCGAGCTTACAAAGCTACCAGCGGAGGCCCTCTGTCACTCGAGAGGGACTCAGTTTATACTCGTTTAAGAGTTATCTCCGCGAGCTTACAAAGCTACCAGCGGAGGCCCTCTGTCACTCGAGAGGGACTCAGTTTATACTCGTTTAAGAGTTATCTCCGCGAGCTTACAAAGCTACCAGCGGAGGCCCTCTGTCACTCGAGAGGGACTCAGTTTATACTCGTTTAAGAGTTGTCTCCGCGAGCTTACAAAGCTACCAACGGAGGCCCTCTGTCACTCGAGAGAGACTCGGTTTATACTCGTTTAAGAGTTATCTCCGCGAGCTTACAAAGCTACCAGCGGAGGCCCTCTGTCACTCGAGAGGGGCTCAGTTTATACTCGTTTAGGAGTTATCTCCGCGAGCTTACAAAGCTACCAGCGGAGGCCCTCTGTCACTCGAGAGGGACTCAGTTTATACTCGTTTAAGAGTTATCTCCACGAGCTTACAAAGCTACCAGCGGAGGCCCTCTGTCACTCGAGAGGGACTCAGTTTATACTCGTTTAAGAGTTATCTCCGTGAGCTTACAAAGCTACCAGCGGAGGCCCTCTGTCACTCGAGAGGGACTCAGTTTATACTCGTTTAAGAGTTATCTCCGCGAGCTTACAAAGCTACCAGCGGAGGCCCTCTGTCACTCGAGAGGGACTCAGTTTATACTCGTTTAAGAGTTATCTCCGCGAGCTTACAAAGCTACCAGCGGAGGCCCTCCGTCACTCGAGAGGGACTTAATAGAGTCTTTGATTCGAGAGACAAGTACTGTCGTATGGCCAACGCGGAGCAAGCTCCAGCGTCGTATGACTTCAAGTTTTAGTCCGGGAGCTCAATGCGTCCACCGGATATCCGACGCGGAGCAAGCTCCAGCGTCGTATGACTTCAAGTTTTAGTCCGGGAGCTCAATGCGTCCACCGGATATCCGACGCGGAGCAAGCTCCAGCGTCTCGGGACGAAGTGTCGATCTGGGAGCTCTATGCGTCCACCAGAGATCCGACGCGGAGCAAGCTCCAGCGTCTCGGGACGAAGTGTCGATCTGGGAGCTCTATGCGTCCACCAGAGATCCGACGCGGAGCAAGCTCCAGCGTCTCGGGACGAAGTGTCGATCTGGGAGCTCTATGCGTCCACCAGAGATCCGACGCGGAGCAAGCTCCAGCGTCTCGGGATGAAGTTTCGATCTGGGAGCTCAATGCGTTCACCAGAGATCCGACGCGGAGCAAGCTCCAGCGTCTCGGGACGAAGTGTCGATCTGGGAGCTCTATGCGTCCACCAGAGATCCGACGCGGAGCAAGCTCCAGCGTCTCGGGATGAAGTTTCGATCTGGGAGCTCAATGCGTCCACTAGAGATCCGACGCGGAGCAAGCTCCAGCGTCTCAGGACGAAGTTTCGATCTGGGAGCTCTATGCGTCCACCAGAGATCCGACGCGGAGCAAGCTCCAGCGTCTCGGGACGAAGTGTCGATCTGGGAGCTCTATGCGTCCACCAGAGATCCGACGCGGAGCAAGCTCCAGCGTCTCGGGACGAAGTGTCGATCTGGGAGCTCTCTGCGTCCACCAGATATCCGACGTGGAGCAAGCTCCAGCGTCTCGGGACGAAGTGTCGATCTGGGAGCTCAATGCGTCCACCAGAGATCCGACGCAGAGAAAGCTCCAGCGTCTCGGGACGAAGTGTCGATCTGGGAGCTCTATGCGTCCACCAGAGATCCGACGTGGAGCAAGCTCCAGCGTCTCGGGACGAAGTGTTGATCTGGGAGCTCTATGCGTCCACCAGAGATCCGACGCGGAGCAAGCTCCAGTGTCTCGGGACGAAGTGTCGATCTGGGAGCTCTATGCGTCCACCAGAGATCCGACGCGGAGCAAGCTCCAGCGTCTCGGGACGAAGTGTCGATCTGGGAGCTCAATGCGTCCACCAGAGATCCGACGCGGAGAAAGCTCCAGCGTCTCGGGACGAAGTGTCGATCTAGGAGCTCTATGCGTCCACCAGAGATCCGACGCGGAGCAAGCTCCAGCGTCTCGGGACGAAGTGTCGATCTGGGAGCTCAATGCGTCCACCAGAGATCCGACGCGGAGCAAGCTCCAGCGTCTCGGGACGAAGTGTCGATCTGGGAGCTCAATGCGTCCACCAGAGATCCGACGCGGAGCAAGCTCCAGCGTCTCGGGACGAAGTGTCGATCTGGGAGCTCAATGCGTCCACCAGAGATCCGACGCGGAGAAAGCTCCAGCGTCTCGGGACGAAGTGTCGATCTGGGAGCTCTATGCGTCCACCAGAGATCCGACGCGGAGCAAGCTCCAGCGTCTCGGGACGAAGTGTCGATCTGGGAGCTCAATGCGTCCACCAGAGATCCGACGCGGAGCAAGCTCCAGCGTCTCGGGACGAAGTGTCGATCTGGGAGCTCAATGCGTCCACCAGAGATCCGACGCGGAGCAAGCTCCAGCGTCTCGGGACGAAGTGTCGATCTGGGAGCTCAATGCGTCCACCAGAGATCCGACGCGGAGAAAGCTCCAGCGTCTCGGGACGAAGTGTCGATCTGGGAGCTCTATGCGTCCACCAGAGATCCGACGCGGAGCAAGCTCCAGCGTCTCGGGACGAAGTGTCGATCTGGGAGCTCAATGCGTCCACCAGAGATCCGACGCGGAGCAAGCTCCAGCGTCTCGGGACGAAGTGTCGATCTGGGAGCTCAATGCGTCCACCAGAGATCCGACGCGGAGCAAGCTCCAGCGTCTCGGGACGAAGTGTCGATTTGGGAGCTCAATGCGTCCACCAGAGATCCGACGCGGAGCAAGCTCCAGCGTCTCGGGACGAAGTGTCGATCTGGGAGCTCAATGCGTCCACCAGAGATCCGACGCGGAGCAAGCTCCAGCGTCTCGGGACGAAGTGTCGATTTGGGAGCTCAATGCGTCCACCAGAGATCCGACGCGGAGCAAGCTCCAGCGTCTCGGGACGAAGTGTCGATCTGGGAGCTCTATGCGTCCACCAGAGATCCGACGCGGAGCAAGCTCCAGCGTCTCGGGACGAAGTGTCGATCTGGGAGCTCAATGCGTCCACCAGAGATCCGACGCGGAGCAAGCTCCAGCGTCTCGGGACGAAGTGTCGATCTGGGAGCTCAATGCGTCCACCAGAGATCCGACGCGGAGAAAGCTCCAGCGTCTCGGGACGAAGTGTCGATCTGGGAGCTCTATGCGTCCACCAGAGATCCGACGCGGAGCAAGCTCCAGCGTCTCGGGACGAAGTGTCGATCTGGGAGCTCAATGCGTCCACCAGAGATCCGACGCGGAGCAAGCTCCAGCGTCTCGGGACGAAGTGTCGATCTGGGAGCTCAATGCGTCCACCAGAGATCCGACGCGGAGCAAGCTCCAGCGTCTCGGGACGAAGTGTCGATCTGGGAGCTCAATGCGTCCACCAGAGATCCGACGCGGAGAAAGCTCCAGCGTCTCGGGACGAAGTGTCGATCTGGGAGCTCTATGCGTCCACCAGAGATCCGACGCGGAGCAAGCTCCAGCGTCTCGGGACGAAGTGTCGATCTGGGAGCTCAATGCGTCCACCAGAGATCCGACGCGGAGCAAGCTCCAGCGTCTCGGGACGAAGTGTCGATCTGGGAGCTCAATGCGTCCACCAGAGATCCGACGCGGAGCAAGCTCCAGCGTCTCGGGACGAAGTGTCGATCTGGGAGCTCAATGCGTCCACCAGAGATCCGACGCGGAGCAAGCTCCAGCGTCTCGGGACGAAGTGTCGATCTGGGAGCTCTATGCGTCCACCAGAGATCCGACGCGGAGCAAGCTCCAGCGTCCTGGGACTTAATAAGATATCTGATCCGGGAGGCTAGCTCTACGACCGGATGCCCGACGCGGAGCAGGATCACGCGTTAAGGGACTTAATAAAATATTCGATCCGGCAGGCTAGGGTACACCTTTTTTATACCGCCACCATTTAACATCTCAATAAAATGCTTTGTTTGTATTCGGACCGTCTTCGTATCGACGTTTGGCCCTTGGGGATAAACCGGCCCAGCATATGAGCATTTGCAAACCTGTTCATTTTAACAAAGGCTGACCGCTGACCCCTCCTTCTCGAATTCGACGGCCGTCTTCCTCCTCCACTTCTTTCGCGAGTGGTCATCCAGAGATTCTTCCCTTTCACTCTTTCTTCCTTATTTTTCAACAACTTGACAGAGTTCTTCGTCCGCGGTTGTGAAGGGGAAAACTCATCCGTGACAAGTATTGTTCGCACCGGTTCCCGTCCGCGGTAAACTGCTCTTAAACCGGTCATGGGATCATTGGAGGGTCATCGGACGAGGGCGAGTCGCCCTGTGCAGACGCGCTCGCATCCTAGGATTCTGAAATCCCGATGTAGCGAGAAACCTCGAATGTATCGCTCTTCTTTGCTTCTGAACATACTACAGGTCTTATTTAATTTCCCATAAATTCTCTCTGGTTCGATTTGATTGAGAACATGAATTGATGCCCCCCCAATGGATTTGTTGTTTCGCGCGGCTGCATATGTTTGGTCAGGCAAAGTGCCTGCCGTCCGCGGATGGTAAGGGGTGGATCCTCTTTGGGTCGTGGACCGCCATCCTCAATGGAGCTTTACAAAAGAATATTTCTTTATGAGGCCCCCTGTTGCTTGAAGTCTTCCTCACCCTAGGCTAGGCTTATTGTCGAGGACTTATGCGGTCGTCGGATCGAGACAAGTGTGCTTATTAATTGACATTTGATGAACACACCCTGAGGGCTAATAGTCAAACCTAAACCGAGCCGCGCCCCACGACGTTTTCCGTTGCTTATGTCTAACCGCGCACTACGTCCTAGCTGCTACTGGGAAATTGAAGTAGTGGGTTCGCTCCAACAATTGCTTAACTATCTTCACCTGCTACCCCGTAGTAGCTGCCCTTATTATCTCTTCATGTTAGCTTTTGGACAAGTATAATCAATAAATGGCTCTATTGCTCTCATGGAAACTGATTTGAGTCCCACATAATCAAACAAGGGTTGTCGTTGAATGCTCTTTAAAGCTTGTCGCAAAGCTAGAAATCGATCTATGATTATTAATTTGCAAGGGAAGCATGAAGAAAATGCACACGAGGTGGGCTCATCGGTTAAGCTTATGGTGCACAGGGACATATATACAGACAAATCTTAATTATCTAGTCGTATACATCCAAAATCCAACATTTAGATTATACCCATTAATGGATCTATGCACCTGCACAGTAATATAATATGTGTGCTAGTTTTTTATGTCGTTCAGGGATTTTCGATCAACAATCTTTAGAAAATCGAAGTTGCATGCGTAAATATTCCACATCAATCATAGATTACCTCTTAGCGTGAGAGTGTTCCTACAGACGGCGCCAGTGACGAAGCTCGATTTTCAGAATCCCGTGTCGGCGGGTTCCGGGATCCAGTTGGACGCGGGCGAGCTCAGACGATCGGGCTTACCTGAGACGCGCGACAAGGTTCCCGTCGGCGTACCCAACCTGTGCCGATCCGAGCTCAAGCCACTCGCGGACAACCGTCCTCCCTGTAAGGCTCCATCAAATGTCGGTCTAGCCGAGACTTATCCCGCTTGAGAAGGGGGCTCATGGCCAGGGAATCTGGCCTAAGCCTCATCCGATTCCAGTTTCCGACCTCCATTTGATTATGCTACGCCTCTTTATTTATAGTACAAGCACACCTTCATGCAAGCTAACTCATCGCCAAGTGTCACATGCCTCGTGACATGTGGGAGGGAGGCATGGATGACAAGTGTCACATGCCTTGTGACATATGGGAGGGAGGCATGGAAAACAAGTGTCACATGCCTCGTGACATATGGGAGAGAGGCATGGAAGACAAGTATCCCGACATGCATGTCAGAGTCATAGACGGTTCTTCATCCGCGTACGTCATGAGTTTCTATATTGACCGGTATTCGCCCCTTTTTCATGTTTATAAGGTTCTATTTATATAGCGGGGAACCTTATTTAATTATGATATTTGTGAATATCATTATTTATATTTCGGGCATCATCAGAATCCCTCTTGTCAGACAGGGTGAAAAACTGCGTCTTCGAAGATGAACTCCAAAATTTAAAGAAACAACTTTTTAAGTGGAAATCCTCCTCCATATCCCAAGCAGGAAGAACCATTTTAATCCAATCTAATCTCAGCTCAAAGACAAATTATCTACTGCAGAATTTTTTCTGCCAAAAGGAATACTTAACCAAATAGATCAAATTAACAAGAATTTCTTCTGGAACAAATTACAGTCTGAAAGATATACACCGCTAATAAGCTGGGACTCAATATGTCAACAAAAAAATGAAGGAGGACTAGGAATCAGAAAAGCAGAATCCTTAAACGAAGGTTTGCAGATGAAATTTCTTTGGAAAATTTATACAGACCAAAACAGTATGTGGGTAAAGATCATAAAGGAAAAATACTTACAGACCACGGATATAAATGAAAGGGATACTCAAAATACATCCTGGCAATTTGGGAGACTTTTATCTTTAAGGAAAAAAAATCAATTTAGGGCTCCAATATATGGCTTATTGGCAATGGAGAACAAATAAATGTATGGAGAGACCCATGACTTGATAGAGTCAGTTTAAACCAATATCAAAGATTGGAAGATCCAAACCTCAAAGTTTCCCATCTGATAAATAATCAGAACCAATGGAATTTAACACTACAACAGAGAATATTCCCAAATCATATTATTAATCAAATAACACAAATTAAAATACCCACTTGGGACACAAGTGACAAATTAGTCTGGAAATTTGAAAAGGACGGTAGATTCTCAACTAAATCCACTTTGCTTATCAACCATAATACTAATAGCAGAAACATGGAAGATTGCAAATGGATCTGGAAACTTGATTTACCTCCAAGGATTAAGAATCTCATATGGAAGATAATGATTGATGGTTTATCTACCACCCAAAGATTACATAAACACTATAATAGAGTGTCAGCACAATGCTCACTTTGTAATAGTGAAGATGAAAATGCAACACATTTATTTATCAATTGTAGGTTTGCCAGAAAACTTATCCAAAACTATGAACATGCATGTGGCAAAAAAAACTACTTCTTGTAGAAGATTATAGGAAAAATTTGGTGGAATATCCATTTAGAAAAGACAATTAAGAAAATGTCCATACTTAAAGGGATATTAAGAAAGTGTCCATAATTTTATTGTAATTCCAAGTTTACCCCTACCATTAATACCCTCCTAATTTGTTCCATCATGCGTCTTTCTTCTTGTCGATCTGTTGCCCTAAAATCCCGTCCGCTTCCCTTCCGTCCGACTTGTCGCCAGGAGCTCCAGTGCCACTCGTCGCCCTCCATCTCCATTGCCCTTCTCCCTTCTCCATTTCCAGTCCATCTCCATTGCCCTTCTCCATTTTTCATAATGTCCATCCTACCCTTGCCTCTATCCCATATCTAATTCCCCACGTACCTTCATCCACTTCCTCTGGTACGTTCCTCCACCGTTGCCGCCTCTGCCACCGCCGCTAACCCTAAGCTCACCGAGTGTTGTGGCATCATCCATCTCTTCCGCACCCTAGCTCTCCCGCCACTCCACCGTGCCCCACCCGTCCACCGTCGATTGCAATTTTTTCAGTATTGCGGTTCGATTTCTCTATTGAGTCGATTATCAATGCAATTGGATATTTGATGATGAGGTTTTCAGTTGTTATGGATCACGGATGTGAATTGTTCGTTAATTTGTTTAGTTGATAGATGGGGGCCAAGATTTTGTTATTTGTGGTTGTATGGGAAATGCTAAATCGGTTTTGATTGGATGGTTTGAGAAACAATTCATGTTTTAAATGCTTACTGCTATGTCTACGGACTGAATTTAGTTCTTGTTGCATTCCAGTTGGATATCAAAGTGCCTTTGTGTGTTGAATGATAGTTTAGGATTCAATAAGTCATTCCTTATGCTAGCAAAAATAGTGGTAGAATGAATGGAGTCAAGATCACCACACGAGGCATTTGCTCAAAGTTTTGATAATAGGGTACATTTGCATTCAACTACTAGATTACATCATTGTATTGTCATTAGTGACAAAATATTATTTTATAGTTGGTGATAATATTTTGTTGTTGGTGACAAAAGATTACCCTTTGCTTGACTTTAACCTCTCTAAGATCTAATGTTTTGTCGTTGGTGACAATATATTAATGACAAGAGGTTAGTGCCAATAGCTAGGGTGGTGACAATGTTTTGTTGTTGGTGACAATACATTTGAGAAAAGAATACAATGATGGTGTTCCGTAGTTAGTGACAATAGAGTGGTGACAATTTACTGTAGTTGGTGACAATAGGTTGGTGACAGTGTTATGTCATTGGTGACAATATATTACTTATAAAAAGTTGATGACAATAGGGTGGTGACATTGTTTTTGTAGTTGGTGACAATAGGTCGATGACACTGTTATGTCATTGGTGACAATATATTACTTATAAGAGGTTGATGACAATAGAGCGGTGACATTGTTTTTGTGGTTGGTAACAATATGTCCGAAAAAATAATATGGTGACAGTGTTCCACAAGAAAAAATTCCACCATCAATTGTCACCAAAAAAAATAATTAATTGTCACAAAAAAAGATTTCCCCTAACTATCACCGGAAAAAAAAAGAGACTTTGTAATAATATGGTGACAATAGAGGGTGGTGTTAATGTTCTTTATTTAGGGATAATAGATTGGTGACAATGTTTTTAAGTTGGTGACAATTGGTTCGTGACAATGTTTGGTGACAGTGTTCACTTGTTGGTGAAAATAATTTGACATTTTTTTCAGTAGTTGTTGACAATAGATTGGTGACAATATTTTGTAGTCTGACAATTAAGTATTACAAAGTTAAACTTTACATCAAATTTCATCTATTTAGGGTTATTATTGTAACAAAAATGCGTTAATATTAGATGACAAATGTGATGCCATTATAGTATTGTAAATCGAATTATTCGTTTGCTCAAGTTTAGCCCCTCTAGGGTCTATGCTCCCCTAGTTCTAGGGTTTCAGTTTCGTAACAAAATTGTGTTAATATTAGATGACAAATCTGATAACATTGGTACTGTACATACATTTTAGGGTTTAGAATTTAGGGTTTAGGGCCTTGGCCCTAAACCCTAAACCCTAAACTATACTGTACATCAAATTTTCGTCTGCTTAGGTTTAGCCCCTCTTGGGTCTAAGATCCCCTTGTTCTAGGGTTTCAATTTTGTAACAAAAATGTGTTAATATTAGATGACAAATGTGATAACATTAGCATTGTAAACATTTTAGTTTGATGAAAGTGTTTTGTAGTTGGTGACACTGTTTTGTCGTTGGTGACAATTAATTTCTAAAAATAGGTGGTTGACACCAGATTGATGACAAAGTTTTGTAATTGGTGACAGTAGATTATTAACCAAAGCTTGATGAAAATAGGTTGGTTACACTGTTTTATTGTTGGTGACAATAGATTACTGAAAAGAGGTTGGTGACAATGTTTTTTATAAGTTGGTGACAATACGGTTGATTAAACAATATGAAAACAATGTTCTGTAGTTGGTGACAATGTCTTGGTGATGTATAATGTTATTGTGACAATTTTTTTAAGGTTACAATATCATGGTGACAATATATTGTCATCAACCCTGTCATTAATAGTTGTCACCAACAATTGTCATCAATAAAACATCTACTAGCAGTAAAACGTCATTTGTCACCGAGGAAAAGTGTTACTTGCAACTGTCACTAGAGAAAATCAACTGTCACCCAAAATTTTGTCACCAACAATTATCACAAGAAAAAAAAATCAATTGTCACTAGAAAAGATTTTCCCCTAACTGTCACCGGAAAAAAATAAAATGTCACAAATAATTAATTGTCACCGAAATAATTATCACAATTAACTGTCACCAGAAAAATATATTCAACTGTCACCAAAAAATTGTCATCAAATGCAGGCGTTGACCGGAATGGTCAATGTTGACTAGTCAATGTTAAAATAAAAAATGGTCAAAGGGGAAGGAGGAAGGGTTAGGGTCTTAGGGATGGGGAAGGAGGGGTATTTTTGGAAAAAAATGGACATTTACTTAATTTTGTAAAAAAAGTGGACATTTACTTAATTTTGACATGAAAAATGGATATTCACCAAATTTAACCAAGATTATAATGAAGATATTATTGACATCCTTCATTAAAAAAAATGAATAAATCAACAATAAAAGAATTAGGCTTTATATGGAAAACAATTTGGGACACCAGAAATAATGTTATCTTTAAAAATAAAAATCCCAACTCAACAATCAATCTAGCTTTTGAAGTAATTTCAAATATAAAATGCTGGAACTCAGAAACGGAGGTGGAAAATAAATCAACCACACGAATCACTAATAGAAATAATCTTAAGTGGACTAAACCTCCGAGCAATATCTATAAAATTAATATAGATGGCTCGGTTAACCCCACGGGCTCCTTCCAAGTGGGAGGAGTCATTCGTGACTCGGAGAGCGGTTTACTAGATGTATTATTTCAAAATACATCAAGGGGTTCGATTGTCATTGAAAGTGATAATCAGACTATCATCAAGGCAATAAACAAGGAAATCAATACTCCATGGGAAGTCATCCATCAAGTTGATAAGATCATGATTATGGCTCAAGTGTTCGAGTTTATACAATTTAGACATTGTTATAGAAAAGTCAACTATGTAGCTGACTTCATGGCTAGAAAAGGTATCGATTGTATTAGATCAACGTCTCCTCTTACTAAGGAGTTGTACTACATCATCCTTAGGGATGTTCCTGGTTATTTGTTATGGTACTCGTAGCAAACTCCAACTGTTTGCATACTGTAAAAAAAAATAAAAAATAAAAAATATATACACAAGGCTATAAACTTAGTAGTAGCCTAGTAGGAGGGTTTCGGTTACCCTTGAGGATTGCATATCAATTAAGGTACGTCAATCAATAAAATATAATACTCACTTAGTCTCGTAATTTAGACCGTTTGATTTTTCGACACATTTTTAACGTGTTAAAAACTCTATTAAAAATAAACTTTTTAAAAAAAATAATAATAAGTTTGAAATTACTTTCAAATTTTAGAAAAAATATATTTTATAACGTTTTGAACACATTAAAAAGCGTATCAAAAAGTCAAACGACCTAAATAGTACTACACACATTGAACTTGAATTTGATCATAATTTTTTTTTTAAAATTCTGCTTAACATAATAACACGTGTTCTAAGGGTATATTTAAAAAAAAATTAATATCGTCAACCCTTACTAGCTTAGTTGATAAGGATGACGTGTAGGTTATGAGTTCGAATCTCCCCTCCTCCATATTGTAATGGGCCTAGTCCCTATCTATGAACAAAAAAAAATATCGGTTAGATCTCTACAAATGAAAAAACTCTCCTAGATTTTATTAAGGCAAAATTACAGAAAACCACCCATTAAATATGGGTATTTTCACTTAACCACCCCTTAAATACAAAATTACAGAAAACCACCCTTTAAATGGTATTTGGTTACAACTCACCACCCATTCAACTATTTTCTTTAATTTATTATTAAATATCTTATATTTTAATATTTTTAAACTCAAATTTGATTGTAAATATATTCATATTTTGAATTTAATGGCTCGATCATATTTTAGGGATTATTTTATTTATTTTTAAAAAATAATAATAAATATAACCTAGAATTATTATCTTAATTTATGGTTGAAAATGTTTATAAATTTTAAAAATATTATAGAAATTACTCTTATTTATTTGTATTTTAAATAAGAGTAATTTACATAATGTTTTAAAAATTTATAAACATTTTCAAACATAAATTAAGATAATAATTCTAGGCTTTATTGATTATTATTTTTAAAAATAAATACAATGATCCCTAAAATATAATTGGGCCCTTAAATTCAAATTTTGAATATATTTATATTCAAATTTGAGTTTAAAAATATTAAAATATAATATATTTAATGATAAAGTAACAAAAATAGTTGAATGGGTGGTGAGTTGTAAACAAATACCATTTAAAGGGTGGTTTTCTGTAATTTTGAATTTAAGGGGTGGTTAAGTGAAAATACTCATATTTAAAGGGTGGTTTTCTGTAATTTTGCCTTTTATTAATCTTTTTTTTTAATTTATTTATAGAATTATGAATTTATAATTTAGGGTTTTCTTTTAAAAAGAGTAAACATTAGAAAAATCTTATATTTTTATTTTATTTTATTGTGGGTGATACATAAATTTTATTGTAAATCCAAATTCATTATGAAGGTCTACCCAACATTTCCCCACCTTGCCCTTGAGAAGATACCAAGGGAAGAATTGTGGTCACTTGCGCCTATATGAGGCTATAATGCAGCCTTGTAACATGACTCTTAATGGTACACCAAAATTGAAAGTTTGCTTTTAAACATTACACTCTTGTTTTACCAATAACAATCACAATCTTGATAAAGTCTTGCTAGCTTAGCTGATAAAAATAATATACACTGACTTATTAAGTTCGATTTCCCTTCTCTATTTTAATAGGTCAAGTGTCTTCCTATCAATTTTTGTTATTCGGGACGTCTTGATTGTATCTCAAGGGGACCATTTCGAAACAAATAAGGTCTATACAACACCTCCCTTCTAGCTTTGTGTCGAGTCAAATGTGGTATATTGAGCTTGAGGGAACACCCAAAACAATGCCAGTTCTGGGTGTTCCCTCAAGCTCATGGAATATTTCCAGCGCCATCGATTCGGCATATGCATTATATCCAACAGTAGCGCCTCATGGACTTCATAGTGGGTGCAGCAGAAGAACAGTAGTTGTTGTGCAGCAAATACCAATTTGAACTCTTAACTAAAATGATGGAACCAATAATGCTTCTTTTGGGGGGTGGTTGGATTGCAGTTCTTGGTCATCCTGAAAGTAGGTGGCGGTATCGCCTTAGCAATGGAATGCCATTAATGTTTGGGCATTGCAGAGTCTAGGTCGTGTCCATTGGCTTTTGCCCAATAAGTACATATGTTTGGATTGGCCACCAAGCCATATGAAGTTTGCCCCATACCCATACAAAACAGATCGATCAAATAGTGATGTTGAGCTTCTTGGGTTTTGCTGTCAGCCGCCCCCACATTATCTCAGTGTTGCTTTGTGGGCCCTGGCTGAAATTCTTGTATAATACTTCGTTCGTTTCAAAATTTAGGTCTTAGAAAAAATCAACAACACACAAATCAATACAAGTCATTAATATTTCTTACCTAGAAAACATAGAATGACATCTATTTTGATACAAGAATAAAGACCTAAAACGACTTAAATTTCGAGACGGATGGATTACATAGTATAGGATTATGATGCCCATTATATAGGATTAATCCTTGACATGTGAAAGATGCCCTAATTGAAAATCTATGATGCCCTAATTGGCGCTAGAACTGATTACAATTACTAAAACCAATCAACAGAAACCCTCCGTAGGGTGTCCACCCTTGGATTAGCAAAACCCATCAACAGAAACCCGTACCATATGGACTAATTCAACTGATAAATAAGCCCATACTAATAATTAAATATAGGATTATGATATGATGCCATATTTCAAAAACAAAATACTATAGGACTTGTTTGTTCTTTGTGAAAAGAAAACAGTAATAATAACGTTTTTGAAAAGAAAATTCATGAGTAAATCTCAACGGTTAACTCGTATCTCCATCAACCGGTCCAATTAACAGTGTATATTTAACGAAATTTTTTAATTTTAGCGGTTTATTCAGTTAACTGAGATTAGCAAATACAAACCTGAACAGAAGGCAGCAGATATTAGCATTCATACTTTTGAGCTGATGCTGAATTTGATGGATTCAACATGATCAAGCAAAGAATGCATCGGGTTTTACAGGAGATGGGGATACCGGCATTAGCCAGATAGGGTTTTACAGGAGATGGGGATACCGGCATTAGCCAGATACAGGTTGCACCGGTGGCCTGATGGGTGTGAGATGAGGGCAGGGAGGCAGTTCAGCATGATCCAAGTCTGGCACAAGACAGGCTAGGATCACAAGGTGTCACCAAGGAAAACGAGAGCGTGAACTGATGAGAAAGGGCATATGGTTTCAATTTTCGACAGCTACAATAAAAGACATGCTATTTCATCCAACAGCTACCCAGCCTTATAAGAAATCCTTAACGGGTAGAATAATTCGAAACTCAAAATTAGCTGCCACTATTTATCTATGTACAAGATTGTGGAATAGAGGAGAATGAAATAAGAAAGCCTAAGCTTACAACTATAGCTAGTTTACATCTACCCTCACACTAAATAACCAAAGCTACCTGTATATTAATGATCTAAACTCCTGACCAGTTCCCAATAGTCTTTGTTCCAATGTGTATATGGGTTAGGTAACAGTGCAAGGTTATCACTGGAATGCAGAAAACTGAAACCCTAAGAGGGGACGGAAGCAGGGCAAAATAGTTGCTATGTGTTGGTTATATGTTATATGTTATGTGTTTGATCAGCCTTACCGGATTGCATCATACTGATGCTGCTGAATGTTAGAGAAGATTGGGAACCGACTGACAGGAGACTACACATCAGCTTGGACCAGGCTGATCTCCAGGAAAGAAGGACCAGTTCTTGCCGGGCGGCTCACCTTCCTTGCCTGAGAACTGGTGGTCATTATTGGTCCACCAGTTGGGACCAAGATATGGTTTTTGAGGCTCTTCCTTGTTCACATTGTCGAAATTGAACTCCTTGATCGATCCCAAGCTCACAGATCGTTGCCTCTGGCATCGTTGTCCCTCTTCCACATCAGCTGAGGCTGGAAGTTTCTCTGCTGCATCCTGGCGAGGTGTTTCACCAATCATACCAGTACTCTTGTCATCATCGACCAAGGTATTTTGTCCTTCATCTCTGCCTTTTGAGGCAGCAGTCTGTAGTGCTTGAGGTATTACTGTGGGGTCCTTCTCGACACAACTGACAACATCCTCTGACTTCAACTCAAAAGAAACCCGATGAGTAGCCACACTTTCATGGCTGTGATGGCCACTGGTCATACTCGGAAGGAGTGAAGCTGTGGTACTCTGATGATCCAAAACGTAGCTGTCATGTAATTTATTTACACTGCTGTCAGGGGTCAAGGAACCAGATTCCCGACCTGCTCCCCAGTTACAGGCAGGAAGCAACTGGAGGTTAAGGAGGTTGGGAGGAACCCCAAACCGCACATCAGGGTAGTAGAATCCACCAGCAAAATGTTCCTGGTCTGGAAGGGGAGATGACGTGCCTGATCCAGAAATAACTGAGCCAGGGGAGATAAGCTGGCCTACTGGGCTTCCAGGATAGAACTGGTAACTTTGGTAGTCATATTGAGATGGCATGAACCTTCGACCAGAACTGCTGTGGGAACCCAGATCTAAAAACTGAGCAAATGGTACCTCAGGAGAGGAAGGTGTGGTTAAATGAACAGATTCGGGAGGAGGGGTGAAAGGAGCAGTAGAAGGCTCAGTAGTATAGGTCGAGAAGGCAGGAGGAGAGACTAGCTGGGTTTCATGGGCATAAGGTCCAACAGCAAACATTGAACGCGGTCCACCTGGAGAGTATATGCTAGCAGCAATTGAGGTAAAGGACACCAAGTTAGCAGGAGATTGTGCAGCAGATGGTGGTTCCGAGGGAACAAAGGATGCAGGGGAGGAGGGAGGAGCAGTGAAAGGTGCTAAAAGGGGAGGTGGTAGGACCAAATTTTGAGCAGGAGGAGCCTCGGGCATTGCTGATGTTGGTTCAGGAACAAGGACAGCTCGTCCAATGCGCTTGTTGTGCTTCTGATATCCAAAACACCAATATGCACTCAGGCAGCCACCCCATCTCCTTTTCTGCAATTAATCAATGACCACAAAACAAGCTTTATCATTGTCCACAAAGTACAAACTAATATACATATAAATGAATCCTTGACGTACAACAAGCTCCCAAACCATCCGTGAATCAGTATAATGCTCTGGAAGCAATTCAGTAAGGTATCAGGCTCTCCATATAACTTTCGTGATTCCAATTGAAAGAAATGTAAAATTCAGTTTTTCATACAGAGAGAAGATGGGAGACTCACTTAAATAGATTTAAGTTCATGCAGTAACAAAAAGGAAAAAGGAAACTTCTTTATGTAAGATTGCAATTATAATTTAGGGAAAAAAATTACAACTCCAGGACTAAAGAGACAAGGTTGCCCCTTTTCAAACTGTATTTCTGTACATTAAAAATTGTATACCAGTCATTTGCCATTTGGAACATCAAAATACCAACCCGAAAAAACTAGACATCATGTGGTTCTGCAGCTTACATCAGCTTAATCCTGAAATAATTGAGAAATACCCAAAAACAGTAACCTATCTACTATATGTTAACGGTAATCAACAGATCTTCACCTAGTTAGTTATTTTTACGACTAACGCATGTGTAATCTCTAGGTGTCATTAGAAACCACTATGAAAAAATTGTCCACTAATCGACAAAGGCTAGAAACTGTTAAAGTAAAAAGAGAAAATGTTCCCATATCAGATAGATACCCTTCTCTTCCCTATCATTTACGAAATTAAATAACAGAAGCAATTAATAAGAACTAGTACCAGTAGGCGACAAAAAATTAGCTTAGACTCCACCGGGGTGGGGAGTCGGTTAAACAGAAAAGCAACAACAGCTAACAGCACTCCTCAATTTTCATCTTGAAAAGGATCATCAATAATTTAAGATTAAAAAGGCGCTTGAAAAGCCGATTCAACAAAAGCAGAAGCTGCAGTACTCATAAACCAAGAGATTATATTCCATATACAGAATGATCCACACTCAACAACAAAACAATTAGCGAATGAGATTTACATCAATGTTAAGATATTGTGAGTATAGGCCCTAAACATATTTCCTACGTAGTTAAAACTACAAGACTTGAATGACTAAGCAACAGAAAACTAAAAGTTGGAGAAATTTGATAACCATAGATTTTAAGTTACAAATGAAGTAAAAAGAAAGCTTACAAAAAGGAAATGAATCCCTAACATCATCAAAAGGCAGACAGCCAGCACAACTTCCCTAAAATGAATCCCTAATTAAATTTGAATCATCCAAGTTACTCAATCCCCATACCGGATACAGTCATACATAATAATCCTCAATGATTTTAGAAAACCAGTCATCATAAAGTGTTCTCCCTTAACCAAGCAATCAAAGGTCTGCTACCTGATGAGTGATGACTAACATCTTGACCCGTTTAAAAAGATCAGTTCAACCAATGATCATTCCCAAAGAAACATAATTATCATACACAAACATCTAAACCAAAATCAACCAAAAAAGCAGGAAAAGAGTTTATGCAAATGCAAAGTACCAAACATGGCAAATTTTGTAAAATTTTAAGACCAAAGAGGAAACATAATCCACAAATACACTCCCCTGAAACAACAACATTCAGACTTTGGAGCTCTGAAACCAACATCACAATGGAGCAGAACCATTCGACAGAGCGTCACCGTACATGGACTTAAAATCGGCAAACAACTAGAGCGTCCAATAAAATTCCACTTCCAAACAGAGAGATAATTGCATAAAAATGAATTTCTCCAAAACTCGAATGAAACAACAGCGACAGCACCTAAACACAAAATCAGAGACCAATTGAAAGCTTACAACTCCGGTAAACAAACGTAATCAATCAAAAAAATGCATCTTCTAAAAAACAGAAAAAAGGAAAAGAAAGAAAGAAAAACAGAATAGAATAAATCACCTGAGAAGTATCCGGAGACGCACGAGTTTCAGCTAAAGCGATCGCGTTAGCAGCGGCGTTCACGGTATCCACAGCGTCGTTCGCATGCCACATATCCCCATTCACACGTCTCATCTCTCGCGCTCTATCTCTCCTTCTCCTTCCACAAAAATTCGCATAAGACAGCAACTCCGAAACCAGAAAAACCTAATTTCAGCAACAACAAACTGCCGAAATCCAATCGAAATTCGTCCAAACACACATGAAAAACACCAAGCGCAAGCTCGAATTTAGGAACTCCACAAAACCGATCCACAAACAAGCAGGCGATTGAGAGTGAAAAAGAGAAACAACAAGGAGGAATCTATGGCCGATTTCTGTACAAAGCTAGACAGGAACATCAGAAATCCCTCTCCGCGGCAAAGCCTCTCTCTCTCTCTCTCTCTCTCTGAGAGTAAACCCACTTGCTTTGGGGTCAAACACGGCAATGACTTTATATATTTATTTTATTCTGATTTAATTTAAAATGTGATTACAAATTAATTACCGAAAATGCCAGTGCTCAAACGACGTACGGCGTCCGTTTGACATAAATACCCTCCTCCTCTTGTCGTCAAAATTGATCTCCCGGGGTAGTTTGGTCAATGAAGAATGTGGGGCCCATGTACTTTCTTAGAAGGTGTAATTAATTTAATGATTTAATTAGGAAAGTATAAAGCGTGTAGCTTAATCCACATTACCGAGAAATCCCCAGCTTTTATTTTTAAAGTCATTATTGTTTTTTTTAAGTGCGCACGTGTGACCATCCATGGCCTTTTCTAGTGACGTGGCGCAAAATGCGGCATGGGCCCCACCCCCCGACCTACTTCTCTCGGTTTGATAAGGGTTGTATTAATTTAAATTATTTTTATTAGTGAAAAATTTACGTAGTTCGCCAAAACTTATCATTTTAACTCTCCATACAACTTTTAATAAAGTTAATAATTACACTCATTTTTTACTAATTTACCCTCATTTATCACTCTACTTTTTATTTTATCAAAAACTACAACTCATAACACATCAATCAAATCAATGGTATTTTAGTAAAGTAGAAGCAAAAATATCTAAAATGACAAGTTTTTCCGAACAAAAATGAAACTCTAAAACGACAAGTTTTGCCGAACGGAGGGAGTAATAAAAATAAAACAAATCCACTATAAAATGAAAATACTCGACTAGTGGGAAATAATAAAAATAATAAAAACAAATACTGTATATTTCAACAATTTAGATGAAACCCACTATAAAATGAATCCGGATTATGGATTAGATAGATGATCGTTGTCCGTCCTATAGTTTGCTTTCACAACTTTTCTTCTTCCTTTTTTTTTTTTTGCATTTGTAAAGGAAACTTCCTTATCAAATTTTGGATATATATGATCGAATAAATTAATTTTCCTATCGGATGGAAAACAGATTATAACAAATATATTGATACAGTCTGAAATTTCACCAGAAAGCGAATGTAAACAATCTTTTTATTATATTATATAGTAAAAGAAGCTTTTTTGTCATAAATGAGAAATATTGAAGACTTGTAAAAAAAAAACAATCATCACTTGAGTAAAAATCAACATTAAATAAAAAAACATATTTATAAGAAGTTAAAAAGTATAATTTAACATTATCTAATCAATTATATATTTTATAATATTTTGAGTATTTGATTAAAAAAGTCAACACTTGAGTAAACATATTATACAATGAAAACAATAAATTGAATTATATTCATAAGTTTCATCAAATATTTTTTATATTGTAAATTACCAAAAATAAACATCATATATAAAAATAGTTTATTATATACAATAATATATTTTAAAGCATCTAATACTATAAAATTTTCATTTAGAATAAGTACTCTGTATAGTAAGATGCATGCTCTATCATAATTTCAGCTTCTGACAAGAAAAAAAATAGTGTATAGAAAAATAAAACTAAAATACTTTTAGACTTTTAGCATAATCTATATGAAAAATTAAAACCTTGGATACTTAATTTAAGAAATAATTAAAATGTGAAATGAAAAAAGTATAAAGAAAGATCAAACAGATTAAACCGAGTTTATATTTAATTAATTTTTAATTTTGATTCATTTTATTTGAATATTAATATATGAATGTATAAACTCATCGATCCGAAGTCGATAATGGAGTTCAATTCCTATAATTATAGAATATCTCTAAATTTAGGGATATTTGCCTTAACCTGAAATATTTATCACGCATTAATATATTTACAACATAAGCAACAACATATTGTGGCGGGTACAAAATAAAGGGTTCGAATTTCTGTCTCGAGCTTGTCCTCTTTTTCTTGTTATCTGTCACAAAATCCCTCTCATTTTTTATTTTTTTAATCTACTTTTTTTTTTCTTTTCCGTTAAGGCTTCTGAGAGGTAGAAATGACAATGAGTTGGGTAGTGAATGGATGACCCACTTCCATCACCCGACCCACCCCCTTAAAACCCCACCAGATTCGATCATCACTCGCTTCTAGTTTCACTCGCCCCGTCCACCCATTGTCCAACGGTTAATCGAATGGATCATGTGAAAACGCGGGTAAACCACATCCTATCAAATTCAACAACAACAAAAAACATTTAAAAAAAACATTAATGCAATTATCAACGCTTCAACAAGTAAGTAACTAGCAATGTAAAATTAACTTAATCATATAAAACAAATGAGATGCACCATAAAAGAGATAAGATTAAATAAACGAAATCATTTAGGCTATGTTAAGTTAAATGACTAGCAGATCGGGTAGCTGAAGCTGGTAGATTATTTGTGTTAAATATAGGTTAATAAGCTGGTATGATATTTGGGAAACCTACTGTTAAGCTAGATAGCGGATGAAAACGTACTCGTGAATAAAAATCATAACCTCCGAAAAGCTTGGGTGAGTAGCTGATGAAAAATTATGATTCCAAAAGCTAATTAAACTAAAATCTTATATTTATTTCATTTAAAACTATATAATATCAAAACCACAACCTCCGAAAAGCTATTTAGTGTGTCAAACATACCCTTAATATACTATAAAAGTAAATGTAAAACGATATTATTTAATATATATTAAATGAGATGCATATATATGACTATATAATATGTGTCGAGTAACGGGTCGAGTGACCAGTGGAAAAATATCTTCTCTCGTATTCAGCCCAACCCATTATCCTTTCACCCGGCCATCACCCATTTAATATCAGAATTATATAAAATTTTCACCCACTTTGTCGTGGAGTCATGTGAAACGGAATGGCATCCCCATTGAGAGGAGGGGATTGGAGTCGGGGGTAAAGGAGGGAGACCAAGTCGGGAGGACAGGTGGTTTAGGGCGTGTTTGGCAACGGGGTGGGAGTATGTGGATGAGGATGGATTTTTGGGGGTACGTGGACGAGATGGGGATGGAATCTCGGGGTGGACGGGGGTGGTGTTTTGAATCCCTTTTCATCTCATTTCGTGTTTGGTTGAGTTTTAAAGTTTTGGTGGATGGAGACACTCAAAAAGGCCCAATTGCCCCCACTAAACCACATGAAATGGCAATTATACCCTTCCCAATTGCCCTCACCCCCAACTAGACCTGTCAAACGGGTCATTCGGGTCGGGTTCGGGTCGGGTCACTTCGGGTTTCGGGTAAAACGGGTTTCGGGTTTTTCGGGTTGACTCGAACTCGGGTTTGATCGGGTTTCGGGTCGGGTTCGGGTCGATTTCGGGTTTGTCAATTTTTTCTTTTTTAAATTAAAAAAGTCATTATTTGATAATTTTGTGATAAATTTTAATTATATATAAAAAAATTAATTATATATAATTATAAGTCAACCGGTTCAATCGGGTAAATCGGGTCAAAATTACCGGGTCAATCGGGTCACCGGGTCGAAACCCAGATTACCCGGAAAATTTCGGGTTTTTGGGGTTCGTTTCGGAAAAAAAATTCGGGCCAAAATTTTCGGGTTCGGGTCGGAAATATTTCGGGTCGGGTCACCGGGTCGGGTTGTGTTTTGATAGGTCTACCCCCAACCCATCTTTTCCAGTTCAGGTCGCAGAAGGAGCCAGCTCCTCCAAAGAGAACCTCCCCACGTCGTCGTTCACGTCGCAGAAGGACCCGATTTTTCGAAGCAATTGCGATTCAGGCACGAAATTTACATTCCGAAGAACGGGATTTTGCAATTGGCTCCCAATTTACAGGACGGGCGATTTAATTAACAGTACCTGGTCATCAGTGAAGGGTCGTTCCTCCGGACCTCCAGGGAGGCGATGACGATCTCGGCGTGCTTCTGGACGAAGCGAATGGCATCGACGTCGTGGGTGATGGCATTGCAGATTTCGAGGGCCTTGACGGTGCGGTTGAGCAGCTCCGGAATCAAGCGGTCGAGCAGAGATTTGACAATGTGGGAAGGGTCACGGCCCATAAGGAGGGTGGCCTTGAACTCGGCCTCGCAACAGAGGAACGCGTCGAGAAGCTTCCGGAGCCAAACGATTGACATGAGGGCGTCGGAAGCGTCGGGGGCCGGAGGTCGACGTTGCCATCGGCGTCGTTGGAAGCGTCGACAGCAAGAGGCGGGAGTGTGGAGTGGTGGGGTGTTGATGTTGTGGAGGAGGAGGAAGGAAGGAGATCTGTGAAGTGCTCGGAGATCTTGCGCTGGAAAAACTCCAGGTCCTCGACGTCACCCTCGACGGAGGCCACCTGGTTCCGGCGAATGTTGATCCTGCCTAAGAAATTTCCGTGCTTGCCCACATCCTGTTCAACGAAATTAAAATCGTCGAGGCTGGTGGTGTATTTATGGATGAGAGAGGGGCAATTAGGGGCATTTCACATCCCCACCGCCTCCTACCTCCCTCCTAGGAGGTGGAGAAATCTCCCTTCCGCACCCCCTCCCACCCCCTATTTCGCACCCAGTCCACCCCGTCCACCCCCTTGCCAAACACCGAGGTGCGAAATTCGAAATCCCATCTCCACCCCAGCGAACCCCCATCCACCCCCTCCCACACCGTTGCCAAACACCCCCTTAGAGTCCAAAACAAGGGATTGGTGTGACTTTTGGAATCAGGAATAAGATTGCAATTAGAAATTGATATAAACTATTCTTAAAGCATTTTATTTTATTTGGTATGTTATCGGAAAAAAAAAAATCATTCATGGAACAATATTTTCTATGTAATGGATTTTCTAAGAGTAACCCCAACAACTTCTCCACATTGAATATTTGGAGAACATTAAGATGGATTTTGGTCCAACAGATTCCCCATTACATTCTCCAAAGTAAAGAATGAGGAGAAAAAATTGAGATCATTCCCTAAATTTATAGGAAACTCTATCTATTTTGGGATAAACTTCATAATGGAAAATCTGTTGGAATTCAACCCAAAAAAATCCAAAATAAGTGATTTATAATTCTTTATTTTGGATAATTTTTTAGATAAGTTGTTGGACATGCTCTAACGGCCCAATAGACAAACCATTTTAGCTCGCTTGTCTACAGAGGCTTTAGCATTGCTATGACCCATTTAAGCCACTTGATTGGGGATTATAAACATGATTATTGAAGGAGATACTCAACGGTTATCAACACTTTCAAGTTTCAAATGAACATGGAACAACCCTATGAAAATGTTAAAATATTGGATGCATCAAAGAATGAATTCAATCCATGAAGTTTTTTTTTAGCTTAAAAAGAATTTAGCTCTATTACCTAATTACCGCAAACCGTCTATACTCTAAATAGGGACTTAGGCTTCGTTTGCATAGTCATATATTGTGACTTATAATCCACAATATATGTTATATTGTGCATTATAAGTCACAATATATGACTATGCAAATGAAGCCTTATTATCATCCGCAAAGATGATCTTGACCGACACTTTGAAAGCAGAATAAATTTTTGCATATTATAAAAATTAAATAAAAAAGGATTTCCAATTGTCAAAAGTGAGCAAAAATGCCAACTCAAAACTTTGAATTCCCCAAGATTTGAAGCTCTGCGTTGTAAGATTTGCAAAACAAATCAGCCACCAGGCCTAATTAATTAATTGAAGATGTTTCAATGTCATTAAACTATTCAGCATTTCACCTTTGATCAAGATACATTTTGCCTAACATGAACATTTGGAACAATAATACATAGTAAAACATACCTGTGATAATGTCACAATATACAAAACATAACTTATAATGAAGGAGCAGTTCATTAGCCCTGAATTTCAAAGATCAGCTTTCCCTGCGATTTCGTCGTCGCTGGAGGTATAATGGCCATCACTCGGTTCCTCGTCGTCTGATTCCTCCTCGACCCCTGCACCAATATCCTCTGGCTTGGCGTATTTCTCACAGTATTCTGCAAATGATTACCCACATAAAGATGAAATTGAGAAGAGAGTTTGGTATTTCATCTGGAATCAATCCAGTGAGCTAGGGAGATTCAGATGCTGAGCAAAATGCATTGTGGCAGGCATAGTGAAAGTTGAATTTTCAGTGCTTTCATTGGTTTGTTAGTTTATAAGTGAAGCTTTGTCACTAGTGTTCCTACTATGTGGCTGGAGACCGATTCACAGAGTTATCCTTTGCCAATGGACCATGAACAGAGGCAATGATTAGATTATCAGTTCAAGGCTCTATTTGGCAAGCAAAGTAGCTTTTCGTACCTTGTGGTTTTGATATTGTATAGTTTTAAATGAAATAAATATAAAATTTTAGTTTAATTAGCTTTTGAACTCACCCAAGCTTTTCGGAGCTTGTGTTTTTTATTCACAAGTTTTCATCAGCTACCGTAAAAGCTAGGTTTCCCAAACACCATACTAGCTTATTAACCTATACTTAACAGAAATAATTCATCGGCTTCAGCTACTCCAACAGCTACCCTTTTGCCAAACATAAGCTGAATTTTGGTACACGTTATCGGTTAGGATCAAATCACTTTTTTCCAAAAACCCTGAGTCACCCAACATTTGCTTTTAAAGCACAAAACCAACTCTTAAAAGGTTAGCTGAGCAAACATTATCAGAACAGGAAAGTTATCTAGCTGTCTAGCATCTAGTTCTATGGAGTATTAATGTATTATGATTGAAAGGGTATTCATTAGATATTTTAGGGGAACTGCTGTCTTTAAAGTAACCTAGTGCACTGTCTAGAAGTCAATCTTGTTTTTATAGCAAGGGAAATAAACTCAGCCATTAATTTCTTCCAAGAAAAATAAGACATTAAGGAGGAAAGTTACTCGTAATATTCAACAGAGAGAACAAGCAAATGTGCTGTACTAGCTACTTGAGAGTTTTAACCAACAAAAGGTAAATTCAAGCATGACACAATTAAAGTGCCTGAGAGGCAAAGGTACCTCAGACAGGTGGAAGATCTTTAGATCTGGTGCTGGTATGGAAAGGAATGCAAAATGATACACCAAGAGAGAGACGAGAGGACAAAATCCAGGTACTTTACGAGCTATGGATAGGACATTGTGAAGTGGCAACCAAGAACCATATAGAGACAACACAAAGTAGCATGAGTGCAAAAGATGAAAAAGATAGACCATGTTGGGATGTGCTAATAGAGGAATAGATCTGTACCTTAATAAAATTAACTCCCAACAAGACCACCACCAGACGTCCAAGACTCTTAAGGCAGTTTAAAGTTCAAAAGGACGTAAAACATAGTAAATTTGTGCAATGAGAGAAACAGTTACCAGGAATTTATGAGCAAGAAAAAAAGGTTAAAAACATTTTGGACATAGAGAGCTACATCTTTCCAAATTACCTCTCACCATTGCTCAGAAGAAGCTATGGTGTCTTGGACAGAAAGATTAAAACTTCGTAACTAGAAGAAAGGGGGCTGAAATGTGGTTTATTACCTTTAACTCGTTACCTCTCACTCATTGCCTCTCGCTATAACAGGATGAACTGTGGTTAAAACTTAGTAACTAGAAGAAAGGGTAGAGAAAGGTTAAAACTTATTACCCCTCATTCCAAATTATCTCTCACTCGTTGCTCATAAAACTGTAGGCACTGAAATGTGCTTGTTTGGAAACAGTTAGGGAGATACTAGGATAACCAACTGTGGGTAGGAAATTTTCAGCTCACAACATTGGGGGTAAAAATTATAAACAAGGGGTTTCTAACCCTGTAGGATGTGTATGCCGTCGGCAAGTAACCAGTTTGAGGTGAACCTCATATGAAAAGCTTAATGGATTCCTTATGGGCTTCCATAAGATTTCCTTTATTTGTGTTCTTTGACTATTTTAAGGGAATAGTCCAATTTGTGGCAACTTCCTGATCTTCTACTCTATCAAACAGCTACATCTTTTCAAGGCAATCAGGTATCTTTGAAGTTCTAGAAACATATTACCTCTCACTCGTTGCTCATATAAAGCTTTATCGCGCATCATCAAGGCTGCGGCATCTCCATTTAAAGGATCCGAGGGATTGGGGTATAATAGAAGCTGCGGAAGGAACACTTCAAAAACATTTACCAAATCTGGAACAAAAGAGCACATACGTTTGGGCATTAGTAATCAGCTCTCACAAAAACACGAAGTTGTTCTATGAGAAAGCAGTCAATCTAAGAAAGAGGAAAATTTGAATATTATCATACCGAACATTGGACTCCATGTCTGATTGATTACATCCAAACAAACTGAACCAGACCTGCGAATCAGCCAACAGAAAGTATAAGTACTAAAAAAATATCCACAAAATCAAAATTCATTGCAACACTTCACATCTCACTATACAGGATACATCACTTGATCTAAGCAAATCCACTAGTAACCCATGCTTGATATTCAGAAACTCACGATTCATCTACATTGGGGTGATATATCTTATTGACGAAGGAAATAGAAGGAGATCTGTATGGATATGCATCTGGTAGCTCCACTTTAATCTTCCATACACCCCCTTGGTAAGGACCTGCCCAAGCGAAAAATGTTGAAAAGACATCTCTTGCCTCCATCGAGTAAAAAGAATTTCAGAAGTTCTAATTGGTCCAGAGAGAAGTCAATAAACAACCAACTAGCCATAGTTGCTAATTATATCTTTTTTCCTTCTCTACAAAAGCTAAGAAATCTCCACATAAAGCTTAGATCCAATCCAATTTTTGTTCCCCCTTTTGATGCAATACATACAACCCAACTTAATTGCATATAAAGAGCATAAGGAAAAGCAATAAGGACCATCAGACAAGATAACAACAATTGAAGCTTCAAAACTGATTTGTGAATGAATGATTGTGTTGGGTCTTGCTGATAGCTGATAAGGGTTTATTTGGTATGATAAGGAGCTAGGAATTTATTTCTCATAAGCAATCTGCGTGAACCATACATCGAACAGAACCTAAAGCTCGTACTCATTCAAGAGGCAAGATCAACAAAAATGGATGCTTTATTCAAGTCATCAGTAGGCACAATCTCATAAGCTGTTCATCCGTGGTCAACAAAAACCCCAACTGAGATAAATCAGACAACATGAAGCAACAAAGTAAACTCTACAAAACCCATAAACAATTAAAACAACAAAGAACAAGAACCAAATTAGAGAGATATGTTTATGCTAGAAGGAAAAATAAAGAAAAGTGATTAGATCATTAGATGAAGTACTGTCACTGGGTCCATGAAACTCCACATCAAATTCTTGCATCCCATCATTGGCCATCTCCACCTTATAATCACCCATCAACCTGATCCAATCAAGCAAATTCAACCCACCACAACAGAATTTAATACTTTTGATGAAGAGGGTTGGAAGAAAATCGAAGAATCGGTCAAAATTGATGGAAGAGGGAATCTGTGTATTTTACAGTTTCATCAAATCCATCTCGCGGCGCTTGCTTGGGGAAGACATTTTTCACTTCTCAATCTCCTTGTTGCTTTGTTTCAGCGGCCGGCAACCAAAGAGGGTTTGGGGTTGTGAGGAGAGAGAGGATATCAGAGCTTTGTCACAACTCTCAATTGAAAATGAGGCAAAAGGTTTGCAGACATCAATGATAAAAAGTAACACAATCTCGGACGTTATATACGGTAGTATGTCTTTTTTTTTAATAAAAAAAAATAAGGAAAAAATTTCAGATACTCCCTATGTCTCACTTTAAATGTCATTTAGATTATTTTGCACGTTTTTTAATGAGTTAAAAACTCTATAATATATTTTTTAATCAATTTTTTAAATAATTTCATACTTGTTGGTAATAAGTATGAATTTATACAAAAATTCATTAAAAAAAATAATATTTTATAGAGTTATCTCCTTACAATGTATGCCAAAAAGTAAAGTGACATGTATTATACGGAATATGAAACAGAGGGATTAATTAATTAGGAATTAGTCATTTGTCTATCGAGTGCAATAGATCGGATGAGATTAAGAAGACCCGAGTGATTCAACATTCGTACTTCATTGATAGGATGACTAAGATGTGCAATCTTATCATCATCAAATTGCATTCGCAAAAACACATGATTAATGGAAAGGGTTCGTTATGAGGACAAGTGAAAAAAATAGTATGATATGATCATTTTAATATCCCATGAGCACTTTCATAATCCTTTCAAATAATTAACGACAGTGAGGTTATCACATTCGATTTCAATTTGATCATATATGAGCTCTTTTGATGCACGAATACCTTCCAATAAGACTAATGCTTGTTGTTTGTTTACCATATTTTTCTTGTCCTACTAGGATATTTCTTCCTACTTGATTTCTAACGATGAAACCAGTTATATTTTTCCCTAATTAGATAGTCGATCCATCAAAGTTTAGTTTTACAAGGCCTTCTTTGTTCAGTTTCTTGTCTTACGTTTTCGGCTACGTCAGACCTATTGGAGCGGTCTTCTTCATCTTCATGAAACTTTTTAGATTCTTCCCAATTTTGAGACTATGTCACTGCTCCTCTATAAACTTGTAGGGGTATATGTTAGGATATAATCTAGCAGTTATGATATGTTCTATCTGTGTAAATAATATTTTTTATCGTGCATTTTTTTCTCTAAGTATTCTACCTGGTTCAATACTTTCAAGTTTCACTTTCACCCTGGTCCATCAAAGTCAGTTCCCATGAGATAAATTAGGCCAAATGGACTTTTGCACTCACAAAACAATAAAGTACCTGCAAGTGCAACTGCAACACAAAGGCCAAGTGCCTTCACTAGTCATAGTTGACCCTTTTTAACCACACAATCAATGTGGGAGGACCATGCCTCAGAATCTGCCCTTCATTTTTAACTAACAAGTAATGTGCAACAGCACAGTAGAGATGCAAGCAATATGCCAAACAGGCTATGAAATTACACAGTTATGAACACTCACTTTTTCAAGTCTTCTGAAACCAAAGATGAGTAAAATTGCAATGCCTAATAGCTCTTGGCGCGCCTACTAAGACGGTGAAATGAAATCTCTTAAACCCTGAAAGAGTACATTAATTTGCATCTACATGTTCTTTCAAGGGAGATTTCCAAACAGGCCACAAGGTCAGTAAAATTAGCCTTTACAAACTGACCCAGCTAGATGTATGACTTACCCACAAAATTTTTGGCACTAAAAGGCCATGAGATCATAAAGAAACATGCTTTAGCTCTTCTTTGCCTTCACGGGCATGCCTAAATCCATACACTGCTTGTTTAGGATGCAAATCCCAGGGTTTGATCCTGATGCGTTGCTGGCTGTATGGCCATACAATCCACCAACGGATCCGAACTCTGATAACTCATCATCACTGTCTACAGAAGTTGGACTCACCCGGTTTTGGTAACTTCGCTTGCACTGGAGAAACACATTGAAGTAATAGTCGATGAGTTCCTGTCTTGTCTTCCTGCGAAAAGATGACCTACCTCTAGAGAGTGGGGTGGTACTCATGATTGACTTGAACTTTTCTTCTTCTTGTGGAGTCCAGGAGAGTGAAACCACCTCACCCATTCGATCAAATTTCCATTGGTAAAATGCTTTTCCCAGCTCATGTTTTAGCTTCATTTTGTTCTCTGCGGTGTGAAATCTAACACATGTCACTGAACCAGGAAATGGGCAATCACACATGCTAGGTCTACCCACTCCCAACTCCAACCCTGGGTGAATCTCTGTGGAAGTGTCCTCTTCCCAGCTTTCCGGTGGCCAAACTCTGATTCCTACCCGATTACAATCTGTATCCGAAACTTCTCCTGTCCAAGGAGGGATTTCAGCTTGAAATTGAGGTCCTACATTGACATGCTTTTCAACAGGCAGTTTATCCAGAGAGGATCTATCTGTTGGTTCACTTGGCTGTGAAAAATCAGGAGTCTTCTCCTTTTTAGTTTCTTCAGGATCTTTTTTCAGGTGGGAAACCTTGCAATGTTTTTTTTTAGTTTCTTCAGGATCTTTTTTCGGGTGGGAAACCTTGCAATGGTTCGCAAGTTTGTTTTCTTTAGTCGAGGACGAATCACAACAGGAGCATTTGGGACTTTTCGCCAAGGCAGGGACCCGCTTGCTGAACCTGACGCCCTCCAGATTACCAGATCCACGATCATCGTAAATTGTAGGATGAACCTTCTGCTTCTTCTGCACATTTTGGAACTATGGAAATCATACTCACATCTTATAATAAATGAAGAAAATAAAACAAGGCTCCATTCAAGAAAGCTTTATGAAAAAACACATTTTCTTTTACCTTGTACGGTTATATTTGAATAGCAAGTCTAGAACAAGCCCTTGGTTAAGGATTCATATGCAATAAACTCCCATTTAAGGGCGTTATCATACCGTCAGAGTCAAAACACAAAATAAGGTACACTATCACAGCTTTAGAAACATATGTAATGTACCCTCGGATACTTATCATTGTTTTAAACAGCATTGTGCAGTAAGTTTGTTAAGATTTGGAAGCCAATAATGCAAGAGCCAACACATCATCTACAACTACAGGATAAGCTATAGAATATGGCTCTTGATCTTCCTTTAAACCGAGAGGTACCCTTCAAAAGTTTCCTTTGTCCCATGAAATAGAAGTAACCCTTTCAACAACAATAGGCTTTAGTATACTTATTCATCAATCACTCACCAAAATATTGATAAAAATGACACTACTTGTTAGTATATTGACCTCAAAACTCAAAGAGGAAAGCAACAATATTTATTTAGTAAATACACAAACCAGCAAATATCACACAGTCATAGTTCAAGATACCTATTTTATATAGATTGGCCATCAAAACTCTCCATTCCATCAAATGGTGAATCCAAAGTTTATTTTATATATGATAATGCAAATGAATCCTTTAGCGCTATCCACAGTGGCACTAATCATAAACAGAAGTTCCTCACACTCAAGTTCTAAGGTAACTGAGACACTAACAGATGCTTAAAAGGAGGATACATCATATTGAAAAAATCAAGCCTCAAGAAAATACACAATAGATCAGCATTAGATGTCATCACAATAATACCCATGTCAACTCATCATTTACCCAAAGCTTTCATTTGATGTAATTTCGTAGATATATTTGGCAATAGAGCTACACGATGAAGGCTAGATTGTGTACCTGATTTGAAAGATCTCCATCATTCTTTGAATTAGGATACCTTCGCTTTAACATTGCTTCTCGCACGAAGAGGGCCAATGACCAAGGTTCCTTTCCACCATTTTCGTTCCACTCAGATCTATGTGGTATTCTCCCATTGGATAGATCTAGTGGGTTCCTTGCGGCATTTTTCAACCAAATCAGCATTCCCTGCCAACCATGTCGTTTCCTCTTCCGATTGTTGAAGTCTCTCTCAAAAGGAAATGGATCTATCCTCCCAACACTTCTATCAACTTCACACTTACTATTTTTTTCATCATCATCAAGAATGGGTACATTAGCATCAACAAGCAATTTGCTTTCCCTTTTGTCCCCAGGAATTTGCAAATTACCGCTAATGGCCACATCTACACGATCACAAATCTCATCACATTCACCTAGTATGTCCTCAGTCTCTATCTTTACCAGCTTAACAACATCCATGAACAACCCTCTAAACCTCTTCTCCAACTCAACTAACAACGGCTCCAGTTCCCCACCATACTCAACACCCTTGTTCACGAAATGCCCATCTCCATTGATCTTATCCAACCACTGATCCAACTCATGCAAATACTTGAAGTACATCAACTTGAGTGACGCAGAAAACCTGAAATCTAAATCCAGACTTTCTGCAACCAAACCCCAAAGCTTTTCTTTGGACACCGAATTGAACCCACCTCTCTTCCTCACCAAACAGAACAACCTAAACAAGTCTATAGATTGACCGTCGCCTACCAGCGGTGGAATTGGCCTAAATGTATCCTTCGCACATAACTCCTTCAAGAACACGGCAAGAACCTGATCAAACAGCCCACGTAGCACCTCAGTCCCTTCCTCTTCATCTTTTCCCTCTTCCATTGAATTCACATTCACAGACTCAACCCTAAATTTAAGCCTCCCCTGGCAAATTTCATCACAATTCACACCATACCCATCTCTCAAAGTAGACCATCCAGCCATTAAATTCACAAATTTCACCCCATTCCAAACCCTCTTTCAAAACCCCCCTCAATTTTAAACAGCAACCATATGAAAAAACACACAATTTGAAAAATCTGCAGTTGGGTACAAGGGTATCACAAAACCCCTATGACAGAAAACACAAATGGGGATTGCAAGGGGGTAGAAACAAAGAACTCGTGAGCTGACAAACTGAAGCCGCCAAAGAATCACTCAGTAACAGAGCCCAAAAATGGTTCTGAGCAAAGAAAACGGTGGGAGGGAAATTAGGGCATGTCTAATTTGGGGGAAACCTTGGTACATCATCATCTGATGATTACCCATTTAATTTTGCCCGTTTTATCCCAGGTCAATTGGGGAATGAAATCGGCTAATACATCAAAGATTTAAGTTTTTATCTAGAACAGTGATATACTAATCCTTAATCCGAGCTGTAAAATTAATTACAGTATGATTAGCGGACGGAAACGGAGAAAGAAAGTGGGGAAATGTCAAATGGGGAAGGAGTAGTGGCAAGATTTTACCTGAACGAGGTGAGGTGAGGTGAGGTCAATTTTGCAATGGAGGCGTTGTCTTTGTGAGTCCGAATAAGGAAGGAACCCACAAATAGTATGTACAATTTTGGCGAGTTATGCAATTGCTAATAATATTTCAAGATTTGAAAAAAAAAAAAAATTACATTTCCAAAGTTATAATCCTGTAATGTTTTTTTTTCCATCTTTGTAAAAAAAATGTAGGGTGGTTCAATTGGGATGATCCATTCAATATTTATGGAATGGGTTAATTAATATATGCGATTTGAATATTTTTTTTTCAATTTAACATTCGGTGTTTATAGGATATAGATAGGGTTATGACTAGACTCGTCAATCAGATTATTCGGGTCGTGTCATTTCAGATTTTGGGTAAAACGGATTCCGGGTAGAACGGATCTCAGGTTAACTCGAACCCGGATTTGACCCGAAACTGGGTCAAATCAGATCAATTCCAGGCTTGTCAATTTTTTTAATTTTTAATAAAAAATTCGTATTTGGATGACTTTATAATAATTTTAAAATTAAATTTAAAGATGTGATTAATAATTTTTTTTTGGGGGGGGGGCTACATACTTAATAATTATATACTACCACCGATCTAAAATATTTGATTTTTACGATTACTTATTATTTTTAATAAAATTTAAAACTCTATATAATATCAAAGTTTTAATTAACTTTTTGAAATTATTTCATACACATTAATCACATTAGTAATGACTAATGAGTATAAAAATTTAATTAAAATTTTTAATATTTTAAAGAGTTATATATTTTAGCTTTTTAAAAACATGTTGAAAAATAAAAAATCAAATATTACCGATCGGAGGGATTAATATGCAATACAAATATATATAAAAGTTAATTTGAAAAAGAAAGATCGAGTGTTTGTAATTATAAAATGTAATAAATTAGAATCTCCATGAATAATTTTAATAATATACAATTATAAATTAATTAATTTTAATAATATATTAATTACTAAACTTAACCTAATATGAATTTGAGATTTTCTTGGCTTTTTATTAATTTGAGATTTTCAGGTAAAATTAATTAATTTAACAAATCGGGTGGGTCATCGGGTTGAAACCCATTTAACCCGGAAAAATACCGATTTTTCGGGTTCGGGTCCAAAAAATTTCCGAATCTTGACCTAAAAAATCCAGGCGTTCGGACCGGGTTTTCGGGTCAGGTTACGTTTTGACATGTTTAGGTATATCACAGGACTCCTTTCTCCTCTCGCTCGCTCTCTGCTTCGCTTATCTTGGGCGTATGGTTCACTGCTTCTTCTGTGCTTCTTGCTACTTCATATGTGTTGGTGCTGCTACTTCTGCTCGCTGCTTGGCTTCATTTCCCATGTCGACTTGCCCCTCTTCTCCTCAATTAAGATCTAGGGTTTTCGTGTCGACTTGCTGCTTCACTTCGCTTCGTTTCCCTTTTCTATGTGACTGGTCAATTGGCTTCCTTGTCGACTTGTCCCTTTTTACTCTCTTGCTTCTTTTGTGCTGTGATGTGTGTGAGATTCATGGATGGGGTGGAATCAGTGTTTGAGTGAGATTTTTGTTCAATTTTGGATGTTTGATTCTTCAAGCCCAAACAACTCCTAATTGAAACCCGTTTACCCACATCTCAATTTGCTGGCTTTTCGGATTTCCAAATAACTCAATAGGCGGTGGTTGTAGGCTTGCATCCATGGTGGATGTTCGATTCTTCCAATTCAATTAGGGATCATGATTCACTCAAAAAAAAAGGGATCAGGAGAATTTTATTTTATTTTTTCCAAATCTCATATCAATCTGATTTCTCATATCTAGTTCCAAACAACCTATATAAGATATCAGATTCATACCCATATCTCATACACATAACTTGATACAAATATTCGATACCCATATCTGATATCTTATATTCGTATACCCTTTCCAAACAAACTCTAAAATAAGCATAGAAATCAAAATCATCACTCAAGATTAAAAAAAAAGGGAAAAAAAAGAACGGAAATTTCGCGAGGTACCCCTGAGGTATTACAATTTTCGCGAGGTATACAACTATTTTGCATATTTCGCGTGGTGCCCCTGAGGTTTTGAATTTTTTTCATCTCGTGCCCTTCCTTGTTAAATTTAACGGATTCCGTTAGTTTTGAATAAAAAAGAAAAGAAAAGGAACTGACAGAAGAGAGAGAAAGAAAGAAGTGAAGAGGCGTCCTCACCCACGCCCACGCCGGGAGAAATTAGGGCTCCCTCCGCCGCTCTTCCTCCATCTCCACCGGGAGAGATTAAACCCCATCTATGAGCGAATCCCCTCGAACAACGAAGACGAACCATCCATTGAGCTATTACACCGGTGCAACCCTGCTCTCCTCCCTCCACCGATCGGCACCGGTGCAACCCTGCTCTCCTCCCTCCTCCTTCCCCCTTCGAATGCCGGCGCTGTGAAAGACAACCCTCAAAGAAATCAGTGTCCACAGACAAGCTGCGGTCCTGCGAAGATGGTTAATTGGAGGCGGATCCTTGGGGTAACTGTTGTCGCCGCTGGATTCGGGAGAGAGTTTCGGAGTGGCCCCGGTGGTGGTGGGGCCCGGCGGGAGAGCTTTCATCTTCATCGTTCGAAGACTCCCTTCTCTCCCCATCTCATTCTCCTTGGTCAAATTGTTGTCCAGTCCAACTAAAGCTTCCCACCAATTCAAAATCGAGACGAAGGAGAGGACCCATGACACAAGAAACAGCTTGAAAACCATAGCCACACCTTAGAGCGTGTTCGATACGGCGAAGACAGACCACCTCAGACCACCACCAGACGGGAAACAAGTCGGAAGCCACACAGAGAGACGAAAAAGGGGAAACAAAGACGAGCACCGCCCAGACGGTGCAGAAGCTGGCCGAGGCGACTACACCACACCCCGAGAAGGAGCACAACAGCAAAATTGGGCATTGGAAGTCGGAATCCGCTCGGAAAATAGTCGATTAGTACCCAAGATTGAACAGAGGAGAGGATTTCACACAGAGATAAGATCGATCTAGGTTTTACAATGCAAATTTGGGGGCGCGTGAGGCCGACACTTTCTCTCTTCTTCTGAGCGTTCTTCCTTTCTTTCTTTCTTTTTTCCTTTTTTTTTTAAATAAAAAAGCAATAGAGTTCCCTTTATCTGTTAAAATTTAACCTCAAGGGCACGACGCGAAATGAATCAAAACCTCAAGGGCACCACGCGAAATATGCAAAAGAGTTGTATACCTCGCGAAAATTGCAATGCCTCAGGGGTACCCCGTGAAATTTCCAAAAAGAGAATAAGGCAAAGACATAAAAAAATTACTAAGGATGAAATTTGGCATTAGCAAAGGATTCACCTATATATATATATAGTAGGAGGTTAGGTCTAGTGTAAACAACCCTTAATGTGTTTTGTGTTAACAAATCACAATCATAGATTGAGGGAAAATTGATGGATGAGATTATTCTCCCTTTTAATTAAATATATTATTAAAATAAAAAAAACACTCACTAACCGGGTTTCATAAGCGCGTGTTCTCACTACACAAAATCACTTTTCTGGGAAACCTAAATAGGATAAAGAAGGATCGGAGAGAAAGCAATCTTCCACCAACTTCTTCTCCGACTCTCGAAAAAGGCGATTCCGTCGATAAGGACCCATCTGAGCGGCGGCGGCGGCGGTGCCGCAACTGTTTCCGACTACTTGAGGTGGTGTGGCCGGAAGTAGAACCGTCGGCGAAGCATCGACAATAGATCCGAAGGCTGCACATCCGAGTTCAACTGGGGAATAAAGTAGGGATTGAAGAAACCTTCGACTTCAACAGATGATCTAAATCTGCGTGCTATCAGATACTCCCGTCGACTTCAACAATAGGTCCTGTTTCATACTCTGGGGGCGTGATATGAATATTGGTAAGATTCTTGACTTTGATGAATAATTGTGTTACTATGATGAATATTACTTAAATGTTATTGAATATTGATGAATATTTGGGAAATTGTGAATAACGGAGTGATTGTGATGAATATTTGAGTGGTTGTGATGAATATCTGAGTGCCTGTGATGAATATTTGATAAATTTTAACAAAAACTATGATGAATATTTGAGTGATTGTGACGAATATTTGAGTTAATGTGATGAATACTTGATAAGTTTTAACAAAAAATTTGATGAATAATTGAGTGACCGTGATGAATTTTTGATAAAATTTTCCGAATATTAACGACTACTTGGAAAATTATGAAGTTAAAAACCTTTGATGAATCATATATCCTCTTCTTCACAGTCTATTTGGATGAAACCGTTACTAATTTCCAAAGATTTCATAACCCAGAATAATTGAATATGATATTTTCAAAAAGGAAGTTGTTGAAAATCACCAAATAAAAAAAAATCTCTTGAATTACTGCTTCCAAAATTGTGCAGTTACAAGAATCACATGCTCCTGCGGAGGGTGGGTTAGTTTTCCCCGCGGGTCCCACGTTTTTTTTTTTAAAAATAATATTAAAATCATTAATTAATCCTGGTCTTTCATCTTCATTAATCCAATGATCATTATATGTTAACACAAAACATGTTAACAATTGTTAACATTTGATCCCTTCTATCGTCAACAAAATATGACATCAACAATACCTATAGAATAAATATGGGCGGGCTTTTAACTGTTTTAAGGACTAATATGAGGCCCAGTATCCAATTGAAGACTACAGCCCATAACATTAAAAAAAGGCCAAATTGCAGAAAACCACCCTTTAAATATGCTGTTTTGCGTGAAACCACCCCTTAAAACGAAAATTCCAGAAAACCACCCTTTAAAACCGTTTTGTTTGCAAAGTCACACCCATCACCCAATTTTCGTTAATTAAATGTTAAAGTGTGTGGAAATTTAATTATACCCCTTATTATTATTATTATTTTACTCATTTTAATTGATATTAGTTGATATTTAACTTTTAACATGTTTTTCAAAAGCAAAAAACACTACAAATATAAAAAAATGTTTTTTTAAATAATTTCATACTTACAAAAAAACTCTATAAAAAATCGATGCGTAATTTATGTTTTATACATATAAAAAAATGTGTAATACTAGGGCTACTTGAAGAATTTTTTTTTTTAAAATACTGTTTCATATCGTTTTTATTATTCTAAAAATGTATGTGGAATAGTGAACCTATTTTTAGAATAATAAAAACTATATAACATATCATTTTTAAAAAAATTATTTTCTTTGAGTAGCCCTTTAGTAATATACACTTTTTAAAATATACTCCGTATAAAACATCAATTATATCTATTTTTTATAGAGTGTTTTTACTGATAATTATGAAATTATATTTCAAAAAATGATATTTTATTAAAAAAATTACTTTTGAAAAACATGTTAAAAGTTAAATATCAACTAATATTAATTGAAATGAGTAAAATAATAATAATAAGGGGTATAATTAAATTTCCACACACTTTAACATTTAATTAACGAAAAATGGGTGATGGGTGTGACTTTGCAAACAAAAAGGGTTTAAAGGGTGGTTTTCTGGAATTTTTATTTTAAGGGGTGGTTTCACGCAAAACAGCATATTTAAAGGGTGGTTTTCTGCAATTTTTATTGACAGACCTAATTTAGATAGAATTAGATGTATGTATTCAACTCAATTAAGTTGAATTATGACTGAGTGACCGGTGGCGGTAACCACCAGAGGTTCGGGAGCAGAACCCCGACCGACAGAAGGATGTAAGATGTAACCAATTTGGTGAATCACGATAAATTGTGTATCAATCTTGTATGTTTGAATATCTGTTCTTTTGTCGCAGCAGACACCTTCCAAACCCAATATGAGTTATTAGATAGATTCCACATTGATTAAAAAGTGAATCCAAATCCTGTTATTTAGTATCGCCACTAAATTAAATCAATTGCGGGTGATTGGAAATGGATGGATCAACAAAAACATGGCGGAGCTTGTTGTTGAAGAGATTCACATTCGGTCATGGTTTTAGTCTCCATCTTTACCCCCTTTCTAGCTCTTTTTTGCCTTTTAATTACAGATACATAGATGCTTATTGCTGGCTTCTTTATGCATCACAACTGTACCTTTTATAACATTTCAGGCAAATTGATTATTAATTAAGCATAATTATCAAGTAAATATACCCTAATTAGGATAGAGACGGTTAACCAAAGATTCGATGTAACATCTTATTACGGCCACTAGTATATCATTGACCTACCCTTAATTCCTAAACACATCTTGGACATTGTTCGTTTTTAGATTTCGGGAAATTCAAATTCAGCCGGTTTGAACAAATTGATGGAGCGATTCCCTTTCTTGTCTAGATTCCCCGAAAATTAAATTTTACAGTTTCTCTCGTTCTCTAAATTTAGAGAATTTTTTTTTTCTCCTTCCATTTCTTTATTTTACAGATCAATATAGAGGAACGGTTGGGGCTGTTATATATTTTCTATAAATTCTTGAGATATATTTCTATATTTTACCGCATATGTTGAGCTTGCTCCAAACAAGCTATTTGAGAGCATGTCCAACAGTTTCCCTAAAACAATATCTAAAATAGAGAATTATAAGTCAAATCGTCTGAAAATTTTCAAAAAGCTAAACAACATTTTATAGATTACAATTAAAATTGAAATAATTTTATAAATTATTGACATTATATTCTTAAATTTAATAATAATGTTAAAGTTAATGTTAATATAACATTTTCTTCAATTTGTAAACACCTACATTGTATAGTAAAGTGGGGAAAAAGTACTTTTGCAAAATACTTCATCCATTAAGAAAAACATGTTTTATGAGTAAAATCTTGTTAAGAAAAATATGTCATTTTAGATATTTTGGTGTTCACTTTTCAAAATTACTCTTGTAATGATTATGAATTTGTTAGTTGTAGTTTTCAAAAAAGTGAAAAAGTGAAGTAATAATTTGGGGTATAAGTATATTTTTGTTTGCTTTTATTTGATTTCTTAAAAAATGTGCAAATGTCTAAAACGACATGTTTTAAGACTAACTCTAATGATTAAGTGTGCAAATGTACATATTTGCACAAGGTGTTTAAAAATGCACATCACTTTTAGATATTTTATTCCATTGGTTAAATGTGTATTTTATACACACTCATCTCTAAATAAATATAATTAAATTAAAAAGAAAAATAAAAAAAATAAAAAACAACCAATAGAAATGACTTTACTTTATTGAGAAGTGATAAAAAGTTTGTGTTCGTGGTCTTCGAAGATCCCTCATCTAGATCGGGCTTCCTGTATGATCGAGAGGATCGCGGTTGTGTTCTTGGTCTTCGAAGATCCCTCATCTAGATGGGGGGCAATGTCGGTGATTTGCACTTCCTCAGGTTTCACCCTTTCCGTTGGTGGGTTACCGTTCTCTGCCTTCTCGGCGTTGAGACGTCGTGTGAGTCGACGAACTCTCCCGTGTTCTCGGCATTTGTGGCTTGCCTTGGATCTCCCTCGACTCCTCCGCTGGCTGATGGCTTATATGGGTTCTTAGGGTTATTTCTTTCATCTGTTTTTTGTGTGTCTATTATGTTGTATGTTGACGGTTAGTCCGTCTGCCAATTCGTCGACCTATCGAGTTTCAGGTTTGTCTGAACTCGAATTTTTACTTAATAAAAAAAAAAGTCTGTGTACATGGGGGAGATGATCGATGTGCTTATATTTGAGCACTTTGTGTGCAAATATGCGCATTTTAAACACTCAAAAGTAACCATTGGAGCACAATTTGCATCAAAATGTGCATATTTAAGCATTTGCACCATACAATTGGAGTTGATCTAATTAACGGAGGGAGCATTTATCTTAGCCTTTTGAAAAAATTCCATGTTAAACTTATTTTTTAAAAATTTGCTTAAATATTCTTGAAATAAAATTCAAGAACATTTTCAAAATTTATAATCCCCTACTAATATAATTATAAATTTAAAAATGGAAGGGGAGCTCTCGAGCCCAAGAACCCTAGAAACCCTCAACCCCGACGCCGCCGCCCCCAAATCGCAGGCCAGCAAAGACCCCAACACAGAAATTTCGACTTGAGAAGGCCGAAGGGAAGAACTGGGTTGCCCAGGGACGATGCTCGTAGGAATCAACAAAACCCATGGCTGTTAGCAGAGAAGGAGAGCAGAGAGAAATTGTTCAAAATCTGGAGGAAAAGGAAAAAAAGAAGAAAAAGAAGCTTCAGATCGAAGGTTTCGAGTGATGAACGGGATGAATTCGTGGTAGATCTCTATATCAAGGTTTGTCGCGGTCCCGATTTGGGCTGTACCACGTACCAACCGACTAGTTTCGATAACCGAAACTATTGGTACCGAAACTATCAGTTACCGAATGTCGGTACCGTGGTAACCGAAGACACTATTTTCATTCTTGAATTTTCGTTTTATACACTGTGGTACCATCGGTACCGATGACATATTAGGATTGAAAAAAATATATTTTATTTTGATTTTTTTTTTTTAAAAAAAAAAAAATATTTTCGGTACCAACGGTACCATCTTGTGTAGGTCCCGATGGTACCTACACAATATTTTATTTTATTTTTAAAAAAATATATATTCGGTACCAACGGTACCACGGACCACGGTATTAGGGTTGCCCATACCGTGTACCGTACCGACTAGCCTCGATATCGAGATTTCGGTTACCGATTCAGTCGGTTACCGACTATTTGGTACCAATGTCCCGTTGGTACGGTTGATAATCGGTTGGTATGGTAATTTCCCTACTACCGCCCAACCCTACTAATTTGGCTATTTGGCCGGGAAAAATTACGGAGTAGTAAATAGGTTGACGATCGAAAAGCATACCAATAATAATATGTTACTTCCATAGCGTATTTTAAGAAGGTAAAAATTCTACTCCGTATAATTTTTTTTATAGTACTCCGTATGTTTTTACCTCCTTAAGCCGCAAAGTAAACCGTATGATTGGGACGATCGAAAAGCATCGAATCACAACACTTTGTCAGCGTGGTCTGACATAAAAAGATAACAACCCCTACGTGATTATTTAAACTAATCACACCTCTTACTCCGTATTAAACTAATCAACCGTTACATTACGTAATACATATACTATACCAAAAGGCAAATGTTGGGATTGATCACTTAACTACACTATACTCCGTATACATTAGAAATTGTCAAACTATGAATTCGTGATTCATGAAGATCTAGAGAGGAAAACAAATTGAGAGCGTAGAGAAGAAGATAGTGAACTGAATATTGGAGTTGGTTTCTTGATTGCACTGTGTAACAGAAATGTCTTACTTATACACAAGTGAGGTGATCCACTGTGATGCAACACAGTGAGGGCTCACCTTCTAATTAAGCTACGATCATCAAGAGTAATGAACTACACATGTTGAGTCTAACACCCCCCTCAAACTGGGAAGGGATACATTCCCAGTTTGGAAAGCAAATGGTTTTGCTGTGTGGAAGAAAGTTGTTTGGTGAAAACATCAAGTTGTGATCCACTAGGAATGAAACATAGTTTAATCAAACCATCTAAGACCTTTTGCCGTGTAAAATGGCAATCAATTTCTATGTGTTTCGTCCTCTCGTGAAACACAGGATTATGGGCAATTGCTAAGGCTGATTTGTTGTCACAAAAGAGCTCTACAGGCTTGATGGGATCAGCACCAATTTCTTCAAGGAGACGGACAAGCCAAGTAACCTCTGAGGCAGTGGTCGCCATTGCTCTGTATTCAGCCTCAGACGAGCTCCTGGACACCACTCCCTGCTTCTTAGACTTCCAAGATATGGGGGAGTCACCAAGCAAAATTACAAAACCAGTGACAGACCTCCTGGTAAAGGGACAAGAGGCCCAATCAGAATATGTGAAAGCTTTGACTATAGGTTCGTCATGACCATGAAGGACAATTCCCTTGTCCAAAGTGCCTGCAATGTATCTGATAGTGTGCAACACATCTTGAAGATGTGACCTTCTAGGATGCTGCATGAACTCACTAAGGGTCTGTACAACAAAGCACAGATCAGGTCTTGTGTGTGTAAGAAAATTGAGCTTGCCCACTAACTGTCTATACACAAAGGGATCAGGAATAGGATCACCAACATCAGGATCAAGCTTCAAATTTTGTGGGAGGGGAGTGCGGGTGGGGGAACAATCAGATAGCTGAGCATCTTTAAGCAGCCCTTGACTGAACTTTTTCTGTGACAAAGCTATGCCATTCGACACATAGCTGACTTCTAAGCCAAGGAAATAATGCAACAGACCTAAGTCCTTGATGCTAAAAACACCATCCAAGTATTTCTTTAATTGGGAGATCTCAGTAGGATCAGATCCTGTGATCAGCAAGTCATCTACATAGATTGCAATGAGAATTTGTTGAGAGCCACTTCTTCTGATGAAGAGAGAATGATCACTTTGTGATTGGACAAATCCAATATGTCTGAGAGAAGTAGTAAGTTTGTAGAACCACTGCCTTGAAGCTTGTTTTAAGCCATAAAGAGACTTAAGCAATCGACAAACAAGTTTCCCAGGGTTAGGCATGCCCTCAGGGACTCTCATATAGACTTCCTCAAATAGATCCCCATGGAGAAAAGCATTGTTGACATCACATTGATGAATTTCCCACCCTTTTGAAGCTGCAAGAGAGATAACTGCTCGGATTGTAGTCATCTTGACCACTGGTGAAAAACTGTCATGGAAGTCAATGCCCTCTCTTTGTGTATATCCTTTGGCCACTAACCTGGTTTTGTGTCTTTCTAAAGAACCACCAGCCTTCAACTTGACCTTGTATACCCATTTACAGCCAATAACTTTCTTTCCTTTGGGGAGGGGAACACAATCCCAGGTTCTGTTGGAAGATAAGGCACCAATTTCTTTTTCCATAGCCAAAACCCAGTGAGGATCAGTGACAACTTCTTTCTATGAAGTTGGTTCAGTGTATGAGTGTATATGAGCAAGAAGATCAAATGAGGATGAAGGTAAGGATGATGAAAATGTAGATAAAGGTTCAAGTAGGGAGGTGTTGCAAATATAATCTCTGAGATAAGCTGGTTGAGTGTGAGTTCTTGAAGATCTTCGTACTGTTACATGAGGAACAATTTGTGTGGTGGTTGGCAAGATGATATTAGGAGGGAAATCAGAATATGTGGTTTCAATATTAACAACAGGTAAATGAGAGGATGAATCAGTGCCAAAGGAACTGGAATGAAAAGGAAAGAAATTTCCCTCTGAATGGAAGAAATTTTGAGTGGAAAAATCCCAAAATTCTGCTGCATTGTCTGATCTAAAGGCTTTGATGGTTTTCTGAAATTGATTTTTAATCAAGAGGACAAAGTTTTTGAGGATGGATAAGGCATTGCTTTTGTGGGACATGAGATAAGTCCATGTACATCGAGAATGATCATCAATAATTGTTAGAAAATATCGAAAACCATCATGAGTAATGTGTTTATAAGGACCCCATGTGTCAATATGCACCAAATCAAAGGGATAAGCAGATTTAGAATGATGCATAGAAAAGAATGGCCTGTGTTGTTTAGCCATAGGGCAAATCTGACAAATGAAATCATGTTTGTGAATAACAGAAGCATCTATATGATGCAACTGATCAAAGGGGATATGCCCCATCCTACAATGTAACAAAGTTGGTTTACAAGCCACATTAGCTGAATGAAGAAAATTGGCTTTATTGAAATTTGAAGGAGCTGTAACAGTAGAAGCTTCAGAGCTTGGTGTCACCAGCAAATCTTGAGAGTCTTTGTTTGCAACATAAAGTCCTTTGCACTCATTGCCAAGGAGAAATTGTTGTTTCATCAAAGGGGCATGAATGAAGCAATTATTAGGTGTAAAAATGATGTGAGAATTAAGATCAGTAGCTAGCTTTTTCACTGAAATCAAGTTGAAGTGAAAACCAGGAACATGAAGGACATTTTTTAGGGTAATGTGTGGGGCTAAACAGACACTGCCAATGTTAGAAATTGGACATTGTTTGCCATTAGGCATTGTGATAAGGGAAGGTTTATCAATTGGTTTATGGGAAGTAAAGGAATGCAAATGAGGTGTGATGTGGTCGGTTGCTCCACTGTCAATGATCCACACTGAATTATGACTAAAGGAAAAGAGACAAGTACTTGTACCTGCTAGCATTGCATTTGATTGATCAAGATCCGACATGCTGAGAAGAGAGATGAGCTTGTCATACTGAGCCTGAGTTAGTGAGGTAGCAGGAGCAGACACAGATTTGGAAGGAGCAGGAGTCTGGCTTGACGAAGGTCCTTTGCCAGGTGGATATCCTATCAGTTTCCAGCATTTGTTAATAGAGTGACCAGTATATTTGCAATGATCACATACAGTCTTTGCAGGAGCTTGATATCCTGGTGGATATCCATGGATCTTCCAGCAACGATCCATAGAGTGACCAGAGACTTTGCAGTGATCACAGAAGTATGAAGGTTTCTTGGAATTGGTGGAAGGAGGAGTATATGGCTTAGTCGTCAGAGGCTTGGATTGAGAGGCGAAGGCCATGGAGTTATTGGTAGTCGTCTGAGGAGATCCAGTGGACACAGATCTTTGATCTTCTTCCTGAAGAAGAAACTTGTAAACCTCATCAAGAGACGGTGGTGGCACCATCATCAAGATGTTACCTCTGACAATACTATAAGCCTCGTTAAGGCCCATCAAGAATTGCATTACTTGCTGTTCTTCAAGAAGTTTCAACACAATTGCATTGGAACCACAATCACAGACTCGATTCTCCACAAGAAGTCTATATTCATCCCAGATCTTCTTACGCTTTGTGAAATAAGAAGTAATAGACAAATTTTCTTGAGAAACGAAAGCAGATTCTTTCTTAACCTGGAATAATCTTGTGCGACTGGATTTGCAGAAGCGAGCTCCAAGTTCGTCCCAAACTTGCTTGGCTGTTCGACAATAGAGCACGGATTCAGCAATATCCTTGTCGATGGAGTGAAATAGCCAGACGATCACCATGTGATTGCAGCGATCCCACTGTGCCATGGTAGGACGAGAAGCGGGACGTTGACACGAGCCGGTGACGAATCCCAATTTGTTTCTGGCGAAGAGAGAAACTTCACAGGATCGCTTCCAATGGCTGTAGTTGCCATCGGTGAGCAAGCGAGTTGATAAGACGAAGTCAGGACGATCGGAATGATGAAGATCGAGCTCATCATTGATTGGATCAACGACAACTTGTTCATCAGCCATGGAAGCGACAAACAGAGATCGAAGAAGATGCGATTGATGATGTAATTGGAGCTGAAATTGAACGCGGAAGCTTTGAAACGACTAGGATCGAATTGATCTAGCTTGATACCATGTCAAACTATGAATTCGTGATTCATGATGATCTAGAGAGGAAAACAAATTGAGAGCGTAGGGAAGAAGATAGTGAACTGAATATTGCAACTGATTTCTTGATTGCACAGTGTAACAGAAATGTCTTACTTATACACAAGTGAGGTGATCCACTGTGATGCAACACAGTGAGGGCTCACCTTCTAAGCTATGATCATCAAGAGTAATGAACTACACATGTTGAGTCTAACAGAAATTATATAAAAAAAATATATACTATCATTTTGTAGAGATTGATCTGTTGAATGGATTAATGTTTAGCGCAAGAAAAGTTTTCTATTTAGTGGCGAACTAAGGATTTTGACTAAAGAGCTGAAACCTATATTGGATTTTTGTCTCCCAATATAAAAGTTCTAAGCATTGTCGAAACCTGATCTACAGGTGAATCTTTAGAGTGGGAGACAAAATTCAATGACTTAAGTAAAAATAAAGAAAGGATGTGGAAAACAACCATTGAAGAAAGGGGGAAAACTTCCTCTAATAAGCTCATTAATTTCAATTTCAATTTCACCGAACACAACACAACTTACACAAGTACGGCAAGCAAAAAACCTATAGAGAATTCGGTTTTCTCTCTCACCCAGACACAAATCTTATATTACTGCATCAAACTTGTTTAGGGGAAAACACAAGAAATTGACATACCACCACAGATAAATATGGTTACATTCCCTTCAATTTGCACAATGCTCTTTGTAGTGCCAAATGTTTTCTCTCTAATCAACCCAGTCTGAAATTTAAAACAAAAACCAAGCATTAATCACATTTACATCAACAAATTAAAGAAGATAAATTGCAGGAGGAAAGCACAGTAATTCACCAATAGTTCATAAATAGCATCTAACATTAATATTGACATTTCAATTCTCATATCCTAAATTCAATTCACAAAACTGATTCTCAAAATCACACCCTAATCAAAATTTCACAAAATTGATTATCAAAATCACAAACCTGAATTTCACAAAATTGGTTTTCAAAATCAAAACCCTAAACTAATTCTCATGTCCTCCGTGTAAATTGAATCTCAAATCAAAATTTAGAGCACCAATTGACAAAGTATAAGCTATAAGGTAAGAAAATACTAACCATTTCAATCAGATTTGGAAAGAATATTCAAGGCTAAATCGGATTTAGAAACATTGTACAAAAAACTAAGCTTTGCAGTAGCACTCAATAGCAGGCCAACAATCTTGGAGGAGGAGTCGAGCGGAGTTGCTGTCGCTGCCACGAAGCGTCGAAGCGGGGTGCAATGCAGTTGCGGGACCTTCTGTTCAGCTTATCCAAATCGCCCATGAAGTGTGAACTGTTGGCTAGAGGCGGCTTTAGGTTAAAAAACACCACCGAAGCATTACATACAAAAACAACAAAAAAGACGGAAAAAACAAAGCATTACAGACAAAAACAACAAAAACAGACAGAAAAAAAAAACAAAAAAGGGACCTGATGCATATGGGGCTTGAACACGGATTTGTAGACCTCGCTTTCTTTTCTTCCCTTCCCAACTGCCAAGTGAGCTAAGCAGACTTCTCGATATAATGTTCATCTTAGTTCTACTTATTACAAAAACACCATATATATACATATAAATTATTTTTTCTACCGGGTTCCAGAGGGGAGCTGAAGCCACCCCGAACCCCTGGGTCCGCAACTGTTCCTATTTAGCTCAAAATTGTTTGCAATGGTACAATGTCAATTACATACAATTTTTTTCCTGCAAAATTAGTGTATATAGTGTTCGCAACGGATAAAGAGAAAATTGTTAGTTGCTAACACATTTTATATTTATTTTTAGGGTAATGCTTTTTAGCTCAGTCCTAAAGAGAACCAGGCTAAAAGGTGTACTGAAAAATAAAAATAAAAAATACAGAAGAAAAATCTTCTTTCTTATTCTTCAATGGTGTTGTACTGTCGACTTGCAGTGTGTAAGTTTAATCTTTCAGCTTTATATATATGGATGTATGTAAAAGTCTCACAAATCCCAAAAAAGCTTGAAATCCCGCTCGAAAGGGCTTAAATTAAATCACGAAATGGTGTGATTAAATCCCGTATTCTAAATATAGTAGAAGGAATTAATATCAATTTTTAGCTAATTTAAAATGTATCTTTCTAATATTATGAATGGATCACAAATTTTCTTCTTGAAGTCTCACACACATAGTAGACGAGTTGTTGAAAAGATTTTCTTTGTTGAGCTTAAAAAATATCTCCCATAAGCTACCTAGAAAGATCAACATGATCAATACTCAATAGTACTATATTCATGAAACATAGAGGAAGAGCCTCCAAAATTGTGCATCAAGTGTCCTCTTTGATCTCCATCATTACCATCGACATTCATTTTTCCTTCGTGATCTCCTTCTTCGTGAAGACAGTCAGCCTACAGAGGAAGACGAGCACTCAATTATAAGATGAAAAGAAAAGGTGCATTTGAATGTTGAAAAGAACAATCTCTTGTAATCTTAGCGCTCTGATGTTATCAGAGAATATTATGAAATGCAAAAAAGGGTTGATTTTGAGAATCTTTTGGTCATTGTCAATTGATCAAAATATGCATAACAACTTTAGTAGTTTAATACTTTAATAGTTACGTGATGATTACAAAGTTATACTTCAACCAAGTGCTTCTCACATTCCTTGGGATCTTTATCAAAGAGACCCTATTTGACCTACCCTTTTGTTAAATAGTAGTAACTTCGTATATAAAACACAACCTACCCAAAGATCATCTTCAATGTCATATTGATTAAACCAAGTAGTCGACTTAGCCGTCTCATTGGTCTCGTCATTGCGAGCGAACCTCCCTCGGATGCGCAACCTGGTGTCTGCTAACGTCTTCCGACACGCGTACTTCTCTCAAACAAAAATACACAAGAAGTTAACATTGATGAGACCATACAAGTATTTTTACAAAAATCATACTATGGTCTATCATTCATACCTTGATGGTCTTGTTAAAGTTTCTTTGGGTGCGCTTGGCTTTGTACCTATCAATCCTCTCCTTCCTCTCTTCAGCACTATACCTTCCTACTTTGAAGTTTGTATCCTCCATGAATGTTGTGGTGGTGCTCTCACCTCCCAAAGCACTTGATCCCACCTTTTGAGTTGTTACTTGGTTACTCCTCATCTTCTAAAATTACATAACCACAAATCAAATAAATGAATAAAACACACACACAAATTGAAACTTTAGTTAGCTACGGCGAGAATAGGAGAAAAACATCATTAAAACTTTATAGAATTAAAAATGAGATTTTTTTTTTCATTTGGAAAATGTTTTGGTAGTTTAGCTCTAGTAACTTTTATCATTTACTTACAAAATGAGTTGAATATGAGCACATTTTTAAGTTTGATTCAAAATGATGGTTGACCCGACTTTAGCTTGAATATCTCAAATTTCTAAAAATTTTATAAAAATCTCCATTACCTACTATATTGTTCAAGCTCATTTACTTATTAAACTACCCGAGTGTATGAGGTCATTTTAAACTTTGAGTCCAAATTAAGATTCGGCTCAAGCTCAACTCGTTTTTGTTTTGGTAAACAGCGAGAGGCAAGCCTCTCTGAACAAAAGAACAACTACACAGCCTATACTACTACAATAAGGCGCAGAGTAGCATTTCCCCTAGAATCAACGTGTAATAGCGGTCCTAATCCGCCAGGTGACTCCAATAAAGGATTATCACCTCTTAGGTAAAATGTTCGTCCTTTGTCAGAGCCACCCAACGAATTAGGACCGCTTAACTCGTTTCTAAACAAGCTAAATATAAATACTAATAAATACTCAGCTCGTTTCGTTTATCGACACGAATTAAAATGATACTCTTATTAGAAGTTAGGTTTTGCAACATGAATTAAAATGATACTATCTCCGTTGCAAAATATAAGGGTTTTTAGTTTTTAATACGTTTTTTAATGAGCTAAAAACTCTATGAAATATTAATTTTTTATTAAATTTTTTTACATAGTATTATACATATTTTATTAAATTTTTTTACATAGTATTATATATATTGTTAATATGTATAATACTATGTAAAAAAATTCAATAAAACATTAATATTTCATGGAGTTGTTAGCTCATTAAAAAACGTGTCAAATAGTAAACGTCCTTATATTTTGCAACGTGGTAGTACCCTATTAATGCTCGTTTCTATCATTCTATGGATCACCTATCAACAACAAAAATAATAAGTAATGAAAAAGGTTAAGGTTTAGAGGATAACAGGTAAATCGCCGGTGCTGGAAACCCTTCTAATGAGGCCACCGGATGGCCCAATCGAGAAGCCATTTTCAGGGGGCTCAAACAGAGTACCAAAAGGCGGTTGAAACAGAGTCCCCTGTTTCTCCCCATCGCCGCCGCAATAGCTGTAGCTTCTCTGCCGAAACCTTATCATCAAGCTCTGTCCGCTGCATCCTCCATAGCTCTGGCTTCCGGGGAAGAACGCGTTCGAACTCGGTGAAATCTGTGGCTCCTCTGTTTTGACCCCAGAAACAGGGCATTCGGCGTACCCGATTCCTAAATCAGGTGAAATTGAAATGGGCAGTTGGGTGAATTGGGTTTGTTGCTGCAGTGAAAGACTCTCCATTTCGCCGACTGGAGATGAATCTGATAACAGAGTTTGGGCGATTTGATCCAGCGATTGAGCTTGTGCCAAATTTGTATTGACTTGTCTGTTCGGAATGGTATTTGGTTCTTGGAGGATGTCGCTAATGGAGGAGTCAGACAGAAACAGAGCATCCGAATCGTACATCGGTATCGGATTCGAATGCTGCTGCTGCTGCTGCTGGTATTGTAAAAAAGGCTCGTCGAACATAAAGAGATCAGAAGACATGTTTTTTTGCTTCTTAATGAAACTCAAATTTGGGGATTTTGTTCTTCGTGTTTTCGGGTGTCGGTTTCTGGGTGGGATTTCGAAACGGGCACCTGAAAGAGACGATTGAAAGGAGAGTTTGAACTCTGAATCAGATTTTTGGGGGTTACTGACAAACCAAGTTATTTTTTGGCCGTTGCAAATTGCAGTTGCAGCTATGGAGTATGGACCATTTCAGTTGTGTATATATAAAGGAGGAAACTAACTTTAGCACCCTCCAATTTTAATCATATTTATATTAGGGTGCTTTTTTAGGGTCCGGTTATTTTAAAATGGACAATCAAAATGGTGTAAAATAACTTTGTTAGTTTTAGTGAGAATCAAGTCAAGTCAAATGACTTTTTAGTTTATGCTTGTAGGGTTGGTCATGGTGTCATTGGTGTGTGTTTTTGTTAGTTTTGAACTTTTAGGATTTCATCATACTAGTGTATTGGTATTCTTAGTTTTTGGCTATTTTAAATGTTTGTGCTTACAAGAAGTATTATTTTTTGTGTATATGGTATTATGGTGACACCTTCAAACCTACAACTCTACAAGGAGCTAATATCATTATAACTAGAATATTTCCCATAACATGTGAGGGTCGATTTTTTTTTTGGTAGAGAATCTTTTTCAATCTATGATTTTATTATATATTTTTAGGGCATAGAATAGAAAGGCCGTTAAAAAGATATACGATACATATGATAAAAAAAATTGAGAGAAAATAGAAAATGTGAAATATTGTATTCACAGAAATAAGTTACATAAGATTCATTATAATCAAAGTTGTTAAAACTCAACTTGTGTGTGGTTCTTGTTAGAGATGTGAATGAGACCAAAAGTGTCCCACATCGAAAAGTTGAACATAACAAGCCCTAGTATATGAATCGATGGGTTACTCCTTCTATTGTCAATTGGTTTTAGAATGAAACCTCACTCGGCTTGTGTGCTAGGCTACTTGCGCATGTGCGCCGTGCACACGACCTCTATTTATCGGTCTGATTCGGACTTTGATATGATATTATAGCGGTTAGCCTAACGGCCCGTGTCTATCCTGGTCTGGGTTACCCAGTTGACCAAGTCTCAACTAGATGGTCATTCCTAGTTAGACTTGCGAGGGCGTGTTAGAGATGTGAATGAGACCAAAAGTGTCCCACATCGAAAAGTTAAACATAACACGCCCTAATATATGAGTCGGTGGGCTACTCCTTCTATTGCCAATTGGTTTTAGAATGGAACCTAACTCGGCTTGTGTGCTGGGCTACTAGCGCATGTGCGTCGTGCACACGACCCCTAGTCTTCGGTCCGAGTCGGACTTTGATAGTTCTAATCTAAGTTGATATGTAATTTGTATATTTTTACACAAATATTTTCTAACTTGAATATGTAATCACCAGTATCCGATTGACTTTTAAATTATGACCAAAATTAATAGTGATCTGGGATATATGACATAAATTAACAAAAAAATAAATATTTAGAGCAGTTGATAAGGTTGCACACATTTGCCGCTCTGTTTAAAAAATTGACATTTATAATGATCTTGGTCTTCGTGATTTCATCTGCAAGAATGTTGTCGTATATACTCTCTTCTACCCCAATTCTTAACTAATCCCAAATAAAAAATAGGGATTTGGGATGGGTTTGTGCTTTTCAAATTTTTAGGTTGATCGCCCTTGTTTTGCCTTTTAAATTGCCCTCTTTTGGTCTTGCTTAGGGGTGGGTGTGTAGTGTACTATATAGCTTAAGTATAGAACACAAGGTAAAAGTTGACCCACTAGCATAAACCTTGCACTCTAATCCCACCCTTCCTAGGTATGAATCCCGTCCTTACACTTTCAGCTGCATTTTTTCCTTTTATCAATTCTACCTATTTTATGACTATAAATCTTTATTTTAGTGCAAAAAATTCACAACAATTTTTTTTCTATGTACCCAATAAATTATATACGAGATAGTAAATTTAATTCTATCAATTTCATTACTATATTTCTTTATTTTAATTCAATTTTTTTCCATAATAATTTTTCTTCGTGACATAGGACAATCTAGGCATCTAGCACACCCCGACATATATTCCTGGTTCCGTCCTTGGTAGTGTACGTAGTTGACGAACAACTAGGAGAGTTTCGATAAGACGACTCTCATACTCATACCAATTTGTACATCTTTGCAATAATCTGAAAATCAATTTGCCAAATAACATTTCCACTTTATTGCTTTAAGCATCTCCCTGCAAAAGAAAAAACCTTTTTCCATTCCATTTAATTAAACAAAGGGAGGATTTTCAGAAAATCACCCATAAATTTTAAAAATTACCAAAAAAACTAAACTAAACAAAAAACGGGTAGCAATCTCATCAACATGTGACCTATGTGATCTATGCGAGGGAACTACAACCCACCTATTTCTCTACTGTCATCAACGTAGAAACTTAATATAGAAAATTGATCCATTGGTTGGAAAAATATTACAAGAAATTGATAGGAATGATCAAGACATCAAGAACATGATAAACATATTCAAGAAAATGAACCCAGATCGGAGGAAAAAGCTAGCAACAATTTAATGAAGTATTTGGACATCCAAAAATAGAAAAATCTTTGACAACATAATCACAGCGACAATCCAGAAAATGGAAAATCTTACACGACAAATACTTATTAACTTGGAGGAAAAAAAAAAGACAACTCAAATGAAAAAAAACAACAACCACAACATTCCAAGGAAGAAAGGACACCTAAGGGCTAAGATGGAATAAGCCATTAGAAAGAACATTTAAAATGAATTTCGATAGCAGCAATAAATTTCGATGACAACTCAAATGGTATTTCTAGTGCAGGTTTCATTATTCGTGACCATAAGAGAATAATGATTGACTACGGACGATCGCAACTTTGACACAAATCGTTGCTAATCACTGAAGTTATGGGCCTGAAGATGGGATCTTGATTGCAAAGGGGCTAGGATTGTCCAATATATAAGTGGAAGGTGGCAACTTGACTATCATCAACGCTCTCACGGGTTGTTGGTCCTGCCCGTGGAAGATAGAGATTCTTAGGGGTGGGCACAAATCCCTCAAATTCTGATTCCGTCCCGGTCCCGTCCTGATCCCGGTGGGATTTAGGACAAAATAGCGAATCCCGTCCCGCAAAAATTATGCGGGGCGAAACGCGGGACGATCCCGGTGGGATCCCGAAAATCACGTCTCGTCCCGCATATTATAATAATAATAATGATCATTTTTATAATAATAATATAATATTATAGAATAATAATAATATATTATTAGTATTATTATTTTGAGCAAATATTATATTTATAATTATAATCATAATCTTCCATTTATAATAATAATATTTGTTTATAATAATAATATTATTATTATTTGAGCAAATATTATTTATAATTATAATAATAATTTTCAATTTATAATAATAATTGATAATAATAATAATAATAATAATATATAATATTATAATATAATTTAATAATAATATTACTTTATAATAAAATTATTATTATTATTATATTATTATTATATCATATTATAATTTTTTCTTGTAAAGTATAATTATTTTATAATAATAAAAATAAAAATAAGTAATAAGTAATAATAATAATATTATTATTTTAATTATAACGTTATTATTATTATTATTATTATTATTATTAGGGTTTTTTTGCTAAGTGGCCATTTTGGGTCCAATTGTTAAGTCATAGGCCACAAGGGTGGCATTATTAGGTAATAGACCATTTTTCCAATTTTACCCCTGCCTCTTATTTCTTCCCCTTCTCCCCCAAATTAAAACAGATCTAGAAGGGAAATTGAATTGAATCCGCCATGGGAGAGCTGGAGATGACAAGAGCGCGGAGGAGTGGTGGCCATGGCTGCCATGGCGGAGGAGGAGGAGAGTGTGGTCGCCGGCGTCGGTAGTGGTGGTCATGGTTGCGAAGAGCGCGGAGAAGGAGTGGTGGAGAACTTCAATCGGAACATCGGAGAGGCGGAGATCTCGAGCCACCACCGCACCACCACCGATCGTCGGCGCCGCCACCATCGCACCATCGCCAGCGCCATCCGCCCCTGCTACCGTTGCACCCTCCCAAGCCTCACAACCGAGCCCTCCTCCATTGAAGGCCGAATCGAAGCTCCTCGTGCACCCTAAATCACGTTCGACCCTAAATCCGAGCCTTCCACCCACTCAATCACGTTCTACATCTCTAAAGGATGGTTTTTGTAAAAACCCCTCTCAAATTTATACAAAATCGCTAACCGCCATTGTTGGACACCTTGGACCTTCGTGAAACACCCGCTTAGCAGCCCCTGTTCAAGCATTCGTCGCGTTTTGTAAGATCATCCTTCGACAAAATAAACACAACGAGACTGAAGTAGAGATTGCACTCGTCAGTTTGATAGGTCATACGCGTCAAACGGAGCTCTGTGTAAGGAGAACGAGCCATCGGAAGATCGGCGAAAACCACTGTTAAGCTGCGTGAGAAGCTGTCGAGATGGGGGAAGAAGAAGACTAATTACGAAAAACCTCCCAGAATTTCTATTTTTATAAACTATGCCCCTGTATTAATTTCTAAAATTTCAGAAATAATCCCGCAATTATAGAAGTTGTTCTGACTCGCATAATCTCCGTTAAAAAATTAAAAATGTAACTATAGACACTGTAACCACTATAAAAACACGGTCAAATACACTGTAATCAAAAGAAAAACCCTATAGACGATGTAACCAAAATAAAAACAGTTTTATAGACATTGTTTCCACTATGAAAAAAGGTTCATAAACACTGTAATCAAAAGAAAATCTTAGGAAAAGGGAAGCACAAACCCTATAAGGGCTAATGAGAAGCCAAAATACATGTGGTGACAGTTGTTCTCTAATTTCTAATTTCTAGTTTTTTAGATTTTTTTAAATTAGTGTCACCAAAATAAAAATAAATAAAAAAGTAACTACTATTGTAATCACTATAAAAAAACCAGTGTCATAGCCACTGTCACCACTATAAAAACCAAGTCATAGACACTGTAATCAAAAGAAAAACCATAGGACAACGGAAGCACAAACCATATAGGGGCTAATGAGAAACCAAAATACATGTGGTGACAATTCTCCTATAACATATGAATGGTTAAGAGGGTCATAAACGTTGTAAGCAAAATAAAAATAGGATCATAGACATTGTAACCACTATAAAAACACGGTCAAGTACACTGTAATCAAAAGGAAAACCCTATAGACGATGTAACCAAAATAAAAACAGCTTTAAAGACATTATCTCCACTATGAAAAAAGGTTCATAAACACTGTAATCAAAAGAAAATCATAGGAAAAGGGAAGCACAAACCCTATAAGGGCTAATGAGAAGTCGATATTCATGTGGTGACAGTTCTCCTCTAATATATGAATGGGTAAGACAGCCATAGACGCTGTAATCAAAATCAAAATAGAGTCGTAGACACTGTAAGCAAAGGAAAACCCTAGGATGAGGGAGCACAAACCCTATACAGGCTAATAAGATGCCAAAATATAAGTGGTGACAGTTATCCTATAATATATGAATGGGTAAGAGCCTAAGATGGTCATAGACGATGTAACCAAAATAAAATCAAGGTTATAGACACTGTCACCACTATGAAAAAAGGGTCATAGACACTAATCAAAGGAAAATCCTAGGAAATGGGAAGTACAAACCCTATAGGGGCTAATGATAAGTCAAAATACATGTGATAATAGTTTTTCTCTAATTTCTAATTTCAAGTTTTCTAGATTTTTTTAAAGTAGTGTCACCACAATTAAAAAAATTAAAAATGTAACTACTGTTGTCACCATAATAAAAATAAAGTCATAGATACTGTCACCACTATAAAAAGATGGTCATAGAGACTGTAATCAAAATAAAAACAGTGTCATAACCACTGTCACCACTATAAAAACAAAGTCATAGACATTGTAATCAAAAGGAAAACCCTATAGACGCTGTAACAAATATAAAAACAACTTTATAGACACTGTCACCACTATGAAAAAAGGTTCATAGACACTGTAATCAAAGGAAAACCCTAGGAAAATGGAAGCATAAACCCTAAAGGGGCTAATGAGAAGCCAAAAGAACATGTGATGTACAGTATGGTTTAGGGTTTAGGGTTAAGTCTTTAGGGTTTAGGGCCAAGGCCCTAAACCCTAAATCCTAAACCCTAAACCTTAAAATGTTAAGTAAAGTACTTCGTTAAGAGATGATTACTGTCATCAAATGGAAAATCCTAAGACAAGGTAAGCAAAAACCCTAAAGGGGCTAATGAGAAGCCAAAAGACATTAGGTGGACAGTTTTTCTTCAATATATGAATGGGTAAGAGAGTCATAGGCATTGTCACCACTATGAAAACAAGGTCATAGACACTGTAATCAAAATAAAAACAGGGTCGTAGACACTGTAATCAAAGAGAAATCATATCATAAAGGAAGAAAAAACCCTATAGGGACTAATGAGAAGCCAAAATAAATGTGATGACAATTCTCCTCTAATACATGAATGGGTAAGAGGGTCATAGACACTGTAATCAAAATAAATGGATAAGAGCCTTTGATTACAGGGTCATAGACATTGTCACCACTATGAAAAAGGGTCATAGACACTGTAATCAAAGGAAAACCTTAGGAAATGGGAAGCACAAACCTTATAGGGGCCAATGAGAAGTTAAAATACATGTGATGACAGTTCTTCTCTAATTTCTAATTTATAGATTTTTTTAAAGTAGTGTCACCACAATTAAAAAAAATTACAAATGTAACTACTTTTGTCACCATAATAAAAATAAAGTCATAGATACTGTCACCACTATAAAAACATGATCATAGACACTGTAATCAAAGAGAAATCATATGATAAGGGAAGCACAACTCCTATAGGGCCTAATGAGAAGCCAAAATAAATGTGATGACACTTCTCCTCTAATACATGAATGGGTAAGAGGGTCATAGACACTGTAATCAAAATAAAAAAGTGTCATAGCCACTGTCACCACTATAAAAACAAAGCAATAGACACTGTAATCAAAAGGAAAACCCTATAGACGTTGTAACAAAAATAAAAACAGTTTTAAAGACACTGTCATCACTATGAAAAAAGGTTTATAGACACTGTAATCAAAGGAAAACCCTAGGAAAAGGGAAGCATAAACCCTAAAGGGGCTAATGAGAAGCCAAACGAACATGTGATGTACAGTATGGTTTAGGGTTTAGGGTTAAGTCTTTAGGGTTTAGGGCCAAGGCCCTAAACCCTAAATCCTAAACCCTAAACCCTAAAATGTTAAGTACAGTACGTCGTTAAGAGATGATTGCTGTCACCAAATGGAAAACCCTAGGACAAGGTAAGCACAAACCCTTAAGGGGCTAATGAGAAGCCAAAAGACATTAGGGTGGACAGTTCTCCTTCAATATATGAATGGGTAAGAGAGTCATAAACACTGTCACCACTATGAAAACAGGACAATAGACATTGTCACCACTATAAAAACCGGGTCATAGACACTGTAACCAAAGTAAAACCCTAAGACAAAGAAAAAACAAACCCTATAAGCGCTAACGATAAGCCAAAATACATGTGGTGATAGTTCTCTTCAAATAAATGAATGGGTAAGAGGATCATAGATGCTGTAATCAAAATATAAATAGGGTTATAGACACTGTCATCACTATAAAAAACTTAGTCTAGGACACTGTCACCACTATAAAAAAAACCGTATGGTGACCACTGTCATCACTACTTTTTTTGTGACAACTTTGCTTTTACACGTGGAGACAACTTTTTTTACAAATGTGGAGTCCACTGTATTCAAAATAGACTACCAAGATGCAATTCAATCAAAAAGCTAATTTAATCCAAAGTAATCTGATTTTGAAAGACTAGAAATCTAGTTAACAAGTAATGGATGCTATCAAATTCAGTAAAGGGAGCTGATTTCCAATTTCAATTATCAAAATTCACAACGAAAGCAACCACTTTGGGGTGAAATTACGTCATCAACATTGGAAGACCCCAATCAACTAATTCACTAATTGAATTAGACAGAACAAAAGAAGCAAAAAACATGGAAATTGAAGTGCTCATCCAATCTCCATGATTGTCGTTGGCTGTTGTTGGATGCTGGCTGCTACAACGTCATCCTCTTCCTCTTCCTCTCCCTCTTATCGCATCCAATCTCCCCTGTTTGTTGGCTGTTGCTACTGCTACAACGTCATCGTCGGAAGGTGTCGACTGTTGGCTGCTGCTACTGCTACGATCCGAGGGAGGCGTGTCGACTGCTGCTGGCTGTTGGCTGCTGCTACTGCTACGATCCGAGGGAGGCGTGTCGACTGCTGCTGGCTGTTGGCTGCTGCTACTGCTATGATCCGAGGGAGACGTGTCGACTGAACATCAAATCGAAACAAATCGCAGCATATCGAAACAAATCGAAACAAATCGCAGCATCTGACCATCGGCATCTGTGAAACAAATCGAAACAAATCGCAACACGTTGAACAGATTGAATCCAGGATGAACAAATTGAATCGCAACAATATTCGAATCACAACACGTTGAACAGAAATCGAAATCCAACAGCCTGATTGGTATAAAATTGTCGCGGATCCGGCCGAATTCGGTGCCGGAGAAGTCGGGGAGGTCGAGGAGGCCAACCGACGCCGTGGAGGTCAAGGCGGACGAGGAGGCTGTTCTCCGGCTTCAAATCATGGAGGTCCCATCCCCTACCTTGAAGAGAGCCGGCGGTGGTCGACGAGCACGGGCTTGCAGAGAGCCTCCCAGCGGCATCCGAGAGAGAGATGAGCAGATCTGGAAAAAGCTTAGGGCAAAATTAAAAGGAGGTACTCTTGGTATTATGAAAATATTTTGGCCTTTTACTAGCAAAGAAAAGCATTTAGGCCATTTAGTAATTTGGTCCAAAGGCCGAAAGGCCGAGGCCTTTGGACCAAATTACTTCTTATTATTATACCCATTTAGAGCTATAAGAGGCAAATAGCTAAATACGATATTCTTCCCAACTATCAATCGATAATGAGACAGTATCTAGTGAATCTCGTCTCAATCCCTTTCCGTTCTGATCTAGTAAGATAATGTAGCCAAATATGTTGAACATTATAATTAATTATACAATCATTGTATAAATTAATAATAGTATAATAATAATAATAATAATAATAATAATAATAATAATAATAATAATAATATTGGATAATATAGTTGAGAAGAATACTGTATTCAAGATATTATACAAATTAATGAATTATGAAAACATTTTCCACTTTGCAAATTTATATAATATTTTATTATTTTTATTTGCGGGACAAGGCCCGTCCTATCCCGATCTCGTCCCGTCCAGACATCATCATGTCCCGATCCCGTCCCAAAAAAAAGTGTCAATCCCGTCCCGTAAAAATTTCGCGGGACGAGTCCCGTCCCGTGCCCACCCCTAGAGATTCTCATCACTGATATCCTCCTGCTTTAATCTCTCGAGAGTGTGATCTTCATGCAATGCTTTTGGGAGACTAACATATGTATCGATTACATCTTGCGACTCTTCTAAGCAGATACCTCTCCAAAAATTAGGTCATATAGAAAACTCAATATCCTCATCCACAAGGATGTCCTTGGATGGTAGTCTAATAAGATTGGCCTCGTCCAAATTCTTACTTGTATAAAACAAAGGAGGATTTTCACAAAATCACCCATAAATTAAAAAAAATATTGAAAAATAACAACAATTTTTTTTCTCTATCAAAGAATTTATCCATGGACTCTTTTGATGCTAAAAAAATAAAGGGGCATTTACCATATAGGACACGAAATGGTCATACCTAATTAGCATAATATATATAATCATAGGATTATGCATGATCAGATTAACTTCAAAGAGTCAATGACCAATGACATTTGTATACTGCATAGAAAACTGAGGGAATTGATTGGGAAAACTACGAAAATGGATAGAAATCCAGAAAATATTAAACTCAGCAGCAAATATGATCCTCAAAAGGAAGAAACTATAGATACATATATATATTACAGAAACCCAACCCTGTTTTTCAAAAAAGAGCAATGACTTCTTCCCTAGCAAGCAACCCTATACAAATAAATAAACGATAATAGAACAGCAATCACAACTCATCTTCTTCAAAAACTGCTGAAAATCCAAAGATAGAAAATTGCTGAAAACAAAAGTGCAGAGTTGTTGGTAATTGTTGTTGAAAATCACAGCTCATCTTCTTCAAAAACTGTTGCAAATCCAAAGATAGAAAACTGCTGAAAACAAAAGTGCAGCGCTGTTGGGATTTTGCATAAGATCCTATACAGAAAACTGCCAAAGACAGAATCGGAGATGCAAGAAAAAAGTTTGGCAACTGTTTCAGCCAGAAATACATTAAGAAACCTACATCCCTGGAAAGAAAAGAAAAGCACAGCTCATCTTCTTCAGCAAGACAATAAACAAAGTAACGGCTGGATAATCATAATCCATAACTTCTGTTTTCGTTTAAGCAACTATTCAAATTCGGAGGGGATTCTACTGGTCACGACTGCAATTGGAGACATTGAGGCTCGTTTGGTTGAGCAATGGCGTGGTGAATCGCCATCAATGCCGAAGACTGTGTCTCCCATGCCTTTAATCCATTATATGCATGTGTGCAAAGAGAAATATCATGCTTGAATCATAGAAAGCCTCCAATGATTTAACCAGCACAGATAAAATACAGAGGCAAAAGAATTTGAAGTAAGCTAGGGATAATTAAGACTCAACTAGAATTCATCTTCTCCATCATCCATCAATTTCAGCACAATTATAAGAAAGCAGGGGATGTACCTCCTTTTGCCAGTCCGTTCGATAGGTGCAAGTGTGCCACCGATTTCAGCAACTCATTGAGAGATTATGGATTGCAGCAGCAACTGAAGCAGAAGAGCACCACGGACGCAGAGAACGCTTGGGGAGACGGATCTGCTGAAACGCAGAGAACGCTTGGCGGCTTCGGGGAGACTGGATCTGCTGAAACAAGTTCGATCGAACTGTGGCAGTCGTCTTCATCAAACTGTGGCAGTTGCGGCTCGACCTCCTCATCAAATTGTGACTGTCACGGCTCGATCTCGCATGCCAAAAGAAAATCCCAGAGATCCAACTCAAAATCGTCGTCTTCGCCTTCCTGTTGCTGGTGGCCTCATCATATTGCGACTGGCGGTGGAGTGCATACTAGGGACGTCGCCGCCATGGCCCTAGCCGCCCTATCGATTCGAGTGCAGTGGATTTGGAGACCGAGAGATTGAAGGCAACTCAGAGCCATGGCCGCCCTATCAATCGACACGCAGTGGATTTGGAGATCGAGAGATTGAAGGACTGGAAGTAGAGCCATGACTGGAGATCAGAGCCTTACTTGCAGTGGATTTGAAGATCGGAGCCATGAATACCACCTCCAGGAAGTAGAAAGGGCCAGGAGAAAGAGATCCGAGAGGGTGGAGGAGAACGGAGGAGAGCATCGACTAGATGGGAGAAGGAGATCTGATTTTTTTACCCCGTGCTGAAACGACGGGGAGGATATAAGATCAGGTTTACATTAGAGGGGTAATTTTGTCCAAAAACATTTTGGTGGACAAATCCCCAATTTGCCACACTTGGAGGACACTCTCTTAATATGGTCAAAAATTTGCGCCGAAGGCGCAAATTTTCTCAAAAATAAATAAAAAAGTAAAGTTTACCTTGCTCCCTACCAGTGAGTCGAACCGATCGGTGCAAGCTGGTTTACCTAGTACGTGACTCTCGTCTACTCGATCACGTATTTGGGGTTTACCTCTGAACGTGGGTTCCTCGTCATAAATAAATAAAGGCGAAACTAATTAAAATAACCCGACCTTTAAGGGTGTGTTAAAAATATATCCCAACCTTTCAAGTGTAAGATAAATATCCCGACCTTTAAAGGGGTATTAAAAATATATCTCAACCTTTCAAATGTAATATAAATATCTCGACCTTTATAGGTGATGTTAAAATAATATCTCAAAAAAATTTGTACAAAAAAAAGCTAACAGGACATGCATATATGACAAAAAAAATTAATAAAAAAAACTTTAAAAAATCTATATAAAAAAATTATAGATTTACATATCTTTCGTCTTTCATATTTTATACACACTATTTTCTTATAACTCTATATTAAAAGCCTTGTTTTATTAAACCACTTTTCTTTTCATTTTTTTTATCAAGAGAAATAAATAAATTAATAAAATATAAATATATATATATATATATATATATAAAATGATATATTTACAAGTGTTTAATATTTTATTTAGATTATTTTTATATTTGAGGGATAATACCCATATTCGTATAATGGACCATTTAACTAATTTCGCATTTTTTGATGAAAATTTAAAATATAAAGAAGAATAGTTAGAATTTTAGTAAATGAATTATGTAAAAAAAATGGGACAATTGAACAAAGAAGAATAATATGGAAAATTGAAATATTAATAAAGTGTCTTGATTTTTTTTTAAATAATAAATGAAAAAACTTGTTTTTCTTAAACCCTTCTATTAATTTTTTTTTTTTTTTTTTAATTTAGTTTGCCACATATGTATGCCATGTTAGTTTTTTTTTGGTAGAGAATTATTTTCTATATTATTTTGAACATAACTTATAAAGGTTGATATATTTATCTTACATTTGAAAGGTAGAGATATATTTTTAACATATCCTTAAAGGTCGGGATATTTATCTTACATTTGAAAGGTTGAGATATATTTTTAACACACCCTTAAAGATCGGGTTATTTTAATTAGTTTCGCCATAAATAAATAAATAAGTATTCACTAAAAAGTTATTCATATTACAGTATTATTCACTTCCGATAAGTGATACTCCCTCCGTTTCACAATACATGTCCTTTTAGTTTTGGGCACGTTTTTTTATGAGCGAAAAACTCTATAAAATATTATTTTTTTAATTAATTTTTTTATATAATGTGATACTTATTAGTAATAAGTATCAAATTATATAAAAATAATAATTAAAAAAATGATATTTTATAGAGTTTTTCGCTCATTAAAAAACGTGCCCAAAACTAAAAGGACATGTATTGTGGAACGGAGGGAGTATATTTTTTTGAAATATCTTTTAAGCATAAAAAAGCCATGGGTGATTTTGAAAGAAACCCAAATTTAGGGGTGATTGTTTACAATATTCCAAGTATCCATTTTAAGGGTTATTTTTGTAATTTACAATAATCTATGGAGAAATAGAGCAGGGAGGGCGTCGCGGGCTACGAAAGCGTCGGTGCTGGGCGAGGGTGACGACTGACGGCCACTGAACTGATTGATACTCTTGATCTCTAACTGAAGAAGCTTTCAACAATGGAGCAGCTCCACCACATCGGTGCAGCTTTCATCAACTTGAAGCTTTACCTAAGGATGACGATTTCAATCTTCAAACCACACAACCATGCCATTGTGGTAGCGCTGGACCTCCTAATTTTGCAAACAATTAAATTTAGCCCCAATTTTGATATCAAATCCATGGAAACCCTAGAACTTTCCAAATTAAACAATCACTTTCTATCAATTAGGCGTTATGTAGTGTAAATCAAGAAGAAACAGTCGTAGCCGGCAACTCCGATTCAACCAGTCATGCAAGTTCTTCTGTCTTCCGGTGGGAGAAACTTCACCATTGACTTTTGCTGTTTCCATTGCCTCCGATTTGAAGTTTCATCAAGTGTTAAAAACGCCGAATTTGCGGAAATCGGACAGCTATAGCACAGGTTTATGCTCCACGTCTTTCTCCCTGAAGAAAAATTTGATCCCGAGGAAGACGAAGAAGAAGATCGATAATGGTGAAACAGCACAGGCGGAACTATCACAATGTGTGATGATTTGAGGGTTGATTGAATTTCTGTGTATGAATATCAGTTTTTCATTCTCTGATTTAAGGATTTAAGCAATCATTTTGTGAATTCATTGTTCAGAAAGGGGGAAGAAGAAGGGAATGGAAGAGAGCATGAGCGGAAGGGAGAAAGGGAGAGAGAAGAGAGCATTCACACATTCTGTTTGCACCATTGAAAAATTGCAGGGGAATACAATTGTCCTATATGTATCTTTGTGGTCCTTGCTAACAACCTTATGGGTGAGCTGTCCTAAGGTGGTCCAGCAGTAGAAATAAAACCCACCAAAATTCACCCACTATACCAAATATACCAACACCCCCCCCCCCTCAAGCTGGAGGATGGGTGACCATACCCAGCTTGGACAACAAATGATTTTGCTGAGCAGATGGAAGGATCTTCGTGAGGATATCTGCAAGCTGAGAGACAGTGGGTATGTAGCATAATTCGATCAATCCATCCAAGACTTTCTCACGTGTAAAATGACAATCAATCTCGATGTGTTTCGTACGCTCGTGAAACACGGGATTCTTTGCAATTTGAATAGCAGACGAGTTGTCACAGTGAAGTTTGACGGGATCAATAAAAATAATGCCCAGTTCTTGAAGGAGGCGAACTAACCAAGTGATCTCAGCAGAGGCATGAGCGAGAGCTCTGTACTCGGCCTCGGAGCTGCTACGTGAAACAGTGCTCTGTTTCTTAGATTTCCAGCTTATTGGTGAACGACCAAGCATGACAACATAACCCGTAACTGAACGTCGGGAGATCGGACATGATGCCCAGTCAGAATCTGAGAAAGCCTGAAGAACTGGAGATGCATCGCTATTCAAAAGAATTCCCTGACCCATGGTGTGACTGACATAGCTGATGGTGTGCTGAAGTGCCTCCAAGTGAGGAAGGCGAGGGTGTTGCATAAATTGGCTCAGGGTTTGAACAGCGAAACATAAATCAGGTCTGGTATGAGTTAAGAAATTAAGTTTACCAACCAATTGACGATATGAATAGGGATCCTCCAGCAGATCACCATCTACATTATTCAGCTTGAAATGTAGAGGTAAAGGAGTGCAGGCAGGACGCACAGGATAGGCATAATCTTGCAATAAGTCAGAGCAGAACTTTTTCTGTGTCAATACAATACCAGTAGGCAAATGAGTAGCCTCAAGACCCAGGAAGTAATGTAAGGAGCCCAAGTCTTTAATGCTGAAAGTTGTGTCAAGGAACTGTTTGAGATGATCAATGGCTGCTGAATCAGACCCAGTTATGAGAAGATCGTCAACATAGACAGCAACCACAGTGAGATGAATGCCAGAGCGTTTGAAAAACAGTGAGTAATCGTTCTTGGATTGGACAAAAGAGAGAGACTGCAATGCTGTAGCAAGTTTGTGAAACCATTGTCTCGATGCTTGCTTGAGCCCATAGATAGATTTCCGAAGACGACAAACCATGTTGCTCGGATTAGGAATGCCCTCTGGCATTTTCATATAAACTTCTTCAAACAAATCGCCATGAAGAAAGGCGTTATTTACATCAAGCTGAAAAATTGGCCATTTTCGTGAGGCAGCAACAACAATAACAGCACGAATGGTGGACATCTTGACGACGGGGGAAAACGTCTCATGAAAATCAATGCCTTCTCGTTGAGTGAAGCTTTTTGCAACCAAACGAGCTTTGTAACGCTCAAGATCACCATCAGCCTTTAGTTTAACTTTGAACACCCATTTAGATCCAATGGCTTTCTTACCTGCAGGAAGAGCTACAACATCCCATGTGCCATTAGCTTGCAAAGCGTTTATTTCCTTTTTCATGGCATCCATCCAAAGTGGATCAGAAGAAGCGGCTACAAAGGTTGGGGGTTCAACAAAGGATGACAAATGGGCAACAAAGGCATGGTGAACAGATGGTAGAGATGTGGAAGACACAATATCAAAATGTGTATTAGAAGGAAGTAAAGAAGCACACGAGCAAACAAAGTCCTGTAAGTAGGGAGGAGGTCTAGTGATTCTTGATGATCTTCTCGGAGCTGGATGATCAGTAGGCTGCACAGATGTAGGAGCCTCAGTAGAAGCAAGAATATCTGGTGTGGCAGGTGGCTCAGGTGTATTGGTGGTAGAGGGGACAAAAATGGATTGGGGAAAGTCGGCTGCAATAACAGGTAAAGGGGACTCAGAAGATGGCAATGTAGCATTGTGAAAGGGGAAGTGTTGCTCGTGGAACACAATATCACGGGTGTGAACAACTTGTTGAGAAACAAGATTGAATGCTTTATAGGCCTTCTTGCCAAAGGAATACCCAATGAACACATGAGGTAGAGCACGGGGCATAAATTTGTCCCTGGATCTGGTGCTAGTGCTGACAAAACAGAGGCAACCAAACGTTCTGAAATGGGAGTGATCTGGTGGTTTGAGAAACAGAAGTTCAAAAGGGGATTTGTGGTGTAATGAAGGAAGAGGATTGCGATTGATGATGTATGTGGCTGTCAAAACGCAGTCCCCCCAAAATTTTGGTGGTAAGTTGGATTGGAACAATAGGGCTCTAGCAACCTCAAGCAAGTGTTTGTGCTTGCGTTCAACGATGCCATTTTGTTGTGGGGTGTCAACACAGGTTGTTTGGTGGACAATGCCATGAGAAAGATAGAAATTTCGAGCATGGGAATCACAAAACTCAGGAGCATTGTCTGATCGAATGGCTTTGATTTGCTTTTGAAACTGAGTTTGAACAAGGGTATAAAACTCCTTGAGAATGTCCAGGGCACTTCTCTTTGTAGCCATTAAAAAGGTCCATGTACAGCGTGTGTGATCATCAACTAATGTCAGAAAATAGCGGAATCCATCATGGGTTGTATGCTTATAGGGTCCCCAAGTATCAAGGTGCACAAGATCAAAGGGGTGGTCTGATTTGGTGGCAAAGGGAGGAAAAGAGCTTCTATGTTGCTTAGCTCGGGGACATATCTGACAAATGGAAGATGATTTCTCATAAGCATTCAAACCATCAACATGTTTTAATTGATTAAAGGGAAGGTGTCCCAATCTACAATGCCAAACTTCTGAAGAGATAGACGGTAAAGCCAAAACTGAGGGTGCATTTACACGCTTATTTGATAAAGTCTGAAGAAACTGTAAAAGGTTTGAAGAAAAAACTTGAAGGCTCTGAACTTCTTGATCATCCAGCTCTTGAGAATGGGATTTGTCCATCACATAAAGTCCTCGGGCTTCATTACCAAATACCAGAAGCTTCCTCTGTAAAGGGTCCTGAAGGAGACAGTGTTTGCTTGTAAAAAGGACTAAGGAAGACATATCATATGTCAATTTTCGAATGGAAATGAGATTGAAAGAGAATTCAGGGACATGAAAGACATTACGTAATGTAACTTGGGGTGATATTCTTAGAGTGCCAACATGGTGAATCTGTGCACTCTTACCATTAGGCATGGTTATAAAGGCTGGTTTATCAAGTTGTGTATATGATTCAAGGAATGAAAGGTGTGGAGTTATGTGGTCAGTTGCACCGCTATCTAAAATCCAATTTGAAAGAATACCATTAGAAAGGAGACAAACACGTTTACCTGCTAGGAAGGCAGCATGATCAGTAGCAGTGGTTCCCTGCTTGGTCAGAAGTGCCATGAGCTGCTCAAACTGGCTCTGTGTGATTGGGGAAGAAGATGATGCTTGTGCAGCCACTTTCCCTCCTTTGCCATTCATGCCCGGAGGATAACCATGGAGCTTCCAACACCTATCCATGGTGTGTCCTGTCATCTTGCAATGGTCACAAAAGAAGGTTCTTTTCTCACCACGTGGTGGCATGTTGGATGGGTAACCATGAACCTTCCAACACTTCTCAATCAAGTGTCCAGTGATTTTACAATGTTCACAATACATGGTTTTCTTGTCTCCTGATGGGCCAGAACCTTTGCCAAAATTGGCATAGCTGTTAGAGCCACCTTTCTGAGTACCATACCCTCCTTTAGCAGCAAGGGCTGCAGGATCCACATCAATTTTGCCGACAAAAGCGGAGGATTCAGAAGTATCCTTTGAAGTGACATTCATCTCACGTTGCTCTTCATCCTGTAGAACCAATCTGTAAACATCATCCAACGTAGTACTAGTACTCATCATCAGTATATTTCCCCTTACAGTGCTGTAAACATCATTCAAGCCCATCAAAAATTGGATTATCTGCTGATCCTGTAAAATGTTCCCAAGCACTAGTCTAGAGCCACACGCACACAGTTTGTCATCAATCAAAATCAAATACTCATCCCACAATTTCTTTAGTTTTGTAAAATAAGCAGAAATAGATAGATTCCCTTGTTTAATCGAGGACAACTCTCGCTGAACTTGATAAATCCGAGTTCGATTGACTCGTCCAAACCTAGCTTTCAATTGAGCCCAGATCTGACTCGCTGAATTGCAATATAACACAGATTCTGCAATTTCCTTATCAACCGAATGTAATAACCAAGATGTAACCATACTGTTACATCGATCCCACTGAGCTATGAGAACGGGATTTGAATCAGGTCTTTGGCACGTACCTGTTACAAAACCAAGCTTGTTCTTTGCCACCAAAGAAACTTCAACAAACCGCTTCCAATGAGCATAGTTGCGATCGGTGAGTAGACTTGTAGACAAAACGTAGTTGGGATGATCAGAGTGGTGAAGATACAACTCATCTGAAGCTTCGATTTTGCTGGAACCATTATCGGGAATCTGGGTTTGATCTGCCATGGCTCTGGTACCATGTGATGATTTGAGGGTTGATTGAATTTCTGTGTATGAATATCAGTTTTTCATTCTCTGATTTAAGGATTTAAGCAATCATTTTGTGAATTCATTGTTCAGAAAGGGGGAAGAAGAAGGGAATGGAAGAGAGCATGAGCGGAAGGGAGAAAGGGAGAGAGAAGAGAGCATTCACACATTCTGTTTGCACCATTGAAAAATTGCAGGGGAATACAATTGTCCTATATGTATCTTTGTGGTCCTTGCTAACAACCTTATGGGTGAGCTGTCCTAAGGTGGTCCAGCAGTAGAAATAAAACCCACCAAAATTCACCCACTATACCAAATATACCAACACAATGTCTGGCACTCTGATCTCCTCCACACATTCCAGGCTGATACTCATTGTAACCTCTCTCTCTCTCTCTCTCTCTCTCTCTCTCTCTCTCTCTCTCTCTCTCTCTCTCTCTCTCTCTCTCTCTCTCTTGTGTTGCCTCAGTTCCTTCATTCGATTCCTGGTTTTCACTATTGTATTGATATTTCTCTGGTGCAGATTTTTCCTTTTCATTGTTCTGGTGAGTGTTGTTCATGGACCAAGGACTTATAGATCCCTTCCTTCTTTACACATTTTGCTTCTTATATCTCGATGGTGTTTGATATTTGCTGCATACATTGTGCGGTCTTTGTTCCATTATAGTGCACCGTGTGCATCATACTTGCTGCGGAAGCGTGCTCTTCACAATGACATGTCAAGGTAATGGTTTTTTTTAGTCCATACATAGTCTCTTCTTCAGCGAAACTCGAATCTTTTGAGCAAATTTTCTCAATGCTATGTCATAGGTATGTGTGTTGTGCCGGATATAGGTCTTGTAGTGGCCGATGTGGTGAGAGTCACTGCCCGGAGTTTTGTCTTGCTACGGAGGTATGGAAATATTATCAAACATCCTGTTGTTACTCCGGCTAATTGTGTTTTGTTGAAAAATGAAGATACAGTCTAAGGCCCCGTTTGGTATTGATATCTAGATATATCAGATATCGGATATCAGCCCTAATATCTTATATCTAATGTTTGGAATGACTAGTGTTTGATATCTCCCAGATATCAAGTGATATCTGCGTTTGGTATCGCCAGATATCGATATCGCTTGATATCTAGATATCAAAATCTAGGAAGCACGAAAACATCCATCCACATTTTCTGGCCGTGTCGGAAACGGGGAAACGCGGAAGCGGCGGGGTTTGATTCTTCTAGTCTTCTTCGTCAATCCTTACTCCTCAATCCTCAGTTGCCCTTTTTTTTTTGTTTGATTTCATTTTTTGATTCTTTCAGTCTTCTTCGTCAATCCTTTGAATGATATTTGTTTGATTTCATTTCATATGGTCGTTTCCTCGCCGTTTCCTAATTTTTAGAATTGCCGCTTCCCCGTGTCCCCGTTTCCGTTTCCCGTGTCCGTGCAACCTAGATCAAAATTAGGCTAATTTGATATACTGATTGTTTGGGATGTATCACTTGATATCGATATCTTGATACCGATACCAAACGATCCCTAAGACATTTATGCCAATGAGAGACTGAAAACTCCTTACTTTTCATTACTTTGTCAATATGAGTACATACAGATTTAATTGTGTGAAAATATGTAGGTTTGTTGCTGTTTCGGAGATTCAGTAGCCTCTACGCGGTTTCTGATACAAGACGAGTTCAATATACAAACGACGTTGTGCGATAACTGCATTATCGTACTCCCTTCGCTCTTTCACTCTTTTCTCAGACCAATTTCACACATTACATAGTTTCCTCAATCAACCTTCTTTCATGATAGCAATTCATGGTCTGGCTGAACCAAGTTGCCTGCTTATTCTGCTTGATCGCAATGAGAGTTGTAGACGATGACGCACAATTGGATTGCTCTAACAATGACTGCTCTGACAATTCCGTTTATTGCACGTACGACATCTTGGTATTTGGCCTCCTTTGATATGACACACTCAAAAGATATGTTAATACTGACTAGTCACTTTGTTGTATTGCAGGGTTTCTGTTTGTATGCAGGTAAGAATCATTACAACACCTTGTGTTTCTCGATACTTACAGTGGATCGTATTCTAATATCATCTTTAATGGTGGTAATTGGAGTACCATAGCATTATTTTAAAATAAAAAATAAAAATAAATGTAAGAGATGGGTAGAAATCAAGACAATCATTACAAGTGAGTAACATTTATATGATATTCACTGTTACATAATATCATTAGTTTTATCCAATGAACAATAACAGGTGGGGGTCACTTTTTTTTTTCTACCTCCACAAAGATTTAAAAATAAAATGAAATATATGTTAAGATACTTTTGTGAGTATCATGATTGTACATTCAAGCATCTTAAAATGACGTGGCAAGAAAAAATGTAAGATATGATACTTGAATTGTGTAACGTGGATAAATATGCTCTAAGTTGCACATTATCCGCAGACACAACACAAGGTTGAGATGGACAAAAGGGATGGGAAGTTCGAACCACAACAACCGACGGCGGTGCCCCCGTTCCAGCAGATGTCTCGTATCGACCAACCGTATCCTCCAACGGTTGGTTACCCGGCTCCTACATCGGGCTATACCTAGCACTACCCGCCAGCTTCTTGGTTAAAAAACAAGGACCATTTTTGTGATTTATATTCATTCGTATATTGGGTGTTTGTACTAGTTCTCATAATGTGTGAATGTGATTTTTTGTGTGAAGGGAACTGGAATTTGTTTTCATAAGACTCTCCATTTCGTCGTTTGAAGATGAATCCGAGAGCAGGGTTTGGGCGATTTGATCTAGCGATTGAGCTTGTGCCAAATTTGTATTGATTTATCTGTACGTTCGGAATGGTATTTGCTTCTTGGATGATGTCGTCAATGGAGGAGTCAGGTAGAAATAGAGTATCTGAATCGAACATCGGTATCAGATCGATGGATTTGAATGTTGCTGCTGCTGGAAAGGTAAAAAAGACCGTCGGACATAAATAGATCAGAAGACATGTGTTTGGCTTCTCAATGGAACTCAAATTTGGGGATTTCGTTCTTTGTGTTTTCGGGTGTTACAAACAATGACTTACTTATTATATTAATTTTTTCAAACAACGACTTTGGCTAAGTTCTAAAATACTTTGACATCTTGACTAATCGAAAAAAAAAATTCATGTTTAAAACCTGAATCAGACTTTTTGGGGTTACGGACGAACCAAGTTTTTTTTGGCCGTTGCAAGTTGCAACTATGGAGTATGGACCTATCGGGCCAGACCTGCCGACCCGCTTGGGCCGACTCTTCTACCCAAGCCAGATTTTAAGGGATTCAAATGATCGATAATGCAAAAAAAAAAACTAGAAGAGGAAAGATGACGTGATTCACGTGAAGGGGTACTTCTATCTTACGTAGTACTCCCTCCGATTAAGTCCTTTTAATTTTATACACGTAGTTTAAGAAGCTAAAACTATGTAAAATATTGATTTTTTTAATTAAAATTTATACATTGTAATACTTATTATTAATAAGTATTATAATGTAAAAAAATTTAATTTAAAAAATCAATATTTTATATAGTTTTTAGCTCTTTAAACTACGTGCACAAAAGTCAAGTGTCTTATATTTTGGGGTAAATTACACATAACCACCCATAAATTATGGTACTTTTCACATAACCACCCATAAATTATGGTACTTTTCACATAACCACCCATAAAAATTTAAATTACAGCAAACCACCCATAAATTAGTTATCTTTTCATAAGATTATCCACCCATTAAACCTCTATTTGTTTTGTTTAAAAAGATTAAAATACCCTTAATTGAAGCTTATTTGTATTTAATGCAATGATTTATTTTCATAAGACTTCCCATTTGTTAAATAATCCGGTTACCCTTTTAAAAAACGATAAATTATAATAAAATTATTCATGTTCGGCTAATTTGTCAAATGATATGTATAAACTTAACTTATTTTTTAAATGATATGTTTTGTAATTTAAGATATGAGCTAATTTACCATTCTTTTAAAGCAACAATCTTGTTTTATTTTAGAGTTTATCCCTATCTTATTCAACATTTGAAGGAGAGGAGACTATTAGGAGCTATTGCAAGTCTCGACTCTTCATATTTTTAGATATATGTTGGTTGGAGTATTTAGGGTGGGTTTGAATCACATTCCATTTTAATTATAATTCAATTATTTACTTCGGTTTATGTGAGCAGTTGGTTGTATAACTAAAAATCTCATAAAAATGAGGTAAAATAGTAATTTAACCAAATAATCACATGCATCGGGATAAAACTATTACATTATACATAATTAATAATTTATGGAATCCAAACACACCCTTAATTTATATATATTTTTTTTACCAATGACGACCTTGTCTATTTTACATTATAAACATAATACAATTGGAATCCAAACACGTACTTATATACATGCAATATCTTTCATTTACAAAGTAAAAAAAATAAGCTTCAATTAGGGGTATTTTAGTCATTTTAAACAAAACAAATAGAGGTTTAATATGTGCGTGGTCATATGAAAACAAATCAAATTTATGGGTGGTTTACTGTAATTTACGGAGTAAGTTTTTATGGGTGGTTATGTGAAAAGTAACATAATTTACAGGTGGTTATGTGTAATTTACCCTATATTTTGAATCGGAGAGAGTATTTGTTAACTTTCTCCTCTTATTTATCACTTAGTAGGGGTGGGCGCGGGACGGGACGAGACGGGATTGGGGTCTTATCCCTCGCAGGACGGGACGGAATAAGACCCGCGCGGGCCTTATCCCTCGCGGGACGGGACGGGCCCTGTCCCTCAAATAAAAAACATTATTAAAAAATTTATAATTCCTATATATTTTACGATTTTCCTTATATATACACATTGGACATATTATACATACAATATAAAGAAAATATATACAGTATATATATAGGGACACATACTGTATTACGGAGTATAACATACTGTATTATAGGGGTGGGCACGGGACGGGATTGAGCCGGGACGGGACTCGTCCCGCGAAATTTTTATGGGACGGGATCGGGACGGGATTGGCACTTTTTTTTTCGGGACGGGATGGTGTCTGGACGGGACGGGATCGGGACGGGACGGGCTTTGTCCTGCATATAAAAATAATAAAATATTATATAAATTTGCAAAGTGAAAAATGCTTTCATAATTCATTATTTTTTATAATATGTTAAATACGGTATTCTTCTCAACTATATTATTCAATAATAATAATAATAATAATAATAATATTATTATTATTATTATTATTATTATTATTATACTATTATTAATTCATACAATGATTGTATATTTAATTATAATGTTCAACATATTTGGCTACATTATCTTACTATATCAGGACGGAAAGGAATTGAGACGAGATTCACTGGATATTTTATTGTTATTATTATAAAATAATTATACTTTACAAGAAAAAATATAATATAATATAATAATAATATAATAATAATAATAATTTTATTATAAATTAATTTTATTATTAAATTATATTATAATATTATATAATAATAATAATATTATTATTATTATAAATTGAAAATTATTATTATAGTTATAAATAATATTTTATCAAATAATAATAATATTATTATTATAAACAAATATTATTATTATTATTATAAATGGAAGATTATGATTATAATTATAATTATAATATTTGCTCAAAATAATAATACTAATAATATATTATTATTATTCTATAATATTATAATATTATTATTATTATAAAAATTATTATTATTATTATTATTATTATTATTATTATTATTATTATTATTATTATTATTATTATTATTATTATTATTATTATTATATGCGGGACGGGACGGGATTTGCGGGATCCCACCGGGATCGTCCCGCGTTTCGTCCCGCATAATTTTTGCGGGACGGGATCGGGACGGGATTCGCTATTTTGTCCTAAATCCCACCGGGATCGGGACGGGACCGGGATTTACGGGATTTGTGCCCACCCCTACTGTATTATATGAGTATATATATACACAGTATGTAAACATGGTATACAAGTGTAATATACAGTATGTTGCAAAGTGTATGCATGTATACAAGTGTATGACAATATATTTGCAACTTGTATAAATACAAAGTGTATCAGTGTGTACAAAGTATACAATATAATAATAATAATAATAATAATAATAATAATAATAATAATAATAATAATAATAATAATAATAATAATAATAATAATAATAATAATATGCGGGACGGGACGGGATTTGCGGGATAAGAAATCCTCGTCCCGCGTTCCGTCCCGCGTAATTTTTGCGGGACGGGACCGGGAGGGGATTCATTTTTTTTTTTCAAATCCCACCGGGATCGGGACGGGACCGGGACGGGTCCGGGATTTGCGGGATTTGTGCCCACCCCTATCACTTAGTTTTGGGTTCGAGACCGGGTTTGTGGGTCGAAGCCTCCAAGGAACTCATCAGGGAAGGCCACCGGAAACCCGGCAGGAGGGCGGCGAGCAGCAAACCCCCGCTCTGAGTTGTTGGTTTTGTTTTGCGACTAGGGTTTTTTCAAGGAGAGCTTTTTCTTCAAAAGCCTAACAAAGTTAATACAACTAGATATGTCACAACATAAGTTACTTCACGTACGTATATAGTACGTTTTAAGGGAGGGATTTTCAATTTAGACCTATAAGTAATGAATGCTATTGACACAACATACTCTATCTCTATCTGTTAATTAAAACTTATTATTTTAGAAATCTACACGTTTTTTAAGAAAATAAATAAAAATACACTTATACCCTTAATTATTACTCTATTTTTTACTTTCTTAAAAACTACAACTGATACACATTTAATCATTACAAGGTAATTTTGTACAGAGGTCGAGGATGGCAAAATACCTAAAAGGACATATTTTTTAACAAGATTTACATCATAAAACGACATGTTTTAATTAACAGATGGAGTATTTAGTAAGTTTAAAGTACGTTGTACAAAAACAAAAAACTATTTTCATGTAATATATGGGGATTGAAATGTTTTGTTTTTAGGGTTTCTAAAATAAATTGCATTGTTGTAGTGTGTAGAAATTCATTGAATGTGGCATGTATGATCAAATTGATGTATTGTTGTTATGGTTGTTTCAATTTACTCATATGTAGTTGACTAGTCGCTCATGTCTGCCAAAATATAGGTCAAGGTTATGTGATAATTTCGCTGTTGTCAAACGAGGTTATTGCATAAGCTCGACTCTATTGAATGAGGTTGTTCCATGAGATCGAATCTGTTCGTTGAACTTATTGCATAACTCGATATCATTCACTTCTGATAATAAGTGATATTTATAAATAAAAAATTCGGAGTATCTTTTAAGCATTAAAAAAGAATCACGGGTGATTTTGAAAGAAACCCAAATTTAGGGGTGATTTTCTACAATATTCTAATGACCAATTTAAGGGTTGTTTTTGTAATTTACCAAATAATCTATGGTGAAATAAATAGAGCCAACTAGCCAAGGAGGGCGTCGCGGGACTTGCGGGCTAGCAGGGCGCCGGTGCCGGGCGACGGGTGACGGCCACTGAACTGACTTAAGCTTTCAATAATGGAGCAGCTCCACCGCATCTGTACAGGTTTAATTAACTTGAAGCTTTGAATTTCCTCCACCAATGGACGAAGATTGTAATCTTCAAACCACACTCCCACTCCGTTGTGGTAAGCTGAAGCTCTTAATTTTGCCAAACAATTAAATTTAGCCCCAATTTTGATATCAAATCCATGGAAACCCTAGAACGTTCCAAATTAAACAATCAATTTCTATCAATTAGGCGTTATGTAGTGTAAATGAAGAAACAGTCGTAGCCGGCAACTCCGATTCGACCAGTCAAGTTGTTCTGTCTTCTGGTTGGAGAAACGTCGCCATTGACTTTTGCGGTTTCCATTGCCTCCAATTTGCAGTTTTTATCAAGTTTTGAAAACGCCGAATTTGCGGAAATCGGACAGCTATAATACAAGTTTATGCTCCACGTCTTTCTCCTCCCTGAAGAAAAATTTGAAATTTTGATACCGAGGAAGGAGAAGAGGAAGACGAAGAAGAGGATCGACAATGGTGACACAGGCAGATGTGGATATAATGCAGCTCAGGCAGAACTATAACAATGCCTGGCACTCTGATCTCTTCCACACATTCCAGGCTGATACCCCATGTAACCTCTCTCTCTTGTGTTGTCTACTTGTCTCAATTCCTTCATTCGATTGCCGATTTTCACTAATGTACGATATTTGTCTGGTGCAGATTTTTGCTTTTCACTGTTCTGGTGAGTGTTGTTCATGGATCAAGGCTTATAGATCCCTTCCTTCTTTACTGATTTTTTGCTTTGTATATCTCGATGGTATTTGATACTTGTTGCATACATTGTGCGATTTCCCTCCTCAATCTCGCTTTCGTTGAATCTGAGTACCTTGATTAGCAATGCAGTAATTCCCTTCCTACATAAGAAATTGAGCATGTCGAGTAAATCTGTGAATCTTTCTCGATGATACTCATCAATGATCATAGACTCACAGCATATGTTACCGAATTCAATGAGATTGCAGCATGTGTTACCTTTGTTATCTTTGACACCTGATTCGTCAATGGCTTGATTCTTTGATCTGGTATGCGCTATTCGTGTATGTGGCTATGGATTGCAGCCTGTTTCCAAGATCATCCTCATGGCTACCCTCAATTTTGTTCTTTATCCCAACATTATAATCTCTATCATAATGCAGAGGGGTGAAATTTTCTCAAGTTGGCTTATGTTATATATCTTTGTTCCATCATAGTGCACCGTGTGCATCATACTTGCTGCGGAAGCGTGCTCTTTACAATGATATGTCAAGGTAATCATTATATTTAGTCCATACATAGAGTCTTGTATCCGGTGAAACTCAAAAGTTTTGACCAAATTCTCACTGGTGTATCATAGGTATGTGTGTTGTGCCGGATACATGCCTTGTAGTGGCCGTTGTGGTGAGAGACACTGCCCGGAGTGTTGTCTTGCTACTGAGGTATGGAGATATCATCAACCCTGCTATAGATACTCTGGCTTGTGTTTCTGCTTTCCATCAAATAACTGTTTGTCAAAAAATAAAGATACTGTCATAGATCATACATTTATGCCACTGATAGACTGAACACTCCTTACTTTTCACTACTTGGTTGAGTTAACCTGAGTAGAGATTTCTTTGTCTGTGTGGAAATATGTAGGTTTGTTGCTGTTTCGTAGATTCAGTAGCCTCTACGCGTTTTCTGATACAAGACGAGTTCCATTTACACACGACGACGTGCGATATCTGCATTATCGTACTCCCTTCCCTCGTTCACTCTTTCCTCAGACCAATTTCAAACATTACATAGTTTCCTGAATCAACCTTCTTTCATGATAGGGCTTCATTGTCTGCCTTAATGTTACCTGCATAGTTGAAAGTAAGGTAATTACCGAAGCCTCGCAGGCGCAGGTCTTGAGTTGCCTCGCCAAATACGTTTACTGCACGTACGAAGACATCTTGCTTTTTCGCCTCCTTCGTATATGACACGCTCAAAGATATATGTTAGTACTGACTACTCACTTCGTTGTATTGCAGGGTTTGTGCTTGTATGCAGGTAGGAATCATTCCAACACCTTATGCTTCTCGATACGTATAACGGATCGTATTCTAAGTTGCACATTATCCGCAGACACAACACAAGGTTGAGATGGACAAAAGGGATGGGAAGTTCGGACCACAACAACCGACGGTTGTGCCCCCGTTCCAGCAGATGTCTCGTATCGACCAACCGTATCCTCCAGCGGTTGGATACCCGGCTCCTGCACCTGGCAATACGTAGCCCTACCCGGCCCAGAGATATCCTGTTGCCTGATCTTACCCGCCCCTGACTGAGTATCCTCCCAAGTGAGCTCTTAGTGATTGAAAAACAAGGACCATTTTGGAGATTTATACTCATTCGTATATGGAGTGTTTGTACTAATTCTTATAATGTGTGAATGTGATATTTTTTGTGAAGGGACCTGGAATTTGTTGTCATAAGACTCTCCATTTCGTCGATTGTAGATGAATCCGAGAGCAGGGTTTGGGCGATTTGATCTAGCGATTGAGCTTGTGCCAAATTTGTATTGATTTGTCTGTTCTTGGAGGATGTCATCAATGGAGGAGTCAGACAGAAACAGAGTATCCGAATCTAAAATTGATATCGGATTCGGGATTCGAATGCTGTTGCTGCGGGTAATGTAAAAAAGGAACAATGACAGAAAGAGATCAGAAGACGTGTTGTTTGCTTCTCAATGAAACTCAAATTTGGGGGGTTTTGTTCTTCGTGTTTTCGGGTGTCGGTTTTTGGGTGGGGTTTTGAAACGGGCACCTGAAGGAGATGGATGAAGACAGGGAAACCCACACCGTTCACCGTTGCGGTAGTCAGGGCACAGTTTGATAAATTAATTTGAGATTTGTCTAGAATTGCTGATTAATTTGAGATTCATACCGAGCCTTCTATACGGATTTAGGTAGTCGACTTTGTAGCTTGTGATCAAAGTCGGCGATGAGGATAGGGGATTGAGTTTGTGATAAGAACAGAAGAACTAGTGGCATGAGTGGTCGCGTCGTCGAAATCTTCGTCTGCCAAAGCTCTTCTCCTATAGCGCCTCTTCTTAAACCCTATAAGATGATGAACACGGTGAAAAGCTTTAATCTGGATGCTCTGTACAGAAGAACACGGTTTGACAAATTAATTAGCAATTTTTACCGATTACAATTGTATCAAAATTATGTTAAATTGAATCTCAATTTGCCATGAATCCATGTGAATTCAAAATGCTCCTCCAATATATGTGATGTTTGCTCTCGGTCAAATTCTGTAAATATTTTGTACAATTCAAAAGGACTTGTGTGAAAACTTAAAACTATTACGAGATTTGTCCAGATCTTTCGGGAGTTTATCAAGACCTTTACGAGTGAGTTTAATCAAACTATTATAGGATTTTTTTTCCTTCGGACACCTTTGGGCCCAGAGCACCAAAAATGACTTCGGCCCAAAGCACCAAATTTGGCCCATATATCCCAATAGCGGGCCATATTTGGGCCCAAAGAGGCCCAACAATAGGAGATGACCTCACAGGTAGAAGGCGATGTAGAAATCGACACTGAAGTCGACGAGCCCCTCGGAAGAAGAGGCGTCAGCAGGGGCGGCCCCAGGATGGGGCGCGCGTAGGCGGTCGTCCCACCCTTCGACCCACGAGTCCCGGAGTTTAGAGAAAAAAATAATTTATTTATATCTATTGGATTGTTGTAATAAGTAAAATTAGAATGGACATTTAATCAATTAGTTCACTTAGCTAGTTGGCAAATGGGTATGCGAGGAAATTAAGAGATACAAAAGGTTCCTGGTAACGCGCCTCTTCTCCTACCTTCAAATCCCTATCTCGATTAACCCTAATTTCTCCTCTCAATCCCTTGAAACCTCTTTGATTTCGGGTCAATTTCCTCACAAATCCATCGCTTTGTGTAATTACTGGTCTACACCTTTCATTGGTACCCCTGTTCTTCGAGCATCTTTCCTCAAGTCATCGTTTTGACGTCCGTTTTTTGGGCTTGGGGTTTCGAATTGCCTCCCCGCCTTCTGGTGTTCATGATATGCGATTCCTAGAGCCTGGGCTCTTTGTGCTTTCTCCGATCAGTCTCCTCTGGTTGGCTTGTGGCGGGCTGTCTCCTCGGCGTGCTGCTTCGCTGCTCGAATCGACATCTTCCCTCAACTCCTCCGACTGGGGTGTCTATCCCTGTGGTGGGATGGGTCCTCCAGTGGTGGTCTTCATATAACTGCTCTGGTCGGTGCCTCTGGTGGCCTGTTGTTCGTCGACGTCCTCCTGGATGACCTCTGCCTGTTGTTGTGTTCGTCATTCGCCTTTGTCAGGCCTGATTGCTTGTCCTTTGGGCCCAAGTATTTGCCCGATAGAGGAGGATTTATAAATAAAAATAAAATAAAATAAAGTCGTGTACTGTTATATATATTTTTTTATATATATAGCGATGGACTAATTGTAGTGTGGGACCAATGGCTTGTGATGTTGTTTGGTTTAGGGCTAGCGGTTTTTGAGCGGTGTTCTTCTCCTTTGTCAACGCGCGAGAGATCGTGGACGTGATCGAAATCTGAAGGCTCTTGATGTAAGAGTCCAAATATGAGTTTTCCACTTAGTTCCCCAGGGATTCCCTGTGTGCCTCTACCAACTGTCAGAAGAGATGTCACACACTGCTTTCGGTCCTCCAACAATAGTACTAGTCTGTGCCTTTTACTGCATCTCTGCCTTTTGGTTTTCTGCCTTTTTGTTGTGTATTTATCTTTCGATTGTATTGACGGTTTATCCGTTGTCGACTTCTTCGGCCTATCGACCCATCGGGCCTGTCCGGTGCGTAGAATTTTTACCTAATCAAAAAAGAAAAGAAAAAAGGAGTAAATAATTATAGTGAATTTAGACATATTACCTCTTGTATATTATTAATTATGATGATGGTAAATAATTTATTTATATTAAAATAATTAATTATATCTTTTTATTTAGCATATCTTGGATGTTTTTCTCCTAAAAGACTCAATTATAGGATGATGACATTTCAAATTATTTTTCTCAACCTTAGTAATATATAAGATTTCACAAATATTTTATACTTTAAAAAAATAAAACATTCAAATTTTCAACATCCTATTAAACAAATTAAATTTACTTAAAATTAATTAGAACCCATAAAATAGGTGAATTAAATGAATTATAATGAAAAGAGACTTATAATTCATTGAAACCTTTGTAGAAAAAGATAATTCATATGGTATAATGATCTATAATGTTTGTACTATATCATATGACATAAATATCAACTTTTTAATGTAAAAAATCTCTACAATGAACTTTATAGCCGGAAATATTTTTAAGTTATGGGAACTAATTTAGTGTTGTAAGAATTCGAATACCCTTACATACATAATAATATTAATTTGTACAAGAATTTAAGTGCCCTTTCGTACATAATAATATTCATTTGTAAGAATGACTATATTATCATAGGCCTCATTTTAATAATTGTACATGGCCTCCGAAATTGATTGACCGACCCTGCAAATTTAAGTCTGCAATTTCGCCCCACCTTTCGAAGAGTCCTGTGGCTGCCACTGACCGTCGAGCCAACCCAGCACCACCGGACTCCGACCAACGAGGGTAGCGAAGCCCTAACCTAAAAAAACCCTCATCGAATTTCACAGTGAAGAAGAGCACCAACCCACAACCCTGACCAAGCCCAAGTCGGACGACGACAGAAAGCCTGGACCCCTGCTGGAATTTGAGTGCGACCAGAGGACATGGAGGATAAACAAAGGAGGGAGACAAGAATCGACGCCACGGAATGAGTCAGGCCGGCCATAAAAGCCTAATAAACGGGAGTTGAGGGAGAAACGAAAACCGAAAAGCAACCGAAAACGACCATAAATTACACGGAGAAGATGGAGAGAGTAGGTGATGGGTTCGAGAATATAGAGATTGAATGTTTGTGAGAAAGCTTAATTCATTCATTCACAATGTGAGAATAAATAGGGTTACAAGTCTTGAAGATCAAGGATCTCCCTAGGTAGGATATACAGAGAAAGATATGGAAAGATACAAAAAGATATATTCTATCCTAATACCCCCCTGCAAGCTCATGGCGGAGAGCGCACATGAAGCTTGTCACGAAGTGTATGAACCGGCCACTGCCGAGCGCCTTGGTGAAGATATCGGCTGTCTGATCCAAGGACCGAATGTGACGGACAACAAGGTCACCAGCCTCTACTTGTTCACGAACAAAGAAATAGTCAATGTGAATATGCTTGGACCACTGATGCAGAATAGGATTCGCAGACATGTACGTCGCACTGAGGTTGTCACAAAGGACAATCGGGGAGCCTGCAACTGGCGCCTGGAGCTCGGACAGAAGCTGACGAAGCCAAAGGAGTTCGGCTGCAGTGAAGGCTATGGCACGGTACTCAGCCTCTGTGCTAGAGCGAGCGACGACCTTCTGCTTTCGAGAAGACCAGCTGACCAGATTACCACCATAGAAGATGGCGAAGCCGTGCTGGGATCGGCAGTCATCCATGTCTGAAGCCCATCCAGCATCTGTGAAGGCAACCAATCGAGCGTCTGAGGCTGAGCGGAGACGGAGACCGTGAGATATGGTGCCTTTGAGGTAGCGGAGGATGCGCTTGACGACAGACCAATGAATATCAGTAGGATTATGCATAAATTGACATACTCTGTTAACAGCATAAGAGATCTCCGGACGAGTGATGGTGACATACTTAAGGGCACCAACAATGCTCCTATACAGGTGAGGATCAGCGACAGGGTCGCCAGTTTGGACTAGGCGAGAACCTGGTTCAGCCGGAGATGCAATGGGTTTGGCATCCGTCATTTTGCTGCGATGAAGCAAGTCCCGAATGTATTTATGCTGAGTCAACAAAAGAGATCCATTCTGAGGAAGTAGTTCGATGCCAAGGAAATAGTGCAGAGCCCCTAAATCACGAAGGGAGAACGCCCCATTCAGGCGATGAACAAACTGATCGATTGCTGATGAGGAGGATCCGGTGATGATGAGATCGTCAACATAGACAAGGACCAGCAAGGTAAAGCCATGAGCTCGACAAATGAAAAGGGAGGAGTCAGACTTGCAAGCTGAGAACTGATTCTGCAGGAGAAAGAGCTTGAGTTTGGTGAACCAAGCCCGAGGTGCCTGTTTCAGACCATACAAGGCCTTCCGAAGGCGGCAGACATGTGTAGGCCGAGTGCTATCAACAAAGCCAGGTGGCTGATCCATAAAGACCTGTTCAGACAGATCACCATTCAGAAATGCATTATTGATGTCTATTGGCGAAGAGGCCATTTGTGGGTGATGGCGAGACACAAGATGATGCGAATGGTGGTCGGCTTGATGACAGGGCTGAAAGTGTCAAAATAGTCCACACCCTCCTCCTGATTGAAGCCTTTGGCAACAAGACGAGCTTTGTGACGCTCAAGGGATCCATCTGCATGACGTTTGATCCTGTACACCCATTTACATCCAACAATGTTAGTCTTAGGAGGACGTGGGACAATGTCCCAAGTCCCATTACGAATGAGTGCCTCATATTCAACCTGCATTGCATTTTTCCATTTAGGGAATTTCGAAGCTTGGTTAAAGGTTTTGGGTTCAGGGTAAGGGTCGGTGGAGGGAGGAAGGGGGTGTTTTGTGGTGGTGAGCGCTTTGGGTTTATCACAAACAAAGTCCTTGAGACGGACTGATGGTTGGCGCTGTCTAATGCTCTGCTGAGGGGGAGGTGGGGGCGGCGGTGGAGGGGAATCCGAGACCGTCGAGGGAGATAATGAGGTAGAGGAGGGAGAATGCATACCGTGGGGTGCCGAGTCGGAAGCTCCAGGAGTTGCCGAGAATGGTGCTGGTGATGCCGGCGGTGTGACCTCATCCTCAAGGTGAAATGGTATGGGAGGAGATATTGGACGGACTGTGGAAGACTCAGGAAGAATAGATGCTGCTTGCTGAAGGATAGAGAGAGGGGTTCAGGAGGCCGAAGGGGCAGGCACAGCTAGGGAAGGAGACTCATGAGATGGATATGGAAACACAGACTCATCAAAGATGACATGACGGGCGATATAGAGACGACGAGTTGGGACATGAAAGCACATGTAGCCTTTGTGTTTGGAGCTGTAGCCGACAAAGATACAAGGAAGGGACCGAAATTCGAGCTTGTTGACGTTGTAGGGGCGAATGAATGGGTAGCAAAGACAACCAAATGACTTGAGAAACCCATAGTCAGGACCTTTCCCATACAGACATTCATAAGGAGATTTGTTTTGAAGAATAGGGGCGAGGGTGCGATTGTGGAGGTAGACAGAAGTCTGAAAGGCATGCTCCCAATGGCAGGTGGGCATATGAGCAAGAGCAAGAAGAGCTAAGCCTTTTTCAACGATAGTGCGATGTCGCCGTTCGGCTGCACCATTCTGAGATTGGGTGTGCGGGCATGAAACTCGATGCAGAATGCCCTGTGTTTGTAAGTAGGTAGAAACATTTAGATATTCACCACCCCAATCAGATTGCAGATGTTTGATTTTGGTTGAGAATTGGGTTTCAACCATCTTTTGAAACATTTGAAATGTGGGAAGAACCTGGGATTTTTGAGATAGGAAATATATCCACACAAATTTGGTGCAATCATCAACAAATATCAAGAAGTAGCGATTGGCATTGATAGAAGTAACGGGAGCTGGACCCCAAACGTCTGAATAAACAAGCTCAAAAGGAGATAAACTAGATTGATGCGTGTTTTGTAATGGTAAACGATGACTCTTTGCTAACTGACAGGACTCACAAATAGAATGCAAATTGTTTGAAGAAACAGACAATTTAAATCTAGAAATTAAACGACGAAGGGAGGACTCATGAGGGTGACCAAGGCGGTGATGCCAAGTCTGTAGACTGGTACGCTCGCCGAGGAAGACACGAGGAGGAGAGGATGAGGGCGGTGGCTGCGGCTGAGGAATACCAAGACGATAAAGACCATTCTCAACGGTTCCTTTTAGGAGCGTCCGACCCTGCAAATCCTTCACAAGACAACAAGATCGATAAAATAACATGTAGACATCATTGTCACGGGTAAGTTGAGAGACACTAAGCAAGTTTTTGGTGATTTGGGGGACAAATAAGACATTATGCAATTGCAGAGTTTGGTTTTGCGTAGGTAAAATAGATTTGCCCAGTTTCGCAATGGGAAGGGACATACCGTTGCCAACCTGAAGACCGTCATTGCCAGAGTAATCAGTGCTCACAGACATGTTTCCAAAGTCGTTGGTGATGTGATTGGTGGCTCTTGAGTCAACGTACCAAGCGGGATCGACGATGGCGGATGGTGAGACCTGGACGTTGTAGGCGTTGCGCTGCTGAGGAACGGATCTGCTGGAGCCAGAACCGTCACGGAAGGCACCTGATCCTGGTCCCTGGTGCTGCGAGGGCTGGCGACGGTATGTGGGAGGAAAGTCAAATACATTGAGTCGCTGAAAGCAGTTCAGCGCCTCATGATTGGTACGCTTGCAGATTTGGCAGGGTTTGCGAGGGCGATCCGAAGATGGCGGATTCGAGGCTGCAAGAGACTCACGATTGCGAGTCGAGGGACACTGGTTGCGCGAGCCACCCTTGCTGGCAGTGTTGGCAGAGGGCTGCTGCTCATGCAGAGTCTGGAGGCTTTGGTTCTGACGATCCTCCTCTTGAAGAAGAAGACCGAAAAGATCCTTCGAAGTGATGGGTCCGGGCTGCATATGAAAGGAGGTTCTGAAGGCGTTGTAGGAGGCATCCAAACCATGAAGGACGCACACAATGAAGTCATCATTGGGTACAATATGGTTGCACTCGGCAAGGGAATCAGCAAAGGAGCGCTTTTTCTCAAAGTACTCCATGATAGAGAGATTGCCTTTGGCGAAGGACTGCATTTGTTGCTTGAGATGCATCTCACGAGCCTTCGTCTGGGCATGAAACATCCGCTCCAAAGTGGCCCAGGCAGCAGAGGCAGTGGTGGCTCTAGCGACATGGGCAAGGAGAGGAGCGGAGAGAGTCGACCGGATCCACAATAGGACCAGGCGATCCTTGCGCTTCCACACGGAAAAGGCTGGATTTTCAGTCGGTGGAGCGGGAGAGGAGTTGTCATCAGTAGGGGTCGACGGTGATAGGTGGGTGGGAGGGGCAGAGTTTGCGATGAGGAAGGAGTCGAGTTCGTAGGCTTCAAGAGCGGATTTGATGGTTTGACGCCAAACGGTGTAGTTGGTCCGTTCGAGCTTGATGGTGAAGTTGGGAAGGCTGATGGTGGCGGTGGTTAGGCCGGCGGCGGCGTGAAGGGGGTTCAGATTCTCGGTTTTGGTGGAGACCGATGAACTGGAGGAGGAGGACTCGGTAGACATGGTGAGTCGGAAAGGTTAGGGATTTGGCGGAAGAGGATCGAAATTAGGCTGATACCATATAGAGATTGAATGTTTGTGAGAAAGCTTAATTCATTCATTCACAATGTGAGAATAAATAGGGTTACAAGTCGTGGAGATCAAGGATGTCCCTAGGTAGGATTTATTCGTGTGACACTGCCTTTCACAGCCGCGTCTATTCGTTTGTGGGGGTCTGCTACTCCACCACCACCACCACCGTAAAAGATGATAGCACTAGTAATGATACTAGTGATTTACACATCCATAGGATTTTCCTTGATGATCTTAGGACTCGACAATTGGTCTCCATTGACGGTTCTGGTCACATTAACAAGCACAGTTTCTACTTTGCCCCATATGATTTTTGTTGGAATATGCTTGGAGTTTCGTCTTATGTTGAGACGTTAGATTCTCTCGCACTCTCACCCACCGATGATGAGGTCCAGTCCAGGATCCCTAAAGAAAGCCCTAGCTAGCTAGTTTATTTTCATTTTAATTTATAAGATATATGGATTTTGTTGATCCATTCCGGTTTCTTTTTTTTTCCCTTGTAATTTCATATATTTCTAGATTTTTTTAATATTATTGATTCAACTGCTAGTATTTTATTTTTGTTTTTATCGACATTGTGCTACTTATTATTAGTTTGCAGTGTTAGCCACACGTACACAAGGTTTCCATATATATATATATATATATATATATATATATATATATATATATATATATATATATATATATATATATTCGATTATTCGGAGTCACCTATTTTGGTGATAGATTTCATCAGTAATTGTTCAAGTAAGCCTATTCGAAGGCATTACCTTCTTTCTGTTGTTCAAGTAAGCCTATTCTAACTGGGTTAAGTTAGCAGACGAAGAACATAACAATTAGCACGACGAACCCAGACAAGACATTCATATATAGCTATTGATATCCGGGTGATGACACAAAAGTAGAGACAACAGTCCACAAATCAAAACAAAAACAATAAATATTACAGAAAGAGCAAAATGCATATCAGAATCAGATCATACATAAGAAACAATGTTTTCATCTGCAAACATGAAATTGGGTGCCAATGGAAAAGAAAGGAATTGGACAAACGAAACGCTGCTAACTTGGTTGATCACCAAAGTATCACTAAGTACACTTACTGTAACGGCTCAGGATTATGATTCCCGAGTTACGTTTCGAGGGATGAAACCCCTCGTTAGGATCTTACGCCCCGAGTACAGGTTGAAGGTTTGAAATCGAAGATGTGCAGTTTAAAGTGAGATTTCGCACCCAAATCCGAAAGGTCCGTTGGGAACCCCGGGGTAAACCCCTGTACCTGTCCTAAATCTACAACGCAGGAAATCCGTTATCATGCAAAGGGCATACGTTCTGAAAATTATACAACCAGTGCCACGGCAGAGCCGGGTCAAAACAGAGTACAATTAGGGATAATCCCAAAAGCATGAATCTGGTGAAGTCAGGTTTCAAACACTCACTCTCCTCCATAAGAATAGACCCCGTCATAACAGCACAAAATCAAGCAGCGTATCGAGTACCTGAAACTATACCACCAAGTCAGGCCAAGAGTCCGCCTGCGGGTCCTCTGACCGCGCTGAGGACATATAATACGCCTATACCTAGAATAAAGGATGCCTTAATGCAGTACTGAAATCTTAACCACACTATCATGCTCCTAATTCATATATGTAGAATATTAAGTAAGGCCTTAACAAAGAATACCAAGTGGTATATCCCTCTTCTACCACCACCCCTCTTCCAGATAGGGTGGAGACTGGCCAGTTCGATACTATAGCATATCAAATCTCATCAGCATATCGCATCTCATGCTCATCTCGTATCTTATGCTCATCTCGTATATCGTGATATATATAAGGAGGACAACACCCGATGAAACTGGGCTGCCCTATGACCCTAGCAAGGACTCTAGGACTCACAGATAACGGCCGTTCTGTATTCAAACGCATACAAAATAAGAATGCTCATTCGTAAGTGCAATTCCTAAGCATGATACTACATGGCATGCTCTTATGCATATGAAACACCTACATACTATATGACACATCAGGCAGGAGGTACTGGTTACTGAGTAAGCCCCGGAGGTACTTACCTGGCTAGAAGATCAGCGAAAGAATAATCCAGCAAACAATAGCGCAATCACAGAGTATCACCTAAATACATAACGAGAATACACTGAGTATACGTCTATAGCCACTCTGAACACATATATCACACATTCATACAGATAGATAATTAACAAGCTCGCATCAACCATACTTTCAGTTCATCACGATCAACTATCTCTTATCAACTTAAGATAACTTCCATATCATACTTAGCCAAATTCGCATATTATTATTTCATACTCATACTTTCCATCAGGATATATATATCATCATCATCATCATCATCATCGGTAACCAATATTTAACCCTTTATAATAAATCACCATAAGTCATGCTATTAGACACACATATGATGCCGTTAGTCAAACGATCATATTAGCATGCTAGTTAGTCATCGAATAAGTTTTATTCTCAAGTTAGTTCCAAAACAGTTTCAAATCCGAATTAAATAGTTAAGAATTCCGACCCTAGAAAATACTCGCTAAATTCCTTTTTCAATTTATTATTTAAATTACTTTTAAAATCTATAATTCCAAATAATATATTTCAAACCCCCAATAATATATTTTATTTTAAATACCATTAATTCATTAATTAAACACGGATAAACCTGAACCGAACTTATGAAAATCCAACCGAACCGAACCGAACCCGGTTAATTTAACCCCAAACCGATATAGGCAAAACAAAATGAAATGGAAATAAAGTGGAGGGTCCCACAAGTACGTCTTCTTCTTCCTCCGATTGAAATGAAAGAAGCTGCTCCCGCCTGCCTAATTGAGGTCCCAATCCCGCCGGCCATGGCTGCTCGACGCCCCGTCCGTCTCGTGCTCCCGCTCTCGAGCTCGCCTGCCATGCTCGACCTCGCTCCCAGCTCGCATCTCGCGCTCGTCAGCTCGCCCTCGTCCTCGCCCGCTCACACTCTCGCCCCAGCTCGCTCTCGACGCTCACTCAGCCTCACCTCTCGCGCTCTTGGTCTCTCTCGAGCTCCGGGGAGCTCGAGCTCACCCGATCGCTCCGCACTCAGCCCTCACTCACTCCCGACTAATCTAAACATCGAATACAGCACAGATTCTAATCGAGAAGGGAAGGAAACGGTGGAAGCTCACCGAGGATGTTCGCGACTTTGGAGCTATCGATTGGAGTTCTGGGCATCGTCGGAGGCTTGCGGTGGTTCGTCGGACCTGCATCGGACATGAGTGAGCGTCATGGTAGGGCTCGAGAGTGGTTTGGATCGTAAACAAGGGAGAATGGCTTACCGGAAGGTTGGTTCACGATCAAACGGACGGGGGATTTTCGGAGGCTCGTCGATGACGCCGAAAGCTCCGGGGGCGGCTGCGATTGCTCTTCGATGAAAGAGGAGGCGGAAAGGATGACAGCGACGATGAAGGATCACCGAGGCGTGGAGTGTGGAGATGGCGACGAGAGGAGGAAGTTGATGTGTTGCTCGGGTGCAGCTCTGGTGGCGTCGAAACAGGGGAACCCGAGGGGTGGTGCTGACCCGCTGCTGCTGGAACGGAGAGAGACTTGAGGGCTCTTGACTCAGCTTCAATGGAGAATGGGAGGAGGCGACGAGCAAGGTGGGTGGCGTTGGGGTTCCCGGCTCTCGACAAAACAGGGGCGAGAGATGGAGGAAAGGCTGACGGTGAAAGATGGTGATGGAGAGCAGGTGAAGGGAATGGGGGTGATCCTCAATGGCTTATGGAGGGAGATAAGTTGATTTGAAAGGGTATGGTGAGGTGAGGTGAGGTGAGGTGAGGTGAGGGAGTGGTTGAAGATTGGGTGTTGAATTGGTTAACCAATATTCAGGTCTAAATCCCGAATACGCGAATTTCGAATTCCGAAATTAGTTCCTGGATGTAAATTTTCTCAAATCTCGCTTCCTCGATCAATTAGATTTATAAAATAAAAAGGGTATCGTCATCTGATAATTATTTTCAATTTTCGATGTCAAAGGACGGAAATTGTTCGTCGAATTTTACATTCTGGTCGGAATCCGCTATACGAGTTTTAAGTACGATTTAAATTCATTTTTAATTCTCTTTTTCCTTCAAAAATTATGATCTTGAAAATCCGAGCCTTTACACTTACCTTCCGAGGAAAGCCAAAGCATCTTATATATGGCGTTGATGCAGAAGCAGTACCACCCAATCTCATCTTCGTTCCTAGCAAAGCAGGCTGATCCATGAACTCGGCTCCTGTGAGAAGCTCTGTTGCCCCATATATGATATGATATGCTTGATCTTTTTCACATATATGATGGAAAATTAGATGCGCAGCGTAAGTTTTAGAAACTATTTTCTATCATCTAATCGCAAGATCTTCATGCATAAAATCGATAGATCAAATCATTGTTTATAGGAGATACCTCTTGATGCGTGAACCGGATCTGCACGGGGAGGATTCGGAAGAGAACTAGAGCCCCACGCGTTGCTCCTCTACTTGGTCCACAAGAGCCCGGTCTAGATCTCCTTTGCCTTCGACTGCTAGGACGAAGATCGAAAGGTGAACAATCAAATTGCTCTTGATTGATGATGGAATAATTTCGCTCTCACGCCCCAACCAAAGATGGGATGAGAAGCGGCCAAAACTCACGTTACTTTTGGAATTTGTTAATTAGTCAAGTCACAATAAGTCCATCTTTATAAGCTTATATTTATACCTTACTTGATTAATTATTTATTTCACAAATAAATCTTATCCCATTATTATTAATATATATCTAATATACACTAATAATAAAATCATCTATCTTTTGATCAAGCCCGTCAACTCTAAGTGTGTGACCGCATAGGACCCGTTTATAATAGCCATGGGTTTAACCTAGACCTGTCAAACAGGTCGGGCGGGTCGGGTTTGGGTCGGGTCGTCTCGGGTTCGGGTCCATTACGGGTCGGGTCATTTCGGGTTACTGGTCATGAAATGCTCAACCCAGACCCATATTTGACGGGTTCGGGTCGACCCAACGGGTCAAGATCATTACTCATCCGTATATTTTTAAATGTCATTTACTATTTATACATGTTAATTAAAAATGATAAAAATATGTAAAATATCAATAAAAATTCATTACTTGATATAATTTCATTCTTTTTAGTTTTTGAAGTATGAAATTATATATAATATATAAATTTATATTTTATATAATTATTATCATCCTTAAAACCATACATGAATTGTAAATGACATTTAAAAATAAACAAATAGAGTATTTTTAATGACTATTTACATAGTTCCAAAATCTAAAATTGTTATATTATCCTAATAATAGTTATATTATTGAAAGAAAAAAAATTAATGTTGCTACAATAGTTTATATACATAACAAATTGTAATGTTAAATTATAAAGTGAAGTCGATGATGAAAAATATAATATTCAATCCTAATTATTATTAGTAATAAATTTCAATATTAGGTTAAATTGTAATTTATTTATGTCTTTATTATCTTAAAGCTTGACCCAACGGGTGACCCACAAGTCGACCCAACCCGACCCAGATATTTGCGGGTTGAACGGTTTCGGGTTGCTTCGGGTTTCGGGTTGAAATATTTGTGCCAAAACCCACGTTTTACGGGTCGGGTCGGGTCGGGTCCTCGGGTCGGGTCACGTTTTGACAGGTCTACTTTAACCCGTTTAAGCCCATTAATCGTAGTCAGTTCTCACTTTTTCTTTGAGTTACTTTACAGGTGTATGCGCCGTTCTGGTCAACCACCTGAGTTTGACGGCTTAGACGAACCAGAGCGCCTTCTACACGTCAGAGCTAAACTACAAAGAGTCATGGCAGCTGCAGAGACACAGGAACAGCTGATCGAGAGGCTCACGAGGGATCTAGCCGCCAGGGATGCTGCTCTCGCCACTGAGAGAGCAGGAAGGGAACAAGAAGCTGAACGTACGAGACAGCTGGCAGCTGAGCTTGCTCAATATCCTACCACGACAGAGGATTATATGCACCCAACTCTCGTCGTGCCTGAATCGGCGATTCTTATCCCTGAAAACTCTTTTGAAATTCGCACTCCTTTTCTTCTTGAGCTTAAAAATAATGCCTTCTACGGAAGATTTAATGAATGTCCTCTTGAGCATATTACCAATTTTTCTGAAATGTGCCGTACTCTTTGTGAAGGTACTACTCTGGAATATGTCAAGATGAAGGCCTTCCGATGGTCTCTCGCTGGTCCCGCATTGCAGTGGCTAGTAGGGCTGAAGCCGCGAACCCTCACAACGTGGGCTCAAGTGGAGCAGGAATTTCTCGACAAATTCTTTCCTCCTGCCAAAACAGCACTCCTCCACCAAAAGATTACAGCTTTCAAACAAAAGTCTGGGGAGCCGCTAGCAAAAGCTTGGGAGAGATACAAGGAACTACTGCGATCCTACCCTACCCATGGGCAACCACCCTATGTGATTCAGGAGATCTTCTTCAATTCTCTTGACCTGATCACTAAGGATATATAGGATCAACCAGTATACTCACTATGAGTTTCTAACGATGCCACCAGCTGACGCATGGGGTATACTGGATAAGCTCACCAACTGTGACAACAAGTATGGGGCTCCTACAAACTATGATGAGAATGCCTACGTCAGGCCAGCCCCATCCATGCCTCTCTATGAGCCCTCTAAAGAAATTGATCCGGATGTCAAGGAGCAGTTCTACAGAGATCAAAACCGTAGGCTCCTTAAACAAGTTAAATTTCTTTCTATTAACCAGTCTTGCATTGAATATGGTTCACAGCGGCACACCACTACTGAGTGCCCACACACGGAGCAAGTCAGGCTAGCAGAACATCATGAAGAGGTAGCTTACGCAAGGGGTCTCAATCGCTATATAGGGGACCAAAGGTTTCAGCAACCACAATGGAACCAAGGTGCCCCTAGGAACCCCCCGTCATACAGAGCTCCAGGACATCCGGAAAGGGACCAGAAGAAGGATGGCTTACAGACCATCCTAGAGGAAATGCGGAGGAACCATTCGGACACCAAGCAGTCCTTCAACTCCGTCTACACTCAAATACAGGGTGTCAACTCTAGGCTTGGGGAGATTGATATATGTCTGAAATCAATGGAAACACAGATTGGCCAGCTAGCAGCAAGTGTCCCTAGACAATCAGGTACGCTCCCTGGATCTTCAGAACCAAATCCTAAGGGAAAGACTGGACACATAGCTGCTGTAAAACTCAGAAGCGGTCATCAACTACAAGAGCCAGAGGTCGGAAAGCAGCAGAACAAATGAGAACAGCAAGTCGACAACACCCTAGTCGATCTCGAGGAGGGCCTACTCGATCTCGAGGAGAAACTACAGAAACCATCGTCTGCACTGCACAGCAACTCGACACCACCCAATCTGGTCGAGATCGACAAAGACGTGGTTGATATCGAGGAGTCCCAAGTCGACGTCGAGAAAACTGCAGCACCTCCGACATCTGTTCTGGCTTCGAATCAGAAAAAAAAGTTGTCTTTCCCCACAAAATCTCCAAAGGACCCGGCGGAAAAGAAATTTCAGCGCTTCATCAAGATGCTTCAGAAACTCAATGTCACCATACCCTTCACAGAAGCTCTTAATGAAATACCATCATATGTCAAGTTCCTGAAGGAGATTCTGAGCAAAAAGAGATCAATGGATGAAATTACAGAGGAGTGCAGCCATCTAGACATACTTGAGAAACGGCCAGATCCAGGTACGTTTGCTATCACCATTGGATTTGGTCAATATAAATTAAATGCCTTATGTGATCTTGGAGCCAGTGTGAGTATAATGCCTTTATCAATATGGTCCAAGATTAAGATAGGTGTCCTAGAGCCTGTGGATGCTAGACTTTATATGGCCAACAACACGGTGGTCATTCCAACAGGCGTGGTGGATAATGTACCAGTACAAGTAGGTATGTTCTTCGTCCCTGCTGATTTCCAAATTGTTGATATGGCGGAGGACCCTGCTTGTCCAATCATTATAGGAAGACCCTTCTTGGCGACGGTGGATGCCAACATAAGCGTAAGGAAGGGAGTACTCACCTTCAACATCAGCGATGAGGTAATTGAGTATTCTTTTAATAAAAAGGAAAGGCATACAGGTCCAATGGAAGAGGTAAGATCTATCTCAGCTGGTTATATTACATGCGGGGAGCCTAAAATAAGAAATATGACTCCCGAAGAGCTGGAAAAGAGGGATATGGAGGCACAGGTGGAGGAGATCATGGCAGTCCTAAAAGAGGACACAGAAAATCCAATCGACACAAACCAAGGTACGTCATTATGGACTAAATATTTTTCGGATGCCTTGACATGAACCAAGTATGGGGTCAAGATCGACCAAGACTCCTCGACATCGAGGACCCTAGTCGATCTCGACCAAAAACAGAAACCTCCACCAGCACCAGCGTCGAACAGCCAGACTGAAGCGCCAGGCTCCTCGAGATCGAGTACTATACTCGAGATCGACCACCACCTTGCTGGCTCAACTCCCGCTTCCTCGACGCTGAAGCCACCAGAAGCCGAGCCTTCCTCGAGATCGACTACGCTAGTCGAGATCGACCAAGCTTCTCCGGCACCTGCTTCCTCGACGCTGAAGCCACCAGAAGCCGAATCCTACTCGAGATCGAGTAGCCCACTCGAGATCGACCAACCCTCACCTTCACCAGCTTCTGCATCCTCGAGCAGCTCACCATCAGAATCTGAAAACTCGTCGAGATCGAGTAGCCCTACTCGAGATCGACCAAACACTGTGGTTCCCGATTTCGTCTCTGCAAAGGTAAGCCAAGATATGGATCTTTCTTCTCCTATTTCCATTAAAGATTTATCTATACATGGGAGAGGTTTGCCTTGGTATGTACGCTTATGTAGGATATCCAATGATGAGACCAAAGAGTATGAAATTGGAGACAAGCTCTATGTCTCTAAATCAAAGGATCATTGGTTCCCTAACAAATTCAACAAGAAGAGGATGAGACCTTTCGTGGTGAACAAGATCTATTCTGGAGGATTGCAGCTGATGGACAAGAATTGAGTTCTATTTGAAGCCCAAGCTACATGGGCCCTGCAAATGCCACCTTGAGCTTAATGGAGAAAGTCGGCCTAGCGACTATAAAATCTAGAGCTTGTAAATAAACATTTATTTTTTGGGACTTTTGGACATTGTTGCTTTTGTTTTTTGTTTTGAACTTTTAGTTTTCCTATTGTGGGTATATGTCTTCTATATTTTTCAGGTCCATGGGGATAGAAGCAAGCTAAAATCGGACTCGGCCCAGGCACTAGCAATCGATATCAAGAGTCTTGCACACCTGTCTAGTGAGTTTCTTTCTTTACCCTTGTTTTTATACAGTGAGGACACTGTAATGTTTAAGTATGGGGTGGGGGAAGGGCTTACTTTATGCATATTTGCCATAATTGACATTATGTGTGCATGTTTAGAATTTATTGCTCTAAATTGCTACATGGCTATTTTGGAATTCATTATTGATTTATGTGCTTATATGCATGTTTTCCAAAGTGTCTGTGCTTGCCAGTCCAGTCGACGTCCCTTCTACTCGAGATCGAGTAGACTTACTCGCATGGAGCCTCATTGCCCTGTCTGTCTCCAACAAGTGTCTGTGCTTGCGTTCAACCCGACCATTCTGCTGAGGAACCCCGGGAGTACTCCTCTGATGAATGATCCCTTTACTGTCAAATAACACTTTGCAATCATGCTGTATGAATTCCATCCCATTGTCACTTCTGAAAACTCTAACATCTGCTCCAAACTGTGTCTTAGCATAAGCTAAGAAATTCTGTATGGTCGGCAATACCTGAGTTTTGTTCTTTAACAAATACACCCATGTGTATCTAGAGAAATCATCTAGGACAGTTAGAAAAAATCGAGCCCCATCAGAGGTAGGCTTTCTATATGGCCCCCATAATTCAAGATGAACAATCTCAAATGATCTGCTTGCAAGAGATAAACTTCTTTGAAAAGGAAATCGATGGTGCTTAGCCAACACACAACTTTCACAAAAAAAAAATCATTGCAATTCAATCCTTTGAAATCTCTTTAAGTGCTGAAGTTTGGTTAAGGAACTATGTCCTAACCTAGCATGAATCAAATCTACTGAACCAACATTGTTGGTCTTATTACAAGCAACATCACAGGAAAATCTTCTTTCAACTCTACAGGTCTTCTTGTCCTTGCTCAACTCAGCTTGACCACCTCTGATGATGTACAAGCCATTCATTCTTTTGCCTTGAACCACATAGTCCTTACTGGTAAGGTCCTGGAAAAAACAACCATCAGCACTGAACATAGCAAGCAAGCCTCTTTCTTCAAGCAATTTCCCCACGGACAACAGGTTATGTTTGAATGAGGGAATAAGCAAGACATTTTGCAAGGAAAATGTATCATTGAATCTCACTGTCCCAACAGTTTCTACCATAATAACCGAATCATTTGGTAAAGCAACCTGAACAGGTCTATCTAATTTCCTTGTGCATTCCATCAAATTCACATCACACAACATATGATCAGAAGCACCTGTATCTACAATCCAGAAATGATTTCCTATCATTTTTTCAATCATCAAAGCTCGGGAAGGATTGAAATTACCTGAAAAGTTTGTTGCAACATAGCAATCCTCACTGTCTGCCATTATCTGTTTTCCTTTCATCAATTTCATCATCTCCTGGAAAACTGCATTTACAAGCACAGAATCAACCTTGGACTCTCTACTTCCACCATCCAGAGGGCTCTCAGATGAGCCTTGAACATTAGCTGCCATCTGTTTCCATTTAGGTGCTTTAGATTTGTCTGGATAACCATTCAGCTTGTAACAATTCTCCTTCTTGTGTCCCTTGTAGCCGCAGAAATCACATTTCACAGTGTTCCCATTCGGATATCCATTAAGCTTGAAACAATTCTCCCGAATATGACCTTTGTTACCACAAAAATCACACTTTCGATTATCATCCTTGAATTTCTTGTTATTGTCACCTTCTTTCTTCCAATTAGAGCCTTGCTGCTTGCTAGCATTCAAGGCTAAGGCATCTTCACTTTGCTTTTGCTTACCATCCTGCTGTGAACCACTATCATCTCCATGTTTACCTTGCTCAACTTGATGAACAATGTAAAATGCTCGATTTATGTTAGGCAAAGGATCTGTGCCAAGAATCTGAGACCGAGTTGCCTCATATTCATCATCTAATCCCATCAAGAACTGAGAATGACTTTGTTCTTGCCATCCAAGTCAATCATACTTGTTGAAGGATGTATGATGATGATCAAATAGACCTTACATATGAATTATGATGTATATTATCTATTTATAATTATTCTGTATATTATTTCCCCTCTGCCAGACATGCGATGTGGAAGACGCTTTTACAACTCCTAGCTACAGAGCAGCTTCTAATGCCTTTGTTTTTAGAAGATCAAATAACTCCACACTGTCTGATTTAAGTAGTAGCCCATTTCCAGACTCTTTCAACGACGTAGCTGATGAAGATGCATGGATGAAGTTAAACAAGGGCTATGTGGCTGATCTTGATTCAATCAACATGACCCCTGCCACCAAATTTGAATCTGTTACATCTAATGGCGTGATTCCAGTGAGTTTCATTCAATCAATCTATGCCTGAACATGTTAGATTACCTTCTATTATATTAGGTAAAGATTGAAACAAATGTTATTTTGAATCTTTTACAGGATCTGATGAATAAGCAGCACCAGGGAGGGGTTGAAAATCTTAGAAAACAATTAGATCTTGCAACTAAAGAGAAGCTTCGTCTTGAGGTAACATCTTCTTCTTTCATAAACACTATAATTCAGTTCCTGTTTCCATCACTTTGGTCTTCATAGGTGCCTTATTTTTTATTCTATAATCTACTTGGTTTACAGAGAGAGAATGCAGATCAGCTAGAATTGAACATACAACTAAAGAAAGATATGAGTTAACTTCGAAGGGAGGTGCAAGTAATTCGTGAAATTCCCAAACAATTGTGTGAATCAGTGACAATTTGCAAGGACATTAATAACGATGCATTGTCTACTATGCAGGTAAGCTTTGACGATTACAGATTTCATCCTGTCATGTTTTCTCGTTTGTTTAGCAATTTATTAAAACTTTCACCTATCCGTGCAGAGTTCTATAGTTGACCAGAAATCATTTGCCGCAAAACTGATCTCCAGCACCTCTGACATCGGTGACAATCTCTTTTCAACTTTGGAATCCCATTTTAAAATGGTGATTGATAATCATAAACCATTCAGTGGTGATAGCTCTCTCCAAGAGGAAGAGCAATGCAAGGCACTGTGTGAAAATTTCAACACCAAAGTCACATTTATGGCATCAGAAGATGAACACTGCACAGACAAGAAAAAACCAAAGAGTTCTCAACAACACAACAATGATCACAAGGTAGGTGTCTGGTCTCTATCGTCAAGCTCCTGCAGTACTAACCGAATCTCTTGGGGTTTGAAGGTTTAGTCATAGATGAGTGCTTGTGTTACGTTGTGCACCTGCATCAAGGGATGAATCTGATTGTTATGAATAACTTATACTATTTAGCAGTCATTCTGTACCGTCATTGTAATGTATCTACAAAGATCGAGTTTGTCCCTTTGACAAACATGGAGAAAAGCACTCCTGAATGCCCTGAGACAATGATTTATGAGTGTTGTTCCATTCTTTATGTGCTCTCTATTGGTTCCATTCCTCCGCCAGTGAGTACACGCTAATGGAGACACTATGTAACCTTGGGGGGCGACGCATGTACCCAACCTACACTACAGTGTAAGGGCGGCGAAATCGCTTCTAAGGCAGTGGTCTCTTTTACACCACGCCAACTTACTCCAGGGTATTCAAATAGAGTTTTTCATCGGCGTCTCCCACAAAATTAAGGCCTACATTTCCCATTGCTCTTAACAATCGTATCACTAACGCTAACGACATGTGTTGTATCGATGCGGTAGTCTTTGACATGATTTGAAAACTCAAAATTAAGGCCTGCATTTCCTATTGTTTCCTCTTCCTACTACTACTATTGTGCGAGAAGCGATCCAGTGGTGATTAAAGGACTTCATGATGCATCTTTGCCCACAGCTTTCCGAATTGATACCCGTCCTGAAAAGTGAAACCAGCTTTGAAGCTCCTCATGGAACTCCATCGGATTTTCCATCCATGCCACTCGCAATTTCTCGCAGTTGTAAATGGTTCTGGATCGAGAATTTAGCTTGCTCAGCAAATTCCCTACTCGTTTCCCCACCCAAAACTCTGGCTTCAATACAATGCTCGGCTGGGCTGCCATGAATTTCCTCGCGGATTTCAGGCATGGCAAAACTTGGCCATCCAGAAGAGCATACGCAAATACAATGACTCGTGGATCAAACAAGTAATCAAACTCTAAAGATGAATCCTTTTTTATGGTCCAAGACGAAAACGGAGACCTAACTTCTTCAATAGGGATTTTATGGTAAGGTAGCTGCCACGAATGGGGGCCAAAACCAAAGTACGGAGTCACATGGCAGTACACTTGATCGGTAAGATAGTCATAACCAGGCTTTGGTTCAGTGAGTGGTGCAGAAAATGTGCACTGAGAACCACCATACTTAACCAGCCACTCTGACTTCACACTAGATGCTCCTTGGATGTAAGTTCGTTTCGTGTGTAGCAACTCACTGCACACAAGAAACTCAGGCGCTGATTTCGATACAGATGACCAACGATGCAGATACACCCTTTCATCAACCATGGATGCCTGGTAAGAAAATGCATTGACCTTTCCGTCCCCCTCTGAGGATTGCCTTGATCTGTTAACACGTTTGGCGACTCTATCTACCCAACCTGCACAGATAGCTTCTAGTAAGAGGTTCTCCTCAATCGGAGATAAGGGATTCCTCTGAGAGGGAACCCTCCAAGCATTTTCAACTGCATCTCGAGTTCCTTCTGACCATAAATACTCCTCCGGCAGACCACAGGTGGAAGACTGAAATACTAATTGGAGTAGCTGCTTTCTCAGCTTTGACATTTCTTCCATTGTTTTAACCTGCAGAGCGTTTTCCGTGCAGAACTCTGATGGGTTTGGAGAAAGCTCGAAACACTGCAAAGCATAAGCTGCAGTCAAGGCATCCCTGTTGATGTTTGAAAACTTGGCCCGGGAAAGCTTTGCAGTCTCTTTTAGTTTCTTTTTCAATAACTTTTGCTGGTTATCTGCAGTTTCCCCTTCCTGCTTCTGGCTGTCTGAATTACGAAGGCTTCCTTCAAATTGTAAGCAAAAGGGATTTGACACAGCCAAGGCAGCAGCTGCTGCGATGGCATATGCTAGAACTAGATCTGATCGGACATCATTTTTCTTTTTATTCAATACATTTATAGCAGTGAGAAGCATCCGTGAATGCCGAGGGTTCATGGGATATTGTGCCATGATTTTCCCTAGAGACGTCAGCCTTTCCTCTTGATCCAATGCTTCAAGAGCCATTAAGCAACGCTCTGCTTCTTTCAAGGAAGCAACATCAGGGGGAGTGGGGAATGGGAAATTAACCACCTAAATCATATTGAAATATGTGACAAGTTAGCAAGCTTGTAAGCACATGATGATAGGAGATGACGAAAAATAATACTCCGTAATAATAATAATAACAAATCAGTTATTGTAGAATAATATCTGTATGAACTCATGAAATAAAGAGGTCAGACATGCTACTCTTAGATCAATACTGAAAGCCTAACCCCTAACTGGAAACCAAAGCTCATAACAGTAAAACATGTAATGCAAGTAGAAGAAGACGACTACACAGAACAACTCCAGTGAGGCCAAATAGTCTTATTCGTCATCAGCAGATAATAGGACTTCATTTATGTGTGGTTATCCTCATTGAATATGCATGAAATGAGTCACAAAAGATCTGGACTATTGATAAACATACCTTGCTGATGCCCATGGATTTCAATAGAAGCACAACACCATCAACTGGTGTTTTTAATATCTCTGCACATGAGAAGTCAGAAAATATATTACTGAAGACTCCTAAGAATAAAGGCGATAACAGGTCCTGTTCTTCCAGCTCTTCCTGCACGCTGGGAAGCTGACGCTTTACCTATCCACTGTATTTCATATGATTCGATACCATTGGTTGAATTGTACTTCTTCACCTTTTCCCTTCCAGTGTCAACCACATACTTGATTCCAGGTATGGTTAAGGACGTTTCTGCCACGTTGGTAGCAACAACAACAAGCCTTTCTCCTGCTTTAACATTACCAAAAACACGAAGCTGAGCAGCTGCAGGAAGCATAGCATAAAGAGGAAGAACAGACATTGGACCAATGTACTTGTCATTTTCCCCTTTTTTGTTGGTCAAGCTTGGCACAGGCTCATTGCAGCATCCATCTGCTGTCACTGGACTTTGCCTATCCTCAACCTCAGGCTTTGATGCAGTTTTTTTCCAGCCAATGCAGAAAACGCAGCGTTGAGAGCCTCAAGGCTACCATTTTCTCCTAGAATTTCGGCAACATCATCATCAGCCCTGATATTCTTGGCTTGCAAATTTTCAGTATCACTTTCAAATTCTAGATCCCTCTCCGACTCAGAATGGTAGGAGAAATCCGATTCTTCGTTGGCTGGTTTTAGTTGGAGACAGTGGGGACACATGGCAAGATGATAGCATCTATTTATACGCATTTTAGGCATGCACTGAATATTAGATTAGTTCATTTTTCATGTATATTTTGCATATTCTATAGTTAGTTTATTTATATTTGATCTTCAAAGTCTACACATGTGTTTTCATATATTTCAGACATTTTCAGGTTGATTGGAGAGGATTTAAGGCAGGCATCAATTTTATTGGCAAAGAGTAACGAAATCACGTTACAAAATTGAAGCCAAGGTTAATTTGTGCAGTGCAATCAAATTGGGCCAATGAGCATGCAAAATTAAAATCAGGTTGCAATATGGAGTCTAGCCCAAGAAATCATGTTGCAAATATGGAGTCACCTAGTTATTGAGGTGGCGTGGGCAAGTCTCACTTTTATTAGATAGAAGCCATATTAGAAAGATATAGATATTTTTTTTGGCAGAAGTTTGGTTTTTATGGTTAGTTTTAGACTGTAAGGGTTTTATCATCCCTTTCTCCTATAATTTATTTGGCCTAAATTGCCGATTTTGTGGTTAGACTGATATTCAACTTTGGTCCATATGATTCGACACTATTACTACAATCGGCATCATATGCTTGCGGGGGTGTTGATTTTAGATGACTCACAAGAGTATGGAATGCCGAGTGGTGGAATATTTTGTACAGAGATAGATTATAGTTTATACTTTATTCGGGTGAATTAACACGTGCTCCTAGCCTCCTAATAATGCATTTCAACATTTCATCTCATTCCCTACAGTTTGGAAAGTTCCAATATTGAATCCAGATTTGTTCACTAGCATGTCCTCCTGACTAAATAAATTGAAAATACGAGGAAAGATGATGTAACCAAAACCTGGACTTCCCGAAGCAGAATTCCATCAGTCATGAACTTGATGGCACAATTTTCTCCAATCCTCTTGTCATACCGGACTTGAAACCCCACTTCCCTACCAAGACGGAAACCAAGCTCAAATGCTACCCTTTTGGCAGTAGCAAGCACAGCAACTCGACGAGGTTGGGTCACACCAATAACACCACTGCGTTCGCTGCATATTTTTGAACCAAAGCCAGCTTCATAGAGGAACTGCAATAAAAAGTAGAGAGCAAAGTAGAAGGCAGTTCTATAGGATGAAATACGGTCAATGTATCAACTTTCCAGACACAATAAAATAGACCTACCTGTGGGACTTGAGTAGTCTTTCCACAGCCAGTTTCACCACATATAATCACACTTATATATTTTCATTTATAGCTTCCATTATCTCCTGCTCCATCATGAAAATAGGCAGTTCTTTCCTCTTGGTTTCCACCTCTTCTGGCCTCAATACGTGTACTACAGTTGGTACACTCAGTGCTCCCTGGCTTGAATGATTTTGAGCAGGCTTTGTTCTTCCAAAGTCATCCACTTCATCCTAAAACAAGCCAAGTTATCAAATATTAATTCAATAAACCACAAGACCCAAGTAAAGAAACGTGCTTAGAGTAAGAAAACTACCTAGGGTCCATCCAACGAGAAGCTTAATACAATTTTCAATTTTCATATTAAATGGAGGATTTCTTACCCCTGCAACAATGTTTTCTTTCATTGTGCACAAAGATGAATTTGCAGATAAAGCACCACCCGTTATTCCACCAGATGGGTCATACTGCTCTTCACTAGTTCCCTCCGTTAAGGACACATTACTAGAGATATTGCCCTCTGCCTTATGTTCACAAAGTGGCTCCACTGAAGATTCTAGCAATCTGCAATCTTCATTTATAGCTTCCTCTTGCACAATCAAAGGTTTCAAGACATTACATCTATCCTCATAAACCTGTGGTAGGTGAGCTTCATCTTCAGGTTCGTTCATACTGGAATCATCATCGGAAAACTTGGTCTTTGTACACCTATCAGTGCATGTTATTTCCAAACCAGTCTGAGAAAATGCCATTATCCTTCTCCATTTCTCCTTTGAAGTTTCAGCCTAGAAGTTTCAGATAAGAACATATTTTAGGGAAACAGCTTCTTGGGGAAAACTAGACTAGACTATACAGCAAAAGAATACAGTGAACAATAACCTGACCAAGCTTCCGTGAGGAAAACAACAGTTTGTACACATCTTCATTGATCTTACATTTCCTAAAAATGCACACTCAAACACTTTTAATCAACAAGATACATCATACTAACTATCAAGAATTGGGAGAATTAACAACTTACTCTAAAATTTTAACACTTTTTGAAAGCAGTTGTTTCGTTTCCTTCTCTTCCTGCAGGATGCAATTCAAGTTGTTTTAGCTGTAGCAAAGGTCTACACAAACAACAGGCACATATAATGGATACAGCCGAAATCCAAATAATGTCAGCTCTATGCAAACAAATGTTTGAACACCTTGAATTAAGGCAAATTCAGACACACCCACCTCCAACATTTTCAGCTTCCTTTTCTGGGATTTTGTCAAGTTTTTCCCCTTGCTAGTTTGAATTTTTGCGGAATTCTGCAGAGAAGAACGAAACCATTTCAGCAAAGTGAATGACAAATATATGGTACATTAAAATTAAAGAACCATGGTTACATTTCTATAAACCTGAGTCTTCTCTGCATTGTTGTTCTTCTTCCTACAGGGCAAAATAAATGCATTACTGTCACCACCACTGGTGCTAAAGAACACAAGCAGGAGAAAAATGTTAAAAAGGCAACAAAATCATCCGACAAAACAACAAAAGCATTAATCCAGACCAACGTCAAATCTATTATCTATGTGGCATAATCAAACCCTTTACAGAGAGCAGTTTCTAAAAGTGAAAATTAAACAGAACAAGCGCCCATTGAATTGCAATAGAAACTTAAGAGCATCAGCAATGGTCGGGTTCCCCAAAACTTCTCTCCCCTTTTCTTATTCGTCCACCTCACTTTCCACTAACTTTATTATCAACCCTCCCCAATTCATTTTTCATCCTCCACAATGGTCGGGTTCCCCAACAAATCTATTTCATCACCATTTCCATACTCTACTATATTTTCTCTATAATTTCAAATATTAAAATAATTGGATTGTTTTAGCAATTAAAAAAATAATTAATTTAATTTTATAATTAATTTTAATAATTAAAAATCTTTTAACGAACTTTTTAATAAATTCGACAATTGAATACTTTCTATCACAAATTTATTTTATATCTCAAAAATCTTATATGAATTCAAATTAATTTAAACTAGTAATTCACACAAGTGATATTAAATATTTTTTTGAAGCATATGATATTAAATATTATACAAATTACATTAAACATCCATTGTCATTTAAAAAAAATGAAAAATTACATAACTAGCTGGAAGTTAAAAAAAGCTGAAAGTTTAAAAAACCAAATAATGAAAAGGGCTGGAAGTTTAAAAAAAAAAAAGTGGAAAGTTTTTAAAAAAATGAAAAGGGCGCTAAAAGTTAAAAAAAAAGTGGAAGTTTTAAAAAAAAATAAAAAACTGAGGTTGAAAAAAAATAATGATGAAAAGTTAGAAGTTAAAAAATGATTTATTTTATTGACACGTGGCATAATATGATTGGTTCGGGATTTGGGAAGGTTCCCAATATATTGGGGCACCCCAAAGATCGGGAGGTTGTCCACAATAGTCGGCTTGACCAAATGACTCGAAAAAGTAAGATGGGGAGGTTACCTCCCCACCAATGAGGATGCTCTAAAAAGAAAATAAGAGTTGCTTTTTCACCTTAAATACATGGATTCTGCCACATTCTCTGAGATAACATCCATAATCTCCTCTCCTTGATGAATGAAGGTCTATTAAGATAAATTATCTCAGCAATCTACAAAAAGGAGAGGGAAAAAAGGAACCTAGATTAGCAAAACCTAACCAAAAGTAAACAAGAAACGAAGAATCCAATATACGGACGCCATCTTCAGAGAAACATGAGAGAGAGTTCGAACTGAAAACCTAATAGTGAAAAACAGGAATATACAAGAGTCAAGAGATGAGGCCGAGGAAGACCACGCACCAGCAGGGATGGCAACGAAAGGCCGTGTATGAAGAATTGATCGTGTTGGAGATGCTGAATTTGCGACGGGCAACGAAAACCACCGGAGAATAAACACCGGAGGTCCGGAGAGTACAAACAGTCCCGGCGGTCAGGTTAGGGGTTTAACACTTTAACGAATTTGCGAGGTAATAATTAATAAAGACATCAGCTCGTCTCAAAATATAAAGGCGTTTCACTTTTTTTGATAAGACTATCTACAGCAATTTTTTTTAAAAAAAAAAATTAAATAATATTATACTTATTATATTATTTTAAAAAATTAGTAAAAATGTTAATATTTTATATTTTATATAGTTTTTAATTTATTAAAAAACGGATTAAAAATTCATATAATCTTACACGATAAATAAATAATTTACCCAAAAACATACATATTGATACACTATACTGAAAATGCAGCATAAATGGATGATTTTCTACTAAATCTGCCATTGACATGATCAAAAACATGAAGATAGGATTTAGAATCTTGATGTTCCATCAAAAGTTAAAAGGGCTCACTATTAGCACGGCGAATATCGCCCTTTACACGGTTTGCAATCGCGGACTGGGAGTTTGCAAAATCCGCAAACTCATAGTCCGCGATTTCAATTTTTTTATATTTTTTTTTAATTTTCGCAACCGCGCATTGCGAGTTTGCGGATTCCGCAAACTCGCAATGTGCGATTGCCAATGTTTATTTTTAAAAAAAAAAACAATTTGGAATATATATCTTACGGAGTATGTTAAATGCAATTATTTCCTAAATCAAGATTTCGGTAGATATATTTGGATCGATAATGATATTTGACGAAATCCCGTAGATATCAATTTTGGATCGATAATGATATTTGAAGATATCACATTTCAAAGATATTTGAAGATAGATATGTTTGGATATAAATATATTTTATTTCCTAGAATATTCGTCAACGATTGCTATATATACGCTCCCTGTATTTAGAGCACAAGTATCTCCACACTTTAAGGGTTCTTACGAAGCTAATATTTCCAACATCCTAAATTTCTCCCTATGTCGTCGTCAGATGAAGATGATATACCATTCGATATAAACGGGATATCGTCAAATATCGTTAAAATTTATCCGTAATCTGATTTAGGATTGGGATTAACGTAGTAATCCCTCCGATTTTTAATATAAGACATTTGACTTTTGAACACGTACTTTGAGGAGCTAAAAACTAAATAAAATATTATTTTTTCCAATTAATTTTTTTTACATAATAAGTATTATAATATAAAAAATTTAATTGAAAAAAATCAATATTTAATATAATTTTTAGCTCCTTAAACTACATGCTCTAAAGTCAAATGTTGTATATTAATAATCGGAGGGAGTGTATGGTAATCTGAATTTTATTTAAAAAAAAAAAAACTGCAATCCGCGGTTGCAGAATTTTTTAAAACACTACTCTGAAAGATCACAAAAATGGTGCATATAGCAAAACCGTGCATTTGCGATGCCCATCCGATTGCGATGTCCATCCGTGTATCCAGCGAGATTTTCACCGTGCATATAGCAAAACCGAAGTTAAAACACTACTCTGAAATATCACAAAAAATGGTGTGCCCACTTCGATTAAACTTGCCTCTCGTGGCTTAGGAATACCCACCACTTCAGTTAAACTCACTTACTTTGGAATTGCCCCATTTCGCGTGACACAATAACAATGGTGGATCCAACGTTATTTGTTAAAGTAAATAGATGTTTTATGCAAGGAACTGATTTAAATATCACCATCCAAGAAATTAAAGAAAAGATAGGAATCCATCGCTTCACTAAGCTAGCCTTTGCTCGGTGGGATATTCGGTACTTCAGCAACAAAGCACTCTTCGACAACAACAAGCCGAACACAATGAGTATTTTATCTTTTATTAAAAATCAAATATTCATGTGGAACTCTTCTAAAAATATCGATGACTTTAATGATCACTCGCAATCGAAAAATTAGGACCGAACTCCAACACCACGTAAAAGAAAACAAGAAAAATGGAAACCTCCGAGAGCATTAATATACAAACTCAACTTCGATGAGCATTTTCTACTTCCGCTAAAGGTTCCTACGGATTTGTTATTAGAGATTGTATCGGCACCCCAATTTTCTTTGGATGCGGGCCTTGTCCTATCTCCTCCATTGGTGGGTCGGAGGGCTTGGGTCTTTGGAAGGCATTATTGCTACACGGGAACTCAACATAACCACAATCTTGTCTAACTAGGCTTCTTTCATTCCATTGAGAATCGTTATACCTAGGAGAGCAAACCGAGTTACAGACCGCTTATCGCATCTAGAGACTGCTTTTCACAATTCAATTTTCTCACGAGTCCTTACAATTTTCTCACGAATTTGGGTTCGAACTTCGAAGGTGTTGAAAACCAGAAACCTCATCCCTCATCTCAATTCTCAACCTCTCTTCTACAAGGGAAATGAGAATGGAGGCCAGAGTCCAATCTCTAGCTCAATCTGGGGTCTCCAATGTCCCACCTCAGTACATCCAGCCACCGGATCACCGCCCGATCCCCATCGCCGCCGCCTCCGGCACGAGCACCGTCCCGCTGATCGATTTCTCCGGCAGAGGCGACGTCCGCGCCGAGATCGGCCGTGCGTGCCGGGAATGGGGGGCGTTCCAGGCGATCAACCACGGCGTTCCGATTCGCTTGCTCGACGAGATCAGAGGCGCCGGATCAGCCTTCTTCGAGGGCTCCGATGCCGCCGAGAAGCTCAAATATTCATGCGATCCGAGCGCCGCCGCCACCGAGGGGTACGGAACTCGGATGTTGGTGAGCCAGACCGACGATTCCGTGTTGGATTGGAGAGATTACTTCGATCATCACACTTTCCCGCTTTCTCGCCGGAATCCCTCCCGTTGGCCTGATTTTCCTCCCAATTATAGGCAAATTCCACTCTCTTATCGGTTTTCAATTTCTTCGTCAATTTGTTGATTGGTTGATAAGTTCATCAGCTAATCTGTGAGATTCCGAGAAATCCCGAGCGGGTCGTATTAAATCGGGACTCGTGTCGGGGATATTTTGTTTTTGTTTAGGTCGGGATCCTTCGTGCAACGTGCTTTGCAAAAATCTTGGACAATTCGTGCTTAATAGATTAGACCTGCATCTTTCATCGATCTTCTTCAAATTACTGCAATCCGCCAATTTCATTTCCTTCTACATGCATTTTCTTTCTTAATCTGTGTAGTTTTACCGAAATTTAGGTTCATCTTTGGTGGATATGGATGTAGCTTGTATGTCTCTTTAAATTTGCATGAAGCCAACATGTATGCTGAAGTTTGATTACTCCAAACGTTTGTCATGGACTTCTTCATATGTTAGACCTGCATCTTTATCCATCTTGCTTCATACTCCTCCATTTTTTTTTTTATCGCTTCCTCCTTGCATTTTTTTGGTTATCTGTACATTTTATTTGAAGTTTTCGGTGACTATTTGCTGCAAAAATTAACCATGCCTTGAATATCATTGACCAGGCGAATTGTGGAAGAATGTAGTGATCAGATGAAAGTGCTTGCCTGTAAACTGCTATCTTTAATCTCTGAAAGCCTTGGTGCACAGTCTTCATGCATTGAGGAGGCTGTTGGGGAGTTCTACCAGAACATCACGATTAGCTACTATTCACCTTGTCCGCAGCCTAAACTTACCCTTGGCCTGTGTTGGGATAAATAGCCATCCCACATTGATTGAGGGTGTTATAACAAAACCAAAATATAAGGTTGGGAGAAGCCCCTACACATTGGCTTAAGCTTTTGTGTAAAGTGGTGGATCTCGACCTTATAACAAAAAATATAATAAATTCGACACGACTCTCGATTTGATACGATCCGGTCCGGCTCGGGATTCTCGGAATCTCATAGCCTGCAATCACACTCAGACATGGGCGGATCCCGACCTTATAACAAAAATATATAATAAACCCGACAAGACTCCCGATTTGATACGATCCGGCTGTGAGATTCTGTTGTGGTAACTGAGGTGCTTCCCCATTTCTAATCTATTGATGATTGCATAACTTTTACATTTTCCCTCTTGAAATTGGTAGGAACGGAACTAGGACCTCATATAGAATTATAGTTGCAAAACAGCCTCGATGAGAATGTCACCCTTTTGATAAATCACATGTTAAGGCTAGGTTTGCAAACCACACATTGAATTTGAAGGTTAGGCAGCGGTGTTCAAGTCCTTGGAAATAAAAGGTTGCATTGCACCTTGGTCTGCACCAAGTCTTTTCATTGGACAAATGCTTAATTGGTATAGATTTGATAATATGTACTGCTATGGTTTGATGATGAGCGTAACCTTGGTGTGGAATCTACTTGCTATATGTCATGTGTTTATGCTACCTTTACATTAACTAGATCAATTTTGTATCTCATACCCACATCATCAATTATCTGCAAAAATACCCTGAACCCAGCTGATTGTCAAGATTTGAAACTGAATCTGTTTAATGCTTTTGAAGTGCATAATCTCCGTGTTGCAGTACTATCTATTGACATTGTTCTAAGGCGGTGGGTGAGACAATTCATGTTTCATTCATGCGTATACTCACCCCAATTTAGTCTTTGTATAACATTTTTCCCCCCTTCAGGTTATTACTAATGGAGCATACAAGAGTGCCGTGCATCGAGCTGTAACCAACGCAAGCAGAGCTAGGCTATCAGTTGCCACCTTCCATGACCCTTTGAAGACGAGGAAAGTCGTACCTGCCCCGGAGATTGTTCGGAAATTCGGCCCTCAACACTACCGTGAAGTAGTCTATGGAGATTATGTAACATCTTGGTATACAAAGGGCCCGGAAGGCAAGCGGAACATTGACGCTCTCTTGCTGTAGATTTTACTTTGCAAGAAACTCACTTTTCTTTATTGTATACTTCCTTCGCAGCCATGAATAATAATACAAAGGAAAATTAAAAAAAATGTGCTCATTGGCTTGTTTAGAAAATGAATGAGTTCGAGACGAGCTTTTATCGAGTCGAGCCCGAGCCGAGCTCGGAACTACTCGGCTCGTGTAACACCTCTACTTGTCCCACTTTCAAGTTTCAATGTTTCCATGAGGAAACTAATCCCAAATCCCAATAGATCTGCCAGAATTGACCCAATTAGACGTGTAAATTATGGGTTTTGGCATGAACTTCTCAACCCGAACTTGATTGATCCGCAAAATGTCTGGCCAAAATGGGTTGGGTCATGACTTACAAGCCTTTATGGTGGGGGGTTTAAGGAGGTGAACAGTCCATCCAATTCAATGGTTTTATAACAAAAACGCATTTCTATTTACTACAACTGTTTGGATTGAAAGGAATATACATGGAGAAGGGGCTTCATCAGGTTGTTATCGAGTCAGATTGCTTAATACATGGCCTGATGGATTTTAAATCACTTGAATTTGGATTTTAAATGCAACTTGAACTAGCTGCATACCTGCATCATACTATGAAATTAAATCTTAAAATCTTGTGAAAATTACTCAAAATTCTTCGGCCAATGTCATAAGTATTGTAACAAGCATCATGACTGGACTAAGACTAGACTCTTTCGACTCAGCTTCTAAAATGTCTTGTTTGATTGAATCAGCATCTAAAATCAATCATGTTTTAAATTTTAACAGATCTTAATCATAGATTTATAAAAATACGTACCTTTTTAACTTTAAAACTGTCCTCGAATACTCTACACGCCACATTAAATGGATCTCTTAGCAGTTTCTTCCATTGGTTCCATTTCCATCGCCACAGCACAAACAATTGACGTGCCAAAACGCAAAGGAATTAGCATTCAAATACACTTGCCAAAAGCAAATCCCTGCGGCTTATTTCCGCAAAACTCTGTGAAAAATCCCAGCTTCCATCGCCATAGGCAACTCTGTAGCTGGTTCAATATATAAACTCGGTTACGTAAATGTCAGGTTCCTTATCCCTACTGAAAGCTTGTAAACGATTTGTGCCAACCGTAACAAAAGAACCAAGGCGGATTGTGGGGTCATCATTTGCTGATGGATGCTTTAACTCCTTTCTTAGCTGCATCATCCAGATCCTCGGCTGTGATCAATGCCATCCCACTGTCCTGCAAATCCGTTCATGGGGTTGACATCAGATAAGGTTTAACTAACATGAACCAGAAATAAGTGCATTATAAGGATTTAAACAGGAAATGTTTCCTTACTCGCAAAATTCTCTTCCCTTGGTCCACATTTGTACCTTCAAGCCGAACCACCACAGGGACTTTCAGCGCAACCTACAAAAATGTACAAAATAGAAGTCATATTTCTTCCACATCAATCTCTTTGGCAGCCTTAATGGAATGGAAACATCCATGTATATTTCGAAATGGTGGAAATAATACTTATTTAGTTACATAAATACCACCCTTAAAATACCCTTTTGAGCTGTAAAATAAAAGATTTCAGAAAACCACCCTTGAGCTTACTTTTCTTTCAAAGAACCGGCCACGACCATTTATGTGTAAATTTGTAAACAGTGTTAAATTATAACATTGTTCATTTATTCTAGTCTTACATACAATAAAGTAACGAGAACATCTAAAAAAAGAATGAACATTTCTGTAAGTAACCCTTATTTAAAACGATCAAAGAGAAACAAATTTGAATAAAAAAGTTCAAGGCGAAATGATCAACTGAAATGAAAAACCTGGAGTTGGAGGTTTACCAGCTTAGCAGCATTGACAATCCCACTAGCAATCACGTCACATTTCATTATTCCACCAAAAATATTGACCATGATTGCTTTCACCCTTTCATCAGCGGTCAAAATCTTGAATGCCTCCACGACCTGGATCCTCAAAAGGAAATAAAAGCTCAAGTTGACGATTACTAGAAGAGAAAATTACACAGACCCACCCTTAAATCACCCACTTTTCAGTTAACCACCCACTATAATGCAAACTACACAATGCCACCCATTATAACAACTAGTTATCACAGCACCACCCAAGCCAAAGAATCTGTCCAAACTTCATGAAAATGACCGATTTACCCTTACTTTTGAATCCAATTTTCTCAACATTGCCATTGATAAACTAAGTAGGACTATCACCATTATATAATTGCAATTTCCCATAAAATCAAACATAGTTTCATTGTAAACACTCCATGGAATTGACCCAGTTCAGTCCTCATTCGCCCGAAACCCATGCCCCTTTCTCCCATTCCAGGAAATCAAAACCATTGATTAAGAAGTCTTTCCATTCCATTAAATTAAAACAACTAATTAAGATTAATATTCGAGATAGCAGTGACTGTCAAAATTCGAGGGAACAATAATATCACTCAGAATCTCAGATACATACATATGGTTGCACGAATGAAGCCGTCGAGATATAATTCAAGAAAAAAAACAAACAAATCGAAATTTATGGTAGTGAATTATTCTCCACAGTTATATTTTAGAAAGACCAAAGAGAATCAATATGTAAGTGGTAAACGGAAACGTTTAACCAATCAACCTAATCAGGAAGAAAAGGGATTCCTTGCCCTGAGTGAAATTGATAAGACGAACAAATGGGTAGAGAGTTTGCCGATTTTAATGCTAGAATTTGGAAATTGGGCGTGGTGGGTAATAGCTGCCTCGCCAGGGAGTGTTGAGACTGTCATGAGAGTCACATCGGAGGCTGAAGACGACTGAGTTGGCGGGAAGGAGAGAATGAGTTGTCAAATTTTAAATAAGGGTCTTTTGCATTATTGTTTAATAAAATCTTAATGGAATATTCTCAAGGGTGGTGATATGATAACATAATTGTTATATTGGGTGATTTTCTGTAATTTGCATTATAGTGGGGATTAGTGGGTGGTTAAGTAAAAAGTAGGTGATTTATGAGGTAGTTTTGTGTAAAACTCCCTTACTAGAAACCATTAAAAAAAAATTCCATGCAAAAAGCAAAATATACCATGAATGATGAATCACAATACAAAACTTAAACTTGATATGTAATTGGAGCTATTTCAATTGTAAAAGTGGTTTATAAAAAATTGATCGCATATCAGCATAAAGATGAACCAGCTACTTACTTGGTTCTCGGATGCATTTCCACCAACATCAAGAAAATTGGCAGGAGTGCCCCCATGAAGCTTGATTATGTCCATTGTAGCCATTTCCAATCCAGCACCATTGACCATACAGCCAATTTCTCCATCTAACCCGATATAATTCAAATCGGCTTTTGAAGCAGCAACCTAAAAGGAATGGAAAGGACTTGACTTCAGATAACCCAATCCAGGCAAATTTGGCCATTCGTGTACAGTTCCCATACTCTTCTTACTACAGTCAGGGTTTTACAAAACTTCGACAATCATAAAGCATTAATCTGTTCAAAAGGCCTATACTCTTACCTATGCTTTGATTAGATACTCCAATTTTCCTGGTTTCATTGTAGTTTTGGAACACGTATCTCTTATTAACTGACATTAGCAAAGGTGCGACACACTAGAAACAATCCCAACACTTTTTTCCATTAATCAGAAATTTTCTCAATATTATTGCTATTTATTAGAAGTGCACACAACAAAAACTTATAGACTCCTGTTAACTTGAAAACAAACCATATACTTGCCTCGCGAGGGTCTTCTTGTGATGTATCGCGAAGAGCAAAGATCTCTTTTTGACGGAAAGAAGCATTATCGTCAAAATTCAATTTTGCATCTGCAGCCACTAGTCGCTTATCATCAGTTTCTGCTAATGGATTTATCTGCACAAAAGAGTAATCTATACTAAGATAAACTGCAGAACAAAAATTGTGAATTTTAATCAAAATGTTAAAAAAATGACTTACTTCCAACATTGTGCAGTCACAAGCACAGAAGAGCTCATACAGCTTCTTCACTTGTTCAATTGATGCTTGTCTATCAGCCACCTGGGGAGCTAAACCATCTACAACTTTTGCAGCATCCTCATCTGTAATTCCTTTGAATACATCAATGGGCACCTGATCATTAAATTCACAAAACCGCGAATGAGAAGACACGAAACAGCAAAACCTAAACATATACAACTAATGGAGTGCAACCTTAATGATCATGTCAGGATAGTTCTCAGCAAGATCTTCAATGCTGGTTCCACCTTTCCGGCATGCAATTATAAGCTAGCTCAAAAGATATGAAAGAGGGAATACATTAGTCTAGAATAGGAAATCACCAAATACATCCATATCAAAGAAAAATTGGAACAGAAATCAAGATGTTCAAGAATGAAATGGAATAAAATCTGAAAATGATAAGAATATAATTTCAGATGAACATCGATGAAGATACCTTAATGATAGTGATCATACCGGGCCAGCAGTTTGGCGATCTAGTATTATGGAGAAATACATCTCATTGACCAGCAATAGTTTCTCACATAAATAGACCTGTTCAAGACCGAAAAAGGGAAATGAAAATAAAATACAAGTTATTGGCTGGAATGATGTTTCAAAGCACAGAGGCAGTCTAACACTGACTGAATAAAAAACATTTTTCAAGGACAAGAGATAAAAATCAGAACAATTAGTAGTGGAAGAAGGAAACAAATTGCCAGATTGCTCATGTATTTGAAAGTTGAAACAACAATACCATCTCAATCATTAGCAACCTATAATATCACAACTTTGAGTAGGGCAAAAATAGATATCAAGTTCCCAGGTGATAGTTATGACTACAGATATCAGCAACCTCCCCAAAAGTCACTGAAGAAAGAAAGCCAAGAAAACAAGACAAAATTGACCTTGAGAACGACTTGGTCACTATGAATATTAGGAGTTGAAAGAAGACACAAACAACAAACAAAAATTGAACTTTGATAAAAAAAAAAAAAAACAAGTAATCTTAATTACACAGATATGCATGTCCTAGGGAAGGTTTTTGCCAACATTGGATATGTTTCAATACATCATTTCTTAACCAAAAGATAGATCAACACATAAACTAGATCAACACACACAAAAAAAAAAAAATTAAAAAAATTTCACTGACCTTGCTAACAACTTTTCCCTGAGCACCAGTTTGCTTGGTGACCAGTACTTGACCAAGCATCTTTCCTGCATTAATTAAAATGTTTCAGGGCAGGACCTAAAGTGACAAAATAAAAATGCAGAACCTAGTTCATAAAACACATTTATGTTTAGAGAAAAAATGGGCATATAATCATTCGACCAAAGCTGATTCACACAAGTGATCTTAGCTGGTAATGCACAATGCAAAACCATATACTTGGAAGGATGACTAGAAAGGAAAATTCAATTAAAATTCTCTTTGCAACCTAACTATAGTAATGAATCTATGATAATAGATTAATAACAACATCAGGAATATTACCAGCTATGTCTTCAACCTCATCAGCTTTAACTATATGTACTCCACCCTTAAGGCCGCTTTTAACTGTACCCAACCCTCGCCCACCAGCAAGAATCTGACTCTTTAGTCTTTACCACCAGCTGCAAAACAATCACAGTGATAATTACTTCTTTCTCGATGATAATGAAAAATACAGATTCATATTTCCTAAGAAAGAGAACATTCAATATCATATACTCCCATTGTTAAGTTTAACATAAAGAGGAAATAGAATATCTACACAATTGGGTCATTTCAATTGCAAAAATGCAAATTTACCTTGCACACTTGCAAACCTTGATTCAAAACTGCCTTTCAAACAACAGGTACATGTGGTAACCCATATATGCAGTAACGATGCAATATGCATCTTCAAGTAGAGTTACTGATAGATATACAACTAAGTAAAACAACATAACAGGCATACTATTTTGACACTGCAAAATAAAAACAGCATACAAGTTATACTGCTATATTATTTGGTTGGTATTGATTAGCTCTGCTCGTATATGTAATCACACAACTCGGTTGATTATGAAATCAGAAGACTATGCAAGGTTTACAGAAATAGACAAAACGAATTCTCACACTGATACAGCAAATGCAACATGTGTAACTGATGCATCTATCAAAACAAGAGAAAAAGACGCTACTTTCATCCCACAAACTGATCAAACAGATACAAGGCTTCATGAACATTCCAAAAACCAACCTCCTTTTCCTGAGGGAAGACATCTCGGATGGCCTTCTTGACCTCATCGAGAGAAGCCGCAGCAACTCCCTTTGGTACATTGATTCCATGTTTGCTCATTAATTCAGCACCCTGATTCCACAAAACCATTGTTCCATCAATATATATGTTCTCCAACAATCAACCAACATTTTTAGATGTTAAAATTTCCAAAATATATTGCAGACAAACATAATAAATTAAACATATTAACAGCAAGAGTAGTCAAATTTTCTCGCAGAAATAAATAATGACATATTGACAGATCGGTAACATATTAACATATACTGTACAAATTAACGGAAAAAAGAGATCGGTGACATAGACGCGATAGTTCATCCTTCAATTCCGAAGCTAAAACGCAATTTTTCGCAGAACGCGATAGTAGACTGAGTCAAAATCGAGAAAAAATACCTGGTACTCGTGGATATTGAGACGGCGAAGCTGATTTTGTTGCCATCGGCCGGCGATGGAGAGAGACTGGGAAGCGAACCTGTTCGCCGATCCTGCCAACATGATCTCGAATCACGACAGCTATTTGGAGAGAGATGGAGAAGGAAAGGAGAGATTCAAGTCGCTACGCAGAGAGAGTTTTTGGGGGAGGAAATGGAAAAAGGGGGAATGTTGGTAAACTGCATTTTTTATTTTTTGATTAGGAAAAAATTCGGTTGAGCACACTCTATTCGAAAGCATCCTTGCAGATGAGGTTTGTAAGACCGAAATTGTTAGAAATATCAATACCCCGACCCTGGCAAAGTGGCTAAGGTGTGCAATCTTATCAGTCACTCTAATCTCTATTGTCAAGACGGGTACATGAATGGAAAAAATATCTTTCATAGTCGATAGAAGAATTTGTATATCAAACAAGATGAGCTCGATTTCCCATAGGCATCTGGACTTGTTGTTGAGATGGTTAATAATTATGCTAGAATCACCCGGATTTTGTCAATATGTAGTTGTAGGCCCAGTTGTACCCCAAGTTTGAGTGTTAGGGCTTCAGCTTGAAGCGCGCTTTTGATACCTAATTATTTATAGCTTATGTGTATTGGGTGTCCTTTCCAGTCTCTGATAACCACACCAGCGTTACTACGGTTATCAGCGAGAGTCGATCCGTCAAAGTTGAGTTTGAAAGTACATTTCGGTGGTTTGCGCCACTTGATATTACGGTCTTTGGTCCTCATTACGGGTTGTCTGGCACTTCGTGAATGAGGGGTGATGTTATCATCTAACGTAATATCATATTGGTGAGTGTTACTCCAATTTATCTCGTGTGAAGTAATAAGTTTCAAAGCGGCGTCCCTAGGAGGGGCTGGTACCTACCTGAACACATGTTGGTTGCGAATATACCACATCGACCACCAAGCGAAAGCAAGTTTACCTAGAGCGGCCTTTGGTAGGCTATTGTCGATGAATGACATGATTGGGTTTATATCTCGTGATAATGTGATTCGGTTGACTATTGTGGAGTTTATGTGCCCCGTGAATTGAACTAGAGATCTCGAATATTGACATTCGAACAGTAAATGAACATCATCTTCCATAGACCAGTTACAAAGATTACATAGATTTTCCACAAGAAATTCTTGATCTTAGGTGGGATGTCGAGATGCTAGATCCAGGAGTTGTTGTCCAAGGGAATTGAGGATTCAACGGAAACCAATTTATATGCACTTGACGTAGTGAACCAACCTTCACGGTCCGACCAAATCTATCCACAAAATTTGAGACCGGGAGCAGAATGTTAATGATTTCCTCCACTATGTTGTATGGGAGAACAATTGAGAGTTTCTCCTCCCGCCATTTACATTCTAAGATATAGTCACTGACTTTATCATCGATGTTATCAATTCTTGGGCAATCATCCCTAAATTGGATAGAAGATGTTGTAATCTAGTTATTAGACCAGAATTTGATAGCGGTCCCGGTGCCAACCGACCAGATAAGCCCCCTTTTGAACGAGTCAATTAGAGTTGTACGTTTTGCCCATTGCCGGGAGGCAGCACCACTTTTCTTATAATGGAGAATATCATCCGATCTAAGATATTTATGTTTGATTACTCGCACCCAAACGTTATCCGACTCAGCCAGCATTTTCCATAGCAGTTTCATTTGCAGTGCTTCATTCATTTATTTGTATTTTCAAATCCCCATGCCCCCGCATTTCTTTGTTCTACAAACTCTATCCCAGCTAATCAACGGACGGTGTTGCAGATCTTTACTCCAGAAAAATGTTCTATTGATCTGATCAAGTTCTTTATGAATTGAAGAGGGCAGTAAGAAGCTCTGCATCGTATATAGTGGTTTGATCGACCGATAGATTTGAGTTTATAAGAATAGCTCGACCTTGTTGAGATAGCGAGTTAGCACGGCATATACTTAGTTGTTCTCTAGATTTACATACAATATCTTCGAAGGTTTCTTTGGTTACTCTGTCGTTGATAATTGGACATCCAAGATATTTTTCAAGGGAGTTGACATTGGAAATAGTTAGGCAACTGTTGAGTTCGATAAGTCTGGACTGTGATTCCTTTAGTGGCTTGGAAGCATGATTTGTGGGAGTTTACTTTTCGACCCGATACTTTACAATAGGAGTCAATAATTGTTTTGACTCTTCTACATGCATCCAAGCTGCCTTTCGAGAAGATGATAATATCGTCAGCAAATGATAGAAAGAGAATTCTCGGTCCATTCCTCCCAAATGTGAAACCAATCGGGCTTCTATCACTATTTGCCTCAGCAGACAGGTGGCGTGCCAGTATTTCTGCACCTAAAATAAATAGAAACAGGGAAAGGGGATCCCCTTGACGAAGGCCCCTAGTCAGCAAGAACATATCTGTAGGGCCGTTATTCACAAGTATAGAATATGAAACTGTTGTTACACATTCCATAACACAGGAAATGAAAGTAGGGTGGAACCCAAATTTGTCAAGAATCTTTTTGGTTAAGTTCCAACCAACCCTGTCATATGCTTTTTGCATGTCCAGTTTGATTGCCAGTCACCCTTCACGACCCAAACGCGATCGAAATGAATGGAAGATTTCATGAGCTATTAGGACATTGTCTTGAATTGATCTATCTCACACAAACACACCTTGTAATGGGTGAATGAGCTTACCAATTACTACTTTAAGTCTTTCTGTTAGAATTTTTGAAATGATTTTATATAGGTTGGAACACAAGCTTATAGGGTCGGTAATGGTTTGTCGTCGAGGGGTTGTCTTGCTTTGGTAGTAGGGAAATAAATGTATGATTTATTTGTTTAAGGATTTTCCCGGAGTTGAAGAAACCTTTGATGGCTTTGATAATCGAATTTCCAAGAATATCCCAATAATGCTTGTAGAATTCGGCAGTCATCCCATCGGGACCTGGCAATTTATTTTTCCTAAGGCTGAAAACGGCGGACTTAATTTCACCATTTGTTGGAGCTCATATAAGGAATTCATTTTCAGCAGGGGAGATTGAAGGGTGAATGATGTTAATCATTTCATTGAGGAGTCTATCGTCAATCATTCCCTTATTATAGCGTTTTTTAAAATCATTTTTAATTTCTTGCCTAACATTTTCTTCTCCAATTATCAGGGTATCTTCTGTAGTAGTAATATTACGAAATTGTTTCCTGTGTCTTCGACCAGAAGCAACACGATGGAAATGGGATGTGTTTGAATATGCAAGCTTAAGATGTTTAGTTTTAGCTTTTTTATTCCAAAATGTTTTTTGAAAAAGTAACAGTGTTTCCTTTTTTTCTGTAAAAGGCGACTTTCCTTATTGTTGTTAGCCGAATAGTTACTGACAGGAACAACCGATTGGATTTGTAGCAAATCGTTCTCCACCTCCTGAAGTTGACGGAAAATGTTTCCGAATGAGTGTTTGTTCCAATCTTTAGCTTTTCGCTTGAGGATTTTTGCTTGAAAATTAGTTGAAACATAGCAAAACCTGGACAAGTAGAGCGCCATGATTGTTTAACGATATTACGGAAGTCCTTGCGCTGAAGCCAGGTGTTCTCAAATTTGAAGGGATGTGCTTTAAAGGTGGTGCTACAGTCCAGCATAATAGATATAGTGCAATGGTCTGAAGATGAAAACACACCGTTTTTAGTGATGAGATTGGGTAGTTTATGAAGAATTTGATGTTGAACAAGTACACGATACAATTTTTCGTGGATGTTATTCGTGGCTTCAGGAGACTTTCTCCATGTGAAAGGGTTTCCGAAGGTTGGCAAATCCAAAAGAGAACAGTTGCTTTTGAATTGAAGGAGAGGTGTGAACCTAGCCGAAAGAGTGTTAGCACCACCAAGTTTATCCTCTCTACACAGGATTTCATTTAGATCCCCCATAACGATGCAGGGTATGGGAGAATCATTTACAATTGTTGTTAACTCGGTTCAGAACGGGTCCTTATTCCGAGGCTTAGAAGGAGCGTATACGAACAGAAGAAGGATCACGATATTGTCCCTAATATTCTCATAACGTAGTCCAATGATCCTAGGCAGGTGAAAAGAAATTGATAAGGTTTTGTCTAAGAGTTGATTGGTTTTCCATAACACACTTAGGCCACCCAAACGACCAATGCTAGGAGACCAAATAGCCATATCGAATCCTACATATTTCTATAATTTTTCATCAAGCAAAGATTCCGACATTGTTTCGGCGAGGGCCATCAATTGTATGTGTTCATTTCTACACAAAGCATTAACTTCTGTCCAAAAGGTTTTCTTTCGAATGCCTCTGCAATTCCAATAGCTTATTTTCATGAGCAACCTAATAAGATACGAGGAGAAAGGGTAAGAATCCTCATATCGAACTGCTTTTCGGAATGGATTTGAAGGGGGAGGTAACCATAACAAGATACAAGATTAAACTGCCAAGGGAGATGTAGTCTAGAAATAGGGAGTGAGAGCAACGTATCGAAATGCTTTTGAGATATTAAACTGTTGTGGGGAACAATTTCAAAAGCAAACAATTTTTCCAAGATGTTATTGCATTTGCTTTGAACACCAAAGCGGGCAAAGCAGAAAGCAAACCGATTGAAGAATGCCTCCTCAATCGGAAACAAGTCGAGACAAATCCCATTCAATATATGCAATCCGAGTAAAGGGGTTGACTGAAGGGTTTTTAATAAGAATTTGTATATCTCCATCAAAAAGAGTAAGAGATGGGATTTGTAGCAAAACACACATAGGAGAGTACAAAATAATAGACTCCAGATAAAGACTTTTTTTTTTTAACCATAGAAAATCAGAGACATAAGCACGCACCAAGACAAGATGCCAGACAAAAACAAGACAATTGTTAGCAGCCAAATGTCGAACAACCTCCATAAGCCATCGGACCAAGAGGGTTTTACAAAAATAAAGGTAAGCAGATGATCTAAAATACGTAACATGTTGTTCATTAATAAATAGATAGACCAAACCTATAAAAAAACAGAGACAAATCATTGTGTCTAAGGTCTACAAAACCGATTCCAACTAGCTTACACCATTGGTTTCCTGGAGAGCACAGATGAGAAGCAGAATTTGGCCCCGTGCACAAGAACGTACACATAACATCCTTGCAGGCATGTTTCTTCCACAACGTAGTATACAATATAAATTTTAGCAAGTTATGTAGACCGAAGGATACAAAAGCAAGGCTAAGAGACGATATAATTATCTGAAGACATTTTCCTAATCCCTTCAGCTGGGGAGATGCAAAGAAGCTATCAAGAAAATCATAATTGCAACAATGGGGAGAGAAAGTAGTAGGATCATATATGACAAAACCGGCCGAAAAAAATCTAAAAAGATGGAAATACAAAAATAATAACAATAAGAAAAGGGGATCGAAAAAGGGAAAATGCCAAACATTCGTCTGCGGCATAAGATGGCTAAAATTACCTTTTCAACCCTTCATCTGTGGACGGAAAAGGCGGCCACGTGCCCTACATGCCCTCACACCACGAGAGGTACACGTGTCTCTTCAAAAGCGACACGTGTCAAAGGACAGGAGATCCCCTATCCACTATAAACGAAGAAAATTGAACAATGAGAAGGGACATTTGGCCGGAAAGAGAGGGGGGAGAAAGAAGAGCGGATAAAGGTTTAAAGGAACATTCTCGGAAAAAGATCAAGAAGAAAGCACGTAACAAAGACATAGAAATCCGCGTCGTGGGTAAAACAAGGCCACACCCACGTCCAACTAAAGGAGCTCCATCCGAAAACCATCAGTCGGAGGAGAGGAATCATAAGTTCGCGGTCAAATTCATCGAGTCAAGCGGTGAACGATAGGTAAATGATAAATCTCCGTCACGTTGATGAGACTCCGCAATAAGGGAGGCCCCAAAGGGCCCTAACCTACTCGCGGCACAGGTTGGGCCGCGTCGAGATTATCGACGCGGGTCAGGTTGTAAACATTTGGGCCCCAAAGGGCCCAAATGTTTACCCTGGGTCCCCTGGGGTAAACATTTGGGTCCCACCGAAAGTGGAAACCGAAAAATCGAGTTTCGTCACTGACACCGTCTGTGGGAACCCTCTCACACTATGGGGTTCCCAGTGTACTATAAACCAAAGAAAGATTAGACTCCCGATAACAACAGGGAGAAGGGAGTCCGCGTCAAGTCGTGAAAAGAAGCTTGCCGAGAAGATTGAATCAGTAGAGCATTAACTCGTCAAAACAATTGTGTGACAGGAAAAAATGAGTTTCATCTCGAACGACGTGTTGGATGGAATGAGCTTGAGCATCCATCACGTGCATGAAGTCTCAAGCATGTACGCTCCATCGTCCTCTCAGCCTGATATACAAGGTGATGCATGGGAGCAGCCGCAGGATCCGCCCCTTCATCATTATTACAATCAGTATAAGGAAGCCTACATTCCCCCGAACTTCCGGTACTACAAAGTTCCTCACGAACAACCTAACTTCCAACAACCGGGGCAGACACATTACTATTACTACGATTACGGTGGCCTCTACATGCATCAGCAAGAAACAGTCTACCAGGGTTGTCAATATGACGCGTACGGACGCTGATATACCACGTACGACAACTCGACCAACGCTTTTGGTAATCCGAATTATGGATTCCAAGGCCAGAGCCATGTAATGCCGCATCAACCTCGGCAAAATGAAGAAGAGCACCATGTGAGCAAACACCGGCGAGGGGAGCAATCGTAAGATATTTCAACTTCCACCAAGTCAGATTCGGCTAATATGAAGATGGACGGTTTAGAAACCTTACCCTCCATCTTTACTAAAGAAGTTTGCTCCGCATCGGTCCCGAAAAGATGGAGGGATGTAAACCTGATGAAGTATGATGGAACAACCTGATGAAGACCATCTATGCCACTTTATAACATCGATGGGAATAAATGAGTACAACGACGCCATGATGTGTCGAACATTCCCTTCAACGCCGACGAATATAGCTCTCACCTCGTTCACCAACCTGCCAAAAAACTCGGTCGCTAGCTTTGCTCAGCTGGCCCACATCTTCAAGTCTCACTTCGGGAGTGCTCGTTCGCGGAAGAAAACGATGCTTGATTTAAACTCAAACAAACAAGGAGCAGAAGAAACCCTGGGATATTTCTTTGCACGGTTCACTAGCGTGGTGATGCAGATTCCCAACTTCAATCATGAATCTGCAACCATCATTCTCATGGGGAACCTGGCGGAGGGTGACTTCAGGACTTACTTATTCTGGAAGAAGCCCACAAGCTATGATGATATGAGGGATCGGGTGTCAAAGCAGATTGAAGCCGAAGAAGCAGCCGCGTCCAGTTCAAGAGCAAACACCGGCAACCAGGGGTTCTTTGGGAAGATCGTTGGCAAATTCAAAAAAGATAAATGGAGAGTTAAACCTCTGAAGCACTAGTCAACAGAGGGAGCACACCATTCTTGACGCGATGAGATACATATGAATTCCGAAAGAGGTCAAGGATCCCGTCAGAGAGACGATGACCGTAGGCTGGAAATGGATCACCCGCGGTCCCATCACCTGCGGAGGGATAACTACCGAGATTTCGAGCGGGGGTATCAGTCGCGGCGAGAAGAACGAATGGGCAGAGGGCAAGCTTGGGAAAATTACGGCCCACGGGCAGGAGACCCTCCGCGCCAACAAGACCAGAATCGAGAACCTCTGGATCAACAAAGGGTGGGGGCCCTCCTTTCAATCGAGGAAGGGGCAGAGGACGGAGGTGGCGTGGAGGACGGCACAACAAGTTTCCCGCCATGCAAGGGCCAGTCAACCAAGCGCCGAGGAACCACAACCTACCTTTTTATTTTTTTTCCAGCAAATTATTAGGCCATATTTATCGGTGGCCTCCTAATAGCGATACTTGAATTAATTATAATATAAAATTAAAAGAAGCCCAAACATCCGACTGGAGGGATACTAGACAAGTATCGGGCAAGCATCGATATTTCAAAAGGTGAAACAATGTTTGTGTCCCTTTTTAATCGTTATTTTTTTCTCCAGATTTTGATAATAAAACAGCGTCGTTTCATACTTGAGGAATACGAAACATAACGTTTTGCTTTGCACAGACGCAATTCTAAGCATGTGGAGGACGCATGTCATCATTTCATTAGTGGTGGGGTGAATGACTATGATCAATCGCCATGTATGGTTGAGATTTGACTCGGGTATAGAATGAAAACACAATTAAAATATGTTATTTTCGACATTAAAAATTTTATTAAAAAATGAAAAAATATCACAATACTAGATTCATTTTTATCTACACATAGACATCAGTTTTAAATATGTTTGATCTTTTAAAAAAACATTTTTAATACAATTATGTATAAAAATACCCCAAAAAAAATAATTTTCAGTAGTAAGAATTATAAATGTAAGAAGATGGGTCTATTTTTTGATATAAAATATTATTTAATGTAAGAAGATGGGTATAACTTCAATTATTTTTTTAATACAAAGTGTTTGTGTAATGTCTTTTTAATTAATCAATGAAGTTGGGCATTTAAAAAAAAATAAGTATTGGGTTATATATATTTAGTCTTATTTAGTTTATAAAAAATATTAATTTAATAATAAAAATAAATATAATAATATAATTGAGAATGAAAATTATTATTATATAGGGGTATATCATATATATGCATAAATTGAATTGGTAGGAATTGATGAGTTTGAGAATGCTATTGATAAAGTGGGAAAAAAAATGAGAATGAGATTCTATAATGATGTGACGGAAAGAGAAGAATAAAAGATTAGTATTCTTAGTATTCCTAATAACCCTTGATAAACATGGTCTTAGTGAGTCCGCTCCGGGACTCTTAACTTCATTTTTTTATCTATTTCCTTTTTTATTCAAATATACAAAACTATTATTATTATTATTACTCTTCGACATTAAGTAATATTTTAGCAATAATGAGCTAAATCGCACATTGGGGGCCATAAACATCGTTTCCAATTGTTGCTATAAAAAATCTTGAACCTACTTTAAACGAAGGCAATACATGATGAAAAAAAAAACTTGAACCTACTCAATAAACTAACATGAAAGGTAGACATCAAGATGTCACTTTAGGGCTATATAATATAACTATATAAAATATTATTTTTTTAATGAATTTGTTTTTATAACTTTATACTTATGAATACAGACTATGAAATTATTAAAAAAAATTGATTAAAAAAATAATATTTAATAGTGTTTTTACTTCCTCAAAAAGCGTGCAGAAAAAGACAAACGACACTTATTTTGAAATGGAGGGAGTAAGTTATAAAGAAAAAGGCGATTAAATTTGGGTGGTAATTAAGCCGATAATGTAATCCGTGTTGGGTAATCAAGATATCCGCTGTTCGATACCCCCCTCTCTCCCGAATTTCCAATTTTTTTTTTTAATTAGAAAGCAGCGCTATGCGTTAACAAGGGATAGGATTCGGTGTTTTAGACCGAGTGATTCAGGGGTTTAATATTAAGTGATTCATTATTTTTATACCAGGGGATTAAGGAGTTTTATACAAAGTAGTTAAAGGTTTTAATATCAAGTGGTTCAAAGTTTTATCCTAAGTGTTTCATCAAATAGAGAGTAGTGGTTAGTGAAATAAATAATCAAAAGAAAATAAAATAAAAATGTAAATTTTACCAGTATTAAATAGTAGTGGTTTATGAAATAAATTGTAGTGGTTTATGAAACAAAAACTAGTGCTTCATGAACTACTGACTTTAATATATTTTTTATTCTTTAAAAAAAAATTAGTAATTTTTTAGCTTTAAATGTATTTTAACATGTCTATTAAGGTGTAATTAAATAAATTAGATGACAATATTTTAATTACAATTTTGAAAAAAATAAAAATAAATTAAAGGTGTTAATTGAATTTTATAATAACTAGAGCCAAAAAAAAAAATTAAAATGAATACATATTTGTGTTAAGAAATATGTCTTGGTACATTAATTTGACAATTGTGTGTGGAGTACATGTGGGAACGTGTGAACAGAGGGTGGGGAGTGGGAGCGTGAGCTTCACGCGTGGGCTGATGCGAATTGGGGAGGCGGGAGAGCGCTGGGGAGATGCGGAGCTGACGGAAAATTACGTGATAGGATTCGGTGTTTTAAACCGAGTGATTCAGGGGTTTAATATTAAGTGATTCATTATTTTTATACCAGGGGATTAAGGAGTTTTATACAAAGTAGTTAAAGGTTTTAATATCAAGTGGTTCAAAGTTTTATCCTAAGTGTTTCATCAAATAGAGAGTAGTGGTTAGTGAAATAAATAATCAAAAGAAAATAAAATAAAAATGTAAATTTTACCAGTATTAAATAGTAGTGGTTTATGAAATAAATTGTAGTGGTTTATGAAACAAAAACTAGTGCTTCATGAACTACTGACTTTAATATATTTTTTATTCTTTAAAAAAAAATTAGTAATTTTTTAGCTTTAAATGTATTTTAACATGTCTATTAAGGTGTAATTAAATAAATTAGATGACAATATTTTAATTACAATTTTGAAAAAAAAAATAAAAATTAAAGGTGTTAATTGAATTTTATAATAACTAGAGCCAAAAAAAAAAAATTAAAATGAATACATATTTGTGTTAAGAAATATGTCTTGGTACATTAATTTGACAATTGTGTGTGGAGTACATGTGGGAACGTGTGAACAGAGGGTGGGGAGTGGGAGCGTGAGCTTCACGCGTGGGCTGATGCGAATTGGGGAGGCGGGAGAGCGCTGGGGAGATGCGGAGCTGACGGAAAATTACGAGGGGCACGCGCTTTTTTAAAAATTAATTGAGTAAAAGGAGCCACTCCACGTCTCCACCGCCCCACAACATCCAATTGTAATTTCTGCATGCTTATGATTAAGACAATAAATAAGATTAGGGGTAACAACTACTCTTCTATATACGGAGTAGTTTATAGGGTTAATTAGAGTAGAAATGGTTGCATTTAGGGCTGGATTAAAGTTTGTAAACAAAAAAATTGTTGAGAGAGCGCGCCTTTGGGACGTTTGGGTGGTTGAAGAACCACCGTTCAGCATTTGATATTTCATTTATAATTTCTACTCGTAGTTTTGTGGGGGAAGATTGAATAGTCAACCTGGATTTGGGAGATTTTAATGAAGGGTAGTTTGATTTGTGAGTTTTTGGAAAATATCAACCGATGGGTTATGAGTTTGGGTTTGATTTTGGTAGAGTATTTGGTTGCACGTGAGTTTAGAGATGTGGTGTGTTCATATTTAGTAGCAAACAACGTACCTAAGGTTGAAGCTACTAGATCGATCAAGGCCATCCCAAGTCCCAACTCTCACTGGAAATCACTCTAGAGCAGTAAGCAAGGCAAAGGATTTCCTCTCAGAGCTCTCTCGATCTTCTCCCGGTCGGTATAAACATCAAAAGTTCAAATGAATCAAATCTAACTCGGACGTGTAATTAATAGCGCCTACTTCAACGCTTTAATTAAATTCCAAGTTATATTAGTGAATTCATGTTTTTTAGACTATTTTCCATTTTTATTTGATTTTTAAAAAAAAAAACTTGACTAAACTCTTTATTTTTTAAAAAAAAAAAACTTGACGAAACATAGTAAATACCCCACTTTGATAATTGGTTTGCAAAAATACCTAGGCTTGAAAACAATTGCATCAATATATACAAATTTACAAAAATATGTTATTTAATTAGCAAAACTACCCACCACCCCAAAAAATCAGGAAAAAAGAGGGTAAAATGTTTTTGGTATTTATCCTTTTTCTTTTATATTTAAATTATATTAAATAATAAAAATAAATAAATAAATAAATAAAATTAAAATTTTAAAACATACACATAAAATCAAAATCAAAATAACCCTAACCCCCCGATCCCTAACAAGTAACATCGGACCCTCCGCGCAACCCCAACCCGCCCTCACCCTCAGGCTCGTCGACCACACAATCCGAGGCATCACCGGCCCTCACCCTCCAGTGATATTGCCCTATCGACGATCGCCTTCACCCTCCTGCTTCGGCTCGTTGCCCTCACCCTCCCGCCTTGTGTCGATTCATTGGCGTCGCTGCCCTTAATTACTCCGCGCCATCGCAACCCATGTCTTCTAGGCGTCCTAATTTGGCGCCTGACCTCGTAACCTCGGTAAGTCTCTCAACGAAGGTCGTCCTCTTTACAACACGACTTCCAGCTTGATATTAGAAATTGCATCTGGCATTAGTAGACCTGGCCAAACGCGGGCCGGCAGCGCCGACCCGCGTTTGCCCGTCCGCTAAAACGGGCGGGCATGGACACAGGGTAAAGCTCATGCGGGCTGCTAAGCTCGGCCCGTGCCTGCAGCGGGTACGGGATTGGGAAGGGCAATGTACCCGTTACGGGCCGCTAGGCCCGTAATAGGTAACCGCTATTTTTTTAAATTATAATATATTAATATACATAATAAATAATATCAATTATTAATTTGAATAAGAGAAAAATAAAGTAAAAACATCTATCTATTAATCTATTAATATTACTAATTCTGCTAGCATTTTGCTGACGTGTCACACTCACAATTAAAGTTGAATTTTTTATTCAAATGAGCTTTTCTTATTGGTCAATATCATTATGGAAACTTTAAAATATTTGTTTCCTATTTTAAATATAATTTGAATACATTCCCTTTTTTATTTATGGGAAATTCCGTTTGGTGCCCCTGAGTTTTTGACAATTCCGGTTGGTGTCCCACACTTTTTTTTTGTCCGGATGGTACCCCTGAGTTTTGTCAAAAGTCCGGCTCATGCCCAAAACTCATAGTTTCTTCTTTTTAATGAATAAAACCATCCTTTATTTTTTTTTTTCATAAATATGCCCATTTACTTTTAACATTAAACAAAACTACTTATTATTTAACTAAATTCAAAACAAAATTGACAAAATCACCTTTATTTTTTAAAATTAATAAGATCACACATTATTGCCATTGTAGCAAAAAATACCCATTCTTTCCAAAAAAAAATTCAAGAAAATCAACCATTATTTTTAACATTACACAAAAGATCCATTACATATTTTATAAAAAATAAATCTCATTATTTGTCTAATATTGCATGTACATAATCACCCATTATTTATAAAATTTTGCACAAATCCACTATCTTATTATGTGAACAAAAATAGTTAACCTATACATTATAAAAAAAATACTTGGTAAAACCATACTTTGTGTAAAACCACCCTTTAGGCTAACTCCAATGGCATGGTGCAAATGCTCAAATATGCACATTTTGATAGAAATTGTACTCCAATGGTTACTTTTGAGTGCTTAAAATGTGTACATTTGCACACAAAGTGCTCAAATATAAGCACACCACCTCCCCCATGTGCAAAATCTTTTTATCACTTTTCAATAAAGTAAAGTCATTTCTATTGGTTGTTTTTTATTGTTTTCTTTTCCTTTTTAATTTAATCATATTTATTTAGAGATAGATGTGTATAAAATGCACATTTAACCAATGGAGTAAAACATCAAAAAGTGATGTGCATTTTTAAGCACCTTGTGCAAATATGTACATTTGCACACTTAACCATTGGAGTTAGTCTTATGCTTTAAAAAATGCACAAAATCACTTCTTGTGTAATAAAAGAAGGTGTTATTCATTTCTTTTATTTAGAATACATAAAACCTAATAAAATAAGAATGATTAATCTCTTAATATATTTTTCTTTTACAAGAAGAAAAGTAAATAAATAAAATTTACTTTTCCTTTTCAAAAAAATTATAATCGAGCATTTGGTTAAATTGATCAATCACATTTACAAATGTTTAAAGTTAATGAGATATAAGTTAAATATTTTTTTGAAAAATAATGTGTTAAATATTGTTTTTGCAAAGTATAGAAAAATAATAGATCTTTTGTACATTTTTAAAAATCGTAGTGATTTTGTTCTATCTTTTTTTAAACAAGAGTGATTTTGCAATAAAAAATTTGGAAATAATATGTGATTTTGTAAAATTTTAAAAAATAAAGTTGGTTTTGTCACTTTTGTGTTGAATTTTGTTAATTAATATGTAGTTTTGTTCAATGTTAAAAGTAAATGGGCATATTTATGAAAAAAATAAAAATAATGGGTGGTTTTTTTCATTAAAAAGAATAAACTATGAGTTTTGGGCATGAGCCAGACTTTTGACAAAACTCAGGGGTACCATCCGGACAAAAAAAAAGTGTGGGACACCATCCGGAATTGTCAAAAACTAAGGGGTACCAAACGGAATTTCCCTTTATTTATTTTCGGTTATATTGTCGTAAATATTGAGACATGTTTCCATTTTTTTTTTCCGATTGCAATATCTATTAATAATACTAATTCTGCTAGCATTTTGCTTTAATAATACTAATTCTGCTAGCATTTTGCTGATGTGTCACGCTCACAATTAAAGTTGAATTTTTTTTCAAATGAGCTTTTCTTATTGGTGAATATTATTATGGAAACTTTAAAATATTTGTTTCCTATTTTAAATGTGATTTGAATCCGTTCATTTTTTTTATTTTCGGTTATATTGTCGTAAATATTGAGACATTTTTTCATTTTTTTTCCGATTGCAATATATCTATCTATCTATCTATCTATCTATCTATCTATCTATCTATCTATCTATCTATCTATCTATCTATCTATCTATCTATTAATCTATTAATATTACTAATTCTGCTAGCATTTTGCTGACGTGTCACGCTCACAATTAAAGTTGAATTTTTTATTCAAATGAGCTTTTCTTATTGGTCAATATCATTATGGAAACTTTAAAATATTTGTTTCCTATTTTAAATATGATTTGAATCCATTCCCTTTTTTATTTATTTTCGGTTATATTGTCGTAAATATTGAGACATGTTTTCATTTTTTTTTTCGATTGCAATATCTATCTATTAATATTACTAATTCTGCTAGCATTTTGCTGACTTGTCACGCTCACAATTAAAGTTGAATTTTTTATTCAAATGAGCTTTTCTTATTGGTCAATTTCATTATGGAAACTTTAAATTATTTGTTTCCTATTTTAAATATGATTTGAATCCATTCCCCTTTTTATTTATTTTTGGTTATATTATCGTAAATATTGAGACATGTTTCCATTTTTTTTTTCCGATTGCAATATATCTATTAATCTATCTATCTATCTATCTATTAATATTACTAATTCTGCTAGCATTTTGCTGACGTGCCACGCTCACAATTAAATTTGAATTTTTTATTCAAATGAGCTTTTCTTATTGGTCAATATCATTATGGAAACTTTAAAATATTTGTTTCCTATTTTAAATATGATTTGAATCCGTTCCCTTTTTTATTTATTTTCGGTTATATTGTCGTAAACATTGAGACATGTTTCCATTTTTTTTTTCTGATTGCAATATTCTCATAATTCGTCTACATACATTACCTTATTAAATCATTTTCAAAATTTGTATCGTATCTCTTTCTAAATAATTTATAAATTATAAAAAAAATACTTTATACATATTTTTATTTTAAACACGTGTATATATTAATATAGTATTATATAAATATATAAAATGATGTTCAAATTAAAATAAGTCAAGCTCCCGTACCTTGAAGGCACGGGTATTACACTAGTACAGTACTAAATCTCCATCTCCTATTCTGCGCCTGCAGTGCTTGGGATGTCTATGAAATTTCAGCATGTACTGAATGCGACTGCTCATTTTCATTTAATTTATGGAATGCCTAATATTTGTAGATCATGAAAGTATGACTCAAGAGTCAAGAGAGTGGAGGTGCCTCTGAAATTTATGGAACCCCTGCTATTTAATTAATTTGCAATTTATGTTGGATTGTTTTTTGTTATTTTTTTCGCCATATTAGGGACTTTTTTTTTGGTTGAATTGTTGAATGCGTTTTTTTTTCTTTTCTGAATCATGAATTGTTGAATGTTGAACAGGCTTACAGCAGCCCTTGGTTCATGCTTACAACATTTTTTTTTGGGTTGAATCGTTGGATTATAATAGGCATTATAGGCTCAATAAAAATTGATTAGATTTGCGGGTACCCGCGGTAGCCCGCGCCCGCATTCGCGGACGGACTTGGACACGACTTTCAACCCATTAAGTGGGCTTAGCCCGGTCCGCGCTCGTAAAAACGGGACAAAATCTCGGGTAAAACCCGTTCCAAGTCCGGCCCGCGCCCGCGTTTTCCAGGGTCTAGATATTAGTATAGAAGTTGATGGTTTACAGGGATCTTTAGCCTCTCTCTCCCCGATTAATTCTTCCATCCTGTCAATATTAATGCTCGGCTCTGTCATCATCAACATTCATCCTGTCAAAATGAAAATTTTGTGGTGTGAATACACACGCATTGACATTCCTTTTCTAATCTTTACCAAGTCAATATTTTTATTCTTGTAAGTGTTTTTAATTTCTGAAAAAGATAATAAAACCATTATTTTAATAGATATTTCATTTTTTTAACTTCTATATAAACTCTAAATTTAGAAGAGTTTAGGATGATGTGTCAAGCTTAGAGGCATTTTAGGAGCCTTGATCAATCATATATTGTTTTTTTTTGCCATTTTTTTTATTTTCTTTAATTCTCATTTTTTTCTTCTTTTTCCTTTAATGCTCTTTTTGCTTTAATTTTACTAACTATCTATATAAACTCTTAATTTATAAGAGTTTAGGATGATGTGTCAAGCTTAGAGACATTTTAGGAGCCTTGACCAATCATATATTGTTTTTATGCCATTTTTTTTATTTTCTTCAATTCTCGATTTTTTCTTCTTTTTCCTTTAATGCTCTTTTTTGCTTTGATGTTACTAACTATTGGGCTTAATTCAAAACATCTATATGACTATATATCTATATCTATATAAACTTTTAATTTAGAAGAGTTTAAGATGATGTGTCAAGCTTAGAGGCATTTTAGGAGCCTTGACCAATCATATATTGTTTTTTTGCCATTTTTTTTATTTTCTTTAATTCTCATTTTTTTCTTCTTTTTCCTTTAATGCTTTTTTTGCTTTAATTTTACTAACTATCTATATCTATATATCTATATAAACTCTTAATTTAGAAGAGTTTAGGATGATGTGTTAAGCTTATAGGCATTTTAGGAGTCTTGACCAATCATATATTGTTTTTTTGCCATTTTTTTTATTTTCTTTAATTCTTTTTTTTCTTTTTCCTTTAATGCTCTTTTTGCTTTAATGTTACTAACTATTGGGCTTAATTCAAAACATCTATATGACTATATATCTATATCTATATTCTATATAAACTCTTAATTTAGAAGAGTTTATGATGATGTGTCAAGCTTAGAGGCATTTTAGGAGCCTTGACCAATCATATATTGTTTTTTTTGCCATTTTTTTATTTTCTTTAATTCTCATTATTTTCTTCTTTTTCCTTTAATGCTCTTTTTGCTTTAATTTTACTAACTATCTATATCTATCTATATCTATCTATATAAACTCTTAATTTAGAAGAGTTTAGGATGATGTGTCAAGCTTAGAGGCATTTTAGGAGCATTGACCAATCATATATTGTTTTTTTGTCATTTTTTTTATTTTCTTTAATTCTCATTATTTTCTTCTTTTTCCTTTAATGCTCTTTTTGCTTTAATTTTACTAGCTATCTATATCTATATAAACTCTTAATTTAGAAGAGTTTAGGATGATGTGTCAAGCTTAGAGGCATTTTAGGAGCCTTGACCAATCATATATTGTTTTTTGTCATTTTTTTTATTTTCTTTAATTCTCATTATTTTCTTCTTTTTCCTTTAATGCTCTTTTTGCTTTAATTTTACTAGCTATTGGGCTTAATTCAAAACATTGAATTCAATCTAATATAACTATTAGGCTTAACTCAAATTTATTTACTAACTATCTATATCTATACCTAACTATTAAAAGAGAATCATTTTTGATGGGGTGCCACTCTCTCCTTAAAAGTAGATTAATGAATCAATTTACAAAAAAAAAATTAACCCATGATCTTAGCCTAAATTATAATTTTAGAATTTTTTTCTAAAAAAACAATGGGATTAATTCAAAACATAAAATTAATAATAAGAAAACATAAAATTAATATTATTTTTATATATACTACTTTAATCGTTTTCTCAACCCATGAGTTTAATTCAAAATATTTAATTATTTGAACTTTTACAATGTTATAATATTAATTTAACATATTAGTAAGATTTTATTTAAAAAAAATCGCGTCATGGCGCAGAGATCATACTAGTTTCTTTTAAATCAAAATACTCCTTTTAAATATTTTTACAATTAAATTTAAAGGTAAAATTATCCATTATTTTTTAGCACAAATGACCCCTATCCTATTTTTGCTATTCTCACAAAATGGATATACTTTTGCATTGCTATTCTCACAAAACAGATATACTTTTGCAAACAGAACACTGATTTGGTGTATTTTCGCAAATCGGCCTTAAACATACCTATTTCACCAATTGCTTAATATGAATTCAAATTTCTGGAAAAAAAAAACACAATTTTTTTAAAGTAGAAAAAACACATTTTCTAAAATAAATCAGAGACTAAAAATATTCTCATTCTTTTCATATATGTTTTTAACAAACTGAAGATGATTTATTTTCTAAAAAATATATACTCCTTATTATATTGTAAGTATATCCCGAAACTCGGTTGGGATCACCTATTACCCACTATGTAACTCTCCCCGTTACATAATTTCTATTGTTCATCTATAAATCATTTATCTAATTAAATTTCAAAAAAATTAGTGGGTAAATCTTAATTAAAATATAAAACTTATTTCTTAAATAAAAAATAAAAAATTGCCTTCTTGTAGCACCAGAATGCTTCTTCGTGGTCAATTCATCTCCAATCTCCATGTTTATGTTTAAGAACTACCCAAAAGTGCATAAACCCTAAAATATCTATGAACTCTTCCTCCACCCTCTCCATCGCCGCGAAAATAGCCACCTTCGTTATCAATTCATCGAAATTAGCTCAGTTGTCGTCCAATTTCACATGAGCGATCACATCCGAACCCGAACCCCGATTGCTTTCTCCTTCATATCCAAATTCAACACATCTGCTATAGATTCCAAAACGCTTCCGATATTTACATTCTCAAATTCATTCATGGTATTTCATAATTGCATATTTACTTTCGAAAGTTGATTCTAATTTGCTCTACTGCCACCCATCATCACTTGTTCCAATTAATCCAGTGGATTAGCCAAAGTTGTCATGAGTTGTTCCGGGCGAAAGAAGGTGGGACTTTGTTGATGTTGAATCGGCGCCGCCAAAGTCCACGTTGAAATGAAGGATTGATAGCCATTCATACTAATTAATTAATTAAGTTCCTTTCACCTGCGCTAGGAGGCCAATTCAGCATACCTACGGTTCACTTTGGTTACATATTTGACATCGAATCCGTGAAACACAAGTGCAAGTTCGATCCATTCCTTGACCTGATAATTCGGATCGAGTCGTCACATATCACCTTTCTCCATGACCTTATCAATTGCAATGGTGTACCTGCGAAGAAGAAAGCTCGACCTCGACGAAACTTGACAACAACGAAGCGTTTGATAAGATCCAAATTTAAGTCAGACATAGTGAGACTTTTTTTTCAATCGCAGATGCAATGAACGAGAGATGCTAATTTACAAGAAATAATTTAACCTAATGTACGAAGAGGATGAAGTAGAAAGGCAATTTTTATTTTTAATTTAGGAAATAAGTTTTATATATTAATTAAGATTTACCCATTTTTTTTAAAATTTAATTAGATAAATGATTTACGGGTGGACCAATAGAAATCAGGTAACGGAGAGGGTTACACGGTAGGTAATAGGTGATCCGAACCGCCTAAAACTTGTTAGACCCATACTCATTTTAATTATCGTGTTAGACCCGGTCCAAGAAGTAGAAAAAACACATTTCCTTACATGTTCTTATGTGAAAATGTAGGGGGAGGAATCCAGCTAGGAAGATAAGCATAGGGGCTTACTATTTACACGGTTAAAATTTTGCGTTTTACACGGTTCAATTCGCGGATCCGTAGTGCGCATCCGCACTTCTGTTTTTTTTTTATAACAATTCATCAAATCCCACATATGGACTGTTCATCTCACCCATTAGTCCAACGGTAAATCCGATCACCATCTCCGATATGATGTAATCCTCCACCCTCACCTTGGTCACCGCCGCCCCCCAACATGAATCACTAATCCCTTGTAAATCCGGTGGCGTGAATCTGAATCCGCTTCCCGACCTCGTTGAAATCACAGGCGAACATCCTCCAAATCAGCGTCGGTGGTGAAATGGTCTGAAACCTAGGTAGAGAGAATTGAAATAAAGGGGGAAAGGGGAGTAGGATTACCTACTTACAGAGCAAATCAACAGACATTCGATTTCAAGAAACTTCGCATCCGAATTCAAACTAGCTAGGTCTTGCGATTCACCGCCAAATTAACCTTGAAAATTAACGCAAGAGCGGTCGATATTGGGTTGCCGAAGAGATCGACCGGTGGTTGATTATTTCCCTCGGCATGAGAGGAAGGTCCATCATGCGCGGTGCCCTGGAGGAGAGAGCGCAGATCCGCCTAGAGCCAAAATGAGAGGAAGAAGAAGGGGATCTGCAGTGCTTGTGCACCGTCGTTGCTGTGTTGGAGGGCCCCACAGACTCCGCGTATTCGGACTCCGCATTTGCAACTCTTTCACCGTGTAAAGTGCGAAACATTAACCGGGTATATAACAATTCCGTAAGCATATTACTGATCTAATCAGTCGAGCAGGAATCACCACTGTTTTCTGATGCCCAACTATATCGAAGTATTGTTGGCTCACTTCAATACCTCTCTTTCACTCGTTCCGACGTTTGTTCGCTGTCAACAAAGAATGCATCATTCTCGGGACATCGATTGGCTGGCTGTGAAAAGGATTCTTCGGTACCTCACTAGCACAACCACAATGCAGTTTTACATCTCTTCTACCGAACAACACACACTCTGTCGGCATTCTCCGACGTCGATTGGGGGTCTGACAGGGTTGATCGTCGATCTGTTGGTACCTATTGCATATACCATGGCTCTAATCTCATATCTTGGTCTTTGAAAAAGCAGGATATTGTGTCTCGCTCTTCAACAGAGGCAGAGTACCGCGCCTTAGCTCAAGCAACATGTGAGATTCTCTAGATTCAATCCGTCATGACAAGCCTTCAAATTTTCTTGCCTTAGTCCCCGATCTTGTGGTGTGACAATATTGGAGCAACTTATCTTGATAGTAACCCTGTTGGCTGTTCTACATCACAAGATAAAACATCTATCACTAGACTACCACTTTGTTCGTGAGCGGGTTCAAGCATAGACTCTACAAGTCGCCTTCATCTCATCCAAAGATCAACTTGCTAATCTCCTAACCAAGCCTTTCACTGCTGCTCGGTTTACTTCAATCCACTTTCAACTTTGCCTTCGACCGATGAGAGTGCGGGGGATACTAGCACAAAATATTCATCAATCTTATATCTATAATTTACATATCATTTGAGCACATGATAATATGAGGTGTCCTTACTCTAGAAAGATCCTCATTGGGGAACAATCCATCATTAGAAATGGTGGCACTTGTCACAAGATCCATCCATGCATTTCCCTACATAAACCCTTGTACAGTGGCAATATGATTCAATAAAAAATACAATGGAAACTATCTCTTATTTCATATCCTACTCCAAGTAACGGGGCTTGTTATTTGGAAGTTTTGGTTGAAATTTGAAGTTAAAATTTTTCATTGGTTTATTTTGTTTATTTAATTTGAAATTATCTGAATGCTCCTAATAACAATCAAACAAACTCCATTTTTTTTACAAATAAACTCTTTTTTCACCCCATACAAAGTTTACATTATTCCATCACTTTTTTAACTCCACCCCATACAACCCTTTATTCTTCTCCTAACTTCATACCAATTTAAAAGAGCACTGACTTTTTTTGTTTTAATAAGGTAATAATTCGAGGGCCGGATAGACCCGACACCCCGAGAGGCTGACTAAGTCGCTAGACAACGAATTGTCAAAGCATAACATAAAAAAAAGTGCAGTACAAGCGATGAAAAACAAATAAGTGCAAAAAAGAGCACTAACTTCGTTTAAATGGGCTCCAAATCACCTGTCCTCTAAATGTCCCCCTCCTATCCTCCAATTGAAAACAAAAATTTAAATTAAAAAGACAGATTAAAAGAATTAAAAAATTAACTTTTTTGTGCGAGGGGACAAGCCAAGGGGGATTGGAGACACACGATTTAAACCCGTTTAAATGTAGGTTTATAAATTTATAGTTTTAAAAAAGAACTGAAAACCATAAAAAAAAAATGAAACACTTTTTTTTTTCGAGCAAACGAAAGTGAAACACTTTTAAAATTAAAATAAAACTGGATGTTTTTTTACGTTAACTCGGTTTAACTTTAGCCATGACGCGATTTTTCTATATCTATATCTATATAAACTCTTAATTTAGAAGAGTTTAGGATGACGTGTCAATCTTAGAGACATTTTAGGAGTTTTAACTAATTTTTTTTATTTTCCCATTTTTCTTTAATTCTCATTTTTTCTTCTTTTTCCTTTAATTTTTTTTTTCTTTAATTTTACTAACTATCTATATCTATATCTATATCTATATCTATATCTACATCTATATAAACTCTTAATTTAGAAGAGTTTAGGATGATGTGTCAATCTTAGAGACATTTTAGGAGTTTTAACTAATTTTTTTTATTTTCCCATTTTTCTTTATTTCTCATTTTTTCTTCTTTTTCCTTTAATTTTTTTTTTCTTTAATTTTACTAACTATCTATATAAACTCTTAATTTAGAAGAGTTTAGGATGATATATCATTCTTAGAGACATTTCAAGAGTCTTAACTATATTTTTTTTTTGACATTTTTCTTTGATTTTTTTTTAATTTTCCTATTTTATTCATTTTCATTTAATTCTCTTTTTTCTTTAATTTTACTAACTATTGAGCTTAATTCAAAACATTGAATTCAATCTAATATAACTATTAGGCTTAAACAAATTTATTTACTAACTATTGGGATTAATTCAAAACATTGAATAATTATTGATTATGTCACATCACATTTAAACAATGTTATAATGATATTGATATTATTATTACTGAGCAATTTAAAATATTAATATTTATGTATTATACACTACATAAAAAAAATTAAAAATAATTTTCCGATATAATTATAAGATACATTTATTGTAAAGTTTTTTTTTTGATTTTTATCTTAACATTTCTTAATATTTTTATATATTATATTTTAGTTTTAAAAAAATGCGTTATGGCGCGGAAATCGTACTAGTTTAAAATTAAAATAAAACGGGATGTTTTTTTAAGTTAACTCGATTTAACTTTAGCCAAACAATTTAACCAACGTGAGAATGTATCCATCAATGAAATCACATTTTATATCAACCATTCAACCTTATAATTATATAAACATAAAAATGTGTAGAGGTCGAGATTTCTCGCTCAAAAGTTGTCATATATTTTCAGATTTATGGTTAAGGTTCATAGATAGCTACTTAGCTAGATACAGTCAAGTCAACATAGAAAAAGTTACGAAGAAGTTATATACTCACGATGATATAAGAAGAAAAAAGAAAAAAAAAAAAGAAAGAAAGAAAATTGATCCATTCAATTGGGGCTGAGAGGCCGTAAGCCCATCGGAGAGCCCAAATGTCTAATGGGAAAAAAAAAAGAAAACCAAAAACAAAAAGAAACGCACTATAAAAGAAAAGAGAAACTGGCTTACCTAGTACAACTCTCAGTTTGAAACCCTAGAACTCAATTGTTAGGAGAGAGAAAAAGAGAGAACCAGCCGTCCTTCAAAACAGAGGAGATAGAAAAGAAAACACAGAGCTCATATGGATGGAAGAGAAAGAGCGAAGGGGGGAAGAGGGAGAGAGAGAGAGAGCGCGGAGGAGAAGTGGATCCTGAGTCCGGAGGCTCCGATCTGGTAGCCGCCGCCGCCGCCGCCGTGGACGGGAGCCGCCGCCGTGGAGAAAACACAGAGCTCACATGGATGGAAGAGAAAGAGCGAAGGGGAAAGAGGGAGGGAGAGCGTGGAGGAGAAGTGGATCCGGAGTCTGGTGGCTCCGATCTGGTAGCCGCCGCCGTGGACGGGAGCCACCTCCGCCGTTGAGTGGATCCGGAGTCTGGGAGCGCCGCCGCCGGGGACGGGAGCCACCTCCGCCGTTGAGTGGATCCGGAGTCTGGGAGCGCCGCCGCCGGGGACGGGAGCCACCTCCGCCGTTGAGTGGATCCGGAGTCTGGGAGCGCCGCCGCCGTGGACGGGAGCCACCTCCGCCGTTGAGTGGATCCGGAGTCTGGGAGCGCCGCCGCCGGGGACGGGAAGGTAAATCGTTTTTTCTTTTTTCTTTTTTTCCTTTTCTCCGCCCGCTTGGGACCTAGCCCTAGCCCAGAGATGGGCTTACGGCCTCTTAGCCCCAATTGAATCCGCCAGAGATGCAAACCCACGACACTCCACCCTCAGTCCTCACACATCTACCCCTTAGCCCACCAAGCCCAAGCCCACGACACTCCACACTCAGTCAGTCCTCACACACTCCCTCCCTAAAATCCCTGTTTCCAGAAGGGAACCCTCTAAACCCTAGCTCCCCTCTCCCTAAATCCAAACTCCTGAAAATGAATAACCATATTACTTTCGCCAACCCCTCCCTCCCTCGCAGATTCACGCGGCCCACCTAGTCCCAGCCCACAATCCCTCACTCCCTCACTCCTATATAAACCCTTCCCGTCCGTAAACCCTAGTTTCATCCAAATCCTTAGCTTCCTCCAACAATCCAAATCCTTAGCTTCCTCCAACATCCCCAATGGAGAAACCACCTCCATCCGAACCATCCATGCCCATTATCGTCCCCCCTGTCCTTCGCCATGGCATTGGCCGCCAAGTCCAAGCCCCCGACGAAGTTCAGATTCCGGTGGGGAGGAGTTCTCCCTCGATGACAACCATTGCCCATTATTTGTCGTTTTTACAATACCCAAGTTTAAATTAATTATGTTCACTCTTCCCACCATCACTTTTTATTCTCCCGAGCATGTAACAATTAAATTAACAATTTTCAAAGCATATTATCTTATCAGAGCATTAATGACCAGTCATCTATGACCCCTGGACTTCCATACTTTTTCTCCTCTCACCTAATTATTGCAATGGTACTTTGAATATCAGATGCTGTTCAATTAATTAAGAACGGAGGGAGTATAAACAAGGCAAGTATCGATCAATTAGATACCATCGCTAGTATTCGTCCAATAATCGCTTGCATTTAATGCACAATAGCGTTGTGTCAGCTTTATTCCTTTTTATTGGGGCTGGTATTACATCCGACGTCGTTTAGCGAATTGAAGGCACCAAATGCTGCGTTGCAACGCTTTCATGGGCAACAGAAATGAATTGGGTGCATGCCACGTTTCATGCCTTCATTGGATAAGATATTGGGCATCCAGATGATGGACATGTGGACCGATCTGGACGGCCACGATTTGTCCTGGCTAATACTATTAAAATGTTGAAAATCTAATTTTCCACATTAAAAATGTAAAAAAAAATTTAAAAAAAATTATCATAATACTAAATTCATTTTTCTTTACGTATGGACATCAATTTCAAATATGTTTAACTATATTTTCAAAAAAAATCTTTGAATAAAATTATGTAAACTAATACCCAATTTTTTTAAAAATTATTTTTCAGTTGTAACGATTAAAAATTTAAAAATATGAAATTTTTTCGAATATAGTTGTTATTAAAAACTATAATAATAATTTTCTTATTAAAAATGAATATAATAATATAATAATAGAATAGAAATAATTATGGAAGAGGGGTATATTTGTAAATTAAATTGGTAGAAAAAGATGAGTTTTGGGATACTAGAAATGTTACTGATAAAGTAGGAAAACGAATCTTCAGAAAATGAGGAACATCTCTAAAAGAGTAAGATACGAGTACCTTCAGAAAATGAGGAACATCTCTAAAAGAGTAAGATACGAGTACGAGTAAGATATGAGTACGGGATGGCTCACCTTTTGCTCGCCTATGCAATGATTATACTACATTGGAACCAGAGGCGGATCCTCTTTAGGGTCGGTGGTGGCAGTCGCCCCCCCCAATCGAAAATGAAATTTAACATACATAATCCTCTCGTCGATAGTTTCGATTTGATATATTATAAGCTCAAATCCGATATCTGAGTAAAAAGTTATAAGCGTTTCAAATTTCAGCACTGAATTACAATATTTCTTACATCATTTATCAAACCAATATATTTTTATTGTAATTATCATTTACTAATTTCATATCTTAATAATATAATAATATCCTAGAACTTCAAATTAGGAGGTTATATTGAAATATTTGAAAATCATGAAATAAATCATGCAAGATTTATGTTTTTATTCTAGTTACACATCCATAATATTGATAATTTTTCGGAAAAGAAAAATGAGGGTTTAATTTTACATACAATGGATGGCGCTCCCTAGATTATATACAAATGCTAAGATCAAACGAATCTCTATGGAAAAATGCGGGATTCACAAACATGTGTTGGTATTGCTCTATTCTGGAATGAAAACTCCTTCATAGACGAAACCATCTCGGTGATTATTCATCTCCCAAGAATTATTGGCGTATAATACGAGAACATAAAAGAGAACTTTGAGTGCCTAATGTTGTTTGTATACGCCCCCAACCCCCCAGAAAAAGATGACTTTTGGAGAAACTTATACAATCGGATTACCCAAAGCGACATTCCATGCTTAGTTATGGGAGAGTTAAACGAAATAAGTCAACCATCGGATAAAAGTGGAGGGGTAGAAATTCTACCGAGTAGATTCCTAAGAATAATGGAATTTAAATATGCATGCTCCTTGCTGGAGATCCCCTCGTACGGTAACCCATTTACTTGGAGAAAGAAACAATTTGGCCCAGATAACATACTGGAAAAACTTGAGAGAGTGCTTGTCCATCATGAAATAATCAACATATTCCCCGATTTGGCAAGTGCTTGTCCATCCTGAAATAATCAACATGTTCCCCGATTTGGCAACTAAAAATAGAGCATTCTCTAACTCGGACCATTGTCCTATTTCAATTAACATCTCCAAAAACACTATCTTCAACCCACCCCCTTCAAATTTGAAAACATTTGGCTGCAAAGAAGAGATTTTCGAAATATTGTCAAACAAGCATGGAGAGCTTCATGTGCAGGCTCAGCTATGTTAATTACACACAAATCAAGGGTCCTCAAACAAAAGGCTAAAGTATGGAATAAGAAAACATTTGGATAAATCTTCCGGCAACTACAAGACGTTGATGAGGCCCTAATTGAAATACAATCAATCCAACAAACTAATCAAAACCCTGAATCATACATAAAAGAACAAAATCTCTTGTCTAAAAGAAAAAAACAACTCCTTTTTCATAAAACTTTCTGGAGCCAAAGAGCTAAATCAAAACACTTAAAGTTAGCAGATACCAACTCCTCCTATTTCCATATAGTAGCCACATGGAGAAGAAATCGGAAGATAATTAGAACAATTACCTCAGCAGAAGGAACTAACATAATAGGCGACAAAAATATTAAAAAGGAAATACAAAGAGACTTTCAAAAAAAGATTTAGTCAAGAACAAATGTATAGGACTACCCAATTAGAAGAATATCTTTCAGAAATCAACCCGGTCATTACAGAAGAGGAAAACAAATCACTTATTCAACAACCAACAAACAGTGAAATCAAAACGTTGTATTCTCAATGGGGAACAACAAATCCCCCGGCCCTGATAGAATGACAGCTGAGTTCTACAAGAAATATTGGGACATTGTTGGCGCCGATATCATCCGGGCTACAAAATCTTTCTTTCACTCTGGAAAACTGTTAAAACAAATTAATCACACTTTTATCTCCCTTATACCAAAAAATGATAACCCCTCCATGACTACACACTACCGCCCGATTAACCTATGCTCTACCTTATATAAAATCATCTCAAAGATAATAACATAACGACTAAAAATGGTAATAGGAAAACTTATACACCCGCTACAGGGAGCCTTTGTTTCCGATAGAGCAATCCAAGACAACATCCTAATATCACACGAGATATTTCACTCCTTTCGTACTAGAAAAGGTTCCAAGGGATGGACTGCAATAAAACTCGACATGGAAAAAGCATACGATAGAGTAGATTGGCAATTCACGAAAGCAGTACTCCAGAGATTTGGATTCAACCAAAGATTTGTGGATATTATTATGGAATGTGTGACTACAGTTTCCTTTTCTGTTTCAGTAAACAACGGTCCTACAGACCTTTTCAAACCTTCAAGGGGATTGATGCAAGGGGACCCCCTCTCCCCGTTTCTCTTCCTTCTCGGGGCAGAAGTCCTTGCTCGTAAACTCTCGAGGGAGGCATAATCTAAAAAAAAAAGCATCGGATTTAAATTTGGCCATTCGGGCCCTTGCGTTCCGTTCCTGGCCTTTGCGGACGATATAATAATATTTTCGAAAGGAAGTAATTCTGCATGCATAAAAGTTAAAGAGATAATTGAAGACTACTGTAAATTTTCAGGGCAGAAAGTAAACTACCATAAGTCGTCCTTTCAAACCACCCCATGAATTCCTAGATCGAGAGCCCGAGACCAAGAAGGAATATTGAACATACCCCTAGAACGACATCTGGAAAAATACCTAGGTTGTCCCATCATAAATGGGAGAGTTACAAAGGAAACTTTTGGCGGAATGATATGCAAATCTAAAGATCAATTGAGCAAATGGCGTGCAAATGCCCTATCACAACAAGACAGAGCAACCCTAATAGTGTCTAATCTTTCATCAAAACCCTTATACTCGATGCAGAGCTTTATGCTCCCGGTAGCGGTCCATAAACAATTAGATCAAATCAACAGAACCTTCTTCTAGAACAAAGACGCTCAACATAGCCAATTAATCAGTTGGGACAAAATATGTAAATCAAAAGCGGGTGGAGGATTGGGTATTAGAAAAACCAAGGACATGAATGAAGCCCTTCAACTAAAACTTCTTTGGAAAATTATGGCTAAACCGGAGAATAACTGGGTCAAAATCATACAATACAAGTATCTAAAACACCGTCACATCCTTACCTACTCTAGAAAAGGCAATGCCTATTGGCAATGGTCGAAACTAAGGTCTCTAATCCCGAAATTTAAAACGGGACTCATCTTGCAGGTGGGGGATGGGAAATCAATTAAGTTTTGGGAAGATAATTGGGTAGCAACAACACCACTAAAGGACAAAATAGATTCTCAACATAATATTAATCCACATGATTCGGTGAGCGATTTCATTATAGGAGGACAATGGTTGAAGGAGAAACTTGTGTCGGTGCTTCCTGAGCCCATAATAGAGGAGATTATGAAAATCCCCTTGCCAATCACCCCCTTTATAGACAGACTGTATTGGTGGCCCGCCAAAAAGGGTTGTTTCACAACGACAAGTGCCTATAACTTAATCTCATCCACACCACAAAGACCATCGGATGAATTCTCATGGATCTGGAAACTTGACGCCCCTCCAAAAGTTAAGAACTTTATATGGAAAATAAAACAAAAAGGCCTTGCCACGGCTACCCGCCTAGGCCAAAAAGGGGTGGCGGTATCGAATACATGTAGCTTTTGCAATCAGTTCGCGGAAGATGGTATTCACCTATTCATAGAATGTCCTATCAACAATTTCCAACAACAATTCCCTAGACTATCTCAAAGTATTAACACTCTTATTTCAGAAAACAGAGATATGGATCAAATTTTACAAATTTTAGGTTCCACTCTTCCTATGGAGAAGAAACAAAAGATAGTAATCAGATGGTGGACCATTTGGTTTATAAGGAATCAAACAATCTTTAGAAATGAAAACATCCCCTCCGCATAGGGTATTAAGAAAATGATCATGGACAATATTGAAAACTGGAGGAAAGCTAGCAGATGGAATGAGATGGAGGATGACGACTTACAGAAACAAAATAAGGGAAAATGTCTCACTAAGAACCATAGGAAAACCTACCGTTGGAGGAAACCTCCGGCTAGAAAATACAAGTTAAACATTGACGGACCATTTAAATCAATCTCAAATAGTTCCATAGAATACATTATCAGAGATTGGTGTGGTGACCCTATCAACATTGGTGGTAAAGCTATTGATGGACAATCACCTCTTATGGCGGAAGCCCTAGCCCTACGTCTTGGGGTAGAAAAAGCTAGAGAACTAAAGATAACTGATCTCATAATAGAGGGAGACTCAAAGATTATTACGGATTATCTAAGAACACAAGTTGGGTGTCCTTGGGAAATAGAAATGGTTATGTCAGATATCCAAGCCCTTCTCCAAGAAATAAATAAAGTTGATGTATCTCATATTCTCCGTATTGGTAACCGGGTAGCGGATAATGTTGCACACCTTTGCTACTCAACCAGGGGGCCAGAGCTATACCTAGATACATGTCTTCTTGACCTCATCCAACATGATGCTTTCGGATAGGGTATTCCCATCCGAATTTTTACCTAATAAAAAAAAAAGTGCCTCTCTCGGGACTATCCTGGAATTTACGCATAAGTGGTTATCAACTTTTAAAATATAAGCAAGCAAGATCAGAAACAATTTTAATTCAATAGATATAAAATTGAGGATAACAAAGCAGACAAACCTAGTTGAAAGCACAAATCAGAGGCGCTAAGAACATACCTAATTGAGAAGAAGAAAGAACAGATCATAGGTGGTAGATATTCGATGTTTGATATCAGAGGAAGCAAATCAACACAACAAATAGAGAATCAACAAACTTTAGAAGGAAGAACCGCAACCGTAGATAACAACTAAAGTCAAGGACTCAAATATGCAACATAAAGTATGAATTTGAATATAGTTTGTATGATCTATTAAACAAAATTATGGAAATACACGGTGAAAAATATGAGATGCGCAACTAATAGAGGTTTAGAAGAGGCGTGGATTGACAAGGAAAATCCTTTACCAAACGATTCGACTCTCAACTGCAGACAAATGCGATGAGCAGAGAAGGAAGAGCATAAGAGCAGAGAAAGTCTAAGAAAAGAAGGGACAATCAATTGGAAGAAGAAGACAAAGAGCGGTTGAAAGGAGGCCAATTTGAGATTTCACAAATGCCAAAGCCATGAGGAATAAGACCACAATTGAACATGTATTCTGACCATAACTGATCGAAACTCATGCAACACGGGCAAACTTTACAAGTAAGTTTTTTTCAACATGCTCAAGGCATGAAAGACTTCTAGAAGAGAACATAAATTCCATCATAATTACCTGATGAGAAACTGTTGACTCTATCTTGATAGTAATATTATATGTATGATGGAAGACAAAGAAAGGTAGTATTTATGTTATACAAATATCAATCAGATTATTTATGTGATTTATTTGTTTTAGACCTTTATTTATTTGGCTCACATATTGTTTATATGTTTTGCTAAATTGAGTGAATGTTCTAGAAGTTATTTGTTTTTTATATATGCTAATTTATTTATTGGTCTTGAATTAAAAATTATTCATTTATTTTATTTGTGGATATATGTGGATTTGTTTGTTAAAATTGTGTTACGACTTTAGATTGTTTGGGCTGTATTTTGTTTTGTTTTACTAAAATGCAGGGAGAGTTCAAAAATCTGTTCGGTGACTTATGGAAGAATTAAGTTCAAATCTTGGACAAGGGAGATATATCCAAATTTTGGCAAGGCCTTACCGATACGGACTCAAGTTTTATACGAGCTCACTTTTAATGGGCTTATAATTTCGACCTTATTTGGACTAATAATTTATTGGCCTAAAGTTTATCTTATGGGCCAGTTTGTATATATTCGGTTTGATTGTTTTAAAAGATCTATTTTCTTCTAACCAAATATATAGATATAAGTTTGTTTATTTATTGAGATCTTCAAGGGATTTGGATTGGCCAAGCTTTCAGCCTTCTACGATTCAAATCATCCAAATCCCAGGCGTAGCTTCCGGAAGAGTTTTCAAATCGCTGAAGCTTCTCCCCGTATCTTCAGCAACGTCTTTGAACAACATAGGAGCCCAAGTTCGAAGTTTCAGTCGTTCGACTCATTCTAGACTTTGGGTTGTCCTAAGAAGACGAGTAGGAGTGTAGTGGAGACAAGCTTCACCCCCAGAACACACAAGTTCTCCCTGCAATCCTTAGTCTCCCAAAATCATAGATCTCACCCTACAACTTGAGCGTTTTATTTCTTTGAGTATGCGAGATTTACATTGAGTTTTATCGTACAATTCATTAGGATTATACTAAGGGTACATTTCTACCCAAACGTATACGATACTTCGGTATTGGTAGGACTTTGGTTTACTGGAGTATTTGGGTTGCTAGATAGGAAGTGTGAGGCTTATGAGTTTAGAAGAGGGAATGTCTTCTAAACGTTGTATTACTTGTATCTAGAGCTCATATGAAGAAGTGAAATAAAGTTGTTTTGAATCCTAGGGTTGGCATGGAGAACCCTAGGCGGGGACTGATAGCATGCATTTAGAGGGTCATAATAGGTTGCATTTAGCTTAGTTATGATGCATATCATGCATGTTTTAAGTATGATTTACATATTTGTTCTCTATGTTGTTGGAGTCGGAATCTACACACTTTTATTGATTATTTCAGGTAACCGTGGCTTCGAGGATGAGACATGGGTCAATAGCACTATTGGTGAGAATGTTTAGTCGATCGAAGAAGCTTACATGAAGATCTAAGGAGGTCATGAGAAGAAGAAGCGAGGCTAAACGAAGTGCAAGTTCGCAGAAGTTGTTGCTAGACATGCTGAACTTGTTTTGCACTTTCTGGAGGCCTCGGTGGTCCGATTGAATATTATAACCATGCGTTGGAAAACTCTTTCAGAGAGCCACAACTTTCCTGTTGACGTCGAGAGCTGATTCGAAGTATATTTTTCGTAAAAGACCATTGCAGCGGGCTCCGCCATATGCTGCGGGGGCAACAATGTGCCCCGGCCGCAGCATTTGCCGCGGCCGCCGCATTTGCCTTGAGTGACGTGTTTTGCGTTCGGCGATGGTTTTATCTATCTAAACCCTATTTACCTATCTTTGTTTTTTTGGAGGCCGACTTGGACACGAAGGGAACGAAATTGAGAGAGGGCTTAGCCCTAGGGTTTCATTCATTCGTTAGATTAAGATTCAAGACGATTTTAGTTGGAGATTGAGAGCGATGTTCGTCATGGGCGGCTAAACTCTCTTCGTTCTATCTACAATTTGAAGCTTTGTTTGGATTGAGTTGTGAGTTTCTGAATCTTGTTCCTTATTTCCTATATTGAATGTTTCAACTTCTGTATGCTTGAAAATTTGATTGTTTTATTCTATCTAGCCCCCGCAACTAGTTAGAATCAATTCAATTGCTAGGATATTGTAGATTCCTGATTGCGAACCTTAACCCACGTGGCAAACTTGTCCCTTTATGGCTGATTGAACTAATTGGATGGGTATGAAGTTGGATGTGTTGTTAAATCCCTCTTTAGGGACTGCAAATACCCTGGCTAATATCTGAACTTAAAGCTATCAATATGGTTAAATCCTTCTTTAGAGACTGTTCGATTGATAAGGGTTTCTAGCACTGATTGGATTAGTAACTATATTAGGTCGGGACAAGGGCATTCATAGGAAACCTAAAAGGTGAAGAGGAAGTTACAATATCAATTCAACCAAATAAAGTGGATAGTTGTAAGTAGAGCGATCTTCTCTGAATTGTTTTGCATCAATCTGTTTGTAGTTTATTTTGTTTTCTTTCTATTTCAATCAATCAAAACCCCCCTTTCTACTAATTGGTAAATACACATTGCTGAGAAATACTTGATTCTTTGTGGGATCAACCTCTTACTTGCTTACTATACTAGTGTGTAGGTTTGAGTTTTATTTTGATACGGTTTACGCGACTAAAAACCTTTCATCAAGGACTTAGCCAAGTTCGTGCTGAACCTCGTTAACATATCACGTGTCCCTTTCTCTTCTGCTCTTTATCTTTATTGTTTATCTTTTTCTTTCTTATTATTCAATGTTTTATTCATATCTTGTCTCCTCTGCGTTTTAGATAAGGTCTTATCTCTGATTAGGGGTGTGTAGAAAAATCCGAAACGACTGATACAACACGAAAACACGACACAAAAAAAACACGAAACTAATTAAAGAGACACGACACAAAAATGACACGAACCGCTAAAACACGACATTAAACGGTTCATGTTCGGTTCGGGCAAATGCCCTTGTCCGGTACCCGACACAAACTGTTTATTTTTTATTATTATTTTAATTTGGTACGTTACTATAGTGATAGTACTAGTATTATATAGTCTCAAGTGAAATATATTAAAGTGAATTGGCTCATTTGGTTTGGGGACTCGCGGGATCCCGCAATAAGTGTGGGGTTCGAATCCTATTCCCCCCAAGTTTTTGCTTCAAAAAGTTGCGTTTCTTTAATTAAAAAAAATCCCATTTTCTTTTAAAATTTGTGCTATTTTTATTTTTTTTAATTGCAAACCCTAGCCGCATAACCGAAGAAGGAGACAGTCACAAACACACACACTCTCTCTCTCTCTCTCTCTCTCTCGTTCGAGCGTGAAACAAACTTCCGGTAAGCCATTCTCACTCGTTTTCGATCAGAATCGTCCTCGGGCTTCTCCTAGAGCCAAAAAAAAAAGATTTACAAAGGTGATGACAATATTACCTATTGCATATATAATTGGCCCACCAATCAACTATCTACTCTATTGTTTCCTACTTGACACTTTATGGTTGTCTACTGGACACAATTTTTTTTTTTTTCTAGTATATAAGAAGCCCCTTGTTATAGTCCTAGTAGTAAGTGTTTGTCATTGTTATAGTCTTGTAAGACGCCCCTTGTTTCAGAACAAGTCCAATCAATAATGAAGTCGCATTAATACTTGTCATTATGTACACTATACATGACATTAGTAAAAATCAACTGCCCAGTCTGTTATTCCCTGCTGGACATCTTATGGTTGTCTACTGGACATATTTTGGTTGTTTCATGTCTTACATGTTGTTCAATATTTTCCCTTGTTATAGTCAATAACGACTGTAATATATTACATGACGACTGTAATATACTACCAAGCGCTTTAAGTATGCGCTTTTCTTGTGTCATGTACATCGTATTTGAATGACATGTTAATAGCAGTTCATTTGAATGACATGTTAATACCAAGCTTCACACATGTCATGTAAAAAAATTCACATGTCATGTAGATCAATTTACCAGTCAAGTAAACAATTGACGTGTTAAGTAAAACAATTCACGTGTCAAGTAAAAAAATTCACGTGTCAAGTAAAATACATTATGTGTCATGTAAGTCCGGTATGGGTGACATGTAAATTCCTCTGCCAAGCACTGTCATGTCAAAACTATCAACTATCATGACAAAGGTATTACCTGACATGTTAAAAGCATTATATGTCATGTACATCGTCGTTGGCTGACATGTTCGAATTTTCCATAAGTACAAAGTGCGTTAACTACATATTGAATTACAAAAGACGGAGCATAAGCGTCTCCAGGTGCATTATACTTGACACCAAAAGACACCGGTCATTCGACCAACACGGACATGGGTCGTGAAGAACACAGAAGGGGGGATGAAGAGCTATTCACGCTGCACTTACCATTTTTTAGAGAGAAATTCATGGAGCGTATTTGCCCATTACACTAGCAAGATTGACAAAGATTATTCAATGGTACACACAGGATTCATGGGAAATCCTAATTACACTAGCAAGATAGAGATTACAAATTCATGCGATCGCCTAAAGTGAACCAACCCCTAATCCCCAAATTTTAATGATTTTCCTCATCAAGAATTGAATAACAAAATTCGCCAAATGAATCGGAAAATGCGATTACAACAACACACTTCATAAGGTCCGTTAGGTAAAACAACTCCATATGTATTTTTATTGACACATAATGTATTATACATGACGCCTAGACGATTTTACATGCCACATAAATTGTTTTACTGGACGGACCTCATGATCAAGCACTTGATCAAACACAATCCTCATAAGTTTAAAGAGAAGTAGGTGGACAGTGGAGAATGATTATATCATTCAATCCTCATATGGTTTCATTTATTAATTTTTTTATATCCATTAGACGTACGGGCAGTGATCAAAAGCTATAAATGAGAGGACATCTACTCAAATGACTTTTTTTTTTAATAGAGTTAAAAATTATTCCTTTATTAATTTGCTTGCTATTTCTCGTTGTCTTGCTCTAAGTTTAGATAAAGTAGTGAAAATTGACCCAATAACTATAATGGATGAATGATGAAAGTAGAGAAAATCTCACTAGTGGTAAGTAAATATTAACTAGTGTCATGTACAAACGATGAGGTTGGAATGTTGACATAAACGGGTGACATGTATAAAAGCTGGTGGCAAAACGTGAGTTGCTTTTTCTGAAAAAAGTGGGTTGTTTTTTCTCTTTCTTTCTTTCAGCACTTTCTGAAAAAGTGGGTTGTTTTTTTCTTTCTCCTCTTCGGCTCTTCTCAACACTCTCTCTCCTCTCATTAATACCACTCTGAGGAGTGATACTTTTTAATTCCATCTCTCACATGCTTTTCTTTTTCTTTCTTTTTTTCATTCCTCTCTCATCTCTCTCTCTCCGTCAGCTTTTTGTCCAGTTGTCTCCCACAATATGACTTGTTACCGGCTACACTTGTAAGCGGATATCCGCTTTTTAGCAAATTTTTTTCGGATTGGGTTAGGCATGCAAAGATTTCCCCCGAAAGGGTTATTTTAGCAAATTCCCCTAGATTTTTTGATATTTTTTTATATTTTCACTTGTGTTATTTTTTAGTATAAACACGAATGTTTTTCGTAGTATATTTGATCTCTTTTTATATATTTTTTTAGATCAAATAAAATTATTTGATCTCTTTTTATATATCTTTTTAGATCAAATAAAATTATGGGTTATTTGCAAAAGTAACCCAAAAATCCGGTTGTGTTGCTCTCTCTATCCCTTCTCCATTTTATTTGCAAAAGGGTAGCCCAAATTGTTTTAATTTGGCGCCCCAACCGGTTACACAAAGGATAGACACCGGTTGCATTGATGGAGGAGAGAGAGGGAGAGAGAGGGAGGCGTGTTGATGGGGAGAGAGTTGACAGTTTTGAAAAAAACTGTCACCTCAACCGCCTAGGATAGTGGTTCATTAAAGGGGTAGTTAAGCCCCATTGTTTCTCCATCTCTCTCATACATCTCTCTCATTTTGAAAATCGAAGGAAGAAGCGGAAGGGTTTCGAAGAAGCAGTAGAGCAAGGCGGTAGAGGAGACGACGAAGAAGCGGAATTCAGGCCCTAACGCCCCTGCACACAAGTGACAACAAAAAGTAAGTAAAGCCTAAACCCTAAAGCCCCCGAATTCTCTCCGATTGAACACAATATTAGGGCGAGAACTGTAGTTTCAAATCCAAATGTGTTTGCCATTGTTTGGAATGTAGAAATCAAGTAAGTTGCGCAAAGGTCTATGAGGTTCCCTCTGTCATGTCAATTTCAACCATCGGCATGTACACATGAAGGGCTGGAAAGTTTCCGAAAGGCAATTGACGAGGGGGATAGAAAAGAAATTGGGGGAAAATAACAATTGGTCTTCAACAGTGGCTGGGGTTAAATGGATAAATTGGGGGACAACAAAAATTAGTTGGATGGGGAAATTGGGGGATTTGGGGGAATTATCGACCTTGGGAGATTTGGGGGTTTTGGGGGAATTGGGGAAATTGGGGAAAGGCGCTTGCGTCTTATGAAAATAGGGCCAATGAGTGTTCGAAATGTTTACTTTTGAGATGCCTTCCAACATTGGACTGAGTTCAGGGGAGACTCGAGTACATCTCATGTTTCGATTATGTCATGTTTTTATTAGTGAAATGTCATGTTTAGAACGCCTACTGTCATGTTTTTACTAGTGAAATGTCTTGTTTATAATATTTGCTGTCATGTTTGTTGATAGTCCTACGGTTTTGCTTCCCAATTTTCCAGGATATCAAGGACATGCGAACATGTCGACTTCCCGGTCTGCAAGAAGAGATCCCCTTTCACAGACAACAGGCGAGGTACGGTGTGCATAGTCTTGATCAAACGAATATAGTCGGGTCGATGTGCGAGTGACAGTTGTGCGTTATTTTTGCAGGCCATCTATGCGGTCCCCGAGGACCAGCACTACAAGGGCCGTGTAAACCAGTACGGCCGGCCGGCAGTACTTGCAAACCTGGACAACTACCTAAGCGAGGGGGACTGGAAGAAGTTGATTTATGTTGCTGGTCACCGGGCTTAAGTGCTCATTTATGTTGCTGCCCGAGGAGAATGATGGGGATAGGTCGGCCATCAAGGACTTCTTTGGGGTGGAGAAGATGAGGATGGAAGAGTTCGAGGTTGCATTCCTAGTGGCGATGAAGGGCAGAGAGCATTCGCCCGCGGTGAAGTTTAAGATAAGTGCCATGTGCATATGCCGTGCTTGGCGAAGACGTAGCTGTCCCGTATTCCCTTCTCGATGCTAAAATGGCGGTCAGATACCCACATGAGATCAGTCGTGTCTTCAACAACATGCAACATCTGCCTGAAGAAGAACCCCCACGACCCATCATTTTCTCCATCAACCATTGCGAATGCAATTGGGTAGACAGAGTGGTCGACATCTTGTGCAGTCGCGAACAGGAGGCACCCTCGGAACTTCCCCTTCAGGAACCCCTCGTCCACTGACACCACCTGCGAATGCAACAACCTCACTGGTTAGCGTTGTCATGTCGTTATTGACTAATGTCATGTTATATAACTTATTTGTCATGTTATTTCCTGAGGACGTCATGCGGGGTAGGTGGTAGCTATAATGGTAGTAGTTGTAGAAGTTTAACGGCTTTGCAGTAAAGGTCACACAACGTACGGAGAAGGAGTGACTGACCTTTCTTAGATAGGGGACCGCCCTCCGCCACACTCCAAGGCTGACAAACGCATACTTGAATCGTCCTTCTGTGTCGCGTTCTATCCTGGTGTACGTGCCAGGGTTGGACTGCTCCAGCATGTGCATGTACGAGTACATCCTCCGGTAGCTTTCCTCGTCTGTCCCGTCGGTGGTGTCCCTCGCCTTCATGGCGGCTCGCCGCGCCTTCCAGTAACTGGACGGCACCCCCAGCTGGGATTTCGTCAGAGCCTGCACTTGCTCCGGCACAAGGGCCTTCTTTGAACCAACGAAACTGCACATGGACAGGCGCATTGGGTTAGTGTGTGTCGAAGTACCTGTCCAGTTTTATAACATTTCATGTCCAGTTATATTTAACAAGCGTCCAGTTATAAACACCATACTGTCCATTTCGGTTGTTTAGATCGAAGGAGATACCTGTCCACTATGTGTTGCCCAACCTGGGTGTATGTCGCACGGCGCTTTTGTGTCATCATGTCGGTCAGGTCGCACGTGTGCTCGTCCACAAGCTTGGAGATAATCCAAATCCGAGTGTTCTTGTATGTGGAAACCCGACAAAGCCACTTGCAATTGGGACCACCGCAGCGCACAACATACAAGCTCTTCGTCGACTTGTTCACCTTGGTCGTGAAACACCTAGATAGGGCCGCCCACTTGATTGTCTGTTGGACCTCCTCCTTCGACCGAAACACTTTTCCCTCCCGGAGCTCACCCGTGTGCTGACGGGGGCCCAATGGGTTCACCCCAACCATTGGTTCACTTTCCACACCCTCCGTATTCGGTCTCAACTTCTGTTTTCCGCGTGCGTATGCTTCCTCTATTTCCCTCACAGCCTGCTCGGCCTCATTATCCCATGACCACGATCTGGTAGGAACTGCGCACCCGAGCTCCATCTTCACCGCATTTGGTAGTACCTCATCGTCGTCGGAGGAGCTCCCGATGTCAATGAGCACCCTTCCATCTCCACCCGGTGGAATAACTTCATCTTCCGGATCAATGCTGACAGAAATGACTTGCTTCCCACGTCTTATTTCCTCGGCTTTCTTTGCCTTCTTTCGCAAATCGATCTCCAACTCCTCATGTCGCCCGAACGCGTCGGTACTGTTATGTAACTGGACACATTCGTCTTCTAACTGGACGCATTGGAAATCTAACTGGACGCCAGTTTGGTTTGCCCGGACGCTTCCGGCTACCGGGACTGCTTCTTCTTCACCACCAGCCAATTGGATGCCCGTATGTGCGTGATCTTCTTGGGTAACAGGCGGCCCAGTTAGTGGCAGTATAAATTCCTCACCTCCCGCCACTGAGATACCCCACCCTCCGGAGCCACCCGTTGACGATCCTTCTGTAGGTGCCACAGTGCTGCCACATAGCTTGGTTCGCAGGGAGACATTGAGGTCGACAGGCCACGATCGTTCTCCAGTGAGTCCGTTTACAAACTTGAAGGCCCGCAGGTCTTCGTCATCTCCTATTGCATATGGCCTGCACCCGCCCTTCTTCAGCTTCCCATATGTGAGCTCCACCTCATGCCTTCTCCCATCGACGTTAAACTTTTCCATCACGAGTTTCTTTAGTGCAACGTAGTCGATACGTTCATCCACCAGCAGAGCCTTCTGGCTCCGTGACCCCTTGAAGACCCAACCGCCTTCTTCGCAAGCCCACCATCCTCCGAACACCACAGTCAGACATACGATTGTCTTCTCCCCTGTTCATTTACATAGAGAGGGGATACATTTAGTATACATTAAGTTGTAGCAAAGTTTTTTTTTTCTCGTCATAATAATTATAAGACTACTTACCCATTTTGTATCTGTGGCCGGTCGAAACTCGGTCCAGTCTATTCCACCAGCTGTCACGTTGTTTCCTGTTGGTTGTCACGTTGTTCTCTCCCTGTTGTCCAATTACGATAAACCTCGGCCCACTTGCTTCTTCTACATTGGCTACTCTGTGAATCTTCAGATTTTTTTCCACCTGGTACCCATTAAATGTCACCCCCATCATTCCCTCCCATATCCTTATATAGATCCTCATATCATTGGCCACCAACCCTCCTCCTTCACTCTTTGCCGACGCTTCTCCTCCCTCCTTTTAATTCTCCTACTGCAGTGCATTAATGTGGAATAATCATTGGACTGAGGTGGAGCTTCAATGCTTATATACTCTCCCCCTCTTCCCTCCTCCCTCCTCTTCATTTTCAGGATTTTTTGGCGCAAAATTTAGGCGGGATTTTTCCTTCCCCGGACTGTTGAGAGAGTCCCTGTCAAGCTCAATTAGCTTTCTCTCTCTTTGTCTAATCAAACTCAACATCTCCCTCTCTTGCCTCTCTCCTCTCAATGGCCGTCTCTCTCTCTCTCTCTCTCTCTCTCTCTCTCTCTCTCTCTCTCTCTCTCTCTCTCTCTCTCTCTCTCTCTCTCTCTCTCTCTCCTTCCTGGACGTCTCTCTCTCCTTCCTTTTTCTCTCTCACGCCTTCCTTTTCTCTCCCTCGCTGAGGTGTCACAGTTGGGCCCACTTTCCCAACCTGTTACCTGCTGCCCAGGTTTGCCGGATATCCGGTTTCACTCCATTTTTTTCCGGGTTGGGTTAACTTTGCAAGGTTTTTGGGTTTTTGGGTTACCTTGTGCAATTCCCTATTATTATTATTATTATTATTATTATTATTATTATTATTATTATTATTATTATTATTATTATTATTATTATTATTATTATTATTATTATTATTATTATTATTATTATTATTATTATTATTATTATTATTATTATTATTATTATTATTATTATTATTATTATTATCCAACTACTATTTACAAGAAATTAGTGGGTAGCCGAGATACTATCTGGGACCCCACCCCCTTGGCAATAGCAAAGCTAATTCTAGTAAAAATATAAGCTGCAGCACGAGCCCCGGCATCCTGAGATACTGAAAATTTCTGAATCCGCTTCAGCAAGGCAACAACATCCGTATCCAGCTCCCCCAACGAAGAGAATGAGAAAGGTAGGAAACCATAACCAGCTGTCGTGCACAAATCACGGTACTTGACACACTTACGTTTAGCAGCATCAACAACAACACGACCGGGGACAAAGTTAGACATCCCCGACTGGGTGAAAGGAGAGGATCCCGTCAGATCAACACAAACATCGCGCCCCATGTCCCATGAATAAAGAAGCAAATCTGCCGGACGAAGAGGCCTATCTTGCCCATCCACCAAACCGATATCAACCTCCCTACCGGCAGAAATCCCAGCCCTGTAACAGATATCATATAAGGTGTCGCGCACAAGGTTATGCCGATGCTTAATGCCCATGTTACCAGCACAGGACACAGCGTGATCTCCATAAATATCACCATCAAAGACCCGAGAACAAGCCGGACAGGGCCCAGACACCGTGAACAACGGAACACCAAGCCGATAGCTAAGCACACTGCGATAGGTCCTTCCATTCATAGTCTGCCCCAACCCAGAAATAGGGACTGCACGCAACCAATCGGAGGAGTGAGCACCCTGTTGAGACTTCCACAATGCCACCTGTCGCGGAGTCAACGAGAAAACAGAGTCCGATGTAACAGCAACCTTCGCGAAATATATATCTGCCAATTTCTTCATAAGTTTAGGGGCAGCGATTTCACTAGGATTGCGTAGAAGATCAGAACCCGTAGTCTCACTGAAAGAACGACAAGCATCATCAAAAATAGGACCAGCAGTAAGGATACCAGACGAACGCAAAAGCTTAGTCTGCAACTCAGCAGACTGTAAACGAGATGCCAAAAAAGCATAATGTAGGACATCCCCAGCAGCATACACTCCGAGCCCACCAAAATGAAAAGGGAAGGTGGCAAGCCGCCACTGCCAGTCACCAAACCCAGGCCCAGACGCAGTGACAATACGTTCAAAGCTAGAACGGAGTGCCACATCAAATGAGATCTGTGCCCGCCCAAAGACACGTGGAGAACAAGTACGCAAAGTAAAGTAAAGTTTAGAAATACCCGTACAAGCCCGAAGCAAAAGCAACTCACACTGTGGATCATTAATCCTCGCAATAGAATCCATAAGCTCTATGGTCCTAGTCACTCTCTTTGCCACAAGGTCACTGCCGAAAACAGGGCACGTGCTGACAGGCCCACCCAAAACTTTCACCCCACGCGAAGGCCGAGAAATAGAGGAGGGAAAAACACCAGGAAGCCGGCTTCTGGGGTCTTCTGTAGGCCAAAAAACCTCCGTCTTATCCACATTAAGATGAAGGCCAAAGCGGGGGCCATCCGCCATAATCAGATCAAAGACCTTCCCCACAATCAAAGTGTCCCCAATAATAGTGCCATCATCTAAGTACCAAGCCTGCAAACTTAGGTCAAACGAGTCTCTGATCTTGCACACCAAGGGGTGCAACACCAAAGCAAAAAGCAGAGGCCCTAAAGGATCCCCTTGTTGAACCCCCTGACAAGACCATAAGCTATGCTCCCCATAATAGAGTCGGGCAGGACTAGAGTAACAAAACTCTACCCATTGGGATAGAACCGGGCAGTGACGGCGAACTTCCTGTAACATAGCTTCACGATCAACTAAGTTGAAAGCATTCTGAAAGTCAACCAACAACATAGAAAGACCCTCCTCACTACCACGCACCTCAACAAACCGATTCAAGGCATGCAGAATAGCCTCTCCTCCACCAGATACCCCAACCCCAAACTGAAGACCAGAAAAATAACCAGACAAAGAGGGACCGACCAAACAAGCACCCACCTTAGAGACAAGGCGTCTCCAAATAGTGCCAACAACAATGGGACGAATGCCTCCCCCTGGTTTAACAAGCGGCGTGAGCGGAGCACTAGCAATATACTCACCAAGGCCCTGCGGACAACGACCTTCTAGGAAAAGATTAACCACCCGAGTAATAGAGGAGATCAAATCATCTGAAATAGCAACAGCAGCTCCACCCAAACAATCGAAAAGATGCTGAGCACGGAGGCCATCCCTCCCACATGACGTGCCCCGCGGGAAACTTCGAATCATATCCAAAACAACGGTCGAAGAAGCAACTAGAGGATGGTGATCAACAGGCAAAGGCGGCAAACCGGGAGACGGGGCAATAGGGTGCTTATCCCGCAGGGCCTCAAGAGTGGCATCAGAATAAGGAGCAATACCTGATGAAGAAAGCACCCGAACATCGGCAGTATAATGACCATCACAAATCTTCCTTCGACACTGTCGAATGTTAAGCTCACTCACATCAAGGTCCTCCTCCGCACTCAGAGGAGACGGAACCTCAGCTAAGGTCTCCTGAACAAGTTGCAAACTGCCGCCAGGCATGCCCCAAGCACGAATAGCACTAGCAATACCCTCCTCTTGACGCTGACGTTTAACAGCAGTTCTACACTCAAGATTACTCCGTGGAGAAAATGTCTTAAGTATACAAAGAGGCATCACAAGCAAACGAATCCAGCAGGAGAGGTCACCGGGAGAGTCAACCACGCCATCTAACGCCCCTTTTAAAACCCGTGAAAATCCCAGACGACACTTAGGAGGGATGGATCTCACGGTACGTAACCCCAAAGAGAGCAAACGGTCTAACAAAGATATATACCAACCAAGAGGAGCAGCCCCAACATCAGACAGGGGAACCGACGGAGACAGAGCTGGAGGTCGGGGAATATCATAAATGACAAAGCGAACAAAGCCATCACCATCGTCCAGAGGCGCCACTGAATCACCCTGACTATGCCGACACCGGGCACGAAAGGTATGTGTTTTAAAACATACTCCACATAACCAAACTCCCATATGCTTTAAAGTGATCTCAGCATTAGAATAGATAGTCAAACTCTCAGAAAGAGATTGACGAGTAAACACCTGAGCATCACCACTGCAATGTCGATCAAGAAGATGTCTAAGCATAGAGGTTTTAACAAGACCTCGACCCCCGCCATCAAGGCACCCACAAAGGCCCACAAAAGGGCAATGATACCGAACAAGATCAGGCATAACGGAATAGAAAGCTAAACAAAGTAGGTCTACCCCGGCACAAGACTGCACCCAATCAAGAAACGAACCAAGTAAGGCAACGAGCAGCCCCAAAGCACAGTCAACAGACCACGGCAGCAACAATTAATGGCAAAATCGAAAAAAAACAAACAAACGAGACAGCAATTCTGATAGGCGATTCTCTCCGGCGTTCGGTGATGGAGTCTACTCCGGCTCGTCCCAGCGCCCGGCACCGGTGGTCCGGCGTTCTCCTTCCTCGGACCGGGGTCCTCGACACCTGGGCTTGACCCTTTCGCCGGCTGTGCAGGTTTGGTTTCCTTCTTCTTCTTCCTGCGTTCGATCGGGGCGGGTCGGCGTTGTCTTCCTTCTCCCTCTGCGTCGTCCTTCCTTGGTTGCTGTTATTATTATTATTATTATTATTTTTTTTTTATTATTTATTTTTTATTTTTTTTATTATAATAAAACTTTATTATGATGAAAAAGATTTACATAAAGTTAGTTGGAAGCCTCGTAACAAATTGAGCTCCAACCCCTTTTTGAATAGTAAAACCAACTCTGTGAAATAAGAAATCACCAATATCAGACCCTGTCCCATGACTTTTCGTAACCAATTGAACCCGCTTCATAAAACCAATAGCATCATTCCCCAGTTCTCCAAAAGTAGAGAACGCAAATGCTAGAAAACAATACCCCTTAGCCGCACAAATAGTTGCGTACTTCTTCTCCTTTCTTTCAGTGGCTTGTGAGACTGCCTTGCCGGGTACAAAGGAATCATTGGCTCTAGTTGTGAACGGTGAAGCCCCAACCACATCCACACAAGTGTCTTTACCCTTGTCCCACCCATAAACCAACAAATCTCCTGGCCTCAACTCAACACCATCCTCATTGCTCATACCTGTATGCGCCTCCTTCTGAACTGCGATGCCCGCTTTGTAACAAATGTCAGCCAAAACATCTCGGACCATGTTGTGTCGGTGCTTCGTCCCAATGCCCCGACTGCAATGCAGAGCGTGATCTCCAAATGGGTCCATCCTATCAAGCTCACAACTAAGACAGGTCGGATAGCCACTAAACATAGGGATCGAAAGATGGTATTGGAGGACCGAACGAAACTGGCGAGACGGCATGGTCTGAGCTAGACCCTCAATGGGAGTAGTCAGCAAAAAATCATGCGCTCTGTCTCCTCTCACCGCTTGCAGAACATGCAGCTGCCTTGGAGTCGGATTGAATGTGGACACTAAGTTATCATCAATGAACTTGAAGTATCGATCCGCCAATACTGACATGATTTTTTTGGGGGCGGGGGATACAAACAAGTCATCAATATCCGAACCAACACAAGCGACATACCTCGAGATAGATTGGGTGAGGGCGCTGTCAAGGCAACTTTCCGAACGTCCAGAAGGTGAAGATGTTGACTTACTCAAAATGGATGTTTGGAGTTCAGCCGTTTGGAGACGAGATGCGATGAAAGCAAAATGACTAACATCCTCCGCTGAAAGCAAACAACCAAATGTTTACAAATAGTATAGAAATCAAACAACCAAATGTTTACAAGAAGTTAGCAGGCAGCCGAGAAACAAGCTGCGCGCCAACCCCCTTAGCAATGGAAAAACAAACTCTGGTAAAAATATGAGCAGCTAGACGAGAACTAGAATCTAAGGCTAAAGAGAAGGAGCGGATCCGTCCCAAAAGCGCAATCGCATCCCCATCCAGCTCACCAAAAGAGGAGAAAGAAAAAGGAAAAAACCCATAACCAGCAGCAGAGCACACATCCCGATACTTGGTGCACTTACGTCGCGCTGCGTCGAGAACACACCGCCCAGGAGCGAAGGTAGCCAAGCAAGTCTGAGTGAGGGGGGAGGATCCCGTGATATCAACACATCCCGTGATACTATTATTATTACTATTAGGCCCCGTTTGGTATGAGTGCTGGAATCGGAATGGTAATCGGAATCGGAATGGAAACAGAAAGTGGTAATCACTCATTACTGGAGCTGGTTGTTTGGTATGCTATCGGAATGAACCATTCTTGAAATAATAATAATAATAATAATAATAATAATAATAATAAAATTTAAAAAGTGATAAAAGTTATAATATTAATATATTATTGTTATTATTAAAATAAAAATAAAAAGATAATATAATATAATAAAAATAATATATATAAAATAACAAAATTTTGATAAAAAATAAAGTATTGACATTAATAATAATATAAGTATAAATATAATAAAATACTGATAAAAATAAAAATATATTATTATTATTATTATTAAAAATAAAAATATAATATAATATATCAAATAATAAAATATTTATAAATAATAATAATAATAATAATATATTATTATTATTATTGTTAAAAATTAAAATATAATATAATATATATTAAATAATAAAGTATTGATAATAATAATATAAGTATAAATATAATAAAATTCTAATAAATATAATAATATTAATAGAAATATATTATTATTATTATTATTATTAAAAATAAAAAATGATATTATATATCAAATAATAAAATATTGATAATAAAAAAGTATAAATATAATATAATATAATTAATAATAATATTAAAATAATATAAAATAATAAAATGTAGATAAAAATAATATTATTAATAGAAATATATTATTATTATTATTATTAAAAATAATAATATAATATATTAAATAATAAAGTATTTATAATAATAATGTAAGTATAAATATAACATAATATAATTAATAATAATAAAAATAAAAATAAAAATATAATATAATACATGAAATAATAAAGTATTTATAATAATAATAATATAAGTATAAATATAACATAATATAATTAATATAATTAATAATAATAATAATATAAGTAGAAATTGGGAATGAACCATTCCCTACCTTTTGGGGAGGAATGAAATGAGTCATGAAAAGGGTAATGGTTGATTACTGGTAATCATTCCGATTACCAATTTTCAACCTACCAAACAAGAAAAGTGGGAATCATCCATTCCCATTACCCTTTTTTATTACCAGTAATGCATACCAAACAAGCCCTTATTATTATTATTATTATTATTATTATTATTATTATTATTATTATTATTATTATTATTATTATTATTATTATTATTACTATTATTATTATTACTATTATTATTACTATTACTATTATTATTATTATTATTATTATTATTATTATTATTATTATTATTATTATTATTATTATTATTATTATTATTATTATTATTATTATTATTATTATTATTATTATTATAGGAATAAGAATAAGAATTAACAAATAGCAATAACTATGTCGCTACTTAGGGTCCGTTTGTTTGAAGGAAGGGAAAGGAAAGTAAAGGAATCATTTCAAGGGAAAGGAAAGTAAAGAGAAATGATTAACTGGTGTTCAACGCACAATTTCAATTTGGGGTTCAATTTTGGCGCTGGCATTGCAACAAAGGAGATGAACTGGTGTATTGGCCCTGCTCTTATTTCATCTTCGAGCGGCGTCGGTTCCTGCTATGGAGGAGAAGAAGGCAAAGATATTAGAAATCTCATGAAGGGAAAAAAAGCCCCGACTTATCCCTCGCATCCCAATCGAGCAAAATCCCAACTCAATTGGTGAAAAATTAATCAAAATCAAAACCCTAATTATGATAACTGAGGCTCAATTAGAAATCGAAATCCTAAAACAAGATTTTATTGAGCAAAAAAATGGTTTTACAGCGTCAATTGTTATCGAAAATGGGAGATAGCAACAAAGAACTTGTGAAGATGCGCTTGAGGAAAGCCATTGGTGGAGCGTCACCTGATGGCGAGAGCAAACGCATTGTCGAGAGCGCGTTTGCTGTCGGAGATGATGCAGATAGTGTGTAAAGGCTCGGATTTTCAAATCCTAATTTTTCGGAAAAAGGAAAATAAAAATGAATTTAAATTGGATTTAAAGCTCGTTTAGCGGATTCCGACCGTAATATAAAATTTGACGAACGATTTCCATCCTTTTACCTCGAAAATTGAAAATAATTATCAAATGACGATATCCTTGTCTAATTTAAAAATCTAATTGATCGAGAAAGCGATAGTCGGGGAAACTAACATTCAGAAACTAATTTCGGAATTCTAAATTCGCGTATTTAAAATTTATTTGCGGGTAAATGTTTACCCATTTCCGAACTCTACCCTCACCAACTCCCTCCCCATACCTCTTGAAAGGTTACCCCGTCATTCACCATTCACCATCATCACCTGCTCCCTCCTTCACACGCTTCACCATCACTCCCGCCCTCTCTCGGCTTCACCATTCCCTCACCATCACCATGATGCTTCATCACCAACTTCAATCTCTCCATCTCCATCTTCATCACCACCATCGGCGTCACCATCTTCGATCATAATCTCCATCGCCGCCACCGATTCCTCGTCCCTCCTTCCACCTCGAAGCCACCAGCGGTAGCAGCAGTATCCCTCGGAGCCACCAGGAGCAGCCACCCGAGCCACCGCAGCTCCGACGACCCCCCTTGTCCCCTGTTCCCACAACCAAGGTTGTCGCCCGATTCGTTCTCGAAACAAACTTCCGGTAAGCCGTTCTCACTTGTTTTCGATCGGAATCACCCCCGAGCTCTTCAATCACAATCACCCATGTCCGACGCAGGTCCGATGAGCCATCGCGGGCCACCGACGAAGCCCAGGACTCCGTTCGAGAGCTCCGAAGTCGCGAACACGTCGGTGAGCTTCCAAGCTTCCTTTCATTTCTCGTTCGATTTCGTTCTTTATTTCGATGCTGTTATTTATGGGATTACTAGGTGATCTCTAATCTGTTGGATTGCTTGCAATTGCTGATTATTGTTTGGATTCTACGCTTCTTCAGGTAAGTACCTCCGGGGCTTACTCAGTAACCAGTACCTCCTGCCTGATGTGTCATATAGTATGTAGGTGTTTCATATGCATAAGAGCATGCCATGTAGTATCATGCTTAGGAATTGCACTTACGAATGAGCATTCTTATTCTGTATGCGTTTGAATACAGAACGGCCGTTATCTGTGAGTCCTAGAGTCCTTGCTAGGGTCATAGGGCAGCCCAGTTTCATCGGGTGTTGTCCTCCTCGAGTCATTTATATATATCACGAGATACGAGATGGGCATGAGATATGATATGATGATGAGATATGATATGATGATGAGACTTGATATGATTATAGCATCGAACTGGCCAGTCTCCACCTTGTTTGGAAGAGGGGTGGTGGTAAAAGAGGGATATACCGCTTGGTATTCTTTGTTAAGGCCTTCCTCAATATTCTGCACATATGAATTAGGAGCATGATAGTGTGGTTTTATTTCAGTACTGCATGAAGGCATCCTTTATTCTAGGTATAGGCGTATTATATGTCCTCAGCGCGGTCAGAGGACCCGCGGGCGGACTCTTGGCCTGACTTGGTGGTATAGTTTCAGGTACCCGATACACTGCTTGATTTTGCGTTGTTATGACGGGGTCTATTCATATGGCGGAGAGTGAGTGTTTGAAACTTGACTTCACCAGATTCATGCTTTTGGGATTCTCCCTACTTATACTCTGTTTTGACCCGGCTCTGCCGTGACACCGGTTGTATCATTTTCAGAACTTATGCCCTTTGCATGATAAAGGATTTCTCGCGTTGTAGACTTAGGACAGGTACAGGGGTTTACCCCGGGGTTTCCAACGGACCTTCCAGATTTGGGTGCGAAATTCCGCTTTAAACTACAACCCTTCGATTTCAAACCTTCAACCTGTACTCGGAGCGCAAGATCCTAACGAGGGGTTTTATCCCTCGAAACGTAACTCGAGAATCATAATCTCGGGCCGTTACATAGTGGGACGCTCGTAGAGGTCCAAGGAGGAGCGAGTGGCCTAGCGAATGAGGTCGGCGACGTTGGAGGTGGGCGCTCGACTGCTGCCTTGATGGCCTGGCGGAGGAGGATTCGTCGACTGCCTTAAAGGAGGATGCTTTGTCTACCATGGAAGGAGCTTTGAAGGAGGAGGAGGAGGAGCCAGATCTGCGTTCATAGTTTTGGAAGGAGGACGTCGATCAGGGTTAGAATGAGATCGGATGAGGAGAGAAGAAATACCTAATTATGAGTGGGGTAACAAATTGGGTTAATTATTACCGGCCCATAAAGTAAATATTCCTTTGAACACTCTAAACAAACATGCCCATGTAAAAATGAGGGTTATAATACCTTTCCTGGCCCATATTTCAGGAAAACAAACACGCCCTTAGAGAAGAATAAAGATCATGACAGTGAAAATTATTATTTTATTTACAAAGCAAATTGAATCAATAACTTCAGTTGGGTTGATGTTGCAACGTTGTGAAAGATGATGCAACTAATTGTATGCTAAGCATATGCCTAAAGCATCTGTTGTCTCAAGAGAACGTCGGCTCCAAATTCAGAATTTTTGATTCGTTCATTTACTTGAAATTTCAAGTGAATGATTATTTTTATATTATTGTCAAAAACTCTCTTTGATCTAGCATTTTGATCTATTCATTATGCAGTTGTTGGCTATGAACGACGTTCAGTTTTGCCAATTGGGTGTGTCCCACTTGCTGATCAATCTCACTGGCTACTTGCCATTTTCAAAGATTAAAGTTCTTGCAAGTATAGCAGTAAGTTTTTACTAAGGCTTCATTGCTGCTTAGAGATATTTCTTTAATGTTCCCGTCATTTTCATTGGTCAACTGAAACTATATTAGGTGTTCTACACTCCATTCCTCATGCATATATGGACATAGCTTGGAGTCTTGGACTCTCTCCTGCTACCAGGTAAAGATGCTTAAATTCCAATAATTATGTAAACTGGATCCTAGAAAGAAATTATTTATTTCCACCGGCATAAGAGCCTTCTGACGCTTGCAATGGATGAACACAATCACAAATGCGGGCCAAGTTGTGAAGTTTGAACACAGTATCCCCGCGCAGAATCCATAAGCAAGGTTAAATGTGCTTTACTTCCATGGAAACGCAGCTGAGTTTGGCCAGTTGTATGATCACTTTGCTCAGCTCAAGATCAATCTCAGGATCAATGAGTTTGGCAAGTTTTATGGCTTTGTTTGTCTAAGTTCCTTTGAACTTCTAGTCTATTCATCATGTTAATCAATGACTTTTCTACGTAGTATATAACATTTTGTTGGGTTTTCATCAGTGTTCATGTTTATGATATATTTAAACTTTAAATGTATGACAAATAATTTCTGTAATCTCTAAGTTGCATCCTAACAGCAAGCTATTCAGTATGTTGCGCAAATCTTATGTAGTTCAACTTCAATTAAGCACTGTTTTCTCTGAGAAAGGTTTTTGAATTATTGCATGCCTGCATTTTGTCTTGCAGCTGACTCTGAGAAAGGTCATGGACAAAGCAAAGCTATCAACCAAGTCTTGGATGGATATAGAGAGCAATGAACAAATGGCTTGGAAAAATCATCAAATCGAAATAATTATTTAACCATAAATATATTATAAAATAAATAACATGACAGAATACATGGTCCAAAGGGGGATGATGTCCAAAAGAAACTATTAACCAAAGTGGAGATAACATGAAAAAAAAAACTACATAAACACTACCTAACCAACAAAATAACGTTTATTCATATTGCCCCTGGTTGAACTCAGTCTTACTCTGGCTCAATCTTCACCTCTCTTCTGTTTGGTAGTAGACATTTCGAAGTCATCCTGTTGCTCATCTTCACTATCAATCGCAATTAAGGATGTTGATATAACTCCGGGAAAAGATAATCAGAATGAGTATCCTAACAGACGCGCAAAGGATTGGAAAAATTAGTAAAGTAAATTGAGAGCATAATATGTGATGGGTAGGTAATTCAGTTACCATTAGGGAAAGAGTATGTGCTTTGAATTGCTCAATACAATTTACACCAGCTGTCATGTTCTGAACAATGTATGTCTTCTCCCATTCCTTCACAAAACGTCTGTAAACATATATATTTGAGCATTTTGATGGCAAAAGGAAATAAGAAAATAAATGACAAATACGAAGATAAGTTGTGAATGTACGAAGAATATGGAATAAAAACTATTTACCCTAGCTTGCTTGTCATGCAAAGTTGTGACAGAACACTGAACAATCGATTGAAAATCTTCATCGAACATCATCAAAGAGGCAGAACCGATGTCATCTTCTACTTTAACTTTCACTAAAAACCTACAATTGAATGTAAACAATTATGAGGGCTGGTGTGTAGAGTTTTCAAAAAAAAAAAAAGTGTAAAAAGATTGCAGACATGACAACCCAAAAAACATGAGGAAATTGGAGATTGAAGGTATAGTTGTCTTCAACAAAGGGGATAAAGCAACAGATCATACAACAGTCACAGAAACCATTAACCACCTCAAGTACACAGATAAATAAGCCTTGTTCTAAAAGAGATTTCTGTAGACAATTTTCATGAATGCAGGGGATAAGAAAGATAAAGCATGATTCTGTAGCCAAATGGACAGAGAATGATAGTTGAACCAAAATTCCCAAATGACTGTTGGGTAGACAAATGATAGCTGAGAAATCGTTAAACGCGAGACAATAATCTTCTTCGGATGTTGGGAGAACTTGATTTGACTATGATTGTCAATAAGGGCAAAGTTTGGCATAGTTGTGGTAGCAAACTCCTTAACATGATTAGAACTTCTCCAAATAAACTTTCCTCAAATATATGTTTGCTTCAATTCGGCATCCCTACAAAAGAAAAATAAATGGAATTAGAGCAATGGAGTAGGAACATAAACATAATGGGATGTAAAAATGGAGAATATAGACATAATGGGAGTGAAACATGGACAACGTATTAGAAATGTACAAACCATTTCATCAGTGAGAACCAACTCCAAGGCTGGTTTTGTGTTGGATAGCCTTGACAAATATCCTTGACGCTAGAAACCCTGGTAAACCAAAGTGAGAGTCAATTGATGGGATGATGGGGAGTGGATTAAAAGGGACCTGTATTTATAAAAGTGGAGGGAACATGGATAAAATCAAATCATAATTTCAATTTTTTTGAGAAAATAAGAAGAAAATTAAAAAACTAACAAATTTTGTAGTCATATGATAAAAAACAAATCAATTGGCAGATAAGAACAAATCCAATTCAATAACAGAAAATAGGAATAACTAAAAAATGGATAAAATCAAATCAAAATTTAAGATTTTTTGAGAAAATGCGAAGAAATTAAAAAACTACCAAACCGGTCATCTGATAAAAAAAATTTCACTTGGAAAATACGAAACAAATCCAATTCAATCACAGAAAATTAATCCATATCTTTTTTTTTCTTCCGAAAATCAGTTCATATCTAGTTATGTACTGTATATACGACTCAGCTATAAAAATCAGTCCATATCTTCAAAGAAATCAGTAAATATCTTCACAAAAAAAAAATCTTCACAGAAATAGGAATAATTTTAAAAAAATAACAAACCTATACAAATCACTAAATCGTATCTACTGTATATACTCACCTTCGCAGAAGGAGATGGGCAGCAATGGCCAACTTTGCTTCAAGGTCGAAATCCATTGCCGGTGGGTCTGGTGATGGTTGATTAGGATAAGGAGAGATGGATGATAAAGGGACGAATTAGGAGAAGGAGATGGACATCGGAAGGGATGGAATCGGTCAGGCAAGCCATGGCGAACTGCTCATCGGAGGGGATGAGTCATTCGATTTCGGAGGCAACAATGGAAGTAATTGGACAGCAAAACCACAAGAGGGTTGAAGATGAAAGGGCTTTCGATTTCGGAGGCACGCCTATTGAAGTAACTGGACAACAAAACCATAAGAGGATTGAAGATGAAAAGGGCTTTCGATTTCTGAGGCAACTATGGACGTAATTGGACACCAAAACCCTAAACGATTGCAGATGAAAGGGGATTTGGATTTCGGAGGAATAAAAAATAATGAAAAAAATTAGACATCTTAATTAACGGGAAAAAAGGAGAATTAATGAAAAAATAAAGAAAAAGAGGCTGAAAATTTTTTGGTAGGTTAAAACTCCTCAAACTCTTAAAATTCCTTAAGCTTGACGCATCATCCTAAATTCTTCTAAATTTAAGAGTTTATATAGATAGGTAAAAAATAATAGTTTCTTGATGAGTAAGGAGATAGATTACTCCTTAATATTATTCTCCTAAATAACTAAATAAAAATAATTAAAATAGAAAATAATTCTCCAAGCCAAAACCGGTCCGCCCTACAGAACCCTTGGCGTCGACCCTAGGACCCTCGATGTCGATCCTTCAACAAGTTTGAATCCATGGCGCCTTCTTCTTTCTCGGGATGATCGGGTCCTCGAACCGCCTTGACCCACAGAGGGCCCATCTTGATGGCATCAGCTCATCTATAAGAAGCAAACTATTGGAGGCCAAACTATTTCTGCCACCTCTATACAAAATGGTGAATTTCTAAAGTTTTGGTGCTGCATACTAGTTTTGGTACTTTTCTCTTTTTTTTTGTTACTTGCATTTTAAATCATTATTGTTTCTTTCAAAATACTGATAACATAATTCATAGGTGGGAAACCAAGAGTCCTCAATTCCTCATCCTGTGGACAAATCAAGGGATTGTTACCTGAGGTAAAGTGGTGAGGACCATATCTTTCTTTCTAAAAGGTTTAGAGGATAACCGGTAAATCGCCGGTGCTGGAAACCCTTCTAAATTCTAATGAGGCCACCAGATGGCCCAATCGAGAAGCCAATTTCAGGGGGCTCAAACAGAGTACCAAAAGGAGGTTGAAACAGAGTCCCCTGTTTCTCCCCATCGCCGCCTCAATAGCTGTAGCTTCTCTGCAGAAACCTTATCATCAAGCTCTCTCCGCTGCATCCTCCATAGCTTTGGCTTCCGGGGAAGTACACGTTCGAACTCGGTGGAATCTGTGGCTCCTCTGTTTTGATCCCTGAAACAGGGCATTCGGCGTACCCGTTTCCCAAATCAGGTGAAATCGGCAGTTGGGTGAATTGGGTTTGTAGCTGGAGTGAAAGACTCTCCATTTCATTGATTGGAGATGAATCCGATAACAGAGTTTGGGCGATTTGATCCAGCGATTGAGCTTGTGCCAAATTTGGATTGATTTGTATGTTCGGAATGGTATTTGGTTCTTGGAGAATGTCGCGAATGGAAGAGTCAGACAGAAACAGAGTATCCGAATCAAACATCGGTATCGGATTCGAATGCTGCTGCTGGTGGTATTGTAAAAAACGCTCATCGAACAGAAAGAGATCAGAAGACATGTTTTTTGCTTCTCAATGAAACTCAAATTTGGGGATTTTGTTCTTCGTGTTTTGGGGTGTCCGTTTCTGGGTGGGATTTCGAAGCGGGCACCTGAAAGAGACGATTGAAAGGAGAGTTTGAACTCTGAATCAGATTTTTGGGGGTTACTGACAAACCAAGTTTTTTTTGGCCGTTGCAAATTGCAGTTGCAGCTATGGCGTATGGACCATTTCAGTTGTGTATATATAAAGGAGGAAACTAACTTTAGCACCCTCCAATTTTAATCATATTTATATTAGGGTGCTTTTTTAGGGTCCGGTTATTTTAGAATGGACAATGGTGTAAAATAGCTTTGTTAGTTTTTAGTGAGAATCAAGTCAAGTCAAATGACTTTTTAGTTTATGCTTGTAGGGTTGGTCATGGTGTCATTGGTGTGTGTTTTTGTTAGTTTTGAACTTTTAGGATTTCATCATACTAGTGTTAGTGTATTGGTATTCTTAGTTGTTGGCTATTTTAAAATGTTTGTGCTTACAAGAAGTATTATTTTGTGTGTATATGGTGACACCTTCAAACCTACAACTCTACAAGGAGGTAATATCATTATGACTAGAATATTTCCCATAACATGTGAGCGTCAATTATTATTTTTTTGGTAGAGAATCTTTTTCAATTTATAATCTTACTAGTGTAATACCCGCGCCATGGCGCGGTTGCAATGGAAAAGAATCAATGAAACTGAATTAGTTAAGTTGAATTGTATAACAAAATTAATCCAGAACAGATAAGAAGTCATAGGTAATAAGTTATATTATGCTTTTTTTATTGACAAAAGGTAACATATATGTAAAATACAACAACAATCCATAAAAATATAAATCCTGACATTTTGTTCTGATACTCATACAACCTAGGTAGAAACAAAATTAATAAAGTTGCTACTTATGTTCTTCCTAAGTGAGGCTGCAAAACACAAAAAAAAAAACAGATTTGTTTTATATTCATAAGAACAAACAAAGTGGATTAAAGAGATAAATAATACCAGTATATAATTAGACATTAGAGATCTCCAATAAAAGAAAAACCAGGTCATGTCTATTAAATTTCCACGTTTGAACACATTTTCTAGGGGAGGCATTGTAACACAAACATTGAAAAAAAAAACAACATTAAAAGTGTAAGAAAAAATAAGTTGGTTCAACAGTACCATATTACCTCTTCCAAACTTCTTTTCTTCAAGTTACATATATTAAAATCAAATAAGATAGGCTCCTTGATTTGTTCCGGACGATTGTGCAAACCATACAATATATCCCTTTGTGCACCTGAAATTCCAAATTTTGAAGATAAAATTTCCATCATATCAATATTGTCTAAGAAGATACAAAAAAATTCAAAGAAAGTAATAACTTGATCGATTTAGGATACGAAATGTGTACAAAAGCAATAAATAACCTGATTTAGGGGGAACTCAATTGAAACTGAATTATCTAGACATAAATCTGAGTTAATGGAATCTGGAAGAACCATAGATGAAGCCATTGAGAAATCAAAGAAGCTTGATTTATGATAGAATTGTGAAAGCTAAAGGAGCACATACTTGATTCAACATGCACGGATCATTCACTCCAGCGTCGTACTGGATTTAGGTTTAATTGATCCCCATAGAAGACACTATAAAAGGTTGTTCATGCGGTATGAATTGATGGGATGATGGGGAGTAGGTTAATAAGGGATTAGTATTTATAACAGAGGGAAAATAGATAAAACCAAATCAGAAGTGATTTTTACAGAAAATAGGAAGAAATTTAAAAAATAACAAATGGGTAATGTGATAAAAACAAATCATTGCCATAGAAGAAACCTTAACAAAATGATTTTCAAATGTGATAAAAACAAATCATTGCCATAAAAGACTGAACTTGCAAGTGGCAGCTGTAGCTGTACTTACATTGTTTGGACAACCCATGTTGAATCAGGAAATGATACCTAAGTAGTAAACAATCCCGCAATCTGCCATAATACAGCAAAAAGCTAAACAAACAGAAGACAAATGCATATGGCCAAAGTATAAAATGCACAAATCACAAACCAAAGTACCAGGAGAAGTAAAAACCTAAGATAGTCTTATAATAGTAGAATTTCACCAAAGACACAAAACCATATATTAAGATATTATATCGATAGATATTTTGAATTAAACCCAATAGTTAGTAAATGGGTAAAAAATGAAAATTAAAAGAAAAAACGTGATTGGTTAAAAAGGAGTGGAATAAGGAGAGCGCGCCACGTCAGCAGAAAGTATACGAAATTAAGTAGTTATATAGATTAATAGATATATTGCAATCGGAAAAAAAAAATGGAAACTTGTCTCAATATTACGACAATATAGCCAAAAATAAATAAAAAAGGGAATGGATTCAAATCATATTTAAAATAGGAAACAAATATTTTAAAGTTTCCATAATGATATTGACCAATAAGAAAAGTTCATTTGAATAAAAAATTCAACTTTAATTGTGAGTGTGACACGTCAGCAAAATGCTAGCAGAATTAGTAATATTAATAGATTATTAATTAATAGATTTGTATTTTGACATTTGAATTAATTGTCTAGATATCTTTAATACGATTGTGATGAATATAATATAGGAAACAAATATTTAAACTTCCCTTAATAACATCGATTAATAAGAAATGAAACTTTTGATTAAAAAATTCAACTTTAATTTACAGAGCGACACGTCAGCAAAATGCTAGCAGAATTAGTAATATTAATAGATAGATAGATATTTACGACAATATAACCGAAAATAAAAAAAAGGGAACGGATTCAAATCATATTTAAAATAGGAAACAAATATTTTAAAGTTTCCATAATAATATTGACAAATAAGAAAAGCTCATTTGAATAAAAAATTCAACTTTAATTGTGAGCGTGACACGTCAGCAAAATGCTAGCAGAATTAGTAATATTAATAGATTATATATTTTTAGGGCATATAATAGAAATACCGTTAAAAAGATATACGATACATATGATAATTTTTTTTATAGAGAAAATAGAAAATGTGCAATATTGTATTTACAGAAATAAGTTACATAAGATTCATTCTAATCAAAGTTGTTAAAACTCGACTTGTATGTGGTTCTAATCTAAGCTGATATTCAATTTGTATATTTTTACACAAATATTTTCTAACTTGAATATGTAATCACCAATATCCGATTGACTTGTAAATTATGACCAAAATTAACAAAATTAATAGTGATCTGGGATATATAACAAAAATTAACAAAAAAATAAATTTTTAGAGCGGTTGATAAGGTTTTCACACATTTGCCGCTCTGTTAGAAAAATTGACATTTATAATGATCTTGGTCTTCGTGATCACATCTACAAGAATGTTGTCGTATAATACTCTCTTCTACCCGAATTCTTAGCTAATCCAAAAAAAAAAAAAAATAGGGATCTGGGATGGGTTTTTGCTTTTCAATTTTTTTAGGTTGATCGCCCTTGTTTTGCCTTTTAAATTGCCCTCTTTTGGTCTTGCTTAGGGGTGGGTGTGTAGTGTACGTAGTTGACGAACAACTAGGAGAGTTTCGATAAGACGACTCTCATACTCATACCAATTTGTACATCTTTGCAATAATCTGAAAATCAATTTGCCAAATAACATTTCCGCTTTATTGCTTTAAGCATCTCCCTGCAAAAGAAAAAACCTTTTTCCATTCCATTTAATTAAACAAAGGGAGGATTTTCATAAAATTACCCATAAATTTAAAAAAATTACCAAAATAACTAGACTAAACAAAAAAGGGGTAGCAACAGAAAATTGATCCTTTTTTTTTTATTAGGAAATAATTCGAGAGCCATGCATACCCTGACAACTCGAGAGGCCGACGAAGTCGGCAGACGGTAAAACCGGCACTACATATAAAAAGGTGCAACAACAACAAAGTGGGAGGCGTAAAACCCGGACGAGCAAGCGAGCCAAACCCGTAAATGCTGGAGACAACGTAGACAAGATCCGATGCTAAGCATCCCCAGGCGGCGACACCGTTGGCCAGCGGTAAATCAGGAGCCAGTCATGTGGGCAGTGGAGACGATCCTCCAAGGAAATCCTTACACGCGGAGTCGCCTCGATACACACCGCTACGACCCCAGCTAATCCTGACACCGGTTGCCAGAGCTCCAACACGGAAGAGGAACGCCAAGAGCAACAGGGATCACAACCAAGAACCTGTTATGTCCCTAAGGGATCATAACCTAGAACAAGGGAGATTGATAGTAAAAGGAGAGATTTAGGGAAGAAGATGATGAATTAGGGAAAGAGAGATTAGGGTTTAGAGAGAGAGTAAGGTAAGGAGAAAAGAGTAATTGAGTTTTCCATTTGATTCATTGATGATTATTCTAATACAAGGTAAAGATATTTATACTAATCCCTATACATGACAGAACCACCCTTGAAGACGCGCACCTTGAATCCCTTTCAGACGAAAGAGAAGTTATTCAAACCCTAACGGGATTTTCAAGCCCTTACGAAATTTAGGCCCTTTCGGGATATGTTCAAAGAGTAGTTTCAAACCCTTCGGGATTTGGGTCCTTTCATGTTCTTTTTTAACCCAAGAGGGCTCGTGAGAACAACACAGTGCAACATCAAGCAACAAGCCAGGTGGCCGAAAAACGGTGGCGACGGAGCATAAAGGCGACGGCGCCCAACCACACATCGCCACACGCAGCCGAACTACCACGACGACCAGGAGCCTGGCTTGGAGGAGGCCACGAACGAGCGGATGAGAGAGAGGCTAGAAGGAACTCGACATGCCACGACAGCCAGAAAAGGCCTGAAAGCCCAAATTGACAGCCAAACCAATGGATTCAGAGAATGCAAACCCCATAACAACCAAAAATTGGGCCGAATAGGATTTGGGGGTGGTGGATTCGAAATCTAGGGTTACAAAGGGGCTTCGACCACAGCGGAAAACGCGGACCCAATACACCCTAGAACGACAACGGTGGAGTGAGGAGCGAAGTGGTGGCCAGAGGGTGGCGGTGGTGGCCGGAGGGTGATGGTGGTGACGGGCTTGCGGGTTTAGGGGTTAGTAAGGCTAATAGGTTGGGGTGAAAAGAGAACTCCCTACTAGAAAATTGATCCATTGGTTGGAAAAATATTGCAAGAAATTGATAAGAATAATCAAAACATCAAGAACATGATAAACATATTCAAGAAAATTAACCCAGATCGGAGGAAAAAGCTAGCAACAATTTGATGGAGTATTTGGACATCCAAAAATAGAAAAATCTTTGACAACATAATCACAGTGACAATCCAGAAAATGGAAAATCTTACACGATACACTTATTAACTGGGAGAAAAAAAAAGACAACTCAAATGAAAAAAAAACCAACCACAACATTCCAAGGAAGAAAATACACCTAATGTAAAGACCGGAAAATTTTAGAATATTAAATTATTAAAATAATGATTTATAATTATCTCGATTTCTAAGATTCGGACATTTTCAGAAGTTCCGTTCTCGATCAAAATAATTTTTATTTTTTTTGAGAAAAATTGCCCCCATCTCATTCCATATCTCTGTCCAACACAAAATAACATCTAAAGGCAAGAAACTACGCGAAAAAAACAAAGAAGAAGAAGAAGGTCTACTGGTAGCCAAACAATGGGCTGCCATGTTGCCCTCTCTACGAATATGTGACCAAGAAACATAATTAAAACATGTAGCTAAGTTCTTGATGGAAGAGATGAGGTGACCAAGAGTGCCCCTGCCCAGGTAATCACTCTTCAATTTCGTAACCAAAGCCAGGCAATCTGACTCAAATATGACGTTCTGCAGTCCTCTCTCCCGGCCAAACTCCACTGCCCATTGGACAGCCAGCGCCTCTGCGATTTCTATCTCCGTTGTATGCTCGATCTCCCTTTGCCCAGCGTATAAGAACTCGCCCTCTGCCCCTCTACCAATGAAGCTAACGCTGGTCCCCCGGGTTGCCGACACTGCCGCATCGCAATTAAACTTGATCATTCCCTCCTCCGGCCTTTCCCATTTCCGTTCCCCCGGGACTGCTTCGGCTCGACTCACGGGCAACACATGATCGACATAGCTCTTGAACGCCGCCAGTTGCTCCTTCGCATCCCTGAAGACCTCTTTCGGATCACATAATACTCCCTCAAAGATTCTTCTATTCCTGGCCTTCCAAATATGCCACACCAACATTGCCCACAATTGCCTCTCCTTCACTGTTCCGTCGAGGAATACCGCCATGAATACCGACTTCACATCATCCGCGCCATACCAAAACCTCGCCACAGCAGGGGCCTTACTCCAGATCCTCTTCGCAGCTTTGCACTCGAACAAAGCGTGGTAGCCCGACTCTCTTCTTCCGCATAAATCACACAGCTCATCCTCCGTAATCTTACGTCGGCACATGCTTGTCTTGCGCGGCAATATCTCCCGGGCTACCCGCCAAACCAGCGAAGTAACTCTCGGGATCATTCTCAGCTTCCATAGCGCCTTCCAAGCCCTTGATTGAGTCGACGAGTCCGCCTGTCCAGCCCCCTCTTCCTCCGTCAGTCGCCTCTCATGAATCATATGATATGCTGAGCGCATAGAGAACAACCCGTTCTTACTATAGTACCACACCAGATGATCATCGCACCTATGATCCACTAGCCTCATGTTGGCCACAATCTCCCTGTCACATGGAAGGAGCACCTCATTAACCTTATTAATATCCCACCTGCCGCTACTCCAATCTATGAGGTCTATGACTCGCATCTCAGGATCCCCACCCATGGAGTTTCCAGCAACCATAAAGTTGTTGGGTCTTGGGATCCATCTATCATTCCACACACTAATGTCAACTCCATTCCCGACACACCATAGCAGCCCTTCTCGCAGCACCTCTTTACCCCTCATGACACTTCGCCATGTATAGCTCGGTTGATATCCCACTGTCGCCTGCAAGAGTTGGGTTCTAGGATGGTATCTCGTTTTCAGTAGCCTCCCAAGCAAAGAGTCGGGCTCTTGAATCAGTCTCCATGCCTGGTGAGAAAACAGTGCGAGGTTAAAACATTCAAGGTCCCTAAACCTCATTCCCCCTTTATCCTTAGCCCTGCACATTCGGCTCCAACTCATCCAGTGGGTCTTTCTTTTGCCCTCACTTTCTCCCCACCAAAAATCACATAAGAGCATTTCAATCTCCCGTAGTAGACCCCTCGGCAATAAAAAACAGCCCATAGTATAAGTCGGTATGGCTTGGGCAATCGACTTGATCAAAATCTCCTTCCCCGCCCTCGATAATGATTTCTCCTTCCAGCCTTTTAGCTTCTTCCAAATGCGCTCCTTTAACTGCTCAAAGATCACTTTTTTGGACCTACCAACCATCGTCGGTAAACCCAAATAGCGCTCGTGCTTTTCCACCTCCCGAATCCCGAGTTGCGCCTGAATAGCATCCCTCCTCTCCTCATCCACATTCCGGCTGAACGACAATTCCGACTTTGAGAAATTCACCTGTTGTCCCGACGCTTCTCCATAAGTATGGAGGATATCCTTAACTTCTGCACTTTGTTGACAGGTTGCTCTCAAAAAAAGAACGCAATCATCCGCGAAGAATAGATGAGAAACCGACGGAGCCGTGGGGGCAATTCTGGTTCCTTGGAGCCGGCCTTGTGTCTCACTGATCCTGAGCATACCGGACAGCCCCTCGGCGCACAAAAGAAATAGGTAAGGCGACATCGGATCTCCTTGTCTCAGCCCCCTCGCCGGGATGAAAGAAGGAGATGGGACTCCTCCTATCAGCACCGAAAACGAGACCGAAGCAACGCATCCCATAACCAGCCTCACCCATTTGTCCTCGAACCCAAACCTTCTCATACAGTGCTCCAGGAAACTCCACTCAACTCGATCATAAACTTTAGCCATATCCAGTTTCAATGCCATATAGCCTCTTCCCCCCCCCTGTTCGAGTCTTCATATAGTGGAACAGTTCAAAAGCGGCTAACACATTATCGGTGATCAATCTGTCGGGGACAAACGCACTCAGGGTAGGTGCAATCAGCTTCCCAAGCACCTTCTTCAGCCTATTTGTGATTACCTTCGAAACAATCTTATATACCACATTACATAGACTGATAGGACGTAAATCTGTCATTTTGCATGGGTCCGACACCTTAGGGATCAAAGTAATAAATGTATGATTCAACCCCTGGGGCATCGGCTTTCCATTCAAAATGTCCAAAGCGCATGTAGTGACAAAATTTTATTTTAACTCTTTTCGAAAAACCCCGGCAAAATTTTATTTAGAGTCCGATAATTCCATATGTTTTTGCGCGTTTTATGAATTTATCTCGTCTTCTTATACCGTGTCTCGTACAATCTTTTACAAATACTATTACTTATTGACATTCAAAAGTTATTATTTCAACTTAAAATTTTAGTTATTTTGGGAGGGTTTTAGATAAGGGATGGAATGGTGTTGGGGTAAAATTGGGTAAAATTTTATCTGATCCAAGCCCCTTTTTTATGTTTCTTTGGTCCTTTCTTCCACCCCTGGTCAATTCCAGTAAAGCAACCCAAAATCTTCTCCCCCTCCCCTTTTCCCTCTTAGAGCATCAGCATTCATAGGGTTACCCCATCCATCTCTCTTCGTAATATTTTGACACCTCATTCTTCACTGACTCTACCCCATCCTTTAAGAATTTTAACTTTTATCCCACATCCATAAGTTTACCCCATTACTATTTTTTTTAACTTTAATTATACCCCACCACATATTTTAACCAATCAAAACTTAACTCACTTAATAAAAAAAATAAAAAACAACACTTTTATTGATTTTAGAAAATTAAATGGGATGGGAAGGGGATGGGTTTAACCCATTCCACTAGAGTTGCCCCTTCCCCTTGGTGGAATGAGTTTTATTCCACATCCATGGGTTTACCCCATAGGAGGGATGGGGGAGGGTTAAACCCATGATGTTGATGCTCTTATTTCATATCTGAAGAAGAAACGGATAGGAGCTCCTATGGCCACTCAATCCTTCGAGCTCCCTTCAAGCCCTCTTCCATGGCTCTCCCGTCTCCTCTCCTTTCCTCGTCCTTGTGCGACCCTTATAGGGCTCCGACGCCGCCCTGCCCAGGCATTGTTGCTGCAACCTTGTCACCCCTCGCCCTGCTTCACCCTCTCGTTCTTCCTTGCGCCTCACCCTCCGTTTTGGAGGCCGTCGAACAGCACCGCGCCGCTGTTATCCAAACAAGCCCAGCACTCCCCTGTTCTGGAGTTTCAAACCACCGAGAGGAACTGGTCATCTTCCAGCCTCCCTCCCTTTCCTTCCTCGGCGAGGAGCAGAACCAACGCCACCTTTGCTCCACCCGACGCCGACGAGCCGCCCAGCAAGAGTCGGAGAGCCGAGAGCAAGTCCACGACTCCTTCCACTGATTTCATTTTGACTCGGTGAGGGCTCCTTTTTGCTCTTTTCGATTCCGTTCGGTTTTCAATTCTAAACACATCCAAAACCCGCCTTTAACTCCCTCCCTACTCTCCTAGTCATCGATCGACGCCGTCCCTCGCCGATTGAAGTCGGGATCTGTCCTTGTTGCCGGAGATCTTCCCCGGAGACGTCGCGGTAATTCCCTTTCCTCCTCCTTCTCTCGTATTCTCGCTTTCTATCTCTGTGTGTGGTATTGGTCGGAATTGGTCGTCGGTCAGTTGGGAGTGGTCGGGGTCGGAGGAGAGCAGTCGGTCGGCCTGGGTACCTCCTTCTTCCTTCCTCTCTTCTTTCTTCTTTCCTCCGTTTCATTTCCGGCAAAAAAGAAACGAGAGCTCTGTTCTGAGCGTGGAGAGGAGACAAGTTTTATTTTGGGGTTGGGCCTGATTATCCGGGTTTGGGCTTCGGATCCGGGTTTGGGTAACGGGTTGGGGCTGGACTCGAGCTGGGCTATTTGGTTGGACCTTGCTGAAGGGTTGGGTTGGGTTGTGTTTTGTTGTTGTTATTATATGGGCTCTAAATATGATGTTATATACATGTTTATGTATATGTAATATATTGTAATTTATTTTGTTAAGTTATTATGATTATTTTTATATTATGAGATTTTGTGAGATAAATATACTCTTGGGAAATTAGTATATATATTTTAAAAGTGTTTTAAAAGTAGTATTATTTGATGCATATATGTTATTAAGATATTATGTGGTGTTTATAAATGTTTTATAAATGATAAAATAATTTAGTGCTCTTGTTTAAATGTGGAGTGTTAAAATGGGTTGAGTTTTGGTGTTTTATCTTATTAAACATTGTTGTTAAATTATTTAGAAGAGGTTTAAATCGTCCAAAAATGTTTCTTAAAGGGTTTTGATGTGTTGAAACCGAAATGCCGGAATTAGTTCTATAATATGATCTTGAGGTATTGGTTTTAAGGTTTAAATGTTTAATGTCGGGATTTTGTCTTGGCTTGATGATGTTGGTTTTGAGAAGGAAATTGAAAGAATGATTTTGGTTGATGTTGATCATATCGAAAAAGTTTTGGAAAATGGTTTCACTATCGGTTGGTTTTGAGTATGTTGAGAACTTGGGTTTCGTATGTATGAATGTCGGTCTAGTAGCTTATGGAATTGGCTTGATGATAGGTGTGTATTGCTTTTGGACTTGCATTGGGCCCTTGCTTGTATTATCCTGCTGTTCTGCATCTTCAGGTAAGTTCCCTAGGGGGCTTACTCAGGTTGGACATTCATGCCTGTTGTTGCATTTTATGTTAGGTGTTGCATATGCATAAGAGCATGCCATGTAGTATCCTGTTTAGGTTGCGCTAATTGAAGGAGCATCTGCTTACTTTATGCGTTTGAAACAGAACGGCCGTTATCTGTGATAGTCCTAGAGTCTTTGCTAGGGTCATAGGGTAGCCCAGCCTCATCGGGTACCCTGAGTCAACCGAGTCATGAACTTCCTTATATTATGAGATGCCTGCGGGCTTTATTGTGGAGCGGGTTGGGGATGCGTGCCGCCCGATTATAATGGAATGCATTCACGAGCTGGCCAGTCTCCGCCCTATCGGAAGGGGGTGGGGGTAGGAGAGGGATATGTCACTTGGCATTGTCTTGGGCAATTTACAGTATTTTTATACATTATTATGACTAGGAGCATGCTAGTGTGTTTGACTTTCGTACTGCATTAAAGCATCTTTATTAGGTATAGCACATAATATGTGGCCTCAGCGAGGACTGCCGGTCCCGCATGAGTGGCTCGATCTGACTCCTTTCCCCGTTTTTTTTAAGGTATTTTCTGCAAATCTTGTTTGCTCCTTGCTTCTATGACGAGGTTCCCTTTTGGCGAAACCAAGAATCTGGCTAATATCCTAACTTAGTAAAATGGTAATTACCCACTCATGTTTTGGTTTTGACCCGACTCTACCGTGGCGCTTTGTATCTTAATTTTGCTTCCGTCTTGCTTCCGTTTGAAATGAATTTCGTGAGTTAGTCCCTAGGACAGGTTAAGGGTACCCAACGGCCCTACGATATTTTCAGGGTTCGAAATCCCTCTTTATTACTGACCATAAAAATGAGTTTGAAACCTCGACCCGTACCCGGATTGCAAGATCCGAACAAGGGGTTTCATCCCTTGAAACGTAACCCGAAAATCATAATTCCGGGCCGTTACACCTAAGATGGAATAAGCCATCAGAAAGAACATTTCAAATAAATTTTGATAGCAGCAATAAATTTCGATGACAACTCAAATGGTATTTCTGGTGTAGGTTTCATTATTCGTGACCATAAGAGAACAATGATTGAGTGGGGACGATCGCAACTTTGACACAAATCATTGCTAATCACTAAAGTTATGGGCCTGAAGATGGGGATCGTGATGGTAAATGGGCTAGGATTGTCCAAGATATAAGTGGAAGGTGACAACTTGACTATCATCAACGCTCTCACGGGTTGCTGGTCCTGCCCGTGGAAGATAGAGATTCTCATCACTGATATCCTCCTCCTGCTTTAATCGCTTGAGAGTGTGATCTTGATGCATTGCTTTTGGGAGACTAACATATGTACCGATTACAACTTGCGACTCTTCCAAGCAGATACCTCTCCAGAAATTTGGTCAAATAGAAAACTCAATATCCTCATCCACAAGGATGCCCTTGGATAGTAGTCTAATAAGACTGGCCTCATCAAAATTCTTACTTGTATAAAAAAAAGGGAGGATTTTTCACAAAATCACCCATAAATTAAAGAAAATTTTGAAAAATAACAACAATTTTTTTCTCTATCAAAGAATTTATCCATGGACTCTTTTGATGCTAAAAAAATAAATAAAAAAGTAAAGTTTACCTTGCTCCCTACTAGTAAGTCGAACCGATCGGCGCAAACTGATTTATCTAGTACGTGGCTTTTGCCGACTGAGTCACGTATTCGGGATTTACCTCTAAAGGTGGATTCCTCGTCATAAAAAAATAAAAAAAAAAGTATTCACTAAAAAGTTATTCATATTACAGTATTATTCACTTCCGATAAGTGATATTTTTTTTAAATATCTTTTAAGCATAAAAAAAAAACCATGGGTGATTTTGAAAGAAACCCAAATTTAGGGGTGATTTTTTACAATATTCCAAGTATCCATTTTAAGGGTTATTTTTGTAATTTACAATAATCTATGGAGAAATAGAGCAGGGAGGGCGTCGCGGGCTACCAAAGCGTCGGTGCTGGGCGAGGGTGACGACTGACGGCCACTGAATTGATTGATACTCTTGATCTCTAATTGAACAAGCTTTCAACAATGGACCACCTCCACCACATCGCTGCAGCTTTCATCAACTTGAAGCTTTACCTAAGGATGACGATTTCAATCTTCAAACCACACTCCCATGCCGTTGTGGTAGCGCTGAACCTCCTAATTTTGCAAACAATTAAATTTAGCCCCAATTTTGATATCAAATCCATGGAAACCCTAGAACTTTCCAAATTAAACAATCACTTTCTATCAATTAGGCGTTATGTAGTGTAAATCAAGAAGAAACAGTCGTAGCCGGCAACTCCGATTCAACCAGTCATGCAACTTCTTCTGTCTTCCGGTGGGAGAAACTTCACCATTGACTTTTGCTATTTCCATTGCCTCCGATTTGAAGTTTCATCAAGTTTTAAAAACGCCGAATTTGCTGAAATCGGACAGCTATAACACAGGTTTATGCTCCACGTCTTTCTCCCTGAAGAAAAATTTGATCCCGAGGAAGACGAAGAAGAAGATCGATAATGGTGAAACAGCACAGGCGGAACTATCACAATGTCTGGCACTCTAATCTCCTCCACACATTCCAGGCTGATACTCCTTGTAACCTCTCTCTCTCTTGTCTTGCCTCAGTTCCTTCATTCGATTGCTGGTTTTCACTAACGTATGATATTTCTCTGGTGCAGATTTTTGCTTTTCACTGTTCTGGTGAGTGTTGTTCATGGACCAAGGCCTTATAGATCCCTTCCTTCGTTACACATTTTGCTTCTTATATCTCGATGGTGTTTGATATTTGCTGCATACATTGTGCGGTCTTTGTTCCATTATAGTGCACCGTGTGCATCATACTTGCTGCGGAATCTTTTGAGCAAATTTTCTCAATGCTATGTCATATGTATGTGTGTTGTGCCGGATATAGGTCTTGTAGTGGCCGATGTGGTGAGAGTCACTGCCCGGAGTTTTGTCTTGCTACTGAGGTATGGAAATATTATCAAACATCTTGTTGTTACTCCGGCTTGTGTTTTGTCGAAAAATGAAGATACAGTCTAAGGCCCCGTTTGGTATTGATATCTAGATATATCAGATATCGGATATCAGCCCCCAATATCTGATATCTAAATTAGGCTAATTTGATATACGGATTGTTTAGGAGGTATCACTTGATATCGATATCTTGATACCGATACCAAACGAGCCCTAAGACATTTATGCCAATGAGAGACTGAAAACAACTTACTTTTCATTACTTTGTCAACATGAGTACGTACAGATTTAATTGTGTGAAAATATGTAGGTTTGTTGCTGTTTCGGAGATTCAGTAGCCTCTACGCGGTTTCTGATACAAGACGAGTTCAATATACAAACGACGGTGTGCGATAACTGCATTACCGTACTCCCTTCGCTCTTTCCTCAGACCAATTTCACACATTACATAGTTTCCTGAATCAACCTTCTTTCATGATAGCAATTCATGGTCTGGCTGAACCAAGTTGCCTGCTTATTCTGCTTGATCGCAATGAGAGTTGTAGACGATGACGCACAATTGGATTGCTCTAACAATGATTGCTCTGACAATTCCGTTTATTGCACGTACGACATCTTGGTATTTGGCCTCCTTCGTATATGACACACTCAAAAGATATGTTAATACTGACTAGTCACTTTGTTGTATTGCAGGGTTTCTGTTTGTATGCAGGTAAGAATCATTACAACACCTTGTGTTTCTCGATACTTACAATGGATCGTATTATAATATCATCTTTAATGGTGGTAATTAGAGTATCATAGTCTTATTTTTAAATAAAAAATAAAAATAAATGTAAGAGATGGGTAGAAATCAAGACAAACATTACAAGTGCCACATTATCATTAGTTTTATCCAATGAACAATAACAGGTGGGACCACTTTTTTTTCTACCTCCACAAAGATTTAAAAATAAAATGAAATATATGTTAAGATACTTTTGTGAGTATCATGATTATACATTCAAACATTTTAGAATGATGTGGCAGGAAAAAATGTAAGATATAATACTTGAATTGGGTAACATGGATAAATATGCTCTAAGTTGCACATTATCCGCAGACACAACGTAACACAAGGTTGAGATGGACAAAAGGGATGGGAAGTTCGAACCACAACAACCGACGGCGGTGCCCCCGTTCCAGCAGATGTCTCGTATCGACCAACCGTATCCTCCAACGGTTGGTTACCCGGCTCCTGCATCGGGCTATACCTAGCACTACCCGCCAGCTTCTTGGTTCAAAAACAAGGACCATTTTTGTGATTTATATTCATTCGTATATTGGGTGTTTGTGCTAATTCTTATAATGTGTGAATGTGCTTTTTTTTGTGAAGGGAACTGGAATTTGTTGTCATAAGACTCCATTTCGTCGATTGGAGATGAATCTGAAAGCAAGGTTTGGGCGATTTGATCTAGCGATTGAGCTTGTGCCAAATTTGTATTGATTTATCTGCTCGGAATGGTATTTGGTTCTTGGACGATGTCATCAATGGAGGAGTCAGATAGAAATAGAGTATCTGAATCGAACATCGGTATTGGATCGATGGATTTGAATGTTGTTGTTGCTGGAAAGGTAAAAAAAAGACTGTCGAACACAAAGAGATCAGAAGACATGTTTTTGGCTTCTCAATGGAACTCAAATTTGGGGATTTTGTTCTTTGTGTTTTCGGGTGTTACAAACAGCGACTTACTTATTATATTAATTTTTTCAAACAACAACTTTGGCTAAATTCTAAAATACTTTGACATTTTGACTAATCGAAAAAAAAAATCATGTTTAAAACCTGAATCAGACTTTTTGGGGTTACGGACGAACCAAGTTTTTTTTGGTCGTTGCAAGTTGCAGCTTGCAGCTGTCGGGCCTGCCGACCCGCTTGAGCCGACAGTCTCTTCTACCCAAGCCAGATTTTAAGGGATTCAAATGATAATGCAAAAGAAATAGAAGAGGAAAGATGACGTGATTCACGTGAAGGGTTACTTCTATATTACGTAGTACTCCCTCCGATTAAGGCCTTTTAATTTTATACACGTAGTTTGAGAAGCTAAAAACTATTGATTTTTTAAATTAAATTTTTTACATTATAATACTTATTATTAATAAGTATTATAATGTAAAAAAATTTAATTTAAAAAATCAATATTTTATATAATTTTTAGCTATTTAAACCACGTGCACAAAAGTCAAGTGACTTATATTTTGAATCGGAGAGAGTATTTGTTAACTCTCTCCTCTTATTTATCACTTAGTTTTGGGTTCGAGACCTGCCCACTCTTTTTTTTCTTGTACATAAAATGTCACAACATAAGGTTTTTTTTTTTTTTTTTTACAGTAGGCAAGAAGTAGATCGACTAAGCAATCTTGAAGCCATCAAAAGATGGCTTGATGAACCCTACGTAGAGGGTCGTCAGTAAAAAAAAATGTTTAAACCTAAAATTACAATAAGATAAATTTAAATTTTAAAAAAACATCAAAATTATTGATCACTGGTTACATCCCGAGGAACAGTTGACGCTGGCGTAGTTGGAAGCGGTAATGGTTGCAGATCTGATTCCGGGTACGCCTTGACTTAGACGTCGCTGACGTCAAGGATAAAGAAAAGCTAGGGATTTTCATGCAATTTTGGACTTACTGTTTAGTTTGGTAGAAAATTTTATAGAGATTTGTTAGACATCTGGGAGGGGTTGGGTTTGTTTTTGAGTTGGGTTTTTTGGGTTGGGTTTGGTTGTTACAAGTTTGAGTAGCATATCTGAGCAGATCTAGGGTTGCATGCGGAAGGAGAGGCCGGAGGGGTAGGAGATTAGAACAACACTTAGAAATTCGCCCGGAGGGAGGGAGTCCAAGGGATGTTACTACATCTGCATGTACTAGATCTGGCGGTCGGCGGCCAAAAGCGCACTGGAGAGGGGTTTGAAGAGTGGAGACGACGGAGGACGATGTGGTTGAAGAGGAGGAGGATAGCTAAGACACGGGGGGGAGCCGACTACCAGGAGGCCGAGGGAGGACCACCCCGAGGATCCGATGTAAAGGCCTGGATTTTTTTTAAAATAATAATTTAAAAATAAATAAAATAAAATGGATTAAATTTGGATGTTTAAAGGAAAACTCGTTCTTAATTTAATAAATCTAACTTGAAACTCTTAAAGCGAATTCCGGCCCAAATTTTTTACTTCAACGATTGAATCCGTCTTTCTCATCGGGATGGGAAAAATTCTTTCCGTCTCATATCACCAATTGTTACCCAAATCTCTACACTTGTTCCATGTTTATCAATTCCAACTCATTTTCTTCACATTGGGTAAAATCTTATCCCCTATTTTTCAAGATGTAACACTCTTTTGGACAAAATGCCAAACAAACTACTATACACCTCCTGTGTATTCTTCTCCCTCTTTCACTGTCTTTTTCCATTTCCAGTTCACCCTCCCCCATTCCAATTTCAATTACAGCTACTCTTCTCCTCCCCCAATTCTCCTTCTTCATCTCAGACCCTTCTTTCTTTCAAAACCAGTAGCATCCCCACCATCTCTCGCCGCCACACTGTCCGGACACCTCCTGAGCACCACCGGGCATTGGCCTGTCTTTCCGAGGAGAGGCTGAGCGCCCTCGAGCCTCACCGAGCACCACCAGCAGCCCCCGTCGCCCTCGAGCACCTCCCTGGGCACCTTCGATCGTTGTCCGAGCACCTTGCCCTGGCTTCCCAAGTGCCGAGCCCAGTGACAATCAGGAGCCTCCAACGCCAAGCCGCTCGAGTTCCCTTCTCCCCCCTATTTCCGATACCACCGACGGTAAGCCTCTCTCCCCTCTTCTTTCCGATCAGCAACAATAAAAGCTCCACCTTTAAGCCTCCTATCTTCGATATCGACCAGGCGAGCGCTGCCTCGAACCTCCGGCGAGCTCAATCGGACCTCTGACGCCCTCGAAGATCCCCTCGGAGTCGCGTGGTGAGCTTCCTCTTTTCCTTCTCCTCTATTGTGCGCGTTTCATTCTTGTAGTGTGGATCTTGATTGGTTTTAGGATTCGGTCGGGGTGGAAGAGTCTGAGCCGGTAAGGGAGTGTCGCTAGCAAGGAGCTCCTTCTCCTCCTTCTTCTCCTTCCGTTTGTCGGCGTCTCTGTGCTCTGTTCTGAGCGTGAGGAAGCAGAAGCCGTGGACCCTGTTCCCTTCTTTCCTTTCTTCTCTATGTGGGCTTGGGCCTATTTCTGTTTCGGATCCGGGTTAAGGGTTTCGGGTTGCCAATTCGGGTCTGGGTTTCTATTCTTTCTTCAGGTTTGGGTTGTGGGCCTAATTCTTTCCCGGTCGGATCTGTTCCTCCGGGTGGGCTCTGAGTGTTGGGCTGCTGGGCTTCTGATTTAGATTGTTATAGTAATTGTTAAACTGATGATATTTACATATAAATATATGTGTGTTACGTTGCTACTTAAAATTGCTAGTAATTTATTATTATATTTATAATAAAAATAGTACTACTTGGATTATATATACAGTATTACTATAAGATGTTTTAACATATGATTTTAAGGAATGGTAAAGTAAGTTGGTTATTAAAATAGATTGATTCTAGTTATTTATTACATTTAAATAATTATGGATTTATTTTGAACAAATATCCTTTAGTAATTTAACTGAAAAGCGTTTTCAAGTTTCAGAAACATCTCTTAAATGATTTATTGGTTGAAAACCAAAATGCCGGAATTAATTATATAATATGATTTTAAGAGATTGGTTTTAAGGTTTAAATGTTTAATGGTGGGATTTGACTAAGTATGATTTTATCAATGGGTTTGATTTGAAGAATGATTTTGGTTGATGTTGGTCGTATCGAAAAAGTTTTGGAAAATGGTTTTACCATCGATTGATTTTGAGGATGTGAGAACTTGGGTTTCGTGTGTATGAATGGTGGTCCGATGGCTTATGGAAATGGTTTGATGATAGGCGTGCATTGCTTTTGGATTGCTTTCGACTTGCATTTGGGCCTTGCTTGTATTATCTTGTTGTTCTGCTTCTTCAGGTAAGTCTCTTCGGAGCTTACTCAGATTGAATAGAGCTATCCCCTGCTTTAGGTGCATGATATAATAGGTGCTTGCATTCATGATCAGCATGCCATGTAGTACCATGCTAGGTTGCATCGATCATTGAGCATTCTATTTCTTTGTGCGTATGTAAACAGAACGGCCGTTATCTGTGAAGTAACTCGAGTCTTTGCTAGGGTCATAGGGTAGCCCAGCCTCATCGGGTACCCTGAGTCAATCGAGTCATGACTTCCTTATATTATGATATGCCTGCGGGCTTTATTGTGGAGCGGGTTAGGCATGCGTGCCGCCCTATTATGAATGAATGCATTCACGAGCTGGCCAGTCTCCACCTATCGGAAGGGGTGGAGGTAGGAGAGGGATATGCCACTTGGCATTGTCTTGGGCCCTTTACAGTATTTCTGCACATTATTATGAACTAGGAGCATGCTAGTGTGTTCGAATTTTGTACTGCATTAGAGCATCTTTATTAGGTATAGCGTATGTGTGCTTAGGGCTGGGATGCAGAGTTAAGTGGGCATCGATCTGATCCCGCCCCATATCAATTTTTTTAGGTATCCGTTGTGCTTACTACTATTGATGCTGATTTGAGTCCATGACCGCGGGGTCTAACATGACGGAAAGAGAGAGTTGAGATTCCAACTTCACCAATTTAATTATGGCTCGAATTTGAATGGTTGATCATATTTTGACCCGGCTCTGCCGTGGCACTTGTATCTTTATTTACTTCCGTCTTGCTTCCGTTTGAAATGTATTTCGCGAGTTAGTCCCTAGGTCAGGTTAAGGGTACCCAACGGCCCTACGATATTTTCAGGGTTCGAAATCCCTCTTTATTACTGACCATAAAAATGAGTTTGAAACCTCGACCCATACCTGGATTGCAAGATCCGAACAAGGGGTTTTATCCCTTCAAACGTAACCCGGAAATCATAATTCTGGGCCGTTACAAAGATGGTATCAGAGCTGAGGTTGTGCAATTCGGGTACACAAGGGTCGAGTGTATGTTTTGGAAAAACGCCCATGAATTTCAAATGATTTGAAGGTGTTTGAAAGGGGCAAAATGAAGTTAAGATGCCTAACCGAAATTGGACTAAGTAATGAACTCGACTTATAATAAAAGAGGAAAACCGACTAAACAGGGACACGAGTGGGTAGTAAAGGCGCCAGATCACCCCTATTGGGTGTAGTTGGGAACGGTAGGCAAAATACTAGCTTGCTCTTTACAGAGGGTCCGGAAGACTCCAAAGAGATTGCACCAAGGTGGTTGGAGTGGCGAGTTAGGTAGGATCGCGAGGTTTTTGCCCCTCCGGTCAGTCGCTCCTTGAAGAGCGACATTAGATAGCTTGATGTGCTTTATATATTGAGCATGAACACGATCTCCCTTGAAGGAGATCATTATAATTGTCATTGACTGATTCTATGCTGAGTGCTTGTTATGCTAGAGATTTGATTTGGATGCCCTAACTATGAAATGTGTATTGACTTACTTGTGCAAACGGGATAGCGGGAGTACCTTTATTTCTATATAGTCAAGTCCGGCTTGTGTGAAACAGACCTTCAACTATGTTCTATCGAGTCTTCCTCCCAGATGTCAGTGTCTTCCACGGGGAATCGGGTCGGTAAACACATTGTGTCGGAAACATGTATGGATATAACGGTGGTTTGAGTGGGTATTGAAAGGTAGTTCCTGATGTCACTTTGAGTCAGTTGGGGCATGTCAATGATTGCCCTTAGGGATCTCTGTCCGGTTGTAATGGTGACTCTCTCTGAATTGCATGACATGATTTTATAATCCCCCGCATGTACCTTGCCAATGATCATCAGTAAGAAGCTTTTCATGTTATGCCTTGCGTTCTATCATGGTTTTATTGTTTAAGCTCATGTTGTGGTTAGTTATCTTGCTCAAGTCTCGTGTTGTGTCTTGCCTTATATCATGTTGTATGATTACGTGTTTGTTGTTATAGCATGTTTACTTGGCCTACTGATCGTATGATTCTACATGTACTACTCTTTGACCTACGGATTAATCTTTAATGTGAAATTGTGCTTACATGTTTGATGTTCATGATGACCACTCTATGGGTCCGAGTTACAATTGTTACATTCCTATCAATCCAACATGTTTTACTTAGTATGCTGCATCGTCATACAAGTGCATGAATGTAAACATCATATGTTGGAAAGTGCATAATTGATGTCCTCCATGTGAATAAGTTCATGATAGTGTGATCGTTCAGTTTTGATATCATGATAGAGTGAACTCCTTACTTCATGATAATGTGAATAAGTTTATGCGATATGTAATTCCCAGTACATGCTAGATAATGATGCGTCGATGCTTATTATTCCTTTTGTGACAAGAATCTGTAGCATGCCCATCTATTTTGTACTCGTTAAATTGACTACTATTGACGACCTTGCAAGTTAATATTGGTGTATGATAACGTGTTTTGGATGGAGAGTATGTGGTATAATTGAGTCTTGATGAATGCATGTTTTATCGTGTTATGTGTTGATTTGAACTCATGTCCCCGTATTCTAGCTATATTGTCCCATTACTAGGTTCGTATTATACACCGCTACACTTGCCCTCATGCTTCTACATCGTCGGAATATGAGTGATTGATCTCTTGCGTACCGTTGTTATTATCAATTAAATGTGTATATGTATAACATGTTATGTTGAGCCATTAGTGTCGTGTAGGACCCTTGGTTGTGACTTGTGTGAATTCATATTTGTCTACAATATTGCTAATTTCCTCTCCGGTTAGGTCCTTGATAGTGTGATTCTTCCCTCTTCTTAAACTGTTTTACTCATCCTGATTAGAGTGATGTTGAAATCGATGATCGACTTGTTTTTCGTGATCGTAAATCCTAGCATGCTTACATGTCGTCGCTCGGTAGTGTTCCCCTATTGCTCTATGATATCCTCTTGTGCTTGCATAGATGTATGCTTTGGCACCTCGCATGGTCACACACCACGTTACATCGTAACTTCGCATACACATGACGCATGAATGTTAGAATGAATCTAGTCGAATTGCCTTGGTTGTAGTCACGTTTTGATATGTGCTAGTAGTATCTTGTAGGGCTTCTACTTTCCAATATGAGTCGTTGAATGATTACATGTTGTACTTGTTCCATAATGTGATATTTATCGTTTTATATGCCTTACGATGGTTCATTCCTAGCATGATTATAATATGTCACCCATGATGCACTTCTCACTACTTTTGATAATGCCTCATGTTCTTAAATATTATGTGAACCCCTTTTAATTACTCATGATCCTGTTTGTATCACATCATGTGTCGTTAGTATCATGTAGGACTATGCCTTCTAAATGCATCTCGTCGTATGATTACATGCCATCCTTGAACTGTCACATGATCATTGTTGCCATAGGTGATAGTTACTATAATGTTCCTATGTGTTCTCGTACAATGCGTAATCTGGTTATACCTCGCCAGGCTATATTTAACCTCACTTGTTAGTGTCTATATCTTGCTCATGCATTGTCCGTATATGTGATACTTTCTCTGTTTGCTAAATCCTGCATATCTCGCTTAGGGCTACTAGACGTCATGGCGTTCATGGAATAATAGATTGCTATTGTGCTTCGCAAGCATCGGTGTAGGACTCAATCGTGTCTCTAGGGATGTGCATGTATGTCGTTGTTCCTTGAGATAGGTACATGTTAGTGTGGATTGATATGGTTGATTTGCTTGTGATGAACTCTTGCTACTTGTCACAAATTATAACCTCACCGACTTCCATAAGGGCATCATTGCTATTCTCGGGTTAGAGTCTTGTCTCTAGTCTTGTCGCCTTTAGCATTTGGTCTGTGTTTGTCTTCGGGAGGAACATCGGGTTGTCCGTCCCTGTCACTTCCCTATCCCTACTAACTCGTACTCTTGCGCAATACGTTGAACGAGCGACCGCACGTGGAAGAGAAATGAACTGGATAATGGTAGAGCAATGTGACGGAAGCGTGGGCCCACAACCCACGGACCTCAGGATCAATGATGTCGGCGGAACAAGCACGTATCGAGGATTGCGGTCACTGAGTGCGATATGACTTGCGAGCGGGATTGTTCTCCGTTCGAATTGCTAACCCTTTTGAAATTGTTGACGATGGTATTGCACTGACCTAGCGATGAGATTTATGTATTGATGTGTTGACTTGATGATGACCGTTGCCTTATTGCCTGTTGTCTATGATGATATGATTTGATGAATTATAGACCTCATGTACCATGATGTCTTGACGTGCTGCTACTTCAAGTTGTTAAGCATGATTTGAATTCCCTGCCCGTAAAATGTGAACTACATATGTTAAGAAGCATGAATTGTATCGGATAAGGTTATAATGCAACATGTTCGCTTGACTTCATTATGTTCATATATGATGTTTGCAATGATTATTGAGCACGATGGTAAACTGAGACTTGTTGAACTCATGATGTTATGTTTGTAACTGCTAGTTGACATGTTGTAGACCTTATGTTTGATGATTTTCATTATTGCTTCTTCCTTAAACCTGTGGGTGAGGTCATTGGTAGCGTGGTAGAAGAGTGGTGAAAGAGCTTGAGTGATTAGGATGATCAGAGATGTTATGAGATAAGTCGCAAGAGAGATGTAGGCTTAGGAGAGACATAGTGAGTCTTGGGATTTATGAGAGGCAATGCTTGGGTGATTCTATTAAGCTTTTGGGTAAATCCTCGGTGGGGGTATGGTTAGCTGGGCATGATGTTTGAGATGTCTTGTGAAGTGTGAGAGTGTAAGAAATGACCCTTGAGAGTATTCAGTACATAGTATAAGGGGGGTACTCGGGCGTGAGGTTAGAGATAGGAGCGAGTTCTTAGAGGTGGATGGTGCGAGGTAGTGCTTGGTGGGATGAGAGGCGAGATTGGAGTATCAGAATGAATTGAGATTTCTTTAGGGAATTTTGTCGGCGTTGATGTTGGTGAGTCTAGAAGAAGGTTGGTCTTGGCTTGGGAATTGGAAGCGAGTGAGCGGGAATTGCGTTTTATTTGAGTGGTGATGATGTCACGATCTTCTTGCTTATGTGATTTCTTAATATATATGCTGGTATGATGTTAGATAGCAACCATGACAAATCTGATATGGAAAGATATTACATGTTGATATGCAATATTGAAATCTAGTTGGAAGTAACCAATGTTATCATGATATGTTGATGCGTCGCTATCCTATTATGTTGTGTTAGAAGCATATTAGGACGTGTTTTGATATGATATATGAAGTAATGATGAGTATGAACTATGGGATAATGATGTGCTATTATGTGGAAGCATGATGTTTTATTATGTGGTAGTAAGCATGATATGTACTACATGGTTGACAAGCATGATTATTGGTTATGTAAATGATGAATATGACTTTAAGTATGATCATGATTAGTATATATGAGATAATGATGCATGATCTCTAAATGGTCGTTATATGGTTTTGTGACGAGTTAAGGTGATGTCTTTTAGGGCATATTGACGTTTTGGTGGTGATATACTTCTTGATCTTCCCTTTTTTTTTTTTATTGAATCTTAATACCATGACCTTGACTGTATTGATGTGTTGATAAGTAGTTTTGTTCCGTTGACTGGTGATGAAATTTCGCTATGGCTAACCTTGCAAGTACCAATGATTGACGTGATAAAAATGTTATGCTAATGCCGGATAGAAATTGGATAGGATGACTATGTGGATTTATGGGTTAAATGATATCCCCTGTTGTGACTAACCCTACTATGATTGCGATGATGATATGCGATAGTGAGATATCCTTTATGACTTTTGGTGTGATATCGAGCCATGTGTTATGATTTTGGCATATATGCATATTATGACCTTTAGTATGATGTGGAGACGTTGATGTGATCTTGTGGCAGTGTGCTGGCATATGTTTGAGACTTGTCATATGGTGTACTCGTTGAGGACTGATTGGTTATGTGGTTACGCATTGCTTGTGGCTTGTGAATTTTGCTCGAATTGAAACTGATAGATTGATTTGATTATGGAAACTAGGAAGAGAATATGGGATTAGCCCTTAGAGGTGGATGACTCCACCTCCCATCTTCTGAATTTGATTGTTTGGTAGGTGAGAAATTGATCTGGTGGTTGGAATATTTTGACTAAATCTTGATTTGAAAGGATTTGACTTGTTTTAGTGTAAGGTTGATTGATTAGACATTGGAATTGAAGATTTTGAACGATTTTGAAAAGGGACTGATATGCGATATATTCCATAGCGCATTTAGTAGTTTTTGTCATCATTTACATGACATTATGAGAGATATTTATGTGAACTTGGTGATTCGGAACGTATTGAAGAAGTTGAAGAAATCATGCAAGTTACAGAAGTGAAGAAGATCGGAAGCAGCTGGAGGACTGAAGACCTTGGCGCGGCCGCGCTGCACCTGGCGCGCCCGCGCTGCTACCCGACGCGACCACTCTGCTAGGAGGAAGTGGCCGCGCTGCTGAACAAGACAGAAGAAGAAAATCCAAGATGGCGCGCCCGCGCTGCACTTGGCGCGCCCGCGTCAGCCCTGGAGTCGGATTCTTATCCGGTTCTGTTTATCTATTTAGTTTTTATATTTTATTATTATAATTGCACGGGATGTTAAACCCGACTTTATTAGGTTAAATAGGCCGAAAAGGCAGTAGGGATTGGAGGATGTTATTTTTCCAGAGACGTATTTTCCCTTTCCATCATCTCACAAACCCTATGGAGAACTAACTCTCCTTTGTTACACTTGGTTCTTTGAAGCCTTCAATTGATTTGGTTATGAGTATTCTACTCTTGTTCGTCCTTTGTTAATTGTTTCGATCTCATGAGCTTATTGCTTGATTGCTTATTATTGGTTAATCTGGACTGATCACCTAGGTTTATCGATACTAGTCATATTGCTAGGGTTTCCAATTCCAGGTTTGGGGTTGTAGATTCATTGTAGCAAACACAATCTCCATACGCGGGTTGCTTGTGGTAGATTGTGAGGGAGATTCGATTGCAAGCTATTTTAACGGGTTGTTAGAATCGCTTGTATCTCATTATAATTCATGTTTGAATGCTATTGCTTTATTATTTGGTGAAGGTTTTCCCTTGTAATTTGGTGATAAGTGCTTTTAGGACTGGTAGGACTAAAAGCTATTACACGATCTGAATTGAGAACAATTACTGGACATTAGAACTTGAGATTCATAGAATGCGATGATGAACCATCTCAATTGTTGTGCGGATAATTACCTGGTGTGATACCTTTCCATCATATATTCACAACCTCTACTTGCAACTTGTTCTGTCACCATTGATAACACACAAAACTCCCCCTTGAATCGGTTACGTTTGGGTAATAATACTTGCTTTTACAATTGATTCTGTTTCCCTGTGGGTTCGACCCTAACTTACCTACTATACTTGTTATAGTTTGCATCTTAGGAATTTACTTTGATTTGGCATAACGACTTTAGGCATGTCAAATTTGGCGCCGTTGCCGGGGAAACGGTTAATCTTTGTTCTTGTTTGATTTATTACCTATTTGGGTGCGAACCTCTTGCATGGTTCGCACTCGTGCTACTGATCCCCATCTTGTTGATTTTGATTGGGAAATTGACAGGACATACCACCGCCGCCTTAGAGAACAACACCAACATTCCCAACAACCCGATCCAATGGCTGATAATGCAAATCAGACGCTGCGACAGCTGACAGCGTCAAACATCACACAGCAAGCACCTGCTGTGACAATCCCTGCTATAGGGGATGACAACCATTTTGAGCTAAAGTCTGGGCTGATTCATCAACTGCCCAAGTTCCATGGATTGGCTGGAGAAGACCCCATCAAGCACATGGGGAAGTTTCATAATGTGTGCATGAGCATGAAACCAGCCAATATAACCGAAGCACAGATAAAGATGAGAGCTTTTGGGTTCACGCTGGTCGATGCTGCGGATGACTGGTACTACAGCCTTCCTACTGGGAGCATCGATACTTGGCCTAAGCTCCACAAGGCCTTCCTGGAGAAATTCTTCCCTGCTAAGAAGGAGAACACCTTGAAGAAGGCAATCAGCAATATAGAGCACGAAGAGGATGAGACCCTCTATGATTACAATGAAAGGTTCAAGAAGCTGTGTGCTAATTGCCCTTTCCATGGCTACAGCATGAAGGACCTAGTCTTATACATCTATGGGGGATTGCTGGAATCTGATAGAAGGATGATTGATGCCGCCTGCGGAGGAAATATTCTGAATGCCACGCCAGAGGGAGCTATGGAGAAGATTCAGGAAATGGCTGAGGGGACTAGGAATTTTGGGAAGTCCACCAGAAAGAAAGGAGTCAACTCGGTAGACTCTAACCAAGCCAATGATATTGCTGAATTGAAGGATATGGTTAGGAGACTCACTCTGAAAGGGACTCCTCAACAACTCAAGGCTTGTGAATTTTGCGGTGATGACTTCCACCCAACTGATGCGTGTCCTACACTCCAGGGAGACACCGCTGAAGTGAGTGCTATAGGTGGAAATGGACCTCAGAGACCCAGACATGACCCCTACTCAAACTCCTACAACCCAGGTTGGCGGGATCACCCAAATTTCAGATGGAGGGATCCACCAAACCAACCACATCAGCAACAACCACCTCCCTACAATCAGAGGCAGCAGGGTAACGCTCCATCTACTGAGTCCATGCTCAATACCCTGACACAACACTTCACTGCGCATGTTCAGACAACTGAATCGAGCATAAAAGATATACAGAAACAAATGGGGCAAATGGCTGAAGCAATCACGAGAATAGAGGCAAAGAAATCAGGGGGTCTACCATCTCAAACGGTGGTCAATCCAAGGGAAAACGTCAGTGCTATAACTCTTCGGAATGGAAAAGAGCTGAAAAGTCAGGAAGAAGAGGAGGAAAGCACGCAGGTCACTGACGCGGCCACGCCCAACGTCAACGCGGCCACGCCCAACACTGGCGCACCCGCGCCGGCCAAAGACGCGCCCGCGCCTACTTTAGACGCGCCCGCGCCTCCCTTTAACGCGCCCGCGCCATTGTCTGACTCGCCCGCGCCAGGTCTGATCCCGCCCGAATCTGAGCCCTATGTCGATACTTATGTACGGCCGAATTTTCCCCCTCTCGGGTCGCAGAAACCAAAACCTCCGTTCCCTGAGGCACTTAAGGAGAGGAGGATAATCGATGATTCAGAGCTGTTTGAGACATTTAGCAAGTGTCAGGTGAACATTCCTCTGCTGAGAATGATAAAAATTGTGCCCAAGTACGCCAAGTTCTTGAAGGAGCTTTGCACAGTGAAGAGGAATCAGAAGCTGAAAGGGAAAAAGAAAGTGAAAGTAAGTGAGCAAGTCTCCGCTATGTTTCAGAGGAGAATGCCGAAAAAGTGCGCTGATCCAGGTATGGTTACTATCCCTTGTGTCATTGGAGATGTAAAATTTGATAGAGCTATGCTTGATTTGGGTGCTTCCATAAATGTGCTTCCCTACTCACTTTACAAATCACTAGATTTAGGACCTTTGCATGAAACTGGAGTAGTTGTGCAACTAGCTGATAGGTCTAATAAGTACCCTAAAGGAGTAGTTGAAGACGTTTTGGTCATGGTCGATAAACTGATTTTTCCTGCAGATTTCTTTGTCCTGGATATGGAACATGATAAGCATGATGCACCTATTCTGTTAGGTAGACCTTTTATTAAAACAGCTAGGACAAAAATTGATTGTGTCTCTGAGACACTAACAATGGAATTTGATGGAGAAAAGGTTGAATTCGATCTCTATAAGGCTATGAAACATCCTGTTGATGACCATTCTCTGTGCTCTATTGATGTGATTGAACCATTAGCTCAAGATCTATTTGATATTTCTAGGGAAGATGAGTTGCAGTCAATTATTGAGAATGATATTGATGAGTCCTATACAGATTTTTCAATCTCATCTAACATGCAGGAATTAGTAGCCCATATGGATATAGAAGGTGAGTCCCCTACTCTTTTGGGCATTGGCCCCAATCTACTGACTCCAAGCGAAGTGCTTGTTCCATCTGTTGTGCAGGCGCCTAAAATTGAACTCAAGCAACTCCCAAGTCATCTCAAGTATGCTTTCCTAGGAGTTGATGACACTCTACCAGTTATTGTGTCGAGTAAGCTCTCAGTAGAGCAGGAGGAAAAGTTAGTGGAGGTTCTAAAGAAGTACAAAACTGCATTGGGGTGGACCATCGCTGACATCAAGGGAATCAGTCCATCTACATGCATGCACAGGATCCTGTTGGAGGAAGGAGCTAAGCCATCACGCCAACCACAGAGAAGGCTCAATCCTCCCATGATGGATGTGGTGAAGAAGGAAGTGCTGAAATTGTTATCAGCGAACATGATTTTCCCAATTTCTGACAGTCAGTGGGTGAGTCCTACCCAAGTTGTCCCTAAGAAAGGAGGGATTACAGTTGTGGAGAATCAACAAGGCGAGTTGGTCCCTACCAGAACACAAACAGGATGGAGGGTGTGCATAGACTATCTCAAGCTGAATACAGTAACCAGGAAGGATCACTTCCCCCTCCCCTTTATTGATCAGATGCTAGAACGCCTTGCTGGGCGCCCCTACTTTTACATGTCCTTTCGGTACTTTTGCATATCGCAGGATGCCATTTGGACTATGTAACGCACCCGGGACATTTCAACGATGTATGGTTAGTATCTTCTCTGAGTACATTGAAAATTTCATTGAAGTATTCATGGATGATTTCACAGTACATGGGGATAGCTTTGATACTTGTTTGAGCCATTTGGCACTAGTGTTGAAAAGATGTGTTGAAACTAATCTGGTTTTGAACTCTGAAAAGTGTCATTTTATGGTAGAACAAGGAATTGTTTTAGGACACATAGTTTCTGCAAAGGGTATTGAGGTCGATAAGGCAAAGATTGATGTAATTCAATCTCTGCCTTATCCTACTAATGTGCGCGAAGTTCGTTCTTTCCTAGGCCATGCAGGTTTTTATCGCAGGTTTATCAAAGACTTTTCAAAGATATCCTCACCCTTGTGCGAGCTTCTGAAGAAAGATGTGACCTTTGCACTCACACAAGAGTGCAAAGAGGCGTTCGACCAGCTGAAAGGACGCCTCACTAGTGCACCGATCATTCAGGCACCAGACTGGTCTCGCCCATTTGAGATCATGTGCGATGCAAGCGACTATGCAGTGGGAGCAGTGCTAGGCCAAAAAGAGGGAAGAGCCTCTCATGTGATCCATTATGCTTCCATGACTCTGAATGGAGCACAACGCAACTACTCCACCACTGAGAAAGAAATGCTAGCTGTGGTGTTTGCACTAGAGAAGTTTCGACAGTATCTGCTTGGGGTTAAAGTGATTATCTACACAGATCACGCAGCCCTCCGCTACTTGATGACAAAGAAGGAGACAAAGCCACGATTGATTCGATGGGTCCTCTTGCTCAGCGAATTTGATGTGGAGATTAAGGACAAGAAAGGAGCGGAGAATCTGGTGGCTGACCACTTAAGCAGACTGGTGAATGAGGAGGACAAGCCAGAGTCACAGAAACCCATCTTAGGCACGTTTCCGGATGACACACTATGCAGACTCGAGCACAAAAACACACTGGAGTCCGACGCGCCCGCGCTACCCTTCAACGCGGCCGCGCTGCTATCTGGCGCGCCCGCGCTGCTCTTTGGCGCGCCCGCGCTGACCTCCGACGCGGCCGCGTCGCCCTCTGACGCGCCCACGCCATTGCTTCTCCGATCAACTCAGTCCGTTCTAGGCCTTCACTCTGTAAGCCCTTGGTACCGGGACATTGTGAACTACTTAGTTTGTGGGGAATTTCCTCCGGATCACACCAAGGCCCAGACGGAGAAGGTTCGAAGAGAAGCAAACCACTATATTTGGGATGACCCATACCTTTGGAAACATTGTGCAGATCAGGTCATTCGTCGTTGTCTTCCAGATAATGAGGTACAATCTGTTCTTGAATTTTGTCATTCTCAAGCATGTGGGGGACATTTTGGTGCCAATAAAACTGCTAGAAAAGTGCTTGAATCTGGATTTTATTGGCCACATATTTTTAAAGATGCTTATTCTTTCTGCAAGGCATGTGATAGGTGTCAATGAATGGGGAATATCTCTCAAAGGAATGAGATGCAACAATCACCAATGATTTTTTGCGAAATCTTTGATGTTTGGGGCATTGACTTTATGGGACCTTTTCCTAGTTCTTGTGGGAACTTGTATATTTTACTTGCGGTGGACTACGTTTCCAAATGGGTGGAAGCGAAGGCCACCAGGACTGATGATTCTAAAGTTGTGGCAGGGTTCTTGAAAAGCAATATTTTTGCCAGGCATGGTATTCCTAGAGCGCTGATTAGTGACAGGGGTACCCATTTCTGCAACAAAACTGTGACTGCCTTGTTTAAGAAATATCATGTCACACATAGAGTTTCCACCGCATATCATCCACAGACGAATGGCCAAGCTGAGGTGTCCAATAGAGAGATCAAAGCCATTCTTCAGAAAACCGTAAATCCTAACAGGAAGGATTGGAGTTTGAGACTGGATGATGCTTTATGGGCTTATCGCACTGCTTACAAAACTCCAATTGGGATGTCTCCTTTCAGACTTGTCTATGGGAAGGCATGTCATCTTCCTGTTGAGCTGGAGCACAAGGCTTGGTGGGCTGTGAAACAATGCAATATGCGGAGTGACGAGGTTGGAGAACACAGGAAGCTACAGTTAGGTGAGCTCGAGGAGCTACGGTTGGACGCCTATGATAATGCGGCTATCTACAAGGCAAAGACCAAGGCATGGCATGACAAGCACATCAATAGGAAGGACTTTAAAGCTGGTGACAAAGTCCTACTTTTTCAGTCTCGCCTGAAACTCTTCGCTGGGAAGCTCGGGTCAAAGTGGGGGGGACCATACATTGTTGCTGAAGTTTTCCCACATGGAGCTGTAGAGTTATATGACCCGGATAGCCAAAAGAAGTTCAAAGTAAATGGTTATAGGCTTAAGACATACTATGAAGGGTTCACAAAGGAGGCTATGGATGAGTTAGTTTTGGAGGAGCCACATGCGGAGTTAGAATAAGTCAAGCAAGGCTTGGTCGAGCCAGCGACATGAAACAAAGGCGCTGCTTGGGAGGCAACCCAAGGTATTGCATTCTTTCCTTTAACTCAATTTTAATTTTCGCCAAAAAAAAAAAAAAAAAAAATTAAATCCGGCCACGGGCTGGAAAACCCACTTCGGGCCAGCCCGCCAGCTTCAAGCCCATCAAAACTTCAAGCCCATCAGATCCATCATTATCACCAAAAACCCTACCTCCCTCACCAAACACTCACATCACCCTCACCAAATTCCTCTCCTCCCTCAAACTCCAAATCCAAACTCACACCCCGCCACTCCTCCACCCCATTCCGCCGGCGAAGCCCCCACCAGGACGAGTACAAACCGGCACCGGAGGAACAACGGCGGGCCCCACATCGACGGACCGTTTTCGGAAACTTCCAGATCTGCAGAAAGCCTCGACGCGGCCACGCCAGCCCTAACGCGCCCACGCTGTCAGAGAAAACCCACCAGGAGCCTGACACCCAGACGCGGCCGCGCTGCACTCGACGCGCCCACACTGCACTCGACGCGCCCGCGCCACCTTCAGCGTGCCCGCGTCTGCCCCCTGCACCGACCTCAGCTCCGCTGTTCTTCGTGAGTTCTTTCCGCTGCTCTTATTTCGATTCCGATTTCATCATCTTATATATCAAGTATGAGTTCATCGGAGGACGAGGCGAGTAGATCTGATAATGGGTTACAAATGTCTGATGAGGAATTGGCGATTTACAATAAGGTTAGCTGTGTTAGTTCCACCAAATACTTGCATAGACCGACGCTTCAGAAACTTCAGATGTTAGAGTGTATGCAGAACTGTCTAGCACATGCGGGTATTGGTGACTTTCTGGACTTGGGATCGGTAGGATACCCGGAACTGTGCAAACAGTTCCTTGCGACATACCACCTATACCTTAGAGATAATAGTATTAGAGGGGTTGCCTTCAGATACAATGGCACTACATACAGGGCTTCTACATCAAGGTTGCGAAAGGCTTTGGGGGTCACTAAAGCCCCAACTGATGGATGGGTGACAGCCGCGAGCGACGCAGACCTTGTTGCATTCTTCAGAGCTATGTCTGGAGAGGAATTCTTGACCAGCAACGAGTACAACAGCAGGATTACTCATCCTGTCTTCCGGATGTTGTGCAAGATCGTTTCTGGGACTTATTATGGGCTGACTACAGATACAAAGCTTTCCCTGACTCACCTGCGGTTTGCCTACAGCGCTGTGCCTACTGCAGACTATACGCCTGACTGGGTTAGGCTCTTTTTCGATGGCCTCGACAGGATCGATCAGAAAGGACCGCAGTGCCGCTGGACCAGAAATGGTCCAGAGCGGTCTTATTACTCGAGTCGCCATTGCTGCATGCGTTGGGCAGAATGGGTTGGAGGAGCTGGAGGAGCCACAGGTCATAGCGAGGACCTATACAGAGGAATACCTACGGAGGCTGGAGGAGCCACAGGTCATAGCGAGGACCTATACAGAGGAATACCTACGGAGATGTCTGATGCTGGATACTGCACCGGATGGGGGAGCCATTTGGTGCACGGGCAAGAAGAAGGAGCATCAGTTCAGGCTCCCTAAGCCCTTGCCTTGGTCAGAGTCTTGGTCTGATTGGTACATCGAGGCAGATTACTTTCCGACGTCAGTTCTGGGTAGAAGACGTCGCATGGAGGCGGGCAGCAGTAGTGGCACAGCTGGAGCTGCCACGATGGAGGATGCGCCTGTGGCTCAGCAGGCATTTGTTCAGGCAGATACACAGGGTTTCACACAGAACCCATATCAGGAGATGCCTGCTTATCAGACCACATTTCAGAGCGGTGGGGATTCTCAACCGACATTTCAGAGCCAGCAGGATGCGCATCAGTGGACCCCTTGGCCTGCGCAAGCTTCTCAGGATGCCCATCAGCAGCCCCAACAGTGGGGCTACCTGGCTGATCAGATTGGCCTTCTACGTCAGGACGTGGGGAGTCTGACGACAGTGACAAACCAGATTCTCCATCAGCAGGCCGACATCTTACAGGGCTTTGGCGAGTTCAGAGAGATGAGGGAAGAGCTGCGCCGCATGCGAGAGGACTACTCTCGCCACTATCCACCACCTCAGTGAGTCCGTCTGTTTCCTTTCTCCCTACTTATTTATGTCTTCTTTCACATTGAGGACAATGCTTCATTCAAGTATGGGGGAGGGAAAGGATTCACACATCATGTACATATTTTATTTCAGCATTATTTGTGTACAGATTCTGCACTTGTTATTTTGTTTAAAAAAAAAATGATGAAAAAAAAAAAAAAGCAATCAAAATCCTGGGATGAGTTGAAAAACCCGAAAGGGCGACTCAGGCAAAAAGCAGGTAGTCTGGCGAACCTTAGGCTTGGCAATATGAGACTTGAGGGAAGTGAGATTGTTTATGTGAGTACCATCCTTGAAAAAAAAAATGAGTGGCTTGGTGAAAACCCGAAAGGGCGCCTTGGCAAGATGAGCGTTTACTTTGAGTGATTAGGATTGATCTCTTGGCGAAGGCGACATAAGAAGTGGAGTTATAAGGAGGTTTTCGGGTAGGCCACTGGGAGCTATAAGGTGTAGATGGTAGAGATACAATTGTAAGTCTCATTTCCTATTTTGATTGTCTTTTGTGATGATTGTTGAGATGGTGAAAACTACTAGTACTTAGTGTTCATTTTCCTTGTACTGTCTGTAAACCTTTGAGATTTATAGTGAGAGTAGGCTAGCTTCTATGCTTACTCGGGACGAGTAAAGGTTTAAGTATGGGGGAATTTGATATGCGATATATTCCATAGCGCATTTAGTAGTTTTTGTCATCATTTACATGACATTATGAGAGATATTTGTGTGAACTTGGTGATTCAGAACATATTGAAGAAGTTGAAGAAATCATGCAAGTTACAGAAGTGAAGAAGATCGGAAGCAGCTGGAGGACTGAAGACCTTGGCGCGGCCGCGCTGCACCTGGCGCGCCCGCGCTGCTACCCGACGCGACCACTCTGCTAGGAGGAAGTGGCCGCGCTGCTGAACAAGACAGAAGAAGAAAATCCAAGATGGCGCGCCCGCGCTGCACTTGGCGCGCCCGCGTCAGCCCTGGAGTCGGATTCTTATCCGGTTCTGTTTATCTATTTAGTTTTTATATTTTATTATTATAATTGCACGGGATGTTAAACCCGACTTTATTAGGTTAAATAGGCCGAAAAGGCAGTAGGGATTGGAGGATGTTATTTTTCCAGAGACGTATTTTCCCTTTCCATCATCTCACAAACCCTATGGAGAACTAACTCTCCTTTGTTACACTTGGTTCTTTGAAGCCTTCAATTGATTTGGTTGTGAGTATTCTACTCTTGTTCGTCCTTTGTTAATTGTTTCGATCTCCTGAGCTTATTGCTTGATTGCTTATTATTGGTTAATCTGGACTGATCACCTAGGTTTATCGATACTAGTCATATTGCTAGGGTTTCCAATTCCAGGTTTGGGGTTGTAGATTCATTGTAGCAAACACAATCTCCATACGCGGGTTGCTTGTGGTAGATTGTGAGGGAGATTCGATTGCAAGCTATTTTAACGGGTTGTTAGAATCGCTTGTATCTCATTATAATTCATGTTTGAATGCTATTGCTTTATTATTTGGTGAAGGTTTTCCCTTGTAATTTGGTGATAAGTGCTTTTAGGACTGGTAGGACTAAAAGCTATTACACGATCTGAATTGAGAACAATTACTGGACATTAGAACTTGAGATTCATAGAATGCGATGATGAACCATCTCAATTGTTGTGCGGATAATTACCTGGTGTGATACCTTTCCATCATATATTCACAACCTCTACTTGCAACTTGTTCTGTCACCATTGATAACACACAAAACTCCCCCTTGAATCGGTTACGTTTGGGTAATAATACTTGCTTTTACAATTGATTCTGTTTCCCTGTGGGTTCGACCCTAACTTACCTACTATACTTGTTATAGTTTGCATCTTAGGAATTTACTTTGATTTGGCATAACGACTTTAGGCCTGTCAGGGACCAACTTGGATTGTAAAAGAATGAACGATACCGAGAATTTCAACGATTTTGAGGCTAATCTTTATTTTCAATGGTGGAATCTCTTTAGAGACTTTTCAAACTCGGGCGACTCTATGATACTTCACGAAGTGGATACAAGCATTCTATGAGGGCGCTTGTAGGGTACTTGCTAAGACCTAGTGATGACATTGTAGAACTTTTAGAGTTGTGGTACTTCCGAAAAGTCGAAGCAAGGATGTGATAGGGGCGCTTATTGCATACTTGTCAAGGCTAATTGGAGATGTCACGACCGTGACTAGGATGTTGTGAGAATCTCGGAAGACGCAGCCGAGGCGATTACAAGATCTTTGGATATGGTCCTTGGACTCATCAATTTCAACTTCATCCCCTACTTTATTTTGGTTTTAGTCTCGGGGACGAGACTTGTTTTTAGAGGTGGATGATGTAAAGGCCCAAATTTTTTTTAAAATAATAATTTAAAAATAAATAAAATAAAATGGATTAAATTTGGATGTTTAAAGGAAAACTCGTTCTTAATTTAATAAATCTAACTTGAAACTCTTAAAGCGAATTCCGGCCCAAATTTTTTACTTCAACGATTGAATCCGTCTTTCTCATCGGGATGGGAAAAATTCTTTCCGTCTCATATCACCAATTGTTACCCAAATCTCTACACTTGTTCCATGTTTATCAATTCCAACTCATTTTCTTCACATTGGGTAAAATCTTATCCCCTATTTTTCAAGATGTAACACTCTTTTGGACAAAATGCCAAACAAACTATTGTACACCTCCTGTGTATTCTTCTCCCTCTTTCACTGTCTTTTTCCATTTCCAGTTCACCCTCCCCCATTCCAATTTCAATTACAGCTACTCTTCTCCTCCCCCAATTCTCCTTCTTCATCTCAGACCCTTCTTTCTTTCAAAACCAGTAGCATCCCCACCATCTCTCGCCGCCACACTGTCCGGACACCTCCTGAGCACCACCGGGCATTGGCCCTGTCTTTCCGAGGAGAGGCTGAGCGTCCTCGAGTCTCACCGAGCACCTCCCTGGGCGCCTTCGATCGTTGTCCGAGCACCTTGCCCTGGCTTCCCAAGTGCCGAGCCCAGTGACAATCAGGAGCCTCCAACGCCGAGCCGCTCGAGTTCCCTTCTCCCCCCTATTTCCGATACCACCGACGGTAAGCCTCTCTCCCCTCTTCTTTCCGATCAGCAACAATAAAAGCTCCACCTTTAAGCCTCCTATCTTCGATATCGACCAGGCGAGCGCTGCCTCGAACCTCCGGCGAGCTCAATCGGACCTCTGACGCCCTCGAAGATCCCCTCGGAGTCGCGCGGTGAGCTTCCTCTTTTCCTTCTCCTCTATTGTGCGCGTTTCATTCTTGTAGTGTGGATCTTGATCGGTTTTAGGATTCGGTCGGGGTGGGAGAGTCTGAGCCGGTAAGGGAGTGTCGCCGGCAAGGAGCTCCTCCTCCTCCTTCTTCTCCTTCCGTTTGTCGGCGTCTCTGTGCTCTGTTCTGAGCGTGAGGAAGCAGAAGTCGTGGACCATGTTCCCTTCTTTCCTTTCTTCTCTATGTGGGCTTGGGCCTATTTCTGTTTCGGATCCGGGTTAAGGGTTTCGGGTTGCCAATTCGGGTCAGGGTTTCTATTCTTTCTTCAGGTTTGGGTTGTGGGCCTAATTCTTTCCCGGTCGGATCTGTTCCTCCGGGTGGGCTCTGAGTGTTGGGCTGTTGGGCTTCTGATTTAGATTGTTATAGTAATTGTTAAACTGATGATATTTACATATAAATATATGTGTGTTACGTTGCTACTTAAAATTGCTAGTAATTTATTATTATATTTATAATAAAAATAGTACTACTTGGATTATATATACAGTATTACTATAAGATGTTTTAACATATGATTTTAAGGAATGGTAAAGTAAGTTGGTTATTAAAATAGATTGATTCTAGTTATTTATTACATTTAAATAATTATGGATTTATTTTGAACAAATATCCTTTAGTAATTTAACTGAAAAGCGTTTTCAAGTTTCAGAAACATCTCTTAAATGATTTATTGGTTGAAAACCAAAATGCCGGAATTAATTATATAATATGATTTTGAGAGATTGGTTTTAAGGTTTAAATGTTTAATGGTGGGATTTGACTAAGTATGATTTTATCAATGGGTTTGATTTGAAGAATGATTTTGGTTGATGTTGGTCGTATCGAAAAAGTTTTGGAAAATGGTTTTACCATCGATTGATTTTGAGGATGTGAGAACTTGGGTTTCGTGTGTATGAATGGTGGTCCGATGGCTATGGAAATGGTTTGATGATAGGCGTGCATTGCTTTTGGATTGCTTTGGACTTGCATTTGGGCCTTGCTTGTATTATCTTGCTGTTCTGCTTCTTCAGGTAAGTCTCTTCGGAGCTTACTCAGATTGAATAGAGCTATTCCCTGCTTTAGGTGCATGATATACTAGGTGCTTGCATTCATGATCAGCATGCCATGTAGTACCATACTAGGTTGCATCGATCGTTGAACATTCTATTTCTTTGTGCGTATGTAAACAGAACGGCCGTTATCTGTGAAGTAACTAGAGTCTTTGCTAGGGTCATAGGGTAGCCCAGCCTTATCGGGTATATCCTGAGTCAATCGAGTCATGACTTCCTTATATTATGATATGCCTGCGGGCTTTATTGTGGAGCGGGTTAGGCATGCGTGCCGCCCTATTATGAATGAATGCATTCACGAGCTAGCCAGTCTCCACCTATCGGAAGGGGTGGAGGTAGGAGAGAGATATGCCACTTGGCATTGTCTTGGGCCCTTTACAGTATTTCTGCACATTATTATGAACTAGGAGCATGCTAGTGTGTTCGAATTTTGTATTGCATTAGAGCATCTTTATTAGGTATAGCGTATATGTGTGCTTAGGGCTGGGATGCAGAGTTAAGTGGGCATCGATCTGATCCCGCCCCATATCAATTTTTTTAGGTATCCGTTGTGCTTACTACTATTGATGCTGATTTGAGTCCATGACCGCGGGGTCTAACATGACGGAAAGAGAGAGTTGAGATTCCAACTTCACCAATTTAATTATGGCTCGAATTTGAATGGTTGATCATATTTTGACCCGGCTCTGCCGTGGCACTTGTATCTTTATTTACTTCCGTCTTGCTTCCGTTTGAAATGTATTTCGCGAGTTAGTCCCTAGGTTAGGTTAAGGGTACCCAACGGCCCTACGATATTTTCAGGGTTCGAAATCCCTCTTTATTACTGACCATAAAAATGAGTTTGAAACCTCGACCCGTACCTGGATTGCAAGATCCGAACAAGGGGTTTTATCCCTTGAAACGTAACCCGAAAATCATAATTCTGGGCCGTTACATCCGCGAACCCAGATGGCTAGATCGGGAGCCACCACAGAGGATGGGGGTCTAGATCACCATAGAGCCCGCCAAGGAAGATCGACGGAGGAAGCTCGGTAGCAGCGGCGTGAGGTCGACGGCGGAGGCGGTCATCTGCAAAAATAATGGGTTTGGAATAGCTTTTTGTGTTGAGAGGTAGTGGTGGAGGAGTTGGGGGTGTGGGTCGGGGCCAGCCGGAGATGAGGAGCGCCTCACATAGTGGCGGCAACGGCTAGGGTTATGGCCGGCAGCGGCGACTGTTGAAGGAGAGAAGGTTTTAGGGTTGGGTTTGTGGCGGAGCGGAGGAGATGTCGGGAGTCGACCACCTACAGGAACCCGACGGAGGTTAACAGCGGGCAGGAGAGCGAGGGTGATTAGCACTCCGGAACCGCGCGCTAGAGCCCACCACAACCAAGCCCCGAGATGGATGGCCGAACCAAGACCCGCCGATGGGTTTGTGGGTCGAAGCCGCCAAGGAACTCATCGGGGAAGGCCACCGAAAACCCTGAAGGAGGGCGGCGAGCAGCAAACTCCCACTCTGAGTTGTTGGCTTTGTTTTTGCGACTAGGGTTTTTTCAAGGAGAGCTTTTTCTTCAAAAGCCTAACAAAGTTAATACAACTAGATATGTCACAACATAAGTTACTTCGCGTACGTGTATAGTACGTTTTAAGGGAGGGATTTTCAATTCAGACCTATAAGTAATGAATGCTATTGACACAACATACTCTATCTTTTAATTAAAACTTGTTATTTTGGAAATCTACACGCTTTTTAAGAAAATAAATAAAAATACACTTATTCCCTTAATTATTACTCTATTTTTTACTTTCTTAAAAACTACAACTGATACACATTTAATCATTACAAGACAATTTTGTAAAGAGGTCGAGGATGGCAAAATACCTAAAATGACATTTTTTTAACAAGATTTACATCATAAAACGACATGTTTTAATTAACAGATGGAGTATTTAGTAAGTTTAAAGTACGTTGTACAAAAAAAAAACTATTTTCATGTAATATTAGGGGATTGAAATGTTTTGTTTTTAGGGTTTCTAAAATAGATTGCATTGTTGTAGTGTGTAGAAATTAATTGAAATGTGGCATGTATGATCAAATTGATGTATTGTTGTTATGGTTGTTTCAATTTACTCATATGTATGTAGTCGACTAGTCGCTCATGTCTGCCAAAATATAGGTCAAGGTTATGTGATAACTTCCTTGTTGTCAAACGAGGTCATTGCATAAGCTCGACTCTATTGAATGAGGTTGTTCCATGAGATCGAATATGTTCGTTGAACTTATTGCATAACTCGATATTATTCACTTTCGATAATAAGTGATATTTATATAAAAAAAAATACGGAGTATCTTTTAAGCATTAAAAAATAATCACGGGTGATTTTGAAAGAAACCCAAATTTAGGGGTGATTTTCTACAATATTCAAATGACCAATTTAAGGGTTGTTTTTGTAATTTACCAAATAATCTATGGTGAAATAAATAGAGCCAACTAGCCAAGGAGGGCGTCGCGGGCTAGCACTAGCAGGGTGCCGGTGCCGGGCGACGGGTGACGGCCACTGAACTGACTTAAGCTTTCAATAATGGAGTAGCTCCACCGCATCTGTACATGTTTAATTAACTTGAAGCTTTGAATTTCCTCCGAATCCCCCATCAATGGACGAAGATTGTAACCTTCAAACCACACTCCCACTCCGTTGTTAACGCTGAAGCTCTTAATTTTGCAAAACAATTAAATTTAGCCCCAATTTTGATATGAAATCCATGGAAACCCTAGAACGTTCCAAATTAAACAATCAATTTCTATCAATTAGGCGTTATGTAGTGTAAATGAAGAAACAGTCGTAGCCAGCAACTCCGATTCGACCAGTCAAGTTCTTCTGTCTTCTGGTTGGAAAAACGTCGCCATTGACTTTTGCTGTTTCCATTGCCTCCAATTTGCAGTTTTATTAGGTTTTGAAAACGCCGAATTTGCGGAAATCGGACAGCTTTAATACAAGTTTATGCTCCACGTCTTTCTCCCAGAAGAAAATTTTGAAATTTTGATCCGGAGTAAGGAGAGGACGAAGGCGAAGAAGAAGATCAACAATGGTGAAACAGGAAGATTTGGATAAAATGCAGCTCAGGCAGAACTACCACAATGTCTGGCGCTCTGATCTCCTCCACACATTCCAGGCTGATACTCCTTGTAACCTCTCTCTCTTGCCTTGCCTCAATTCCTTCATTCGATTGCTGATTTTCACTAATGTGTGATATTTGTCTGGTGCAGATTTTTGCTTTTCACTGTTCTGGTGAGTGTTGTTCATTGACCAAGGCTTATGGATCCTTCCTTCTTTACGGATTTTTTGCTTTGTATATCTCGATGGTGTTTAATATTTGTTGCATACATTGTGCGGTTTTCCTCCTCAATCTCGCTTTCATTGAATCTGAGTACCTTGATTAGCAATGCAGTAATTCCCTTCCTACATAAGAAATTGAGCATTTCGTAAATCTGTGAATCTGTCTTGATGATACTCATCAACGATCATAGCCTCACAGCATATGTTACCTATGGTTCTTGTGAATTCAATGAGATTGCAGCATATGTTACCTTTGTTATCTTTGACACCTGATTCGTAGATGGCTTGATGCTTTTTGTTCTTTATCCTATCTCTATAATCTCTATCATAATGCAAAGAGGGATGAAATTTTATCAAGTTGGCTTATTTGATACTCCGTATGTCTTTGTTCCATCATAGTGCACCGTGTGCATCATACTTGCTGCGGAAGCGTGCTCTTTACAATGACATGTCAAGGTACTCATTGTATTTAGTCCGAACGTAGAGTCATGTATCCGGTGAAACTCAAAAGTTTTGACCAAATTTTCTCACTGGTGTATCATAGGTATGTGTGTTGTGCCGGATACATGCCTTGTAGTGGCCGATGTGGTGAGAGTCACTGCCCGGAGTTTTGTCTTGCTACTGAGGTAGTTACTCCAGCTTGTGTTTTGTCGAAAAATGAAGATATATACTGTCTAAGATCATATACATTTATGCCACTGATAGACTGAACACTCCTTACTTTTCACTACTTGGTTGAGTTAACCTGAGTAGAGATTTCTTTGCCTGTGTGGAAATATGTAGGTCTTTTGCTGTTTCGGAGATTCAGTAGCCTCTACGCGTTTTCTGATACAAGACGAGTTCAACATACACACGACGCAGTGTGATAACTGCATTATCGTAATCCCTTCCCTCTTTCGCTCTTTCCTCAGACCAATTTCACACATTACATAGTTTGCTGAATCAACCTTCTTTCATGATAGGGCTTCATGTTCTGCCTTAACCAAGTTGCCTGCATATTCTCCATTGTCGCAATGATAGTTGGGAGTGAGGAAATCACTGAAGCCTCGCAGCTCTTGAGTTGCCTCGCCAATTACGTTTACTGCACGTACGACATCTTGCTTTTTCGCCTCCTTCGTATATGACACACTCAAAGATATGTTAATACTGACTAGTCACTTTGTTGTATTGCAGGGTTTGTGCTTGTATGCAGGTAAGAATCATTCCAACACCTTGTGTTTCTCGATATCGATACGTATAACGGATTGTATATATTCTGAGTTGCAAATTATCCGCAGACACAACACAAGGTTGAGATGGACAAAAGGGATGGGAAGTTCGGACCACAACAACTGATGGGGGTGCCCCCGGTCCAACAGATGTCTCGTATCGATCAACCGTATCCTCCAACGGTTGGATACCCGGGTCCTGCACCGGGCTATACGCAGCCCTACCCTCCAGCTTATGCCCAGCCGTACCCGGCTCAGGGCTACCCTGTTGCCGGATCTTATCCGCCACCGGCTAAGTATCCTCCCAAGTGAGCTCTTCTTGGTTCAAAAACATGGACCATATATTTTGAGTGCAGTGCACAAAGTGTTATGATATGCACTTTGTACTAATTCTTATAATGTGTGAATGTGATATTTTTTTGTGAAGGGAACTGGAATTTGCTGTCATAAACATGAAAATCACTACTAAAAAAAAGAGGTTGTTTTTAGGCAAGATCATCGGTTTTATTTCTAGTTTTGTGGCAAAAATTTTGTCTCATGTCATCCACAATTTGTGATTGAGTTTGTGGGTAGTTCATTGCCGAATTAGTTGCTAGCATTAATGTAAATAAGCAACACAAATATATAGCGATTTGACATATATAGTTCCTTCCAAATACGCATATATAACAAATTAACAAGTAGGGGTGTTTATGTTTGCACGAGTAGCTCGAATTCGATTCGTACTCGCTCGTTCATTTTCTACACGAGCTGAGTGTGAGCACATTTTTAAGCTCGTTCCAAAGCTCGACTCGTTCGAATTGAACTCGAATAGCTCGAACTACGGAATTTCTAAAATTTCCTTCAAGTTACTGTACAATGAGCAAGTATAATTGTCTAAGGCTCGAAAAAAGCTTGGCTCGAGCTCGCTCATTTCTTAAACGAGCCGAATATGAGCACATTTTTAAGTTCGAGTCAGATTTTAGGCTCGACTCGAGCTCGTTCATATTCTAAATGAACTGAATATGAACAAGTAATACTCGGCTTGTTCGGCTCCAATAACAACCCGTTAACAAGTATAAACATGCCTACAAATATGAGAATTGAGAAGTATAATCAACCATATATAGCATATAATAAAAACTAGGGTAAATCACATAAAAGTACCCACTAGATATACCCTTTACTTGTCCGATAGTACCATCGAGCAAACATACTCTAATTTGTCTAGCTAAAGCTCGCTTTTGTCTCAACGACTTATCATCATATATCATGTGATCAGTGGCTTCAGAATCAATGATATCCATGTCAAATTATTCCTACTCTGGTGTTTAGAAGAGAACAAAGCAAAGAAATTATATGCACAACTTGATGATGCTCCCTACGATTGTCCCCTTCCTTTAACAATAGCTTTAAGGACTTCCAAACAAATCGCATTAACGAGCGCCACGTCCATTCTTGTGCCTTCCTCTGCAATCTCTTCATCAACATCATCTAATGGAGATTCAAACATTAATTCATGCTACATTTGCAATAGTGCAGTTTTCTTGCCTTTCGAATCCTTAAACCAATCCGGATAGCCAATGATCTTGAAGCAGCCATCAACTGTATGGCCTTTCATTCCACAATGGCTACACAGTTTATCTGCTTGATCCTTCTTGAAGTTTTCTTGTTTTTATTCGACTTGCCTGCAGCAAATTAAGGCACTTCCATCTTGAAGTGATTCATTGTTGTTACTTCCTCCATCCACTTGCTTAACCAGATAGTAGGCTCTATTTATGGTTGACAAAGTGATGAGACCCGATGCCCAGGAATGACTAAGGCTCGAGTATTCGAACAGTACTTCTTTTATGGAACTAATTTTTGGGGTTTATAAAAATCCACATAAGCTGCCTTGTCGGTATTTTTTAGGGATAATTAGGTAACTGTACCATTTTCAGTTTTTGTTTTGGTAAATGTACCTTTCAAGTTTTTGTTTTGTTAATTATACTTTTTTTTTCTCTAATGACAATTTTGCCCATGTTTTTTTTACAATTTTTTTCAATCACGTATATTAATATTATAACACAAATCTTTTCCCTTTCACCCGCTCTCATTCCATTGACACTCATTTCTTCCATATCATTCAATCAATTGACGCTCTTATTCCATACATGTACCTTCCTTCTACTATGTATGCGAAGGTATTCGAGGTTAATTTTGTTTTTTTTTTCCATGTGATTTCTAACACGATCGACTCTATCGATTCTACCGAATGAGCGTATAATTTTCAATTCTCGATTATTTGAGTGCAGTGCACAAAGTGTTATGATATGCACTTTGTACTAATTCTTATAATGTGTGAATGTGTCATTTTTTGTGAAGGGGACTAGAGTTTGTCGTCATAAGAGATTGTTATGCTTTATGCTTGAAGCCCTAAGAAAACGAGTCCGGATCCCCTACAACTTCCGGTGCACCGCACCGCTAAATTATTTCGCATATAATTTTACTTAAAAAAATTAGTGGTGGACTGGGAGTTGTAGAGGATCCAAAACAGTTGGATCCCCGTCCTACTTTCAGTGTTTTATTTGATCTCCCACGAAATTAATTTTGCCTTACATTAATTTTTAAAAAATTTAGAAAATTATAAATTTATAATGATCATAACAAGTCTAAACATGCCTACAAATATGAGAATTGAGAAGTATAATCAACCATATATATAGCATATAATAAAAACTAGGGTAAATCACATAAAAGCACCCACTAGATATACCCTTTACTTGCCCGATAGTACAATCAGGCAAACATACTCTAATTTGTCTAGCTAAAGCTCGCTTTTGTCTCAGCGACTTATCATCATATATCATGTGATCAGTGGCTTCGGAATCAATTATCCATGTCAAATTATTCCTACTCTGGTGTTTAGAAGAGAACAAAGCAAAGGACTTATCTGCACAATTGATTGTCCCCTTCCTTTAACAATAGCCATTCTTGTGCCTTCCTCTGTAATCTCTTCATCAACATCATCTAATGGAGATTCTGTTAAATTACGGTGGGTATAATATACGACGTGGGGGGACGCACGCCTAAACGCAATACGCGCACCAACCAAGCCGAGCACACAAGTCAAGTGGGGTTCCATCCTAAAACCAATTGGTGTTAGGTGGGGTAACCCACCCACTTATGTACAAGGCTTGAATCTACTTTTTAATCAATGTGGGAATCCTATCCCACAACTTCAACTTATATTCTCAACAGATTCAAACATTAATTCCTGCTACATTTGCAATAGTGCATATTTTTTGCCTTTCGAATCCTTAAACCAATCCGGATAGCCAATGATCTTGAAGCAGCCATCAACTGTATGGCCTTTCATTCCACAATGGCTACACAGTTTACCTGCTTTATCCTTCTTGAAGTTTTCTTGTTTCCATTTGACTTGCCTGCATCAAAGGCACTTCCATCTTGAAGTGATTCATTGTTGTTACTTCCTCCATCCACTTGCTTAACCAAATAGTAGGCTCTGTTTATGGCTGACAAAAAGATGAGATCCAAGGACCGGAGACGACTAAGGCTCGAACTTTTGAGCCTTTTTTAATGGGGCTGATTTTTGGGGTTTATGGAAATCCACGTATGCTGTCTTGTTAGCATTTTTGATATGTGAGAAAACTCATGATAATATATTACCACTACCCTCAAAGGTCAGAATATTTTTATTACATTTAAAAGTTGAGGTTATATTTAAAAGAGTATAAGTTTTATACAAAAAAATACGTATTTCTTTAATTGAAAATTGCTCATGCATACATTACAATGAAAAAATACATGGTGAATTTTGTAGATAAACAAAAGCATATGTAAAGAAATTAAGAAATCTAAGGTGTCTCCCCAAATTATGTGAATGTGAGTGAGGTTCCATGAACCTACCTCTCAAGTACAAAGTGAAATTAAGAAGATGAAAAAGAAAGGGGGAAAAAACACAGAAAGAGCACATGGAGTTGTCAATTGTTCATAGAAGACAAGAGGAATGCAAGATTAGGATGTTATTCACACCAACATCATTCCCCAATTTATGTGCTCTAACTCATCATCATGTTCCTTCTTTTCTTTTACCATCAAGTGAAATAATGTGTTGATCTTTCATTAAACAAGCAAAATTGAAATGTGGATTTCCCTTGTCCACCCATGTAAAGTGAGACACAAAATTTGTCATTACACCCTCCTTTTTATTTTTTTCCCTTAAAATAAATAAATAAATAAACACTTCCACAAGAATCACAGTAAATATTTATCATGTAAAGTGAAATACAAAATTTGGGTCTGAATCCTTGCATATATTTTTTAGGTTTTGATTGCTTTATAATATATATATATATATATATATATATATATATATATATATATATATATATATATATATATATATATATATATATATATATATGATGATTAGCCCGTCTGTTGATTCTCTCGGCTTCTCGATTTATCTAATAGTGGTGATGTCTGATATCTCGAAATTCTTATCTTATATTTAAAAAAAATGATGAATATTTATGAGAACGTAGATTGTAAATTAAAATAATGTTTGAATATAAATATATGTGCATACTTTTCAAATAGTTTATTAGACATATATAATAATATGCAGTTATTATCAAAATCACAATAAGTTTTGGGTGAATATCTCTCAAAAGCTAAGGGCGTGCAATTATTTGTGTAAAGCAAGGTGAATTCTGAAGTTATCCCATACGTACGTAGTACAATAATATGGATGGACCATTAATTCCTTAAAACACGGCTAACTTTTTAACGTATTGTAAGTCATTCTAATGTAAAATATTCCAATTCAATCTCTTCTCCAAAAATACATTTTAAACCCTTTTAGAATGTAAATAAAATAATATTCCAAATCCTATAATTTCTTTTACTTTTTCCCTTTCTCCTGCGCTAGAATTAGCGTATGGAAAAGGGAAAAGCAAAAATATTCTTGACTATAATTTCTTTCTAATTGATTGTTTGTGGTTAAGAATGATTTACATACATGCCTATAGTTTCTTTTACATTGTCCTTTCTTGTGCGTCAATTCTAACCCATTTAACCATTGGCATTTCCTCGGCTGGTTCCTTTCTTTATCCGAGTCTAGGTTGTCAACCACCGCGTAGCCCAACACGTCGTGAACCCCTACATCGAGCCATCGTTTGCACTGCACCTCCTTCAAATATTTTCTTGTTTTCTCAATATAATCTTTTTGAAAGTACGTACACGACTCATCCCATCCTGATACCTATCCTATTCCATCCATTGCTAACAATTGAAACAGAATGTCGGATACCCTCAATCTCATCTCGTCATATTTCATCTCATATCCTCTTAATCAATACGAGTACTACGTAATAATAAATAAATTGTATTTCAATTCAAATATGCATGTTTATCGAGAAAAAAAAAAAGAGGCAATTTCTCTGAAATCCATTAACAAATTGAATGGTAATAAAAAAAAAATCATCCCATTTATGAATTATGATATGTGATTCATATTTGCAAATCAACAATAGAAAATTTGAAGCCAATTTCCAAATTTCCTTGTAAAAACTCATCATTTTGATTTTTGATGGTGGGTTTATATACTTGAATACAATTTAGTATTTGTATACAACCCCTTAAAACAAGACACCCTACATCCACCTCCTCCAAAATTGGAAATTAAAAATAAAAAAAATGTACACATTTTCTTCTTCCTTTTTTTTTCTGTCCAAAATTTCCCAAAAAAACTAAAAGAAATTGGAAGTGGGCAAACATTCGGCGTACACGTCAGCCCAGAGCCTCTCGTTGAAGGCGTCGCGCATCTCGTCGGGGACGAAGCTGGTCCGGCAGAGGGGGCACGTGCTCTGCTCGTGATCCATCCAACGGTCGAGACAAGTCCTGTGGAATATGTGGCGGCAGTTTCTCAGCCGTCGGATCTCCTCCTCGCCCTCGAAGTCGTAGAGGCAAACCGCGCAGCTCTCCGGCGCTTCCTCCGTCGCCCCGACTTCCGAGAACTTCACCACCGGCAGCATCTCCCGGATAAGCGTTGCGGAGACGGATCCGGGTCGGGCCGAGGAGGAGGGCGGGTCGGGCCAGATGACGTCGGGCTCGAGGAAGTCGGAGAGGCCCAGCAGGCCCAGGAGGGTCAGGATTAGGGTCCGGATCAGGCCCAGGAGGGTCAGTGCGTGGAGGAGGAGCTTCGGGAGGAGAGCTTCCGCGTACCCGGTTGGGAAACCCATTGCTCTTTCTCTCGAATTCGGGTCGGGTTTGGTTTTGCAGAGAGAGAGAGAGAGAGAGTTGGAAGGATGTGAGGAGGGTGGGAGACTGGGAGGTGAGGGTGTGAAGGTATATATAGGAGTATAGGACTCACTTGACTGATTATGGGAGGAGGAAGAGATTTAAAAAGGAATTATTTATAGAAAACAACGCGTATATAATTATCAAAGTAACAAGAAATCACCCATACAATAGAGGTTTAAAAAGGATTAATTGCTGGGTTGTATCATGACGGTAAGTCCGTCAGTCAATTTCCTTCGATTTCTCGATTTTTCAGATTTCTGTTATCGTCTGAATTTTTGAATTATGTTTGTGAAAGTTTATGGATGGGTGTGTGAAATGGGTAAAGGTGGCAATTCGGTTGATTGAGTGGGATTTAGGTATACCTATTTAGGTTCAGTCAAAATGTCGAATCATGATGTCATATGTTGGGTATATTGTGTATTCGGGTCGGATTCGATTTTTGAGTCAAGTCGGCTTGGGTAAGTTCGGGGCAAAATGAATTTCGAATTTCAGGTCAAAATTGTCACAATTTGTTTTATTATAAAATGATGACTATTTTTTATTTAGTTTAATTGTTAACTATTAAACTTCATTTATTATGTCTCGTTATAGCTTAATTGTTGACTATTCACATTATCGGTGTATTTAAAAAAGAGAAAATTAAAGTAATTATAAGGATTAGTCGTTCCTTGTTCGGGTGAAGTCAAAGATGAGTCGAGTATGAGTCAGATCAGGTATGACTTTGTTCACGTCCATTCGGATATCGGGTTAATAAATAGTATATTATGCAGCTAATTTTTACCTCGCGTGAAGACATTTTTGGAGATGATTATTTCATAAATTTGATATTAAAGAGCCATACACTTTTTTCATAAAAAACAAACATACAACATAAAAGGGAACCAAACCCTCGGGTAAAGAAAAAACACCGAAAAAACTGTTGGTGACAAGATATATAACACCGACGTATGAACAATGATAAATTAGGATTAATGTGCAACTTGTCTTCCCCGTTGGTAGAGGTAACAAAGGGAATCATTGAGGAACTATTGTGAAAGTCTCGTATTTGGACTCAAACGTCAACGAGTTTTTCAATCACATTCACGCCCTCTCGCAAGACAAAAACACACCAATCGAAAGAAAAGCTACAACCAGCATTAACTACAACCATACCAAAGACTTAGCCCGATAAATGTTTTTGGGGTAAATCAAATGAGTCCAATATATATTTTGTTAAATTGGCCAATGCAATTTGACAAGTAGGAAAAAAATAAAGAAAATAAAGGGTACGTCAAGTACGGAGGGAAATAGCTAAAAGAGCTACAAATAATTAATAAGATTATTAATTAAAGTTTATGCCAAATTGGACTTGAATTGCCAACACATGTTTGGCATTTCTGACGAATGATATCTAATGCTTAATAATTACTCCTAATAAAGATTCTAAATTTGAACAACAAATTGATTAAAGGAGACCAACCCACCACATCACAATGGGATCAACTCGGATCCTACTCAAAAGAGGCCCAATACCAGCACACTTTTTCAATGTTTTGTCTCGCAAATTTCATATACATTTTCATTCATTTCCATTTTGTTTGATGTTATTTTGAGGTGATTAGTTTAAGACAATATATCAATTATCAACTAATAATGCTTTTATTTGATTAACAAATTATATCAATAAAGAGTGTGTAAATAATTTTTTTATTATATCACTATATTGTTTATATAATTTTTTTAACGAGTTAAAAGTTGTATAAAATATTATTTTTTTTATAACAGTTTTATTTTTATTAGTAATAAATATAAAATATATCACTTCACTATTTATATATATTTTTAATGAGCTAAAAACTATATAAAATATATAATTAATTTTAAAAATTAATAAAAATAATTTTATTATTTTATTAAAAATGTGTGTAAATAATAAATGATATATTTTCCTCACGAGTGGAAGTAAGAAAATTGTGAGCCGTTATACATAGTTGTAAAGTAATAGTTTGATGTTTGATTATATAATAGCCATGCTAATGGCGCATCTAGCTAGCTTGAATCATATTAGATGTTGATGTCCCTACCAAACGCGCATTTAGAAAGTAGATTGAGGAGTTTTTTATGGTTAATGATGTAAATATTTATAGTATATTATAAATAAATGATATGCTTAAAGCTTGTGATTAGTGGTTAGAGATAATTAATTAATTAACTAGTAGTACAACTAATTAAACAAAAGGAAAGAAGCAGGAAATGCATGGCATAAAGGAGAACCAAGCATGAGGGGCATGTCTTCTAATCAGTCTAAAAATAAAAGCCTATAAATAAGGGAATAGGAAAGATTCATAATGCCATATATATGTACAAGCTTAGCTTTCATGTCAGGTATTGTCCTTGTTACCAAACAAATACTAAAACTAAGGGGTTAATTAGGGTTTAATTAGAGGAGGAATGAGGTTGAAAAGGACACTAAATAATCTTGGCTTAATTTAATTGTGGTGGTTTTAATTTAATTAATTATATCACAAGACAATTAACTGCTGCTACCTAGGTGGCATTTGCTGGCTCTTTTTGGAGTATTTCTTGGCATAGCCCACCTTAATTGTCAGATTATGGTCTGCCATTTTTAACCCTAATATTTTATGCTATAATCGTTAGAAGCAAGGTAATACTCCGTATAAAAGTATGTCAATTAAGGGTAGGACCGCTATGTGAACGGAATAGTTCGAGTTTGACTCGAAAAAGCTCAATTCATGATCATTTAGGCTCTGTTTTCCTCAGTCATATTTTAGGAGGTGGAGGAGGTGGAAGGGGTGGAAAGGGGTGGAGATAGGGCCAAATTTCCTACCTTGAGGGGGGTAGGTAGAGGAGGTGGAGGGGGTGGAGATCTCCTCCATCCCTTAAATGAAGAATTGTGGAAAACACATCCTTAAGCACACTAAACAAGTTGAACTTAACAATATTATAAGTTCGAGCTGAGCTCGAAAGCTCAAGCTCTGGAGAATTTCCAAAATTGCCCAAAAGGCAAATGAAGCGGAGAAGAGTGTTGATTGAGCCGGGCTGCTTCTTCTTTGCTTTAGTAGTTGTCACTTTCAGGTCGGCCATCTCTCTCTCTCTAGATCTTCGATTCACCAACAACCTACTGCTCTCCATTCTTGACCTCGCATCCTTGCTCTCCATTCCCATCAAAATTCGCTGCCTTGTGCTACACCTCTTGACGCTCTGCTCTCCTTGATGGCTCAGTATTGGAGTAACGTACCGACAACATATCTACTCTCCTTTCCCTACTGTCTTCTTCCTTACTTTTGTAACACCTTCATCCCAAATCAGATATAATAAGGATGTTGTAAGTGATTTATAAGTGATTCAAGCCCTACTCATGTCTTCTTATCTACTTTTGTAACGCCTTCATCCCAAATCAGATATAATAAGGATGTTGGAAGTGATTTATAACTGATTCAAGCCATACCAATGTCATAAGAGTCCTTTTCAGACTCCAAGTGATCGAGAACAATAGACCCAAAAGGACTATGTGACATGGGTTTGATGCCTCTTGAAACCCGGGTCTTATAGATTGTATCGGATTTTGAGAACAATATCAAGCATAGGAATAGCCTACATTTTGTAGGAACTTCTAAGAACTATCGTGGACATTGAAAAGTTAAGAAGTTACTTTAGTTATATCAGATTCCAATACTGCTGCAGACCGAGGTCAATTTTGCAACTGATGGTATTGCTAGATCTAATGGGAACTATAATATCGCAATCCTCCCCTCGCGGGTGAAGCTTTGTAAAATCTTCCGGACGGATGATCAAGGCTGGTTGATCTTTAGTTTACAAAGATTTCCTTTTTCTTGCATATTGTTAAAAAAATGGTGATTTTATGTAATTTCATGTTTAATGGGTGATTAAGTCTAAGAGTAAATATTTAACGGGTGTCATTAGATCCTTTAATTTAATAGTTTCCAATGAATTTTAATGATAATGACTTACTTAATGATGATGAAAGTTAACTTTTTTTACTTTTGCTCTTTTACCTTTTCAAAATATTTTTATTATAAATATATTAGTAAAAATCATGTCATTTTATTCATAATATAAATCGTAAAGTATCTATATTTTTCCATACATTACACTAGAGTGACATCTCTCAACTTGACTTTAGATTTTGGGATCACGGACATTAGAAAATATAGGCAGTAAATAGTGTATTGTAATGCATTGTGGATTTTGAGGAATAAAGCTGAAAAAATTCCAGACAAATGAGGCATTATGTTAACTTGTGCATATGATGAATCCAAGAGATGAGTTGATACCTCCTCAGACAGTCCGACTCAATACTCAATAGAGCAAAGCTTAACTGACTGATTTTACAGCTAGCCTTACAAATTACACAGACTGTCTCTGCTAAACAACAGAGGATTTGGATTAATTAAAGTTAAAAGTAGAACAGTAAAAGTGTACTAAACAATTGGGATATTCATATTGGGGGACAATTGACAGCTTATTAACTCAGTCGTTTCCCAAGCTTGAAGCTTTTTTAATGGAAAAAGGATTAAAATTTCAGAAGAGGGCAGAACATGTGAGAGCATGTTGGTTCGAATTGGCCCATCGACTGACTCGCCCCACGTGCCCTTTCTAACCTTATGTCTCCTTTTTCTTTTCTTTTTTAAAAAAAACTAATAATTTTTTTTCTTTTTCGTCAAGTCCACGATTTGGCAGTGTCACCTATAACATCTTTGTGGACGAGAGTCGAGAGGTTTGGAGAGTAACCAATGAACTATGATCCAACAAATGTCTAACAAGCGCAACTTTGTCACTCGTCTGATTGATTTCTTAAATACATGGGTGCACGCTTTACAATGTTGAGTCGGAAGACTGGAGAAGTAACTATGCCTTGAACATCACCATCTTGATCTTTCAAGGACACTTCCAAAGGCCTGTTATAGAATTGATGACGATGAGATTATCACATTCGATTTCGAGTTTTGAAAATCCCTCCGCAAACTCACCCATTGGGATCTTTGATCTGTCAAATTTCATTTTAAATGTCTCTTCAAGTGGTTTTCCACCTCAGGGTTTTTCCCTTTTCTCAAGTTTATTTTTTTTCAAGTTCTTTGGGTTCTATGTTAAGTTTGCTTTTGTCTATCATTGTTGTTCTCCAAATTATACTCTCAATATTGCTATCAATCCTATTGATAATGTTTATGGTATGCTCACAATTTGCGAACATATGTTATGAGTCTTCGTCCACTTGACCATAGAGAGCACATGTCAGTGAACGAAAATCCTTTTTTCTACTAGTCTCATCTTCATTGGGGTTCCATTCACTGTAAAATTTTTAGCTTTTAGAAACCATTCAATATCCCAAATCTACATAGTTTCGCTTATTTAGTGTTTGTTTTGGTCCGTAACAAGTTTTAAGCCACTAAATGTTGAAAGCCATCCATTACGACTTTATCTTCAATTTTATGCATTGGTATTTTAATGTTAAAAAATGGTATTTTAATAAGTATTAAATTGTAAAAAAATAATATTAAAAAAATTAATATGTTATATAAGTTTTAGCTCATCAAAATACATGTTAAAAAGGTTAAACGACGTGTATTTTGGATCGGATGGAGTAAGATTTATGTAAAAATAGACATTCAAAACCTTCAAGGCTTCAACCGTTAATTCCCTTTTTTTGATATTGTTTTCAGCCATTCCCCAAAGGCCCACAAAATACGCCCGTCAGTCGAACCACCGAATCATGTGCAACAACGGCCCAACTGCAAATAGTCATTAAATGCACAAGTCCAATAACTGGCCCATTCTTTATTAAACACATGGGCCTGATTCCTTAGCGATCAAATCCAAATCACATACTATAAGACTCCATGTAACAATTCTTCCGATTGATCCAAAAATAACAAGGTTAAGAAAAGAATGAAAAAACAATTGCTCATATCTTCTCTCTCTCTCTCTCTCTCAAAATATAGATCAATTTTAAAAACCTACAAGAAATATTACATGAATACTAACCAAACACTAAACTTAACGTAATGTAATTTTATTTAAATTTTACGCTTTTTTTTTTGGATGACGAGGAACCCACCTTCGATGGCAAACCCCAAGCACGTGACCCAGCCGGCAAGAGCCACGTACTAGGTAAACTGGCTTGCGCCGACCGGCTCGACCCACTGGTAAGGAGCAAGGTAAACCTTGGATTTTCACCAAGGAAAGAGACGGAAATAGGGATCGAACCCGGGACCCCTTACCCCTTCCCTTACTCCTTACCACTAGGCCACCCCGACTGGGACATTTTACTCTATTTAAATACATTATAAAAAACACTAACCAAACACTATTCAATTGTTTAAGGTACAAATTGAAAATATTTTAGAAAGCTGAAGCTTTTATTACAAATTGAAAATGTTGAGCTATTTGTTGGATGTATATTAGTTGACCCATTGGGTTAACTCGCTGAGTCAACAGGTTTTAAAACCATAAACCTAACCTAAAACCCGCCTCCTTCCATGATCCAGGGATCCGCTGAGTTACCCTCCCGTAACCCGTGGCCATCCCTAAGTTGAAGCTTAAAATTACAATCATTTTTATGTGGTGTATACAGCAAGGCAAGCCCATGGAGACATGATTCTTTCCTGGGTCTGTAAGACATTTTTTGTTGGATTCTTTAACCTTTCAAACATCATTACAAATTTACAATGCCATCAAAAGTGTGTTGCCCTTCTCATAATAGTTATCTCAATTTTCTCCTCATTTCTTTACAGCTCTTTGTTGGACACTTTGTAGGATCAATCAATATAATACAAATATAAAATAAGTAGTATCTTATCAAAGCAAAATACATTATCATTACATCCTGAAAACACAAGTGTATAAATGGAAAATATATTGTGGATAAGTTTTGTGAGTTTATTTTTTGTATAAATTAAAAATAAGATAGGATGAGTAATAATTAGAGGAGTAGATAGGATATGGACCATATGGTTACCCTTTATTCAAAGTGATGAATAAAAGTGAGTAAACAAAACTAATTTCGTACGAAAAGTTAGGAGAAAAGGATAATAATTAAAAAATTTAACAATGTGTTTTAAACTATAAATAAACAATAGTTATTTCGTTTTCTATTGCGTTTTCAAATTTTAAACCAAACAAACTCTAAATTGTTATTGGCAAATGGCAAGGAGTTGAATTATATATTCGTCATAAGCAGCAGAACAAGAATTATATAATAAAACGTCAAGTTTTGTCGAACGGAGGGAATATTGGGTAATTTGTGTCTTTTTCATCTCATCTTAACTTCTATCACTTGTAAGGTAACAGCTAATGAAATTCTACTGTTACACAGCACTACCACTTACTGTTGGAAACAATCAAAGCTTTTAGATGATGATCCGTCTGGTCCTTTGACCCCCTTACATAGCTGTCGTAGGGGCATTATCAATCAGCCGTATAGAGCTAGAGAGTCGAAAGCCAGGACACAGGATCGGTCCGGGAAGTGGGACAAACCACCACCGAATTGTTACAAGCTCAATTTTGATGGTTCGGTGATCCGGAATGGTAACTCATCTTATGGTTTTGTCATCCGCGACTCTGATGGTTTAGTTGTCTCGGCTGGCAGATCTGTTTGCACAAATATTTCGGTCATTTATGCCGAAAATCTCGGCCTCAGGATGGGACTGGCAAGGGCTAAGGAGCTGAACCTGTCTACACTTCTGATCGAAGGAGACAATCTTTTGGTGATAAAAGTACTACTAGGGGATTGGAAATGTCCCTGGTCGATTGAGATGCTACAAGCGGATATACTGTTTGATATTTCGTCCTTTACTCATGTTGCTATTCGTCATATTTTCAGGGAATCGAATGCTGTGGCTGACTACCTTGCGCGTAGTGCCCATGTCTCCCCTGCCGACGTCTGCTGTGAGGATGATCCAGAACTGCGAGTTCTCATCCGGAAGGATGCGCTAGGAAGGGCCTCTGCTGCGGCCGACCCGACCTAAACCTTATCTTGCTAAAAAAAAAAAAAAAAAAAAAAAGGACGTTTGTGATTGATGCGTCTCCATGGTAAGTGAGGTGACCATAGAAGTCTGTGAAAGTAATTTAAATTAAATATATTTGGGAGATTGCATGTTGGAAAAATGTGATTTGTTAGTGTTAAAATTAAAAGAGCATAAACTAAAGTAGAAGCAAACATCAAAAGATGTAAAATGTAACTAACCTAAAAATTCAAAGGAAAGAAAGAAAAAGAACATAAATAATTAATAAATAAATGTTTCTCTTAATCTATACTCGATCTCTTTTGTCCCACCTTTCAATCACATGATCCACATCCATCATCATCGTCATCTTTTTTAGTTCTCCTTTCCCTAATTTAATTTGTTTATTTAAACATCCTATATAAAAAGAACTTTATAACATTTAATTGATTATAGTATGGAAAAATTAAGGGTTTTATTTATTAATTTAAGGGTAATTAACAATATGGAATTTTTTTTGTCTAAATAGCTTACTCGAATTTTAATTTATGATTTCGTGCTGATAACATGTTGTAATATGATGTGTGAGAATAATAGAGTAGAGAGGATGAAGAGAAAGAGAGAACATATCTCTTTTGCATGTGTCTTCTCAAGTAGGGTTACAATGTCTTATATAGACAAGGAATATATAAGGATAAGGCCCCATAAAGTCATCAACCCTTTGTTTTCGATCATATGGGAGTTAGAGGATATGAATGGGTAGTAAGATGAAACATCCACAATTAAGGTTTCATAACAGAGTAGCATTTTTTAGATAGAGAAAATTTAGTAATAAAGGTAGCCCTCTAAGAAAGAGAAAAAACAAAAATAAGGTAAGAAATGGAAACATCCTCCTGAAGGGTACCACAAGCTAAAGTTGGATGGCGTTCTTTCGTCCTCAGACATAGGTTCTTTTGGATTTTTCATTAGGGATCATCAGGGAACTCTTGTTTTCTTGTGCTCGGGCTCCTCGTCACTACTGTATGTAGTGGGCTCGGAAGGGTTTGCACTATGGAAAGGAATAAATGCAGCAACAGAACTAGGAATTTCTAATCTTATAATAGAGGGTGACAATCTCATTATCAACTGCCTAAAAGACATCGATATGCATTCGAGAGATTTTGAAATGATTGTCTCTGCCACTCTACTCTCTCTAAGGCTGTTTCAAAAGACACAGATTCGTCATGTTAACAGAAATGCAAATAGAGTTGTTGATCGTCTCTCGCACCTAGACCTGTCAAACGGGTCATTCGGGTCGGGTCGCTTCGGGTAAAACGAGTTTCGGGTTTTTCGGGTTGACTCGAACCCGGGTTTGACCGGGTTTCGGGTCATTTCGGGTCGATTTCGGGTTTATTTTTTACATGTGAGAAAAATCGTGGTAATATATTACCACTACTATCAAAGGTCGGGATATTTTTATTACTTTTGAAAGTTGAGGATATATTTTTACCATACCCCCAAAGGTGGGGTATTTTAATTAGTTTTCCCATTATAGTATGGAAAAATTAAGGGTTTTATTTATTAAATTAAGGGTAACTAGTGTAATACCCGCGCCATGGCGCGGCTGCTATGAAAAAAAAAGAATAGAATATAAAATATTTATTATAAGGAAGAGCAAAATAACCATCAAAAGAATGTTTGAAAATTTTAATATAATAATATTGTTGAGGGATAACATAGGTGTTCACAAAGGGTACAAAGCTGGTGCTTTAGACTTTGTCCATACAAATCCTAGATTTTTTTTATTTATACGAAAGGATGAATGTGTGATGGAAAAGACAACTAAAAATTAATAATACACACCACCCTATCATTTTATTCCATAGCATCAAAAGTCTCTTTCTTCAACTCTTCCAGGTGAGCTACTGTCGCATCTGCAGCTGCAATAAGGTGATTTCCTGCATTCATTCAAGTAACGGGAACCTAAAAAGATCTCACTCAAACCATGTATAGCAAAGTAACAATAAAAACATAAGTTGTTAATCACATACCAGATGATGCTTCTGTGAAGGAGTTCATCATGTTTGGTTTAGAAGAGCTAATGCCAGATGAAAAGGATATAAAACCATGTAAGCCAGAAATCTTGTCGGGCTGCAATGTATGAACATAAGAACCTTATGCATTCGCTAATTGCAACTGAGAATTCACTCCACTTTCATGTGATTGAGGTTGTAGGTTCGGTAAGGACTTCAGATGAGGTTGGGGAATCTGTCGTTGCAGCAGTGGAGGACAGGGCTTTCTAGGCCTATGTAATATTGAGTATTTACTTCTCAAGGATTGACAGTCCCTCTCTTGTGGAAAGGTTGAATGTTATTTCAGGGAATTTGCATAAAAATTGCTAAGATTTTGCATGAAAATTGCTAAGAATTAGATTTCTATGGTATTATATACACATATCCAGCACATATATACAAAGGCACAAAACCATGGACAAAGTTTGCGTTGGATATCTTACAGGAAGTGCTACTGCAACATCTGCAATAAGGTGATTTCCCATTCTTTTACAAAAAGAGATGAGGAACCTTAAAAAAACGAATCTCAAACACACCTTATCAAAGAGGTAATGGGATTGAGAAGGATATAAACAACATACCGCTTCTTTTGTGTGTCCATATCCTCAAAAGTCTCTTTCTTCAACTCTTTCACATGAGCTTTGGCAATCTTTTCCAAGTACTCTTCATATTTAGCCAACTCTCCTTTGTGGATTCCAAGCCTATATTTCAGGGGGGTAAATACAATAGTAGATGAGATATACCGATCAAAATACGATTGAAAGATGAATTGAATCTTAACAGACAGTAGGCTATAACGCTTTAGTACAATCTACCTATAATAGAAGATACAAAATTGAAATACAATGTTGCGTACATTATTGATATATATAACATAAAGTAACAAATATTATTCATGTATATATATTTCTGAATGTTCAAAAACATAATATGGTGATAATAATTGTGCTTATATGATATCAAGGGAATTATATAAACTAAAATAAGGATGGACACATTCATGAGTGGGCATTGAGAAATTCAATGCTTAAATAAATGATTTGCCAATAAACATTACAAGGTATCCAAATTAAATTAATAATTGAATTACTTTCAGGCTTTCTATAGCACCTTTTTGAAATAAAAGTAATTAAAATGAATATTTAAATTTAAAAATCCATTTGATTTTTTTTTTCTGTTTAATTAAACATCTAATCTACCAATTATCAACAAATGATTTGCCAGTAAACATTGCAAGGTATCCAAATTAATAATCGAATTATTTTCAGGCTTTCTATAACATCTTTCTGGAATTAAAGTAATTAAAATGAATATTTAAACTTTAAAAATCAGTTTGATTTTTTTTTTGTTTAATTAAACATCAAATCTGCCAATTTTTCTGTTTAATGAAATGGCAAATTAGGACTGCTATTTTTTAGTGAAAAAAAATAAAGAATATGGAAATGCTATGAACTAACTTAGGTAGAATAACGACAAGAAGTTGAAGCTGCTACCCACAATCAAGAAAAACCACAGACCAACTATCACCACAGACCACCATTTCTTCATATAATTTAAAGATGAGAGCCATGGAGTAAAGAAATGCAGTATAGCTTATATGCTATGCTTCGAATCTAATACATACAATTAAGAAAGGAAAGGCTTTACCAGTCCGGCAGAAAAAGCTCCAATTTTAGAGGGTCAAAACCAGCTCACAACCATAATAAAATAAAGCTAAACAATCAGCTTTCTCCCTTCAATTAAACCCAGAAGCAACAGTCCCCAAACAGAGTAAAAGTTGCTGAAAATTCAGCCACACAAACATCTAAGACAACAAAGGAAAGCGCTTAAAATTCAGTACCCAAACAGCCCCATAAAAAGTCCAAAATGCAGCTCGAAGATATGAGGAAAGCAACTCCATTTTTCTTAGCTAAAAACAGTCCCATTCAGCAAAAAAAAAAAAAGGATTAGCAAACAACCCTTAATCAGCCCCAAGACAAAGCTGTCTTAAATATGTAAAAACAACCCACAATAAGAGAGATAAATTTCAAAATTCAGCACCAACACATAGAAATAAACCAACAGCTAACATTCCAAAATATTATCAAACAGAACTCCAAAACAACATTAAGAGTTGGAGAAAGAGGCAATAACAGCCTAAGAGACAGCCCCGTGATAGCCCCAAAACAGCCCACAAACCATGAGAAAAAAAGCACCATAATCGGGGAAAAAAAAAAACCAGCACTGCAACTCCTAAAAATCTATAAACAATTCCAGCAAAAACAGCCTTCGATTCCACCCTAGCTAGAACCCATAAACAACCCAAAAAAAGCAGCAGAGGCCGCAGTTCCGAAACAACCACGAAACAAAAGCATGAGTTGCATAAGTGACAGCTCGGAAGCAACCCACAAACCATGAGATATCAGAAAATGCTTCAGTGTTTAATAATCTTATTCACCCGTAGGATTTGAAGTGGCCATGGAGGCCAATGATTTAATTTCTTTCTATTTGGGATGTAATTCCTTTCAACTTTAAAACAACTTTAAATTTTTAAAGTTGAAAGAAGAAATAAAGATTGAAATCATTGCTGCTATTTCCAATCTGTAACCCTAAATCTGAAATTGTAATTAACAAAAATAAGACATTAAATCCTAAATCTAAAATTTTAATCTCTAACCCTGAATTCAAAATTTTAATCCAATCAAATCCCCAAAGCAACTCACGAAACCCAAAAATTTGAATGTACAATTGGCCGGCACCAGAGCATTCAAAATGGAGTTATAAATGAATGGAGTTATAAATGTACAATTGGCCGGCATCATATTTCCAATATGATATAAGTAAGATATGACCCACAAATAATCTATGAACAGAGCATTCAAAATGTGATTGACTGAACATGGTGTAAAATTTAAATTGCATATATATAAGATAAGATAATATTAAATTACCTTCCTACACATAGCAAGAAACCGAATGCACAATAATCTGCTAAAGTTTAATCTGTGATGGACATAAAAAGCATTTAAAAATGAAGCAATGAGCAAAACTTAAACAGCACACAATTAAGGCTTAAAGCATCTATGTGAACCCCAAAAGTGAGTTAAAATTTAATGTTTCACCAACACTGCAGGGCTAACATCCCATTATTATTGCTCAAAATGGAGGGTTAAAATTACAATTAATTTATCTATCGCATTGGCAGCAATTTTGAAGTCAACAACAAAATTTCAAAGTCTATATACAACTAATAAAAACACTAAGTATAGAATGAAAATGAAATAGCAATTTGACACCACCAGAGCTGGAGATGCATCAGAACAAACCAATAAAGATAGAATGAGCACAGAGAAAAATCATAGAGTCATCAAAATGTCATAGGCAGAGAAACAAAAAATAGAAACCCACTAGTGTAATTGGGGCTAGGCTCCACACAAGACAGAAAGTCGCGATTCGGAGGCCACTTCCACAGCTTGTTGTAGTCCCAAATCCCACAAGCAGCAACAAAAATAGCATTCAAAGTCACCTTATATTTGAAACTGAACAAAGATACAGAACAAAAATAGCTCAACAATACACATAGACAATTGTATTTTCATATATAACACCATTGTCTTCTGCTTGATGACGGAGTAGAAGAAATTAATACTTACAGACAAAAAAATACAAACTTGAAGACATATGAACAATGATACAGAACGAAAATTCATCAAACAAAGGCAAACCCTAATTTTTCATTAAAAAGAAAAGGAGAAAGGGTGATACTCAAATAAAGGAATTTGGGGCTTACGATTCGAAATTGGTAGCGGAAGAGTATGGATCCTGAACTACAATCGTTGAGGTTCAGCAAGAAGGGAATCCGAGGCCTTAAACCGGATTGCAATCGTCGGCGTGGCCTTCATGGTCTGAAATCGGCCATTGTCATAGCCAAACCTGGGGAAATGAAAAGGGGGAAACTAATTAATGAAATTGAAGATAATTAGAGAAAGACGGAGATGAGGAGAAGAGGAGGTCGTATCATCTTTAGCCGAGGAGCAACACTACGGCTGGGAACCGGCAGAGGCAAGGGGGAAGAGTTGCAATCACCGGAGATGAGGAGAAGAGAAGACCGTACCACCTTAGTCGAGGAGGAACACAATGGATGGGAACCGGCAGAGGCACTGTGGAAGAGATGCAATTGTCGTCGGAGGCAGGCATCAAGTGAGAGAGGCACGAAGAAGGGGATGCCGATGGAACCCTAAACGTTCAGCTCCGGTGATTGCATTGATGGAGAAGAGGAAGAGGAAGAAGAACGACTGAGGCGCGGTATAACTTTGGCCGCCGGAATAGGGAGAGGCGGAGGAGGAAGAGGCAAGTGGGAACCGGAATGTTGTCTCCTCGCGAAAATACGGAGCGGCGAGAATGAAGGGGCCGAAGGAGGAACTTAACATTCAGCCTCCATACAGCGTTAACCAATAAAAAAAAATTAGAGAAAAAAAATATGATTGGCCGGAAGGGCGGAAAGTGCGGATATGATGCCACGTCAGCACGAGGTATATGAAATTAAGAAGGTATATAGAAGATTAACAGTATGGAAATTTTTTAGTCTAAATAGCTTACTCGGATTTTAATTTATGATTTCGTGCCAAATATGGAGTATCATTTTTTGGATAGGGAAAATTTAGTAATAAAGGTAGCCCTCTAAGAAAGAGAAAAAACAAAAACAGGTAAGAAATGGAAACATCCTCCTGAAGGCTACCACACGCTAAACTTTGATGGCATCCTTTCGTCCTCGAGCATAGGTTCTTTTGGATTTATCGTTAGGGATAATCAGAGAACTCCTGTTTTCTTGTGCTTGGGCTCCTCGTCACTACCGTCTGTAGTGGGCTCGAAGGGGTTTGCACTGTGGAAAGGAATAAATGCAGCAACAGAACTTGGAATTTCTAATCTTATAATAGAGGGTGACAATCTCACCATATATTATCAACTGCCTAAAAGGCATCGGTAGGTCTTCGAGAGATTTTGAAATGATTGTCTCTAAGACTCTACTCAACTTTGCCTTTTCTGGATCTCAGGTCATTGACGACTTCTCACTTCGGCGATAATTCATCCACATGAATGCTCTTGACACCTGAGATTCCGGCCTCGTTGCCAAATTTTTTCTAGTTAAAAAAAAAAGAGAAAATTTGGCGTTTCGTACTATTTTACACATTTAATGAGCGAATTAACTCATTTCAATATTTTTTTAGGCGTGCTAGACCATGTTGGATATTTTTTATCCCTTTGTACCCCACCCTTCCTTTTCCCATCAGCGGTAGAGCCTCCTCACCCTTCTGCGATTTCTCATCGCCGCTCTTCACCATTTCCTCATCCGCCATCGCTACACTCCTTCATCTTTCTCGATCTCTCTCCAGTCTTGACTCAAGGCGACGAATACGAACAATCCCCTGTCCGCCGCCCCTGCCACCACGGCGACCGCTACCACCGAGAATCCCGAGGTCGAAAACCCTATGGAAACCCTAACTCCTTCTAACGCTTCAAATCCTGTATCGGACTCCCCTCTCATATCTCCACTGCCATCCAACGACGCTGAAGAGGACGCAACCAAGGATCTGAATGCAAAGAAGGCACCGGTTGCGACGGAAGCGATGACTGGCTCACAGGCGAACGATGTTGAGAGAAAGGCCCACCGCGCTGAGAGGTTTGGAGCACAATTCTAGAACGGAGAGGTATATTTGGCATTCATCTGTTTTTTCCCGGATGCATAATCTCTTATTTTCTTAGATCTCTGTTAGAATCTCGAATACGAACTCGAAACTGAGTAAACCAAGCCTAGAAATCAACTACTGGGAGAGAAAGTTGATTCGAAGGACACTGGATCTGGAATTGTTTGACAGAGTTAGAGATTTGGGAATTGATTTTCTGAAATTGGATAATTCGCCCATTGATCTAAGGGGGCTACATGTAGGATTTCATAAATGTCATCCTGTTGAGGTGGATCATGTATGTCTATAGGAAGATGGTGGAGAAGCTTTGCAAGCCGACAACAGTGTGATGAGAGCGAGTATCCGTGGTCAATGGTGATTGATGAAGCTGCTGATGTTGGAATAATATAGGATCATGTATGGTCCATGGAAAACATCAGCACTTCAGCAGTATATAGGATTTCTTAAAGCTCTACGAGCTGCTGCAGTATATAGGAATTGTATGTCTTGTAGTGTATAGGAATTGTATGCCTTGCATTATATAGGATTTTTTAAATGTCATCTTGATGAGAAGGAGATTGATGAAGCTGCTTATGTTTTCCATGGACTAATAGTTCAATTCACAAGATTACTTTTTTCTTGTTTGTCTTTCCAAACTACACACGCATAAGTGATTTTAAGGAATCACGGATTTACTATTGGGCTTCTTAATTTGTTGTGCTTGTTTGTTGTTGTTGTTGTGCATCAATCTGCTAGGAAATAACAATTGGCTTCTTGCTCTTTGTTTATTGCATATTAGTTAGGTGATAACATGTTTTTAACTCCGCTCGTGTCTTGGTACACAACCGGTCCCAAGCCCGGAAAAAAGGAGGAGGGAATACATGTTATGTGATATTTCATGTTATCAGATTCTTAAATAGCACTACTAATGTGTCATCAATGAAGTGTAATCACATTTTATGCTTATAAGTTATCAATTGTATAAAAATGTTATCAATAAAAATGTCATCAACAAACAATGTCATCACAAAGGATTGAGATCAATGAGGTGTACGTAATCACAAATGTCATCAATGAATAAAAGTCATCATTAAAAGATGTCATCGATGAAGTTTAAAAACATTTTATACTCATGTAATTGTATCAAAATGTCATCACAAATGATTGCATCAATGAAGTGTAATCACAAATATGTCATCAGTGAATAAAAGTAGAATCAAAGAAAATATATCGATATCTAATTGATGAAATTAAAAAAGTGGCATCAAATAATTATAATAAAAAAATGTCATCAAAACACTACTTTGAAAAAATATGGCATCATAGTAAAAAAAAACATAAAATATTGAGATAAAAAAATGTCATCAATAGTCAACAGTAAAAAAAAATGGCATCAATGGTCAACGTGACATCACAGTAAATAAAAAATGGCATCAAAACGGTGGCATCAGAAAAATGTCATCACTTAAAAAATAAAAATAAAAAAAAATAAAAATAAAAATAAAAATCTACATGATTTGGGAAATGGACTAACTAATCTAATTTAACAAGTTTTTTATCTAGTTAGCTAATTGAACTTTCTAAAATGCCTACTTACCTAAATCACCAAAAAAAAAAAAAAAAAGTAAGAAATTCAAATTCCTCATCACCGGAGTGCAGCTCACCGGAGAAAACTCTCACCGTCTCCGACAGCAAATCACGGCAAAACCCCCTAACCAAACACCACTTGCCTCTCATCATCTCCTTGGCCCCACCACCACATGCAGTGGGCCCTATTCCCTTCGACACCGCATTAAATCCATCAACAGTTACAGAAAGTGCCTCTGCGTTCTCCAGCCCTCCTCCCCCATCGTTCATGTCCTTCGCCTGATCTCATCCCCTCCAATTTGCAAAACCCTCTCCAACAATCCACCAATAAACACCGCCAATTTTGAATTTCCCAATGCCATTTTTAAATTCCCTTCACATCGACTCATCAACGAACGAACGGATGCCCGTTAATCCAACTAACAGACAAACAAACTCTTCCCTCTTCCTGACGCCTCTTGATCCTGCAAACCTCTGATTTTCCTTTTTTTGTTTAATTGTGGAACCTGCCAAATTAATTTTAAATTGAATAAAAATCTCTGCTTGCAAACAAAGAATCAGCACATGGCAGCTTGTGCATCACCTCACCATCTCAAGATCCAAAATCAAGCAACGACCTTTACCACCACCGCCAAGCCGAAGCGCCGCAAGTGCCGTGACATCACCGTCTCTTCCTCCGCCGCGGCCAATCCTGAGACGGATTTGCATTCCGACCCGAACTTTCACAGCGGCATTGTGTCGAACACCTCGCGGGCATCCTCACATCATCAACCTCCGATGGAGTTCTCATACGACGTCGTTCGATCCTTCCCGTCGAGCTTCACCAAGTTCAACTCCGCCCTCACCGCTGGCCTACTCAATCCAATGTCTCCTCCTCCTCCGCCGACTCCTCCCCAGACGCCGCCGATCGCCCGATCCAGCCCTACGCTCTTCGATATGATGGTCAACGAGCCCGATCCCCATCCTCAACCTCCACATCCCAAGCCCCTCCAAAACGGCACCGTTTCGGCGGCCAGAGAGAAGCACTTCCGAATGCAGCAGCGGCTTGCAGAGCTTCTGGGGAATCGGAGCCCCGGCAACATGTTCAACGACTCCGCCTCCGGCGACATCAGGCTTACCCTTACTGACAAGGACGGATTCAGCGTCAGTATCAGCGTCCACCGGCAGATTCTGGCGGAGAACAGCGCCTTCTTCGCCGGCCGATTGTCGGATCGGTGGACGCCCGGCGGAAGAAGCGCTCCGTTTGAGGTGGAGATTTCCGATTGCGATGACGTCGAGGTTTATGTGGAGACTCTGAGGCTTATGTACTGTAAGAACTTGAGGAAGATGCTTATCAAGGAGGACGTTTCAAAGGTTCTTGGGATTTTGAAGGTACATTTCTTTGTTGTTTTCCATTTTACCATTCAAATTGAATCAATTTTAGGATTCGGATTTTAGGGAAAATCGATGAAATTGATTCAATTTTACCATTCAAATTGAATCAAATGTTCCTCCATTCATCGAATTCATGAGAATTTACGAGGTGCTGCTAGACACAGTAGGTTGAATTGAATCTGCATTATTTCCTGTTTGCACTAGATTTCAGCTGCAATTGGATTCGACGCCGGGGTGTTCTCCTGCCTCGAGTATTTGGAAGCTGCACCGTGGGCGGAGGATGAGGAAGAAAGGATCACTTCTCTATTAACAGACCTCCACCTCGAAAGTTTCGGTGCAGGTGAAGTGCTTAAGAGGGTCTATACTGACTATAGTTCTTCGACTGTCGTTAATGGCAGCAGCACTGAAGAAGTGCTGAAGAAGCTCTTACAGGTGGTGCTCGAAGGGAAAGACGACAAGGCGAGGAGAGAAATGAAGGGACTGTTCTTGAAGATGCTCCGAGAGAGCGTAAACCACAATGATATAAGCAAGGAGTCTCTCTACATTGCTTGTGAGGGCTGCTTGCAGCAGCTAAGGCACCACCTCTTGCAGGCAGCTGGTTCCGATCTTCGGGAAGTTAGTCAAGTAGCGAGGCAGGCCGACAACCTGCATTGGCTTTTGGATATCTTAATCGACAGGCAGATAGCCGAGGATTTCGTCAAGACATGGGCTTCGCAGTTGGAGTTGTCGCGTGCCCATCCCAAGGTCCCTTCGGTTCACAGGTACGAGGTGAGCAGGGTCACAGCTCGGCTTTTTGTTGGGATAGGCAAGGGACAGCTCTTGGCTTCGAAGGATTCGAGGTGCTTGCTGTTGAAGACATGGCTCAACCCGTTTTATGATGACTTCGGATGGATGAGGAGGGCTTCCAAGGGCCTCGACAGGCACCTGATAGAAGACGGACTTAGCAATACTATCCTAACGTTGCCAATGTCGTTGCAGCAGGACATTCTCCTCGCTTGGTTTGATCGGTTCTTGAACTCGGGGGAGGACTGCCCCAACATACAGAGAGGGTTTGAGGTCTGGTGGAGGAGGGCTTTCTGGAAGCGAAACGGTGAGCACGACAACTCTCGTGTACGAATCACAAACGGCGAGAATCCTTGATAACGTTAACGAGTGCGAGTTCATAAGGTTGGTTATAATCATCCTAAAGGATTTCGGGTGAAGTTTTTCGATCCATGCCTGACTCAATATGGCTGTTACTTGTTACTTTGTTAGTCTTCTTCAAAGCCATTATGATGAGGTAGGTAGAGTAGCATTCGGCTTCTCTTGTTGTGTCGCGGTCGGTACCATGGCCATGAGATCCGAAAGGGAGTGCAAGTAGCCATGTCGCGCCTTCATCGGCGCCTACCAGAGGGTAACTGGAGGCATTATGCATTGGTTTAACAAGCACTTGCAATCTCAGTTAGCCCTCACCCAGTGGAATGAGTTGCAGCAGGAAATTTTAGTGTACAATTGTATGGAGTTTTGGTTTCAAATTGCTTTGATGATTATTTTTTGTGGTTGGTTTGGTAAGAAATTTTGGTATGATGTTTTTACATATATCATTATATGCTGTAACAACTTGTTCCTTCAACTATCTATCTCATGAGATTGCATTGATAACTTGGAATTGATTTATCTCAACTTAATTTCTCCAAATTAGATGTAGGACCTGAATCTGATAAGTTTGGTTGCCCTACTACAGATTCAAATCCAAGGAAACTATTTTTCCTACTCTAATTTGGGAGGTTTTATTATGCCTACATAAGTAGGTGAAGCAATTTGAGAAGTTTAGGGAAGAATAAATTTTTGTTGATTTTTTATTTGGTAAATCTCTTTATTAGTAATTTTATTTTTTTAAACAATGGGGTGGGCTAATGGCCATACTCAAACTAAGGGGTTATGTGAACACGAGTAGCTCAAATTCGACCCATACTCGCTCGATAAGAACTCGACTCGAGCTCGTTTATTTTCTAAACGAGTCGAGTATGAGCATTTAAGCTCGGTTCAAAGCTCAGCTCGTTTGAATTAAATTCGAATAGCTCGAATTTATGGAATTTCTAAAAAAATCCTTTAAGTTACCGTATAATGAGCAAGTAGAAATGTTTAAAGCTCAACGCGAGCGCGTTCATTTCCTAAACGAGCTGAGTATGAGCACATTTTTAAGCTCGAGTTAAAATTTAGATTCGGCTCGAGCTTATTCATATACTAACTAAACTGAATATGAACGAGCAATACTCGGCTTGGTGGTGGTGGCTGAGCTTCTCCCAGACTCCCAATGAGTCGAGTCTTTCCCAATGGTGATGGCTGAGCTTTTGGGGCATCCTTGGGTGCCTTCAGATGGCTTGGGAGGCGGGATATCGATTGGTGGTGGTCGAGACAAACTCGTGGATGACCTATTCGATGATCAGAAAGGTTTTTGTGGAGTGTCATCCATTATTTAGCCTAGTAAATCAAATGAGAATGCTTAATCAAGAGGGACTCGAAGGTCCAGTTCCGTCATGTCTTTAGGAAAATGAATTGTGTCATCGATTCCTTTGTTAGACTTGGTTTTTCTTTCCCGAGAGGGCTTCATGTGTTAACGGAGCCGCCTGATGGACTGCAATTGAGGTTGAACGATGATTGTATGGGAAGGGCTACCCCTGCTTTATTTATGAAGTATGAGTAGCCCGAACTGTTGTTTATGAGGTTGCCTCACATTTTTGTTTTACCAAACAAAAAAACAAACAATTAGCTAAGTCGTGTATATGATAAAAAAAATGCATATTGGATCCCATATAGTTTGAGTAGAGTTGAGAGAACCTCAACCGTTGATTTTCAAATTAACGGTTAAAAATTCTCCCTCCTCCTTTTCCTCAACCCCATACGAATCTCACACCTACACGGTGGAAATCAAGGTTAGCCTAAAGAGATCTAAAAACAAGTATCACAGGTAGAATAGGAATTGGATTCAATAGTTAAGTTTAGGGCAGTCCTTTTTCTAGTTTTTCTTGGGTTGCCCTTAAAAACACCATCAGACTCATCAGTGTTAAATTTGATCCACCCTTCCAAAGGAGGTTCCCACAATCCCACCCATGATATTGAATATTGAATGAGAGCATAAGATGGAGTGTAGTGTAGGCATGTGGAGTAGTCTTCATAGAGTAGTACAACTTTCTTTGTTGTGTAACACATCCCCCCGTGAGGAGATTAGTCCATCCACAGTCCACAAGTAATGGGCCACCGAAGCCCAATCCATCACTATAACTAGTGGTGGAGCCAAGGTGCGGTATGAGTAACTATTCCCTTAATTGATACATACAGTATCTTGGTTTTAAAGTAATACGCATAACTTGACATTTAATTACTTTAACTTTATTTCAATAAACAACAATGGTTTTATATTTTACTTATACTGTCATTCACGTATTATAATTTGTCTCAAAATCTTTTAAAAAAAATTATATTACTCATTTTGACAATTAGATAAGAAGTTATGAAGTTATGCAAATTTAAATTCTTTATATCTGTTTATTCATCATTACTATTTACTATACGTCTAGAGTCCCTAAGTTTTAGGCTTAAGTGTATTCAACCACTTGAAGATCCGCCTAATAGTTTTTAGAATACCGTTCAAATGTGCGGTTTATCCTCTACCTTCACCCTCTTGTTGAGAAAAGGTCAAAAGATTGTATGAAAGTTTTGTTGAAACCGGGAGCTTCTCTCTCTTAGGAGAGAGAAACCCTCCTTGTGCATCACGTTCCTTGTGAAACCCTTCAATCTTCAATCTATGTCTTGATTCAACTAGCTATGGCTAAATCGCTCCCTCCAATCACAAATTTTCGGTTCCTTAATTCTACTCCTATTCACTTTCTGCCTAACTTGGTGGCCGGGTTCGAGGGGGACCTCCTTGTCGTCCGCTTTGAAGTCGTGCTCGATCTCCCTTCTCGGTGCCTGGATTGTGAAATTGGGCTGGGGCTTTTGAAGCTCTTTGGCTTCCGCCCCCTTCCTCTTCATCGATTGGCTCCTCGTCGAACTGGGGGCCTCGGTGGTGCTGATTAGTGTGCCGTCTGTGGCTTCCCTTTTTCCTTGGTCTGGTTGCGCTACCCCCATCCCTTCTTTGACATCTCAGATGCGTGGGTTGTCCCTCCTCGGCGGTCCTTGTCGCGGCTGTTTCGTGGCTGTCCGGTGAGCTTGCCGTCGTTGTCTATCAGTCGCTCTGTCCATCTTTCTCCTTGGGCCCGAAGGTGGCCCGAGGTGTTTTGAATAGGGCCCGTGGTGTCTTTCTTTGGGCCCAAGATCATGTCTTGGGCCCAAAGGAGCCCGAGGGGAAAAAACACACATATCGGGTGTTATATATATTCGGGTTGGCTATATACACCCCAAATCATGCACGTCCTTAAGGACGTGCATGGTTAAAAGGGGTTAATTAATTTTTTAAAAAAGTTAATTAATCACAAGGCTTGCACGTCCTTAAGGACGTGCATTTTCAGCCCTGTGATTTGTGGTGTATATAACCACACCCTATATATTTTATATTTTGTAAACTCACCCGAAAGGGTAGTCTAAATCCCGAAAGGGTCTTGACAAATCCCCGAAAGAGCTTGTAGCTGCGCTCTCTACGAGGGTGGTTCACGGCAGTTGTTGTAGTTGCTATTGGCGGTTCTGATCTGAGTTGGGGCACGTGCCTATGGTGTCGGGTCTGGCTGGGGTCGTGGCGGTGTGCATCAAGGCGACTCCGTATTCCGGAAATTTCCTTGGAGGTTCGTCTTCATCGCCCACGGGGGGACTCCTGATGTACCGCTGGTCAGCGGTGTTATCTCTTGATGACGCTTGGCTCCGTTCTTTTTTCGCTGTCCTCAACTTTTATGGATTAGGTCCGTCTGTTCTTCTAAGTGACTGTTTGTTTGCCGTTTTTGTATTGCACCTTTTTCTCATTATGATTGTATGTTTGACGGTTCGCCGTCTCGGTCTCTCGACGAGCCAGACCTGTCTGATCATCGAATTATTACCTGATAAAAAAAAAAAAAAAAAAAGGGTCAAAAGGTTGTGGCCCAATCCAGTTTTAATGTTTCTATATGGGTCTCCCCTTATCCCCTCTGCAGAGGAAACCATGACGAATCTTCGATCAGGAACTCAGAGAACACAGAGACTCGGAGAGACAGGGTGGGCCCACTCTAACTCCCAGTTTCTATCCCAACAGTAGCCACTGTTACAACTATGTGCATTTCCAAACAGTATAACAAATACAGTAGGTGTGGAATTTGAATTGGGAACAAAACTTTTTGTGCATTTCGTTTAATTTCTAACTGCCCATTTAAATCGATAATCGTAAAACCCCTACATTTATCAAATATTTGGTTGTACAAATTAAGTTAGTTGGTACGTGTTACTCCCTCCGTTCCACAATACATGTCCTTTTAGTTTTGGGCACGTTTTTTAATGAGCGAAAAACTCTATAAAATATCATTTTTTTAATTATTATTTTTATATAATTTGATACTTATTACTAATAAGTATCACATTATATAAAAAAATTAATTAAAAAAATAATATTTTATAGAGTTTTTCGCTCATAAAAAAACGTGCCCAAAACTAAAAGGACATGTATTGTGAAACGGAGGGAGTAGTAATTTATCATATTTTGAATGGTTAGAAAAAAAATATACAAATACAATACAATTTAATTAAACGGAAATTTCGCGAGGTACTCCTGAGGTATTGCAATTTTCGCGAGATATACAATTTTTTTGCATATTTCGCATGATGCCCCTGTGGTTTTATCTTTTTTCGCCTCGTGCCCTTGTGGGTTAGATTTAACGGATTTGGGTGATTTCCGTTAGTTTTCAATTAAAAAAAAAAAGAAAAAGAAAGAAAGCACGGACAGAAGAGAAAGAAAGCAGCAAGCGCCGTCCTCGCCAACGCCGGGAGGGATTAGGGTTTCGTCCTCCTCCACTCCTTCTCCGTCACCACCGGGAGAGACGTCGTCCTCACCAACGCCGCCACGCTCACCGCCGCCGACTCCTGCACCTCCCTGAAAGTGGGCACCGTCCCCATCTTCTTGCTCCTGCACCTCGGATACTTCCTGATTTCTACAGACAGAGCACGTCAGAGGCTTCGCACTCGCAACAATGTTAAAAGTAACATTGCTCCTGCATCTTCTCTTGGATACTTCACACGCCAGAGGCTTCTTGCTTTTGCACCTCTCTTGGATACTTCTTGAAAGTGGGCACCGCCCCATCTTCTTGCTCCGCCCCATCTTTCTTTCTTTTTTTTTTGATTGAAAACTAACAGACATGGAGGAGAGCAGGAGCCAGGGAGTGGGAGCCGCCAGTGAGGGTTGAATTGGGTTGAATTGGGAACAGACATGGAGGAGAAGATGCAGGAGGTAGCAGTAGGCATCAGATCGAAGTCCTAATCGAAGGAGGAGAGACAGGCGCGACGAAATTAGGGTTTGGGGAATGAAATTAGGAAAGCTGTGAAATTCGTCTTCAATACTGGCTCCGTCGGGGAGGTTCTCGGAGGTGGCGGTGTCCTCGTTGGCGAAGGAGGAGAGGTGGCAGTGTTCTCGGAGGTGGCGGTGTCCTCGTCGGCGAAGGAGGAGAGGTGGCGGTGTTCTCGGACGTGGTGGTGTCTTCGTCCGGTGGAATTTGGATCTGAGTCGCTTGCTTCACTCACTCTTCTCCGTCCACTCTTTCTTTTCTTTTTCTTTTTTTATTGCAAACTAACGAAAATAAAAAAAAAACTGTTAAATTTAACCCACAAGGGCACGAGGCGGAAAAAAAGAAAACCACAGGGGCACCATGCGAAATATGCAAAAGAGTTGTATACCTCGCGAAAATTGCAATACCTCAGGGGTACCTCGCGAAATTTCCGTTAATTAAAATATATAAGTTATTATAATCCTTAGATTTTCGTCTGAATTGACAATATTTAAGCACTAAAGCAACATATAATTTATAAGCTATTACAACGTATTTAAGCACTAAAGCAGGGCGTTATATATATTATGAGATTATTCCACTGGGCAACCGAAGTTTGTTTTAGTGGTGGATGCTAGTATGCCTTGTGATAAAGGCTTGATTCATATAAGATAATACAAGCTATCATATATGAATAAAAAATAATACAAACAAAAAAGTCTCAAAATAATATAAACTATCCTTCTATAAACAAAAAATAATACAAAATTTAAAATCAACTGAAAATAATACAAACTATATATGATCACCCGACTAAAAATAATACAAACTTTTAAATTTGGATTAAAGGAAGATTCAAAACAAAAATTTAGTTATCAAAATTACAAAAACAATTCATAACTAGTATTATACCCGTGCCATGACACGGTTTTTTATAAATAAAATCCTAATAATATATTAAATTAATATTATAAAATAATAGTAAAAGTTCAGATAATTAAATATTTTGAATTAAACTCATTAGTTGAAAAAACAATTAAAGTAGTATATATAGATATATTTACTAATATTAATTTTATGTTTTGAATTAATCCCATTATTTTTTTAAATTATTAAAACTATAATTTAGGCTAAGATCATAGATTAATTGATTTTTTTCAAAAATTGATTGAATACCCTACTTTTAAGGAGAGAGTGTCATCTCATAAAAAATGCTTCTCATTTAAAGTATTATATAAATATAGATATAGATATAGATTAAAAAAAACAAAAAGAATTAAAGGAAAAAGAAGAAAAAAAATGAGAATTAAAGAAAAAATTAGGAAAAAAAAAATTTGGTTAAAACTCCTAAAAGCCCTCTAAGGTTGACAAATCAGCTTAAACTCTTCTAAATTAAGAGTTTATATATAGATTGTTTTTTTAAATTATTAAAACTATAATTTAGGCTAAGATCATAGATTAATTGATTTTTTTCAAAAATTGATTGAATACCCTACTTTTAAGGAGAGAGTGTCATCTCATAAAAAATGCTTCTCATTTAAAGTATTATATAGATATAGATTAAAAAAACAAAAATAATTAAAGGAAAAAGAAGAAAAAAAATGAGAATTAAAGAAAAAATTAGGAAAAAAAAAATTTGGTTAAAACTCCTAAAATCCCTCTAAGGTTGACAAATCAGCTTAAACTCTTCTAAATTAAGATTTTATATATAGATTGTTTTTTTAAATTATTAAAACTATAATTTAGGCTAAGATCATAGATTAATTGATTTTTTTCAAAAATTGATTGAATACCCTACTTTTAAGGAGAGAGTGTCATCTCATAAAAAAATGCTTCTCATTTAAAGTATTATATAGATATATAGATATAGATATAGATTAAACAAAAAACAAAAAGAATTAAAGGAAAAAGAAGAAAAAAAAAAGAGAATTAAAGAAAAAATTAGGAAAAAAAAAATTTGGTTAAAACTCCTAAAATCCCTCTAAGGTTGACAAATCAGCTTAAACTCTTCTAAATTAAGAATTTATATAGATTAAAGGAAAAAGAAGAAAAAAAATGAGAATTAAAGAAAAAATTAGGAAAAAAAAAATTTGGTTAAAACTCCTAAAATCCCTCTAAGGTTGACAAATCAGCTTAAACTCTTCTAAATTAAGAGTTTATATAGATATAGATTAGCCATACATTGGATAGATCCATCCTTTATGCAATAAAACCCCATTTTTTAAATCAAACAAAACTGCACGAATTCTTGGTTATGATTATTTTTTGTTTTTGATAAGTTATGGATAAATTGGGTGTGATTTTATGTAATAGTACAAACTTTAGAATAATTTTAAAAATCATGGGTAAGAGTATCAAATCTGATATCCGATATCTGTTTTGTATGTGGTAGTATATGAGAATATGGGTTTCAGAAAATTAGCAATGTGGAGTTCAGACTAGCAACCCAGAATGTCTCTCTAACGCCGCTCACTCCCTAACACCCACCAAGCCCTAGCCCGACACCACCTGAACCTCCAGTCACCCAACGCCCTCCCACCCCAACCTGCGCCACCCTCCAACATCCATTGACCCTTGTTCTGGGCGCCTCTTTCACCTATGCTCACGGACCCGCACCCACCAGACCCCCCCCCCCCCCCCCCCCCCCCCTCCGACCAAAGGATTTGAAAGAGGATTTGGGGTTTGAGCGTCTGGTGGTAGTGTGAATTGGGGAGGGAGAAAAGATTTGAAAGAGGAGGGAGGCAGTGAAACGATGAAATTGGGGAGGCGGAGAAAGAGGAGGAAGGAGAAGAAATGTTTGAGCGTGTGTTTCCATATCCCTAGTTTAATGGGTATATAGAATTGGGGAAAAATATGAAGGATGAGAAATATGGGTATATCACTTTGATATCCAGATACTAATTACCAAACATATGTACGTGTAAGAGTGATACCCATAGCCATACCAAACGGGCCTCAGAAGGCATGAAGCATTTTATTTTGCAATTTTTTGGGTGTGTTTATGTCACCCTACATTGACCCTCTTTTAAGTCCGGCCTTGGACATTTACACACAAAGACACAGAGACACAGAGAATCAGAGGAGAGAGAAAGAGATGGAAAGGAATCATAAATAAGGTTGAAGTTCATCACATCATTCACATGGGTCTTCTTCTTCTTCTTCCTTGTCTGTTCTTATTTCTGATCTTCTCCTTTCTCCAGAAATAATAAATCTCTCCCTCTCTCTTCCTTAATTCTTAACCTTCCTTCTCTCCTCAAGAAATCAAAGATTTCTTCACATAAAAAAAAAGAGAAGGTGGTGATTTCTCCCCTTTTGCCATTACAGTATTACATTAATATATCCCACTTCAAGTGTGAAGCAAAAAGAAACAGTTGTAATTGTGATGACTTCAATTTGTGTTTGCTTTTGATCCCAACCACCAACTTTAATTTATGATCATCATTATATATAACATCTTACTTTTGGTGTTTTTTCTTTTAGCTTGGTTTCTAACACTGCTATGGATTTGCAGGCACAAAATTAAAGGGTAGGGCTTTGTTCATGGCTCAGCAATCAGAGGAAGTGAAATCAAGGGAAATGGGATCTGGGTTTTGTAGCTACACACCTTTCAACCAAACCCACTTGGCATCATCCCTAACCCAGTTGCAATCGCCTTCGCCGATGTTTTTGTGGCAAAACAACACCAATAGATCAGTACTTGTTGAGGAGGAGTCCTCAACAAGGTGTGTTTTCCCATGTGAAGGGAATGAGAAACCAAGCCAGGGCCTCTCTTTATCCCTCTCATCTGACAACCCCACAACCATAGGGCTTCAGTCCTTTGAGCTGAGGCACCATGGGGATGTGGGTTTCAGCTTCATTCATCCAATTACTGATTTCAGAGATGGGTCTGGTGTGAAAGGCACTGTGTTTCAGCAATACCCACATGATCAAATTCTAGTACAAGGACAACAGTTTGATCATGAGGTTGTCAGAAGCTCAAAGTACTTTGTACCTGCTCAGGAGCTGCTCTCTGAGTTTTGCTGCCTTGAGTCAAATCAAAGTACATGTGTTGATAATGATGGTGATGAGATTCAAAGGCAAGGGCAAAAAGAGGTCATCAAGAACAAGGAGATCATCATGTGGTTTGATGGAGATCATACTTATAATATTGCAAATGATAGTAAGAAGCAACCATCACTTTTTGGTCTTCATCTCATTCAACTCCACAAGAGGAAGAAAAACCTCATTGCTTTGTTGGATGAGGTACACATCAAAACTACCATCTTTTATCTTAATTAATTAATTTCCCTCCTATTTTTTTGGGCAATTTTTTTTAATAAAACCAACCTAACAAATTCAATTTTCTTTAGTACAAAGTAATATTAAATTGTAACAAGAAAAAAAAAACCATGATCTAAAAAAATAAGGGCTGCAACTTTTACAAATAGTTTGGTGAAATTGGAAGGATTAATGTAATCACATGGAGGGGTGACAATTAATTTTTTGGGGCTTCATTTTTTTCTTTAGACACCATTTAAAAATTTCATGGAATTAAATTAAATTAATAATATTTTATATTTAATTTCTCCTCCCAAAATTATAATATAGTTGAACAAAAGATACAAGCGCTACAAAGAGCAAATCAAGGCGGTGGCGCGCTCCTTCGAGGCGGTGGCGGGAGAAGGCACGGCGGCGCCCTACACCTGGTCGGCGTACCGGGCCATGTCCCGGCACTTCCGCAGCCTCAAAGACGGGCTTGTGGAGCAGATCAAGGCGGAGGTGGATGTGGGCGGCGGGGGAGGGGAGACGACGCCGAGGCTGAGGGCGCTGGATGAGGCGCTGAGGCGGCAGAAAGAGGCGCTGCAGCAGATGGGGATGGCGCCGGAAGCGCAGCCTTGGAGGCCTCAGAGAGGGCTGCCGGAGAAATCTGTGTCGGTGCTCCGAGCTTGGCTCTTCGAGCACTTCCTTCACCCGTAATTATTTATTTTCTCCTCGCCTTTTATTTTCTCATTAATTATTAGTATTTCTAATCAATATATAACTATGGATAGAATCATAGAAACGTGAAATTACTATTACCATGATTTTTAATTTTATCCAACTATAGAAAATGGCCTTTAAAATATGAGTTTTTTTTTTTTTAAAACAAAGATAACCATTAAGTTATAAAATTATTAAAAAAACATTTGATTTTCTTTCAAAGACATAATATGTGCGATTTTATAATATTTTAGATTTATCTTTATATTATTTTAAATATAAATAAAAATGATATTATTCTTATTCCTTCAAATATTAATCAGTCAGTCTATATTTATTGGTGAAATATTAAGTGTTCTATATTTCTATCACATGTGATCTCAATTAATAAATTTATGTCTTATAATATGTAACCTTTTCTTGTGATTGGGTTATACTATACATTTCTAAATTGAAAAAAAAAATATTTAACTAAAATAATAAAAGAATTAAATTAACATAGCACCAACCAACATATATTATTAAACAATTGTTATACAAATGATGTAATATGAGATTTTTAGACTTGTTATGAATTCCTCATAGGCTAACTAGATTGTAATAGAAAAAAGGTTAGAAGTGGTCAAATAAAGTGTTAATAATGAATGGGCTTTGGTAGGGATCATCACTTAAATAGCCTCTACTATATATACCTACTATTATTATGTGGTTAGAAATTGAATTTTATGATCATTTCATAAGCTGTATCAAAAGGATATATAGTTTTGTTACATATATATAAATGGGTTAATTGCACAAAATATCATGACCTTTGTAGATAGTTGCGCTTAATATCCCAACCTTGTAAGATTTCGCGAAATATCCTGAACTTTGTTGTTAGTTGCGCTCTCTACCCTGTATGAGTTTCTTAAATTAATAAAATCACTAACATAATATGAAAATTACACAAAGACACCAATATTTTTCAAAAAAAAAAAATATCCCCCATTTTAATCAAAATAAAAAAAGGAAATTTATGTTATACATATCAAAATGCGTGCTCTAAAAAAATTAAATAAGATCAATTACTTAAAAATAAATTTATATCTTATCATATCTTCTTTTCCTTAAAATTATATTTTATAAAGCCATAGTTTTAATTTACGTAAGATTAATATGTAAGTACCATATTATATGCCCAATTAATCCAGTTTCCATGAGTATATACCCGATTTTGCCTATTTTTAATATATGTTTATCATATCTTTATTAATTATAAATAGTTATCATATATTTTAATATTTTTTTTAAAAAAAATATTTTATTTTATTTTAAAAAAATATTATATTTCATCTATGTATAGTTAGCTTTTTTTTTACAGAATCTTTTTTTTAATGCTATGAAATTTATATGAAATTTTTTTTAAGATTCAATCACAAGATACCACATAAGATGTTATGTAGTTTTAGCATATACTCCCTCCGTCCAAAAATACATGTACTTTTACTTTTTTAGCACGTATTTTTAGGAGCTAAAAACTATATAAAATATTAAATTTTTTATTAATTTTTTTAATAATTATAAACCTATTGATAATAAGTTTATAATTATTAAAAAAAATTAATAAAAAAGTTAATATTTTATATAGTTTTTAACTCCTAAAAAAATGTGCATGAATAGTAAAGGGACATGTATTTTTGGACGGAGGTAGTATAAAATAATATGGACCAAAACATATATATATATATATATATATATATATATATATATATAGAGAGAGAGAGAGAGAGAGAGAGAGAGAATAAATGTAAAAATCCTCATTTATAGATAGGTATATATATAAATTTATATTTTTTATAACATATTTTATTAAGAAAAATAATTAAAATTAATTATTTTAAATAATTATATTAATTATTTAAAGGAGTAAAGTTGCTATTTTCTATTTTAAATATATTAAGGGTACATTGAAAATATTTTTTGAATATGGGTGATTTTGTGTAATTTTTCCATCATCCGTGTAATTTTTAAATTTAATAAACTTATCTAGGGTAGAGAGCGCAACTAACACCAAAGGTTAGTATATTTCACGAAATTTTACAAGGTCGGGATATTAAGCGCAACTATCCATAAAAGTTAGGATATTTAGCGCAATTAACCCTATATAAACTGATAGTAGAATTATTACCCACCACTACATAATTTTATTTTCTAATTTTTCGCAAAAGAGAAAGTTTTTTTTTTTTTTTTGGCTACTTTAAATTTCCATGTATCATCATTTCTAACGTACATGAAATGAGATTCCATTCCAAAAAACTTTCACTTGTCATGTTATATATATTATAATAATAATAATAATAATATCTCACATATCAATTAATTTGTACTTTCGTTATCCTTGGTTTTGGCCTATCCCCCACCTCTACGGCCCCTAGCTAGGTTACCCCACTCTAATTATTCTTGTTTTTGATACCCTATAGACCCTAATTATAGACAAAAATATCCATAGAAATCTCCCTTTAAATTGCTCACCTATCTTTCCTAGTTATCTACAAATACCCGAAAATACATAAATCCAATATCATTCGATGTGTAAATTTATCATTTTCACCCTAAGCAATATCTATTTTCATTTAAAGTTCGAGACTTTATTCGATAGAACTCGTATGAGTTTCCAACTATATATTTTGAAGGAAACTTCGGAGGAAACCAACAATAGTATTGTCTTTCAAGACATCTATTTTCATTGTCTTTCAAAATATTTGAAGAATAAAAGTAGAAATTATAGACCAACTCCAAATGTGTAAATGCTTAAATATGTATATTTTGATACAATTTGTGTTCTTCAATCATTATTTTTTTAGTATTCAAAATATATGTATTTGCACACAAATGTTCAAATATCAGCATAACACCCCATGTCTAAAAGTTTTTATCACTTTTCATTAAAGTAAAGATCGTCTTCAATGGTTTTTACTTCTTCTTTTCACTTTTTAATTTAAATCTTATGTATTTAGAGAAAAGAGAATGCAAAATACACATTTAATTAATAGAGCAAAATATAAAAAATTAGTGATCACCTTATTTAAATTTATATGCACATTTGCACACTTTAGTCATATATTAGAGATAGTCTTATGGTGTACTATAAATCTATATATATAAAAATTTACACGTAATACCTTTACTCATGAAATTTCTTTTACCCGAACATAAAATAAAATAAAATTCGAGATAAAATAGTTGTAAATCAAAATAAAAAGAATATATCCTGACTTAATTTATTATGGATGAATTTGTAATTAAGTAACATATATATATATATATATATATATATATATATATATATATACTACGTATAAATTTATAGGTGGAGTTATTTTATAATTTCACCCGATAATTTCATGGTATGTATTTTTTTGATGACGAAGAACCCATCTTCTTGTTCATTTATTCTTTGCAATTAAGTACTTTCATGGTATATATTTTGATCCCCAACAATTGTACTCTCAACTTGTTGTTCATTTATTCGAATTTTTTTTCAAAATATTCATGAAAAAATAAATAATTACAAAAATATTCACAATTTTAAACTATTTACAAAAATATTCATTTTTTGCGGGTCTGACAGAAAAACGCGATTTGAAACCGCGTTTTATTTATAGGGTAAAAAACTTGAAATTGGAGAAAAATATGACAAAAAAAAACGAAAGAAACGCGGTTTCATACCGCGTTTCTATGTTAATATTATTTATAAAAGAATTATGTCATTTTTTACCAAAGAGACGCGGTTTGAAACCGCGTCTCTCTTTTTTTTTTAAGGAAAGTAACAGAGGGAGAGGGAGAGTCGGTGGGGAGCCGCCGAGGCCGCGTCTCAGGAGGAGGAAGGAAGGAGGAGGAGAGGCAGAGGCCGGAGCGCGGAAGCCTGGAGGCCAGAGCCCAGAAGTCGAGCCGAGCCGAGCCGAGGGCGGAAAGATGACGGCCAAGGCCGAGGCGAAGAGATGGAGGCGGAGTTGGGGCGGCCGGTGAGGATGGCGGAGACGTAGGAGAGGGGAGCGAGTCGCCGGTGGCGGTGATTGTGCTGCGGCCAAGGCGAGGAGATGCTGTCAGAAGGCCTCGGGGGCGGAGAGGCGAAGAGATGGAGATGGATTTGGGGCGGCCGGTGAGGAGGACGTCGATGTAGGATAGGGGGGCAAATCGTCGAAGGTGGTGATCGATGGTGCTGCGGAGACGGCCTTCCTCTTCGATTCGATCTGAGACGAGCCTTCCTCCCTTATCGATTCGAGACGGGCTTTGATCTGAGACGGGAAGATTTGGGGTTGCCGCTGCCGGTGTCTCCTCCTTCCTCCTCCGGCTTCTGGGCTCCGGCCTCCAGGCTTCCGCGCTCCGGCCTCTGCCTCTCCTCCTCCTTCCTTCCTCCTCCTGAGACGCGGCCCCGGCGGCTCCCCACCGACTCTCCCTCTCCCTCTCCCTCTGTTACTTTCCTTAAAAAAAAATAAAAAAAAAAGATTTTGGTAAAAAATGACATAATTCTTTTATATGGTAAAAAATGACATAATTCTTTTATATGGTAAAAAATGACATAATTCTTTTATAAATAATATTAACATAGAAACGCGGTATGAAACCGCGTTTCTTTCGTTTTTTTTTTTGTCATATTTTTCTCCAATTTCAAGTTTTTTACCCTATAAATAAAACGCAGTTTCAAACCGCGTTTTTCTGTCAGACTTGCAAAAAATGAATATTTTTGTAAATAGTTTAAAAGTGTGAATATTTTTGTAATTATTTATTTTTTCATGAATATTTTGAAAAAAAATTCCATTTATTCTATGCAATTAATTAAGTACTTTTAAACAATAATGAAATTCCAAGAATTTATGCCCCTATTGCTACTAGTAATTAGTTATCTTTGGTAACAAATTAAATCTTGATTAATTTTGAAACCCTTCAATTTGCAGGTACCCTACTGATGTGGATAAACATATTTTGGCTCGCCAAACTGGCCTTAGTCGAAGTCAGGTATAATAGCATATACATACACACACACATTCAATCTTACTAAAAATACGTTTGTATAATGTGCTAAACCACTAAAAGGATGTTAACTAGCTAGGGTTGTTATTCGACCGAGTCGAACTAGACGAGTACTGCATCTTCGTATTCAGCCTGTTTAGAAATTAACGAGTCAGGCTCAAGCCGAGCCTAAATTTGAACTCAAGTGCTCATACATGACCCGTTTAGAAAATGAACGAACTCTAGCCAAGGTTTTTTCGATCATTAAACAACCTTAGCTACTTTCTCATAACATAGTAGCTTAATTAAAGAAAATTTTAGAAATTTCAAAAATTCAAACTTTAATCGATCAAGCATAGATTTAAACCAAGCTTAAAAAATGTTCATACTTGGCTTGTTTAGAAAAATAAACGAGCTTGAGCCGAGCTTTTATTGAATATACGAGCCCAAATTGAGCTCGAGCTACTCAACTCATATATAAGCCCCAATGTTAACCAAAGTAATTTATATTGTTAATGTTAGCTAATTGTACTCCATATTTGTTATTAATACCATAAAATAAAGTGCATTAAACAATTCATGTTAATTAATACCTAATCAACAAGAAATTATAAATTTATTTTGTAGTATATACCAAACACTTTCTACAAAATAATATAGTATATATTGGTGTTAAAAACTATATAAAATATCAATTTTTTAGTATTTTTTTTAATAATGTCATACTTGTTACTATTAATTATGAATTTATAAAAACAAATTTTAAAAAAAAGTTAATATTTCATATAGTTTTTTATCGCTCTAAAAAAGCGTACATGAATAGTAAACGGTAAGTTTTAATTAACAGATGAAGTATTAACATGATTAAACCTATGCTTTAAATTCATATTCTCTTTAGTTATAAATAACTTGACCACTATATATTATATATACAATATATATTTAATTAATTATATGTGGTTTAAAAATAATATCAGGTATCCAACTGGTTCATCAACGCAAGAGTAAGACTATGGAAGCCAATGGTGGAGGAGATGTACTTAGAGGAAACAAAAGATGAGCAACTCCAGTCTAAGGCGGCGGTCTCCTCCTCTGCCACCGACGACATCGTCGGCAGGGCCTCCAATGACGGTTTCGGTCATGGTGGTCCGAAAACCGAAACCCCAAACACTCAAACCATGCTATCCCAAGAAGACCAAAAGCCAACCCTAGATCAAAGAATAATGGATTTCGAGTCCCTCTCGGCCATCATCTCCACTGACAACCCTACCGGCCACCACCACCGCCACCAAGAGGGTTTCAGTGGGCCCACCTCCATTGAAACCCTAGACTTTTCATCTTACAACAACCACCGGGAGGGTTTTGGCCTAAGCCGCAGTGTTTCCCTAACCCTAGGGCTCCAGCAGGACGGTGGGGCCAGGGCGGTGAGCTTGGCGTCGTTCTCCCCCGTGGGCCCACCAGACTCGTCGTCGTTCTATCAGAGGGCTGAGTATTCACTACTAGAAGGGGATGAGGATCAAAGCCAAATCAACCTGCCCTATAAGAACTTGATGGATGCGCAGTTGCTCCAGGACTTTGCTTGATATAAATAACCATATATATATATATAAAAAAAAACTAATTGCAGTAAATAATTAATTAGTATTTTTCAATTTGCAAGCATATCATATATATTTATAGAAGTAGAGATTAGAGATTGAGGTAGAGGATATATTATTTGCATGATTATATATATACATATAGCTAGACATCTATCTCTAGTGAGATATAATGCGTGGATTATCCAACAATGTGTATATATTTTGTTTGAGAATTGATTTGTTATACCAATGACCGCTCTTTATTTACCAAATCCAAGGAGGAATAATGTTATTAAGATTTTAAAAGGCAATAAATTACTTCTTGTCAAAAAGTAGTAAAACACAAGCCTATTATATAAGGGTTATTCCTATTGTTGATCAATTGGTTTGAGATTGAATTCATGTGTTTGTTTCCCTTTCACATATATAAGTTTGGAACCTCGTAACGATTATGTTATGGGCTTCTAGCGACTAGCATATATAGGTGTGCACGCCCCTGGCTCTGGTTCTCATTCCTTATGAACTTCAGTATGGTATCAAAATCAAAAAGGGAGTGAAACTCAAGTTTAATATATAAAGTCGACAGTGGGCTCGATCTCTTATTGTCAATTGAATTAAAAATATCATTGTGTTTATGTGTGATCTTCTAGCACCCGTGGATGACCCTTGATACGTCATTAGTCTGGATCAGACTTTTTAATAAATAGAAAATTATAGGATAGCAAGATTAAAATTAAAACATTTTTCACTAGCTAAAATCCCGTTATCGTCTCAATGATTGAATCTCTCTTTGTTTCTCTTTATTTGTCATGTACATATTAAAATTGAAAAAAAAATTCGAGTATATAATATGTTACCTCTTTTGTGAGTAATGAACTTGCAAGGTAATTGATTTGGTATATATACATAAATTTTTTAAAAACAACAAAGATATTTGTTCAAACACTATATATGCATTTAGATTATATTTCATGAAAGAGTACAGAGTACTTAAAATTATTTAGGTACGTACAAAATACAAATATCGTCCATATATGAAAACATTAAGGGTAAATTGCAGGAAACCACCCTTAAAATAGTGCACTTTGCTCAAAACCACCCTTTACATATGAAATTATAGTAAACCACCCACTAAATACACTCTATTAGCAAAAGACCACCTCTCTTTTGATTCCGTTAGGTTTTTGGTCAATGGTCTGTTAAATCATATTAAAATACCATTATATCCTTAAATTTAATGGAAGAAATTGAAATATGATAAAGAGGGGTAGTTGTTCATCTCTTTGAACAAGCAGGCAGCAAAGAGAAAGGGGGAGTCACTGTAGCCCCAGCCACCATGCATTGTCGTCGCCCTCACACATCGTCGGTTCGTGCCAACAGTCACTGCTTTCTTCAATTAGTTTGTTTGAAAACCAATTGCAGGCGTGGCCGCATGGGAAACCTTATCTTGCTCACCATTAGTCCAATTTCGCCATCTATCACCACCGCAGCTCCTAATGTCGATCTACAACTTCACCATCTTCTACTTCCTTCATTTATGTTGAGTCGAGCTCGTCGTCGGACTCGCCTTATCTACCGCTAGATCTGAGTTGATGATTAAAAGAAGGAAATCTCAACAATACCACACCACGCTCGCTCGTCGTTTACACCCATATCCGACTCTTTTCCTTTTTCCAGTTTCGATTGACCTTCTATAGTTCCATTTTTGGTCGACCTTCGACCTAGCCTCTCTAATTTGGTTTCAATTTGGAGTTTGAGTAGATGTGATTTTTAGTGTTGGGTTTGAGTACTTTTCGGTTACCGATTCAACGTTTTAGGGTTTTACGTTTATGAATTTGCTTTTGTTTATGGGATTTATGCTTAATTATTGATGGTTTCTTTCAAATTCCTCCATTAATTTGTAATTGCAATTTGACGGAGAAAGTAAAGTTTTCTCAATTAATTTATGTATTTGAAACATGATGTTTAAAGGCAGGCCTCGATTCAGATCTATTTAACTCTTTGGATTGGTTTGAATGGCATTCAATCGAAAATTAGATATTGAAACATGGGTATTTTAGTCATTTTTATTCAAATTTAACTAGCAACTTAACAAATTAGAGAATGGGTGGCATTTTGCTAACTGAGTTATTTTTTTTTTTTTGATGACGAGGAACCCACCTTTGGTGGTAAACCCCGAGCACGTGACCCAGCCGGCAAAAGCCACGCACCAGATAAACCGGCTTGCGCCGACCGGTTCGACCCACTGGAAAGGAGCAAGGCAAACCTTAGATTTTAATCCAAGGAAAGAGGCGGAGGTAGGGATCTGCTAACTGAGTTATTCTAAAGGGTGGTTTGTCACAATTTTACATCTAAGGGGTGGTTATGTGCAATATGTCATATTTAAGGGGTGGTTTTATGCATTTTACCCAAACATTAAATTTAAAAAGTTAGCCTCCTTTTTGAACTTTTTTTTTTGGTTTTAATTTTGGTGGAACCTCCTTTTTGAAACTTTGTGGTCCAATTGTCCAACTAATTTGTTTTGCTTTCTTTAAAGCCGCATAAGCTATTGATTTGTCAATTTGGATCACATGGATCAACCCCACTTTTTACCTCTTCTGGAAACCACTTGAATTAAATGTACCAACTTCATCAATCCATACTAGGTGGATAATATAGATTGGTAAATATGTTTTCCCAAATTAAATAATGAAATTTCGAGTTTAAATATAGAGTATTTTTAGCATATGAAAGAAATATTTTGCTTTTTCTTTCATCATTTATAATAATTAGATTGATCAGCACATTTATACATAGGTTAAGGGGGTTTATAGGGTGAGGCATTTATTTGAAAAACTTTTTAGACGGCTTCCAGCCTCGAATTATTTCATAATAAAAAAAAAACCCAAAGATTTGTATACAATATAAATGTAACATAAAACAGTAAAACACCAAGGTAAGCTAGATAGGTTTAGACTTGGACTTATTGTATTGTATTTTAGCTGGGCTAGATACAAAGTGGGCCAAAAGCCAAAGCAACAACAACTATCTCTTGAGCCAGCCCAGCTAACTTACCTTGACCCAATGCAAAGTTGAGAAGGTGTTCCAAGTTGTTGTCTCCCTGAGCATTGTGTTATTCGTGCCGATCCAGCTGAGCTTGCCATGTTTAAGCTGAGCTCAAATAAGAAACGAGTCGAGACGAGATCGAACTCAAAATCTATATGAACTTTTTTTGATGCTCAAACTCGGCTTACGAGCCCAACCACATAATCAAACTCGGCTTGATAGACTCGGTCAAGCTGGACGAATGAGCTTAGGCTCGTTCCAGCTTGTTGCCTAAGCTCATTTAAGCCCAAGTGAGAAAGCCAAATTGAAATGGAAAAACCTGCGTCATGAATCAACTGAGGACAAACAAGTAGAACAAATTCAACGCATCTTCAATGAAATGTAGTAGTAAATTAACAAAGTTAGTGTTGGCACATTTAAGAATCAAACAAGTAGAATTTTAGTCAAATCACAAAAAGAAAATCAACACCAGCATCGCCGATGATCCCGATTGCCGTGTTGGCAGAAAGACCAACGAGATTGCAAGCAAGATTAGATGATAGATGTAAATAACCATCGAAGAGGAAGTAGCTTTCGGCCTTAGGGTTAATACCAACAATAACTAATACTAACAACAATATTCTAGGCCATAATCCCGAACAATCACCATCGTTGAGCTTGTTGGTCTCTGCTGTCGATACTCCGTGCTTGGACAATGACACTAGCATTGTCGGATAATGTCTCTTAGGACTTCCTGCGTCCTAGACTTATTACTATTTTTATCTCATGCTTCACCCACTCCTACAACGCATACCCTATCGGTCTCCACTACATCTATGTCCGTTCTCCAACAAGCCGCCTCCATACTTCCGGCGCAACAGTCGGATCCCATATATCCCTCCTCCTATCCCATTCCAGCTCGACCTAGAGGACACCCAGCCGGCATCACCCGAACCGCTCTCGGCGTCTCCTGGGGCTTCCTATTCTGAGGCCTCGGGGGATGCATCCCCCGAGGTCACCTCCTCATCCGTCTCTCCCTCGCCATCCCCGCATCCCACTCGACAGAGTACCCGCCAACGTCAACAATCAGTCCTTCTCAAGGACTTTGTTTGTGGCAAACCTAAAGCCCTCACCACCACAAAACACCCGCTACCACCCTCCCCGGATCACTATCCTGAACCAAAAACCTTCATTCAGGCCTCAAAACTTCCCGAATGGCAGAATGCAATGCATGTTGAATATGATGCTCTCGTTCGTAATGGGACTTGGAACATTGTCCCGCGTCCTCTTAAGACTAACATTGTTGGGTGTAAGTGGGTGTACAGGATCAAGCGTCACGCGGATGGTTCTATTGAGCGTCCTCCTAAGACTAACATTCTTGGGTGTAAGTGGGTGTACAAGATCAAGTGTAATGGGACTTTGGTGATGCTCTCGTTCGTATGCTCTCGATTGCCCCCGCCTAGATCCGTCTATGCCGACAACCCTCTCTCCCTCTGCCTCCCGGTGCTCTCCGCCCTCCTCTCTCCTACAGCGAAATCCAAGCTTCGGCCTCCCTATCTCCTCCTTCTTGACAGGCAGCAGGCTTCGATTTCAGACTCGGAGCAGCCGAGCGCGCAGGAGGAAGATGGCCGACCTATCTCTTCTTTCAATTCCTGTAAAAAGAAAAAACAGAGGGACGCGGGTTCTAATGCAAATTTTTTTTTTTTTGCAAAATTACGAAATTCAACCCCAAATTAAATTAAAATAGAAACGCGTTTTCAAACGACGTTTTTTTTTTGTTAATTTTTAGTCATCTTTTTGTCCAATTTCATGTTCTCCCCTTTGTAAATAAAATGTGGTCTTATACCGCGTTTTTCTGCCAAATCTGCAAAAACTGAATATTTTTGTAAATATTTTAAAATGTGAATATTTTGTTAATTAATTATTTTTAGTAAATGTTTTGAAAAAAAAATTCTATAAAGTGAGATGAATTATGAAATGAAGATAAGTGCGGTGGGTTGTTTGCTTTTTTAAGGGGTAAATTACATCAACCTATTGCCCTAGTGGTAAGAGAAACTATTGCCCTAGTGGTAAGAGAAAGATAATCCTTATAAGAGGTGAATGGTTCAAATCTCACTGGGTGAGCCTATACGGTGGTTTGCCACATGACTTACCGGTTTGCGTTCTTTGCAGGCGATGATTCAGACCCGTGGGGATTAGTCGATAATCTCGGGAACCACCCATGTTACACACAAAAAGAGGGTAAATTACGTATTTCATCCCTAACCTTTAACAACATTTTCCACTTTGCTTCTTAACCTTTCAATTTGTACTATTTACCCTATGAAGTGTAATTAATGATGATTGGTTGGTTGTTGATAGTTGGGGGAAGAGGATCGTTTTATAAATAGGCTCTCTCCTTGTGTAATTGTTGGCATCAATCAAGCGACTGTGAGAGATAATCAAGTGTGTGGTGACTCCTTGAGTGTGTACAGAAGATAAATTAAATCATGTTTCCTCCTATGATCACAGTAACGTCAACTAGTCGCCCGGTTGCAGGTTTCCCGCCAAGTCCCTGGGGTGATCGATTTCTCCATTACTCCCCTGATCTTAAGGTATACGATCTCGGTAGCATATACATCAACGTCTTATTTTGATCCAAATTGTATGTCATATATGTATGTATGTGTGTCAAGCTGGTTACGACCATTGGCGGATCTGGGGAGCTCAGGGTGGCATTAGCCCCCCTAACCTGAAAAAAAAATCGAGAAAACAATTTTTTTTTTGCAAATGTTTTTATAATTTTTACTAATTTTACAGAGAAAAAAAATTAAAAAAATAACGAATTACTAAGACACCTTAGCTAATTAGTTGGTAACATGGATTCTATTTTACCCTCACTTTTTTTTAATAAATTTTCCACTAAAAATAACTATTTAAATCATAATTTAAATAAAAATTAATGATTTTAATATATATATTTTATTAGAAAAGAATTCGAGGTCAGACAAACCTGAACCTCGAATATATATATATTCTCTGGATCTACCAGTGGCTACGACATATGTGTTTTGTGTAGTTGATTGAAGGCCAACAAGAGATAGCAAAGGCGCTAAAAGAGGAGATAAAAAGGAAGCTGGTTTCAGTTTCCGATGAGGCATTGATAGAACAGCTACGTATGATTGACTCAATCGAAAGACTCGGGGTAGCCTATCACTTTGACGAGGAGATTGAAGATGCTCTGCGTCGTATCCTTGATAATGATATGTCGAATCACTCTTCTTCCGATGGTAGTGTGCTCCTCACTTCCCTTCGCTTTCGGCTCCTAAGGCAACATGGTTTCAAAGTATCATCCGGTACGTGTATATATGCCATCAATCAATTCAATCACGTACCATATACGTACAAAGCAATTAATTAAACACATATATATATCTATACGTGTGTACGTAGATGTGTTCAAGAACTTGGTAAGTTGTGATGGAAGCTTGAAGGAGGAGGTAGCGAGTGACGACGTACAAGGCTTGTTGAGCTTGTACGAAGCATGTCATGTTAGTGTGCGTGGCGACAACGTACTAGATGAAGTCCTTGGGTTTACCATCTCCAAGCTCAAATCAATCCAAGGTCGAGTGTGCAATCCGTCGCTTGAAGAGGGCATAAGATATGCCCTAAAGATGCCTCTCCACAAGAGACTTACGCGCCTCGAGTGTGTACGCTATATGCAAGTCTATGAGGACGATGATCCTTTGCACAACAACAGTACTCTGCTCACTTTTGCAAAGCTTGATTTCAACTTGCTCCAAGCCTCTCATAAACACGAACTTAGTGAAATTTGCAGGTATATACCCAATTGTCCAATATATATGTACTTTATTTTTTTTTATATATGTCTATATATAATTTAATTTGTACATGTATTCGGATTCTCTGGCATAGGATAACAAGCTTAATCATGAAAGATTCCCCAAATTTAAATTATTTTAGTCATTACCTCAATAGAGAAAATTGGAGGATTAAGACCCTCTTTGATAAATTTTTTAGTTAATAGACCCCTTAATAAATCTTTTAAGTATATAGACCCCTTTGTTGGTGTTATTACTTGTTTATCTTTAAATGTTTTAGTTTAATAAAAAGGTAATATACTTTAATAATAAAATGGAAAATTATTTTTAAAAATCCTTATAGATAATTACAATATTTTTTAATTCTATATTAATATAATACGAGCATGCACTAATTTATAGCATAATATATATAATGACATTAGCTTTTTTTATATATATTTACATACGAGATTATAATTAATAATCAATTACAAATTTACAATACAATAACAATTGTATTTATTGTAATACATGAATAATCACACTAAATTATTCACTGTATTACAATATGGAATCTCTATATGGTAGTAATATTGTATTACGATAAAAGAGAAATATTGTATCACAATACACAAGTCATGTGTTACATTAATATTGAGATGTATTACAATAATAATGTTAATTATAACGTAGTTAATTAGATATTTTATTAGGGATTTGAATATAATAAACTATTAACTTTTCCTTATAATATATATTATCTTTGAATATTTTTTTGTACCCATTTTTCAAATTTATTATTAAGGATGTTAACTTTTTTAAAAATAAAAAACATTTAAGAGTATAAATGGAAGAATATATATGAAAAGGTCTATATAATTAAAGAATTTATAATGAGGTCTATAAACTTAAAAAAATAATGAAAAGGGTCTATAATCCCCATTACCTCTTTTTAATATTGATTCCTAGGGTCGCTTATTTTCTGGTAAGGAATCTTTTCCGATTAAGGTTCTTATCCTATGCCCCTAGGGCATAGGATAGAAAGACCTTTTTAATTAATGATATGTCAACACCACATTAATTGTAGGTTTTTTTAGCTAATACGGAGTAACAATTTATTTTCTGTCTCTTTATCTATTTAAACCAATCATATTTTTTCTTTTATTTGTAATCCATTTACTAATCAATCTATATATCATTTTAATTCAAAAGCCACATTAACTTTATATTGTTTGCACATTTTTTTTACTTTATCAACTCTATTTTTCTTATTTTATGCTAATTTTGTTAATATTTTATTTAATTTATTATAGTAATTTGTAATATTAATGATATTTTATTTCCAAAAAATGTGCTATAACGCGGAGATTGTATTAGTAGTAGTTTAAAAAAAATTAAATAATGTAAAAAAAAAAGAGAAAAATACACAAGTAGTATATGTTTAGTTTGATATATATAGAGAGAGGATATATTGTGTGTAAGCCGATTTTACTGTATAATTTGTGATCAAATCTTGAGTATCGGATTAAAAAGATCAAATGACCGAGATAAAAAATAACTTGTGAATAATGACATGATTCATATAGGTACCGAGTGATTATTTATATGCACATACATTTTTTAATAGTCTTTTGTTAAATACAAATAATTACACTTAGTTATACATACAAATAATTACATTATTATACATGAATAATCGCTTGGTACCTATGAATAATTTCACTACTTACAAACTGCATCGTAAATGCTGCTAACAAATTGCTTACAGTGTGTGTTGTGTGTGTGCACGTATATAGATATACATAGTGTTTTCTTATTGTGTAATTTGTGAGCAAATCTCGAGTGTCGGATTAAGAAGATCAAACGGTCGAGACTAATAGTAACTTGTGAACAGCGACATTATTTGTAGGTATCAAGTCATTATTCATATGTACATACCTATGAATAATCCTTTGTTAAATACGAATAATTACACTTGTTTATTATGCGTACGAATAATTACATTATTATGCATGAATAATCACTTACCTATGAATAATTTCACTGCTTGCAAATTACACCATAAGGGCTGCTTACACGGGATCCAACCTCTATATACTTTGCTTACACGGGATCCAACCTCTTACACCATAAGGGTTGCTTACAATGGATAAGAATGATTGTTAATTTGTCCTTGAACTCGTGTTTTTACTAGTTTTTCTTTGCATATATTTTCTAGTTATTAATCACCTTTTTTTTTACATACATAATTCAAAATAGATTTGAACTTGTATCTAATATTCCGGTGAATATTTAAAGGAAAAACATTGAATACGGAACCTATATAGTATGTGAATATTTATTTGAACTATTTCGTGTCTCTGAATCAACTAATTTTTAAAAAGATGGTTATTTATTATATTTAGTATATGTGAATATGTAAGGAGTTAAAAAGGAATATATATATATATATAAACTACAATACACGAATATTTGTTATGGCTTCGTCATTATATATGTATGTGAAATTGAATTTTAACAATATCTACATCTACTATTTCTTTGAATATTTAGAAGAAAGATATTGAATATGAAAGTTATAATAAATGAATATTTATATGAATTATTAAGAGAAATTTTATATAAAAATTTCTTCTTCTTTTTTCATTATATATAAAACCCACATTTGTTTTTATTTACATTATTTATCAACTAAGTAGTTGTATATAGGTTTTTGTTTACATTACATTATTCAATTAGATAGGAATATTCATCCGAATAATATTCATATATGAATATGTTACCTTATATTTATTTGAATAATATTCATTCAAATCCAAATGTTGTATATATGTTCTCTCACATGATAAAATTAATGTGTTAAATGCGTTTGAATAAAAATTGATTAGGTGGTGGAAGAGCATAGATTTGCCTAGCAAACTGCCATTAAGAGACAGGATTGTGGAGTCCTACTTTTTGGCTACATGTTCGTTTAGTGAGCCTCAGTATTCTCTCGCAAGGAAGATCACTGCCATGGCAGCCCAGATTATGCTTCTAATTGATGACCTCTACGATTCCTATGCGTCGTTGACCCTCGAACAACTCGACATCCTTACTCAAGCCATCTATAGGTGGGACAACTCTTGCTTGGATCAACTCTCCGACGACCTAAGATGGTTCTATCAAACGCTGATTCTGGATGCTCATCACGAGATTGAGCGCCTTCTCGCACCAATCGGAAGATCTCACTACCTGCGCTATGCAAAGCAAGAAGTATATATAAGATGAAACATACTCCAACACTTGATGAATACATGGCGAATGACATTCGCCATGTATCGGAACACGGGATGCATCGCGGTGACTGCTTATATCTTCCTCGGCATGGAGATGGTCACCCACCGTGAGTTCGAATGGCTCTGCAGCGTCCCAAAGGCGGTCCAATCCGTAAGCTATCTCGTAAGAATTCTCAATGACATTGGCGGCGGTAAGGTACATATACATACATATATACATACATATACTTATCCTGTGTAGCCTTTTTTTTTTATCTGATCGATCTTATGTATGTACGTACGTACGTATGCAGTTTGACGAAAGCAAGGGTCATTCGGCGTTGCTCATAGAGTGTTACATGAAGGAATTCGGTCTCTCGTACGAGCAAGCCTGCGAAAAGCTCCGAGACAAAACCCGGGAACTGTGGAAGGACGTAAACGAAGGAATGATGCGGCCGTCGTCGCCTGTGGTGCGAGAGCCCGTGAATCCTGTGGTTAATTGTTTCATCAACATGACTCGTGCCGCGGAAATTGTCTACGATGGTGCCGAGGATGGATTCACTTTAGTTAACGACAACATGAAGCGTTGCATCAACACTTTTTACATCGAATCCATTCCGATGTAATTCACCTACTCAACGTATGGCTTGTTTAATCTACACACTCGTGCAAACTGCAAATGCATATTTATCCATCTACTATTAATATTTCTAAGTTGATCTATAAGATATATATGGGACAGTTTGCAAAGTATACATATAAGTTGGCCAAATTAGTAAACTATACAAAGTTTGCTAAAAATTAGCAATCTATACATCTCTTGTGCTCCCTCCTTGCGTGCCCCCCTCCGCGTTAGAGTTTTTTTTCTTTTTTTCCGCACGTCAGTGCTGACGCTGACACCGGAAATGCTGACGTCAGCATTGCTGACGCCGTTTATAGGGATGTTGACGCCAACGTCGAAAATGCTGACATCAGCATTGCTAACGCCTACGAGGATGTTGACGCCAACGTCGAAAATGCCGACGTCCGCATTGCTGACGTCGTCTACGAGGATGCTGACGCCGACGGTGATGATATCGAAGATTAATATATTTGACGTGTTAAGTCATTACCAATGATTTGGATTTCACAAATAAAATAACATTATAAATTTTATATAAAATATAAAATGGGGAAAGCAAAGAAACAAAAGAATGTTCTACTAAAAAAAAGAAAGGAATGTTTTATTGAAGACATTGAAGCTATTGAAGTCCCAATCCCCTTCTCAGTCTTCTCAAAAGTAGTTTGCTGACGCCGACACCGAATACGCCGAATTTGCCGATGCCGACGATGCTGACGTCATTCTTCCTCCATCTCTTATATTGCAAAAACGATGTCAACAAATATATACTTACATAAAAATGATATCAGTGCTAAAAATACGTATAAAAACGATGTCAACGCTAAAAAATACACATAAAAACGATGTCAGCACTAAAAATATGCATAAAAACGATGTCAGCACTAAAAACCAAACCATTTTTTAAGGATTCAAGCATATAAATATACCTACATATATAATATCCAACTAAAAGCGATGTCATCAATAAAAAATACGCATAAAAATGATACCAGCACTAAAAAAACTAATCAATTTTTAAGGACTCAAGCATATATATATACCTACATAGTATATCATATCCAACTAAAAACGATGTCAGAACTAAAATAAATTGGAGATTACTCACAAAAAAAATCAACAACCTAAAAAAATCAGTAGCTGAAAATCATTAACTTAAAAACATAACTTATGTTTTCATACACTTGTAAACTATCCAAACACCATAAAGCCTAATTAAGCTAAAGCCACTGCCAAAATTAATGCCTACAAGACAAGACAAACAACAATCCTCTAATTATACTTAGATGTATCATACTGGTAACCAAACCATATAGCAAAGAAGAGAGCCTGCCAATGGCCATTATCATCATCATATGGTCCTTCTCCAGCCATGTCAGCAAACATATCCTGTAAGTACCGAATTCAAGCTGGACATTCAACTGCGGCCTTGCGACAGCGGCGATCTGTTAGTAAAAACCATTAACAATTTCAAATTAGATCAAAGAATATCAAATCAAAGTGTAAAACTCATCTGAAAACATGAATTGATGTGGCGTGGTATGTATCCGAACCCACGGCCTTAGAAGCGATTTCGCCCCGACCATGGTGCAAGTCGGCTTCAGGACTCGCCCCCCAAGGTTACACAGCACCTCCGATCGCGTTCTCTCGCCAAAGGAAGTTTGGAATCTTTCCAGGAACTCAGAATGTTTCTCAAATAAGAGTAAGAAGATGGATAAAACCACACCTCCTCTTCTAAAACCTAAAAACCCCTTTTAAGCTGAAGAGAACGTGTAAAAACACCCCACTCTCCCATCAACTTAGGTAGTTGAGGAAAATCCTCAAAAAACAATTTAAAACCATTTTCCTTTTCTTTAAATATGTATAAATTTGCATAAAATAAATCCCAGCATAAAACTTTATTCAAGCATCCATTATAAAGCCTTATTCAAGCATTATTTCCAACAATCCCCCACAAATGCGAGAAATTAGGTTTTCTAAAGCAACTTTTAAAACAACGTTCTGAGCTGGTTTTATGGAGGAGATACTTAAATGTTGGTGAACAAGTCTTGAACCAACACATTGTGAAGTTGAGTGCCTCCCTTGTCATAGAAGTGAACAATTCTTGAACTACTAGACCCGAGAGTTGATCTCAGCAGCACATACCTCAACCATGATCCTGCTGATTCCGCGATAAGATCCTCAAATATGTATGTGGTCATCTCATACCTTGGGTGCTGAAGAGTGCTCTAGGAAGACCACCCTAGTCTTCCATAGAAGGTGACCAACCCCTTCACACTCTCGTAGGTAGCTCCATCAAGTCTATCTGAAATAGACCACCCTTATTAGGGTTATAGAACCATTAAGAGTTTTACGCTCATCCTCTTCTATATTCGGTGAATCCATCAAGTCTTTCTCAATAGGACCACCCAACTCTGGGCTATGGACTCATTAAGAGTACATGACTCAACCTTTCTCAATACACCTGTCATGGGAATGAGAAGTGGTGTATCTCTCCTCATATGGGTTTGAGTCTCATTCCCTTAGACAAACCAAGGACTAGTCTCATGTTTAGCTGATAGGCTAAAACCTACACCCACAAGTGTATGGGGTTCAGTTGTAGTATATCGAGTGTCGTATCCACAAGGACTATGTGGTATCGATTATCAATTCAAACTGATTTAACTAAGTCAAGAAAATAAAGGCGAAATGTTTATACGGATGGAGAAAGTAACCAACTAATGAGAAACAACTATGCAAAAATAGGTATTAAACAATGGATACGAGGCAAGTCTAGGGTAAAAGATCACCACAACGACGCTTTAGTAGATTAATATTAATATTCGTGCCACCTTGTCTGAATTTGTTGAAGGTAGATTGTCTAAGGTAATCGCAAATCTCCTTTCGGAATCAAAGCGAATGTGTCTAAATTGGTTAACAATCACCTTTCGGACTCAAGCAACCAATTTAGACCCTTTAAGTTCTTAGAATTCTAGATGATAATCATATCAACGTCGCCTTTCGGTATCGATTAATATCAAAATCATCTAAAATATCTATGACAATCTATAAATCCTCAAGAAGCTTAATTTCACTTTCGATCAACTAAACTTCAGGTTTAATCCTATGGTTCCGATGGATCCAATAGCTTTTCGACCTAAATTCACCATCTAAATTCTAATTTAGGGTTTTAGTCTTTCGATTTCAAACCCTAAATCAGTTCTAACCAATTTTAAAATAGATGCTATCATTAGCCCTTTGTCAATATATCATCAGGTTCCTCTCGGGCCTCACATCCTCCAAATAGACGACACCATTCGCAATCAGCTGTCTCATGGCTTCATGTCAAATTTGCGTGTGTCTCTTCTTGCCATTCTATGTATTGCTGCTAGCTACACACAAAGCAAATGCGAGTCACAATTTAGATAATCAAATAGAGCTTCATGCCCCCACAAAGGTAAGTAAGCCAGAAACATTCTCAACCACTCAATATCTTATCCAGCTAAATCTAAAACTATGATCTCATATTTCATAGTCGATCTAGCAAACATGACAATTTTGATGATTTTCACAACATAGCACCACCACATAATGTCAAAACAAAATCACTAGTGGAGCTATAACATCATCATAATTAGAATGTTCGATCAATACTGGCACAACGATAAAGTTATCAAACCTTCTTAACATTTCTCTACATAATGGAATGAAGCAATTTCTTTTTTCTAGTTTCTTTAACACTTAGAAACATACCAACTTCACCCATATTTTTCATTTCAAAGCGAGAGGAAACAAATGTTTAGTTTCATTGATCACATGCATGCTAGTGCCAAATATCAACATCTCATTTACATATAAAGGCACGTAACCAATGTAATACATCTTGGTATAAAAACATGCATTATATACATAAAATGAAACCGTCAACACAGTTTGGTGACATTCTCATAACATTTCAAATATGCTTGGTTAAAGCCATATATTGATTTCTTAAGTGAACACAAAATTCTCTTTTCTTGGAACCACATGCCCGTAGGCTGTTCCACATATCTCTTTCTCGATCTAGATCGTCATTTAAACCACAGTTTAACATCCATTGATGTATTGTCAATTTAATTAGATGCTAAAGCAAATAATAAATATAAATGACAATCTTAATCATTAGAGAATATGTATTAAAGAAATCAATTTCATATTTTGTATGAATCCTTTAACCGCTAGTCTAGCTTAAACCTTATAATAGAACCATCTGTTATAAAATTCCTTTTAGAGATCCATTTACACTTAATGGTTTTGATACCTCTAGGCAAGTCAACTAGTTCCCAAGAAGGGATACACATAATAGATTCCTTGACTATAGCATCTTTTGGAATAAACTAGTATGGGTTGAACTCATAACCTCTTTAAGTGTTCTAAATTCATCTACTATAACTTAAGAACATAAATAAGAGGTAAATCGCTTTCAATCACATCAAGAGTTCATCCAACAAAGTTGTCTCAAACTTAAACTCACATCTAGTTTCCCTTATATCTCATTTTACTCCTTCTAGATTCAAGCTCGATATTTGAATCAAGTAAAAATAAAGATGCATACATGAGCACATAGGCCTGAATACTATTATGATTTTACTTAAAAGTAAACATCGTTAAAAACTCAGTGTCATGATATTCACACAAATTATATCATACAAGCACGTAAGCTCATAGGCAATACAATTGTTCTCATAATAACCAACAAGAATAACATCAACCATATTAGATCCAACATCATCTCAATTAAAAGAAAATACAACCACTTTAGTCAAACACCCCCACATTTTTCATATACTCTAGTTTGACTCTAAGTCATTTCCGCACCTTATATGGGGTTTTGTCTAACTTCTCATGTGGTATCTTATTTCCTACATCTGAAAGATCTAAATTGTTTGGTTCTAATCAAGTTGGTTTTATATCTCATATGCATATATCAAGAACAATTCTTCCTACTACATCTTAGATCTTAGCAAATGCATGCAACTTGGTATATTCTCATAATAACCAACAAGAATAACATCAACCATATTAGATCCAACATCATCTCAATTAAAAGAAAATACAACCACTTTAGTCAAACACCCCCACATTTTTCATATACTCTAGTTTGACTCTAAGTCATTTCCGCACCTTATATGGGGTTTTGTCTAACTTCTCATGTGGTATCTTATTTCCTACATCTGAAAGATCTAAATTGTTTGGTTCTAATCAAGTTGGTTTTATATCTCATATGCATATATCAAGAACAATTCTTCCTACTACATCTTAGATCTTAGCAAATGCATGCAACTTGGTATATTCAAAGATCATCAACTTAACGTGATATACAACACCTTTACCACACTTGCTTTTAGAGTTTAACAAAAAATTAACTCAAACAATCTAGTGGTCCTCTCAATTACGGGTTTAAAAGGTATTTAGCACGTATATCATTTATACACCTATAACCATTATTTTGATCACCAACAACCAAGTAGAGGTTAGGAGCATATATGGAATTCTCTCAAAGAAACAACTTCCTATATATTTCCTAATGTCATGCCAAAGATCAATATTCATAAAGATGTCACAAGGCAACATTCTTTCAAGACAAACCGAAAGAGTCATATCAGATCATCATTTGATAACGCAAATGCACATGAGATCAATCAACATATAGACATTTTTGTATAGTTAAAACTAATAAGCCAAGTAAGAATTGCTCATTACGTTTAACTCACAAAATAGGCCGTTGTGAATGAACCAAGTAACTAGCGATGTACGCGTCCTTGATGAGACCGACGTGACAATTCAATCAGGTCATCCCCACGGCTAAGCATCTCGACCTCTATCAACCAACTTTTGTCGTCGATGTGCCAACACAACTCCATCCACATCCAAGTCGTGTATTTTTCCCTCGCACCATCATAAAATGTCACAAGTTATGTTGTGATTAACCCACTATAACAAGGGAAACCCAATTAAAATTATGCAACATCACACATACATGACTGCGCTTTCGTCACTATGCATAAATTCAAATGAGTTTCATGCTTCAAATACGATGGTATTTACAAGACAAATCGATGATGTGTATGTATAAATTTATTCTTTCCATTGAAGACATTACATATATATGCAATTAGTATAGATAACTAATGGGTCTTCAATTAAGAAATACCACACTCAAATAATCGCCCTCGGTTAATCAACCAAATCAAGTAGATCACTACATATTTGGTACTTTCACTTGTACTAAGCAAGATAAATCTACTAATTTGTAATTGAAGAGTCTATAAGGCGATGAATAATACTCTAGAAGGGGGGGGGGGATGAATAGAGTATGGACGATTTTCGCAACAATAGAAATTTACTGCAACTTGTCAAGACCTTGATATAGGCTATCATCACTTGACAAGGTAAAATCGAATATGACAAAGTAAATGCGGAATATGAAAGATGAACACACGAATTGTTAACGAGGTTCGGCACCAACTTGCCTACGTCCCCGCCTAGGATTATCCAATCCGTAGGATTCAAACACTTCTTCTTTCACTTCCTTTGAGCCTAGAACTTCCTAGAGAAACTTCCCTTTCTCTATACAAAGCCTCACCGCTTCTATTCTAGCTCTCAAACTTACAAGTGAAATAAAAGCTCACACCACACACCAAGTGTGTTTTGATCGAGTATGAAAACTCTAAGTGTAAAATGAATGACTTGTACAATAAGCGCTAGTGTTTCTCTCAACTCTTAAACAATGATCACCAACTTAAGCTTTATGAGAATGTAGGAGAAACTTGACGAATGCTTTAGAATACTTATGAATGCCTGCGTGATTGCTTGGTGTCATCATCCTTCTTAGCTTTCGTCCTTTTATAGTTGAAACCCTTGTAGAGCTTCTTGGAGGGAGAACCGTTTGAAATTCAAATCCTTTCCAAGGAATTTGAATTCCTTCCAAAACAAATCCTTTGTGTGCCTTCCAAGATGTTCCTTCATGATCAAGCATGATCAATTCTGAATAGATTCTTTCCTTGTATAACAAGTGAGATCATGAAAGATTATGCATAATGTATTTAGTACATAAAATGGGTTAGATGAGAAATTCATATATAAATCGATAAAGCCCAAGTCTCATCAAATAGCCCAATATAGAGCCCATTAATTTAGGCCCTAAAAAAAAGATTGGCCTCGAATTCTTTCCTGTAAAAGAATAACTTGAACTAGATAAATGCATAAGTAATCAAAACATTTTAGTCTGGGTTTCAAGACCTTGAAACCCAGCCTTTTTGTCTTTCATCATCCTTTAGATCACCTGCACGTTAGTTCTCAAGATCTTACAATCAAGGTGGAGTCTTCAATCTCCCCCTTGATGGAAGACAAAACCTGTGTCAATATTCATAACATATTTCCAGCAATCATAAGAGGAAATAAGCATATTATAATATAGGCATAAAATGTTTGGATCATCTAAGTTTTAAAAACGACAAGCACTTAACCAACTAGTGCCAAAACGCAGGGCAACCAAAACATTCTCCCCCTTTTTGTCTTCCAACAAAAGGGCAGAGAGGTGAAAATGTTTGAAATAAAACACAACCAAAGCACCAGTAGTTTTAAAATACGAGCAGCAAAAGATGAGTTTTTAGATAGTAGAGAAAAGAGGGTGGGAGATCAAGGCCTTGAGTCAGAATCCCCATCTGCAGCCTTCTTCTTCTTGCCTTTCTTAGCAGAGGAGGGTCCAGCATCAGAGGATGTACCAGGGGCGCCAGGAGCATTAGGATCTTCATGAGGGCAAATTCCAGCTCCTTCTTCAACCCATTCGCCAAAGGTGGGGTACTGCTTGTTGGGTGGAAGGTATTTCCTTCTAACCTCATCTCTGCACTTCTTCCTCCACCTTGCAAGAGCATCTCTGGTGACCTTGTCTCTTTCCATCTCTGCAAGTTGTTTCTGACGCTCCACATCCCTGTATTTCTTAACCACACCATATTGCTCGACTGTGAGAATGGTGGGTTCACTATGTGTGGGGCGCAGGATAGGGCGTTTCTTCACTTGATTTTCACAATTGAAGATTACATTCCCAGTCTTCTCACGCACATTATCGTAGGTTTCTTGCTCCAGAGGCATGATAGAGCCTGTAGCAGTGTAGGTGAGAGCATTGAGGAGCATCATCTGATCAAGCTTGCAGTTCACCACCGAGAGGAGCTCATGAGTCTGGTCCTGGCGAATCACCACATCCGACCACATCCTACTCAGATCAAACCTAAGGTCTTGAATCTCAGTTTCCACAGCAGCCAATCTATCCTCACTCATATTAGGTTCAACAACTTGTTTTCCCTTTGAATCCTTCCTCAGAAACCATTGCCCCCTCAGATTTTTGGCAATGCCCAATCTATCTAGGCAGCCCTCATCAACCATCCCACTATAGGTTTGCTTTTCTTCTCCTGATGTGTCGATGTCAAAGGCTTCAAAGATTTTGGGCAAAAGGTTTGCATAGGGTAAAGGCATAGGCCGAGAGGAGGTGGAGACATGGATCATGTAGTCGAGGATGAGTTTGGGTAGGTCAGGCTCGTATCCGTTCATGATTAGGAAGAGGATCTCGAGAAGATTCTCGGTCACCAATTCCCTGGAATGGATCCGTGGGAAGATACAGTGAGCCAGAATGGTGAAGATGAGCTTGGCTTGAAGGTTAAGGGCAGTGTGAGTGGGTTTGAGGATGGATGAAGATCCAGGGCCTTGAGATTTTAGAAAGAATTCATCTCGTGCTCGAGAGAGACATTCAAATCAGCTTGGGAATTCTTTTGTGGGAATCTCAGTTGGAAGATCAAGGATAAGAGCAAGGCTTTCAGGAGAGAGGCGAATTCGGGTGTTCTTGACCTTCGAAACTAGGGTTAGGGTTCCATTCACTCGATGAACAGTAAGGTTGGCGTAAAAGAGTCTGGTGAGTCGGGGATAGGCAAAATTGCCAGGGTTGAGCAAGGTCCAGAAACAGGTTGATTTTAGGAGAGAAATGCAAGGCAAGGGCATGGATTGGAGGAGGTTAAGATCGACAACATCACAGAAGCATAAGCGACGGTTGCAGAAGTCCTGTTTCCAGGACTCCTCAACCTCTTTGTTGCAAAACCAATTTGGGGAAATGATAGAGGGTACCTGAGGAGGACGAGCAGTAGCTGTAGATGCTGGAGCTTTGCCTTTGGATTTCCTGATCAGAGGTGGTGGAGATGGTGATCTCTCGCTGGAATCCTCTGAGTGTTCTTCAAATTCCTCCATAACTTGCTTCCCCTTGTTGGCTGACATCTTGTATCTCTTGGAAGAGGGAGCTGGAGATGGAGATGCTGAGGAGCGTTTTGATCCCGCCATTTTTGTTACAGAAACAGAGAGAGAGAGAGAGAGAGAGAGAGAGAGAGAGAGAGAGAGAGAGAGAGAGAGAGAGAGAGAGTTTTTTGGGAATCGGTGAGCGAGAGAATGAACACAGAGAGAGTGAGGGATGAGTGGATTAGACCGAGGGGAAGGAGAGATTAAAAAGCAAATAATCTGGAAACCGAATCGTCTCCTCAGTTTTTCAATTTGGCAAGTACAGATTCATTAACTCACTTGAATAGTAAGTAATGATGATCTGATTTCTCTAAACCCAAAGTGTCACATCCACTTGCAACAATTAAAGAGATTTGGGATATTTTTAAAATGGGAACCAAAATATGTGAAAATCGATTTTTGAAAGGGGTAAAAGATATCAAGATAAACTCAGAACATTAAAAGATACTCTTATTGAACATCCATAAGATATCAACAAGAGTTTGATCCAAAATAATTTCATTCGAATGATCATCCAGAAACCTTATAAAGTCAAGGTCTTGAGATTTCATTTGAATTCATGACTTTCAAATAAGAAGCAATTGCCCCCCCTAAGAAAGTGCTTCCTTATTAAGCATACCCAACTCCAATCTAATAAAATTGAAACGATCTTCAGGGAGTGGTTTAGTAAAAATATCAGCTAACTGAAAGTCAGTGGATATGAAGGATATTGAGACATCACCTTTCTCCACATGATCTCTTATAAAATGGTGTCTCGCATCAATGTGCTTGGTTCTCGAATGCTGCACTGGATTTTTAGTGATTGAAATAGCACTAGTATTATCACACAAAATAGGAATACTTTTAAGATCAATTCCAAGGTCTTTGAGTTGTTGTGCTATCCAAAGAATCTGAGAGCAACATGCACCAGCAACAATGTACTCGGCTTCTACAGTTGATAAGGCTACTGAATTCTGTTTCTTAGAGTGCCAACTTATCAAGGATGATCCTAGGAGTTGGCAACAGCCAGAAGTGCTTTTTCTATCAACTTTGTATCCTGCAAAATCTGCATCTGAGTAGCCTTTTAAATGTAAGTTACTTTGTTTGGGATACCATAGCCCAAGGTCTTGAGATCCATTTAGGTATCTGAAGATCCTTTTTACAGCAATAAGATGAGATTCTTTAGGGTCACTTTGGAACCGAGCACACATACAGACACTGAACATTATGTCAGGTCTACTAGCAGTAAGGTATAGGAGTGAACCAATCATACCTCTGTACTCTTTTTGGTTCACATTCTTACCATTCTTATCTTGATCAAGAGAGAGAGTGGAGCTCATAGGGGTCTTTGCTACCTTTGATTGTTCCATTTTGTATTTCTTTAGTAGATCCCTGGTATATTTCCCTTGATTCAAAAAGATACCCTTACTCGTTTGAAGGACTTGTAAGCCAAGGAAGAAGTTTAATTCTCCCATGAGACTCATTTCAAATTCTCTGCACATAATTTCAGAAAACTCCTTGCAAAGGGAATCATTAGTAGCACCAAATAGTATATCATCTACATATATTTGAACAATCAAAAGATCATTTCCACGAGTTTTGATGAAAAGAGTTTTATCGATCAATCCTCTTTGAAAACCATTTTCAAGAAGGTATTTGGACAATCTTTCATACCAAGCTCTTGGGGCTTGTTTGAGACCATAGAGAGCTTTGTCCAATTTATACACATGATTAGGAAATTCTTCACTTTCAAAGCCTGGTGGTTGGGTAACATAAACCTCTTCTTCTAAGAACCCATTTAGGAATGCACATTTGACATCCATTTAAAATAGCTTGATACCCATGAAAGATGCAAAAGCAAGTAATATACGTATAGCTTCTAACCTTGCTACAGGAGCAAATGTCTCCTCGTAGTCTATACCTTCTTCTTGATTGTATCCTTGAGCAACAAGTCTTGCTTTGTTTCGAATGATCTTGCCTGCTTCATCCAGTTTATTTCGGAACACCCATCTAGATCATATGATTGATTGGTGTTGTGGTCTGGGTTGAAGAGTCCATACCTTGTTCCTTTCAAACTCATTTAGCTCATTTTGCATGGTAGTGATCCAATCCGAGTCCTTGAGTGCTTCAGCTGGGGTCTTTGGTTCTATAAGAGAAACAAAAGCATAAAAGGCACACAGATTCTTTAATCTAGATCGAGTTTGTACCCCAGAGGATGGATCTGATATGATATCTTGAGCTGAGTGTGAAGAGGCATGTTTGAATTTTCGTAGCTTTGGACCCTGATTGTTTGAACTAGTAGCAGGTCTCTCTTCAAGGTCTTGAGAGATAGTTTGAGTGTTGGATTCTTCAATGACTGAATCCTGATCCTGTAATCCCTTCTCAAGGTCTTGAGATAGCTCGTTGATGTCTTGGATTTGTTCTTGCATGTTTCTTTCTTGGTCTTGCTTATTTTCGGCCTTGTCCTCTTCTTCTCCATCCGAATCATGATGATTTAGATTGAGATCTGCAAAACCTTCACTCAACACACCATTGTTGCTTTCGTCGAATACCACATGGATACTCTCCTCAACAATTTTGGTGCGCTTGTTATAAACTCTATAAGCTTTGCTAGTAGTAGAATAACCAAGGAAGATACCTTCATCACTACGCGCGTCAAATTTTCTAAGATTATCTTTGCCATTGTTATGGACAAAGCAAGTGCATCCAAAAGGTTTGAAGTAGGAAATGCTAGGTTTTCTTCCTTTGAAAAGTTCATAGGGAGTCTTTTTCAAAATAGGACGAATTAAGCATCGATTCAAAATGTAATTGGCTGTATTAACAGCCTCAGCCCAGTAGATTTTTGGCAAACCATTTTCCAAAAGCATTGTTCTAGACATGTCCTCCAAAGTGCGGTTCTTTCGTTCCACAACTCCGTTTTGTTGAGGAGTTCTAGGTGCTGAAAAGTTGTGAGAAATTCCATACTTAGCACAGAACAAATCAAACTTAAGTTGATCAAATTCTCTACCATGATCACTCCTAATGGAGATAATAGGTATGTTTTTCAAGGTCTGCAACTCTTTGCAAAGTTTAGAAAACTCGAGCAAAGCCTCTGATTTTTCTCTTAAAAAGGATATCCAAGTAAAACGAGAGAAATCATCAATAATAACCAGGATGTATTGTTTGCCCTTTGGAGATTTGACTCGCATAGGTCCACACAAGTCCATATGTAACAACTCAAGAGGACGGGAGGAACTTACAACCTTTTTAGGTTTGAAGGAACTGCGTGTCTGTTTGCCTCTTGTGCATGCATTGCATAGATCTTCTTTCTTGAAGTTTAGATCAGGCAAACCTCTCACAAGATCTCTTGTTTTGAGCTTATTGGGGTGTGCATGCTTACATGACCTAGTCTTCTATGCCATAGGCTGGGGTCTTCTGTCAAGACCTTGAGACACTTGATTTTTGTAACTGTAATATGATTAGCATTTACAGCGTAAGTGTTGTTGTGCCTGTGAGCAGTGAGAATTAGATCATCAGTCTCTTCATTCCTGACTTCACACTTGTGTCTGTCAAAGCCGACTTTGTTTCCTTTGTCACACAACTGAGAGACACTTAAGAGGTTATACTTTAATCCATCAACAAGATAAACATCCTTAATGCAACTTTCTGAATTACCAATATTACCAATACCAATAATGTTGCACTTCCCTTTATCACCAAGAGTAATTGTTCCAGTGGTTTGTTCCTTAAGATCTTGAAATAGTGATTTCTTTCCACTCATGTGTCGTGAGCATCCACTGTCCATTATCCATTTTGGCTCTTTGCTCTTGATGATATCCTGCAATACCAACATCAACCTTTCCGGCTAGACCAATACATAGTTTTAGATTCATAATGAGGATAGACCATGTTGGGTAGTCTTGTCCCTTTAGGAACCCAAACTTGTTTTATCTGTTCATTAAGTCGAACTGGAAATGTATTTCTAATGATGTAGGGATCCTTTCTCCTATATGGACAGGTTTCTCTAACATGCCCTTTCTTACAACAATGGAAGCAAGTAGGTGAACGCCAATAGCCTTTAGCTTTAACAAAAGTGGTACTAGGTTTCTTTGGAAAGTTCTTGTTGTATCCAATACCACTTCTATTAATAGAGAGTTGTTGTTCACCCAACATCTTATCAAGATTAGCTTTAGATCTGGTGAATTGAATGAGTGAAGTCTGCTGGTCTTGACACTTGTCGGATAGCTTTGCCTTCTCTTTCTCTAAATTCTCATTACGATTCTTTAGAGAGGAGAGGCTTTGCCTGAGATCAGAGTTTTCTGAGCTCAAGGTCTTGACTTTAATGTCAAGGGCTGTCCGAGATGTCTCAAGATTTTTCATTTCCAGCGACATATCACTGATGCATTTCTGTTGATCTATCAGCTTTTCCTTCAAGATGTTGATTTCACTGTTGTAGGCATCTTCATTAGAAATCATATTTCTTAGGACTTCAGAAAGAACATCGGGAGGACTAGACATTAGATTTCTTACCACTTGTTCAAGGTCTTGAGTCTGTGATCCTTCGTGTTCAGCCATGAGACAGAGATTAGCCTGTTCTTTTTCGGTGTCTAATTCACATGATGAATCTGAGTCACTCCAGGTAGCAAGCATAGCCTTTTTCTTTTGTTCATATTTCTTGAACTTATTTCTTTTCTTCATAGGGCACTCTTTTACGAGATGATCTGTCTCTCCACACTCAAAACATGTTAGCACTTTTGGCTTCTTTGACATGTTGGGAGACTTGCTTTTGAATCTAGATGAATCAGTATTTTCTCGGTTGGAGAATTGTTTTTTCATCTTCAGAATTCGAGCTAATCCTCTTGTGATGAGAGCAAAGGGATCATCTTCGTCGTCTGATTCACCACTCTCAGATTGTGAGTGATCTTTCTTTGCTTTGAGAGCAAGGTTATTTGTTGTTGAGGGTAATTCTCCATCTTCCTCGTTTAATATCATCTCATGAGTGATAAGTTTTCCGAGAAGATCATCTAATGGAAGTGTAGAGAGATCTTGAGCTTCCTCAATTGCAGTAACCTTGGGACCCCACTTGGTTTTCGGAAGGCTCCTTAGAACCTTTCGAACCTTTTCTGAGTTGGAGAAGGTTTTCCCAAGTGAGTCGAGGTTGTTAACAATTTGAGTGAATCTCGTGAACATATCCTTTACTGTCTCATCAGGATTCATCTTGAAAAGTTCGTATTGCCTGAGAAAGATATTAATCTTACTCTCTTTAACTTGACTTGTGCCCTCATAAGTAACTAAAAGTTTATCCCAAATTTCCTTGGCACTTTTGCAAGCTGAGACACGATTAAACTCATTAGCATCGAGAGCGCAATATAATAGATTCATAGCTTTGTAGTTCTTAGCAATGTTCTCAAGATCAGTCTGATCGTGCTCAGACTCAATCTTATCAACTTGCTTTCCATCGACAGTCTTTTTAGGAACGTGTGGTCCATTTTTGACCAGGCCCCATAGCTCAAGATCTTGATCAATGATGAACATTTGCATCAGTGATCTCCAGTGGACAAAGTTATTGCCACAGAACAGTGGAGGTCTATTGGTTGACCTTCCTTGAGCAAAACCTCCATCACCTATGGTAGACATGCTGAAAACTCACAAGATTGTTAAATCAAAACAGTGAGCCAAGCTCTGATACCAATTGAAGAGTCTATAAGGCGATGAATAATACTCTAGAAGGGGGGGGGGATGAATAGAGTATGGACGATTTTCGCAACAATAGAAATTTACTGCAACTTGTCAAGACCTTGATATAGGCTATCATCACTTGACAAGGTAAAATCGAATATGACAAAGTAAATGCGGAATATGAAAGATGAACACACGAATTGTTAACGAGGTTCGGCACCAACTTGCCTACGTCCCCGCCTAGGATTATCCAATCCGTAGGATTCAAACACTTCTTATTTCACTTCCTTTGAGCCTAGAACTTCCTAGAGAAACTTCCCTTTCTCTATACAAAGCCTCACCGCTTCTATTCTAGCTCTCAAACTTACAAGTGAAATAAAAGCTCACACCACACACCAAGTGTGTTTTGATCGAGTATGAAAACTCTAAGTGTAAAATGAATGACTTGTACAATAAGCGCTAGTGTTTCTCTCAACTCTTAAACAATGATCACCAACTTAAGCTTTATGAGAATGTAGGAGAAACTTGACGAATGCTTTAGAATACTTATGAATGCCTGCGTGATTGCTTGGTGTCATCATCCTTCTTAGCTTTCGTCCTTTTATAGTTGAAACCCTTGTAGAGCTTCTTGGAGGGAGAACCGTTTGAAATTCAAATCCTTTCCAAGGAATTTGAATTCCTTCCAAAACAAATCCTTTGTGTGCCTTCCAAGATGTTCCTTCATGATCAAGCATGATCAATTCTGAATAGATTCTTTCCTTGTATAACAAGTGAGATCATGAAAGATTATGCATAATGTATTTAGTACATAAAATGGGTTAGATGAGAAATTCATATATAAATCGATAAAGCCCAAGTCTCATCAAATAGCCCAATATAGAGCCCATTAATTTAGGCCCTAAAAAAAAGATTGGCCTCGAATTCTTTCCTGTAAAAGAATAACTTGAACTAGATAAATGCATAAGTAATCAAAACATTTTAGTCTGGGTTTCAAGACCTTGAAACCCAGCCTTTTTGTCTTTCATCATCCTTTAGATCACCTGCACGTTAGTTCTCAAGATCTTACAATCAAGGTGGAGTCTTCAGTAATTAAACGGAGTTTGACATTTGTGTATATATATTTATATATGTGACATCATTTAAGTAAGATGTATACTTACCTGGCACATCGTGAATTCACCGCCTTAATGCAGGAACTCGTTTGCTTACCCAATTGCTCAATTTGTTGTCATTCAAACCCAAAAAATTAGGGCCCTCTATGTCGCCTACTATAGTGGCACTACATCAACCCTTGGACAAGATACCGTCAAAAACGAGTCTAGCATCCTCCAATCTCTGCAAAAGGTACTGTACTATGGCTGCGGTTTTTGTGGGGACAAGCCCTTATGCTGAACAAATTTGCCAAAAGAAATTAATTAATTAGTAACCCAAACAAATTAGGCACAAATCCACACCCTTCATAAACTAGCCAGGTGCGACCCGAAGCCTGTCCAAACCCATGCCTCTAGGTTACCCATTAGCCCGGCTCGGCCCAAAATTAAGCCCAGTGAGGCTCAACATTATGAGTCTGCCGCGTAGTAGCCCCTTGGAGCTCTCTATTCATCTGTATGAGTTAATCCCGTCAAAGCACTCGTCGGAATGACATCTCCGTCGCACTTAAGGTTCACCGGCTGCAGGCATCCGAGGAGCTTTCACCTGTACGCCGCCGGCACAACCTCTGCCGCTGGAAGAGCAGCTTGAGCGAGTCGTCGATTCTTCATGTCTCCGAGAGATCGTTCGAGACTCCGGATCTGAAGCCAGGCGATCTGTTCGATTGGCGCCGGTTCTTTATGTCTCCGACATCTTCGGGGTCGATGATCGATGAGGCGCGAATTAGCCACGCTGCTTGCATCTCATCCATTATTACCGTCGCCTCTGTCGCCCGTCCGATGATCGCGCAGGCGGTAGCGCCGCCGGCACAGGTGCTCCAATTGAGGAGTACGGTCGCGAGGACGACACCGATTAGGGATGAGACCTCAACGATATCGCCTTTCTAGCTTCGCCGCCGACCAAGGCTGCTCTCCCATGTCTGATTTGCCGTCTCAATCAACGCTTGAAGGTCGGAAGCAATGGCAGCAGAGATTGAATCGGAGTAGCGGATGAGGGAGAGGCTCCTCCAGGCGACGCCTGTGAAGTGTGAATCCCGAATTTCGGATCCTCCTGTCTCTCTCCTAGGTTTGATTGATCAGTTAAAATCAATCTTCCATGATCAGGCTATGAGTCCGAGTTCCTGTTAACTCCTCAGCAGCACTCCTAACTCCTCCCAAATCAGAAGAAGATGAACACTGAAAACATTCAATCGGTAAATACTAACATAAAATCGCTTCTAAATTGTTAGTAAAAACCATTAACAATTTCAAATTAGATCAAAGAATATCAAATCAAAGTGTAAAACTCATCTGAAAAGATGAATTGTCGTGGCGTGGTCTGTATCCGAACCCACGGCCTTAGAAGCGATTTCGCCCAGGTCATGGTGCAAGTCGGCTTCAGGCATCGCCCCCCAAGGTTACATAGCACCTCCGATCGCATGCACTCGTCAAAGGAAGCTTGGAATCTTTCCAGGAACTCATAACGTTTCTCAGATAAGAGGAAGAAGATGGATAAAACCACACCTCCTCTTCTAAAACCTAAAAACCCCTTTTAAGCTGAAGAGAACGTGTAAAAATACCCCACTCTCCCACCAACTTAGGTAGTTGAGGAAAATCCTCAAAAAAAATTTAAAACCATTTTCCTTTTCTTTAAATATGTATAAATTTGCATAAAATAAATCCCAGCATAAAACCTTATTCAAGCATCCATTATAAAGCCTTATTCAAGCATTATTTCCAACACGATCGAGACAGCAACTCCGGATCCTGAAACACATTAAAAATCTGGACATTCAACTGCGACCTTGAGGAATATGGGAGGCAGAACAACCATAATTCAAGTTCGAAGGAAATCTGGAAGGGGTGGAGAGAAAATGCGAGGCGAGAGTACTGACCTTTTGATGAATTTCTCGCTCCCCTTCTCGTATCATCACCTAGTCAGAATCAACTACGTGGACATCACGGCTGTCAGCGCTAACGGAGCTGGAGCTGCTCGAAAAAGAGAACTTGAACCACTGCACGCAGTGGAAGCCGCTCGTTCTGAGTAGCGTGCGTGCACGCCTCCAATGTGAGCTTTTGACACTCCATTACCCTGCAAATCCTCTCCCTCTCCGAATATTAAACCTGAGGATGTTACCCTTGACCATCTCTCTCGCAGATCTGGACCTATCTCCCCTCGATCTTGTGTTCCATGGATCTGGACTACTCTCTCCATCTCGATCTTTAATCTCTTTCTCCCTCGGTTCATCGTTTGCGAATCTCTTCCATTGAAGATTGAAATCCCTTCCGACCTTGAATCGTCGAGCATCGAATCCATCTGCGGATCTTTAGGAGGAGGAAAACAGATGATGAGGAAGAGCGAACGCCGAGCATCGAATCCATCTGCGATTCCTGAGCCATGGCTAGGTTTGGATCCCTCTCTAGATCTACTCCTCCATAGCCTTCCGAGATGTTTCCGTTGCGACGGCGCACGACCGCAGATCGACCCAGCGCCATATGCAGCGACGGAGGAAGGTGCGATGATGGAGGAAGGTGCGTCGATGGAGAGCGGGAAGGAGGTGAGGAAGGAAATCGTCGATGGAAATCGCCTTTGATCTCAGGCGGTCGAACGAGAGAGAGAGAGAGAGAGAGAGAGAGAGAGAGAGAGGTGAGGAAGTTTTCTATTTGGCTAAAACGTGTATAGTTTCTTAATTTTGATCAAAACGTGTATAGTTTTCTAATTTGGCCGAAATTTTGCGCCTTCGGTATAAATTTTCTCTATATATAAACTCATGTTTCATTTTTATATAAAATAAAGTATTTTTAATTATCTACATTATCAAAGTCGCAGTCATAATGTTTAATGTAAATGATGGTATATTGTGATAGAAAATCTCATGATCAATAAAATATCATTTTAAAAAAAATGATTAATGTACTAGTTATAAACAAATATAAGTTATAAATTATAAATAGTTTATTCTAATTAACCTATGATCTGTCCAAATCAAATCTGTAATAGTAAATTTAATCAATACTTGCTCATTCTTAGATAGACACTACGTTTATATTAATCAATTATAAACCATTATTAATAATTAAATATTAATCATTTGTATTCCACTAAGAGTGTGTTTGGATTCGAATGGATTATATATAATTATAATTTTTTTATAGTCAGGTTAAAATAGTGCAAATTTTAAATAAAATACATTGTAAATTATGTCAATTAATTAATTAAAGTTTATACTGTTAAATAAAATACATTGTAAATTATGTCAATTAATTTATAAGGTATTTTATTTAAAATTTATATTATTTTTAAATATGTTTTAAATTTACTAACGAAACACTATTTAAGTGTTTAAATACAGTATATCCAATATTCCCAAATTGTAATTATATTACACCTAATTAATTTTATCTTTTGTAACATTTATTCAAATAAGTCATAAAATTTTATTATTAATATTATTTATATTATTAGCAAAAATGAAAACAATAATATTTTTTTCTCCAATTAATATATGTGGTTAATATTAATTTATATTAAAAATCAATACTCCTATTTGATGATAAGATTTTATTGTTCAACTAATAAAAATTAATTACATTTATCAGTTATATGTTAAACACATAAGATAACACGCGGATAAATAGATTGGGTCATTGTGTGACTTGACTTAAATTTATGCGCTGATCCCAAATACAACGTCCACACATCCTAGGTCGAAGCCAATACACTCGCCTTGAGGCTTAACATGGCCCCGAGGCTCGGCTTCACTAGCCTCTAGGTCGAGGGCGATGCCAAATTGCTTATCAACGTGGCAATGGTGAGGAGAACAAACTTTTGGTACGACAAGGGCACAATCAGAAGGATACACTACTTGATGGCCTTGATTCCCAATCAAGAGAAACTCATGTTGACGTTCATCGAACGCGAGGGGAATTAGACTGTGAATGCTCTAGTGCTGCACGCGGGCAAGGACTTTCTTGACGTGAGATACTGGCTCCGAGATCAGAATTTGCCCAACAGAATAGCGCACTTCATCAATCAAGAACGTAATGGGAAAAGGTACATTAGGAACGATCACTATGTTTGTCAGCTCAATAGTTGTAACATTTCTCCAATTTCTCTTGTTTAAAAGATATATTTGTTTTGAAATATTAAATCTTTGAATTCTTTAGGTTTTGAGTTGTGAGGTCATTTGCATGTGCGTACGCGCGCTCTAAGATCATCACATAAGCACGGTAAGGTTATATCCTAAAACCAATCGACAATAAGAAGAGTCTCTCGCCGATTTATATAATAGGCTTGATTTGTTCAAACTTTCGATGTGGGATATTTTTTGTCGTTTCACATCTCAACAAATGTTCTTTCAACTAGGAAGAAATTAAAGGAGGAGTTGGCTAGAGGGTACCATGTTGGATTGAATCCCAATTGTGTGCCCTATACGTACTTACGTAGCATTACTTTCAGCCCACATCGGTCATTTGCTTCTATAATTCCTTTTTTTTATTAGGAAAGAAACACCCCTAGAGTAATCAAGAGATTGAACAAGCTGGTAGATGAATTAACCATCATATACAACCAGAAGTAGATGACAGAAAGAAAAATATACAAAGTGGATTCTGGATAGCCAACACAAAAGGCAGAACTCTCAAACTTGAATGAGCAAGGGTTGACTAGCTAGCAGAGTAGCAACAACACCGATACATGAGAAACACATGCGGCAAAGAACTCAATTAAAGTAACCGAAAATCCGAGTCTCGATCAAACACAAATAATCCAAATACAAAAGTGGCGGTCACCAACATCACAAACCACCACTACGTCCATCCCACCACAAGAACATCACTAGCAAAAGAAAATAGCAACTCAAGACCACACCCTTCCAACACCAGCACCCCTCCACCTCAACCAATACCAGAGTTAAAACCAAAGTACTACCGATGCACCTCAAAATCAAAACACAAACAAGAAGGAAAACACCACACCCAAAAGGGAAACTCTCGAAGTTGCAAAACAACAACCAAGCGAGTTTGATTATGAGAGGGCAAACACCACCAAAAATGGATCAATGTCAAGGAAACGGCTGGAACAAGCCAAGGCAATCAACACATAAGAAGAAGATAACCAAAGCTAACACAATAAGAAGCAATAAAAGAGACCATGACGGAAGTCGAATAGGGAGTAATGAAAGTGATGATGCAAAACACCTAAGCCACCAATCCACAAACACGTGAACAACTATCCTAAGAAAACCCAAAAGATATTCAAAAATCGTGATTCGTACCCCAATTAAAGGTAAAACCAACCCCCAACATACAAACAAGGTTTTATTTTGGTTTGCAGGCCTATAAAGACAAAAAAAATTCAAGGAAACCAAAATAGTGTAAAAACAAGGCAACATATGACGAGGGAGAAGAAGGCTCTGACTAACCTAGGAGAGTGAAGTCGTCGGACCGTGGCAAAACGACGGTGGACGGGATGATGTTGAGGTTGAAGGAAGTTGCTTCTTCAATCCCAGTCATGCCTGCCTATTTAATTTTACTCTTCCTATTAACAAAAAGCAATGATTAAGTATGCCAGTAAGTTTGGTGCATCATTATTTTCACTTTCTATTTACATCGGCACTAATGTAGGTGGAAGACTTTGATCGTCAGTATACACGTTTTTTATGGAAGTGACACTATGCTAGGAAGCAACTCAGGCGACTGACCTTAGTCGGACCTCTGAGTGAGCTCCAGTTCACCCTGTCGTCATCTGAAAGGCTGTTGCAAAGGTTGCATCCATAGCAGGGACGGAACTAGGATTAACATTTTGGATGGGCTGAATTCGTAGAAAAAAAAATAAGAAAGAAAGTATATGGAAAGAAGGAGAAGAGGGGAAAATAAAAGGGAAATATGCTTCTTGGGCGGCTCGAACCTGGGCAAGGAGGTAAAAATATGGTACTCCCAACCACTAGACCAAGGAAACCAATGTGTATAGTGCTCTTTGTTATTCTTTTAATAGAAAATGGGGTGGGCTACAGCATATGTGAGCCCACCCCTGATTCCGTGACTGATCCATAGAATGTTCAAGTGATGGAATGTCTGATGTTCGTTGTTGGGGTCACTTTATGCGACGAACTTTCATGTCATCGCTTGATATTTAGAATGGATATTGAAAGGCGACCAAGAGGTATGAGCGATCTCCAAGGTTCATTGCTTGATAATGTGGGAAACATTGTCAGAAGGCTTAGATACTGAGGAGACAAATAAAGTTCGTCGCTTGAGTGTTTAGGTGCCATACTATTGTCCTCGCTTGATTTCGTTGAATGATTGGTTGAGTAGTTATGTTCATCGCTTGAGTATTTAAGCAACGTGCAATTGTTCATCACTTGATCGGGTAGGTTGATTGGCTGGGTCGTTATGTTCATTACTTGATTATGTACTATTGTCCTCGTTTGATGGTGTGAGCTGACTACATGGTGATACATGCATTTGTTCGTCGCTTCAATGTTCGAGTGACTATTAATGGCCACATTACATATGTCCGTCGCCTGGGAGTGCATGTTATTAATGTTCGTCGCTTGGAAGTGTTATTAATGTCCATCGCTTGGTGTTTAATGCAACTAAATTTTAACTTAGGTTCGTCACTTGAGTTAGGTTTGATATTTTTTTTAAAATAATTTTAGCATCTAAACTAATGTGCTTTTTGTTCACCGCATGATTAAATTTTAAATAAAAACACACACAAATGTGCACACACATATATATTCAACATGTGTTTCTCCCCTCTGTTTTTACCATACCAAAGACACCAAACACAAGAACACAATTTGTGTACATAAAAGAACCAATGCAAATAAAACTAAAATATTATATATAAAAATATTATCAAATCGTCCTGCGTTTGATCTCAACTTAGTGCTCCAATCCCTCCTCCTCCGGGAGCTCAAACCTCCTCCGGAGCCTAAATTTCCTTCGGGAGCCCTACCTCCTCCTCCGGGAGCCTCGCTTCCTCGGCCCAGGTTATCACCGGGCACACCCATGAACTCACATCTTTATACAAACCTCCCGTCTTATCCCGTCGGCTTAGCCCTTTTTCTTGCTTCGGTCGCCACTATTTGGCTCTGTCTGCTGCTATTTGGCTCCAACAGTCCAAATTTGGGCTCGTACCCTCCTCTACTCCTGGTGGTGGTGCCCCCGATCTCTGGCTTAGGCCTTAGGTACATCCGGCGGCGATTTTGCGCCTCTGCTGCCAATACTCCCTTCTCCTTCATCCGCGGCGGCTCGTGTGTACCGGGTGGCCAATCCGGCCATTTTCGCCTCGGTTCTCGAGCTTTCTCTGCTCTTCCATCCGTACTCTCCCTCAATCTGGTCTCGTGGGTGGTAGTTTTGGGTTGTCGGCCTCTCGGTCCGCCTCCTTCTATTTCCTCATCCTTTGACCGTCGGCGATTCCTGTTCGTCGGGGCGTCGTTTTGATCGGAGGTGATGACTGGGCTCGCTACTGCCCTCCCATCTCTCCCTGTCGCTTTCTCTACTGCTTTCGATTCCCCGGTGCTTGTTCTGGCCTTCGCCGCGTTCGTCCGGGTCTGGTGCTGGCTAGGCTTCATTCGGTGGCCGGTCGTTGCCTCCTCTGTTGGAGTTCGGCTTGTGCGTCGCTTGCCATCTTCCTTGCCTCTCCTTGCTTGGCACGCTTCTCTAAGGCGTAATCCCGGTTTACCCGGGATCTCTTCGGCTGGTGTGCCGTTCATTTTGAGGCCTAAAAAACTTTTACCTATATTTTAACATTATAATAATAATTTATTATATTGTTAAGTGGCGATTGTTATGGAAAATTTTTTATATATGGAAAAAATAATGAATAACTACTAATAAATAATTTCTTGTGGGGTTTTCGTTATTCCCGTTTGGGTTTTCCAACGGGGTTTGTGTAAATCCCTTTTGGATTTCTGGTGCTTTCGTTTCGGCGTTGTGTGATTCTACTTGTGACGTGACTGGGTTTCTTCTCCGTTTGATGGGGTTCTAGCTGTCGGAGTCAGGATAGGTCGGGGTCGAGGTAGTGTGTATCGAGGCGTCTCCTTTCTCCGAAAGACTGTTTCCTTGGAGGTTCGTCTTCACTGCCCACAGGTGGCTCCTGATGTGCCGCTGGCCTACGGTGCTGCTTTAGAGTAGTGCTTGGCTTTCGTCCTTCGTCTATGTCCCGTCTTGTTCGATTTAGTTGTATTTAGTTTCGTTGTTGTAGAGTTCTTGCCTGTATTTCACACCAACTTTGTATTTTTATGTTTTCTTAGACGGTTATCTGGCTGTCGACTTGTCGGTCATCGAGGTTCAGGTATGTCTCACCTCGAATTTGTACCTAATAAAAAAAACATAGTGCCCTTTTTTTCTTTTTTCATAATTTAATGTACAGTACATCTGTACAACATTTCCTTTTTTTTTTCTAATTTACTGTATTGTATAGTATAAATGTGAGTGGGGGTGCGACCGTGCAGGTGAGACCTTTTTTTTTTATCTGGCAACTTTCTTTCTTTTTCTATTTGTGGAGTTGTTTTAAGCAACGAACCTATGCGTATTTTATACTACGTACTTGTTATACTTAATGAAATTAATTAAAATTTAAAATTATAAAAACAAAATGAAGAAAAAATTTGTGTATGTATTTTTAAAAACCACCCAAATCCTTAAAGTAAAAAAGTGTTTAAAAATATCAATAAGGGTTCTCATGTCCCGAATTATTTCTTAATAAAAACAAAGTGTTTAAAAGCAGATAATGACTATATATCATATTCTAAAATATTTTGATAAACTTAATCGAATATTTGATAAATATAGCAATATTTTAATTTAATAGATATAATTATAAATTTAGCAAATTAAAAGTATATAATTATCTAAGGATATAATTTTGTACAAGGCCCTTGAATGTGAGAAGGATGTTTAAATGTTCTCAAAAAAAAAAAAGGATGTTTAAAAAGCTTTGTTAAAATCCACTTTCAAGCATTATCTCCAACAAGTACCTATTGAGTATAGTGGCCAATGTTTTAAAAATCTCACCTAGGCGTTAGATCGGACAGGACCTAGAAATTTTTAAGCCTAAGCGGGCCTCTAGGTGACAATCCGTCTAGGCATCGCCTAGATCCGCCTAGCCACCACTTAGTCACGCCTAGTCCAATGATTATTCAATTTTAGCTTCTAAGCATGTGATTAGTTGACTTAAGATTTTTTTATCCCTTAAGTCGGGGATGTATTTGCTATTGAGTCAAACTTATAGTTTTGGATTTTAGCATACTTAGTGTTGTTAGTAAGACGCGTACTTTTGCATTTATTTACTTTAGTGTTAGGCAAACACCACATATTTGGATTTACGAGTGATATTATAGTTTATTATTACATTATATGAATTATTGACAAATGTCATTCGTGAAAATATAAGGAAGTAATCAAGTTTATTCTAAGTCCGACTGCGGCAGAACATTGATAGTGGCACACACTATTGATGAAAGAAATTAATCAATTCAACTAAAGACCTTCATAAAAAATACACACAGTTTGAGTGATGAACTTAATTAGCAGATTGAATTAGCAGCACTATTAATCTTCTATCGGTGCGGACGCAGTCTTGTGAATGAGGAATCCTAGTTTCCCATCCCTCCGAAACGACGAAACCTGAATGACATCCCCCTTCACCAATTGATTCCGCTGCACAAGCTTGTTCCAACCGCGATTCAGCACATAACACCAATCGCTGCTGATCTCCCAATTGGAGATGCACATAGTCTGCTTCGTCATCGACGGATCGATCACTGCCACCTCTATCTTGTTACCCTCTACTAGCATCAGCTCCTCAGCCGGCGTCAAGAACTCCTCCCTCACTCACTTTGTCGTAGGGTATGATGAGCCGCGCGTAATGAGCGCTTATATCGGTCGCGAAGAGCCTTCGAACAAAGATCAGCTTCAAGTTGCGCTCGGCCTCCATTGTTTTCTGAATTCAGAGGAAGAGTGTGGAATTGATGAATATTGGGCAAAGGGTTTCATATATATACTATAAGATATAATTCTAGTAGGATTTCAACTGGTTATCTATCTGTGATACCTGAGTTTCCAAAAATACTATATATCTAAGATATAATTTGATAAGATAGATATATTATATTCCACCAAAAACAAAGATAGATATATTATATCAAAAAATTCGTTTTTCATTGGCTATGATTCATGAAACAAAGATAGATATAATTTGATAAGATAGAATTATCTTCTCTTAGCCTTTTTTATTCTAGGGTTTTAAAACTAATTGTTTGAAGATTAAGAGACTAATTTATTAAAGCTACTGAGTATAAATGATTTAAAGTGTGTAAAATCAAAATATTTTCTTTATCTATTTTATTGAATAAAATTTGTCATAATATTAATATTATTTATTTTAATATATTATAAATATTTCTCACTCCAAAAATAAATTTCAAAATTTAATAAATTTGATAAAGGAAGAATTAATGATATTAAAATATCTCGGTTAATTAGATAGAAAATCTTGCTAAAAAAAGATAGATAGATAGAAAATCTAGAAGATAGATTAAAGGCAACAAGGCTATAAATTAAAGGCAACAGGCGATCAGATTAAACTAGACAACATCAAACAACACCCAGCTTGACTTCAATACCTTGATCGATTTTCTGAGGTGCGAAGTAATTTGTTCATTTTCGTTCAGTCAAGACAATGGCGGGTGATCAAATGTATGTACCCGAGATAGCAGTCGAGTGGGTCCCTCCTCCAATTGGCACCGTCAAACTCAATTTTGACGGTGGACTGTGCCGACGCCGAGGCTGCGCCATCTCGGCGGGCATATTTAGAGACCACAACGGCGCCCCACTTTACTCGTATACCTGCGCCGATCCTAACTACAGCGGCCACACATCTTACGAAGGCGAGGCCAATGCGCTCGCCTTGGGGCTTGACATCGCCATGAGGTCTGGGTCGAGGGCGACGCCAAATTGCTCATCAACGTCGCATTGGCGAGAAGACCTAACTTTTGGTACGACGAGGGCACCATCAGCAGGATCCAGTACTTGATGGCTTTGATTCCCAACCAAGAGAAACTGATGCTAACGTTCATCGAACGCGAGGGAAATGAAGCTGCGAATGCTCTAGTCCTGCACGCGCGCGACGACTTTTTTGATGGGAGATTCTGGCTACATGGTCAGCCGTTGCCCAACGGAGTAGCCCACTTCGTCAATCAAGAACGCAACGGCAAAACGTACATTAGGAAGGATCGCTACGTTCATCGCCCCAACAGTTGCTACGTACCTGCGGCTTCTATTGTTTAAAGCAATTTGTTTCGGTTATAAATTGATCTATATGATTTTATCGTATTGTATGGTATTTTTTGTAAGGATGATGTAAGAGACATAAAATTAACACTTAGCGGATATTTTAAATAAAATTTTGGAGATCATCATCTCTCCCTTTTTCCAAATTTTCTAGCATCAAGGGTATTATATGGGCATGACTTAGTTGTCAATCTATCTGTATGATATACATAACATCATCTTATTCAGTAGTTATTTACATAATTTGCAACACCCTCATTACTTGACTAAAAAAACAGAAACATCTAGCCTATGACATTTTCATCATACATCTCTAAAATCAGGGGCGGATCCTTTAAAGGACCGGGGGTGGCAGTCGCCCCCTCAATCAAAAATGAAATTTAATATACATATTTCTCTCGTCGATAGCTTCGATTTGATATATTATAAGCTCAAATCCGATAACTAAGTAAAAAGTTATAAACGTTTCAAGATTGAAGCGATATAAATTATTTTTCACATCATTTACCAAATTAATACACTTCTATCATACTCATCATTTGTTAAACTTTATAACTTAGTACTATAATTAAACCCAAAAACTTCAAATATTGATGATTTTTTTGAAAAAAAATTGGAGATCAATTATCCGCCCCCTCAACTAAACGTTTTAGGATTCGCCACTGTCTAAAATGGACATCTCAAACCAGTTCAGAATTACTTGAACTGGATGATTATTTTCCTAATGATTCTAGATGATCAGCAAGGAACTATCCATTAAGATTGAGGCAAAAGAATGAGACACTCAAGCAATTGATCTCAGCCGGGTTTCCCAGTCCAGAGGGACTCTGTCCGGCCTCTCCTCTGTTGCCTATAAAAACAACAAATACAATTCATTTTTGACAGAAATATAACAGACAGCCTCTTCAGGTAGTAAACAGATAATTCTTTATGCCATTTGAAACCCTGTGAGATGTGAGATGTTGCAGGAGCTAACTGTAACATCTCAAGACAATGATGCAAAGCTTTCAAATGATTGGAGTCTGGAGAACTGGTGAGGTTTTGAATGACCTGGCATATATCTTCTTCTTCTTCTTCTTTAAATGAAGTTTAATTGAATTTAGCAGTTTTACATCTTAATACAATGATGCAAATCTATTTTATTTTTTTCTATTTTGTGTTAACATTTGATAATAGTTTATTTAACTTCATCATAGTAATTTTTTATACTTGTAAAACTTTATTTTTATTGTCTAAAAAGAAAAATATGTGTCATGGCGTGGGGATTGTGCTAGTTTTCATCCAAAATGTTAACAAATTCGACAGATGAGCATTTGGCGAAAACAATGAAAATCTCAGGGGCATTTGACGAAAAAAATAAAAACCTCAAGAGTCAGGAGTATCTGACGAAATATGTCAAACTTTTGTATACTACACGAATTAGCCTTAACCTCAGGACCATTTGGCAAAAATTCCGAAAAAATAAAAAAAAAAGAGTCAAACTTGAACACTTACTACACGAGCTCGAGCTCGGCTCTTTTGTGCGTTTACAAACGAGCCGAGCTTAAACACCTAACTACTCGAGCTCATATATCAAATAGCTTAACAATTTTGTAGTTATTATTAATAAGTACAAACTTGTTAAAAAAAATTAAATGAATATTTTATGTACTTTTTATCACTATAAAAAGCGTTTGTGAATAGTAAATGACATGTTTTGCCAATTTTATGTACTTTTTATCACTATAAAAAGTGTGTGTGAATAGTAAATGACATGTTTTGCCGATTTTATATACTTTTTATCACTATAAAGAGCGTGTGTGAATAGTAAATGATCTGTTTTGCCGAACGGATGGAATTTTTTTTTTTTTTTTGATAGGTGGCAAGTCGGAATTGCACCATAGGAAAAACTATGGCGATTTCGGATAACGCAATTAATCAAAGTCTCCAAAAAAAAAAACACTCTCTTTTTTGGAGAGGGTTTTCCACAGCCGCCACCACAATGAGTTCAGACCCATCTCTCACTCTCCGCCGTTAACTCTCCAGACGGGAGAACTCCAACCCTCCTTCGGGAGATACAACTCTCCTCCGGGAGCCCTAACCCTCCTTCGGGAGCCCTAACCCACCCGATTTGGGTGATTTGAATGCCTCGGACTTTGGTGGTTGCCCTCGGTCCACCACCTTCCTCCGTCGGTCCCTGTCGTCGGCCGTAGGTTCCCTATCTCCCCCTCCCTTGGGAGGTTCTGAACCTAGTCCGCTTCCCATACGGCGCCGTCCATGGGTTCTCCCCCTCCGACTCCCTTTGCAGTCGGCTTCAATTCGAGCTCTCCTCCTTCTAGGGCTCGTTTCCTTCTCCCTTTCCATGGCACCTCGCTTCTATGGTCAGATTTCCCAATTTTATTGGGGCTTTTGTTGTGCTTTAGAGGAGAATCCTAATCCAGGACTACTCTTCTCCTGATCGATTTTCGATTTCTTGGATTTGGTTTTGTCCGCCCCCGTCGATTTAGTTATTGATGCGCCTTGGTGGCCACTTTTTATGTTACAAGGCAAACTATCAACTTTATGTTTGGCCCTGCCCTCTCGATTTTCCTCCGGCCGGTCGTGGTCTCTGGGTGGCCGTCGTCGGTCTTGTTCCAATCGGGATTCGGTTTCAACTCATTCGATTCTCACTGGTGTCCTCGCCACCCCTCCCCGCTTGCCTGTGTTCGTCTCCGGTTTACCTACTGGGTGACGGCGCCGGTCGGGCTCCGGTTTGGATCCCGTCTGTGCAGCCGACGTTGGTCGGCCTCTAGATTGCCTATTGCTTCGGTGTCTCTTTCGGGCTCTCATGCCCGTGTGGCCCGTTGTAATAGGCCTTGCAAGTGTGCTTCGGGCCCAAGGCTTTGGCCTTGGGCCCGAAGATGACCCAATATAAATTTCTTTAAATAAAATTAAATATGACCCATTGAAATAATCTTTTATTAAATCCGGAATCCTCTTGCGCTCTTTGCCCTCTCGCGGTCGTGCTTCATTTTCTCGAGTTTGGATGGAGTTCTGTTTGTTGGTTCGTGGTTAGTTTCGGTTGAGGAGCAGTTCTGCGACCCTGGTTGATCGAAGTGATCGTGTTGGGGGTGTTCGTGGTCTCCTAAGATCCTTCATCTAGGTGGAGGGAACGTCGTGTGATCCACACTTCCCCAGGAGTCGTCTTTGCCCTGCGTGGATTTCTGCTTTCCGTCTTTCCGGCGGCGAGACATCGTGTCAGCTGTGCTGTTCCATGCGCTCGCTATCCACTTCACCACGTCGGGTCTCCATCTTCTCGCTGCTATGTCCGCTTGTTTGCTTAGGTTTTGGGGTTTTCCGGGTTTGTTTCGTGGAGTCCTTTTGTTGTATTAGGTTTTTGTTTTCTGTTGTATTTCTTTTGCTTTGTTGTATGTTTAGACGGCTTGCCGTCTGTCGGCCTCTCGAGGTCCGGGTCTGTCCGGCCTCGAATTATTTCCTTATAAAAAAAAAAAAAATAGGAAAAACTATGGCGCAAAATTATCTAAGCTTCTTAACTTTGTAAACAAATTCAGACACAAAACATTGTAACCCACCAACCGCAATACCCACCTTAAGTATTAACAAACAAACTTGCGATTTCAATAAAATAAGCTATTTGTACACGAAAATTTTGCACTTGAATTGAAGCAATACAAGTGATGATGAACATTTGAACATTACAACATACAAAGAGTATGAAACAATTTCCCTTTTCGTCAATCCGCCTTTCGATTCGATCCGATCCGAATTTCACTCAAATTCAAATTCAGATCTCTACTCTTCTGTGCATCCAGCAACAACAACAACGCTTGTTCTCCCTGATTTTGCTACCTTACAATTACAAGACAGGATTTGCAGCGTTTCGACCGGTTTCGGTGTCGAAAATGAACTATCAATCAATAAATGAAATAGGAGCTTGCTAATCAAGTGCAGAACCATCAGAGTACAAAGAGAGAGGGCAAGAGGTGAGATGCATTTTCGGGGTAAGAATGAGAGGAAGAAGATTACGCTTCGATCTACACACGTTTTGCGTCTTGCAAGTCGACTAGCTATACTTCCGTTACCTCGTCGTCCCTACATACACCGACGTCTATCGTCATCTTTTCTGGGTCCTTTGTTTTCATCACCCTGCAACAATTCCTCCTTGGCGACTGCTCGGATGGCCAAACAAGCACACACAAACAAACAGATTAGTGTCTGCATTCGGCTTCATTACAGTTACATATTTTAATAGACCCATTTTCGACTAGTTATGTATCCTAAATCTCAAACAACAACAACCCAATATAACCTGCAGTTAAATAGGGTCTGGGGTCAGGATGTACACACTCTTTTCCCGAGCAACCGATAGACCCAAAACAATAGGACACATGAATCACATGGTAACATGCCTCCTAGAAGTAAAAAGAGACAGTAAAGAAGCAGAAAAGAAGCATAGACAAAAGGACACAACTACAGGACACATGTATGATGTATCCTAAATCTCAAGCTTCTAAAACTCTTGCTTCCCATGGTAGCATTTTAAGTAGCGTTTTGTCACCACTACTAAGACATTACCGGTACCCTAACCGTTAAATTTTGACGCACCAAACATGCCCTTAGTAGTGTAATAGAGTGATGTTAATGAGCTAAAGAAAAAAAGATGAGAGGTGAACACTTACCCTATCCCACAATTGTGGATCAGGCGCCTTGTAAACTGTTACTGTTTGGAGGACGTTGGGATTCTTGATCCTCCACGTACAGGTCGGTTCAGGTGATCGGTGTTTCTTGTACTCGGTCACCGTCTTGTTCATCCCGGGATAGGCCTTCAACTTCTCCATGTAGAAGACATAAGGCTTCTGACACGGGTTCCTCGCAACAGGCCGGGTGTTAAACGCGTAGGCTGTGTAGTCAGCCCGTTTGTACCAATTCAAGAAAGTCCTGGTGGGCATCTCCATCTCGCGGGGCGAGAGGATTCCCCTGATCACCTGGACGGCGTACCCCCATGAGACGGAGACGGTCCACTGCCTTTCTCGGTCGTAGCAGATGGATTGCTGCATCAACCCAGCAGAGTCGGTCCTCATGGGGTGGAGAAGCCGTTGCAGGGCCTCGACCCGGCTCACACCTGGAAACACGGGCTCGACCACATCTAGGTGGTGAAGGGAGACCAGAGGAGTTACCGGGTGGGCTCCAAGCAGTCCCAACAAGCTCCCGTATACGTCATACTGTTTTAGCCATCACGAATCAACAAGTCAATAGACGTCATTGGGGATCTTTCCGGTGATAAACTCACATGAATCATCCAAAGACAACTTAAAATTTAATAAGCTATTTGCAGTCATTTTGGATTACAAAACAGCTTATTGAACAACATACAAAGACATATATATACTTAAAGCCCCATTGCCGATATCATGTTATACCAAACACTATATATCAGATATCTCTATACCACCCTAAATGGGATAAAGGAGTTCAATTCATACAGTTTTTGCACAACAAAAATCAAACAGAAGATTTCAGATAGTAGTTGCATTATCAAGGCAAACTGCCCTTCTTTCCCCAGCTAACTCACTACAACAATTAGTGGAAAACAGGTGGGGTTTTTTATTCTACATCATGTCTTTTAGTTTAATCTATTAGCTACTAACTTTAGTTACAGTAAGAGGATCGGATCTCGTTCCCGTCCCCACCCCCAATGCCAATCCAAACTCGACTCAATTATTAAGTTGCAAACATAATAATTGAGCCTCGCACTTAGCTTAGCCCATCCCAAGCCCAGCAAACAGACACCAGACTTTAACGCCAAACTCAGCACAATCTCGGTTCCTATATATAGAGAAACAAATCATGGCATTACAATAACAGAGCTACTAGAAACTGCCCTGCTATAGAACCTTGCTAAAAATGTGCCTCAAATCAAAAATCCCCACAACATCAACATCAACTGCTTTGTGTAGGAACTAGGAAAGGAGAATAAAGTAGGGTTCCTTTACTTGAATTCCATCCCAAATTCAAATGTTGTTAGGTTGTATCCTCCCCCAAAATTTAATGCTTACTAAAAGACAGTAAATGCACATTGCACATTGCACATTGCCTGATTAGGTCACAGGAATGGGCTCAATTCAATTCATTTTCACACAAGTGTCCACCATGCACCTCCCCCAAACCAAGACAGTGTGTCAGCAACCAGAACAAAGATAAGGTTTCAAACCCTGATTTTATCAAAACAAGGGAAATGCAATTGCAAGTTTGCAACAAACTTAGTTCACAACAACTGCTCTAATCCAACCAAACCTAAATGCATTTTTGCAAATAAGAATGCATTTTGCACACACATTGACAATCTCTACTTGCAATGCAAAATCCTAATTCACACTAAACATCACCCAAAACAAAGCAGGAGCAAAAACAAACAAAAATTGAACCCACAACAAAAAGTTAGTAATTAAAAAAAAAAATCACAAACAAAACATGGTGGAATCCATCAACAAGCTCAACAAACAAAAAAAATGACACAAAAATCACTCTCACATGCAATGCAACAACATACATATTCACATTTCACAATCACAGTCAACATAAAGCACCGGAAACAGGGGAAATGAAAGGGAAAAAAAACATTAAAAAAAATCAGAAAATAAAATTAAATATAATTAAAAAAAAATTACCTGGTGGAAACCGAGCTCTTTGGTGAGGGGAACGCCGAGCTCCGCCATACAAGCCTGCATCCGGTCATCGGAGCCGTACAAGCCGGGGTACCTCTGGATACAGCGATCCTGCATCTTCTCGAGTGCCACCGCCAAGGGATAGCTGATGGCGAACCCTCCGCCGCCGTAGGCCATGGCATAGGAGAAATAGATGTTCTGCAAATGGCTCTCCGACGAGCTCCCGATGTAGTAGTACTGGTTGTGGTCGTATTTGGAGAGGACACGGACGAGATTCTCGGTGACGAAGACGGTGTCGTCGTCGCCAAGGACGAACCACCGCACGTCCTTGAGGCCTAAGCGCAGCGTTTCGGACACGATTCGGGAGATCCGGATGGCGGAGGGGTGCCCTTGCTTGTTCCGGTACGCGAATTTCTCGGTGTCGCCGGAGATCTGGACCGGCGGGAGGCGATTCGCGTCGCCTGGACTCGCGAGGACGGGGCTGTCGAGCCACACCACGCCGCGCATCCCGGCCTCCGGCTTGTACCAGAGCTTGATGTATTCCTTGCGCTTCTCCCAGAGCTTCGCCGACGCGGCAATGCCGAACACGACGTGCGAGATGTTCGTTGGCGAGGAGGCCTCCAAGGCAAGGCGGTGCTGGATCGAGGCCGGTAGGGAGGAATTGTTGCCGTCGGAGGAGAGGAAGCGCGGCTTGGCGGTGACGAAGGCGGATTCGGAGTCGGCGTCGGGGTCGGAATTGGGGCAGTAAGGGCGGTGGGAGACGAGGCGGACGGTGTAGAGGACGTAGGTGACGGAGAAGAAAAGGATGAGCCAGAGCATGAGCTTGGAGGCGCCGCCGCCGCGGGGGTGGGGGTTCGCGGGGGCGGCGGCGCCCGATAGCTTATCGGAATCCTTCAGGGAGGCCTTCATGGCGAACCAATCCGGAATTTCTCGCCCTGTTTTTTTGGGGGTTTTTTTTATTAAAAAATAATACTCCGTAATAATAATAATAATTTCTTTAATTTCTTGCCCTCTCCCCAAAGCTTTTTCTGGAGGGTGACCGATTGTGGTTCTGGTGTGGCCCCTTTTGTATCATCTATTTTTGCGAAATGGGTTTCAATTTACTAAATCTGAAGGCGGAAAACAGAGAATGTGAAATTGGAAATGGGGGGTTTAAACGGGAACGGAGAAATGGAAATGGAGGAGCTGAAATTGGAAGAGATAATGAGCAATTAGGAAGGAAGAAGGGAGGTTTGGAAGAGAGGAAGGAGAAACAGAGGAGAAAGAGCGCATGGCTGCCAGGTTGCGGAATTTACCCAAAAATCCCTTTATATGGAAATCGGCACTGCCTTTTTATTTAAATACTGTAATTAATTAATTTCTGTTTTTATTTTCCATAGATTTTTATGCTAAATGATTTTTTTGTGTGTGTGAACTTATACTAAATGTTTATTACTCCCTCCGTTCGGCAAAACTTGTCGTTTACTATTTATGCACATTTTTTTAAAACGATAAAAACTATATAAAATATTCATTTTTTTATAAATTTTTTTTAACAAGTTTGTACTTATTAATAATAACTACGAAGTTGTTAAAAAAATTATTAAAAAAACTAAATATTTTATATAGTTTTTAGCTCTTAAAAAAACGTGCATAAATAGTAAAGTGTCAAGTTTTTAAGTGCACGTTAAAATGTAACCAAAGTTTAATTTTCAGTTTTATGTCGGTTGCCCACTATTTTTTGGTAAGTCTGTTTTTTTTAATTATAATAATATAATAATAATAATAATAATAAATAAATGACTCCTCACTTATATTGGTAAAAAAAATAGTAGTACTCCGTAACTAAGTTAATCGATTTCACCAATGCTATGCCCTGTCGGTGTTAATAGTACACAAATCTATCTAACCAAAAATATGTCCTTCGGTGCCTCAATTTTGCAAAATCTTTGTTCTTTTGTTATTTGCTTATAATAATTAAAATAATACTCCCTCCGTTCGGCAAAACTTGTCATTTTAGGGTATTAGTTTTGTTCAAAAAAACTTGTCATTTTAGGTATTTTGCACTTTACTTTACAAAAACGCCCTTGATGTGATTGATAGTTTGTTAGTTGTAGTTTTCGATAAAGTAAAAAAGGAGGGTAATAATTGAGGGTAAATTAGTACATTTGTTAATTGCCTTAAAACTTGTGAAATAAGCTAAAATGACAAGTTTTGCCGAACGGAGGGAGTAATAATAAAAGCAGCGTTCTTGATATCTAAAAGAATTCGAAATACAATATCAATCAATAACTAGTTTAGTACCCGTACTATTGTGCGGTCTATTTTTTAAATTAATACATTTAATATTAAAAAAATGTATAAAAAATTTATGTAAGTAAACTTTAAACTCTAAATACCCCTCACATCTAAATATTGTCAATTATTATATAGTTAACGGTAAAAATGAAATCCATGGGAGTCGAGTCTTACCTTTATATCTTTCAATTTGCAATTAATTACTATCGGCATATTTGAAAATCAAATCATAACCACCTGATCGACAAATCCTATCGGTATATATGATTAGTTGTAATTATTCTATCAGTATAAATGATTATTTTTATTTATTAATTATTAATTATACTCTATTGTTTATAAGGACATTAATTTGACTTGAAATTAATTAATTAACAAATTCTATCGGTATATATGAAATCATAACCACCTTATCGACAAATACTATCGACATATATTAATTATCGCCTTAGGCTCCCATATATTTATTGTTGGCATATATTAATTAGGGTACTTAATTAAATTAATTAGGATAATTAATTAACAAATTAAAAAAACTCTACGTTAACAATCAATTAATCGACATATCTTAAAACTAATCGAATAAGTGGGATAACAATCCTAACCACCGGATAAGTAGGATAACAATCAATTAATATTTTGATTTTGAAATATAATTCTTTTTTATTATTAATGTAATTAATCTAATTAAGTAACAAATCCTAAATATAAAAAACTACTTTAAAGGAGAATTCACCACATGATGTAAGCGACTTCTCCTTTAGTATTATACTATTGATTATTGATAGTATTATACGTAGTATTAGGGTTGGTTTGGTTAACGTGGGAAGTATAGTTTCCGGGAAGTTACCTTCCTAGAAATTCAATTCCCGTAAATTAGAAATCATGGGTATTGAGAAATAGTGTTTGATTTTGGATTAAATGAATTGAAATAAGAAAATGAAATTTTTCTATTAAAAATGGTGGTGTGCAAATGTGTATTTTTTAGACATTTTTTAGCTGAGTGAATTGCACATACTAACCCAAAAACCCGAAAGTGTTGCAAGGTTAACCCAACCCGATTTATAATTGGGTGAAACCGGATAATTGGGAAACCCTTGGAGCCGGTAGCAGGTAAGGGAGGGGGGTGCAACCTTCCAGTGTGTGACACCTGGAGAGAGAGAGAGAGAGAGAGAGAGAGAGAGAGAGAGAGAGAGAGAGAGAGAGAGAGAGAGGGGGGGGGGAACAAGTCCCGTCTGCAGAGAAGAGAGGCGGAGAGAGAGAAAAAACAATTGAGAAATGACATGAGGGGGGGAGAGAGAGAGATGTGAAAAAAAAAGTGAAGTATGAGAGGAGAGAGAGATCAGTAGAGTGTTAGTGAGGGGGTATAAAAAGATATTATTACTCTTTCACTTCAAAGAAGCATTTGGGCAGGGGTTTATTTGCATGTTGACGTGTCAGCAGTTAGTTTTAACTGGACACCCAAAGCAAAATCACATGACACATATTGGAATCAACTGGACAAGATTTATCGGAGAAACAGAATCTCCATCGACTTCGGATAGAAAATGGGCAAGTTTCCTTTCGATAAAGGTTATGCGAGAGGTGTCTCCCTCAAATCTCAAGCAAATTTACTCATTTTCTATCTGAAGTCGATGGTGAATCTGTTTCTCAAATAACTCATGTCCAGTCGATTCCAATATGTGTCATGTCGTTTTGCTTTGGGTGTCCAGTTAAAATTAACTGCTTACATGTCAACCTGCAAATAAACCCCACCCAATTGCTTCTTCTTCGAAATGAAACAGCAACAGTAAAGTTGCAGAGGAGATAGGACCCTTCCATCTCTCTCTGTCATATCCCCACTGATCTCTCTCTCTCTTTTCTGCAACTTTACTTTTCTTTTTTCACATACACACACACTCTCTCTCTCTCCCCCTCCCTCTCTCCTCTGCAGGCCTTCTCTTTCCACTGCAGACCTTCTTTTACTTTTCTCTCTCTGTCTTATCCTCACTAATCTCTCTCTCTCTGTCATCTGTAACTTTACTTTTATTTTTAACCTCTCTCTCTCTCTCTCTCTCTCTCTCTCTCTCTCTCTCTCTTGTCTTCTATCTCCTCTGCATACTTTCTCTCTCTCTCTCTGATTTTTTTTTATCGAAAGCAAACTTACCCATTTTTTATCCGAAGTCGATGGTGAATATGTTTCTCCGATAACTCTTGTCCAGTCAGTTCCAATATGTGGCATGCCGTTTTGCTTTTGGTGTCCAGTTAAAACTAACTGCTTACACGTCAAACTGCAAATAAACCCCAGCTCGACCACTTGCTTCTCCTTCGATGGTTTTTCTCTGAAACTTAAGATTTAATTCAAATTATATTAATGGTTCGATGGTTTTTCTCTGAAACTTAAGATTTAATTCAAATTATATTAATTCCCCCTTACCGTCACTCCCCCCCCCCCCTCTATCTTTGTCTCTGTATTATCCCCTCTATCCTCTCTCTTTTTACCGCCTGGGTTTAGGAGGGAGGGCTACACTAGAACCAGGAAAACATTAAACCATACCTCGCCTGACTACTACAAACATGACAGGTTGAGTTATAAACATGACATCTGACTACTACAAACATGACAGAAATCAAAGTGTCAGCAAATCCATTAAATGTTCAAAGGTATCGCAAGATTAAACATATCCAAGTCGCCCTACTCCTGGTATTTCGTATTCCACATAGCCGTTCCCAAATTTCCCCAATTCCCCCAAAATCCCCAATTCCTCCAATTTCGTCAATCCCCCCATTCCCCCAATTTCCCCATCTAACTACAACCAATATATCCATTTTCGGGGTGTGTGACCTGTTTGATGTCCGCCTCTTCTTCTCCTCTGCAGACTTGCTCTTGTTCTTCTTCGAACTCCTTCATCTTCTTCCTTCCGTTTTTTATTTTCTGTGAGAGAGAGAGATGGAGTAACTATCGACAGTTGAATTGGCATGCTTTTGTCAATTAACTCACCCCACACGTCTCCCTCTCTCTCCTCCATCAATGCAACCGGTCTCTCTCCCTATTGTAACCGGCTGGGCTGCAAATTTTAAAGGGTTTGGGCTAACTTTTTGCAAATAATATGGATAGGGGATAGGGAGTGCAACCCAACCGGGGTTTTAGGTTAGTTTTGCAAATAAACCTTTTTTAGCTTCATTGGTTGTTTTGGGTGTGTGCAAATGTGCACAATGGCCAATCTAGTGTATCAAAGCTAGGTGAGCGGAAAAGCTTTAGTCATGACAAAGAGAAAAAAATTTAACAAGCCAAAATACGATTATTATATAGTACTTCATAAAAAATACAAAAGAAATTCAAGATTTATCAATGTCTACAATCAAATTACCAAACAAATCAAAACCTTAATTTAGTAAATTAGAAATTAAATAAAGAATAATTAAAAGAGAGTAAAAAAAAATATCTCACGAATTAAATTAAAGAAGTGGTAAAAGAGTTCACGACCGAATTCTAAGTTTGATAAATGCCGAAAAGAAATGTGTTGCGTGCTAATTGAATGGAATACTGAAGCTCTTACTAATGTGCGTGGAAAGAGGGTGAGGTGGTGAGCCTTTTGATTTCAAATCAAAATACTGAAGCTTTTGAATTTAGAAGCTTTTAGGTCCAAAATACACTAAGCCTGCCTAAAAAAAATTACCCAACAATTTTTTTTTTTTACCAGCTCTAGAAATTTTGACCCAGCAGTGGCTGGATTAGCTATCACAACCATCTGTCCCTGAATGTGCACATTTAAGCATGTGATGTGCAAATTTGAGCACACCATCTCTCATGTGTAAAAACTTTTATAAAAAGTAAGATGATTTCATTGGTTTATTTTTTTATGATTTTATTTTCCTTTTTATTTTAAATGAATTGTATTTCAAGGTTGTGTAAAAAAAATGCACTTTTCACCAATGAAGTCAATTGCTAAAAAGTGATGTGTATTTTTACACATCATGTGCAAATGTGTACATTTTACACAAAACCATTTTGGATGGTCTAAGGGCACTCTCTTCAAAATGGAGGAATTTAAATTCTCCGGAATTCAACTTCTTAGATTTTTCTGTAACAAAAAACTCAACCAAACGACGGTATTATCTTTAATTCCTGAGAATTTCCACTTCCTGGGCTTTTTAGAATGTCATTGTCAACCAAACAAGCTCTTATTAAAATAGAAATTTCTAATCTATGTTTTGTTAATTCATTAGGTCCCGTGTTCGAATCCCCTATAGCACATTTTGTTTCTTATTTTTTATTTCATCTCCCAAGTTTAGTATATTTTTTATAATTTAATTAGAATATGGTTAGAATTATTTAAATAAAATTAGAATATAATAATTACGCAAAGTAGTGAATGAAATTAAAATTACCACAATTCAAGGTTTTTTTTCTCAATATTTATATAAATTATTTTATTTCTTATAAAATATCTCCGATAAATTGGTTTATTCCCCCACGTTGGGAATTTTTTTTAAAATTATTCACAAATAAATAAATAATTACAAAAATATTCACTGTTTTAAACATTTTACAAAAATATTCATTTTTTGCAGGGTCGTCAGAAAAGCGCGGTTTCAAACTGCGTTTTATGTGCAAGATGTGAAATTGGAATGGCGCCTTGGAGGTGGTTTGAAAATTGACAAAGAAACGCGGTTTGAAACCGCGTTTCTTGGTCAACTTTCCACCTGGCAACACAGTCGACCAGGGGAGTTGATGTGGCACAGAGAAACACGGTTTGAAACCGCGTTTCTCTGTTGGGATTTCAGGAAAAAACCAGAAATTCCTCTATACTAATCACAATTTCAACTCAGATTTTCCTATCTATACTAACAACAATTTCAACTCACAATTTCATATATATACTAACCACAATTTCAATTCACACCCGAAACAATTTCGTTTCAACTCATTGTTTCATTTCATCTCCATTAAAAAATCGAAATTCACTATCAAAACTCCCTTGCTCTGAAATTTTCTACTACCTTGAATCATCCAAGGGCTTTTGCCCTCGTTTACCATCACAAAATATGAACAAAACCGAATGGAAAATAGAAAAAAAAATACTCACCTTCGCGGTTTCTGATGGGAGATGAAAGGATGACGAAGGCTTCTTCAGATGAAGGTTGAAGATAACGATAATTGATGAGGATGGAGCAACGAAACCTCCGAATGGATTTTGTAGACCGAACCGCCGAAAGGATTGAAGGAGCGGAGGTTGAAGACGATGGATATGAAATAAATGGGGTAGAGGCGGTTCGGTAGGGTTTCATTTAATGCTACACATAAAACGCGGTTTTAAACCGCGTTTTATGTCGGAGAATCTTTGACTTTTTTTTCTTCTGAAATTCCAACAAAGAAATGCGGTTTCAAACCGCGTTTCTCTGTGCCACATCAGCCCCCTGGTCGCCTGTGTTGCCACGTGGAAAGTTGATTGAGAAACGCGGTTTGAAACCGTGTTTCTTTGTCAATTTTCAAACCACCTCCCGGGCGCCATTCCAATTTCACATCTTGCACATAAAACGCGGTTTGAAACCGCGCTTTTCTGACGACCCTGCAAAAAATGAATATTTTTGTAAAACATTTAAAACAGTGAATATTTTTGTAATTATTTATTTATTTGTGAATAGTTTGAAAAAAAAATCCCACGTTGGCTCCTAACTTGTCCATCCCAATATATTTCTTGCCTCCGCCACTTTTAATGGATGGACATATAATCAAATAGATAATTTAAAAATCATTATTAACTTACGCGTTCCCTATATACACCGCAAATTTAAGTTCAATCCGACGTTGTAATTTCACTTAAAAATTCGGGCGTTGTAACAACGTTGAATTAGACGTTGTTACAACGTCAAATTAAACGTTGCTAATACGAGTCAGATTGGGCCTAATACAATATATTAAAAAAAAACAATTTTTTTTTATGAGCAACGCCCTTTTGGACGTTGTTTTTTTTTTGTGTGGTGGGTGTGTTAAAAATTGATACCCTAACAACGTCCGATCCGACGTTGTAAGTCCGGTTCGACCCGATCTGCTCCTTCACTTTGTATATTCAGTCACTTGAGACTTGAGGGGGTGTGATCATTGTCGGTCGGGGACGTGTTACCAACGCCAAAGAATAATCTCCATATGCTCGAGTCTAAACCAGAGTAAGCAAGTCAGGTCCTTTGCTTTCCTGCCGTCAGTAACACGTTGGTAAGCTTGAATGGGCATACATGCATGTTTTAAGGGATTTTGATATCGGTTCCGATCTATGGTCCTATTTCATAAGGGTTTCACCAGTTGAACACTATTCCGGAGCTTGTATTGAGTATTACACTTAATTATTTTGAGTATAAATTTATATTAAAAAAAAAAATATTTATACTATGTACATTTATATTACCATATTTATAAACTTTTATTAGGAATAAAAGTTATTGATAATTAAAAGATTGATTATTTTATATATTTTTTTAATTTTCATTCTTTTATTCTTTAAAGATATTCACAATTCATAATATAAACTAAAGTGTAGACCGCGCCCGTAATGGGGACGGAATTGGACATATCAAGGCCCGTAACAGGTATCCGCTTTTTTATATTTAAATTAATATATATATGTGTATATATATATGTAATAAATAATAATAATTATTCACTTAAAAAAAAAACAGTAACTAATATATGCATACATATATATAACCTACTATATATATATATATATAATATATATACATATGCAGTAACTTTATATATTAAAATTGATTTCACTTCAGTGAAGTGAAATCTATTTTAAAAAAAGAAATAAAAAGAAAATATGTAATGTAAAAGGTAAAAAAAAATGGCCGTAAATATAACTTCCGTTTACTATTTATACGCCATTGGACTTCGTTTTTCGGCGGCTTCCTCAGCTTTCTTATGGGGTGGTCTTTTTAGATAATGTTATTGTAAAATTTATTTCTACTTGTTTCATTTGCTTGTTCTTTATTTTTCTTTATTTTTAGGATGTACGTTTGACGGCAGGGGCGGATCCTGGACCGTCATTCCGGGGATACTTGAAGGTAAAATTTTCATCATTCCGAGAATGTTTAAGGGTAAAATAAAAATTCTTTTGTAATTTTTTCCCCGGGTTGGGGATGCTTGACGGAAAATATTAACAAATTAACACTAAAAAAAAAAAAATTATTTTTTTTTTGGATGCTTGAGCATCCCACCTACTACAAGTAGGTCCGCCCCTGTTTGACGGTTCGCCATCGGTTGACTTTTGTTGACCTCTCGATGAGTTAGACATATCTGACTAACGAATTTTTATCTAATTAAAAAAAAATTATACTCCATTGGAGGGGGCATCGTCACATGTGGCGCAGCTAATAGTAGTACAAAATAGAGTACACGGGAGTAAATCTAGAGAAGAAATAAAAGAAGCAACTATGTAAGGGTCAATGGTCGGGCCCCACATTCATCTATTCGGTACGACAGTGGTTGTATTCGTTGGTGGCGTTTGGTAAGAGGGCGGTCCTGCGTTGTAGGTAATTGCTGCCCCCCAACACAACTTACAACTACACATGGATGATGCTGATTGGTTTCATTGTTTTATGGGGTCCATCGTTTTTTTTAATATATATAACGACGATAACTCACATTTGGTGATAAACCCACGCATCTAATCCAATTGGTAAAATCCACACATATAAGATAAATCGGATTACGCCAACCGACTAAACCAAATAATAAGAATTAAGGTGAACATTGATTTTTTTATGCAACAATATTATAATACTACAGTAATCAATTGAGAATAAAATATTAACATAAGCACATAATAATGATAATGGTGACATTAATTAACAATGTTTTGCTTATAAAATGGGAGGAAATGCGAAGATAAATGATTATCCGATGTTCATTCATTCTCTTAATTAATTACAATTAAGTTGGTGTGGGATGAAGACTAGAATCACGAACAGACATTATAAGAGGATTGGTAAGAGATTATCCATTTTAATAATTACAAGTTTTAATTAATAATTACTAACTCCTCCTTCATCATAAACAATACTCCTTCCGTTCAAATATGTAAGATCATTTACTTTTCGGCACGTAGTTTAAGGAGCTAAATACTATATAAAATATTGATTTTTTTAAAATTATTTTTTTACATTTGAATACTTATTAATAAAAAGTGTTATATTGTAAAAAATTAATATTTTATATAGTATTTAGCTCCTTAACCTACGTGCCAAAAATTAAAAGATCTTATATTTCCGAACGGAGGGAGTATTTGCTTGGAAAGACAGCTCTTTAATTTTGATGATGGTGGGAATGACGAAATGACCTAGTTTTCAATTAAAAAAAAGTAGTGGAATGGATGCAAGAAGGGCTTTATCGTATGGGCGCGTCCGAAAGAGTCTTGCCAGAGAGCCAACCGAAAAGAGAAGATAATAGTCAAGATTGGGCGAGAGAACCCAACAGAGGGATGGATCAAAATCAGCACGGATAGAGCGTGCGCCGGTGCGTAGAGATGGGCAAGCGACAACTGCAGAGGTTATTAGAAATAATGCTGGTGAGTGGCATCGTGGTTTATGCTGTGTTTGGCACTAGATGGAGATTATAGGGATTATGGGAATTTTAGTAGATGTTAGGAGATGGAGATTATTTTGGTAGATTAATGGGATTGTTGGGATTGAGATTATGGAGGTCGGAAATCTCGTAAAGGGTGTTTGGTTGGTATGAGATTGGGATGTATTATAAACTAACAAAATGTCGGAATTGCCCCTAAAAAAAAGGCTCATACCCCCTCCCCCTTCCTCCCAAACCCACAGGCAAGCGATTCTGGAGAGTGTCCCATCGTCGGCTCCCACACGAAACCCCGACACCGCCTGGCGATTTCCGGGGACGAGGTTCGACAGCTGCCGGCGCTCCGTGACGAGGATTGACGAAGCCCCCTCGGCCATCCGCGCACCGTGACGCACCTCCCTTGTAGGCGGAAGAACCCTCTTCGGAAGGTGTCGTGCTACACCGTCGGACTTTCCCAGGTACGTGATTATCTGAAATTGGAGGTTGTAGTTGACATTAGAAGTAGAAATGGGCATATAGTTGCGCGAAATTGTTCCCGTGAAACCCGAAAAATCAAACTTGAATTGGGGAGGTGGTGAAATGTCGACGGCAGTGTCCAATTTTGGGATTCTAGGTCTGCAATTTTATGTTCAATTGGGGATTTCCCCACAGCCACCTAATAGGGCACCATAGCTTGTTAAGGTGAGTTGGCTCCCGACCGATAAAGTTTGCTATAGCATGTTCAATTGGGGATTATAGGTTTGCAATAGCATATTCAATTCGGGATTTCGATTTGTTGGCTCCCGACCGATTGAACCCTTTCAAGTTAGCTTGTTACGGTGAGAAAACGTCGAAATTGGAGGAACCCCCAACAATCGGCCTTCCCTTTTGTTGTCTACTGCTGATGGTTGCATATGTTTTCATGTGTTGTGAACGTTGGGGGAAATCAGTTGAGGACGAGGATCGAACATGTCATCCGGTACCAAGCCCCCTGTTTCTGACAAGGGAAAAAAACCAAAGGGCTCGAAAGAAACACTCTTTCAGTGGACTCCGACGCTAACAAAACAGTACGTTGATCTGCTTATTGGGTATCAACGTAAATATGGCCGCGATCAGGGGTTCAGTTGGGTGGTTTTAACGACACAATTCGAGGAGCAGACAGGCCAGAAGTGTGGAAACAACACCCTTAAGAACAAGCACGCGACCATGAAGGAGAGGTGGAAGGCCTGGAAAGAGTTGATGCACGGCGAGACCGGATTGGGGTGGGACTACGAAAAAGGGTGCATAAACGCCACCGATGAGTGGTGGGAGCGGAAATGTCAGGTACGATATCAATTGTAACATTTGTGTGTTGGAGAATGACTCTTTGGTGACGTTATGAGGATTAGAAATGAGGATATGTATTCATTTGTTGTTGTGAAATATGTATTATTGTTGTTGCATCTTCTGTTTTGAGTTGCTGTTGTTACATTTGGTTATGTATTGTTGTTTGATAATAAAGGCCATATGTGGAGTTGCTGTTGATTTGCGTTGCTGATGTTGGTTATGTATTGTTGTTTGATCATAAATGCCATATGTGGAGATGCTGGTGAATTGAGTTTGTATTTGGATATGTATTTATTTGAGTTGCTGTAGACGACGATTTTCTCATACTCTAACCCTTCTTCGCTTGGACTGATCTTGCAGGAGAAGGCAGATTTCGGCAAACTGAAGAACAAGTGCATTCCTCCGGACATTCCCGATGCCTGGGACCAGATTTACGGAGGCACCGTCGCCACCGGCAAGCACTGCGTGTCTCCTAGTATGGACCCCGTCGACAGTCCAGTGCCGATGTCCTGTACGCCTGACGACGGAGGTGTCGATCACCGTCCCCAGGCGACTCCTGGGGATGTTAACCTGGGGGATGACGTGGAAGATGTTGATCAGTTCGACCTCCGTATATTTCCGGACCTAGTCCGGGAGGGCACGCAGTCATCTCCGGTCAGTCCCGTGGAGGTACCCCCCGCTGTCACCCCTGGATGTAGCACCTTCCCCACTCGGTCTGGGAAGCGTCCGGCTAGCTCATCCGCGACCCCGTCTGGTCGGAAAAGAAGTGCGCGAAAGTCATCGAGGTCAGTTGCGTTCGATAGGCGAATGGATTATGTTGAGGAAACCGGTGACGCTATACTGGATTTTGTGCGTGCTGAAGACGATTTCTCCCGAACTGAAGCAAACCGGGAGGTGGAGGTGGTGAAGATACTAGACAAGCTTGTGGAAGATGGAATGATAGAAGATGAGAGCCCGTTGTTGATGTTCGCAATTGACTTTCTCACTGCCGCCGACAAACAAAGGATGTTCCTTGCGCTTAGTAGGAGCAACGCTGTAAGGCTAGTGTGGCTTAAGTCCAATTTCCGGCAGAGAGGCGGTGACGTGTAGGTCGGGTAGAGGTTGTGCTTGCACAGCTAGAGTTCCCTTCACTTGCGTTTTAAGTTTCGTTAATGGGTTGGTTTGGCACTTATGTTTGAAGACTTATGGTTGTGAGGTTTTAGACATCATTCGGGAAATGCCGTTATAGACATCAATTTCTTGTGTGGCCCAGATGTAGGACCTTAGCTTGGGTGCCTTTGTGTGAATGCATTTGCGAAACCTCATTTCTAGACGCTATCTATGAACATGTCAATGTTTTTCGTAGCCTCTTTGCATGCTTCTATCATTCTTTCAACCAGCTTGCATACGTACTTAAATTAGTAACTGTGATCGTCATACCTTCTACTGTCACTTGTAGGTAAAATGGATGCCTTGGCAGTTCGACGACGGAGGAAGCGGAGGCTAAAGCGCGCTCTCCTTCCTTACTGGTACCTCGTAGTCAAGGCAATGCGCCTAGCATGTCACTACTACAAGCACATACACAAGGTGTCGTGCTACACCTCTGCGTACACCGGACAGCAGTGGATTCAGGACATTCTCGGCCATGAGACCGACCTCCGATGTGTTCAAGTGTTTAGAATGCGGAAGCACGTCTTCACCTCCCTATGTTCCATTCTTCATGATAGATATGGATTGCGAGGATCGAAGCACATGACCGTCATGGAGAAGGTGGGGATATTTGTCAACACCATGGCTTGGGGTGCATCGCTTCGGGACTCCTGCGAGCGCTTTCAAAGATCGACCTCGTCGCTCAGCGAAGCAATAACCGACGTCCTCGAAGCACTAGTCGGGCGAACTGGGGTTGGAATGGCCTAGCTCGCGACGTCATTAGACCGGTGGACCCAACTTTCTTTGAGGTCCCGAAGCAAATAAGCGAAGACGGCAGATACAGCAGATACTTCAAGGTCATAACTACCTCCTTGTACATCATGTCCCTTTGCTCGTCTTTATAGAATGTTAACATGCAGTTGCTCCCTGCAGGGATGCATCGGGGCCCTCGACGGCACTCACATCGAAGTTGTTATTCCGCGTGACGAGCAGCTACCTTACAGGGGACGCAAGGGCATCACCACGTTCAATGTCCTAGCAGTCTGCGACTTCGACCTGAATTTCACATTCGTTTCCGCCGGGTGGGAGGGCAGCGCACACGATTCTCGTGTGTTAGAACACGCCCTAAGCACACCTGGTATGCATTTCCCCCATCCGCCCGCAGGACGTTATTACTTGTGTGACAAGGGATACCCTGAGAGACCGGGTTACATGATTCCGTACTCGAAGACCAAGTACCATCGAGCGGCGTTCGTGCAGGAACCGGCGGACAACGAGAAAGAAGCTTTCAACCAACGACACTCCTCCTTGCGCGGGGCCGTCGAACGGACTTTCGGTGTCTTCAAAAGTCAAGGGAAGATGACCAAGCCAATGCACAAGTATCCCGTAGGGAAACAGGTAGACATCATCATCGCGTGCGTGGCATTACATAATTTCATCCGCCGAGCGGGGGCTGAAGGGGAATCCGTCACCGGATTAGTGGATGACATGTATGCCGAGCCCGGTGTTGAAGGTGCCGGGGAAGCATCCGTCGCATCCGATGACGAGAGCGATGAGGAGCTCGTCCATTCTGACAGCGAAGCCGAGGAAAATGAGCCGGAGGGGATGCAGGAACTACGGGGCGTGATAGCACGCCAAATTTGGGCCGACAGGAGACGAAATCGGTAATGGGGTTAGGGGGAGCCGCGACATGACGTGGTCCCGACGGCAATGACACCATTTTGTATTATGGGACGGGTGTGTGTGCAACGTTCCGACCCTAGTACGTCGATGGACTTTTGGACTATGAAAACATGTGCGGGGTAAACATTCTCAATTTTGTTTGTCAATCTTTTGGATGGGTTGCCCAAGGGTGTGACAGAACACTGTCAGTTGTTCCTGAATTATGACTAAAGTTGCATCAAAAATGACAATGTGATGTTGTGCTAATACTCGCCGAATCCGTTCACCTACATCAAAAAACTACAATGTTTTCCAACCTACTAGACATTGTTTGTTACACCATGTACCTCCTACATTTGCACAAACTGACATTGTTTTCCAACCAACTGGACATTAGCGCCCCCTACACAGCAACAAAAAGGGACTAGGGAAGGGGGGAATGCGTTCCGATACATGTCATTGTTTCGGATGATGAAACCTTACGTAGAGGGATTCGAATCCCATTTCATACAACAAGGGAATTTACACAAAAAATTGTCTTCACATAACGGGAGGCTTCAGTTCCTCGCCAGGGCCGCCAACGCCACAGCTGGCATGGCTAAGAACATCCATTTCTGGGTTTCCAGCTGGGACCTTGCGCCAAGAAGCTCCCCCCAGACTTGCACCGATTGGTTGGAGAGGGTCGCGAGTTGGTCTATCAGTTGATTGTTGAGTTCATTCGCCCTCTCAAGCTCTTCCGCGGTCCGCTGAGCCGTTGCCTCAGCTACGAAGACTCTGGTTGTGAGGTCCATAGCGATGTCCTCAAGTTGCTGAATCCTGGGATCCTCATGAGCGGGGGGGATTGGCTGAGGAATCTCCTCAAGGGGGGCCCTGTTCTCGTCGCCAGACGGAACATTACTGGAGCTTTGCTCCACCCACAAGTTCCTCTCCTGCACAACACAGTCACCACACATAAGCACATATGCCACAATGCCTTAGGGTTGCCTCATGATAACAGAAATAAACAGTTTGGCGAGAGTAAGAACTGGACGTACGTACTTGCTCGTACCACGGGGGAATCCTCTCCTCCCCACCAATCCACGGGTATTTCTCAAGACATCCGCTTGCCCAGCTCCCGGATGAAGGCATGATTTCCTATCAAGTTCATATAACAGATATTTCAGATAAACAAAGGACTCTCTGCACTATAACTAAGGACATAAAATGTTACACCTTTCAAATTGAATGAAACACACCCTGCAACACTTACATAATATAGAAAGATTGTGATTATGCAAACAAGCATTAGGGTATATAAACTACTACACAATGACAATGAGGACCTTTCATGAAGGTGAGGACATCTGAATGTTGTTTAGCAAGTAGGGTATATAAATCAGAAAAAGGAGGGCAAACCTGCCTCTTCTTCTTTATTTCTTTTTTGTCTAAGATGAGGACCTCTGACTTCTGGTTTACACTAAAGAGCTCAGATTTTTGTGTTACTGATATGAACCAATTCATTGCATTCATTATTTGTATGTAGCATTAATTATATTTTTCATTTTTAATAAATTCAAATAAATCCCTTTAAACTTGTGAGACTTTTTGCCTAACATAAAGTATTTATCTTCATTGTGCAAAAATTTCTGATTATTCATGGCTTCATGCTCATGTTGCTGAAGATTGTTCTTCCCGATTCACAATGTCGAAGATGAACTACATAAAGCAAAACAGAAATGAAATACAGAGAATTCATATAAGAAACTAAACTGACAAACCATGATTTTCTACCAAGATCCTAACCTCTTCAAAATGTATTTGATCAACATAATAGAAATAACATGAGGTTCCAAAAAGTTTCTCACCTCTCCAAAATGTCAAACACATGGGCTGAAATTTAATAAAATGTAACAGACAACTAAAAAACAAGAGGTTCCTGCACAGTTAAATGATATCACCATTGTGCAGATGCAAACAAGATTCACTGGAACTCCACATATCTCAATTGAAGCTTGGGGAATGCAATTCGTAAACCAATTTACAGCTTAGCAAACTGTCATTACCATTAACATTGGAATAACATCACAACAACCATCGGAAATAGGGTCATGAAGCAAGAGATCATTCAGTTAATGCAAATTTTTCTTCCTTAATTGTGAAGTTTTTGTAGAAGGAGACGTTGATTAGGGTTTAATGCAACAAAAAATCATCAGAACTCCAAATGGTCAGACGAAATGCAAACCCAATTCAAAATCCCTGTTAAATGTTCAATTTTTCTTCCTCAATTGTGAAATTTTTGTAGAAGGAGACGTTGGTTAGGGTTTAGAGCCGTTTGTCCGACCCAAACCCAAACCCTCCCGACCGTCGAAAATCTCCTCCAGTTGAGAGTTCTCCGCCGCCGGTGGAAAGTGGCCGCCAAAAGCTTCTACGCCTTGGACACGACCCATACGAGGCCGCCGACAGGAGAAGAGGCTGGTCCTCGGTTTCCCTTCCCCAAACCCCCCCTCGACAGCGGAGAACACCCTGCCCTGGAGGAGATCTCCGCCGCCGGACCACCGAGCCCACCCCGGCCACTCCGACTGGCAATGAAAGAGATGAGAGGGAGGGATTTTACCTGAACTTGGTGGCGGTGGTGGCGATTTACGGGCTCCGACGATTTCTCTCGTCTCCCGTCTCTCTCTTCTTGAGCACTCCTCCAGATCTGAAATTGTGATACACCCGAGGGCAATTTTGGATCTCTTCAATCGAAATCCACACACAATCCTCACAATCTTGGGGGGCGAAGATTGTGAGATAATCTCTCAAAATCTCCACAATCCCCATCTGAGATTCTGGACAATCTCCATGTCGAACACCGTCGCCTCCCCTAGAATCCATTTTGTATTTTGACAAAATCTCCACAATCTCCACAATCCAGGCATCCGAACACGCGCTTAATTTGTAATGAGAATATATAGGACCTTGTTCTGTCCCCATGTCAGAGCTATGAGTGTCTTGCAAGGATTTAAACTCGCTTGGGATGGTGGCTTTCATAGGGTGATTCTGGAAATAGACTCACTCCTCACGATGACCCTCTTGGGAAACTACCGTCGCGGTGCCACCCGTTAGCCAGTTTGGTCACGGAGTGCCATGACTTTTTAAGAAGAGACTGAGCCATTCAATTTTAACATGTCTTACGTGAGACAAATTGTGTAGCATATTAGATGCCCTTATTAAATTTTTATTGATGGAATTAACCCCTTCGTATTCGAATAATATTCATCTTAATTTATAAAAATGCATGCGAATTTGGTCGGTAAACATCTACTGGCCGCGTATATAATTTACATATATTTTATTATCAGTTTTTCTATCTCATGCTCCAAGGTAGGGTATATGATAAGAATTTTAACTAAGAAAGATTTTTTTCAAATTAAATTATTCTCTCTCTAAAAATCCCTAATCTACCTCCGCCCACCACGGCGCCGCCTGTAGCATCCGGCCTCACCGGCCTCCCTCCCTCGACCGCCTCCTTGTCTCGCCTCCCCTTCATGTCCCCCTAAGGTGCTTGAAGAACGCGTTTTCAAGCGCTTGTTCAATCCCTAATTTCAAAACCCTAGATTTCTCTCTTTGGCCTAATTCATCTCCTTCTTCCTTTCATTGGGCTGGGTTTCGGGCCAATTTTGGGATGCAAGGAGCTTATCTATCGATCTCAACCTCCAATTTGGGTTTTGTGGCTCCTCCTTCCGATGTCTGTCTTGTCCGGCCGGCCTTCATATTCGCTCTCAACCTTTGTTTTCTGTCATCCTTCGTCTTCACGTCGGGGTTGGCGTCTTGGGCTTGGACGTCCAGCTTGCCTCCGGCGCATAATCCTGGTTCCCTCGGTGCTCCCCTTCCCGCACCGGTTCGGAGCTTTTGTAATGGGTTGCGCTGCGGCACCCTCTCTATCCTGGCCATCGTCCTACAATCTGGCTTCCGTTCGTCGGCGTCGCTGGTGGTGGCCCCTGACATCGGTCTCGGCCAGTGCTTGTGGACGTCTGGCTTCTCCAATTCGATGGGAAAATAATAAAATAGGTTGATATATATATATATATATATATATATATATATATATATATATATATATATATATATATATAAAATTACCACCCGAAAGGGTTAAAATCAAATCCCTAAACGTTAGGGTTTCAATAAAATCCCAAAAGGGCCTTTGGTGCGTCGTACAAGGGTGGTTCTCGGCTGCGAGTCCGGTTGTTCGTGGGGTTCCTTTCCCGGGTTGGGGCTCTGGCGTCCGGTGTCGGGTCTGGCTGGGGTCGAGGTGATGTGTATCGAGGCGACTACGAGATACGGAAATTTTTTTAGAGGTTCGTCTTCATTGCCCACATGGACTCCTAATGTACCGCTGGCCAGCGGTGTCACGGTTTAGTGGTGCTTGACATCGGCTCTTAGTCTATGTTGTCTCCGGCTTGGTTGGGTTAGGTGTGCTTGTTCAACTGCATTGGTATGCTTCCCACTGTTGATTTTATCGGCCTCTCGAGGTGTCGGGTCTATCCGGTCCTCGAATTATTTCCTAATAAAAAATAAAAATAAAAAATAAGGACAATACGGCCCCAGTCGGGGTGGCTCACTGGTAGGGAGCAAGGGAGAAGTCAGGAGGTCTCGGATTCAATCCCTACCTCCGCCCCTTTCCTTTGGTGAAAATCCAAAGTTTGTCTTCCTCCTTACCAGTGGGTCGAGCCGGTCGACGCAAACCGATTTATCTGGTGCGTGGCTCTTGTCGGCTGGATCACGTGTCCGAAACTTACCAACAATGGGGGGTTCGTCAAAAAAAAAAACAAAAAAAAGGACAAAACAAGTTGGACTGGCTATTATTGGAGTGATAATTAATTAGACCCACATATGTAAAAAAAGGATTCCAACTTTCCGTCTTGTGGAGAGCAACCAAAAATAGGAGTTTCATAAGAAAATGAATCACCTTTTCTGCTATTCCTTTCCTAAAACCATCTCTTTTATTCGTAAAGACCAGGGATGTTCAAAAGTAGATCCGAACCCGAATTTTTTGATACATCAAACCGATCCATAACCAAACTTTGAAGAAGGTTAGTTATGCTGGAATATGAATCGTCGTCACATTGAAAATATTGAGATGTCTGGTTAAAATATTGAAATGTCTTGAATAACATATAAACTTAACCGATTATTCATCTCATTGTCAATTGATCTTGATATATAACCCCGTTAGATTTAATATCTTAACTCTTTTGAGGACAACCAACTTTAACAGGTCAGGAGATTAGTTTTTTTTTTTTAAAGAAATTTTATATTAAGACATATATTTTTATTAAATTAAAAATATTATATGGTACAATTAATTTAGATTGAAAGAACTCTGGAATAAAAAGTTGTACACCCCTGCAAAATGAGTGAATGGTTAACAATATGAGTAGATTGATTGCACCATTGTGTATTGTTGTATGTTTTATCATTAGACGGTTCTCCGTCTAAACTCGAATTCTTACCTAATAAAAAAAATGAGTGAATTGAAGGGAAAAAAATAAAGAGAAATGATAAGCAAGATAATAAACTACCTCTCTCTAGGCAAGAGATTTTCTTGGTGGGAGGAGAGATACCGCCCACCGCCATGAACCCCCATTATCGACCATCCATCACTATTAACACACCCGTCATGGTCCCTACTTAAGAACATCACATTGTTGATGGATTTTTTGCTAGATATGAGCCAAACACAGGTGTAAATGTGTAATACCGTCATCTGAAAACATAAATAAAAATGTATTTAAGTTGCACTATCTAATTAAAATTTATAAACGGGTTTGTTATAACGGTTTCGTATCGTCAAACACAGATGTGGTTATTGACTTTCGATGTCGACAAATTTTTTTCCAGGCCAAAAAAGCTTGCCGATACTGAAAGTCAATGAATGACCGTGCATTTGATGATATTTTGATTGTGTGTATAACATGAATCTTTCTATAAAACCATTAGGGTCTGTTTAACACGAGCTTATTAGAATTTTTTAAAGAGTTATGGTTAAAAAAAATTCACGGTTTTTAAAAAAAAAATAGCTTTACAAAACTCAGTATTTGTCATGCTAAAGAAAAATATACTCTTTTAACCACAAATACTAAAATTTCATCAAAATTTTCAACTAAATTTTATTCTTTTTTGAGCTCAAACAAAGACTTTTTATTCATTCACATCCCCAGCCAAGCTTACAAGAGCAGCTTGAGGCATTGAATCCTTATCAAAAAACAGAGTATCAAATATAGGCCTAACATTGGCTAACTCATGTGCAACTGTGTTCCCTCGCCTTCTTAAATGAGACCATTCGACTGAAGCAAAACCTGTCGCCTGTCTCTGGATTTTGTCAACCATATGCCGCAGGGTGCCCAGCCCCTCATATCCTCTTCCCAACTTCGTAATCAGACTAAGGCAATCAGACTCTAGGTGAATTCGCATGTAGCCTCTTTCCCCGACCCGAGCTAATGCCCATTGCACACTCTCCGCTTCAACAACCTCGATGTCCTTGGAGGCCTGCACCCCTTTGTGTCCCGCCATCACGAAGTTGCCTTCTTCATCCCGCACTATAAAACCAATGCCTGCGCTTCCGTCCGCCGAAACCGATCCATCGCAGTTGATCTTGAACACTCCCGGTGCTGGTCTCTTCCACCTCTCCCCTCCTGGTTTTGCGGGTTCCCTTGGAGCTGGTGCCGCCGGGTCTTTGTACCTCTTGAATTCCTCTAACAGTTCTTGCACCCTCCTCATTAGTTGTTTTGGCTCTTTACGAACCCCCTCGAATAGCAATTTATTTCGCGCCTCCCATGCTTGCCAGACCATCATCGACCACAATTGTCGCTCGTCCTCCTTGCAACTCGAGAAGACAAGTATAAAGGCTTCGAAGACAGATTGTCCCGTGAGCCATCGTCTTTCCAAAGCCGGTTGCAGGCGCCACAATGCTCTGACATAAGGGCACTCAAAAACTGCATGATACCCTGTCTCCTCTCGACCACATAGCTCACACAAAGGCTCTTCCACCATCTTGCGCCTGTGCAGGTTCCACTTGCAGGGTAATACCTCCCTTGACGCCCTCCAAACTAATGATGTGACCTTTGGCAAGAGTTTGAGACGCCACAGAGCATTCCAAGCTCTCCTTGTGACACTCGGATCCGACTGTCCCGCCCTCTCGACCTCTCCTTCCTTCTTCTCTCTGATCATATGATAGGCCGATCGAACCGAGAACAACCCATTTTTGGTGTGTTTCCAAATCAACCTGTCGTTGATGTCCGGATCAGTCAGCCGTAAGCTCAAGACCCTCTCCGCATCCCCTGGCAGCATCACCTGCCGTATAGCCTCCTCCTTCCATCGACCACAGTCCCAGTCGATCAGTTCAATCACTCTCAAATTCGGATCTCCCCCAAAAAAATTCCCAATTACCCGTCCGGAACACGTACCAGGTAGCCATCTATCAGCCCACACGTTCACCTCGGATCCGTTTCCGATGCACCAAATCAGTCCCTCTTTCAATGCATCTCGCCCCGCCAGCAGGCTCCTCCAAGTGTAGCTCGGTTGATGACCCATCGAGGCTTCCAGCAGCGACGAGTGAGGGTAGTACTTTGCCCTCAACAACCGAGCAAGCAGCGATTCCGGTTCTTGCAATAGTCTCCAGGCCTGTCGTGCTAGTAGCGCGACATTGAAGCTCTCTAGATCTCGGAACCCCATACCCCCATCGCACTTGGCTTTACACATTCTTTTCCAACTCATCCAATGTGTTTTCCGCTTACCTCCTTGCTCGCCCCACCAAAAATTACTCATGAGCATCTCTAACTCCTTGCATAGCCCATCCGGGAGCATAAAACAAGACATTGTGTAGGTTGGTATGGCCTGCGCGACAGACTTGATCAAGATCTCTTTACCCGCTCTCGACAGGGTCTTTTCCTTCCATCCCTTCATTTTCTTCCACACCCTCTCCTTCAACTGCTGGAAGATCACCTTTTTTGACCTCCCGACCATAGTCGGAAGGCCCAAATACCGCTCATGCTTTGACACCTCCCGAATGTTCGTCACTCCCTGAATCGCACCCCTAAGCTCCTCACTGACATTTCTGCTGAAGGACAGTTCTGACTTAGCGAAATTCACCTGTTGTCCGGACGCCTCTCCATAAGTACGGAGGATATTCATCACTGTCTCGCTCTGCTGGCAGGAGGCTCGCAAGAACAAAACACAGTCATCAGCAAAAAATAAATGAGATATAGAAGGTGCTCTAGGGGAGATCCGGATGCCTTCCAAGCGCAATTGGGACTCAGCAACCCGGAGCATCCCGGACAAGCCCTCAGCGCAGATTAGGAAGAGGTACGGAGACAGAGGATCGCCTTGTCTCAATCCCCTGCCTGGCGTGAAGGTCTGGGACGGCCTCCCCTCCATCAGAACCGAAAAGGTAACGGTCCTCACACATCCCATGATTAGAGAGATCCACCTCTCGTCAAACCCAAATCTCTTCATACAGTGCTCGAGAAAACCCCATTCGACTCGATCATACGCCTTTGCCATATCCAGTTTCAGGGCCATGAACCCTTTCTTCCCTTTCCTTGTCTTCATATGGTGGAAAACTTCGAAGGCAGCAAGTACATTATCTGTTATGAGCCTGCCGGGTACAAAAGCACTCTGACTAGGTGCTATCAGCTTCCCTAGGACTTTCTTCAACCTGTTGGTTAGTACTTTCGAAATAATCTTATACAACACATTGCATAGACTGATTGGTCGAAGATCCTTCATTCTGCATGGGTCCGAAACCTTCGGGATCAAAGTTATGAAAGTGTGATTCAATCCCGGAGGTATCGGCTGGCCATTCAGAATCCCAAGAACAAACCTAGTGACATCGTTCCCGACGATATGCCAACATTTTTGGTAAAAAAGTGCTGGCATCCCGTCCGGACCCGGAGCTTTTGTGGGATGCATAGAAAAAAGGGCAGATTTTACCTCTCCAGCGGTGAAGGGACATGACAGCTCATGGTTATCTTCCGCCGACACGAGAGGCTCGATTCCTTGAGTAGCCGTATCAGGGTTGGCTAAGACATTGGATTCAAACAATTTACAAAAGTAATCAATCGCCACCGCGTTCTTCCCAGCCCAACTATACTCCTCTCTGCCATCCTCCCCTATCAATTTTCGCACCATATTCCTTTTCCTCCTTCCCGTGGCCTTCTTGTGGAAAAAACTGGTGTTTCTATCCCCACACCGAAACTCATTCGCCCTAGCCCTTTGAAACCACATAACCTCTTCCTTATCCATCAACAACTTCTCTTTCCTTTCCAGCCCCCGTCTCTCCTTCACCAACAGCCCTGTCATTTCCATATTCCCCAATTCCGTCAGCCTTTTCCGGACCTTTCCTAGTTCCACTTTAACATTGCCAAACCACACCTTGTCCCAATCTTTCAGGTCCACCGCACACCTCTCGATCTTGCCCTCGATGCTGGGCGAAACATGCGATGATCCCGGATTTTCCCATGCATTAATAATCACTTCCATACTATCCTCTTCCGTCAACCACATTGCCTCAAAGCGAAATGGCCGCTCCCCCTTATGATTGCTATCCCCTTCTCCCCCTTGCAGACAAACTTTAATCGGGATGTGATCCGAATGGCACCTACCAAGATGGCGTACTATAATGTTCGGGAACATATCCAACAACTGATCATTACCAAAGGCCATATCCAACCTTTCCTGCACGAAAGCCTCCCCCTCCCTCTCATTATCCCAAGTGAACCGATTTCCCGAAAACGGAATATCCCTTAGCTCGCAAGCCTCTAGCACCTCTCTAAACTCGATCAACCTGTCCACTTGAGGTGCCCGACCCCCTTGTTTGTCCTCCACTGCAGTGAGAAGATTGAAATCACCCATGCACAGCCAAGCAGCAGCTGGCTCCTCGTGCAATCTCCGGAGCAAACCCATCGTAAGGTGCTTGTTGACGCTCTCCGGCCATCCATACACCCCTGTCACCCTCCATTCCTGCTCATCTCCAACCTTTAATGTGGCATCGATATGGTGCTGGGTGTATGAAATGATGCTAACTTCGCACTCCTCTTCCCAAAACAAAGCCAGACCCCCCGACCTGCCCACACAATCGACTGTGAACACCCCCTTAAAACCCAGCTTTACCCTTATTGACTCCATCCTCTCCCTCCTACTTTTAGTTTCCATGAGAAAGAGGACTTTTGGGGCCTCCCTTCTTACCATATCGGTAAGTTTTTGAACTGCGCGGGCCTCCCCCACTCCCCGGCAGTTAAAGCTTATGCAATTCATGGCTCCCGGCGGGGGATAATATCCCCGGCCGATATAATTTTTTCGGGTGGAATAATCTCAACCCTCAGTCTTTTGCTTCGAACCCCATCAGTAACCTCCACTCTATCCCAATCATCGCTGCTCATAGTCTCATCATCATCTGCCGCCACTCCCTCCTTCCTCTTATTCCCTAATATTCTCGGGCCACCTATCCCGTCTCCTTTCTTAGCGTTGTTCCTTGCCGCCCTCTTCCAACTCCCCTTGACCTTCGGCCCCCCTCCCTCTTTCATTGAGCTCGCACCTCCTCCCTGTATTAACCCCCCATTGCCCCCATTGGTCATATTATTAAGCTCTCCTCCCAACTCTTCACGCTTGTCGTCCCCCTCCACTAGCGATACCTGGTTCACTCGCTCAACTATGAATTCCTCATCCTCCCCCAACTCCCTCTCCTCGACATCCTTCCCTGCCTCCTCCTCCTCCCTCTCCTCTAGTATTTCTAATAAGGTTTTCCTCCGTCCCTCCCTTCGTTCAGTTTCCAGTTCCTTCTCATCACCCTTCCCCGTCATCTTTTCGAGAACCCTTCTCTCCTCCTCTCTATCAACACTGTTCCTTTCCCTAATGATTTTGACCGGTGAAGCTCTCATCCAATCGCCGTACTCCCCTTGGAACCGCTCCTCCTCATTGCTCTTGCATTCAAGTTCTGTATGACCTAGCATTCCGCACATGTAGCAAAAATTAGGAAGCCGTTCATATTTGATCTCTACCCACATCCGCTTCCCACCAAACGATATCATCAGCCCCCTACGCAGCGGCTTTTGCAGGTCGACAGTCACTTTCATGCGAAGGAATCTGCTGCACACCACCAGCTCCTCCTCATTCATATCCACTAGACCCCCAAACACTTGCCCTATTTTTTCAGCCATAGCTCTAGTATATGCCGCAAGAGGAAGATCATAAACACGAATCCAAAAAGCACATTTTGTGAACCTGATTGCCGACGATTGCTCCATTCCCGGTTCCTTTAACACCAACAGTGCTCTGTCGAAGGACCACGGGCCGCCTTTGATAACCTTCTCCTTGTCCTCCACTGTGCTGAACTGGAAGCTAAAGAGGTTCTCTTTGATCTCCCGAAATATGAATCCCTGTCTAGTACGCCACGCCCCTTTCATGGTCGATTTCAGCGCTTGAGCGTTCGGTGCCCTAGATGAGAGAACTGTCCCGATGAGGGACATCTTTGACTGTACCGAGACACTATCCTTGATCGCTTCATCCCCCTCGATGACAACCGTCTCATCTGCTGTTGGATGAATCTCTTTCCCTTTGTTCCCCATACCTGTCCTCCAATCGAATACCTGTGCAAACCGTAAGAATCCAATGCCCTAGACGTCCCCCTAACCACGGTGAATCTCGCACGATGCCGGCGAGGGAATACCTAGCTCTCACAGCCCTAGACCGGAGAGAGAGAGGCGAGTCGGAGACCACCAGGAAGCGGACGCCGGAAATCGCCTATAGCCCTAGACCCATAATAGATGGACCAATTAACCTAAAATTCATAATTACAAATTCTAAAGATCCCATTACAACAAAATTACACTCGAAATTTGTAAAAGCCGACAACAAAACTTACAGCTTGCCATCCCTACCAAAATGTCACGATCAAGTTCTTATAGCAATCATCAAATTTCAAAAACGTTACACCCTGGACCGATCCAAATCAACTGTTAAAACAACATTTGAGGGTGGGCCCAAGTAACATGTTTGTGTCATTTGGGAAAAACTCTTAAATGGGCCGGCCCATGAATTAATGGTCTGGGCCCATTGTCTATGTGTTTAGGGTCATTTTCATTGCCTAGCTTCTAAATGCATCACTTCAATTCAAATGATGGGAGTAAATAGAGGTATGGCAAGTTGGCAATTATTGTGGCTTTAATGGTTATGAAAGGGGATGGAAAGGAATCAAACACATAACCTTTAGATAGAGGCTCATTCTTCCTTTCGTAGTTTTTCTTATTATCTAATTTAGACCTATCAATGCTATCAAAGTCCGACTCGGACCGATGACTGGGGGTCGTGTGCACGGGCGCACATGCGCTAGTAGCCTAGCACACAAGCCGAGTGAAGTTCCATTCTAAAACCAATTGGCAATAGAAGGAGTAGCCCACCGACTCATATACTATGGCTTGTTATGCTCAACTTTCGATGTGGGACACTTTATCCTTTCACATCTTAACAAATGTGAAATGAATTATACATGAATTCCTTGATTCAAGTGTCTAAAGTCTGCTCGAATGTGCTCGGAGTGTGCTTGTTTGTGGATGAAATGACACAACCAATTCGGTTTTTTTTAATACATGAAAATATTCGATGGGATCAGGTAACACAATACCTGATATCTTAAGAGGCCGACGGATTGACAGACAGCCAGACTAATCGTCATGATATATTACAAGCATAAAAAACAAAAACAAAATAAAAGACGCAACAACAAGTTGATTCTGATGAAATCCCGGTGGGCCATATAACGTGGGGGTGCACACGTCCGAGCGCATCATGCGCACCCAGGCCGAGCACATACGACCAGCGGGGTTCTATCCTAAAATCAATTAGCACTAAGAGAAGTGGTCCACTGACTTATATGCATGGCTCGGGTTCTCGTGTTTTTCGATGTGGGACAAAGATCCCAAGACATCACAACAGAATCTCTATACAAAAGTGGAGCATAGGCCAAACGAATAAAAAAAAGAAGACGAAAGAACAAGCCTGTCTGCAAGGGAAGCTCTGTTTAAATCCGAAAAGGGTCCAATTTAAACCCCGAAAGGTAGGGGTGGGCGTGGGACGGAACCGGGACGGGACGGAGGTCGTCCCGCGTAATTTTTGCGGGACTGGGACGGGACGGGCCTTGTCCCTCAAATAAAAAAGATTATAAAATAAATCAAAATTTCATGTATATGTTGCGATTTTCAAAAATGTAATAAATATATATATGTATAAATTTTTATATTTTACAGGTTCTCATATATATACGTAAATAATATCGGTGTATATGTGTATGCATTACAATGTATTTGTATATATATAAATATAAGATATATGGAGTGTATATAGCATACTGTATATGTATGTATTTATCGGTGCCACTTTGAAGAGCCAAAACTATTCTCTTATGATTGTGGCCTGAAAAGCAGCATTAGATAATTGGAATTCATGACAAAAGCCAGAGAGACTAACAATTTTTGGATACCTCAAGTGAAAAGCAAACTACCCTACTGAAGCTCTTAATATTCGAGTGTGTGACTCAGAGCACGATCGACTCGTCCCCTGAATCTGCAATTTAGAGCCCATCTTTGTTGATAGGATTCACCTATTAATCAGTTATCACCAATTGGAAGTAGCTGCTAAAGATGAGGAAAAAATTAGCATCACTGGTGAGAGAGGTAAAAGGAAAAGAAAACATTTCTGAAACCTAATAAATTCTAGTGATCTCTTTAAGATGATAACCCTGGACTAAATTTACCACATAATGCCTCTTTAAACTACTGTTTTTTAACTAATAAAAAATGCATAACTAATTTTTTCAAGGTCAATTCAACAAATTCAAGTCTTCAAACAAAGCTTACATGACCAAAAACCTCTTCTTTAACAAGCGTCCCACAATCATGAAATAAGAACCCACAAAAACATAATTAAGATCCACTTTGTATGAGCAAAAAATCCCACAATAAGGTTGTCAAAACAAATGCAAACACTACCTTTCTCCTTGTACCATACACGAAGAAGTCTCTCTCCTCCACTTCCAACACAGACGTGGAATCCTGGAAGTCTGGCAGCACCTGAAAAAGTTATCTTATTGAGAGGTTGCTATATTTGAAAAGGTAGGCTAGGGAGGTTGATGCTAATTAAGTCCCGGAAACCATCTTATAAATATTCAAGATGACTAAGGTGATTAAGAAATTGAGAAGGTAAAAGGAAAATACAGAAGATGGTACAACTGAATCATAACACATTAACACTTCCTTCCAGCCAATATCCCAAAGACTTAACATGCACTTCACGACATTACTTACCCTCTGAAAAGAGATAAGCCTTAATGAGTGTTGGTTGTTCATATGCAGACACCTAAAAAGCATTCAGACACAGAATCGGGGAGTTAATTCAGCTCAAATATATTCTTCACAAGATAATTTGTGCCTATATTCTACAGAATAACACATACTACATCTCAACAAGATATGCAAAAAATAGGTCAAATCGTCCAAAAAAAATGTAGCTTTCACCTTTCATCTATTGTTCTAATAAATAGGCGATGTCTAAATGCAAGGACTTGACGGATAAGAAGTAAAAGTGTGAAACAATAAAGGGGCTTGAATCTACATTTCCAATCCCTTCTAAGTATTTGAATGCAGAAAACTACATGGCTCTACAATTTGTGCTTGTTATCAACTCACCCAATTTACATGTTCACCTTCATGTTACTACTCGATTGAACTAAAAAAACGTGAATATAAACCTAAAGGATGTGCAATATCACCCAAAAAGCTTTACATCAAAACCTAATTTCCAATTTGAAGATCCTGCTTTGCATTTTCAAAACCCAAACTCAAAATCTCATGGAGTCAATCCTCAATTCCTAGCCCATAATCCTCAATTCGAAGACGGTAACCCTGAAACAAAGTCCTCAATTTTCACCATAAACCTCAAATTCACAACACCAATCCTCAATTGCAAGGCCATAATTATTCTTCACCGAAAATAAAGGAGAGGCCTAACCTTGAGTTCCTCGACTTCGAACCCTAAAATTTTTGTACGGCCAATGAGGAACCTTTAACCAGGAGCAGCAGGCGAAGAAGACAGCACACGAACTGTTGGAGGAAGAAGGTCAGCTTGGACAAAACGACGCCGTTCAGTTCGTCTTCCATTTTGTTCAAGTAGTGTCACGTGCTTAGCACATGACTACACTTTTGTATAAATAGGAATTGGTTGCTCTGTAACAAACTCAGATTTTGCAATTCAGTTGTACAGAAAACCCAATTCTCCGATTTCTCTCTCAATCAAGATCAATTCTCTCTTTCTCTTGATCTCCCAAACAATTTCAATCTTCGATTTCACTTTCCACATGGTATCAGAGCGTCAAATCGATCATTCGATCACGATCTCTGCTCAATTTCTGTAGCTGTTCTCAATTTGATTCTTCCGCGCGTTTTTCTTTGCATCAGAATCCATGGATCCAAACGGCGATTAATTGCAGGTGGTGAATCGGATGGATGCGAATGATCCATTGTACATTCACCCATCCGACAGTCCAGGTATGGTGCTTGTCTCAAGAGTTTTCGATGGATCTAGTTTTGCTACTTGGAAAAAGTCCATGTTGATTGCGCTTTCTGCCAAGAATAAGATAGGTTTTATCGATGGCACAATTGCAAAACCTGCGGTAGCTGGTGCTGATTTGAGGAACTGGCAGAGATGTAGCGATATGGTAGTTTCTTGGATGATTAACGCTTTGAGTAAGGAAATTGCCGAGAGTGTAATTCATAGCGATTCCGCATCTGAGATTTGGTTGGATCTTGTCCAACGATTTGAGCAATCGAACCTCATCCAGCGTTTTTCTGTTCGAAAGAAATTGTGTGTGATTTCACAAGGCAGTGACGATTTTCCAACCTATTATACCAAGATCAAGAAACTGTGGGATGAGCAAAAGGCTTTGCAGATAGTCCCTTGCTGTTCATGTGATGCTCGTCAACAATACTGCAAGCTGGAAGAGGAACAGAAGCTTCTTGAGCTTATGATGGGGCTCAATGACTGCTACAGCTCAGTTAGAGGCCAAATTTTAATGATGAAACCAACCCCCAGTATTGCAGAGGCATATTCGTTGCTCAATCAAGAAGAGAAGCAGCGAGATTTCAAGAACATCACTCAGTTTTCAGGGGATTCTTCGGCTATGTACTCTCAGAAACAGAAATCATCCTCTTCAAATCAGTCGTCTACACAAGGTCAAGGCCAGAGGTCGGACAAATTTGAGGTGACTGTGCCTGGAAAGCGTCCACCGTATACCTATGCGGTGAGATCGTTGACTGTCATTAAACTCACCGCATATCTATGCGGTGATTAGCGGTGGAAATAGTAAAAATTAGCGGTGAATATATCATCACCCATATATATGTATATATACTATAATTTAATCTAAACAAATATATACACACGCAATGATACATATATATTGTATAGAAAAGTAACCTACTATATATATAGTATTTACATTATTATATACATATGCGGGACGAGACGGGATTTGCGGAATCCCGACGGGTCGTCCCGCATGATATTTCCGGGACGGGACCAGGATTTGTGCCCACCCCTACCGGAAGGAGTTGACAAAACAAAAAATAAAATAAATTACAATAATATAGTATGTATATATAGGCATTGTGAGAGTCTCTTGTTAAAAACACTTTTAAATACGTTGAACTTTCAATGTGGGATGGGAAAGTACAAGAGACACCTTAACACCTCCTACTCTAGAACATTATATCCAACCCTGATGAGTGATGAGTGAGCCTTTGATAAATAATCCCATTGTTTCAACATTCGGGACATTTGATTGACGCCGGATCTGCAAAGCAGTATCCCATTTCGAGTTCGTCGTCAAGAAAGTCATAAACAATCTCATCATTCCACAAGGAAGATAAGAGAGAGTATATATAATTGGCTGATAGAGGATCGAACTTCTTACACCATAATCTCACACCATAATCTAAAATTAATTAGCAAAATTTAGTTTGTTATCAACCCAATGTAATCTCGTTTAAAGCTGAGATTTCTTAGACCATGTAACAATTCAAGGCAATGGACATCTAAATCCTTTAGAAGCTGAGGTCCTGCAAGAAACACTCTCTCTGGATAAGGAGGCTGTAAAGCATCACATTGCTGGAATCTTCCGGATACCCCGATGCCTTTTGAAATCTGGGATCTCGATCGGATGGCTGTTATTCAAGAGTGAAGCAAGATTGAATTGGATAGCTTTTGAGGTGTGCCAAATAGACAAAATATAGCCTGCATATATAATTTAACTTCACTATAAATCGGTTAATTTAACCAGAGAGATAGGCACTGCGCGCAGTGTGACCATTGAAAGTGAATTTTATGCCTTACTTGCCAGCGGGGCCTTTATATATCCATCCATCCATCATTGGCTTCCTTGCTTTACTGATATCTTCCTCGTTTCACCAGCCTCGTCTCTCCACCTAATTAACAATATATCATAATATGATCCACAACTAACTAATTTATACTCTAGTTATTAATTAACTTATATGTTACAGATTTGCATATCTTAAATTAAAAGGGTGGTAAAATTTATGTATTGAAAGATATTTTTATTTATTTATCAAAAATAAATCAGTCAATCACAATAAAGTAAAATCTTATAGAATTTGTATAATTAATAAAATAAGGTTCTTATCTTATACTACGTACCTTAGAACATATATTAGAAAAACATTAAAACATATTTATACACCTGTGTGCACACACATTAAAAAAAGAAGAGTTTACACAGTTGGGAAACGAATTAAAGATAGATTTATATATATTTTTAATATAATTTCATACTTAATACTATCATCTTTTAAATTATTTTTTAAAAAACGGATATTTTATTAAAAAAAATAAAATTAACTCTTTAAAAAGTGTGAAGAAAAATAAAATATCAAGTTTTTTAAAGACAGATGGAATAATATTTTTATACTGTAGTAATAATTAGTTATAGAAAGATAGGGGTACATTATGTAAATTGTGGGGATGTGGGAAATGAGATGCCAATCTTCCCCGGTTCCTGGTTTGCATCTGTCTGCTATTTCTGGGGGTGTGGGATAATAGAGGCCACCGCTAATAGACAGATTTTGTAGGGAGGTGAGTTGCTTGAATCCCTCTGGAATCTTCTTCAAAGTTTGTACTTCCCAAAGATAAATAGTTCGAAGTGATTGGAAAAGCTTCCATGGGATGTCATGTATCCAACTTCCATCCTGCATTCATATCAATACTGTTAAATGTTAAATATTGACCATCCGATCGACCCACCACTTTTTTTTGATAAACCACATTATTAATGCAATGTATATATAAAAAACAATTTTTTTTTTTTTTTGATACAAGGCAAGGATTGGAAGAAGGTCAACCGCGATTGACCCACCACTCTGCGATCTCAGCAGGAACACAGTTAGCGACGAAACACGGGGATAAGCCCAAATGCGCCAATCATGAAATTTGTTATCGACGTACTTACATATCGGAGGAAACCTTAATTTTGTTACTTAATTAGACATTTTTAGTATAACAGAATTACGAGAAACAAAAATTATATATATAAAAAAATGATGCTAAATAGCTTTAAACTATCTTTTTAATCTCTACTCTTTTAAACTATTTCTTTAACCGTTTTTCTTCTAGCTAGTGGACTTCTTCTACCCGAGCCTCCCTAAATCCGCCATTGACTAAGAGAGCAAAATGATATTTTGTTATTTAAAAAATCTTTCTAATGAATAAATTGGTATTTTTATATATGAACTTTGAGACTTTAAAATATAAAAATAACTTTGTCTAATCGTTTTTTTTTAAAATAATAATTTATGTCAATATTTGATAATTATATTTATGTTTATGTAAATCTACTTAACTACAAGACTGCACTTCACTAGAATATATATTGCATTACCAGATCTCAAATCAAATTGGATATTGGACATTGAATGGCCAGCTAAAGCTGATTGAATAGGTGAAGTTGATGGAATAAGTATGTTAAATTAGAGTGTTCTTAAGCAAGTAAGGTGTTTTGGTAATCCAACTGATACAATTCAGCTGATGAAAAAAGCTTGATCCAATTTCAAAACTAATTAAACTAAAATTTTATATTTAAATTATTTAAAATTATAGAATACCTTGGTGAGTAACTGGTAAGACGTTAATCATCAGATATGCAATTATAATTTGACCAAAAAAAAAAAGATATGCAATTATAAACTTATAAAAACAATACCTCAGTGAAAAATAAATAAAGATTGATGAGCGAGTTGAATTGGATCTGTTGTTCCGCCTCCATCTCATCCACACTAACCACCTTCTCCACAAAACTAAAAGACAACTGTTGGAGTTTCATACTTGCAAGCAATGCCCAACTCATGCTCAACTCCACACAATTGGTGAATTCCAGTTCTTTCAGAAAACGGAGATGCTGGATCCACTTGGGAAAGCAACTATACAACATACGATTAAATTCAACTACAAGTGTTTCAAGAGCAGTTAGGTTGAGCCCGTTCTTCTCCATCATTTCATTATCTTCTTCTACTTGTTCGTTTTCATAGTAGCTAATCTGCAACTCTTCAAGAGCAGTGAGGTATCGAAGCCCCCCTTGTAAGTGCCTCTGCCATGGCACTTTCAATCTTCGCAGTCTCTTCAAGCCTGTCCATGGCTTCCCCAAGATCTCCTTATTTTCAGCATGATCTTCATCATTATCCTCCAGTTTCACATTTCCATGGTAGGATATCTCTAATTCTTCGAGGGCAGCGAGGTTCGCCAAGCCACTACTAGACACCCATCTTAGATCTCTACAACCTAAAATTTTCAATGACTTGAGACAAGTTGAGAATTTTATTAAATCCTTTGGCACACAACTTAACTCTTCTACCAACATGAGAGTTATCTCTGCGAGGTTTGGAGTCCTCGTACTAAGCAAAGTGCTCACTAACGTCACATTAACATTCCGTAGATTCAGTTCTTCAATTCCCCTGAATAACGGCATACCTTCCACAAGATTCGGACAATCGCTTATCGACACCTTTGAAACACGGGACAAGTCACTAGGAAATGCTACATCCCGCGGCCACCATCCCTTCAAATTAGGCAAGGACTCCATTTTTAGGACTTCAAGGCACGGCAAAAGAGATTTAACTTTTACATTCTCGTGATACAAGTACTCCAACGTGCACTCGTATAGACTAAGCTCCTTGAGATTTGGAAGCGAGAAAACCCAACTTGAAAGTTTGTCACCTGGATACCCTTTTATTGACAAATATTGAAGATTTTCATGCGGCTGAATTGCCTCTAGGACTGTTCCTGTTGCTTCTTCCTTGGTCGTTTCATGTTGTTCATCATCGTCGATCCAATTTATGATCATCCCATGTAGTTTGTGCTTTTTGGACATGTTTGATTTTCTTGCATCTTCTATGCAATCAGACCATCCCATTACTGGAAGCTCAATTTTCACAGCCCCGCACAAGTCATCAAGGCGTCCCAAGTATCTCAAACCCCCGCTACTAGGATGCACAATAAGCCGATCCAAACTCACAATTGTAGTTATCTCTGCCAGCCCTGAAGGTAAAGAACCTAAGCTTTCACAATCGTTTAAAAAGAGGTGTCTCAAGCTTACCAGCTTCCCAATGTTCCAAGGCAATTGCACAAGAGATTTACAATGCCTAAGATCAAGGGTTTGCAAATACTGAAGCTTACAAATCGAATTTGGAATTTTTTTCAATTTTCGACTGTTTGATAGATCCAGGTATCTCAAGTGAATCAATCCTCCAAATGAATCAGGTAACATATCAACGTCCAAAAATGGCAGTTCTAAGGCACGCAACATTTTAAAACATCCCAAAACTGAATTCAGGAAGCTTGTTCTAAAATTTTCAGCATCGCCGAGTATAAAGGTCCTTACCATCTTTGAATGGGGAGACAAAACAAAAGGATCAAATAAGAACTTCGGATCACACTTGATGGAGATGTGACGAAGAGAGCTCCCACCACCCATGCGCTCTAAATCCCCTCTAATGAAACATCTACTCTCCATTCCTGCAACTTTTATTGCCAAGTCATGTAGCAAATCATGCATTTTACATGTGTCTCTAGGATAACCTTCCGATGTATCCCTTACAACATCTTGGAAGAAGCACCTATAAGCCATTTGAAAGAAATACACATCCGCAACTTCCTCCAAGCTCTTCGTAGCTTGTGGCTCAATAAAACCCTGAGCTACCCACATACGAACCAACTCATCTTTATCAAAATGATAACCTTTAGGAAAGATTGAGCAATAAGCAAAACAATGCTTTAATGGAAGCGGGAGACCATTGTAGCTAATCATTAAAACTTTCATGATTTGGTCATCCTTGTTATCAGCAAGAACAACTGCAAGCTCATTATCCACCATAGACAGCCAAGTCTTCTTATCTTTCTCTTTAAATCGCAGCATACTACCAACGGTAATGATAGCAAGGGGGACATATCCACACTTGTGAACAATCTGCTCCCCCAACCGAACCAATTCAGAATCATCAATAACTTCATCCTCCTGAAATGTTGACTTGGCAAACAAATCCCAAGCTCTCTCTTTCGATAGAGTTCGAAGCTGGTAAGCTATGGAATGCAAACATTTGGCAACCTCTGTGTTGCGTGTAGTTGCTAAAACCTTGCTCCCGCGTTGTCCACAGTTAAGAAGAGTTTCCAATTTAGCCCATTTGGATGCACCTTCCTCCCAGACATCATCCAAGACTAGTAACATCTTTTTGCCGTTGATACTCTCTGTTAACATCTCTTGCAGCTGATCTAAATTGAGGTCTTCGGGTTTAGACTTGAGAGCGGCTGTTAGGATCGTCACTAAGACCGACTTGAGATCAGAGAAATAGTTTATACATACCCATAAGCGCAAGTCGAATCCATTTTGCACTCTATCATCATTGTAGACAAGCTGAGCTAAAGTGGTCTTGCCTAATCCTCCAAACCCAATTATTGAGATAACTGATAGCTTTCGATGACTAGTTTTATCAGACAACAACAAACTGATTATCTCCTCCTTTTCCTCATCTCTTCCAATTACATTCTCGGCATCGACAAAAGAGTGAGTTTCCCTATTGAGGTTCTTCATAAGAGGGAAGTTCTCTTCGACTTTCAGAGACTGAAAGTTGAAGGGAACCATATCATGATTGATGTCATCTAGACGCTCTCTAATGGTCTTGATATTACGAGTAGTCTTACAGACGAAACCCAACTGGTTGGATTTGGAGAAGAAAAGGCGTACCTCTTTGTTAAATTTGTTGCCAGGCATGACATGCTTCTGTAAGGCCCTGGCAGCAATAGCGTCGAACAAGTCGTCAGCATCGTACAAGATGGCCCTGAGCCTGGATAACCATAGCTTCACGGATTCCTCCTTGGATTCCCTCTGCTCGGCATCGTGGAGGAAAGCAGTGATGGTTCGAATGGTTTGACGGAGCCTGTTGAGGTCCTTGTCGAAGTTCCAGAGGAGGAGGACCTCTTTCAAGGCAGGAGAGCTCAACTGCCCTAGAACGGAGTTTGCAACACCAAGCAAGGCGGCCTCAGCCATGGTTGGCTTTTGACAGGACGTGGAAAAGGGGTTTCAAGAGAAACTATGAAATGGGTTAAGTGTTGGTGGGAGGTTTTGGTCAAGTAGGAAGAGTGCAGCCACACACATGCCACCAGCAGTGGTCCAGTTCATTATAGCTGACATGCTAGCTTCGTCACTTCGTTGTAAATAATTCAAGTATTCAACCCATTTGCTTGACAATTTTGCAAGAACCAGTTTTTTTAATAAGTTGATTTGATATTTCCCCTAACATACCAATCTTGATGACCACTCATTTTGAAGATAAGACTTAACTAACGTTGTGAATGATTGAGAGGTTGATTTAATTTAGAAGAAAAATTGGGCCCAATAATTATTGACCCAAAACAATACACCTTTGTTTCCAAATAAATTCAACACACTTTTTTTTAAGGAGTGAATTATGTATAAAAAAATAATTAAAAAATAATACTATTTTATAGAGTTTTTCTCTACTTAAAAAAGTGAATCGAAAAGCAAAAGACATCTATTTTAAAATAGAGGAGTACATACAATGTTTAAATAGAGCGGGGTGGGTGAAGATTTATATTCGTGCAGTAGATGTTGAAATGACGATTCTTATTCATAACCCGTTCTATTTCCACCCGGGTCTACTGATCTTATCCTAAATGAGTAAATCCACGTACAATTTTATTTATAGTGCCTTTTCTTCTCATTTCATTTTTCACCATTTTTAGCATCTGTTTATGCATAACTCAAAATGACCCGACCGGTAAATAGTGGATTTTGACTTATATATATAGAGGACAGATCAAATGTTAACAACCCTTAACATGTTAAATGCTAATAAATAATGACAGTTGATTGAATGAAGATGGAAGGTCAAGATTAATCAATGATTTTAATAATTTATTTTTAAAAAAAAGTTGGACCCATGGGAATTACTACTCCACTCTCCCATTGGGAGAACGTGTGATGCACATTAGTAACTGCTCAAATCTGGATTGAGAAAATCGTGGGAAGCGCTTGATTCTTTTTTATTCCCCAATTTACAACAATTTTCTTTTTGAAAATATCATGATCAATATTAAATTTGGTTTGTTAAATCTTTGGAAATCAATGACGATTTCATCCAAGCGGACGGTGAAAAAGAGGAAGAAGCAAAGTGAATGGTGAAAATCGTCGATGGATTCAGTTAATGAGTTAGAAAACATCAAGAGTGGTTCAAATATTCGATGTTGGGAAGCAAGTATTCGTTGTAACTATGCAATTGTTTGTGCTGACGGTATTGGGATGCTAAAACACATGGACTTAAGCTTTTTTATTTATTTATTAATTGGCAACATGAATATTCATCCCGGCCAGTTACTCGATTATTCGGCAAAATATATCAAATATTCTTCCCAATTTTCCAAGTAGTCATCAATATTCGGCAAAATTTATCAAATATTCATCACACTCACTCAATTATTCATCAAAGTTTTTGTTAAAATTTATCAAATATTCATTACAGTCACTCAATTATTCATCACAGTTACTCAATTATTAATCAAAATTTATCAAATATTCATCACAATCACTCAATTATTCATCAGACGATGCTCTATTCCCCAGACGAATTCGGTATGTGCGGCCTTCAGATCCACCACAACAGCTTCGCCGAAGGTTCTACTTCAAGCCGCGCTGCTTCACGTAGCCGAAAATAGTTGTGGCGCCGCTTAGAGGGATGAATCTCACCGGAATCGTCTTGTGGCGAGAGTCGGTGGAAGCAGATCACTTTTGCACCGTGTTTTTTTATTTGTGAGACCACACGCCATTGAAAGCCGGTTAATGGATTTTTTTTAATTTTAATACTCCCTCCGTTCTTTAATAACTGACTTTTTACTATTTATACACGTTTTTTAAGGTGATAAAAACTATATAAAATATTTAATTTTTTAACAAAATTTTTAAATAATATCATACTTATTAGTAATAACTATATTATTATTAAAAAAGATTGAATAAAAAATTAATATTTTATGTAATTTTTACCTTTCTAAAATAACGTGCAGACTTGAAAAAGTCAAATATTAAAGAACGGAGGGAGTAATATTTTTAATTAAAAGTGAGGAATAATCTCATCCATCTATTTTCACTCAATCTATGGCTGAGATCTGTTAACACAAAACACATTAAGAGTTGAATACACATGACCCACCCTCTCTCTCTCTCTCTCTCTCTCTCTCTCTCTGTATATATATATATATATATATATATATATTAATATTACTAATTCTGCTAGCATTTTGCTGACGTGTCACGCTCACAATTAAAGTTGAATTTTTTATTCAAATGAGCTTTTCTTATTGGTCAATATTATTATGGAAACTTTAAAATATTTGTTTCCTATTTTAAATATGATTTGAATCCGTTCCTTTTTTTTATTTTCGGTTATATTGTCATAAATATTGAGACATGTTTCCATTTTTTTTTTCCGATTGCAATATATCTATCTATCTATTAATATTACTAATTCTGCTAGCATTTTGCTGACGTGTCACTTTGTAAATTATAGTTGAATTTTTTAATCAAAAGTTTCATTTCTTATTAATCGATGTTATTAAGGAAAGTTTAAATATTTGTTTCCTATATTATATTCATCACAATCGTATTAAAAATATCTAGACAATTAATTCAAATGTCAAAATAAAAATCTATTAATTAATAATAATAATACTAATTCTGCTAGCATTTTGTTGACATGTCACGCCCACAATTAAACTTAATTTTTTTATTCAAATAGTATTTTCTTATTGGCTAATATTATTGCTGAAATTTTAAAATACACGTTTCATATTTTGAACATATTTGTTTCCTATTTTTATACTAATCAAAAGTTTCTTTTCTTATTAATTGATATTAACAAGGGATGTTTTTTTCTTACAATTTACTTATTTTACTTATTTTTGAAAAGTTTTTTTCTTACAATTTACTTATTTTAGACATCTTAAATGACTATCGAAAAATAAATAATATTTTAAGACTTACAAGCATTACTAATGATTATTTTACATCTTAGATGAGGCTTCTTAGATCACTTTTCTACCTTTTAGGATCTTTTTATTTTTACCATCTTACCTTTATTTTCACTATTAATTTCCCTCTCTTTCTAGCCATCTTTCTAATGAAAATAATGAATAAGTTATGTATATCTACATAACTTCAAAAGTATTCGCACAATCATGTGCTTATGACAATAATTATATACGGAGTATTTATTTCAATTATATTAGGTGGTGTGTTTGAGTATTATTACTACTTTACCTTATTAAATTATTTTAAAATTTTGTATTGTATCTCTTTCCATCTAATTTATAAATTACAAAAAAAAACTTTATACGTACATATTTTTGTTATAAACAAGTATATATTAATATAGTACTATTATAGATATAGATATATAAAATGATGTTCAAATTAAAATGGATCGGCACGGGTATTACACTAGTATATTAAAAACAGATTAGAAATACACCATACACAATTTTTTTTCCCCTTCAAAATGTGTGTGTTTTATTTGTAAAATGTCATTTAAACTAAAATGGAGTATTATTATGATCCAGATGGCCGCTCTTTATTACTCCCTTCGTTCAATATTGTAGGATTGTTTAGGTTTTTTATTTTGTTTAACAATGTAACAATGTAAGATTGTTTAGCCTTTTTTATTTAGTTTTCTAATTTTCTTAATTGTCACAATAATTAACTATTGGTACGGTACACCTAGACTTGCAGACTACTGCATCATATTTGAATTTTTTTCAAAATTAGAGGCATTACATTTGAATTGAAATGGGCAGGAAGACCTTTCATTTTCCCACTTAATTAGTGAAAGGTACACTCCGTACTTCATTTACCCACTTGACAGGGAGTATTCCCTTAATTAAATCTACTTTCCTCCTTCCTTAATTTATGTGCCAAAAATCTAAACAATCCTACAATAGAGGGAGTATTATTAAGATTGTAATTGTATCATGGATTCTTGGTACAAAACCAAACAAAAATGAGAACTGGGCTTGTTAGGTGTGGACCAGGCTCATTCCAACTTTTGTTGGGCCTATTGCAGCCCGTGGCCGTAGTAGTGCGGTCTCATTCTCTCCTATTAAAAATTGCAAACCGAAAACTGAACTTAATCCGTTGGATTTGGTTGGTTCGGTTCGGTCCAAGATTTTGATTTAAACCGAATATTGAACACCTCTAATGTAAACCAAGTATGGGAACCACCGTTATGACATGTTGATCGAACTTTGTTTTCGCACATTTATGGAGGGATGTCAATGTAGTGATGGATGCCCTAGTTGGGGTGGTGAGAGCAAGGAGAGTCAGGAAGTCTCGGGTTCAATCCCTACCTCCGACTTACTAATGGGTCGAGTCAATCAGCGCAAATCGATTTACCTAGTGCGTGACTTTTACCGATTAAGTCATGTGTCCGAGATTTGACACCAAAGATGAATTTCCTCGTTATATATAAAAAAAATGTAGTGACGGATAATGTTGCACACTTATACCATTCACTCTCCTCTTTTGTCTAGTAGATAACACAAATCTATAAAACTTTATCCGAAAGGATACCCTTAGCTCAGCTAGACGATAATCTAGCTGACCAAATTGCTTTCCTTATCAATAAAAAAAAAATTTGTTGATGAGGTAATCAATGAGGTGGAAAGGTGGGGAGTCCGCGACATCATCATCTGATCTCCATTGAAAATTTCTACTCAATGGATTCAGGAAGATATGCGAGGGGGTCCACTCGACGTGCGAGCGCGTCGTTGAGAATCTCGGATTATGTTTGACCAGGTCAAATCAGAAATCGGATTATTTTCAAGCTAGATTTATTTATTATGGATTATTTAATACTCCGTATAATCAATCATTTGTAGTTTTGAATTCCCCTAAATTCTTACACTGACAAAATCAAGTCCTTTTCCGTTTGTTTGTCTAATTGTCTTGAAAGCGAGAGAGAGAGGGGGATTAACCGCGTTCTTTCACTCTGCCCACTTCTGGATGTTTAATTAACTCCGATCCCCACAATGCCCTTAATTAGTTTCACTTAGCTTCAATTTCAAATGTCATCCACATATTTCTATATTCCAATTAGTAATTGTGTATTTGTATGGTTAGAAATGTGAATGAGACCAAACTGTCCAACATCGGAAAGTTAAACATATCAAACCTAGTATATGAGTCGGTGTGCTACTCATTCTATTGCCAATTGGTTTTAGAATGGAACCCCACCCGACTTGTGTGTTAGGCTACTAGCGTATGTACGCCCGTGCACACGACCCCCATCATCGGTTCGAGTCGGACTTTGATATGTATCGATGATTATGTCGAAACACGAACTCTTCATGTGATCTCCTCCGCTATTCCTGCGAATAAGTGATGTGATAAGTCGGGTTTGAATCTCCATTGACATAGTTTTGGTCACTAAGATGATCATAACATCATGTTTATCAAGAAATACAATAATATTAATTTTTTTTTATTCTTCTCTATTTGTCCTATCATCTTAAACTTAAAGTCATAACATCTCATTTTTAATTTTTTCCATCTTATCAATAATATTTTCATCAAAAAAATAATTCTTATCAATAATATTTTACCAATTCAATTTACAAATGTATCATTCTCCAATAATTATTTCAATTCAATAATTATATTATTATATTCATTTTTATTGATAAAATATCTAAATATTTTTTATACGGAGTATTTAAAAATTACTTTAATATAATTGATAAATACAAATAAAACAAACATAATACATCGCGTAATGATTTAAGAACTGTAATAGAAACATCAAAATATGAGTTATAGTTGAAGCCATGGATTGTGAGATCATTATTTTTTTTTGAATACAAGGAAAGGAATTAAGATGCAGCTATCATTAACGAAGATAACGCCATCCTAGAGCGTCCTTTCGGACGAGACCCTAAAGAACCGGACCAGCAAGCAGAAGATCGTCGACAGGGATGCTGTAAGCCAGGTGCGCGACCCTATCGGCAACAGTATTAGATTCCCTGAAAATATGACGAATGGAAATAGAATTAAAGGACGAAATCATAAACCGAGTATCAGATTGCAAGAACTCGATGTTCCAAGGGCAGCTCCAATCCCCAAGTAAGGAGTTGACAACGTGCAAGTTGTCACCCTCAATTAGAAGGTTTTGAATACCCATTTGTTTTGCCCGAAGCACCCCATTCCTAAGAGCAAGGGCTTCAGCAAACACACAGGAATTATTATTACAGCAGCCATAGTCGGCAGAGACGACTACTGCTTCTGAATTCCTAATAACAAATCCGAAAGCAGCATCCCCAGAGCCCAAGAGTGAGCCGTCAAAGTTGAGTTTGTAAGAAGTCGAAGGCGGTCTATCCCAACGATGGGTGGAGCGCCGAACCTTGCCATGGACTGTGAGATCATGATACTTAAGAAATACACATTAAAACACATATTTAAGTTTTTATGGGGTATGCGAGGCGGGTGATGAGATGGGTTAATAGGTGGGTTATTGGAGCAAGTAATGAGCGAAAATCTTCATCTATAATACATCCATCTTCTGCTCCGACACCATCTATAACCTACTTTAGCGCGGATTTTCACCTATAAAATTTATGTGAATGGATCAAATACCCGTGGATATTTCTAGCCTTACTAGAGAGTTGAGACCATGGAAACCAAGTTCATGCATGTGTGTAGCTAGATTCAATTAAATTATAATATATTTGTAAAGCATTTTTCAAAATTTTTAATACAATTAGTAAAGAAATTTGGTAATCTCAATAAGTCTCGGCTAACTGAAAGATCAAATAAGTCGGTAGATAGACAAACCGTCATGACTCATGAGAAACAAATAAAAAATATAAACCGCACGCAGACAAAAATAAACTTATACAAGCCCTACTTTCCAAAAACATACCAACACAATGAAGCGACAATGGCTAGTCAATCTTCACAAGCACGCATGATGAATCTTACATGAGGAAGAAGTTGTGATCATCTTAGATTATGGACTCAGTACAACTCTTCAAATTCAACCACAAATCCCCGCCTTGAATTAGACATGCCGACAAAATGTTACAACTTTTAAGCCACTACAAAATAGAACAACAGAAACACGATCCAGGTGAAAAAGCAATGTCAAAATGTAAGACAAAACAATCTTCGTCAAGGATAATTAAATAAAATAAAATAAAAAGATTGGCCACCATGAGGACCCAACCTACATCTCATGAGGAATCGAACTATGTTGGCATTGGTGGTGGAGGCAGAGCAACATGAGATAGCTCGAGCCCCCAACTCAAAGGAAAAATATTTTTAAAAAATTATGTATTTTCTGCAAAAAAAATTTTTTTTTGTTAATTTTAGAGATAAAATAGCCATAAAAGCCTAATAATTTATAGACTATTAATATAGTAATATCTACCTAATAAGTTATCTAAACCGTTCAATAAAATGAGTGGCTAAGATTGATTTTAATTAACCCAACCTCTCTATCTGACAAACGTATTGCTCGCCTAGTCGCCTCACAATCCCCTAGCTCTCTCCACCGATATCTCTCTATGATCTCAATTTTAGCTTCTTCAATGGTTGCTTGCTCTTTCTCTCGAATTCATGAGCGCCGGTCGTCGTCGTTCCTTTGCTTCTAGCCGACCTGATGCACAATCACTATCAAGATGCAGTGTCTCTCAATCCTCCCATCTCTGTTTCCTCTCCATCCGATTTTTCGCTTAGATCGACGAAACCTCAAGGGGGAGTTCAAAGGGAGATGAAGAGAGGAGAGTGGATGAGTTCGACAAAACCTCTCCACCCGATTTGAGGATGAGGATCGTTATCTCAACACATCGGCAGTTGTTGGCAACAATTGCTTTCCACCATAGTCGCATACGCAGGTACTGCTTTCTTCTTTTTGTTTAATTTGATTCAATCTAGTACTTTGGTAATGAATGAGGTATTAAAGAAAATGGTTGAGAATCTTTCGATTTGTTGCCTGAAGTTCATAGCGCATATCAAGTGTTCGAGAAAATGCCTCGTATGGATGTTTCCCATTGACGGCTTGAGATTCTGTCCACTATTGTTAGGGTTGTTTTTTAGGAAGAAAATAGGCTATTAACTCAATTGAGATTGACTTTGTCACATTGAACTTTTTTTTCCATTTGTATGTTGACAAATAAGTACTAAAATCATGACCATTTGATGAACAAGTACCCTTCGAGCTTAATAACAAAGTTGTTGGTGGAATAGCCACCCTGCTACCTTGGAACTAACATTTGGATGAATTGATCAATACAATCTCAAATTCTCAATGTCATTATCAACAAGCTGTTGGCCGGTTTATTGCTCCACTTATAAGTTGAAAGTTATGTTTCACAATTAATACTTTATTACAACTTTTAGGATCTCTCATTTTTTATAAAGAATTTTGAAAATAGCTGTGATTTGTCTTGCTTATTTAGAGATTGTGTAATTCGTGAATTGTTTATAAGTTTTGTATGGTGTTACTAACATGGACGGCCAAGGTGCTAAATCAAGCCAGTTTGGAAGCAAATGTGAGAGTGCATGGCAAAACAATGTATCAAAAGAAATGGCCTAGCCTACATGTGATTGCTTGTGGCGTGTTGCTCGGGCTCTCGTTTCTCAAAAGAAATGGCCTAGCCTATATGTGATTGCTTGTGGCGTGTTGCTCGGACTCATGTCTCTCAAATATATCTACAACCCTCTCATTTGGCTGGCTGTTGTGACAGTGTTAGGTGTGGGCGTTGGAATTTGGCCTATTGTCATGATAGACATTGCAGAGGTTAGAAATTTAACTCTTGATATAAACATTCTTGTTATCATTCCAGGTATTTTTTTCTCCTAATCAGAATCTGTTTGATACGACAATCTTATTCAATATAAGTACCATTGTTAGGGTTGTTTTTGAGGAAGCAAATAGTTTATTAGCTCAGTTGGAAGAGCAATGTGTTTGCGCACAAAGGCATGGGTTCGACTCCCATATAGACTAATTTGTTATGATGTTATAAATTGGTCTAGACTTTGGTTAATGTTAGTTGTTAATATTAGACCAATTGAAAGGAAAATCAGTGACTACTCAAGATACAAAGGCTGAGAATAGAGTACAAGCACTTGTCCTAGGCTAGAACTTGGTTGTTAATTAGAGCAATTGAAAGGATACATTGACTGTAGTGTAGAGGGAAGGGATGAGGGTTTTCATTTTGGATTGATTAAAGATCTAATCTCAACCCTTTATTTTTTTCAACGGCTGAGATTATTTTATTAGGAAGTTATTAGGAGGTGTTATGTTAGGAGAGGATCCTCTTCCTGAGTGTAGTTGATATAGAGTGAATATTAAAACTAAAAGGTCATGATTTTAAATCTCAGTAGCTTTAATTTTTAGAAATATTTTAAATCACACAACCTCTCGTTTTTTTTCCTGGCTCCGCCAACCGTTGCCATAGAAAAATAAAAAGCAACCCCACAGGAGGCACAACGTTGGAAGAGAAGAAGGTTTGTGGTAAAAAATGAGTGGCAAATCAAGGGGATGTCCAAGGATAATGGAGAAGTAGATCGACAAACACTAGGATGTGTTTAAAGAAAGGGCTACAAAAAGGGTGGTGGTAGGCGGTCCAGTGATCAATGGAAAGGCATACGATCAACGGAAATGAAAAGTCACAATTGGGTGTTGTAAAAGAGGTTTGATGAAGAATCAACTCTTGAAGAGAATCAATCTAACAATATCAAGGATTAATGGGACAAGAAAGGATGGGATTTTGGCATGGTATATGACTATATGAGTTTGAAGTAGGAAGGAAGAACAAGTGCAATGGGAAACAGAGAAAGTGCACTTAGTTCTATTAGGAAAGATCCCTCCCAATTAGGCAAGATTGATTTCTTATAAAATCTTATCCCATCGTCGCAACTCTTTGTAGATGAAAGATAAGGGATTGTGACAATGGAATAAGTTTTTATAAGAAAACAGTTCTCAATCATTAAATTTAAGTTATGTGCAACATATTTCATATTGTTGTCTTGAGTTCCGATACTTTTAGCAAATGGTCGCATATGGTTCAACTTTATTACGATTACTTTGATCTATATATATCAACTCTCTTCCTATAGACGAACTTTCTAGCTCTGTAAGATCATCTCTAATAACTTCTCCAATTTTTCTTCTAAATGAAAAAATAAAATTCATATTTTCTAATTTTTTTTTTCAAACTACAACAACTTATTTGCTTCGAAGTTTGGAGAATCATTTAGTTTTAAATAATGCTATAAATTTAGAGAAGCTTATCTATTTTTTTTTTAATAACATGGGGGTTCCGAGGTTGTCGACTAATCTCTTACAGGTTAGAGCCCTAGCCTAAAAAAGAATCGAACCGGTAAGCTAGGCGGGAAGCTACCAGACAAGCTCACCAAGTCATTGAAGGCCGGCCTTGAGCACTCACTAATTACACAAAGTGGGTAAAAAGTGAGATTTAAAACCTTGACCTCTTGGAAGATCCACGTCTCTCTTGCCACTAGAGTAAGGGGTTATTGATTATTGTTTTTTTATTCATTTTTAAAAATAAAACATATAATCTATAATCTATTGAATTAAAAATGCTTAAAATTCTTTTAAAAAATTCTAAAATGAAGATCCATCGGGATGCTCTTTGCATTTGGGTTCTTTTTTTAAAAAAAAATCGGGAAAGAATTTCAATTATCCAGACACGTCTAGAGAAATGAGAGAGCGGACAAACCGGTAGATTAACTAATCATCATGTACAAAAAGAAGCAAAATACAAAAGCAAATGACAGAAATGAAAAGACACCAAGTAAATGACATAAAAGAAAATTGCAAAAAGAAACGTACAAGTCATCGTACACTGCAAGCCAAAAACCAGCCGACAAGCGAATCAACCGACCCAAAGAAAGACGTACATAAAGAACTCTTTTTTGATCTAAATACATAAAGAACTCTGAGAATCACTAGCGAACACTTGAGATTATGAATTTTACAAAGCCATCATACATTGACCGCATTTCCACGAAACATCGTATTAGCCTCAAATTAAATATCGTTTAGACTTTTGCACCCATTTTTAACCCAGGTCGCGGTATATCTAACAACACCCATTCGTTTAATTATTAACTACTGGAGTATTGCATTATTTTTAATTTCATCGATCTCTCCCTTGACCACTTCTCCAATTTCTCTCCCCATCTCCATCCTCCCCATTTTTTGTCCGGCTATATACCCTCTCTCTCTCTCATTATCTGTTCTCTGTATCTCTCCCGTCCCTCTCTCTGACGCATTTCGACGAGCACTATGCGGGCAACTTCAACGGAGAATCAGGGGCACTTCCTCGCCAGGATCAGCATCCGTCGCAACCAGGTGGCTTCCGCCGAGGACGCCGGCGAAATCGAAGCCCTCGAATCCTTCCAACGCAAGATCGCCGACCACTTCTCCGATCTCCTCCCATCCAATGACTCTTCTTCCTCCGCCGCCGACCCGCTCATGTCCATCGCCTGGCTCCGGAAGCTTCTGGATGCGTTCCTCTGCTGCGAGGCCGACTTCAAGGCGACGCTCCTCGTCGGCCGTGACCCTTCCCACATTGTCAAACCCCCTCTCGACCGTTTGATTCCTGATTTGCTCGACCGCTCCGTGAAGGCTTTGGACATTTGCAATGCGATCTCCCATGGAATCGAGGCCGTTCGGTTTGTTCACAGGCACGCCGAGATCGCCGTCGCCGCCTTGGAGCAAACTCCCTTCACCGATGGCCAGGTAAATCAAACCTGTCCTGTAATTGCAATTCAATTTCACAGTCGAAAAGTCGAAGCCTTTTTTCCCTCATAAAATTTGTGCGTAAATTGTTCATGGATTGCCATAGGGTAGATTACGAAATTGGATTTTTACAATGAAATTGGTTCATTTTCGATCAATAATTAGTGCCAATCTCGTGCAATTTGATCTATCTAAAGCTCGGCAATTGATTTTGAGATCAGCAGGAAAAACCCTAATCCCCAACTTTTCCCCCTTTATCTACAGATTCGAAGGGCAAAGAAGGCTCTGGCCACGGTACTAAGCTCGATCGTGATCGATGAAAGGGAATTCAGCGCGAGCAAGTACACTGAGCGATCGTGGTCGTTCAGCCAAAGAGGAGCCAAGGAACCCCAAATCTCCGGCTTCCAATCTCTGTCATGGAGTGTATCCAGAAACTGGTCAGCAGCCAAACAGATCCAAGCCATCTCCGCCAATCTCTACTCGCCAAGTGGCACGGGCTCCACCGGCCCAGCCACGATGGTCTACACCATGAGCCTCGTCCTAGCCTTCACAATGTGGGCCCTGGTGGCAGCCATACCTTGCCAGGAGCGGGCTGGGTTAGGGACACATGGCCCGGTCCCCAAGCAACTCGGGTGGGCCCACGGAATATCGGGCCTCCAGGAGAAAATCGCCGAGGAGTGGAAGAGGAAGGAGAAGAAGGGCGGATCTGCAGGGCTCATGGAGGAGGTGGCGAAGGTGGAAAAGGTCGCCCATTCGCTGACAGATTGCCTTTCGCAGTTCGAGTTTCCAATGGAGAAGCAGAAGGAGGCCGAGGTGGTGGCCCATGTGGCTGAACTCGCAGATGTTTGTAGGCGGATGGAGGATGGGTTGAGCCCGCTCCAGAAGCAGTTACGGGAGGTGTTCCATCGGATTGTGAGGAGTCGGGTTGAGGTGTTGGATATGATTGACCAAGCTGCTAGGGCATCAGCTCCAAATGTATAGATTTAACCTTTGGGTATGTATCTCTGTTGTCAAATCGAGACCAGCTTGTTCTCGGTTTCAAAACTTCCGCAGAAGCATAGATTCAAGAACGATAGCTTTCGAGTACATTTCATCATATTGTTTCCCACTGTCGAAATTTCACTTAGACTATGGAGTATGCATTCCAAGAAGGTAGGTTGATTACCAGTTAGAGTCTTAGAGAGGTCTGATGTAGGAATGTTTTGCAAATGTAAATGTAATGCAGAGATAGAATCTTTCATAGATAACAAATTTGTTGTAAGCTGTACTTGTAATTCCGTATTTTTTTTTTTTGCCCTTTTCTGGGCTATGCACCCTGTACTGTATATGTAACAAGCAGAAAGTAATCAAGAAAGTATTAGTATCAATTACTTCAAATTTTGTTTAGAAATATAGGTCCTTTTAGGTTTTCTAGGCATTGGGTTAAGAGAAAAGTAACTTTTTGACTTGTTTTATGAAATGTTATTGGTTGTGGATAATTAATGAGGGGTATAAAGATAATAAGTTTATGATTTCCTTAATTTGTGTGAAATATCTAAAAGTATTTATATTGTTGAACAGAGACAGTACTGTCATTAAGTTGGGACATTTAATTCAACAAAAAGCACAACTTTTTCAGTCTTTAAGACATTGTATGTACTTGTCTTTCTAGTCTTTACTGTAAGCACATGCCTAGTCTTAACTGCAAACAACTTGTTACTCATGATAGTTTTGTTGGGCCAAGTGGCCCATGAGGGTCCAGCCCAAATTTGGCTCTTTGTGATATTATAAAAGGCAAATGCTGCCTTTTGTTTTGGGTACACAAGAAAGAACACGAGAGCAACAGCTCCAAGGATCAGCCGCCAGTAGCAAGAAAGAAAGGGGAGAGAGAAAGAAAAGAGAGAGGAGGGAGATTGGAGAGGAGAGGTAAGAGATTTGAGCGGGTATTTCGTCTCTTGACCCGGTGATCCGTCTTTATCCTTCGGCAAGTCAACAACGGGAGTTTGTTGATAGGTATTTTCTCTCCTTGGAAATCTAATCTGATTACAAGTGTTTAGCTAGGTTTTTGGAGAGGAATCCTTTCTAGATCGGGTTGTATTTAGATTAGTGTTTGAGATCTCCATGTTTATTTGTCTCGGGTTGAGACTGGATTGTTAAACACTTGTATTGACCTATTGATTAGTGGATTTGTTGCTCTGGTGGGCGGAAGGTGGGTTTTTTGATCCTCTGGTTAGAGAGGGTTTTTCCCACGTAAATCTTGTGTCAATATTTGTGCTTTTATCTGTGTTGTGGTTGCTTGGTAGTTTGGTTTCTGGATTTGGTTATTATCGGTTGGTCGTTGGTTTGCTGGCTGATAGTTGTCGGTTATCTTATTACCCGAATTCGCTTCCGGGTGCGACTGGAAAGTGGTTTCTAGCCCCAACAAGTGGTATCAGAGCCTTTGGTTGATCTTTGGTTGTGTTGTTTTTGGGTAATAGGACTAGAGATGACGACAAAGACCGAGGAATTTGCGAGTACAATGATAAAGCTAACGGCTTCGAATTTCTCTATCTGGAAGACGGAGATGGAAGATGTTTTGTATTGCAAAGACCTGTTTGATCCGATTGAGTTGGGATCGAGGAAGCCAGTTGAGACGTCCGATAATGATTGGAAGAAACTGCACAGGAAGGCAGTTGGAACCATCAGAATGTGGGTGTATAATAGTGTTTATCATCACATAAGCAACGAGACAGATGCACAAGTATTGTGGAAAAAATTGGAGGATATGTATGAAAGGAAGTCAGCCCAGAGTAAAGCTTTTGTGATAAGAAAGCTAGTGAATCTCAAGTACAGAGATGGAAAGCCTATTGCAGAGCATCTGAGTGAGTTTCAGGAATTTGTGAATCAGTTGAACACCATGAAGTTAGTCCTTGATGATGAGTTGCAAGCGTTGTTGCTCTTGAGCTCTTTGCCTGATAGTTGGGAGACTCTAGTGGTGTCGATTAACAACTCTGCAGTGGGTGGGGTTGTGTCCTTATCTGCAGTGAAAGATAGTCTCTACAACGAGGAGACTATGAGGAAGGATATGGGCACAGATTCGTCACATGCTCTCGTGACAGTTTCAGGGAGCAGGTCTAGAGGGAGATCTCAGACTAGGGGGAGCTTTGTTTGCTATCATTGTGGCAAGGAAGGGTACATGAAGAGGAATTGCAATGTGTGGAAGAAGAAAAGGGATGAAGAGGAAAATCAGAAGGGTACAACGTCAGTTCTGCAGGACAGTGATGATGAGCAGGTTGTTCTCACATGCTTGGAAGAGCCTGATTCTTGTGTAGAGTGGATTGCTGATGAAGCTGCATCCTTCCATGCTACATCAAGGAGGAAAGCGTTTACTTCGTATCGAGTGGGACGCTTTGGCAAAGCAAAGATGGGGAATGGAAGCTTGTCTGATATTGTTGGTATGGGAGATGTTTGTGTGATGACAAACACGGGTTGCAGGATGACATTGACAGATGTGCGACACATACCGGATCTGCAGAATAATCTGATATCTCTTCAAGTCTTGGACAAAATGGGCTATGATAACTTATTTGGAAGTAGGAAGTGGAAACTCAAGAAAGGGTCAATGGTGATCGCTAGAGGTGTTTTGAGCGGCACATTGTACATGACTCAGATGGAAGAAATCAGGGAAGCTGTGATAGAGGTTCATGGTGATGCTTCGCTTGATTTGGGGCAAGGGCTTACAGGATGCTTGAGAGGAAAGGGGTTGCAGAATCAGAAGAGAAAGTCTCTCGTTTCTTTTGCTGATAAGGAGACCTTGAGCACTTGTGATTTGTCTGGATTGCAGACAAGTTTTAGCGGAACTTCTGAGACGTCAGAAGAGGATAGCACAAGTGTGGAGTTTGCTTCAGAGGATTATGCTGATGGGATAGCCGTGTCAGAGGGGAGTTCATCAGGTGCTATGACTGGTGGCAGATCTGAGCACGTCGAGCCAGCACGGATAGAAGAAACTGTCAGAGGGTCAGAGAGAGGAGGTCATGCATTCACCGGGAGTTCTACCTCGGAGTACCAGAGAGTTACGGAGGAGGGGGAGCTAGAGGGTGATGGTGACATCTGGCGAGCATCAGTTCTGCGTCTCAGGGATGAGACGAGACTTGGATGCGGGTGAGGCCAGGCCGAGCAGGAACGTCTTCTCCTTGGACTGGAGGGGGAGATTGTTGGGCCAAGTGGCCCATGAGGGTCCAGCCCAAGTTTGGCTCTTTGTGATATTATAAAAGGCAAATGTTGCCTTTTGTTTTGGGTACACAAGAAAGAGCACGAGAGCAAGAGCTCCAAGGATCAGCCGCCAGTAGCAAGAAAGAAAGGGGAGAGAGAAAGAAAAGAGAGAGGAGGGAGATTGGAGAGGAGAGGTAAGAGATTTGAGCGGGTGTTTCGTCTCTTGACCCGGTGATCCGTCTTTATCCTTCGGCAAGTCAACAACGGGAGTTTGTTGATAGGTATTTTCTCTCCTTGGAAATCTAATCTGATTACAAGTGTTTAGCTAGGTTTTTGGAAAGGAATCCTTTCTTGATCGGGTTGTATTTAGATTGGTGTTTGAGATCTCCATGTTTATTTGTCTCGGGTTGAGACTGGATTGTTAAACACTTGTATTGGCCTATTGATTAGTGGATTTGTTGCTCTGGTGGGCGGAAGGTGGGTTTTTTGATCCTCTGGTTAGAGAGGGTTTTTCCCACGTAAATCTTATGTCAATATTTGTGCTTTTATCTGTGTTGTGGTTGCTTGGTAGTTTGGTTTCTGGATTTGGTTATTATCGGTTGGTCGTTGGTTTGCTGGCTGATAGTTGTCGGTTATCTTATTACCCGAATTCGATTCCGGGTGCGGCTGGAAAGTGGTTTCTAGCCCCAACAAGTTTCAGTACCTATGAGCGAAGGGTGGGGACGTGGGGCGATGGATGCAGTGGGGCCGGGTGGTGGTGACTGGTGATGCAGCAGGCACTGATTCAGTCGAGAGAGATGAGAACATAAGCTATTAATGACGTGCTTAGAATACAATTAGCAGAAGCATGTTTGGTTGAACTAGAAGGTAATGTGCATAATACTGATGGCATTGCACAGTTTTCACAAAACCAAATGAAATTCCCTGCTCCAATTTAGATACTTGGTTAAAGTCTTGAAAAGCACCAGGTATGGGTGTATAGCAGATCAGGTTCATTTGCTTAAATTACGCATTAATCGCAAATTTCTGTAACTACAACTTTTTCTATGAATCAGAATCTATATGAGCTGGCAGAATGAGTTTTTGCTCAATCCTAGCATAACTTACAGATCTCACTAGCAACTGTATAATGGTTCAGCTCTTCATAAGAAGGACAACTGTATGAGCTGCAATGCTTCGGTTCTCTCCAAGACTATCAACCTTCTCATGGGTTTTTGCCTTGAGGTTTACGGCTGTGGGATCAGCTCCAAGAAGCTCACAGACCTTGGCCTTAATAACCTCCTTATGTGGGCTAATCTTCGGTCTTTGAAGAATTAAGGTGGCGTCTAAGTTTCCAAGCTCATATCCGGCCTCCTTCATTAGTCTCACCTGCAAGCACACAAACCGAATATGATAAATTCAAACCTCTCTTTGAAGCATTGACCGTCGTTTACGTCATACTGAATGAAGAAATTTGGTTAAAGTTTTAAAGTGCTTGTGTTGCACTTGAAACTTCTCTACACATCAATAAAATAAATGCCTTAGAATGCATATTCAACAATGTGGAAATCACTGATATAGGCATCTTGATGCCCTGTAAACTATTTTTTTCACCAAGTTTCCATAACATTCAATAGCAGTATGGAGAGGGACACATAAATTTTCATTGTATATAAAGAAAAAAATCAAAATTTTGCTTATCCAGGATGAAAAAAACAAAATTTCATAATTCTATTCTATTCAGCATGGTGTCAGCTTGCAACATTAGATAAGCCCCATTTCAGGATCAAATGCAAAGGCAATGCTAAATGTCATACTCCACCACAAGTTTTGGAGAAATGCACAGTTTCTTTCAAGACAAGAGTTATCACAAACTTATCAAGAAATGATTAGGAAAATTAACCAACCCTCTTCTAAAAAATGGCGTTGCAAAAGTAGCCTTCGCAGCCGCAAATACAAGAGATGTTTACAAAATTGACCCTTTTCTGCGTGCCGATTGCAAACATAACCTCCAATTTACATGACATTCCAATTTTTAAGGGTTGACAGCTCACACTACATTTTCATTGGTGACATGATGATTTTGTAATGTCAGGGTTAATTCTGCAAAAGTTCGAGTAATGGTCACTTAGTGTCATTCCGACATCATCTCGAGTCCGGGTTGTTTCCCCTTGCAAGTTTGTTTGTTCGATTCATGCTAATGTGAGGGTTATATTAGTGGGCAATGGGTAAGTATCTAATGTGATGTATTGACCCCCTAAAGCATGATGCCTTAACCTGTGTGGTAACAGAACCGAACTCACCCAAACTTTATTCACATGAAAATAGATAAAAATGCATAAAAAATCAGCAGCTGTACTCACAGCTTCTTTGATGAAAACGGAGGAAGGGGCGCCCTTCCACTTTGGATCAGTATCCGGAAAGATCTGCCCAATATCCGGCAGCCCTAGCGCCCCCAAAATTGCATCCACTATACAATGAAGCAGCACATCCCCTGCATCAAACAACACAATTTTTCAAAATTAGGTCACTTGAATCATCAAATAGTAAAGAATCCACCAAAAATGACACAAAATTTCAAAAAAATTCATGAATCTCTCGGGAGGTTTGTACCGTCGGAGTGAGCTTCACAGCCTCTGTCATGGGGTATGTTGACCCCTCCAATAATCAACGGGTAACCGGGCTCAAGCCGGTGGAGGTCGAACCCGTGCCCTACCCGGAACGGTAAGACCTTCGGCGGCCCGACTGAAGAAGCAGGTCGGCCCGTTTCGACGGCGGGCGTGGTCGAAACCGCCGCAATTCGAACCGAGCGAGCGAATTGAACGGCGGGGCTAGAGATTTTGGAGGGGAGAGAGAGGGTTGGAGGGAGGAAATGGGGTTTAATGGCGGATTTGTGAGGGGCGAAGCAGAGAGGATGAGTCGCCATGGCCGATTTCAGCTGGAATTGGGGATTGTTTGGTTGGGGAAGTCGGAGAGAGGTCTGAAAGTATCGATTCATCAAATGGTATCCATTAAATACAAAATGCAATGTTTTCATCCACTAATTATTTGCGCCAAAGTGCCAAATTTTGCAACTCCGGATATTCTTCATCCCTTTTATTTTTTATTTTATTTTATTTTTTTTTGTAAGAAAAGATACTTGAGTTGCATAATATTAAGGACGTGTTTGGCAGGGAATTATTTTTTAAGGGGTGAAGATTATTTTTAAAGGGTTATATGAAGTGGATATTATTGTACGAGTTATGGAGGTGAAAGAGGTAGAGAGTTTTTTTTTAAAAAACAACCCGACATAATACGGCAGAGTGTTTGTTGGGAAGATTATTTTTCCTTTTAACTAGAAAAGGATAAAAATGCCCTCCAATCCCAATTAGTCGAGTGTGGATCCTCTGCAACACCCGGTGCACCACGAAATTATTTCGGGTATAATTTTACATTAATTTTTTTTTAAAAAAATATATTTACATTCCACATACTTATATTTATATGTTTATAAACTTGTTTTGGGAAAAATCGTGTTTTAAAAAAACATAAAATTTATTTTCTAATATAATTGATCTTTTAATTTTATATTTTTTTAAAATGAATTTTTTTATAATAAAAGTTTATAAACATATAAATATAAGTATGTGGAATGTAAATATATTTTTTTTTAAAAATTTTAATGTAAAATTATACCTGAAATAATTTCGTGGTGCACCGGGTGTTGTAGAGGATCCACACTCCAATTAGTCCACCCCCCAATGCCATTCAGTCCAATTCGAATTCCAATTCTATTGCGGAAGAAGACGATGACATGCAAATCCACCTCCAAGATCTACTCTCCCGCTCTCCTTGCCCTAGTCTCCTCTCTCTGCTGCCTCTTCCCTAAGGGTTTCAAGTCCTCCGTCCGCCCTCTCTTCACCATCCTCCTCCTCTCCATCGTTGATGCCCTCACCCTCTCTTGTCACTCCCCCCTCCCCCTCTCCCCCTCTCCCGCGATTTCCACCTCCCCTCCCCTCCTATCTTCAACTCTACAATCTTCAACCTCGCTGAGTCCGACCCTCCGAGCCTAGAAGCACTGCTAGCTATTGCAGGGGATCGAGGTGCACGGGTTGCAGAAAAGAAGCACTACTATTGCAGGGGCAAGCTAGCTGTTCACAAATTGGTTTGTTGGAGTGATATATGGAGGTTGGTGATGGTGGAGATTGGAGGTGGGGTATTCAACACCTCTCTATAGATTATCAATCTAGAGAGAAGGGAGAGGGCTCCCACGTCTTTGGGTCTTGATCCATTTACCCTCTATATTATGTAACCTAGCTATGCATGCAGTACGTACCGGCCCTATAATTATTATTTTTGGGTAAAAATTGACATTAATTTTTTTTTAAAAATGGTTATATTTATATTTTATACACTTATATTATGCGCACGCGCGTTTCATTGTTTGTAAAATTATGCAGTTCATATTATTGAAAATAGTAAAATCAGTTTCTAAAATGATCAATATTCGATCATATTGTATTTTTCATGATAATTTTTTTTTATAAAAAAAGATAGTAACTAACTAATTTAATTATTTACAGTTTTATAACACCATAGATTTCATGGAGGCCGGTAATAAAGGATTCCATAACCCACACCACAATACATATATATTGAAAGGTATGCATGGCATTATTTAATATTAGCTATTATAATTCAACACGATACAACATATATAGTTTAACTGACGTACACATCTTGGCTCCTTGTATACATATCCAAGGAATTATATATAGTCACGGTTATAATCAAGTCAATCTTAAGAGTTACGACACAAACCGACACAAAGACTCACATAACTAAGTCTTAAACACACAACACTCACATCACATGTAGTATATAATATGCATGCATATATGGCCATGCAACGTATACGTACGTACTATCGACTTACTCTACGGTCGACGTAGTCTAGACAGGCCATTTAGAGTCGCGAAAGCTGTGCTTCCGACCATACTAACGACCGTCACCGGTAGTGTTACGACCTCACCAAGTCTAGACAGGGGAGGGCAGTTATTCACCGAGACGTTGGCACTGAAGGGAAGTCCGAGGGGATTCGTTACTGGGATCTGGTGGGACCGTCAATAATAAAAGCTATCAAAGGATTCTTCCATTCTGGATGGATGCTAAGACAAATAAACCAAACATTTATCACACTAATTCCAAAATGTGATGAACCGAAAAAAACAAATAATTATAGACCAATCAGCCTCTGTACAACCATTTATAAGACCATTGCGAAAATACTGGCGGACAGAATCAAACCCTTGTTGAGTAAAATTATCCACCCATTGCAAGGAACATTCATTATCGACCGAGCAACTCAAGACGATGTACTACTCGCTCACGAGATTTTTTATACCTTTCGAAGCAGAAAAGGCCGAGAAGGATGGACTGCAAATAAATTAGACATGGAGAAAGCCTATGACAGAGTGGATTGGGAGTTCCTCCTTGCTACTATGGAAAGATTTGGGTTTTGCAGAAAATTCTGTGAATGGATCAAGGAATGCATCCAAACATTATTGTTCTCCGTTCTGGTAAACGACGAACCGACTAAAACATTTTAGCCTGTTAGAGGCTTGAGACAAGGTGACCCAATATCCCTATACCTATTCATCATATGTGCATAAATGCTAGCCAGGAGACTCCAATATCAATGTGACCAAACTAGAAACTCTATTGACTTCAAGATATCTAGAAACCGTGATCATATTCAATATCAAAAACAAACACTGGGTTGCATTAGAAATTGATCTGGGTCTTGGGCAAGTGAATGTGTGTGATTCTGGAATCTACCTCTATGGTGAAGATGAGCTGCAGTCAATCTTTGAGCCACTCTGCACCTTGTTACCGACTCTTTTGAGAGAGTTAGGCCATTTTTCGTATTTGGGGCAAAGCATTAAGTCCCCTTTCAAAGTTAACAGATTTCGTGATCTCCCTCAAAACAATGATGGGTAAGTGTATCATCTAGTTTAAACAACACATATAGATATGTATTTATAGTATAAGTTGATCTAACCCCTATTTCCTTTTTATTGCATTGTAGGGGCAGTTGTGGTGTTTACATGATTAAAGCTATTAAAGAATTAGTGTTTGGTGGGAATGTGTAGGAATTTAATGACAACCATGTTCAAGCATATCGCGAGAAGATGGCAATCGAATTTTCACTTGTACGTTGGACTGTCAACACTATGGGGTGATAGCGTTGTGTTAGGGATGTTCTGGGGTATTAGTTCTTTAGCTTGCCAAAACTATTTTAGAGCTTCCATGCTCTTATTTTTGTAACTATGGCACTAACTTGCCAACACTATCTTAGAGCTTTCATGCTCTTATTTTTGTAACTATGGCACGTCTGGGTTTTGGATATTAAGTAGTTGTATTCCCTCTAACAATGTATGTGGCCCTTAGAGCTTGCAAGCTCTCTTTCCCAACTAAGGTGGTTGTTTATATATAGTATTGAACAATGTGTTTAGTTCTTTCAGCTGTCTAATTACATTAGTTGCATCAAATTAATGGAATTATCTGAATGCCATCATAGTTAACCGTTTGTGACATGATTTCAATCCATCTTTTGTTTCTAGTTGCTATATCTCAGTAACTGCATCACATTAAGTGAATCACATGTTTTGCATCAAATAAACGGGCCCACCTAAATGTCATCAAACCTACTCTCCCATCAAACGAATAGGCTAACTTTGCTTCATCAAATCAAGGTCTCTATACACTTTGAGTTCAAGAATCATTGGCAACATCAACATTGTTAGTAACTGAATTGAATCACATTACGTGAATCACATGTTCTCCATCAAACGAACGAACCCACTTAAATGTCATCAAACCTACTATCTCATCAAATGAATAGGTCCACCATGCTTTATGAACATTGTTAGGTTGTTAGACCATCCACAATGGTGGTGTGCAATTGTGCAAATGTGTATTTTTTTAGACATTTTTTTAGCTCCATTGGTTGTTTTGAGTGTGTGCAAATGTGCATATTTGAACATGTGATGTGCAAATTTGAGCACACCATCTCCCCCATGTGCAAAAACTTTTACAAAAAGCAAGACAATTTCATTGGTTTATTTTTTTATGATTTTATTTTCCTTTTTGTTTTAAATGAATTGTATTTCAATGGTGTGTAAAAAATGCACATTTCACCAATGGAGCAAATTGCTAAAAAATGATATGTATTTTTACACATCATGTGCAAATGTGTACATTTTGCACAAAACCATTGTGGATGGTCTTAGTGCCATCTTCCATCCAGCTGATGACAGTCCCCATTGGGTTGTTTTGGTAAAAAGCATATCAAGTGATTCTAAATATACAAATGTAATTCCAACACAAATGAAATACCATATTAATTTGTTTATATCATGAACGTTTAGTTTTTAATCCATATAAATCCAATGTTTTATATAAAGAAATATAAAAAAAATAAAGATATCATGTCTTTGCTCAAATTAATCAATTTGGTTATATATATATATATAAGATAATGAGTTTCTTCATTTTCCTAAATGCATTCCTCTTAATTGTGTGTGTGCGTGCTGCTTTATTTGGGCATGTTGTCTTGCTATGACCTTTCTCCCCGCAAATGCCACACTTGTACATCACATGCCTTTTCTTTTGGTGCCCTTCACCAACTGACGGAATCCTGCATTTTCTTGGTCTTCCACTCTTCTTACGAACTATTGGAGGGTGACATTTGATTTGTTTGACATCTGCTGGTACATACCACTTGTCTTGGCAAGGCACCGGGTATATGGTTTCTTGGTATGCCATCTTCCAAGCTTGAATTTTGTAGTATTCACTCACAAAATCAGTGAAACTGAGTTTCATCCGCTGAATTGCAGCAATAGCATGGACACATGACATATGATCTAAATCAAAAACCCTGCACCTGCATGTCTTTTGTGCCAAATCAACTACCCCAGTAAACTTCCCACCAACTACATTGCACTATGTATCATTCAATACCTTTACTTCAAATCTACCTAAATGATTATGTCTTTTCTGTAAAATGTCTTTCACATTGGGTGGCAAATCAGCGATCTTTGCCGGCTTTCCTCTACAGTCATTGAACCAGTCAGCCATTTTACTCCTTATATACTCAAACAGTGCAACTATGAGATACCCTATTGCTTCCTTCAATCTTGCATTCATACACTCGACATTATTTGTTGTCATAAGATTGTACCTGTTACGTACCTTGGAAGTGAGCCCTCAGACATTTTTGGAAGTCTGCATCTCTGAGATAATTTCCAATCTCGTTGTTGATGGCACAAATGCTTTGGAAGTATCCTTGAAATTCCCTAGTAGTGTAGCATTCGGAAGCTTTGGTGACAAAGTGAAGGACCCCACGGTGTTTGTATTCTGCCTTTATTTTATGTTTCAAGTGTCATATACAGATAACATGTTTTGCTGATTTGTATATAGCTTCTACAACCTTGCTGTTTCTCCCATGCCGATCAGATTCAAATACGAGATCATGTGTAAATGGAATTACAGCAGCCAATTTTTGAAGGAACCACTTCCACACATTATCATTTTCTGAGTCCGCCACTCCATATATGCAAGTGGATATACATACATATCAGCATCTTGCGTTGTTGTTGTAATTAGGATCCCTCTGAATTTCCCATGTAGAAAAGTAGCATCTACCACGATAACCTATAAAATGAAATTTATAGTTTTTAATATATTTTAGCAACCTCATTTTTTTTATAAAAAAAAATGCTTTAATGTGTACCTTTCTCATCATGCTAAATCCTCTAATGCCCCAAATGAGAGGAATGCATACTTCAAACGGTTACAAGCATCAATCTCTATGCATGTGTATCTCCCTGGGTTTACTTGTTGTATCATGTGCAAGTATGATGGCAACAACTCATACTTTTCCTCTGGTGTTTGTCTTATCAAGTCTTGTGCCAATCCTTTTGCTTTCCATATCTTCCAGTAGCTTACATCTTGCATAAATTCCTTTTGCTTTGTATTTGGAATCTGCGTAGGATCTGGCTCTTTTGTGGAACATTCATACCTTCTGAAGGTTCGATAATATAAAACAAGGTAATATAGAAATACTCTAGAAGGGGGGTTGAATAGAGTATGCCCGTTTTTCGCAGAAAGTCTCAAGACTTTTGGAGCACGAATAAAACCCTTTGAGATTAAACCTGAATCACAAAGTTAGACAATCGAACCAAGTGCGGAAATAAGGTAAAGCAATAGATAAAGGACACGAGTAATTGTTTACGAGGTTCGGCACGAACTTGGCCTACGTCCCCGCCTAGGGTTCTTCCACAACCCTAGGATTCAAAAGACTTTATTGATTCGCAAAGCTTAGGATCCTAATAGATCACCGAGAAGCCTCTCTCCTATACAATTGCAATCTAGTCAACTCACGTTCCCTTGGAGTCCTAGACCAATCTAGAAGAGCCCCACCTCTCTCAGCTATCTAGTACAATCCTCTTACTCTCACAAATCAATAGCCTAGTGCTTACTTCCCGAGTTACAAACTCTCGAGTATAACACTATAAATGAATATATCCTATAAGCTCACAGTGTAACTCTCAAAGGCTATGAAAAGAAAAAACAAACTCTTGAGCGCTAGCAGAGAGTACACTTAGAAGACAGATCTCGCTTGAATGAATGAAAGCTTGTGTTCAACGTATGTGTCTTCTGTCTTCATCTTCCTTCTCTATATATTGAGACAAATCGGCGCCAAGAATCTTCTCCAACGGCTAGTCAAGATCATGGCTTGAACTGGATCTTCTATCTTTGGAAACTTCGAAGCCACAATCTTTCCGATTTTGAATCTTCTCAACACGCATCACAAGGAAGGAAATAATTCAAAAATACTTCTTGAAAGGTTAGTTGAGCATATAATAATATAATGGAAGTATATAATAATATTAAATAATATTCGAACAATATAACATATAGAACTGGTTTTGTATTTCATCAACACTGTTAAAGCTCCAAGACCTTTGACACAGACAAACTGTCAAGGCCTTTGAAACTTATTCTGATTTTCATCAAGGGAGGGAGTTATCACCTTCATTAGTGATATGGAAAAATTAAGTAATAAACTCAAATTTGATCACAAACTAATTGTCATCTTCATTCATACAATTGATTTAATGTAGTTAATACAGTTGTCATCAATCATACCTTATCTTAATCTTGTCCACTACAGCTTGATATGATGGTTTCCGGTGTTGCATGCATCTAACCGAAAACGAACAGGTGTGCTCTTTATTTACTCTTCTGATCTCAAAGTAGCAGCTTGAGTTCTTGACACAAGTTGCTACCACTGTCCATTTGCAGCTAGCTAGCATCAATACAAATCACCTTATACTTTATAGGTGTTGATTTCTTCACTCGAAATTGGAAGTCGTCTTTCACTGCCATATTAGCTATTGCATTCCTTAGCTGAATCTTTGAGTTGAAAATATGCCCCACATGAATGAAATCAACCTCATCTTTCTCATGATCACTAAGGTCTTCATTTAGATCTTCATCATTGTAGGTCTCTATATATTCTGATGCAAAATCAGTAGTAGCGAGAGCTAGTGTGCCATCAACACTTGTCTCTTGAGCATACTCATTAGACATTGTGCCTACACTTGTTTGCTGCACAATTGTTGTTATTTCACTCCCATTGACCTTTTTCTTAGCATATACATATAGTGGCAAAGACCATGCTACCTGAGGCGCATTATTTATAGCCATGAATGCCTTGAGATCTTCATTTTTGTTGAGTGTAAATGGATCCTTCAATTTGTGTAAAGGATGCAAGTGTCTTAACTTCGGCTCATATGTTGCTAGGCAAATGTCAAATATGTCACTAATCATTCGTTTGAGTGATTCCAACTCAATTCTGCTTTCAATTACAAATGCCTTTGAAACACTTTCTCCCACATATTCACAGTAACCATTTGCCATCTTTAATTCTCCTCCAAAACAAACTGTCAATATTTTGATTTCCATAAGTTTTCACAACACAGGGTACAATATATGAAGATCACAAAGAATCAAATTTCATCATTGTATACATTTCCTGATTCCAATTCTCAGTTCGGTGCTAAATAATAACAAATCAGCCTGAGATAACAAATTAATTCATGGCACAGAACAAACTCAATCGAGATTCCAAAAAAATACTCTAAAGAATGCTCAAAAGAAAGTATAAAACAGTCCAAATTCACTTCCAACAATACTAAATCATGCTCAAAATCAATATTTTTAGATTTACAATAAACCGAACAGCAAAAAAACAGGCAAGATATGTCAGAACCCTAGGTTGTATAATTGAGATTCAAATTCTAAATTGAGATATTAAAAGTGCTTTTTATGTTGAAATTTCATGTTACATACCTTTATTATGTATCAAATCCGTTATATTCTCGTTGCTTCTGATTCCAGTGTGTGTTTGATGGTAGCTATTGGTGACAAATTTTCAATCGTGTTGGAAGCTTGAGTTTGGATGATGCAAGCGACTCCTGGCTTCGGGAGTGAGTTGGAATCACACTCTGGAGTTGGAATCGCACGAGATCGCGCGATTGTAGATCTGGAGATTTGCATATGGAATTGCGCGAGAACGATGGAGGAAGGATGAAGGAGGATTGGAGCGCGCGTGTAGTCACATGTAAAGGTAAAGTACAACTTAGCTAATTACTCAAGTTTAGAGAATAATTAGCTGACATCTCTCGAACCCATAAGAGTTTCTTAATTTTAACTATGAGCGAGAGAAGAGAGAGGAGCCGGAGCCGTGAACGCCGTTCAGGGGTGGGAAGGGCCGGAAAACCACCGGACCCGGATCAAAGTCCAGAAAAGGAAGTGGGAGCCCAAGGCGGACATGATGAGGCAGAGAATGCTAACAAGAGGGTATGCAGGGAATCCGCCAACCTGCAAACGGAGCAACCTGCAGGAACTATACTGCCGAAACCTTTGTTTGGCGCTCCCATTCCTACGGCCAACAGCAAAGCCCAGTCATCGTTTCCCACGCTGACGGAAGTGATGGGTGTCATTAATGGGGGAGGCAAGAGCTATCGGAGAACTCTTATAGAGGGATCCGGAGACAGTTTCACCATCCAGAGAGACAACCCCACATTCCAAGCGGAAGACAGAGAAGAGTGCTACGACACTGATGATGACATAGCACCAGCAGAGGACGACCCGGAATGCCCCACAATCACCCTGAATGCTGAGGAGAAAAGAGAACTTTGGCGCCCATGGAGAGATACTCTCATCATCAAACTTTTCGACAAGGGCCCGGGATACATGCAGCTTCACCGTCGCCTATCCCAAAAATGGGCGCTCACTGCAGCCTTCAGCCTAACCGACATTGGGAATGACTACTACATTGCAAGGTTTGCCAATAAACGGGACTACGAGCATGTCCTAATGGAGGGTCCTTGGATGCTGGGGGATAATTACCTAACCATCAGAAAGTGGTCGCCAAGGTTCGACGCGCAAACGGACTTGATTACCAGGTTAACGGTGTGGGTGAGGATTCCCGGACTTAACATTGAATACTTCGATCAGAGATTCCTTCGAATGATAGGGAGGAAGATCGGAAAAGTCCTCCGTATCGACAACACAACAGCCTCTGCGGAGAGAGGGCAATTCGCCAGAATGAGCGTGGAAGTCGATATAACCAAACCGTTACTGTCGAAATTCAAGTTAGACGGCAAAACATGGCCGATTCAGTACGAAGGGATAAGAATGATCTGCTTCACGTGCGGAAGAGTGGGCCACAGTTCCAAGGACTGCGAGAAATCAACAGAGGTAACGGACAGAGAGGTTACAGGGCAGCAAGCGAACCAGGCCCAGACAATTCTATCGGAGAAGAAACACGGGGATTGGATGTATGTTGCAAAACCGGCGAGACGCCGGAATACGCAATCAGGAGCAGGGAGGACCGAAGTCCCAGTTACGGCGCCGGCGGTCAATCGGGATTCACACCCGGCAGAGAATCAGGGAGAGGAAGCCGTGATCCCCGCTGCTGACGCTACACCACATCCCGAATCTGCAGGGATTGGTCAATCATCGCGATTTGCCGCGTTGGCAAATCTTGAAGAAGAAGCCGAATCTTCAGATGAGCCATCCAGCGAAGAATTAGGGAATAAGGATAAGCTCATAAAAGGCAAGAATATTCAAACAGAACAACAGGAGAATCTCAATCCCAACAAGAAAGGAAAAGAAGTAACCATCGGGCCCAAGCTCAAGATTTCCAAGGAAAAGGATATTGCATCCAATCCTAAAAGGAAAACAGAAACAAAAAAGAAAACCGAACATGTCCCTACCAATGCAAGTTCAACGCCACCAGCAGACATCCTCAAGCCCCAAAAAGACCACCCCAACCAAGCATCCGCAAAGCACCTAGCCAAGCCATCCCATTCCAATAACCCGAAGTCTACAACAAACAACCAATCGAGTACCCCGCCGGAAAAGAATGAACACAGGAGTGGAATTGATTCGAGTCCCAACAAGAAGAAGCTTCCTCCTCTCAAACCACCGGATGGGTCCAGTACTAGCAATGGTGCCGAGACTAGCGAACCGGATGTTTGTCGAGTTTCTCCCGATAATAACGGAGGCAAGGTTGATGCTATGTCGGGTGTCAATCCCCCAAGACATTAATGAAGCGCTGGATCGAGCAGAGTCCTTAGGGCCTATTCTTGATCAAGAAACGTCCTTTCTTTTTAATCGAAGTTTAGCTATGTTAAACGGCCTAAGTATTTTGGTTTGGAATACCTGTGGAGCAGGAAGCAACGAATTCATGAACGCTTTACAAGAGCTCATACGGCAGCATCAACCAAAGGTCCTAGCTCTGGTGGAGCCGAGGATCAGTGGGCCAACTGCTGACAGAGTATGCAATAGGATTGGGTATGACAGTTGGAGAAGAGTGGAAGCGGAGGGTTTTGCTGGAGGAATTTGGCTTATGTGGAGAACAACGGAGGTTACGGTGTCCCCTATTGTTCTTCACCATCAGCATATTACGGTGGAAGTATGTCGGAGGGGAGAGGAACCGTGGATCCTCTCGGCTATCTATGCCTCTCCGCATCCGTCCAACAGGGATCAATTGTGGCTATCGCTAGCTGATTTTGCCCAAAGAAACAACCGACCATGGTTACTTGCAGGCGATTTTAATGCGACTCTAAACGATCAAGAGAGATCTCAATCCTCTGTGGGATCGAATAGAGCCTCTCAGAAATTTAGTGCAGTGGTTGAAGAATTACAACTGATTGATATGGGGTACTCGGGAGTGCCTTACACCTGGTGGAGGGGTAGGGAGGCCCATAACAGAATGACTGCCAGGCTTGACAGGGGTCTGTGTAATGGGGCTTGGAAAGAAAGGTTCCCTAATGCTCTGGTGAGACACCTCTCAGCACCGCATTCGGATCATCTGCCCATTCTTATCTGTACAGAGCCGGCTAGGAGGGAATCCACTGTTTGGGACCGGCCATTCCGGTTTCAAGCGAATTGGATGCTTCATGATGAATTTGAAGGCTTCCTAACCACGCATTGGAAAACAATTGGCAATGCTTGCCATTCCCTAGCTACCCTGGCGTCAGATCTTACTAGTTGGAATAAGGAGGTGTATGGAAATCTTTTCAAACGGAAACGAATCCTTTGGGGTCGGCTAGAAGGGGTTCGTAGGAAACTCGCGATTCGTGCCTCGAATTACTATCTTGATTTGGAAAGGGAGTTATGTAGAGAGCTTGAGAAGGTCCTACAAGAGGAACAGATGTTCTGGTTTCAGAAATCCCGATCCGACTTTCTTCTCAATGGTGATCGCAATACTCGATACTACCATCTTTCCACGATTATCCGGAGGAGCACGAACAAGACGACGGCGCTGAAAGATGGTAATGGTGACTGGATTGTAGAGGAAGCCGAGGTGAGTTCCATGATGCTCAATTTCTTCTCGAATCTCTATACGGCGGAGCATCCGGAAGCTGAGATTGTCGAGATCGTCAGGACGAAGTCCTTTCCGAGTCTATCACAACTGCAGCAGGAAATGCTCGGTGCCCCATTTATCAGTTCGGAGGTGCGAGAGGTGATCAAGCTAATGAATCCCTACAGAGCTCCGGGTCCTGATGGTTTTCCGGCCGTTTTCTACCAGAGAAAATGGGGTATTGTTGGCCAAGAAGTGGAAGACACAATCCTCAAGCTCCTTAATGAGAATGAGTTCCCGCCGCACATTGGAGACGCCCTCATGGTGCTGCTACCCAAGGTCCAACCTCCGGAACGCCCAGCCCAGTTTCGTCCAATTTCCCTGCTCAATGTCATTTTTAAAATTGCTACAAAGCTACTGGTGAACCGGCTGAAGCCAGTGCTACCGGATCTGATATCTCCATCCCAAGCGAGCTTTATTCCCGGGCGACAAATAATAGACAACGTGGTAGTTGTCCAGGAGGTGTTGCACTCCATGACGGAAAGGCGTAGTAATAGGAATTGGATGATTCTCAAGATCGACCTCGAAAAAGCCTATGATCGGGTCCGTTGGGACTACTTGAAAGAGATCCTATTGGAAGCGCAGATTCCAGCACACCTGGTGAACACAATTTTGAAATGTCAAACATTGGGGGAGACGGAGATCCTATGGAATGGAAGCAAAGCAGGGCGGTTTGTGCCGACGAGAGGAATCCGACAGGGAGACCCCCTCTCACCTTACTTGTTTGTGCTCTGTATGGAACGATTGTCTCACTTAATTGATTCGGCGGCTGCTGCAGGCAGGTGGAGGCCCATCGAAATTGGCGGGGTGAGTCTAACCCACCTCTTCTTTGCCGATGACCTTGTTCTCTTTGCGGAAGCATCAATCGAACAGGGGAGAGTTATTAAGGCTTGCCTTGATCAGTTTTGCTCGTGCTCGGGTGAAAGGGTCAATTTCGCCAAGAGTAATATCCTCTTCTCACGAGGAGTTGACAATACCATGAAAGGCAATATAGCGGCGGCGCTGTCAATGCCAATTTCGGAGGACTTCGGGAATTACCTGGGGGTTCCCACGTCCTGTGGAAGAATGACGAGAGAGAGATATCAATATCTACTGGATAAGGTGGCATCGAGGCTAAGAGGGTGGAAATCGAAGGTGCTCTCTTTCGCGGGTCCGGTAACCCTTGCTCGATCTGTACTCTCTAGTCTGCCCTTATATGTAATGCAATCTTCCTATGTACCTCGACAGATTTGTGATGGTATTGACAAACTAATCCGAGGTTTCATCTGGGGGTCCAAGCCAGAACAACGAAGAATCCATCTTTTGTCATGGGACAAAGTGAAGAGACCTATTGAAGGGGGTGGTCTGGGGTTGAGAGATATGCGGGAATCTAATCAAGCTGTGCTAGCTAAGCTCTGTTGGAGACTGCTACAACAGCCGGAGTCACTATGGAGTCGAGTGATCCGTGGCAAGTACTGCGATGGTAGGCTCGACGTCGATATGTTTAATCGAACGCGAGGTAGTTCGAACACATGGAGAGCGATCGTCCATGGGGCTGAGCTACTCTTACCTGGTCTTCGGGTGGCCGTAGGGAATGGTGAATCGACATTCTTTTGGCTCCACCCTTGGCTGACCAATGAGCCTTTAGCCGATGTTGCGATGTCACCTATTCCGGAAGAGTGTCTGGGGTGTACGGTGTCTGAGATGTGGAAGCCGAGTGGTTGGAATTGGGAGGTTCTCTCTCAATTGGTCCCGGTGGACATATTGTTAAAGCTGCAGGCAGTGAGCATTTCACCCATCTCAGGAGCAAGGGACAGACTTTACTGGGGGCATTCAACCTCCGTTAATTTCACTACAGGTTCGGCAATCAGGCTCTTACAAGGAGATCAAGACGCCGAGTCTGGGCCGAATTGGAGGAGAATTTGGCAAATTCCGGTACAACAGAGGGCGAGAGCATTCGTGTTCCTTACCGCACACAATGGCATCCTCTGCAATTCGAATAGAGTGAGGTGTCGCCTGTCCGAGTTCCCGGGATGTCCGCGTTGTGGGCAGGAAGAGACGACATTACACCTCCTCAGGGACTGTGAACCGATCAAGGAAATCTGGAATAAATTGCATCTGCCCGATCGGCCGAGTAACTTCCTGTCTATCAATGACACTAAGGAATGGGTGTTCGCTAACACCAGCAAAGACGCCAGGTGGGGAGCTATGTTTGCATATATGATTTGGTATACTTGGAAAAATAGGAACAGTTTGGTGTTTGAGGGCAAGGACAATGTTGGAAGACTTGCAGAGGAAGTGAAAAAGCAGGTCAGGATATATAAAGAAGTCAGTCTCAAGCCTACCTCGCTCCATCTTATGCCCATTGTGCAGAACCCCACAGCCCCGACGATCTGGTCGCCGCCACCACCGACCTGGGTAAAGCTCAACACGGACGGAGTGTCGAAGGGGAACCCGGGGAAGGCGGGTGGAGGAGGCATCATCAGAGGATCAGCGGGGGAGTTTATACGTGCTTTCACATTCCAATGTGGTGTCTGCTCGGCCCTAACCGCTGAGCTCTGGGCGGTTCGTCATGGTTTGGAGTTGGTTAGTCGGTTGGGGTTCCTTCGTGTTATTATTGAGTCTGATTCAGCTGCAGTGTGTGGTGCTTTAGCTTCGAGTTCGTCTAACCCCTGCCCCGACTTCCACTTGATAGACCAATGCCGAAGATTGATGGACAGACCCGGCTGGGAAGTGAAGGTTAGCAGTATAAGGCGCCAAGCCAATGCTGCTGCTGATGACTTAGCCAACTGGTCTCTTCATCTCACAAATGCTTTTGCTGAACATGTTTATTTGCCTAATTTTATTTCCGGCATTTCCGAGCATGTACCCAATATTGGGGATTGGAACTCTATTTCTAATAATAATTAAGGGGCTTTAGCCCGGCTTTCGTACCAAAAAAAAAAAAGAATAATTAGCTAATTAAACCTTCATAAAGGTATAATTACCTAAATCACCCTAAAATTTAACCTTTTTGTGTTAACTAAATTAAACACATAAAATGTCAACTTTAATAAAATTATATATATCCGACAATAGATAATATATTTTTTTTGGTAGAGGACAATACATATAATATATAAAAGTAAAGACAAGCTAGTCCGTATAACGTACATATCTAAGCAACCATCGAAACATACCGATCTAGTTGTGAAATTTTTGGACGGATCGAACCAACTTTAAATTCGGAAAGATTTGAGTTATGAATCAGATGATATTAATGGAAATGGATGCACTGTAGTGATCCGAAACTCTTGGAGAAGATCCTCCATGGCAAGCCAAGAGCTTCCACCCTCCGCCATTGCTTTCCTGGCGGCCTCTCCCACCGCCTTGGCCTTCTTCCTCGCCTTCTCCCCAGCCTCGCCCTCCATCAGCTCCCTCACCGCCGTCTCCATTGCGGCCGCCGTTGCAACCCTCATCCCCGTCCCCATCTCCCCCTCAACCATCCTCGCGTTCATGCACTGCTCCGCCATCATGGGCCACGCCACCATTGGCACCCCCGCGCACACGCTCTCCGTCACCGAGTTCCACCCCGCGTGGCTCACAAACCCCTCAACTGCTTCGTGCCTAAGCACTGCGTTTTGGTCCACCCAGTCTCCCACCACCAACCCTCTCTCCTTCACTCTATTTCTCAACCCCTCGACGATCTCCTCCTGTTCTTGATTGATTGCCCTCACTACCCACATGAAATTCACCTCCGATCGCTCCAATGCAGCCCCGATCTCCTGTATCTGATCGATCGATACCTCCGCTTGTGTCCCGAACGCGACGTACAATACCTTCTTACCCTGCACTAGCATTTGATCCATCCACCGTTCCCAATCGGGCTTCTGAGAGTCTCCCTTTTCGGGCCCATGGGCCAAGCACAGGGGCCCGATGCTCCAAGCCCTCGTCGCGCAGTTGGCGTTCCAGTAATCGATATAGGGCGCTTCGAGGTCTTGGAAGCTGTTGAACAAGATGCCATGGCTGGAAGCTTCAGCTACTGTCATCTCCTCGATCATGTCAAGCATCGGGCCGCTGGGATCGCGCATGTTGAATGGGTAAGGGAGGTCATTTCTTGGGAGCTTGACCCAGGGGAAGCCCGGGACAGTGACGGGCTCATGGTCGGGTATGGGCCCGGAGTAAAGCCCGAGCTGGCCCGAAACACGGGTGAGGACCAAGGAGGAGTAGTTCATGCCGTAGAAAATGAGAGTAGGGATGTTGAGCTTTCCGGCTGATTGGAGCGTCCATGGAAGGAAGCCATCAGAGATGAGGATCTTGACGTTGGAGATTCGAGCGAGGGCGTCTTCGAAGAGGGGTTTGAGGAGCTTAGTAGAGGCGAAGAAGGAGGGGAAGAGAGACATGGAAGGGAGCTTGTCGGTGCTCTCGACATCGCCGGTGGTGGTGTTGGTGGGGAAAGGGAGGGGAATGATGGAGATTTGGGGGGTGGAAACGACGTCGTTGGAGGAGAAGAGGAAAGAGGAGATGAAGGGCTGGTTTGCCGGGGTAGTGAAAATGGTGAGGCGGAGCGGGCGGTGGCGGAGGAGGAGGCGGGAGAGGTGGAGGAGGGGGACGGTGTGGCCTTTGGACATGAAGGGGAAGATCACTACATGATCGGCTTCCTTCATCCTTAAATGCCGGTTTTGACTTTGAATAGTAGTTTGAAAGTAGTTTGTACTTTGTTGTGTTTTCTTAGGAAGATCAATTTTATAGAGCATCATTTACCTAAATGCTAGTAATATTTTAAATTTTATTTAAACAATAATATTTTCAAGCATATCTATAAATTTATGATGCAATATTTTTAAAAAATATAATTTTGTTTTTTCACACCATTTTTAAAAGATACATTATGTCATTAGCGTATATGTCATTAGTTAGGCGAAAGAATAGAAATTTTTTATCAAATTTTCTAACTTATGTCATTAGCGTATATGTTATTGGTTAGGCAAAAGAAATTAATTAGAGGTGGTAATGTTTTTGATAAAATAAAAAAAAATAGAAAGGATTAATGAAATTAATTAATTAAGTGAAAGAAATGTTTAATTCATATTATCTTAAAATCCTATAGTGAAAAAACATGATAATTATTTAAAGCAAACGAATAATATGGAGAATGGAGAATATGACACGTGTCATCCGTGATTTGTTTCTGTATTTTTTTTTGTGAATTACAAAATAGACTTATGATGTACAATTGAATTTGGATTTATTAAATAATAAAAAATCAATAGTTGATTAGGAGAATTTTGAATTATGAAATGAATTATTTTAAAAGATCCGGATAAAGATTTGTATTAAAAGTATTGAGTTAAATTAGGAAAATTAGAAAATAAAGATTTGATAATGAATAAAGATTTGTATTAGCAATATTGAGTTAAATTAGAAAAATTAGAAGATTTGATAATTAATTAATAGAGATTTGTAAAGATTTTGATAATTAATAGAGATATGAATTAATTAATAGTATCTAAAAATATGAAGAATATGAAAAATGTATCATCCATGATTTGTTTCTGTATTTTTTTTTTCATATATGTGAATTAAAAAATAGATTTATGATGTACAATTGAATTTGGATTTATTAAATAATAAAATCAATAGTTGATTAGGATGATTGTGAATTATGAAATAAATTATTTTTAAAGATTCAGATAAAGATTTGTATTAACAATATTGAGTTAAATTAGGAAAATTAGAAAATAAAGATTTGATAATGAATAAAGATTTGTTTTAACAATATTGAGTTAAATTAGGAAAATTAGAAGATTTGGATAATTAATAGAGATTTGTAAAGATTTGGATAATTAATAGATATTTGAATTAATTAATTGATTACGTAAATAAAATAAATAAAAAATTACACATCAACATGATGGAAGAAGGAATCGCCACATGGCTGGTGTACTCCTTTAGTGTTATTATAAAGATGTCCCATTTCTCGGATTCTAAATTATACTCCCTCCGCCCCACAATAGATGTCTTTTATTATTAATGCATGTTTTTCTAAGAAGTTAAAAACTATATAAAATATCAACATTTTATTAAATATTTTTAAATAATATTTTATATAGTTTAAAAAATTAATTAAAAAATGGATATTTTATATAGTTTATAGCTTATTAAAAAACTTGTATGAATAGTCAAAAGACAAGTATGGTGTGACGGATGAATGAAGTATATTGTAGTGGAACGGTATGGATCGCCTCCTTCATGTGGCGATTCTTGAGTGTCAAGTGGTCGAGTTTCAAGTATGTTGTGGGATGGGTAGGATTGTCACGTGTCTTTGTGGCCCTTTGGTCTTTCAAGTCTTGTTGCCAAGTTTTGTTTTAGTGTTGACTTTTGGCCAGCCTTCCTATTCGCGGAGGATTTCTATGAGTTTCCAATAAGATCCCCTGCAACATTTGATGCTTCACTACATGTATCACAAAATTATTTTGAATTAAAATATATTTTAAAAATAAAAATAAAAATTATATTTAGATTTAAAAGACCTATATTTATATATTTATAAAATTTTATCTTGAAAAATCATCTTTCAAATTTTTTTAAAAATATATATTTCAAATAATCACCTTTTTCAATTTTCATATTTCTTAAAAAATGATTTTTCAAAATAAAAATTTATAAACATATAAATATAGGTGTTTAGAATATTAATATAATTTTTTAAATTTTTTTAAAGATAAACTTTATGTTAAATTAATTTTGTGATGCATATTGTGAAGCATAGAGTGATGTAGATGATCCTTATTGATGAGTTTCCCTGTGACGTGTCACTCATTTTAAGACGAGACTTTATCAATCATAAAATAGGTAATGGGTTTTATAGACCATTTTCACTATTTTTTTAAAGTTTATAGATCCCAAAATAAATTCTTTAATTAAATAGACCTTTTCACGTGTATTCTTTCATTTTTACCCTTAATTCAATACTTGTTATTTTTTTAAAATTAACATCTTTAATAATAAATTTTGAAAAATGGAAAAAAAAATCAAAGACAATATATATTATAAGGAAAAAATTAATAGTTTATTATATTTAATTCCTAATAAAATATCTAAGTACGTACATTACAATTAACATTATTATTGTAACACATCTTAGTATTATGGTAACACAATAACTTGTGTATTGTGATACAATATTTCATCTTTATTGTAATACAATATTACGTACCATAGAGATTCCATATCGTAATACAATGAATAATTTAGTGTAATTATTCATGTATTACAATAAATACAATTGTTATGGTAAATGTATTGTAATCGCTTATTGTAATCACTCATGTAAATATTACAAAAAAAAATAATGTCATTATTAAATAAACATGTTATGCTATACATTAGCATATGCCCATATTATATGAATTTAAATATTGAAAAAATATATAATTACCTTTAAGGATTTTTTCAAATAGTTTTAAATTTTATTATTAAATTATATGAACTTTTTATTAAACTAAAAAAATTTAAGGGCAAACAAGTAATAACATCAACAAAAAGGTCTATATACTTAAAATATTTATTATGGGGTCTATTAACTACAAAATTTATTGAAAGGGGTCCTAATCCTCCAATTATCTCATCATCATAAAATTGAAATATTCACACACATATTCACATAACATAATACTCATAGTAATATAACACAATATTGATTCATTTCAGCGTTACACTATATTTTTTGTTGCGATAACTCTTGCCTATATGTGTGAGAAAAACATCTTTGAATTAATTTATTTGAAAAGATGATTTAAAAAAAAACTATAATTATAATATTTTTCCCAAGATAAATTTATACAATTATACAATTGGTCATTTACAATAAAAATATAATCTATATCTATCCTAAATAATTAAATTGTACACGTACATATATAGGTAATAGGTTGCATTTATCCGCACTTAGTATTAGGGTTTAGGACGGTGATATTACTAGTTGATATATTGATATAGTATTTGTTACCCGCTTGCAGATTCGGCTCCAAAGTTGCCGCCGCCTCCATCTCTCCCTATCGAAAGGGGTTTGGATGTCATCAATTTGACCATAAATTTGAGTTTTGCTCTCAAAAAAAAAAATTAAAAAGAAAAAAGAAAAAAGGAAATGGGTGGGGGTGGGGTGAAGAAGGGGGACAAATCTAACCGTCGGTTATTTTTGTAATGGTCGAGATTTGCCCAACTCTACTCGTAAATTTGATAGCCAAATCCATGAGATTCAATTCCCGACGCTTTTGGGCTTCAATATGTCCCCCTCCTACCCTCCAACTCCCTCCCCTCACAAACCCCAATTTAAAAGAAAAAAAAAAAAAGAAAAAAAAGAAAAAAAATTAAAAGAAGGATTAAAAAAATAAAGAATTTGTAATGATCAATACCCAGGTGAGAGTCCAGATCTGGACTCAGATCTGGGATTTATGTATTTACAAGTATATGTTTTTAGGCTTCTATAGCTTGGTTATGGGCTTTTAGCCCAATGTTAGTTTCTAAACCAAATTCAGCCCATTCCTAGTACAGAGGATTTACCCAGCCCAATGTTAGTTTCTAAACCAAATTCAGCCTATTCCTAGTACAGAGGATTTACCCAGCCCAATGTTAGTTTCTATAGAGGGGTGTAAATCCTCTGTACTGAGAATGGGCTGATTTTGGTTTAGAAACTCGCATTGGGCTAAAAGCCCATAACCAAGCTATAAAAGCCTAAATCTGTAATATAGGAGTAGGGGTGGAAATGAGTTCGGTGATGGATGGGTGAACCCATTTTTTCACCTGACCTGTCACAAAAAAATTTCATCCGACCCATCACCCACTCGTTTAAGGTTTCACCCATCACCCGACCCGTCGGGTGAATCAGGTGGTTAATCGGGTGAAGGAATTAAAAAAAAGAGTCACAAAACATACTTAAAAATCATTTATATTCGATAATTTTATAAACCATGTCAACATATGAATCTTACTAAATTAATAAAAGACTTATTCATACATTATATCACTATCCTTAACTTACAAAATTAGTATTAGAAGTTTAATATGAAACTGAATGAGATGAATTTAACTCGGTTACTAGACTCAATATAAAAAAATGGTATAGAAAAACTATGTCTTTAGAAAACAGACTCATGTGTCATTTCTTATCTTGATTTAGTCATTTCTTTAATATCTTAATTTGCATTAAGAGGATTATTGTTACGAGTCTCATGACAAATTGTATTAATACAGTAAATGCTAATCATGTATTAATACAGTAAATGCTAACAAAGTCGTTGGAAAGAGCCAAATTGCATACACTCTATCGATATATGCAAAACAAATAAAAGACATTTTATTATTTTAAAAAGACATGGAGTTAAATAATGCAAGTTTTTTTAGACCTTTTTAACAAGAACACTTGGAAAATGGAGAAAATAGAGGTAGAAAAACGAGAAATATGTTAGTTATGTTAAATTATACATAGTATTATTTATATACTAGCCTCTTTTTTTATAATAATCGGGTGGGCTAACGGGTGGTTAAGCGGGTCGGGTAATGGGTCGGGTGATGGGTCGGGTAATGGGTGGAAAATATATCACCCATCACCCGACCCATCACCCATTTCACCCGACCCATCACCCATCCGTCACCCGGATTTTTTCGGGTTTTCACCCTAATAATCGAGTCGGGTGGGTCGGGTGAATCGGTCACCCACGGATGATTTCCAGCCCTATATATAGGAGATAACACTAGTGAGATACAGGCTCTATATCACCAGTGTTCTCTCTCCAATTCTCCATCGTTCTCTCTGTCTCTCTCACATCAGTGATATGATCTCTCGCTCTCTTGGTGATGTTCTATTGTTCTTCATATACAATTAATTGTTTATTTACCTCCAATTTCATCCCCTAATAAATTGAATTAGAATAGGCCGGGAGAAAACCATATTTTCTATTAGGCATTGTTTGGTTAACCCCAAAAAAAAAAAAAAGTAGAAAAATTCAAGAAGTAGCATAAATACAAATGTTTGGTTGCAATTAAAAACTAATGAATTGGAATTCTTATAAATTCTAATTCCCCCCCCCCCCCCCCCCCCAATGTATGAAGTGCGTGATTTACTTGAGACTTAAGAGGGGTTCGCTTTACTTGGCAATGCTCGCGAAGACGGGGTGGCGGGTTATGCAGGAGCCTGATACGCTATTGTCTCGACTTTTGAAGGCGAGGTATTTCCCCGTACAACTTTCCTTAAGGCTTCGATAGGCAGTAATCCTAGCTATACATGGAGGAGCATTCATAGAGCTCGATCGGTGTTGGTCGAGGGATCATACTGGGTTGTTGGCAACGGGGCGAGCATTGAAGCGTGGGGGGATAGGTGGATTCCGAGGCCGACTACGTTCAAACCGGTTGCTAATCCGAGAGGAAGGGATCGGTCTACAACGGTCATGTATTTTATAGATTGGGATCGGGGCTGCTGGGACGAGGTGGCTGTCCGAAATGCTTTTCTACCGTGTGATGTTGATTACATCATGAATATCCATTTGGTGGATCCGACAACTCAGGACTCACTGACGTGGCACTACACGAAAAACGGGAGGTATAGTGTGAGGTCGGCCTATCATATGGTGATGGAGAGGCGATTTGTGGAGGGAGGAGGAGCTGAATCTTCAAGACCAGGCGTAGGTAAGGGACCTTGGAGGAGGTTATGGAAGTGGAAGGTGCTTCCCCGAGTAAAGAATTTGCTTTGGCGAGCTTGCCGAGGCATTCTTCCTTGCAAGGCGGCGCTGGTTAAGAGGAGGGTGAGGGTGGAGCCATGGTGTGATATGTGTGGCAAAGAAGAAGGTGCTCTCCATGTGTTGAGGGACTGTAGCCGGACTCGAGAGGTGTGGCGGCTAGCGGAAGGGCTCAATCACGTAGGTAGGCATGCCGAGGACTTCACGCAATGGATGACTTGTATTGCTGAGTTGACTGATGAATCACAACATGTGCTATGGGCATACATAGTCAGCGGTATATGGCATGCGAGGAATCGAAGAGTATTCGAGGGCGTCCACACTGATCCAAGTTGGGTGATTGAGGAGGCCAGGGGAAAATGTGCGAATGAGAGTCGTATCGATAGCCAGGTTAGGAGGGCTATCGATGTCCAGGATGAGAAGAGGGGCAATGCACGCTGGAACCTGCCTACAGAGGGTGAGATTAAAATTAATTGTGATGCATTCTCATCGGCGGAGAAGGGCTGCGGAATTGGGACGATCGCAAGAGACCACCTTGGGACAATGGTTTGGGCTGCAGCGAAGTCAATTCAGAGGGGATCGGAGCCGCTAGTGGCAGAGATGGAGGCGGCTATTTAGGCGCTGCATATTGCAAAGGAAATGGGAGTTAGGGAGGTCACGGTGGAATCAGATTGTGCCCAGCTGATCAACGGGGTCCAACAGAGCGAGATGTCGGGTGGGGTTCCTGGTCTATTGCTGAAAACGTTAAAGCGGCTTGCAAGGGAGTTCGACGTGTGCAGATGGAGCCTGGTGCGGAGGAGTGGGAACAGAGCTGCTCATTTTCTTGCCCAATTAAGGCCTATGTCTAATTTCTTTGTGTTTAAGGAGGATGATCTGTGTGAACCTCTATCTGTCATTGTTTTCGATGATTTGCTAAGTTTGGAATAAAATTGAGTTTTTCATCAAAAAAAAAAAAAAAAAAAGAGGGGTTCGCTTTCACCCAATTTCTAAGTAAAATTTCCTCTTCTCCTATTTTGATTTCTAAATATAAAAATGCAACCAAATATTTTTTCTTAATTAATCTTATGAACTGAAATCCGGAGAGGTTATTTTTTAAATTTTTTTTTTTTTTTTTATGAATTGTACTCCCTGAATTTAATCAAACGAGCCCTTATTATAATGTCTATCAATTAAGGAGAGTGAAGAAAGCAATCAAGCTAGGCTTACCTCCCTCCTAATTCCTATGTTCCCCCACTCGGCCGGCAACCAATCCATTATCGATTTGCATATAAGTAGACCGTGTTCATTATCGATTTGCACACACCAAATCTGCAAATTACTACATTAATCATGGCCTCTTCCATCAACTACTACATTATTGCTCCCTTGGTACTTGTTTGCCTCGTCGCCAATGCCATTACCGTCTCCGGTCAAGGCTTGGTCAATTTCACCATCTCCGACAACCTCTTTTGCAGCCCTGACCTCATCAACTGTACCGCAGCTGGCGCGTGCCCTCCCTTAGTCGGTGCCAATGTGGCCCTCCTACTCGGTGGCACCCCGATCACCACCGTCACCACTGGCACCTCAGGGAGCTTCGTCATCACCACCAACCTCTCCCTTGCGGTGATTCCCGGCCTGGTAATTGGTTCGATCGTCCCTTCCGTCAACGTCTCCCCCTCGTTGAATACTAATTGCCCTCCCCTGTCAACGCTGTCATCTGTTGAACTCCCAATCCGAGATATTATCTTTCAATATTCCGGACAAATACTGTCCCAGATTCTTGGCTCACTCAACGGAATTATTGGTGGGGCGTAGAGTCAGAAGTAATTCATCCATATATAATGGGGAATTGGCTAAATGTCCATAATCCCAACTCTTATTAGTTACTTGTCTACTTTCTAATCCTAATTAACAAAAAAGTCGACCGCATAAACTTACCCCAATTGCAATAAAACAGAGTATACCTCTCTTCCCCTTAACTGTGTCTCTCAATTCAATTGTATGGCGCCATGTGATACGTTTGGAGGAATTGCTTCCTTGCGTATTTGAAATATTAGGTTTCGGTCTTCGAAATTATATATACGACCACTTTTATTTCAATATATCAAATACATCAAATAATTCGACTCCACCAATTGTTAGTCACCATTCAATCTCAACGGGTTTTGGGGCCTTGATCGAGTCCACAAACAAGGTGCGACCCTGAATGTCGACAAGGTCACTCACTGTGAGCTAAGAGAATAATATAAGCAGTATGTGCATAAAATATTATTATCAAAATTTGCCTCTTTTTATTTTTGTGATGACGAGGAACCCATCAGTCGGCAAGAGTCACGCACCACTTAACCCACTGCCCACTGGAAAGGAATTGTTGTAATGCTATGTGTTATATTTCCCTATGTCTTGTTTTCATATGTGTTACATGTAATATTGTTATGTGCTTGTAATCATGTCTGAATGTATGATGAGTATGCATATAACACATATTATATATATACATGGATGCACAAGTTATAATTAGACTTGACTGAGTCGTATTGAGTCGAGAAATCGACTTGATCCTCTAACGAGTCTAATGAACACTTGTGGAGTATAGTGTATAACCTATGGTGTATAATGTATGTATAATATGTATGATATAAGGTTTGGAGATCTTTACCCGAATGTGGGCTTTAGGCCCATTCCCAAGCCCATATGATCTCTCAAGCGGAGTAAAGCCTGGCGGCCTGGTCCATTGGAGTGAAGTGCTGCGTTTTGGCCTTGGCTTCACTTGAGATCCGAAGCCCTAGCTATTTAAGCTCGCTAGCAACTCCTGGATCTTCAGTTCAGCTCTCTCTCTCTCCTCCGTCTCTTCTCAAACGCTCTCAAAGGGTTTCTAGGGTTTCTAGGGTTTGTTCCTGGTTCCTCCCGACGATTGTGAAGACGAAGGCGTTGGCTGCTCTCGGTGATCTCCTGGTGGTGGCGCGGCTAAGCTCCTGGCTTTGGTTGCCGCTTGTCTCACGTCTGGAGATCTAGGGTTTGGGAGTTTCGAAGAGATCTTCGAACTCCGGTCATCCCACACAGGGGGATCTTCTTCTCTTTGTATCTCTGAAACTCGTACATGCTAGATCTAGGGTTTATCTTTGCATTGCTTGATTGTAACCCTCTGTTGAACATTACCTAGTGGATTCGGCCGTTTCTTGAGGCCCCGAGGACGTAGGCATCTTTTGCCGAACCTCGTAAAACTCTGGTGTTGTTCTTGCATGTTTGTTTGAGTTTCTTGTTCTTATCTCTCGCTTCCGCATAAATCACTTTTCGTTATATCGAATCTCGGTTTCAACAAGTGGTATCAGAGCTTGAGTGTCGCGTTTCCGATTTCATGGCTCATTGTTGAGTTCTAGGGATAGGTTACGGGTGTAGGGCCTCGGGCTGACCTAAAAGGCGACAACGATGGTGCAGCACCCCCCTACACGACATACCACACCCTTGTTTGCTTAGATCTAGGCTTGTGTGTGTGCGATTCTGTGCTCTGCTCTAAGGTTCAAGGTTTTCTTGAATCTCTTGCGTGATTTACTGTGTTTTGTTAAGTTTTTTAAGTTCTTGACTATAAACATGGGTGAATCCTATCGTTTAAAGCCCTTCAATGGCACTACTGACTTTGCTATGTGGCAGGTAAAAATGAAGGCCATATTAATCAAAGAAAACTGCTATGAAGTGCTCACTGGAGAAGATGTCGAAGAAGACAAAAAGAAGGATGTAAAACGTCTTGATAAAGTAGCACACAGTGAGATTATGTTGAGACTCACAGACAAAGTGGCTAGGCAAGTTCTTACTTGCACAACTACTGAAAAGCTCTGGAAAAGGTTTGAAGAATTATACTTGGTAAAATCACTACCAAGTAGGGTAAATCTCTTCAACAAACTTTTCAATTATAAAATGTCTACTACTTGCACTCTTGCTGAAAATCTTGACAGATTCTTGGCTATTACCCAAGATCTGGAGAGATGTGGTGACAAACTTGATGAGACTCTATTGTGTGTGTTGTTGCTTAATTCTTTGCTTGCACAGTTTACTACTTTTGTTGATGTTGTTCAGTATGGTACTAATAAGTTGACTCAAAAGGAGCTTATTGATTCTATCATACAGAAAAATGAAAATCTGAAAGTGTTTAAAGCTGTGAATGGAAATAAGACTGACCCTAAACCTGAAAACAAAGATGAGGTTCTTATGGTTAAGTCTAAGTACAAAGGCAATAGGAAACCTAAGCAACAGGAAAATAAAGACAATAAATCTGATTCTGTGTCTTCTGATAAATCCAGTGGTGAAAAACCTGATAAATCTCATCTTTTATGTACTTACTGCAATAAAACTGGCCATCTTGAGAAATATTGTTTTAAGAAGAAAAGGGATATTAAAGCTGGTAAGAAACCTAATGTGTCTGCTGTTTGTGAATCCCATCCTTATGTTACTCATGAAGTTCTTGCATTATTAAGTGACATTGATTCTACTACTTGGATTTTGGATTCTGGGTGTACCATGCATGCTACCTTTCATAAATCTTGGTTCTTTGAGCTTAAATGTTTTGATGCTGGTACTATTATGCTGGGTGATCACTCTATTCTTAAAATTAAAGGTGTTGGATCTGTTGCTTTAAAAATGTTTGATAATGTGATTAGAATTGTTAAGGATGTTAAATGGGTTCCTGATTTAAGGAGAAACTTGCTCTCTGAAAGTGCTTTTGAAGAATTACACTATGATATGTCCAGTTCCAATGGTGTTAGGATTATTTCTAAAAATGGGAAGCCTGTCATTAAATGCTTTAGAAAGCAGGGTCTTTATGAAGTGTTGGCTACTCCTGTTTTGAATTATTCTGCTTCTGCCTTTACTGCTTCTGTGCATACTATGTCTCTGCATGATACTATGTTGTGGCATAATAGATTGGGTCACATTGGTAATAAAGGCTTAGAACACCTTCACAAAACTGGCATAATCAACTCCAAACCTTGCATGATTAATCTCTGTGAAAATTGTATCCTAGGAAAGCATGCTAGAAAAGGTTTTAAGCATTCATCTTATGTTGCTGCTGCACCTCTTGAATATATTCATTCTGATTTGTGGGGACCCTCTCCTGTTCCTACTGTAGGTCATAAGAGATATTTTATGTCCCTCATTGATCACTACAGTAGGAAGGTCTGAGTCTATTTGCTTAAAACTAAAGATGAGGCATTTGAAACTTTTAAAAACTGGAAAGTTGGAGTTGAAAATTAAACTGGCCTTACTGTTAAATGTTTAAAAACTAACAATGGCCTGGAGTTTTGTAATTCTCTGTTCAATGAGTACTGCAAGTCAAATGGTATTAAGAGACACTTAACCATTCCTGGAACTCCCCAGCAGAATGGTACGGCTGAGAGGATGAACAGGACTCTCCTTGAAAAAGCTAGATGCATGCTTATATCTTCTGGTTTGAAACATTGTTTGTGGGGTGAAGTTGTTGTGACTGCTGCTTATTTGATAAATAGGACTCCTTCTGTTATTGATTTTAAATCTCCTTATGAGTTATGGACTAAAAGAAAGCCAAACTTAGACCACATTAAACCTTTTGGTTGCACTGTGTTTTCCTATGTTAACCAAGGTAAGCTTAACCCTAGGTCCCAAAAATGTGTGTTATTGGGATATCCTGAAGGGGTTAAGGGTTATAAGTTGCTTCTTGTCCAACCTGGTGTGTATAAAACTGTTGTGAGTAGGAATGTCTTTATCAATGAGCATGAATTTCACTTTAAGAAAGCTTCTCATGTTATCTCAGATGCTAACTTGCAGGTACAAGAGGATCAATTTTTTGTGCCTAAGCACAATGATGTTGATTCAAATGATGAGTTTGACAGTGGTTTTTCTCCCTCTTCTCCCTCTACTCTCTCTACTCATGATTCTTCTCTGTCTACTTCTAATGATGCTACTGTTTCTGATAATATGCAAATTGATGTTGTGCAACCTCACCAATTGGGTGGGGAAGCAAATAATGAACCTGATTCCTCTTCTACTTCTCCTATTTCTGTGAATGAGGATGATGTTGTCATTTCTGTGCCTGTGTCTGGTTCTGGTACCTCTAGTTCTTCAGCCACTGAAGGGCATGACTTGACTAATTAGCAGTTGACTAGGGATAGGAGTCCTAGGACTGTTATACCAAATAAAAGGTTCATTAATAACATTTTTGAGTTTGCTTGCTTAGTTTCTGATGTTGTGAAGATCTTTACTCCTGAAACTTATGAACAAGCTATGAAGTGTATTCACTCTACTAAATGGAAACATGCCATGAATGATGAGATAGAATCTATGAGGGTGAATAAAACCTGGACTTTGGTGCCTAAACCTGTGAATGCTAGATTAATTGATTGTAAATGGATCTACAAACTAAAAGATGGCATTTCTAAGTCTGACCCCCTAGATACAAAGCTAGGCTGGTTGCTAAAGGTTTTACCCAAAGAGAGGGTGAGGATTACAATGAAATATTTGCTCCTGTTGTGAAATACAAAACCTTGAGATTGTTGCTTGCCATGACTGCTGTTTATGATTTTGAATTAGAACAAATGGATGTTAAGACAGCTTTTCTTCATGGTGACTTGGATGAGACAATTTATATGAGACAGCCTAAGGGCTTCATTGATTCTGTGCATCCTAATCATGCTTGCTTGTTAAATAAATCCATCTATGGTTTGAAACAGTCACCTAGACAATGGAATATCAAATTTGACAAGTGCATGAGGTTCAGTCTAGGGTTTAAAAGGAGCAAATTTGATACCTGTTTATACTTTAAGGGTGTCAATAAGAGTCCTGTGCTTTATGTGCTTTTATATGTGGATGACATCTTGCTGATTTCTAAATCTGTTGATGCTATTCATGATATTAAAAAGAACTTGCAAAAGCATTTTGACATGAAAGATTTAGGCATTGCTAAAAAGATTTTAGGCATGTCTATTATAAGAGATATGAAGCATAAGAAGTTATGGTTGCATCAGTGTGACTATGTGCATAAGGTTCTTGAGAGATTTCATATTTCTGGTGATAAGATTAACAATATTCCTTTAGGTGCTCATCTTGATCTCACTAAAATAAAAGGAAAATTGTTTGTTGCTGAGTTGAATATTATGAAATCCATTCCTTATGATGCTGCTGTAGGTTCAGTGATGTACTCTATGATTTGTACTCGTCCTGATCTTGCATTTGCTATTAGCACTCTCAGTAGGTTCATGTCTGAACCAGCTGAGAAACACTGGGTGTCTATGAAATATCTGTTAAGATACTTGCTTGGCACTGCTAATCTGTCTTTGTTATATGCTGAACACTCCTCCTCTTATAATCTACATGGCTTTGTGGATGCTGATTATGCTTCTAACAAGGATACCAGGAAATCTATTACCTCCTATGTGTATACATGGGCAGGCAATTGTGTTTCCTGGAAATCCCAGCAGCAACCCATCGTTGCTCTCTCATCCACTGAAGCTGAGTACATAGCAGCTACAGATGCCTGCAAGGAGGCCATCTGGCTGCAAGGTATCCTTAAGGAGATAGAGAGGAAGCACTACACTTCTGTCTTACACATTGTCAGTCAAAGTGCACTCTATCTCTGCAGGGACCCCATGTACCATGAGCGTACTAAACATATTGATGTTAGATACCATTTTATTCGTGAGAAAGTGGAAGATAATGTAACAACCCCTTCTGTAAACGAGGGAATATTCCAGCGCCAGTGATTACTCGGACTTTAATGTCTTCGTAACCACCTTAGGCTTATAGGGACATGCTACCATGCTCCCATAAACAAGATGATAATAAAATTAAATATAAATAGCGGAAGTCTTAAAATACAATAAATATTTTTTTATTTATTAAACGCATAATTCAAATTACAATATTCAATACACTAAAACATTACACCGAAAGACTTGGTAAAAATAAACACTTAAATCTTTATACAATATTTTCTAACAACTTTAAATAATTAACTCTTGAAAATAAATTGTCTTCTTACTCTTCTTAAACTTCTCTTCGTAGACTCGACCTTAACCTGCGAACTGGAGACTGGGGTATTGTATGAAGACAATGAACCCCTAGCCGTCCAAATTAACAAAGGACGGTTAGTTCGCGAGAACTAGCAAGTGACGGCTCAAAAACTGGGACTACTTCAGATTTATACTCATTGACCTTTAATGGTATGAATTAAACCCGAATGCGATTATTAGAGTATTTTAGATAGATTGGCTGAAAATTTTGACAACACAATTATTATGACACGGATAATCCCGAAGGATTGAATAACATAAGAAGTGGGCGACAAGCACCCTTAGGAACCATATCCTGAGTACAGATAGGATATGATATAGCTTTAAATTAATTGTGATCACTGTGAAACCAAATATCTATCACACACTTCACTCACTTTCCTCGCGTTGGATAGCTTGAACACAACTTTACACGACGTTACACATTTTAACACTTTGATATAGTTTACACGCTTCACAACACACACATTGATAGGTTACACATTTCATTTGGAACACACCTCTTAATTAATAATTAATAATTACTCATACGATACCGGTCCCGCTCTCAATAGCAGATAACGACCTACTACCTTTTTATTTGGCAGTGTAACATTCCGTTAGATAATATATGCGCGTTCGGAATGTTTGAGTTTCATGAAACTTTAAGACCGAAGAATAACGGCTCCGACCTGACTCTACCACATCACTTTCTCTTTACTTCACACATTACTTTCACTTTGCTTTGCATTGATTGATACATTTTACTTTCACTGATCTTGATTCAATTGAGTTCCGATCGTAACACGCAATCCTCACATTCTCACTATTGATTAATGACTTATCTTAAGTGATCACACATTACAGAAGTAATCCATATTATTTAAAGGTAACATGGATACCAAATAGAATAAAATAAAATAACGGATGGAAACATCAACGAAATAACATGTTCCATACCTAACCATTTTAGCATGAAAGAACAATAATAAATCATGCTTTAAAGAAATGGTGGGTAAACTATGTTATTATTATATATTAAGGTCAAATAATAACTTTACCCAATTTTACTTGCCAAATTCAAACTGATTTTTAAATAAATTACACAAAACAGGTGAATTGTAATTTATTTTATTTAACTTGGCAAGCAACCAAATGAAAGAAAACAACTAGACACGAAAGCACCAAAGTGAGCAGAAAGGCTCGGAAAGTCACTTGCCTTTTTCGCCTTGTTGGATTTCGATACCAACTATGGACTTCAAAGACTTGCGGTGACAGATTTGAATAAATTGGCAGCGGATCTACATACATGATTTATGAGACGCGAGTAATAAATTAATTAATTGGTATTTTAATAATTGGCTTATTTAATTCGAAGAAATATCGAATTAATTAAAAGTCAGAAAATAATACCAATGTGATCCTCGTTAGGACCTCCTCGAAATCTAGGTGTCGGACTTTTAGATGACCGCTGCGAATTTTTAAGATTTAACACGAGTTAGATATGCCCTAAAATTCTAGAACTGCGGGCTAATCTTAATAATTTTTGAATTGAACTAGGGGCATATTTTACCAAAACAGACAGTTTGGGAGGTTTATGTAATTAAGCCTTCTTCTTCGCCCATCCCGTGGCTACTGTACACCGTTATACACAGCTCCACAACTGGTGGCGCGGCTGCAGCGGCTCGACATGGCTCGGTGGCTCCAGGAGGCGAAGGCAACGGGAGAAGGTGGCAGAATATCCGGCGGCGGCGGTCCGGTGTCCCTCCAGCGACGGCGGTTGCAGGCGGTGGTTCCGGCGAAGACCAAAAATCCAAAATTGGGGCTTTTCGATTTAGGATGAATCTAGGCAGAATTTTTGGAGGGGATTGTTCCCACATGTATTTAAAATGCGATGAACTAGTTCAAGAGCTTGGATATCGGCTAACAATGGTGGGATGTCCTTCGAAAAGATCCCACTTCCCTCCTTATAACGTCGAGATTACAGTGTGAACGAAACCGATAATTGAAGGTGTCATTGAATTGTAATTAGTGAGAGGATTGAATGCTCGTAATCAATTTGGCTGGAAGGTCTTATCCTCCACGTCAATTTGTCAAACCATAAAAATTAGGGCTTTATGAATTTGGACGGATTTCGGGTTTGATTCATCAATAAAACCACGAATTGATTATTTAGTAACGTTTGACATTGCGTTTTGGATAAGACTTGTGTTTAATACGAGTTGAATTGAATTAAGGAGGGATGAGTCCACCATTGGAGCTCTTGAGCTCTCAAACGAAGGAAGATGAAGCAGATGGGTTCCTCCGAACCCGGTTCGGTTTTTTATTTGTTCCGGTTCATCCGGTTCAACCAAATAAAAGAATATATGTATGCACATAAAGGTAAAAGAAAATAAATACAATAAAAGATAACATCATAAACTCGCACACATATATACATATATTTGAAAAATTAAATTACGTGCTTTGATGTAAATAATTATTTCAAATAAAATTTTATAATACTTAAACTTTATAATAAATATCAAAATTTCATTTTAACCTTTTAATTATAAGATACATTAAATATAATAAGTCAGATCATAAATTATACTTATTTTGCCTAAAATGATATCACCTTGAGTATTGAAATAATTTAAATAACACACCCTTTCTAAAATAATGGATTCACGTCAACCATCACATTTGTAAAATTAATTATTTTAAAAATAATATTATTAATGATTTACTTTAGTCGAAATTAATTCCACTCTTAAAATCATAAGGTCCAATCGGATTTTCTGTTCAAAATAATAAGAACCGAATAATAAGATGTATATCATCATAAAGAATTTTATAAATTCTTTTATTTCAAAATTTTGTCCTTGTATTTTTATTTAAATGAAAACAGAAATACCCAAAAATACTTTGGGGTATTTCATATCTCCCCCCTTAAAAATAAGTTTCGACCCAAAACTTGGACAATAAAAGGAGTAAGGAGAAGGGATATGAGAAGGAAGGTTGTGTAATCGGAAGCTTTGTTATCATGTGGAGGTACAAGATGATGAATGAATTATTAGCACTCGATATAATAAAACACCGGTTGATGGAGAGAATTGGTATCACTGCTCACTAGCTGATCGACCTGGGTCCCTTGTTGCCAATTGTTGAGAACAATCATGCACGAAGATGAAACTTGTAGCTGATATAGTTCATGAGCACATCGAAAATCAGATCTGAACTATGGTTTGTTCAAAGAACAAAACAACTTAATTACTTCCATCGTAATTAGTTATTCACCGAACTCATTCTGGCTAAAGGATGAGAATTATTTATCTTACGACTGTCTCTTAACTTAGACTTAATCACATACGATTATGTTTTTTTTTTTAAGATTTTTTTTAAAACACTTCTAACGATCGATATATTAAATTTAGCGCAAGTTAGATAACTCTTATCACACAATGAACATCGTATCCCAATCTACCATTGGCTTTCTTGTCAACCCCATGTGGCTTCCTTTCCCAGGTTACCAAATGGTCGCGCGATGGTTTCAAAGGCAACCACTATAGGCATAACTGGTATCCTATTCAAGGGTGACGAGTGCTCCGTATGAAACGGGTTCTTCTTTGGCTCTTCTTCGAATTCGATGGCTAACACGTTGTCCGGTGTCTTTTCTTCTTCTCGAATGCAGACTATTTTGTTATTAAAATTCATTTGGGACATTTTCTCAAGCATTATATAGCCAACGAGAGTTCGGAACACAATGGAAATAATGTCATCAGACATTACCTCTAGATTGGATAGAGAATATATGGAGTCACAACTAAAGTCTGAACGGAAGAACACAATGAAAGCATAACGCTTTACCCTGCCAATTGGGTAACACAAGGAATGAACGATCTTTCACAACACACGTGATACACCAGGAAAATTTCACTTCCTCCTCATAGGAGGGTATCCTATAATCACGAACACCTCATACTCGTACCGACAAATGGAATATATAACTTCGAAGTAGAAAAATGATAAGGCTTGAAGCTGCTAGGAATATATCACTTGACGTGCTTTAAGTAGTTTATAGTCGATCTCGAGAAGTTTGAGTTGAGACATTGGACTTTGACATGGTTCAACAACCTTAAAAATCTTTCACGATATTATATTAGTAATTCACTTTCAAAACACTTTGAAATTTGGTACAATGTTTTATCACACTAGGATTTATACATAATCCTAACTTTTTACTTAGAAAACTCACTTAAGAAAGCTTTTACATATATTTGAGTACCAGCGATCAACAGAATATGTTAAGAATAATCTTTAAACACTTGGACACATTAAACAGATCTTAAATATCTAAAAAATTTGTGGAAGCTTAACACATGCTTTCAGGAAGGATAACTATAAGAGATTACACTGGAAAAAAAATTGAAGGAAATTTTAACGACCTTCTGTAACACCCCCTTCTGTAAACGAGGGAATGTTCCAGGCTTAATATTTTACAATACGAAAATCACATTCATTAATATTTACGAAATACTTTCCATGTACATTCCTCAAGTATCATAATCCATTTTCGAACATATGCCAAGTATATAATTTATAATATGTTTACTTTACAATAAACTAACGGAAATGAATCTAGTAAATACTGAGAATGTAACGTAATGTTATTTATTTTAATTTTCCTTGAGTGGATTAGGATAAGTGTATATATATATATATATATATATATATATATATATATATATATATATATATATATATATATATATATATATATATATATATATATATATATATAGTATGGATCATTTGTTCACAAGCCTTACGGTGTACCTTGTACAAAGATCTGGACCGTTAAATGATAAAAGATGGATGGCTTAGATTAATTGAATGTTTTAAATTTTTTTTTAATTAAAAAAATTGTGGATGCCATTAAAAACCCTCATCTTCCCACACCAAAGCGCGTGGTTGACAAATCCTCTTCATCTTCTATTTCAAACGCCGCCCATCCTCATTCCATGATAGAAGACCTCAAGCGATCGGCAAAGAGAGTCCAGGCGAGGCGGACCCGCGGAGGTCAGCCCTGGCGAGGCGGAGGCGAGCCCATCCTACCGAGCGCGCGACGGCTCTGAGTTGAAGGCCGAATTATATATGCGACTACCGTCTCCTTCGACTGGTCGATTTTCTCCGGTGGTATCCATCCTAATCACTGCCGAGCGCCACCACCAAAACCACCCCTACAAAGCTCCTCTAGTCCACCTGCATCCTGCGATTTGCTCCAACGCCACACTCCTCTCGGGCCTTCAGTCGATTCAAATCGAGAATTGGTACATTCGTGGGGCTTGGATCCGGTTCATCCAGTGGCCTCGGCGAAAAGAAGGAAGGTGGCCCAGGAGGCGAGGAGGTTGGCGTGGTGTCAGCGATGGCCTGGGCGGTGTCGAATCGAGGAGCACAGGAGGGCGGCAACGAGAAAGCGGCGGCAGCGATTGGAGGAGAGGTTGAAGCCGGCGCCGAATCGAGGAGCATAGGAGACCGGCGCCGGCGGCGTTGAATCCCTATATTTCTTTCTGTATCGCTAATTCAGTCTGTATCTTTGATTCAGGCTTCCATGGATCGGAGTTGAATTAGCGAGAATTCATTCGCGTGTGATTGGGAGGGTGGAGCGTCGACATGGTCGACGGCGGGGAGAGGCAAAGACTGGCGATTGGCGCAACCTGGGCGAAGTTGAATCGAAGGCGGAGATGAAGGAGAGATCGAGTAGCGTGGTGGTGACGATGTGGGCACTCCACGCCGACGAAGAGGAAGGTGATTCAACTACTTCGTATTTGTTTTGGGTGGGTGGGTGGGTGGCCGGTGGGAGATGCAATGGGGTGGTGTTGGTGGGTGGGTGGGTGGGTGGCCGGTGGGAGATGCAATGGGGTGGTGTTGGTGGGTGGGCGGAGGGCAGGGGTGGGGCCGGTGGGGTGTCGAATTTAGGGTAGAATTTTTTAGATGTATAAATTTATAATTTGATTCATTACCCGCGAATTATTCAGGCGTATATGTCGAATTCTAGTTACTAGTGGTAATGAGTTGGTTAATTATTCGGTGAAATATGTATATGAATTCCGGTAACTAGTGGTAATGCGTGTATTTTGTGATTGAGATATGCGATTGTCGATATTATTCGTTGAATTCTGAATAATTATTCAACAGAATGTTTGTATTTTCTAATTCGAAATAAATATATCGTCAATTATTCAGACGTATATGTCAAATTCTAGTTACCAGTGGTAATGAGTTGGTTATTTATTCGGTGAAATATGTGTCTTAATTTCGGTTACTAGTGGTAATGTGTATTTTTTGTGATTGAAATATGAGATTGTCGATATTATTCGTTGAATTCTGAATAATTAATCAACGGAATGTTTGTATTTTTAATACGAAATAAATGCGTCGTCAATTATTCAGACGTATATGTCAAATTCTATTTACCAGTGGTAATGAGTTGGCTAATTATTCGGTGAAATATGTGTCTGAATTCCGGTTACTAGTGGTAATGTGTGTATTTTATGATTGAGATATGAGATTGTCGATATTATTCGTTGAATTTTGAATAATTATTCAATGGAATGTTTGTATTTTATAATTCGAAATAAATGCGTGATTGAGATATGATATTGTCGATCCATAATATTCGTTGAATTTTGAATACTTATTCGATAGAATGTGTGTATTTTATAATTCGAAATCAATGTGGGATTGATTTCTGAGGTTTTTGATATTATTCGTTGAATTTTGAATAATTATTCAATGGAATAGGTGTATTTTGTAAATAGAAATCGATGTTTAGGAACACCATCTCTGGGATAATCAGAAATCGATATTTTCTAAAAGATAATATAACATTATTCGGTAACGGGTGAAACATTATTCGTTGAAATTACCAAAATTTAAAAAAAAAGAAATCAGCCAAAGGAAAAAAAAACATGATTCGCAGCTAACCAAAATAATAAAAACAATTTTTTTAAAAAAAAAGCAAGAATGAAGCGGGCAAAAAAATAAAAACAAATTAAAAAAGGCAAGAATGGGGTGGGGGGTAGTGTGCAACACGCACTAGGCAAGAGATTTGGGTATTCTTAGTGTACGTAGGTCCCACTTTATTAAAAAGAAAAATCAAAATTCTCTTTTAATCATAGCTTTCCATATTCTTTCAATCAAATGTGTAGATTTGTGTACAAGGTACATTTTAAGAGTTGTGAACACCAGAACCACACCCTATATATATATATATATATATATATATATATATATATATTTCCACATATATTCATTTTCAAGATTCACAAGTTTCCACACTATTTGAAAGTTGAATCTCAAAACTGTTTAACCTGATTTAAAGAATCGAGGAAAGATAGCTACAATATCTTTTCAATACACTTAAGGTCATTTAACAATATTAAGGAATGGTGTTGTTCTTGCATGTTTGTTTGAGTTTCTTGTTCTTATCTCTCGCTTCCGCATAAATCACTTTTCGTTATATCGAATCTCGGTTTCAACAGGAATAAGACAAACCTTGGATTAAAATCCAAGGAAAGGGGCGGAGGTAGGGATCGAACCCGAGACCTTCTGATATGCCCTTTCTCCCCACCAGCACAATACACTTGAATCCGGAATAGAATTCTGTAAACAATCTAAATTTTAAACAAATATAGGTGAATAGCTCAGGGAAATATTTTTACTTTAGTTTAAACAATTTATTTCATTATGGGCCTCTGTTGAGAATATGAGGTAGGGTAGTATCCCACATGAAAAAAAAATAGTGAATCCAAGTCATGTAGATAAGTAGGTGGGCTAGTCCTCCTAACACTAATTGGTTTTAAGATGAACCTCACTCGGTTTGTGTACCCGACTTGGTTGACGCGTGTTAATTTAACCGCCTCCGTACTTCCACCCATATATATATATATATGCAGTTTTTGCAAATGTCTGCTATGCCATCTAGCTCTTCTTTTTTTCTTCTAGAATTAATTGCAGCATCAATGCTGTCATATAAACGACAAAATTCTGCATAAGAACAAAGAACCCGAAGGCCAAACTTCTTGAATCCTTATATCCCCGCAATCAGAAATAAGTCCCTTGCTTGTTATATGCTCAACCAGGACAACACAAAAACTATAACATCACTTTTCTCTGTAAATCGATTTGAAAATTAATGGATTTAGGCATCCCAATGTCCCATGAACAAACATTGTCACAATATATTCATAATTAATGATATGAAGCTAGGTTGTACAATTTTAGCTTAACATTGAGCATTTTATGACTATATATAAAGTGAAATTTTACAAAACCAGGAAATGCACAACGTGCCCGGACTTGCATTTTTCATATACATAGAGTATATTGTAATCGAAACAAGGAATTGAAAACAAGTTTTTTCACATACCGAGATCACTACTTAAAGAAAAAGTGCTAGAATATAGAGGCTGTTCTTGTGAATCCCAATCACTTGAAGAATATGTGATTGAATTACATGATGAAAATTCACCTACCAAATCAAGTTTTCCATTGGAAACTTGTTTAGATGATGGAATTGGGGCACGATGTTGTGAGGTGATCATAAGTAATGTTGTGAGGAATCCAGTCATCTGCAAGCATTGTTCAGCGAGATCAGCTACACCTTCTATCTCATTTTATTATTTTTAGGATTATTTTCACATTTTCTTTTTGGGGAATATATATACAGAATTAGGGTTAGATTAGAGAAGTTCAACTTTTCACGTCAGAAACGCTAGTTGCAGACATTAAAAGCTTTAGGCTCTTTCAGAGATTTCTTTTTGAAGGTTTGTTTTGCTGGATTCAAGAATATGTTTTGTTAATCTAGTCTTATATTCTTTCATCATGAATTCTTTGGTTGTGTCTGAATCCATGTCTGTCTAGTTTTCTTGTTATGGGGTTGGGGTGATCCCAACAATGCTGAGATAGACCTGTGCGTGAAGATTGGCTGAATGAATTCTATTGTTTGTTTGATTTGATCCATGAGTGCTTAATCCGATTAATTCTATGACTGATTGGAATCCTTTTTATGTTCAACACGCGTCAGCTGCGAATTGAGATTGGATATATAGATAAAGTTGTTGATTTTATTGGAAAACATGGATTGAACTTGAGAATTGTTTATGAGCAATCTATTTAATTCTCTTGAGGATAATAAACTATCGTAGACAACCTAGGTTTGAATTGATTATGCGAATCGCGCCTATGATTGTTTGATCAATTTGCTCGCTAGGGTCTAAGTGCTTAATGAGTCCAACTTGATTGATTCTGCAACAAGCGTAACCTGAGTGGTAATTAATTGAAATGGACATAGTTATTGTAACATGCGTAGGCTGAGCGATAACGACTTTAGATAGTTTACCTTCAAATATCTCTTTTTAATTTGTTCAGGCATGAAAATTATATAGTCTATCGAAGATGCATTATTGTGGCGAACCTTGACTCTGGAATGTTTCGCACTTTCGCTTCATATATTCACAAAATTTGCAATTTGTCATTTCTATTCTTCTTATTCTCTTATTCATTCAAAAAGCACTTCTTCTATTTGGCTTAGTAAACTAGTTGAGGTTCTGCAATTGGTATTCACATAGTCCCTGAGATTCGACACTCGATTACTACAATTGACACCGTACGCTTGCGGGGTGTTGGTTTTAGACCGATCAATTTCCGCCTAAGCGCAGCCTAATCCCGCCTAGGTGCCGTATAGTCCTCGCCTAATCTCGCCTAACCCCGCCTAGGTGGGTGATTATTTAGATTTAGTTTCTATGAGAGTGATTGGTCAGCTTATAACTTTCTTTATCCCCCAAGTCGGGATCCATTTACTTTTGATTCAAGTCTATGGTTTCAGATTTTAGGATGTTTAAAGTTATCAGCTGGACGAATGCTTTTACATTTATTGACTTTAGTGTTAGTTAAACACACCAAATTTGGATTTATGAGTGATATTATAGATATAACCACATTATATAAATTATTGACATGTTCTATCCATTTAAATATAGGAAAATAATCAAATTTAGTCTAAGTCCGCCTAGGCACCGCCTAGACGCTCGCCTAACCGCCTAGGCACCCGCCTAACACCTTTTAGAACACTGATGGTAAGACATGTATAAACGATAAAGGTTGTACAGCTTGAAATCAACCTATGTGTCTGTGAACACCATAGGGCATGCTTGTAAAGTTGTAGATTTCTACATACACGATAAGGCATGTAGATTGAAATCCACAAGCATGCTCATACAAAGATTATAAAATTGAATTGGGATGCTGAAAGAGGCCCATCTTGGCAAACAGTGCGATAGGTTTTTGCATCAACAAATCCATCGATCTCCCGCTTGCTGGAACAAAATGGAGGAAAAAATGTTGTCACAAATGCAAGGTGTTGACTCCACCTTGATCAAGAAAAATTCGGATATATATATTTATTATATATGTTTGATTTTTTTATAAAAGTCCAAACTTATTATGTTGAATTAAGTTTTGGGTTTGAATATTTTGGGCCTCTATGTTGTCTATAAACTAACTTGCAGGTTGGCCCAAAGCAAATTATTCAAATGCATCACCTGCTTCTAGAAGGAGGAGGAAGATTGAATTGGTCGAGAAGATCTTCAAGCATTCAGGTTGTTACAGGAAGATCTTCAACGCCTTCATCCTCCTTTCCCAGACGTGGTTGAACGGTAAAGTTCAAACGGCTCCTTTGAACAAAGCCACGGACGACAAACAAGAAACAACTATATAAGGAGATCGACGGGTAGAAAAACAAGCTTGCTCTCTCAACTCCAAAGCATTCACTCCATTCGATCTCTAATTTCTAAGGGCTTTTTACTTTCATTGCTTTATCTTTAAGTTGTGATAGATTTCATTGAGCTTTATTGTACAAGTCGTAAGTGTTATACTAAAAATATACATCTACTCAAATGTATTCACTAGGTTGTTATTTCACGAGAGTTTGGGTTGACTAGATATAGAAGCGAGTGAGGCTTCAAGTTGATAGAAGAAGGGTAGTTCTTTTAGGTTGTATCTAGGATCCATAAGGAGTGAAATAATAGCGCTTTTGAATCCTACATGTTGGAGAACACTAGGCGGGGACGTAGGTCAAGTTCGTGCCGAACCTCGTTAACATAGTGTCCTTGCATTACTTTCTGTTATCTATTTTCCGCATATTTACTTTTGAGTTTCACAAGGGTCGTAACCAATTCCTGGAGAATTGACATGCAAGACCTTGAGTTCAATTACAAAACCTTGAAATACATTTCAAGGTCTTGACATTGGGACTGCAAAAATTGGTCATACTCTATTCACCCCTTTCTAGAATATGAGGTCAAGTTCGTGCCGAACCTCGTTAACATAGTGTCCTTGCATTACTTTCTGTTATCTATTTTCCGCATATTTACTTTTGAGTTTCACAAGCGCCGTAACCAATTCCTGGAGAATTGACATGCAAGACCTTGAGTTCAATTACAAAACCTTGAAATACATTTCAAGGTCTTGACATTGGGACTGCAAAAATTGGTCATACTCTATTCACCCCTTTCTAGAGTATTATTTATTACTACATCCGTCTCAAAATTTAGGTCGTTTGACTTTTTGGCACGCTTTTTAATGTGTTAAAAACTCTATGAAATATTATTTTTTTTTCAAAATTTTTTAAGAAATTTTAAACTTATTACTAATAAGTTTCAAATTTCTTAAAAAAATTTGAAAAAAAATTAATATTTCATAGAGTTTTTAACACGTTAAAAAGCGTGCCAAAAAGTCAAACGACTTAAATTTTGAGACGGAGGGAGTACTTTATTTTACCTATTGTGACTCTTCACATGTGATGTACATTGAAAGCATATAAACTGCATCTCATAGGAGAGTTTAGTTTCTGTATATAGTTTCTCCATTTAATAAATAGTGATCACTTCAATACGTTCTACAGTATAATGTTGCCATATTCAAGGGGCAGGGGAAATTTGATTCATGTATTTTGCTTCTTTGTCTGAATTAGAGGGTTTTTTCATGGAATTGGAATATGGCCCTACTGATCATCATCAAGTGGAGGTGGCTGCTTAAATGATGGTCATACAATGACAATTTTTTTGTTTTTTTAGTAGGCAAAATGACAAAAAATTGATCACCTGTAAATCTATCATATCATCTCTCCACCAATTATCATTTATCCCTCACGTGGGACTTTAGGCCCCACACCACCCACGACCATTTCTTGTTCATAGCTATAAAATACCAACTCCTTTGAGAGACCTCAAGGTGTCTTCAAAGTTTTCCAATTAGGTCTCCCATATTATTCATCTATTGTATTAACTTTCTAATAGGTGAAGCTAATATGGATGGCTCTTCATCTTCATCTTCATCTTCTTCATATATACACATGGTTTCTTACCTATCAACCTAAAACTTTTGTTCATCTAATTATATATTACTCTTATCATGTCATTGATTTTGATTAGCGATTTCTGTTATGTATAGGTGCAACATTTGATAGAGAAGTGCTTGACCTTCCGAATGAAAAAAGAGGAGTGCATGGAGGCCTTGTCTAAACATGCAAACATCAACCCAGTCATCACCTCCACCGGTTTGTTACCTTCCTTATCGATTTTACTTGCACGGCGTCTTCATGAACACATTTTCACATAAAAAGAATATAAAGAATGTCGCTAGAGAATTTTTTATTTTTATTTTTTTTTGGAGATGGACATCTCTTGGCTTTGACAATTCATAATTCGACATAATGATCTTTTCTTCAATAACCAACCATATGCATAGTTCCTTACCAATGGACATATATTTGTATCAATTGATCATATTGAAATTGATTAATGATATTTCATATATGTATGTAGTATGGAATGAGTTGGAGAAAGAAAACAAGGAGTTCTTCGAGACTTATGCACAATCCCAACCCAAGAATGACCGTATGTCAGATGCAGAGACAACTGAATTGATTCAAAAGTTGATTGCCGGTTCATCCAAGGACGAATCGGATGACTAATAATGATCCTCTACATACCCTTGAGATAAAGTATATGAACTAGTCGTCTCTCCTCCCTTTTGGATTGAGGAATTGGTTGGATGCCCTAGCTACTAGTACATATATGTATTCATATATGTACATGTAGAATCATCCACCCTATGAGCCAAACGCAAGGGAAGAAAGGACAAGGTATATATACTATATTGTGGTCTCCACTGCAGGTGTTCTAATTGATATGCAGGTATTAATGTATATTTTATTGTGGTCCATCTCAATATATCTTTGCCATATTTGCATCATGTTTAATAGTACATGTAATGCAAGAAATCTGCATCATCATCGTCGTTGAAGAAGATCCACTTCGCCGATCAACTCCATTCGGACCTTAGCCTGCCAAGCAAGAACAAACGAGGTCGGGACGGGGCTTGTCTCCCCGGAGGACCCTCCGACGCTCAAGTCAGTTCTCTCTGATCTAAGAACTTCTTTCTCGTATTTATACTAGTTCATAAAAGAAACGGTCAAGGCATTAATTAAAGGAATTGCAACGGTTACCTCATTAATGCTGGTCAAGGCGTGAGTAATGTTTGAATTGATTTGGGATAAGCTCGGATTTTCCCTATTGCAATTGCCCCTCGGGTTTCTTCATCATGTATCAATGATGAGGGAAGCCGACAAGACTTATGATTCATTGGCTGCAAATGGCGACTTAGTGGCTTTAAGTGGCGATTTCTATTTTCGGTGGCCGTAAGTGGCGATTTCCGGTGGCCATTCGTGGCGAATTCCGGTGGCCGTAAGTGGCGATTTCCGGTGGCCGTAAGTGGCGATTTTCGGGTGCCATTTGTGGCGAATTCCGGTGGCCGTAAGTGGCGATTTCCGGTGCCCGTAAGTGGCGATTTTCGGGTGCCATTCGTGGCGAATTCCGGTGGCCGTAAGTGGCGATTTCCGGTGGCCGTAAGTGGCGATTTTTGGGTGCCATTCGTATCGAATTCCGGTGGCCGTAAGTGGCGATTTCCGGTGGCCGTAAGTGGCGATTTCCGGGGGCCGTAAGTGGCGATTTCCGGTGGCCGTAAGTGGCGATTTTTGGTGGCCATTCGTGGCGAATTCCGGGGGCCGTAAGTGGCGATTTCCGGTGGCCGTAAGTGGCGATTTTTGGTGGCCATTCGTGGCGATTTCCGGGGGCCGTAAGTGGCGATTTCCGGTGGCCGTAAGTGGCGATTTCTATTTCCCTATTGACATCGAGTGTTTGACTTGTGCTGTTCATGGTATTTCTTTCTCGTTTGCGCCCACTTGAAAGCATTATTCTTGCACAAAAGTTAGTCATTAACGAAGAATAATACGCGTAAAACTAATTAAGTAGATATAGGAAGCGTAAAACATTGTGTATTAAAAATCATATTTATTAAGAGGGAGAAAAGGGTTTGGAGCACTTCCTGATTTGGAAACATCCGACTTTAATGTTTTGAGATCCTGCCCCTTGTCATCCATACTCGGTGTTTAGAACAAAAATCTTCAATCCTGAAATTATCAGCCATTCTACGTAATTATTCTTAAAATACGGGCTGACCTGTAGTATACGGGAACTCTGGGCCGGTTTCGTAGTTTCTGAGAAGTTCGGGCCGGTTTTGTGATTAGTTGAAGGTTGAAACACAACCCTCGTCGTCTTCATTGTTAGGCCAACGGCTGCCATGTCGGAGGCCTAATAGGGCCCCGAGTCTGCCGAGATGCCCCTGGCGGTCACGGCGAGCGCTCCTTCTCATCCTCGCACTTCATAGCCTAGACCCTCTCGTCGCTCGTCGTTACGGGAGTTTGTTGTGGCGTTCGGAGGCGGTGGTGCGGCAGGACATCAGGCGTGGGCTGGAGATGGAGGAGTCCGAATTGGCGGCTAGGTGCCATCCCCACACCGGATCCATTCGAAATCGGACAGAGGGAGACGGAGGAGGCCGGAATCGGCGGCCAGCATCGCCGCTAGGGTTCTGGCCATGAGCAGGCTTGGATCTGGTCAGCCGCAATGCCAGACCGACGTCGCCCCCGCTAGGGTTTGTGGGCGAAGGCGGGAGAAGGGCGGTCGAGCAGGGTACTCATGTGGATCCGCCATCTCCTCTCCATTCGCCGATCCTCAATCTTCGTCGCTAGCTCTCTCGCAGCGCTGCCGGAGAAGACGATTGGAGCTGCCTCAGGCCACAATTCGTCTCTCCCTCCTCAACCCGGCGGCGCCCTCTCCTCTTCCCATCACCGATCAATGTGTTTTTTTTTTTTTTTTGATTGGGAGATCCGATCTCCATGGCTTTTTGATCGAATTCCCACAGACGGCGCCAAATGTAATGCAAGAAATCTGCATCATCATCGTCGTTGAAGAAGATCCACTTCGCCGATCAACTCCATTCGGACCTTAGCCTGCCAAGCAAGAACAAACGAGGTCGGGACGGGGCTTGTCTCCCCGGAGGACCCTCCGACGCTCAATTCAGTTCTCTCTGATCTAAGAACTTCTTTCTCATATTTATACTAGTTCATAAAAGAAACGGTCAAGGCATTAATTAAAGGAATTGCAACGGTTACCTCATTAATGTTGGTCAAGGCGTGATTAATGTTTGAATTGATTTGGGATAAGCTCGGATTTTCCCTATTACAGTACCTTTCAATTATGTATGTCTTTTTCTAGTCATATAAGGTTTCCTTCAATTTTCTCTGGCGAGAGGTTGTTGACTGATCTTGTTGGAGAATTTATGAAATTATATGACCACCTTGAGTAAAATCATGAGTGCATATATATATATATATATATATATGCATTATTACCCTGTTACTCGATCTTTTTTGGGCTTTTATCCCAGACTAGTCGAATTTGTGGATGGTTTGTAGCTACTTGTATATATGTAGAGGTGATAATCAAGTTGTTTGGGTTGGGTTCAAGCTAGTATACTAATCTGGGTTTGTTCATATATATCTTGGATTGGGTTATATGGCAAGTATATTGTATGTTAACTCAGGTTGAAATCGGATCGGGTAAGTTCGGGTCAAATGGATTTGGGTTTGGGTCAGGTTCGGGTTTGGTTTTGTTCGGTCACATTTATTTTTATTATAAAATGATGAGTCTAGTTTTGTTCGGTCGCGTAAAGGACGTGACGGGTCGAGTATGGTTTAGGTTGGGTTTGTCTATGTTCGTGCCTATTTAGGGATCGGGTCAAAATGGGTCGGGCTCAGGTTTGTATTATGCATCACACAAAGTGTTTGGGTTTCAGTCAAGCTGGTTTTGGGAGAATCGGGTCGGCTCATAGTAGAGTTGTCAAAACCCGACCCGAATCCAAAACCCCGACTCGGTTGACCCGGAATCGACTATTCTGAACATCGACCAACCTGACCCATTTTAGACCCGAAATTCGAATAACCGATAACGATAATCGAAACTCACCCAAATCCGAATTAACCGAACCCGATTCAACTGAAACCCATCAAGACCCGAGCCCATTATAACCGAAATCCGAAATAAACTGAACTTTAAGATACATTCTAGTAAACTTTTTAAAATGAATATTGAAATAATGAAAAGTTGAGACAATCCAAACCCGAAATAACTGAATCCCGAGACAACCGAAACCCGAATAACCGAAACCCGATACAACCGAAACCCAAACCCGACCCAACTAAATGACCAAATTATTAGACATTGCCCGAAACCGGAATGACCCGAAACCCGAATAACCCAAAACCAGAATGACCCGAAACCTGTTGGAATGGTGGTTGTCCCACATCGGTAGTTTAGAGAATACTTGAACAACATATAAGGTTGGTGGGTTACTCCTCTCATTGCCAATTGGTTTTGAGATGGATCCCCGTTCGGGTTTATGTGTTGTTCGAGTCTCCCGTATGTGGGCCCGCACACACGACCTCCCTCTAGCGTCTTGACCCGCACCAGGACCAACCGAGTTTAACATGGTATCAGAGCCGGGTTCGGCTAGTTTCGGTCTTCAGATTGGTGGGGTCGTTGGCTGGCCTTGTGGCATGTCGCGGGCATTGGTTCCCATTTAAGCGCATGTGGCAAGTGCAACTTGTTGGCTAAAAATGCCGTTGCACTTGAGGGGGCGTGTTGGAATGGTGGTTGTCCCACATCGGTAGTTTAGAGAATACTTGAACAACATATAAGGTTGGTGGGCTACTCCTTCTATTGCCAATTGGTTTTGAGATGGAACCCCGTTCGGGTTTATGTGTTGTTCGAGTCTCCCGTATGTGGGCCCGCACACACGACCTCCCTCCAGCGCCTTGTCGATCCTGATCTGGGTTACCCAGTTGTCCAAGTCTCAACTAGATGGTCATTCCTAGTTGGACTTGCGGGGGCGTGTTAGAGATGTGAATGAGACCAAAGTGTCCCACATCGGAAAGTTGAACATATTAAGCCCTAGTATATGAGTCGGTGGGCTACTCTTTCTATTGCCAATTGGTTTTAGAATGGAACCCCACTCGGCTTGTGTGCTAGGCTACTAGAGCATGTGCGTCCGTGCACACGACTCCCAGTCATCGGTCCGAGTCGGATTTTGATAAAACCCGACTAACTGAACCCGAACCCGACCCGTCCGATTGACACCTCTAGGTTAGAGTTTGCCAACTCTACTTGTATGTGTGGTTTTCGAGCTTTTATACTCACTCTCTTAATTAAAATATATATGTGATTTATTATTCATACATATAAACTTTTTTAAAATGATAAAAACTATATAAAATACCAACTTTTTAATAAAATCGTAGTTAATAGTAATAGTATGAAATTATTTAAAAAGTTGATATTTTATATAGTTTTTACTTTTTTAGCACATAAAAAAGCACAATGCCATGTTTTAAACGAAGGGAGTATCGATCATGCTTTGAGTTTACAATGGATAGTAATTGTGATTTGTGGTTGTTGCAAGTGACCGATCCAAAACTTTATATATGGACAGTGTGTGTAGTTTTTAAGGAAAACGTTTAATTTAAGTTTAAAATGATGTCATTTCTTGCTATATTAAAAGAACAACATGATTTCGTTTAGTGTACAAGATACTGTATTGTTTTGGCTAATAAGATACCATCTGAAATCAAATGAATCAATATATGTAATTAACTTGCCATTCTTTTAGCATGTATTCATGTAAGAATGTGTAACCAGTTATTAAAAAAATTAAACATATAAGGCCTAAGACATGAAAATTTATTTTGTTGGGCAATTTCACACTATCTTTATATTTTACAGGCACATTGTTTTTTTTATTACATAAAAAAAAAAATTACAAGAATTTCACTTCCTCAAACATATACATATAGTACTTTTTCCATGTTTTTGTTTTTCGTTTGAAATTAGGATGTCATTTTTTTATATCAGGAAATAATTCGGAACTCTAGACAAACATGGCGTCCGAAAGGTCAAATAGATCAACAGATAGACAAATCATCGTGATATCTTTACGATGAAAGATTATTCCTTAACAAGAATATCATTGTTTAAAAGGAGAACTAATTTAAAAACCCTAAACTAATTTGGTGGGATAAACAATGAGCACCACAAATTTTATAAAGTAAGAAAATAACCTTCTTTTTTTTGTAGGAAGTAAGAAAATAACCTAAATCACTTTTTTTTTTTTGTGCTCACACCAAGACCAATTTATCCTTTAAAAAGGAAGAACAACAAAGTTTTATAGTTTTCAAATAGAAGCCAAAACACCAATATTAAACCATATTTATTAAAAATTGCATAAAGGGTATAGATTAGAAAATGAATTTTTTTTCATCTACGGACATTAGGTTCGTTGCTATTAGCCACGAAACCCTTTGCCACAACTAGCAAAACTCTTTATCATCAAAGGCTCGCACTTGCGTGCCTTCCACGACTTCCTATTGTGTCATAAATGCTCAAAAATCACACATACTGACATACAAGTAGCCACAAACCGCAAACTCGACAAAACTAGGGAAAGACTCAAGAACAGACGTCTTTGCACTTAGGGCATGTTTGGTTAGGGATTGTGGAGGTTGGGAGATCTTAAATGCATCTTTTTTTTTGTGTGTGTAATAGTGTTTGATGACAAGGATTATTAGTGGGGGTTAAGGGGATTGTCAGACAACAATCCTGTTTTTTTTTAGATTGAGTGGATTGTGATAGGGGACTATTGTCCTTTTCCTTTACCAACGAAACAATAATTCTCATTTCGCCAAACACCAACACGATTATAATCTCCATCTCCTCAACCATCATAATTCACAAAAATAATCTCCGTTCCAATAATCTCTTCATCCCTAAAAAACGAATCCACAACCAAACATGCTCTTAATCTTACAACATTACATCATAAATCAGCTCAAGAATTGAGAGGATGTGAACCCCAGAAGAGTAAGTATATATAGAGAGGATGGATTTGGTGTGAACATCGTGTGCGAATAGTTTTTTCATATGAAAATTATTCATCTATGGTAACATGATTATTCGTACTTATTCGTATAGATTTTACTAATAATTATGTTATTTGACTTGTTTTAGACGAATAATTTTTCTCTTTAAATTAATCTCAATCGTTGATCTTCTTAATCAAATACTCCAAATTTATTTACAAATTAATTACACCATAAGAATGAACAACAAATTCTCCAACAAGATCAAGCAGCAACTTACCTCTCACCAGACAAAATTGATCGGCAACCTCATATGACTGGAAGGGGCATAATCGAAAGTATGACAAACAATGAGATGGACACAATAAAAATATACAGTAATACCAACAGAACAATTAGTTTACCTACAGTGGAGACCACAATATAGTACACATGTCCTTTTCCCTGTGTTCGGCTCCCAGTGTGCAAGATTCTACATGTATATTGTGTGTCTTAGCCATCCGTTCGGTTTGTCTATTGTGTGTCATATAAGAGCATAGAATAAGGATACTTTATTGGAAAAGAAAACTCTAAAAAGAAATAAGTGAACCTCGTAATCTGATTTAAAAAGGATGATAATATTTGCATCAATAAAATTTACTATATACACCACAGCTGCGCTTCTTGAGTCACACCCCTGTCCCTTTTGAGTCACAGACGTGTAACTCAAAAGACGCAGAGTTTTTTAAGTAAAAATCATTGCGCCTTTTGAGTCAACCGTCTATTTCTCAAGAGGGGCAGGGTGTATTTTTTAAAAAAAAAATTAAAAAAAATGAGATATATGGTGTAGATAGTAAAATTTTGTGTTGTAAAAATCACACCCTTTTAAAAAAGGACTAAATCGGTTATATTCAGGGGAAATATTTCTCAATTTAGGATAGAAAAACCATAGTTAGATAAGTGCAAATAATTCAAATTACACGTTCTTGATTTTGGAACAGTAGTCGGCAAGGAAGAAGCAACAATACTACAATCGTACAAAGCAAGTGGGAATGGAATGGACGAAAATTTGTCATTAAGCATTTACATTTTTTTTGTCCTCCTTCAGTATCTCTCTACACAATGTTTCTGCGTGTAGTAGAAACAATAAACGAAAGTGATGTTGGCCTTGTAATGTAATAAATGAACAAAAATCGTTAATTAATATAAATTTTGTGTATATATATATATATATATATATATATATATATATATATATATATATATATATATATATATATATATATATATGCATTTGTCACAATCGGCTAGCTACTTTTTAAAATTTCTTATCATTCAAGTTTACATGGGAGAATAAAGTTGAAGGTATATTTTAGACCCATTGTCTGTATGTTCAATCTCGACTTTTTTATTTTTTTTAAAATGTTTGTACACTTTAAATTTCTTAAGATTGGACCGGCCTTGTTTCGGTAAATTTGATGGGAAACTTTATTGGATGATATTTTCCTCCTCACAAAAAATAAAAATAAAATAAGGGTTGGTTGAACTCGAATTGGTGGGATTGGAGTAAAAGAGGAGGCAGGATTTTAACCGTTAATTTTTATTTCGGTGATTAAGATTACTAGAACTACTCTCGAGTGGACCTAGCCACCTAGGTTCGATTTTGATACATTCAAGTTTACATGGGAGAATAAAATTGAAGGTTGATTTTAGACCTATTGTCCGTATGTTCAATCTCGACTTTTTATTTTTTGACATGTTTGGACACTTTAAATTTCATAAGATTGGACCGGCCCTTGTTTTCATAGAGTTTATGGTAACTATATCGGATGTTATTTTTCTCCTCACAAAAAAAAAGGGTTGGTTGGACACAAATTGGTGGCATTGGGGTAAAACAGGAGGCAAGATCTTAACTTAGTACTAATTTTTATTTCAGCGATTAAGATTTTTTTTGAAGTTTTTTTTTAAACTCAAATAGAACTACTCCCGAGTGGACCTAGGTTCGATTTTGATACATCCAAGGTTAAATTGGGTTGTATAAGAACAATGAATTATTTTCTAAAGCGACCTTAGACTTAACAATAAATCCAATAAATCAAGAGCCCGTTTGTTTAAAAGGATGGAAAGAATCATTGCTTTTCGAAGAGGGAAATGTACGAGAAAGTGTTAGCTTGTTCTTTTATTCGGTTTGAGCCTTTGAGATTACATAAAGGAATCCATTAACCTCGCTCTGCCAACAAAAGAAAATGGATCAGTGATTTTCAAAACCATATTGAGAAATCAAATCAATTACAAACCTCACTGCAAGATCGAAGTTCGTTATCGTGAGCCTCTCATGGAAGAAGAAAGCGAAAACGGAAATGGGCACTGGCGACGAAGGCGAGATATTGAAGAGAAGAGAGGGACAATTTTGTCCTTTTCAATCTCAAATGCTCTTCACCTAATTTCATCCAACGCTTCCAACGCCAACGGGAAGTTGCAAATGAAACACTTGTAAAGCGTATGTGGGATATGAAGTGCATAGTGTTTTGAAAACGCTGATGCACTGCCAAACATGAATATGGAGAGCATTTTCATAGGGAACTACAAAACACTTTATCTAACACTGTAGAACGCTCTTGCCAAATAGACCCTTAGTAGCCCGAATGAATAAAACAAAAGAGATGTCGGTGTTCATTGTCAGATTTTGTATCAATCAAACCCAAAAAAAAAATCAAAACGATGCTCCAACTCTTTCTTCCCAACAATAAAAATATTGTTCGGAGAGTGAATTATAACTAAAGGAAAAAGACAAAGCAATTCAAATTTGAGAAGATGGTGATGATTAGAAAGAACTAGAGAAATTTTGTTCTTTGAGCATGAAGAGTAAAATTTAATGGATCACGTATATTTTATCTTATCAAGAAAGTATAACTTTTGAAAAGCCTTATGAAAGAATTTGAGAATATTTTTGTTTGGACAAATAAAAGATGTTGAGGAAATGCTAACTAATTTACAACATCAAAATAGCAAAAGACAAGAAATAGTAGAAACAAAAATGGCTTTGAACCAAACGTCTTTGGAGAAATATGTGGGATGTCCTATTATCAATGGTAGAGTGAACAAAAATACCTTTGAAGAAATAGTAGGAAGGATCTACTACATCCCAATTAATAAAACTCGCTTTTCCAATAAGGTAGGTCAAATTAACATATGTTTTTTATGCTATAAATCACTCATCAGTTGAGACAAAACCTATGGACCAAAGCATCATGGTGTCACGAGGGATAATAAAATATATAAAAAAAACATAAATAAAGAATTACAGATGAAACTACAATGAAAAATCCTTATCGAACCATAAAATACTTGGTCAAAATTATTAGGAATAAAAATACTTGAAGAGACTAACATATGAGGCTATATAAAAAAGAATACAATTTCGCAATGGACAAAATTTAAAAATATTTTTGTAAAAGCTTCATTTTGATAGGTGGAAAAATCATAAAAAATTTGGAAACCTTATTTTGATCGACAAAATAAGATGTGTATATATACAGATAAGAGTTCAGTAAAATGAAAAATATGATGTATTGGTGAAACGAATACATATCGTATTATATTAATATGAATATAATGTTATATGGAAATGAATCTGTGAATATTATGGTGTGGGAATATGACTATAGTGTTATTCATTTTAGGTTATGTGAATATAAATAATATTATATTTATATACTCGTATTTACATCATATTCATATTTACATAATATTCATATGAATATGACCAGATGCGGATCCAAACGGGGGCATGTAGGGGCACATGCCCCTACCCCTCATCCGATGAACCCCGTATATTTATTCTTCTCGTCGATAGCTTCGTTTTGATATATAATACGCATTAATCTGATATCTGAGTAAAAAGTTATGAGTGTTTGAAAATTAAAGGTATATTAATCACTTTAAATCTTATTTAAATAACCCACAATGCTTTTATATTTTATTTAGATTGACAGATCTTTGAAACAAGAGGTTATATTACTTATTTGACAATTAGGTAAGAAATTACGGAAGTTTAAATGAGGGAACATGTCAGATTTTATATTTTGCAAGCTGATATTAGTAATGTTTCTAAGAAGCAAAAGTATGAGAGAAAAAGAGAAGGAAAAACCGCCGACGCAGGGAGAGGTTGCCCGGCAGCAATCCTCTGCTCCGAGAGGGAACACTGAAGGGGTGGCTGTAATCACCGAGAATCCAACGCCGGACAAACCTTCGCCTGGTTTTCCTCCTATCCAGGAAACAATCAAAGGGCCCAATTCTGGAAACAGAAGCTACAAGGACAAACTAGTTGGGGGAGCGGGGGACAGTCATGCTATCCTGCATACTACCTCGCAGGTCCCGAATGAAGCAGAATACGAATTCATGGCCACGGATGATATGCCACCAGTAGAAGACGACCCCATGTGCCCAACGATCAGCTTGACTAGAAGGGAGAAGGAGGAGCTTTGGAAACCATGGATTAACACCTTGATCATCAAAATGTTCGACAAAGGGTCGGGTTATATGCAACTCCACAGACGACTGTCTCAGAAGTGGGGGCTAAGGGCGCAATTCTCTTTGATTGATCTAGGGAATGATTATTTCATAGCTCGCTTTGCGAACGAGGCAGATTATGATCATGTCCTCATGGAGGGCCCGTGGATGATTGGGGATAACTACCTCACTATCCGGAAATGGGTCCCGAAATTCGATGCTAGCACTGAAAGGATCACCAAGCTGACTGTATGGGTGAGAATCCCATGCTTACATATTGAGTATTTCGATCCACGATTTCTTCGAATGGTGGGGCAGAAAATAGGGAAGGTGTTGCGCATTGACAACACAACAGCCTCTGCTGAAAGAGGTCAGTTTGCGAGATTGAGCGTGGAAATTGATTTATCTAAACCTTTGCTTTCGAAATTCCGTCATGACGGAAGAGTGTGGCCGATTCAGTATGAAGGACTGAGGATGGTTTGCTTTAACTGTGGAAAAGTGGGGCATAATGCCGACAGCTGTGATCATGGTGGAGAGCCGGAGCCAATGGAAAGCTCAAGTGAGAAGAAAGTAGAAGAGGAAAGCTATGGCGGGTGGATGCAGGCTAAGAAACCAAACAAACGGCAAGTCTCCAAGGCTGCCGGCACGGAGAATCAATCGGCAAGGCAACCGGCAAACAAAGGTGGAAACAATCCGAGAGTCACCGTCGGCGAAACCGCAGGTGCAGGGAAAGGAAAGCCCGGAAATCAGGGATCTTTTGGGATTGGTGAATCTTCGAGATACGCAATCTTGGGCAATCTGGAGGATTCTGTGGAAAATCAAGGGCAACCCGTTAGGAAAGAAAATATCCTACAGGAAAGGAAAGATAACAACCGTGTTGTTCAAGATAATCAAAATAATAAAGATAATACTGGAGATATGGATGTGGCGGGAGGTTTGGGAAAAGAGAACTTTCCCGGTATTACCTCCAGGATCAAGTCAACCCGCATTAGTCCAGTTAAGAAGCCCGGTTTGGTGGTTCGGAATACAGCGGGCATAAAAAAGAAGGCGGCAAACCCTAGAGGGATCTCGAGCAGCAACCAGCCATTGCAAGAAGCGAGCTATGGCCTACTAAAATCCTCCGAAGCAATTCCCCCAGCAAAAGCAAAGCGTCCTACAAGCCAAAACAAAGTCGCACCCCAGCCGAAAGCAAGCCACACCCAGAAACCCAATGACCTGCTACGACCACACAAGCAACCTGAATCCCCTATAATCTTTCACTATCCGCCAACTTTTAGTGCCAATGAACCAACCCTCACAGGTAATCAAGATCCCGGTTCGAACTCGAACAAGTTTTCTGATGTCGAGCCGCCGGACAGGACCTTTTCTGATACATTATCTGCCAATTGCGGATCGGGCAAAGATGAAGCTTTTGCCAATGGATACAGAGACAGAGCCAATTTTGTGTCGGGCGTCAGTGCCCCGAGATCTGATTGATTCAGTTCTCAGATTGGATGAAGCAGCCTTTGCTTTTGCAGAAGCAATGAACATGTCGGAAGATACAATCTTTAGAGCGATCCACGATACAATGGTTTTTATGGATAGTATAAAAATACTAGCATGGAATACTGGCGGGGCAGGCAATAACACCTTTCTCGCGGCTTTGCATGATCTGATCAGAAGATACAATCCACAAGTTTTGATCCTAGTGGAACCCCGTATCAGCGGAGACGCGGCTGATAGGATGTGTAGACGAATTGGTTTTGATGGCAGCATACGAGTAGAGGCAGAAGGGTTCTCGGGAGGCATTTGGGTGCTCTGGCGCACAGATTTAGTAGAGGTTAAGCTTCTGTTGAGACATGCCCAACACCTGACAGTGGAAGTCCAGAGGAGAGGGGAGCTCCCGTGGGTGCTATCTGCTATCTATGCTGCTCCGACTCGGGCTCGAAGGCTAGAGCTGTGGAGCAATCTGATTGAGTTTGCCGAACAGAACAACAGGCCATGGGTTTTAGCGGGTGACTTTAATGCTACGATGCATCCTACGGAACGATCACCAGGGTCTTCGGTTGGGTCGAATAGAGCAGCACAGGCTTTCGAGGAGTGGGTGGAGTCTCTACAACTCGTTGATCTGGGTTTCTCGGGGCCTCCTTTTACATGGTGGAGGGGCGCTCATGAGGAGACGAGAGTGATGGCTAGGCTGGACAGGGCTCTCTGTTGCCCGGACTGGCGTCTAAGATTCCCGGAGGCCACGGTGAGTCATTTAGTGGCAGCATACTCGGATCACGCCCCAATATTACTTGATCTTTACCCGGGAGCAGGGAATCAGCATACAAATAGACCATTTCGGTTCCAATCGGCATGGCTACTGCATGAGAAATTCGGAGAATTCCTTACATCTAGCTGGGAAAGAGACGCTGAGATCAGCGTGGCCTTAAGAGCACTTGAAGCCGAGCTTGGAAGGTGGAATAAAGAGACCTTTGGTAACATATTTCACAAGAAAAAGAGACTAACTCGGCGGATTGAAGGGGTGAGACTAAAGCTTGCAGAGGGAGTATGCAAACACTACCTAGACCTCGAGGAGAAACTTTCAAACGAGCTAGAAGAGGTTCTAAATCAAGAGCAGCAGCTGTGGTTTCAGAAGTCACGATCTAGCTTCCGTTTGGAGGGGGATCGTAACACCAGGTTCTACCACCTCTCGACGATCATACGGCGGAGAGCGAACAAGATTAGAAGCTTACAGAATAGCCAAGACGAATGGGTCGACGAGCCGGAAGCGCTTAAGGACCTTGTCGTAACCTTCTTTGAAAACCTCTACTCGGATGAGGGTTCAGCTCAGGCTCCGGGTGTGCTGGACAGCCGTCACTCTTTCCCGCAGATTGAAGAAGCGAACCTGAATTCATTATCAGCCCCATTCAGAGGAGAGGAGGCATGGTTAGCCCTCAAGCAGATGGGTCCATACAAAGCCCCAGGGCCCGATGGATACCCCGCGATCTTCTATCAGCGAAACTGGGAAACGGTAGGCGCACAGGTTAAGGATACGGTTCTGAAGTTGCTGAATGGGAATGTGCTGCCCACGAACCTAAGTGATGCCCTCATGGTGCTCATACCGAAGGTAGACAACCCGTCGAAACCAAACCAGCCCAGGCCGATCTCCCTTTTGAATGTTATCTTTAAGATAGCAACAAAGATGATTGTGAATCGAATTAAGCCTCTTCTTCCGAAGATTATCTCACCTACTCAGTCCAGTTTTGTACCGGGGCGTCAAATCGTGGACAATATAGTAGTGGTACAAGAAGTGCTTCACTCAATGTCGGACAGAAGAAGGCGGCATTGGATGATGATCAAGGTTGACTTAGAGAAGGCCTACGATCGAATCAATTGGGAGTTTTTGCGAGCAACTCTGGAGAGGGCACAGCTGCCCACGAAGTTGGTAGATGTGATCATGACATGTCAATCGAGAGGCAGAATGGAGGTTCTTTTGAATGGGGAAAAGGCGGGGGGTTTTAACCCGACCAGAGGGATCCGCCAGGGTGACCCATTGTCGCCGTATTTATTTGTCTTGTGTATGGAGTACCTAACGCATCTGATTCAGGACGCGGTTTTGGAAGGGGCATGGAAACCGGTCTCGGTCGGCGGAGTGCAGCTATCCCACCTATTTTTCGCAGATGACTTAGTACTGATTGGTGAAGCCTCGCTCGATCAAGCCCAGACGGTTAGAAGGTGTCTCGGCAAATTCTGCATTGCTTCAGGGGAGAGAGTGAATTTTGATAAGTCGTCTGTCTTCTTTTCGAGGAACACCCTGGTGGCGGTTAAAGGGCAAATAAGTAGCTGTCTGGATATGCCTGTTGTTACTGATTTTGGAAGCTATTTGGGGACACCTACGTCGGTCGGAAGGATGACAAACACAAGATTCAATTTTTTGCTAGAAAAGGTGTCGACTAGACTAAGGGGATGGCAAGCCCGGACGCAATCTCTCGCAGGACGTATTACGCTTGCCAAATCCGTGTTGACAAGCCTTCCGCTCTACACAATGCAATCGACGTATATTCCGAGGGGTGTGTGTGAGGCAATGGACAAAGCGGTTAGAGGGTTCGTTTGGGGATCTACGGCGAGCAATCGTCGCATCCATCTCCTGCGCAAAGAGATTCTGTATGCACCCACAGCGGTTGGGGGACTTGGTATAAGGCCAATGAGGGAGGCAAATCAAGCGGTCCTCGCCAAGCTGGGATGGCGTCTTTTACAGGAACCAACTTCAATTTGGAGTAGGGTGATCAGAGGGAAGTACTGCAATTCGAGAGCCGACATCGACATGTTTGGAAGGAGAGCGCAGGGTTCAAACGTGTGGAAGGGGCTGGTCCATGGCGCGGAATTACTAACGCCGGGTCTAAGGACAAGCATCGGAGATGGCTCGACAACCCTGTTTTGGCAACATCCATGGATGCAACCCGAGACTTTCGAGGAGGTGGCTACGCGGGAGGTCCCAGAGAGCATTCTTGGGGCTACTGTTGCTGAGATGTGGGAGGGAGGAGATTGGAAATGGGAGATTATAAATCCCTTATTACATGAAGACCAACGTTTGAAGCTGAGAGCAACCAAAATCAGTGACTTGCCGGGGGCGGAAGACAAGCTATTTTGGGGATTCACGATTTCAGGTCGATTCACTACGGCATCCGCCCTCCAGCTGCTGAGACGAGACGATGGCCTGAGCGAGAATGGGGGATGGAAGCACATCTGGAAGGCCCCGGCTCAGCAAAGAGCGAGAACTTTCGTGTACCTGGCAGCTCATGATGCAATCCTTACCAATAAGAATCGGGTTCGGCGCCACTTATCAAACCATCCGGAGTGCCCACGTTGTGGAGAGGACGAGTCAATCCTCCACCTTCTGCGCGATTGTGCTTCGATTAGACCAGCATGGCAGAAATTACGTGGTGGACGGCTGCCGACTGCTTTCTACATCACTTCGAATATTCAAGAATGGATTTTCAAGAACTTGGAAGAAGAGGATCGATGGAGCGCGGTATTTGTCGCGATGCTATGGACCACATGGAAGGTAAGGAACGAGTTGATTTTTCAAGGCCAAGATAACGCTCAGGGCTTGGTAAATAGAGTGTGGAGAATGACTTCGGGCTACTTCCGGTGTAAGCAAAGACAGCAGGGTTTGGTGCGCAGCCGAACCGTGAACGCAACCCCCGTTGAAATCTGGACAAGACCAAGAGAGGGATGGATCAAATTGAACACCGACGGGGCTTCCAGGGGAAATCCAGGCAGGGCGGGAGGGGGCGGCGTCTTGAAGAACTCAGAAGGGGAGTTTGTCCGGGCCTTTGCTTTTAACTGCGGGTGTTGTCCTGCTCTCGAAGCAGAGCTGTGGGCAGCCTATTATGGACTCAAGTTGGCTCGCGATATGGAGATACCAAGGCTAGTGTTAGAGATGGATTGCGAAGCTGCTTGTAAGCTGCTTCTCAATGATCACAATGGGGCTCCTGCCCACCGAAACTTGATCCTTCAATGCCGACATCTCATCCTTGGTACAGGGTGGGAGGTGGAGATACATAAGGTCCCTAGAAGTGCTAATGAGGCTGCAGATGAGCTAGCCAAAGTAGGAGTAGGTTCTACTGTTGCTTTTCAAATTTTCACATCAGTTCCGGATTGCATCCGGCAGTTTATGTATCCTGCTGAACAACCTTTCTATTTTTGAATAATAATACGGGGCACTAGCCCCCCCAATTACCAAAAAAAAAAAGTAATGTTTCTAAAAAGATGATCAATGTAAAAATTCACAAAACTTTTGATTTGGTATGTCATCTTATCGTGTTACGATTGCAAAAACTATATTGGAAAGAGTTTTCTCTACTACGTGTATTATCAAGTCATATTTGCGCAATAAGATAAGAGAAGATTTTCTCTCTAAGAATTTTGTATGCTAAGTTGAAAAGATATTTTCAAATGCAATGATAATTAATGGGGTTATCATTTAACATTTTTAGGGTATGAAAAATCCATAAAATGGATTTACGCATGTCGAGTTGAACTATTTCATTATAAAACTCTAATTAGCAATAACGAAATTTTTGTACTAGTGAACTCTTTTATTTTTATCACTATTTTATAGTGTTGAAGACATTATGTATTGTATGAGTTCGTGTTATTCATGGTTGTTTATCATCGGTGTGCCCCAACCCTCTTCGGATTCCGATTCCACCACTGAATATGACATAACATTCATTTGTTTCATCATTGCATCATATTACCCGTTTCATTAGAACTCTACCATATTACGGAGTATTATATTAACAATTGTGTAGTATATGCACCGTCTCACCGGCCACTCCCTGCCTCCGGCTGCAAGCCGGCACCCGTCCCCAGCTCCCGCCTGGCTTTTTCCTAGATGCAAAACGCTGCGTTTTAGGCATCGTTGGACGTCCAATGACGTCGTTTTAGGGCACCCAATTCTTGAGATGATGCTAGCGAAAGCATCGTCTTCCTTACATCTTATGTAATTGTTCAATTTGTATGAATCTTAAACGGTAATTTGAGTGAACCTGTTGTGTGTATGTTCTGGGGGGGTTTTAGATTATCGACGAATCCTAATTCATTGCTAACAATAACATAAATGATAAATCTGAATGAAGTGCACATGCCTAAGCCAAGGCAAGGGTCACCGTTTCCACTTTTCACCCATGCCATATAGTCGACCTATATGGGTTCGGAATCTTGATCGATTGCCCTTTGGACCTCTCGGCTCTATCAGGCAAAAGCGAAGCTGGGGTCTCTCATTTGGGCACCTGTCTAAATGCTGTGCCTCGGTACAAAACTGTCAACAGCTTGCACTTGTGGGATACTGGGATGCTTCTTTCATCAATGTTGTCCTGATATCGAGTGCAATGGGGATGCTTCGGCTGCCATTCTTGACCCGAGAGAAGGGCTATACCCAAGTGAAGTGTCGGTGAGGCAGGGCCAGCTCATGATGGATGATCTCATCTCAATGCACAGAGAGTTCAAGCATATATATGGAACTGAGGATTCTGAATGGATGAAGCGGGAAAAGCTTGCGCATGCAGCACATATGAATGAAAGAGTTGCATCCGCTGATTGCAGCCATTGAGGTATGGTGAAGAATACAATGGCACACTGGTCATAAAAGCTGTCAGCTCGGGTTTAGAAATTGGAGCATCTGACTAGACAATAAACTCTCTGAAGCTAGAGGTGACTTACATCTGTGGTTTGCTCCTTTCAAGTAATGGATATCGATTATAGCTCTCCTCGCTACTTGTTATCAAATGTGCAGGGGCATGAGACATGTTAAAAATGGATAATCCATGAAGCGACAAGATACATCAGTATCTAAAACAGAAGCATCCAGATTACCTTTCATTACATACTTGGGAAACAATTTCTGAGACTGCATTACTAGGAAACTAAGACTCGGACGGAATGCAGCTTGAAAAGTGATTTTCAATTAATTTCCTGGTCACATTATCTTCCAAGGTTGAAAAGTTCATATAGAACCCAACAGTTGCAACTTAACTGCAATGATTCATCATCTTTTTTGTGGTCTTCCATGGATATAGATTGCAAACAAGCAAATAGATTTGACAAGAGCCCCAGTTCTCCGATCTAGGTTACTCCTACAGTTTTCCCATACGTATAGTGATGAGGCTTCAAGCTGGGATTGATTATAAACATTATTTCCAATTTTCCATCCAAACTTCCAAATTACATATGATAAAGCAAACTTCACTATAATCTAAATCTATTTCTTGTTCTTTTGTATTTAAACATAATCTTCCGTGATACTAATCACGCAGCAGCATATGGAAACTTTAACCACAGCAAAACAAATGCAGCTGGTGTGTATCAACATCAACTGATAGTGGTATTTAACAGAAAGGGATTCAAAACATACATCAATCTATTCAAATAATTCGACAACGATGGACACCAATCTCCAGTTAAAAGGAATTACCTCACAGTTTGTGCTGCGAGGGCAGTGATGTACAAATCTTTCTGCCAGCTTGAATTTCTTGTCATGAACAATCTCACGAGGCATTCTGTTCAAATCTTTCATGGTATTACCAAACAAATCACAATAATTAGCACCTTAACAGGTCATACTAGAACATCACAAGGTTCATGGAACATTGCACGATAAATACTTCAAGAAGAATCCTCGTCAAGAAATAGAACACCACCCCCAAAGTTATAGACACGGGAAGGGCTGGCAAAGCTTTCTGGTATACCGCCAGCAGCATCAATGTCACTCCAAGGCCAGCTATTATAGCGAGATAACATGCATACACAGTCATAAAATCGTACATTGCGGCCCTGCCAACTAAAACACTATAGAAGATGAAGTCCCCAAGCCCCAACTTAATTGCACCAGTTGATCCCAATCCGATCCCTTCAAGGGGAATGCTCTCATCTGACACCACAGGCTGGCTCATTCTTTGCTCAATTAAAGGTGCAGCCAGTTCTGCATCCCTGTTCAAAGCTCGGCCTTCTTCAGCACTCGCCAAATTACAGCCAGTTGAGCTATTTCCATCAGAGTGCAACTGATCTGTCGTTGTATTTGATTGCACAGTAGGATTTAAGCTATCTGTTGAATTAATCCCCAAAATTTGGTTTCCATTCTGATCAGCACTGCTAATCTCCCTTCTCCACCTCCTCCGGCTGACGCCCTCCCTCAAATCTGACTCGTTCACAACAGGGCGAGCCTCGTATACCAAAGCGGGGATATCTTCATCTCTGGAGATTGCAAGCTCTACCAACAGCCTCAATGGCCCAACAGGAAGCAAAACAGCAGCCAAGTCATACAATGCCAGAGCAATCAGAAGAGCCCAAGTAGTCCATTCGGGCAATCGGGTAAACCAGTAAGCTACCAAGATTGCAATGACAACCAAATAACTCTGGGTCACAAGAATCGGCATTTTGGGCAAAAACACCGCCAACACCCCAACAACAGCAAAATTAACCAAACCCACCAAGAAGGTGACACAATCGATTGGGAAGCTGAAATTATCAATCAACAGGAAGCCCATCTGGCCACCCATAAACCCCAAAACGACGAAAGCAGAAAACCCCATGTAGAATCGCAAGAACTTGGTACATCTGATGTAGAATAAGAACACCAAAAGAAAGGTGACAGCGGTCACAGCCGCAACGAAAACGAGGGAATTCAAGAGAGCACCTTTCAATTTATCCCAGAAGGAATCGGAGCTTGAGCTGCCCTCATCGTAGGCTATGGTGGCCATGCTTGTGATTGACTGTGAGGCGGAAGAGAACGAATCATCGGCGCTGAGGATGGAAACCAGTATAACCACCAAGAACATGCAAGCTGAAACGGGTACCACAATCCGCACGATTTCTTCTCCCAGAGTCTCAATAATGCTTGTGGGTCTTCGATTTCTATCCATTTGAGCCTTCAATTTTAGGGATTTCAATTGAATTAGAGTGTCCGATGCTGCAAAAGAATTAGGGCAATTTCTCAGGTTCGAATTGAGGGTTTTCAGATTGGGAATTCACATTTGGAAAGTTTGACGTTTTGGTGAATTATATATAGACCACGTTTCCTGACAATTAGTTGGCGAAATTGCTGTAAATCACCACTTAAATAGACCATTTTGCATAAAATCACCACTTAAAATTAAAATGTGTAAATTCATCCCTTAAATAGTTAAACTCATCCTATTAAGTGCATGCTCTACAACTTTTTCCCAAATTGTAGTGCTTCTTTGTATCATCAAGTTTGATAAATATGTGATGTAGAACTATTTCGTCTTCATCTAAATTATATGCGTACATATAATCCAAATCAACTTCTAACACCTTGAGCAAAGGTAGATTATCTTTTTTTAGAAAGTATAAGATTCAGAATTACTCGAATTGGTGCTCTATGGTGATCGTCATTCTTCACCCTGCAAATTCAACAAAATCTTGAGCACCAAACTCCGATACCAATGGTACGTTGGACCTCTACGGAGGTTGTGTTTATTGCTACTAGTAAACTAGTTGGAATAAAACAGGCAATAAACATAGGACACACAATTTATGGTGAAACCCTTAGCTTACGTAGATAGGCGGGATAAAAACCATCATATCTCTTTGCCTTGTGGAAGATTTCAAATATGTCAACTTATTTTATTGATAATAACACCTAAGACTTCTCCTTGAATTGGTAAATAAAGAGCGGTCATTCCGGGTTTCGAACCGGGGACCTATGGGTACTACCCACAAGTCCTTTCTAGTGAGTCATTCCGGAATGGTTACCTAAGACTTCTCCAACAAAAGCCCAAAGTACTTAGCTTGTTGAATGTACCCTTACAATAAACCTAAAGCAAACCTACCCAACCCAAACCACGGCAAATACCCAAACAAAGAATAAACGAACAAAGAAGCATAAAACAAACCACACAATAAGTCTTGATCCTTGTCCCTCATAGACACCATTTTCCTAGATAGCACACCAACGACTTCGACCTCCGTCTTCAAACTCTTCATTCTTCTTAATTTCTTTGATGTATTTTTCACAGTTTTCAGCACGAAAGAAGCCCACCTTTTCCATAGAGCCGCAATGATAGCATTAAGAATTCCTCTTTCCAAGACAAGAACCTCCTCAAACATGGAAACAAATATTTATCTCTATAAAATATTTTCCAATTCAATCTATATGTGAAAGCATACTTCTCACTCATAATGAGATCTTTCAAATCTTTCGAATTCGGTCTTTATCCAATCTACATGAATACATAACAAAGATATGTTGTGGAACCCTCCAAAGATTTTCATCAATCTTCTCACCTCGTCACTGAGCAGTATATCCTTCATGAACAACTTCACAAGAATTTCTCTATCCTTCTCTTGTGACACTAATACATAAAATCCCTTGGAGACTTTCTATTAGAGCTGGCAAAATCTGACCCGACCCGAAAACCCGACCTGACTCGCCTGAACCTGAACCCGACTGGAACCCGAAAATCTGGAGTCATTCATAACCCGAACCCGAGACCGAATCCGACCTGAACCGAAACAGACCCGAACACAGATAAACCCGACCCGACTCTGAACCCGACTCGACTCTCAACCCGACCCGACTCGAATTGAAATGGTTATTTAACATCAACATTTTAATACTTGAAAGTTAAATGTTTTTTTATTTTATTTTAACACAAGTTTATGATTATACTTTAACATATAAAACACCAATTATTTTTGTTAATTGTTATCATATGAATAAGAACCCAAGTAAAATCAATAGATAAGCAAATAAGTCAATGAGTCAAGTAAGTCAACTGAGTCAAAATCATTTATTTTAAGTAAATTACATATTTAAGACTATTTAAGTATTCAACCGAGTTAAAATAATTTATTTTAAGTAAATTACATATTTAAGTATTCAACCGAGTCAAAATCAACCTAATTATCCAAATTCCAAACGGGTCGAATATGATTCGACCGAAAACTCAAACCAACTATACCGCTATACCCACTTTGATTCGAAACTCAAATGAGACCGACCCGCCTCTTGACCCGAAACCCGAACGAGACCGACCCGCTTTGACCCAAACCCGAATGGGCATGACCCGAAACCCGATCAATCTAAAATTCATTATGACCAAACCCGACCCGACCAATGTCCGACCCGATCAATACCCGACAATAAATTTTACCCGAAGTGATCGTACCCGATCCGAACAAGCCTGACCCGAACCCGACCCGAACGACCGACTTGCCAACTCTACTTTCTATAGTGCCTTTTGACTTCTCTTAAATCTTCTTGGCCCATTGCTTAGGTCCTCAACTGTCAACGTCATGTGCCTCTTTTCCAATCTTAACAAGATCACCTCGTTATGCATTCTCATAGGTTCCAACTCACTTCAAACCTATCCAATCACCTGCTAATTAATCATCTAAGGCAAACTCATCATATATTGAAGTTTGCTAACACCCAAACACATGAATTTGTAGGGAATCATATAGGTTACAATTATGCCTCTTTGATCCAAGATGACATTGTAAGATTAAGGAATGTGTCAAATACAAACTAGAACAGCCATCCATTAACCATCAAATTCCTTACAGATTAATTAGGTGAATATTAATTAGCGGTTGATATTATAATAGTCCATTCAATTTCAAATGGATTAGGTGTCTTGAAAATTAAGCAAATTAGGTATTTCATAAAGTACATTTTTTTTTAAATAAATAACGAAATTGATGTGGAAGCATACGTAACTATAATCTTATATCATGGAATAAATGCAATTTCTGTCAACTACACTGATAGACCACCCAACTTTAATTAATTTATATAAAAATGTAATGTCACTTAACAACTAAATTGACAAACAATATCCTTCAAAAAAAAAAAATTTGACAAACAATAGACAATTTATTTTTTCTTATACCTCATCTTCTTCAACTGAGAAGAGCATTTGTCTAATTTGTTACTACCTCCGTTCCATAATACATGGGCTTTTCTTTTTTGACACGTTTTTTAAGGAGCGAAAAACTCAATGAAATATTATTTTTTTAATCAAATTTTTTATATCATTTGATACTTATTACTAATAAGTATCAAATTATATAAAAAAATTAATTAAAAAAATAATATTTCATATAGTTTTTCACTCCTTAAAAAGCGTGGCGAAAACTAAAAACCCATGTATTTTGGAACGGAGGGAGTATTTGTGTGCCTATGAGGGGTTGGTGGGCCAATGACTTCCATGGCGTCAGGTGGGCCCAATAATTCTTTTGGGCCGTGTGTTACATAAGGATCTTCTAGAAGCCCACCTACCCATGGATTGCACCTTGCACGCATCATTTTCTTCTTTTTTCTGTGTTTTCTTCTCTTTTCAAGGTAAATTACAAAATTATCCATAAAATAGGAAAAAATCTATAAAATCATCTATAAATTTAGTTTTCTTTCAAAGTATTAGATGCAACACTTTTCATGTATAAAATTCATTAAGAAAATGTTAAATTACCAATTTATTTATCAAAGTGAATTATACTATAAAATATATTTTCTAAAATATATGTGAATATAGTGAAAGTTTATCATTTACTTGATATTATTTATATGTAATTGTAAAAGGGAGTGTGTTAATGTTCTGATTATTTAAAAGAGAATAAAATGGATGAGCTGATTTTATATAATTTTTTAATTTATGAGCGGTTTTGTGAAAATTTCTATATTGTAGGGTAATTTTCTATAATTTACTCTTTTTAATATCAGTGATGAATGATGATAATTGATAACACATCATTCCCTTTGACAAGAGTGGAAAATGATTGCATGGCAAAGAGCAATCGCTCTAACACTCAACTTAATATCTCTAATAACACATAGTAATACATTTGAAATTTTATTAAAAAACTTTTTTTTCGGAACCTACACATATTATTATTATTATTAATATTAAGAATAAGAGTTTAAAAAGAATTAATGGGGAGCCGAAAAACAATCTGCGCCCCATCCTAATGAAAATATGAACCGCATTCCGGACCCAAAAACTTCATATTATATAATCCTCATCTTCAAATATATTTTGAGAATCCATCTTTTATCATAAACAGTTATGCAATCTTGGTATTTTAACCTAGTTTCTTGCTACAAAAACTTTTCATATGCACACTCAAATGTAGTTTTATACTAGATTTGAGTGGGGTGTTGGTGTCAATCAAGAATAAGACCCAACGTACATTAACACCCAAGAAAATGAGGAGCTAACACACTGCTATAGTAGGAAATTTGCAGCATGCAAGCTAGTAAGGGACGGAGCCAGGAGTTTAACGAAGGGGGGCGAAGTTTTATACAAATTGTTGATTTATTATTCAGTAGATTTTTCTATAGTTTAGAGAAGCATAACTATGATATTTAATTTACATTGGATGGTGATATATTTTAGTTCAAGACAAGGTTTTTTTAGTTCAAAATACAATGTACGTTTTTTTACTCAAAATTGTAGTGTTTTAGTTTAAAACTATGTCATTAGTTGTTATATTGTTAATTTTCTCTTTAAAAGAAATATGATGTCGTTTTAATCTATGACAAAATTATTTTTCGTCTAAAAATATCGTTTGAAACCCACAAAGTCATATGCAACTTGTTGTTTTCTTATCATATCCAATAACGTGTAATTAAGAAGATATACAAACTTTAAACTAGCATAATTTTTAATATAATTATCGAATTTAGTAATATAAACTCTTGTTTCGAAGCTCTTAGGTTGAATTACATTTCCAAAATATCAAATTAAGTAAAATATAAAGGCATCATGATTTATTAAAAGACATTTGAAATAATTAATCTATGTTTAACTTTCAAACGTTCATAACTTTTAATTTACTCGGTTATCGGATTCAGGCTTATAATACATCAAAACGAAGCTATCGACGAGTAGAACAAATATAGGTAATTTGTCAGATGAAAGGGGGGGCGAATGCTACCGCTTGCCCCCGTCTAGCTCCGCCTATGAAGCTAGTAGTAATTAATTAATTTACAAAGTTTTCCCTATATAAACTAAGGACTATAAATGGTGATCACTCTTTCAAAGAAGTAGTACGTTATATATCGTTGAAGGTAATTAGATGCATATATGACTAAGAGTGTGTTAGGTGAAATATAGTCCTAGCTCATCAGGTATGGAATTAGAAATTAAAATTCCGATGGGTTAGGAAGGATAAAAAAAATTTATATGTATAATTTTTATTAATAAAACCTTTAATTTAATAAATAAATGGATAATGTTTTTTATTAATTTTCTTTAATTTTTTACCTATAATTTTATTTTATTTAAATGGGGCGAGCTGGAGCCGTGGAGCGGACCCAGTCCGCCCCTCGGTCGGTCCCTGAGCTCAATACTCAGTACACCTGCGAGAATGAAGGGTAGAATTGTTGTAAAATACTCCCTCCATTCAATAATATAAGTCCTTTTAGAATTTACACGTAATTTAAGAACCTAAAAATTATAGTGAAATATTAATTTTTTAATCAATTTTTTTAATAATTTTATACTTTTTATTAATAAGTATCAAATTATAAAAAAAAAATATTTTACCATGTTTTTTTTTGAGCAAATTTTACCATGTTTTTTAGAAAATCTAAAAGGACTTATATCGTTGAATGGAGGTAATAGTAAAATGTCTTAAATAACATTAAACTTTGTAGGTAGAATTGATTGATTTTAAAATGCGACCTTAATTAATTGATAATAAAAGCAATAGTTTGACAAGTTTATCTATTGTTCAAAATATTTTTTTTGCATTTTTTTTACATCTCCATAGAGTTATCCAACCATAAAGTCATTAACCCGCCGGCCGCCACATAGTTAATGGCCGGATAACTCTATGGAATCTTATTCCACACATATCAACATTAATTACTTAATTGACTCTTTTTGAAAGAAAAAAATGCAAGGGCAGGATACACAATCCAATTAAACTAGCTATATTGTCTAAGCAACCTTTTTTTTTTTTGGAGGGTCATAAATTTAACCAACCTTTTGAAAACCGGTTTTGTAGTTGAAGTTGGTGTGATACAAAGTAGGTATATGAATTTCAAGGTATATATGCATAGACTTTGACACAACCCTTGATTTTAATGGAGACGTTATATATGCTTATGCATGCATCAATCATTATATACAAGTACTCTTGTGATCAAAAGTTAGGCTATCTAAATTATAGGCTAGCTAGCTAGGACCATAAAATCAAAAGTTAATTTAATTAAGAAAAAATTACCAAAATTAATATCAAATATATCGACCTTAAATAAAAATAATACCAACTTTAAAATTGAAAATTTTATATACAAACTATCGTCATGTGGAGTTAGGCGGGGACAAGCGGGGGCGAATGCCCCTGCTTTCATCAGACGAATTGCCTATATTTGTTCTACTCGTCGATAGCTTCGTTTATTTCATGCTAAGAGAACAACAAGTTGTATATGACTTTGTAGGTTTCAGATGATATATTTTTAGACGAAAAGAATATTGTTATAGATTGAAATGGCATCGTTTTTCCTTTTAAAGAGAAAAATAACTATAAAACCATTCCGGAAGGGCTCACTGTAAAGGACTTGCGGGTAGTACCCAAAGGTCCCCGGTTCGAACCCCGGATGACCGCTTTTTATTTACCAATTCAAGGAAGAAAAATAACTATATAACAACGAATTAATGCCATAGTTTTAAACTAAGACATCGCCATTTTGAATAATAAAAAAACATTGTGTTTTGAACTAAAATATATCATTGTTTAATGTAAAATATCACAGTTTTGCTTCGTTAAACTACAGAAAAATTTTCAAAGAATGAATCAATTTGTATAAAACTTTGCCCCCTCGATGCCGACAAACGAAGACACGACGATGGAACATGCTTCAGTCGGACAACCACCGGATAAGCCGAAATCATGGAAAGAAACTGTTAGCCTATGGACGATACACGACGATGGAACATGCTTCAGTCGGACAACCACCGGATAAGCCGAAATCATGGAAAGAAACTGTTAGCCTATGGATGATATTTGGACACTATCTGATCATCAAACAACGGTCGTCAAACTTCGACCCCGAGACGGACAGCATTGCTTCTTCTCCGGCGTGGGTCAGGGTAAAGACAAGTTTGCATCTAAGTCATATAAATATACATACTGTATTGTTTAGATTTTATTTTTTTTATTAGATAATAATTCGAGGATTAGATAAACCTGGTACTGTATTGTTTAGATACCTTTAAGGTAGAAAATAAAATAAAATTAAGTCTATAGCTAGGCTCTTTGACTTAGCCATTCATAAAGCATTCATGAGTAGAAATGTAGAAGTAATCCAAGGAACAAAACTTTATTTTCATATCCCACCCACAAATGCCCCCTCGGCCCTCACACTCAAATAACTTTATCACTTGTCCATCAAACTCATAACCAACCTATGTTACATTCTCTTTTCACATCATATACATGCCCTGTTACCAACCGATATATGATCTTCTAATTAAGTGCCATATACAACTCTTCAATGAGTAATACCCATTATCCGATTCAATCTCACCGTATGATTTTTTTTTTAAAAGGTAAATAATGGGTGATATCAGGTTGTGCTGGACCAACACCCAAGAGCGGACTAGAGTAACAAGCTCTAGATGAGAAATCAAGGAGTGAGTGTTTGTTGAATGTTGTAGACGAGACACTATATCCTCCGCCGAGTTGATCTTTGTAAAGACGTGGAGACATGTAACTGCATCGAAAAACTGGAGCAGAAGCAACACTTCTGAGATAGCTATTTCAATTTGCACGGACACTTCGAACTACCTTTGAGGGAGTTGATAACATTAACGTACTGTTAGGCTATCTCCCTTAACTCGATACGTCTAATCCCCAACTCTTGTGATGCCTTGAGCCCAAGAATAAGACTAGAAGTTTCCACCTCCAAGGCCAAAACTGAATCACACTAAGATGAGTTACAATCCAATATGGAACCAGTGTGGACTTGGATCACGAACCCTGCTGAAGCCTCACCAGAAGCACTTTTGGAACCATCGAAATTCATTTTTTATAACGTCCCTTCGGTAGGTTTTATTCATCAATCTCGGGTTTCGTTGTTTTCTTGGGTTTTGTCAATTAGGTCGTATTATCTTCTCCATTTCTTATGGTTTAAATTTTCTGGTGTCTTCACAGTTACTCAAATTATGCCTAATATAGTTTTCTAATTAATGAGTTCATATTACATGTGTGGTCAACAAAAAGTGAAAAATAGTACTAGAAAATGTGGTCAAGAAAATAGTACAAATTTATATACCATATAACAACATTGAGGATTGGCTATACCGGCAAACAAGTAGAAATTGATGGTTTTCTACATCTAATGCGTTGGAATATATCACCAAACAACATTCTCAATTTGAAAATGATAATTATGATACCAATTGGATATGGAAAATTGATACCTCATCAAAAGTTAAAATTTACATATGGAAAGTAATGCTAAATGGACTACCAACCAAGAAGAGATTATTGAAAAAGGGTATATATCAATGTTTCCCTTGATCGCTCCTTTTGTAACCATTCAGAGGAGGATGCTACTCATCTACTTATAAAATGTAGATATGTGACAAGTATAATATGAAAGATAAACAATACCGTTGATAGAATAATATTAGGAATCAATATAGACAACCAGAATTTGAAGATAATTGTCGCCGAAACTTTTTTCAAAACATTCTACTCGACAACAATCCCTGTAGGATCTTTAAAGATGTTGTATTAGAACTACTAATAAACTAGATGGAATAAAACGCATAATTAAAATAGGGTATAAGATTTATGGTGAAAACCCTCTGACTGCACCAACATAACTCATAATATATGTTGTTAACTGAGTATTTCTGAAAAGATCCAACAACAAAATAAGCCAACACAAAGGAGTAAAAGTAAGCAATTAAGCAACAATAAAATAGGGCGACAAAGCACACAAACATAAACTAAACATCATTTAATTTGCATGAATACAACGTCGACAATAGTCTTGATCCATGGTCATTTCCTCTGTGAGGGTCAAAAGTGAGAGGTCTTGACAAACAACCTTCATCCAGCTCTTCTTTGACCTTCCTCTACCACGTCGAACATCTCTCAAAGACAACCTCTCGCATCTTCGCACAAGAGGGGATGTTGGTCGCCTCTACACGTGCCCGAACCATTGCAGTCTAGCCTATCGCATACTATCTCCAATGTTTGTTACTCCTACTTTAGATCGAATGACTTCGTTTTCGATCTTATACAATCTCGTATATATGTCTGCATATCCAACACAACATTCTCATCTTTTCCACCAATAGCTTCTGTTGTTGGGCTTTCGTGATAGGCCAACACTCTACCCCATATAACAAAGTTGGATAAACAACTACCTTGTAAAATTTTCCCTTCAGCTTAGAGGGTACATTTTTACCACACAAAACTTCCGACACACCCCTCCATTCCAGCCACCCATCTAAATTCAATGTTCAATATATCTAACGATGCCACCAATATCACTCTACATAACCGAACCTAGATACCTGAAATAATCTGTACGTGGGACGGTACTCTCTTAACTTACCTTCTGATTCGGGCTCCATCTGTGGCTGCAAAATTACACTGCAATATATTCAGTCTTGGTCATACTTAGACAGAAACCTCTAGCCTCGAGCATCGCTCTCCAGTTGTCAAGCTTACTTGTCAACCTTGCTCTCGTGTCGTCTATAAGCATAATATCATCTACAAATAGCATACGCCACGGGGCGTCTCCTTGCAGTAGTGCTGACAGAACATCCATCACTACGACAAAGAGGAGAGGACTAAGGTATGACCCCTGATGGAGGCCACCTTGCACCTGAAAGTAACGTGACTTTTATTATTCATATACGTTTTTTAAATGATAAAAACTATATAAAATTATTTTAAAAAATTATACAAATTATAATTTCATACTTTTTAACAATAAGTATGAAATTACTTTAAAAAGTTTAACTTTTTTTTTATAGTTTTATCATCTTAATAATAAAATAAAAGTATATGTAAAAAAAAATTATACTCATTATATATAAAAAAAGAAAATAAAAGTATAAAAAAAGCAGAGGGGTATTTTAATTAATAAAAAAATATAATCATATGTTAAAGAAAATTATACTCAATATATTTTACAAATATGCATGGATAATATTTAAGGCGTATACTTTAAAGTTTAAACAAACTCATTTATGCTTATCCCTTCAATGATTTCAAATCGCCCTCTTCTAATTGTCTTTTCTTCCAACAATAAATTAACGGAACAAACAGAGGGGGGTCGATAGGGTGGGTGCTGGCCGGAACTGGCCGGAGATCCATCGACTATCACCATACACGGCTTCGTATGGTCGCGTTCCAGATTCTCCTTCTGAAAGAGTGCATTTGAAGATTTGGATGCACGAAAAAGGTGTAACCAGATCGGGATTCAGAAGATTGGTATGTAGTGGAAGCAATTGATGCATTTTCCGTTTCCGATGATGCACTCCCCTGCCGTGCGCTCTTCGAGTTTAATTTCCAAATCCGGCGGCGAGTTTTTGATTTTTGATCTGCAATCTCAGAATTGTCAATTTTGTTACACAAAGTGAGAAAGCGAAAGAGGTGTTGAACGGTTTAAATCATCGATTCATGCACTATCAAACGATTCTTGATAGTTCTAGTTTGTTTGATTTTTGACCTTTTGTGGTTGGGAGTTTTGGAGTCGCTATAATGAGTAGAATCGCTAGGCACGGTCGCCGGTGGTCTGACACGATGTCGGCGGATGGAGAGGGCCGAGTTAGAGCGATGAGTGTTGGCTCTTCACCGGCGACGAACCTATCGTCGTCGTCGTCTGCCGCCGGGGAGGATTTCGTTGAGGTAACTCTCGACATAGAAGACGACGACACGATCGTTCTACGGAGTGTCGAGCCGGCTTCGGGATTGAGCATTGAGCCTCATTACGAGACCGCTACCGGAGCGGATACGGAGGCGTCATCTTCGAGGTCGCCGACGATGCGGCGTACGTCGTCAAATCGGCTGCGGATGTTTTCGCAGGAGCTGAAATCAGAGGCGGTGAACAGAGCGAAGCAGTTCTCGCAAGAGCTGAAGAACGAGCTGAGGAGATTCTCGTGGGGGCGCGGACACGCGGCGAGGATCCTAGCGAAAACGTCGCAGTCAGCGCCTCAGAACGCCGGCAGCGGGCCGGAGTCAGCGATCGCCACTAGATCTCGCCGGAGACAGCTGGCTCAGCTTAATCGGACCAGGCCTGGTGCGCAAAAGGCGCTCCGAGGCCTGAGATTCATCAGCAGCAAATCCAACAGCGTGGATGCGTGGAACGAAGTGGAGAGTAACTTCGAGAAGCTCTCCAAAGACGGTTATCTCCTCCGCACCGATTTCGCACTCTGCATAGGTGCAAATCCTCACAAAAACAGAAAACAGTTTCAATGCCGCATCGGATTTTGTGCAAGAATTTAAAATTGATCTAATTGCTGATTTCCTTTCGACTTAATTAATCATCGACAGGGATGGAGGAATCAAAGGAATTCGCGCTGGAGTTGTTCGATGCATTCAGCAGGAGGAGGCGATTGAAGGTGGATAAAATCAGCAAAGGAGAGCTACACGAGTACTGGTCTCAGATCACTGATCAAGGCTTCGATTCCCGGCTTCAGATCTTCTTCGACATGTATGTTTGATCAATTCATTGCTTTTTTTTTTGGTATGATGATCAATTCATTGCTTATATCGATCATATGCTTCAAAGCTAGAAGAATTTGAATCAATAATTGCATTTTAGAGTTAAATCATCCTCTAGATGGTCACATCAGGTTAATTTATTTTTTAATAAGATTTATAATCACACTCCAACTTTGTCCTTGTATCTCTTTGGTTACTGATCGATTTATAGGGTGGACAAAAATGAAGATGGTCACATTACAGAAGAAGAAGTGAAAGAAGTAAGTATATATCATAAATAAAGTTATGTAAATTCTATATATATATATATATAGTAATAAGTAAGTCTGAAATTCAATATTCATCTTTTTTTTTTTTTTTTTTCAAAGCAAAAATAAATTAAAATTTAGATAAACTCTATTATTTCCGGTAAACAATAAATGTTCCTCTATGGTTTATCATATTTAAAAACACTATATAAAATATTAAATTTTTACAAATTTAATTTTTGCAATTTCATACTATTAATAAAAAGAATTAATATTTTATATAATTTTTAGCTTTTAAAAAATATATCAAAAGGTAAATCAGATATCTAGTGTCGAATAGAGGGAAAAATTACGACGAACTATAACTATTAGTTTATCCTATATATGGCTCTTTTTTTTGGAGTGTTTGTCCCGTAACGGTCGATGCAGTTTTGAAAAATCCAAACACGCTTTGACAAAAATATACGAACTGAATATTATGAATATTAAGAATTAGGCTATCAATTAATACTTTTTTGGAGTCTTTTTGTGGAATGTATGATGATGTGTTTTTTTCTGCCGTGCATATTACTCTCCCACTTGTGTGATATTGGAACTGGAAAATTAGGGGTTTATAATTAGACAAAGTTGTGTTATTTATGTGTTTTATCTCTTTTTTTTTAATCAGTTCAATCCGTATAGTTTAGGGCCGAAGCTTCACCTAATCATTTACTCCCTCCGTTTCATAATACATGCCCATTTGCATTTTAGGCACGTTTTTTAACGAACGAAAAACTCTATAAAATATTATTTTTTTAATTAATCTTTTACATGATATGATAGTTATTAGTAATAAGTATCAAATTATATATAAAAAAATAATTAAAAAATAATGTTTTATGGAGTTTTTCGCTCGTTAAAAAACGTGCCGAAAAGCAAAAGGACATGTATTATGGAACGGAGTTTGTATATAATATGCTATCCCAATTACCAACTATATTTTGAAAATGACCTTTCTTAAGACATTAATTAAGCGCCGGAAATATTAGCTATATTTGTTGTTTTTTTAGTGTTGTCGTTATTGTTGTTAACAGTGGCTCTTCATGAGGAAATTTCAAATGAATTTGTATCGAGATATGCAATTTTTCTTCCCATGTTTATTGATATTGTGGTTTCGGCATTTTTTGGCTTTTGAATTGAAGATCATAATGCTAAGTGCATCAGCAAACAAACTATCGAGATTGAAGGAGCAGGCAGAGGAATATGCAGCTCTGATAATGGAGGAATTGGACCCTGAAGGCCTCGGCTACATTGAGGTGTGTACCACTCCTCTGTCTGATCCACTTCTCTTTTAGTGTTTTTTTCACGATATGTATGTTTTAGGTGGTACCTATTGAATTTAATTTGCCATCAAAAAATAAATAGGTAGCTAAACATCTTCTTTTTCTTGCTCTGTTTTGTTCCTTTTTCGTTCTCTCCTCTTTAAATTAATAAGCTTTCCAGCTCAACACCACCTCCTTTCTTTTTCGGCCTCTAAAAGTCAAAATTCCACCCAAAATATAGGTGTTTTCACTATTCTAATTTATGCCTATAAAAATCCTAGCTAGAGAGAGATATTTAATTTTGAAAGGAATTTAATTAACAATATTTTTTGCTGAAATTCTAGCATATGTTTTTGCCCAAAGAAGATCATTTGTCACATTTTGGTGTATTAGAGCAACCAACAGATTCTCCATATTGAGTTTTTGGAGAATATTAAGAATGATTTTGGTTCAACAGTTTCCTCATTACATTCTCCAAAATAAAGAATGAGGATAAAAAATGAAAATCATTCCCTAAATTTGGAGAAAACTCTATATATTTTGGAGTAAACTCCATAATTGATAAGTTGTTCGAATTTAGTCCAAAAAAATTCAGAATATGTGATTTATAATTCTCTATTATGGAGAATTTTTTTAGGGATGTTGTTGGACATGCTCTTACTCTGTTTTTTTCCAAAATTATTTTAAATCAAAATTATTAAAAAAAATTATACCAGTGTGATGTTTGATGATTAAAAAAAAAAACTATTTTGAAAAATCATTGTTGAATAAATAATTTTGACCAAAATATCGTTTTTTTTTTTTTACTTTTACTCGTATTTTTTACTAAAATATTTTCATGATTTGTAAATGTTTTTTTATAAATGTATATCAATCATCAAATACAACATTTTTATAATTTTTATTTTTATTTTATCAATGATTTTAACCTAACATTAATAAGATTGTAAAAAAAAATGTAGTCTAGAGTAGACATTTGTGGTTTCTCATGTGTGGTGTCTCAGATATGCTCCGCCAACTGTAGATTTCCTTTTCCTTTGTTGTTTTTGTTTTAATTGTCCTTGTCGCATTTTTCCCCACTCAAATGATGAGCAATGTGCAATGTTCTTAATTGAATCTCATCTAAATATTATGAAAGACACTATAACTGCACGTTTTGGCCCCAAAAATTGAGTGCATTTTAATTCTTGTGTGCATTATACAGAATTTCTATACATACTAGCCCCATTAATGCTACTCGCTACATTCAAATCTACTTTAGGACATACTAGAATTCAATAATTTTAGGACACTTTTAAGTATTAGCAAATCCATGATCTTGGTGGAGATTGTCAAACTCAGAATTCCACATATGTTGATGGGTGATGATGCAGCTATGGCAACTGGAGACACTCCTCTTACAGAAAGACACTTACTTAAGCTACAGCCAGGCTCTCAGCTACACAAGCCAGGCACTGAGCCAAAACCTACAGGGGCTCAGGTATCGGACCCCATTGCAAAGGATGAGGACCAGATTCCTCTACTTCCTCCAAGACAACTGGAAGAGGATATGGGTGTTAGCCTTGTGGATTACGGTTATGATTGGGCTGTTCTCTTGGAAATTCATCCAGTATAAGAACAAGAATGCCTTCAAAGTCATGGGTTACTGCCTTACCACTGCAAAGGGCGCAGCCGAAACCTTGAAGCTCAATATGTCCCTGATTCTGTTCCCTGTTTGTAGGAACACCATAACTTGGCTCCGGTCGACTAGGTTGACTCACCTTCTTCCGTTTGATGATAACATCAACTTCCACAAGGTATTTTTATTTGCATTGGTACAGTCTATATAATATAAATATGTTACTGTTTATCTTGCAAAACATATGTGAAAGTTTGTGGATTTGCATGTGGTATCCTATGAATAATTTTGCTTTCTTGTGACTTTCAAGTAGAGAATATTAGGCGCATTTTAGTATTGGCAAAGTGCTTTTCAATACTTTTTGCCCAAGTTCTAAATTGGCTGAAATATTTCACTAGTGGAAATACAAAAGCTACAGGTAAAGAGTAAAGACAGAAAAAGATGGAGGCAACTGGAAAGAAGAAAATAAAATTTTAGTTGGTGTTAAATATATTTCAGGTTAAATATGGATTGATGTTAATTGGTGCAATTTAACAATTTTAGTAGGTATCTAACAAGAAAATACATGACCTGTACAAAGTCAATAAGCTTTGGTGACCTAACTGTTGTGTTTAACTCACTACCTTCATTTGTTTATTTCAATTTGTTGTACACCTAAAGTGATGTTGACAAAGTTTCCAATTACAAGGTCAAAATTTATTGCTAGCAATATTTGACAGCAAATTAAGTATTAAGACTTGCAGTAAAAGTACAAAATTCTCTTCTAAAAAAAGAGTGCAAATTTTCAAGTAAGATGCTTAACTAATGGTCTTGGTTATGGAATTGCATTTCACCCGCCCTCCATGTAATAAAACTAACTGTTCAATTGAGTAAAAAGATAAACATTTTCAGAACTGTTCCATCGCCTAAGCTGATCACCATTGATATTAGCAGTGATCATGATCCTTAAGCTAGATTCTGTTACCTTTGTCAGTAAAAAGACTTAATAATCAAGTTACAACTGACCTATGTTTATTGCTCTGATTCTGTTACCTTTGAATTGTGGTGGATTTCATTTTCTGCAGACTATTGCTGGAGCTATTGTGGTTGGGATTCTCCTCCATGTCGGCAATCATCTTACATGCGATTTTGTGAGGCTTGAACGGTCGTCTGCAAGTGATTATGACAGCTACCTGGGTGATGACTTTGGTCAGCCGAAACCAACTTACTGGGACCTGGTCCGAGGCTGTGAAGGAGTGACAGGGATCCTAATGGTCATCTTAATGGCAGTTGCGTTCATGCTTGCAACTCACTATTTTAGGCGGAACTTGATTAAGCTACGCAAGCCTTTTGACAGGCTGACAGGGTTCAATGCCTTTTGGTACTCACACCATCTCTTCATCATTGTGTACATCCTGCTAGTCATTCATGGAGAAAAATTGTACCTAGTCCATATATGGTATCGCAAAACGGTATTGACTCTATACTGTTTCAACTTCTGAAATGGTTTATGTGTCATCATATAATAAGCTGCATCTTACTCTTACTATATTTGCAGACATGGATGTATCTAGCTGTCCCTATACTGTTATATGCAGGGGAAAGAACTCTGCGAATTTTCCGGTCTGGCCTCTATACTGTCCACCTTTTGAAGGTAATATTGAACTCAAACCATCCTTGTTGCTGGATTGAAATTCATCAATGTTTCTGTACAGACCTCAGTAACCAGGAAAAGCTAATTTTATCAATTATAATTCAATTGCAATGTCATCAACTATTTGGACTTGATATCTATGGTTAATTTCTTTGTTAATGAAACCAGGTGGCCATTTATCCTGGAAATGTACTCACTTTGCAAATGTCCAAGCCGCCTCAGTTTCGTTTGAAGAGTGGGCAGTATATGTTTGTGCAGTGTCCTGCTGTTTCTCCCTTTGAATGGTAAGGCGCCAATAACTTTTCCTGAATTTGACATCAGTGTAAATGGTATTTATATGATATGGATCTGATCAATCATTACACAAGCTGTTTCATCAATCTGTGTTCCAGGCATCCATTTTCGATTACTTCAGCACCCGATGATGACTTTCTTAGCGTCCACATACGCCAGCTAGGGGACTGGACACAAGAACTCAAGAGGATATTCTCAGAGGTCTGTGAGACTCCTTTAGCTGGGAACAGTGGGCTGCTTAGAGCTGATGAAACAACACAAAAGAGGTTTCCGATATGTCTTAAGTTTCCCCAAATGCTTCTTTATGTCCATGAAAGAATTTTCCCTTCTGAACTGCTTTGTTCTTTCTAGTTTACCAAAGCTATTGATAGATGGACCGTATGGCGCTCCAGCGCAAGATTACCGAAATTACGATGTTCTCCTTCTTGTCGGTCTTGGAATTGGAGCTACGCCTTTCATCAGTATCCTTAAGGACTTGTTGAACAACATAGTCAAGAACGAAGAGCAAGAAGTAAGTGATTCAAATTCTATAGCTTGCTTAATCTCATTGATGATCCATCTAGAAAGCTAAATCATCAAGCACTAAACACAACAGTTCTGATTCTAACTTATGCAGGATATGGACTCGGAATTATCCTCCATACCAAACCTACCTGCTGCCAAGCAAAGGAAGCCTTTGAAGACCACAAATGCCTACTTCTACTGGGTCACCAGAGAGCAAGGTTCATTTGATTGGTTTAAGGGGGTCATGAATGAAGTTGCTGAGCTAGATCAAAGGGTAAGTAAATGACCAAAGCAAAAACCACACCAGCTTCAACTACTTGTGACTTCAAGAGTCATCAAAACATCACTGACCAACTTTTCTGTGGGAATAGGGTGTAATTGAGATGCATAATTACCTAACGAGCGTCTATGAGGAAGGTGATGCCCGATCAGCTCTCATTACCATGGTCCAGGCACTTAACCATGCCAAGAATGGAGTTGATATGATTTCAGGAACAAGGGTAAGTATTTCATACACCTCGATCACAAGCTGTAATCTTTCAAGCTCTTTAGCACATAATCAAGTTTAGCTCAAAAAAATTCGACTGATCTGCAGGTACGCACTCATTTTGCAAAGCCAAACTGGAAGAAAGTACTCTCCAAAATAGCTTCCAAACACATAAATGCAAGGATAGGTAAGTGTAAACATCAGTAGCCTTATTTTTTCAAGTCTGTTTCTTATACCATTGACTCTTTAACTGTTTTGGCCACAGGTGTATTCTATTGCGGGGCACCAATCCTGGCCAAAGAACTAAACACACTCTGCTATGAATACAACCAAAGGGGGACGACAAAGTTCGAATTCCACAAAGAGCACTTCTGAGGTAACTCTTGTTCACAACGAACCCAAGATCAGAAAATGAAAGAAGAAAAAAAAAAAAAAAAAAAGACGGAAACAATGACACAAGGATTTCAACTGTACAGGCTTAAAGGTGAGATGTATACGAAATTATTTTTCGCCATATTTTCTTGTAATGTTACTTAAATGTTTAAGTCAAAATGTAGCATAAGCACCAAGCTGAGAAAGGCAATGTGGTTTGGTTCAGTGGCTCTACACCACTCAGAGTGCATTGCTGAAAATGACAAATGGATACTTTCACTATACAGATTTGTCTGATTTTGTAAGAAGACAAATTGACATCACTGTTGTAGCAAATAAGTGGAGTATGAAAGAGAGAGCTTTGTGGGCATTAAGTTGGATGATGATGTTGGAAGCTTACAAAATAATATATGCATTGTTTTTTAGTTATTTAATTTTTAGAAATGTAGATGGAGGAGACATGTTTGTTGGTGTACATGTAATTGATCCAAGTTCACAGGATTATATGCACTTGCTGCTTTCATATAATGATTTAAGGATTAATGGTATTTGATACTGTATCTTAAATTGTTACATGATAATGTAATGTCTTTGTATAGGATTTCATTTAGTTCATAACATGTTGCAAAACCACCCTTATTTTCGTCATTTTTCGTATCAACAACAATAACCTCAACCCAGGATATCCCGTTGAAGTAGGGTCTTCGAGGTCTAGGTATAGCATCATACTCTAAACAAGTCGAGAAGAGGTATTAATAGACAAGGCGGGAGGATTTTTCGTAAAACCATCATTAATGATGTAAACAATTTCTTGTACAAACCAAAAGATGGTGCTGATGTGAAAGAAATGCACATGAAAACTCGCTCTAGATATGTTATAGAAGCTCCACAAGGTGGACAAAATCATGGTCATCATCGGGTTTACAATCCAGTCGAAGCTTTCTAAATAAACCGCTATCTCGATTACCAAGGATCGCCCGCTTAGCACATCATCAAATGCATACTGAAGCTATGCTAAAAGCAAGGTTTGCTGTTCATAGACATGGTGCATTGTCTTCCTTGCCAAGAGCAACCACAACCTTGTTCAGAATAGCTTCAACTGGCTGGTGCACGTTCTCACAGGCTCACAGCTGCCTTGGCAGCTGCCTGCCACTTGTCACCGTACTTGGGTTCAGTAGCGACGCATCTCTTGAGCACATCCTTCTGGCCGGCTCTCTTGGGTTCCATACTGCAGCTTAGAGCCCGGTTGAACCAACTCCTAGACTTGTCCACCTTCCTGTCTTTGCCAAAACATCTTGGCCACTGCAGCTGCGACGCCCACGTCGTCTTTGCATTTCTTGCAGGAGTCCATACTCTTGGTTTTGCATCGAGGGTGAGAAACCATCTCGATTGAAGCTGCCCACAAGATTCCGCTATCCGAGCCTGAAGTGCCTTTGCCAGTAAGTTTTCGGCATCCATCTTATTTCCATCATGCCTTAGCTCGGTTCGTATAGCAGCCAGCCAGAGTTGAGGGTTCTTAGGGTTATTCTTCCTCGCCAATGTAAGAACCGTTCGAGCTTGCAGATTTTGCCTTGTCAAAAGTTATTTTTATCATCTCATCAATAGCTCTAAATTAAAAATCTCTCCCAATAAGTTAAGTTTGCATTTTTCCGGATTTGTCCATCTATTTTTTATTTTTGCAGTCTCAATTTACTAATCCATAAGATTGCTGGAATATGAGAAAACAGAGAAACAACTTCTCATGGCATCGCTCAGGAACGATTAATATTGAAAAAAGTTCAATGAGCCAAAAAATCCATCGACGATCTGAACTGGTATACAACTGAAAGACTAGTGGTTCAATTCAAGCAATCAACTAAAGAGGGCAAAAGGGGGCCAATGGAAATAAGCTCTTTAAACCCGAAGGCTACACAACTAAAATCAATGCGCCTAACTCCTGGCTCAGATGGGGAAAGTGAATCATAAGCAAAGTATATAAATAGCAATTTCGAGAAATACCTGCTTGGGAGACGGCATGTAGATTGGAGAAGATGTGAACTGTGCTCTTCTGAAGGGCTGTTACTTGTCCAAAACTCGTTGTATCGATGCTTATTTCAATATGTTCATGTTACAATCTGGACTGACTAGGAAGCAAAAAATGTTTACTTGGTTTTCTTCAGGTCAGAAACTCTGGCTGTCATGATTTTAACGACAGGTTCGTCTTTTGATTTTACAAGCTTCAAGGCCGGATGAACTTTGAGGTCTCCCATTACAATTTTCTGGCCAGCATCCAACTCGCTCAAATCAACGTCTATATAAGGTGGGATGACATCAGCCGGGCAGAGGTACTTAACAGTCCTTTTGATGACGTTTAGATACGAGCCTGCAAAGTTTTAAGGAAATGGGTTATATATATTGATAGTTCAATGCAATGTCATATATATTGATAGTTCAGAGATAAGTAAACTCAAATTTTGAGCACCTTTTCTTATTCCTGGGGAAACATCCTCTCCCCTGAACACAATAGGAATGTCAACCTTCAGCAAAGCATCAGAAGGAGCTCTTATGAAAGTAACATTTAAAGGAGCATCTGTGCCTGAATGCAAGTGGATCTGCACGAACCCACACCCGAACAAAAACAAGAAGAAAAAACAATATTAAATTGACTATACTATAGGAAAAGGTAGTAAGAATTAAGTGCTAATGCAGTAACAAATCCAAGACAAGCAATAAAGATAATTATAGAGGGAAAAGATAACCAGAAAAGCACCAGTATGTTGCAAGTATAGATTAGTGCGCTCAGCAATATATTATAAGCTCCTCAGCACACATAAGTTATAAGTATATTATCAAGATAGATAAATAAATAAATACCCCTTCATAACCAACATATCGCCCCAAACAAAGCCTCAATCAAAGAAAGCCCTCAACGGCTCAACCCACATCAGTCATACTCTATCCAACTAGTAAGCCCCAAAAGAATCTCCGATAGGCCATAACCATGACTATGGCAGTCCTCAATACTTTTTTGCTAAACTTTGTTGAACACATATTTCACTTTTTATTCCTCGTGATTATCTTGATGACAAATGCTAAGAAAACAGGTTGTGTTCGCGATCAAGCTTCATTTGAAGAAGTATTACTCAGGCTTGAGGCATATCCAATGATTGATTACCTTGCAGCATATCCACTGATAATTTAATTTCAATTTCACTTTCATCATGAAAAACACAAATGGAAAAAAAAATAGGTCGAAGCCAGGGCCGAATAAAAGAATAGCATGTTTGCAAGAAGATTAGTAGTAACTCCTAACAAGCACAATGAATAACCTATTCGTCATTTCACACATAGGTACAATGAAGAAGATTAATGTTTTGAACCCATACTGGCTACCTCACTAACATATCATTTAGATTATCAAACTTTCATCATAACAAGACTAGCATTAAACAGTAAACCTTTGAATGAGAGAGAGTCCAGAAACTGGGTATCTGGTTAGAATTGGTATCAGTCTAGACTAACTTACCTGTTTCAGTACAGGTATCAGTATAGAGTGTTCATATTAAGTGTGTGTGTGCGCGCCCATTTAAATTCCAGTATAGTTATAACTAATAAAGGCATGGAAGGGCTCACACTGGTGTATAATGCCATATCAAGTTGATCCAGACACCTCACCAATCAAAGATTCAAAACACCAACCACAGATCACAGAATCAAGGTCACTATGCCAAAGCAACAAGTGAAATTCCACAATGCATTCCCCAACATGATATGAACTCAACACTACTCACAATCCATAATGTTGATGAAAGCCTAAATGGAAGTTTCCTTATATCACCAATCAACAATAACATCTCCATTTCCACACAATCCAAAAAAACCTCCAAGCCCTAATTGAACAAAAAATTAGGTTAAAATTCAAATGAAAAAGGGGGAGAAAAACATACCATCCTGGGCAACACGCGGACATTCTCAATGACCTCGTCAGAATCGGAGCGAACCTCGAGATCGAAGAGCCTGGAAAGGAAAAAAGATCGGCCGAGTTGATTAACGAGCTTCTTAATCTGATTAGTCTGGACGGAAATGAGCCTTTTGTTTCCCCCGTACTGGCCGTCCTTCTGCTCGAAGACGATGCTGGGGACCCTACCTGACTTGCGCTCCCGGGCAGCGATCTTCTTGCCGGATTCGGATCTCGGGACTGCCCTAATTACCTCGGCGTACTTGGGGTCGGGCGTTGGGAAACCATCGAGGTATGTGAGTGGGGTATCTGGTTCGGGAGGGAGAACTACGGCGGCGGCAGCGGAGTGGCTGAAGTGGCGGAGGTGGAGAGCGGCGGTGGTGGAGAGGATGGATCGGCGAAGCAACATCTGCCGCCGCTGGTGCTGCTGCTCTGTGTAGGAGAGGGAAAGAGGGGTTTGTAGGCGAAGAGAGAAGAGAAAGGAAGGTGTTTGGGGTTTGAGAGGGTTTTGGACGAAAGGCTCCGGAAATCGGATTCAGAGTGGGACAGTGGGGTGGGGGCGTGGGACAGTGGGTGCATCACTCTCTCGACTAGACCTGTTCATTTTCCTGGCTGAACCGAATTTTTGGACTGAACCGAACCACTAAATCAAACCTAAACCAAACCTAGTAGTTTCGATTCAGTTTTTTCTTCATACTATATTTTATTTTTTTGGTTATAGGGTTTCGATCAATTTGTATCAGTTTTAATTTAAATGGAGATAATTTGACGCACTAGACAAGTATGGTGGGTTGAGAGATCGAAAACGACATACTGACTAACTGTCGTGATACAACAACAACAAAAAAGACTCGCCCCCAATCGATCACAATAACGAACAACCCAAACAACATGAAAGGACGGAAATCAAGGAGGTCCAGGGATAGACCTAAATTTTAACTACTATTTCTTTTATTTTTGTTTGTATAGTTTATGTTGGATAGTAAATTATGAGTCTTTCATTTTCAATTTTATTTTTCACAGTTTTATGATCTTATAGCATGTTGTATATTTTGAAATTCATATGTCATATTGTCATGCTATTTTTTTTATATAAGGAAAGGAATTCGATTTTATAGACAATCCTAGAAAAACTAAGAGATCGGACAAACAGATAGATGGATTAACCATCATGTAAAACCTTAATCAAATAACGGAAACAAATGACTGAAAGGAAATAACAATAAGCAAATAACCGAAAGGAAAATGCAAAAATAAAGTAACCAGATATGCATGGCAAAATTCGCATGCCTCTCACCTTGAACCTCCCACACTCGATCACACACCTCCCACACTTGATCGCACTTCAAGGATCTTGACACTTCGTCTACCCTTGAACCTCCCACACTCGATCGGACTTCGAGGATCTCGACCCTTTGTCTAGTGACACTTGACCCACACTCGATTGCACTTCGAGGCCTCGACCCTTCGTCTCTCACTTGAGTGTCTCTCACTATGGTGTCTTCTTTAACCCGGAATCAAAGGAAGCAAATGTGCTCAATTTTAAACTCAAAAATTCAACTTATATTTGAAAATGGCAAGTCTTACAAAATATATAGGAGAAAATTACTACCTACTAAGTGTTTAAAATCGATGTGAGGCATTTTTTTTTCCAAAAAATGAAGGAAAATTCTATTAGTCTAGATCACATCATCCTCCCCTCATTTGAAGAAGACTCATCTCGAATCTTGCGTTGTCTTTCCAAAATATATGATAGGTATGATACGCCTCTGTATGTTGGATCTACGTAAAGGATTGATGGTTGAATCTGTATATGGCCTTCCCCTGTACGTTGGATGTGTGTAATATACTTAAATGGGTTGTGTCGGATGACAGTGATGGCTGCACAAAAAGCCTAAGGAACCTTTGTCGGAAGCTCTGATACCACTTGATGTGCTCGGGAAACTCTCCGAGCTAGCAGGATCGACGACGAGGTTTCTCCATTATTTTAAGGGATCGCGCGATAAACTTTCTACTATTCCTCCATTATTTGGGATCACCATAAACTTTCTACCAGTGACCAGATATGCATGGCAAAATTTGCAGGCCTCTCACCTTGAACCTCCCACACTCGATCTCAATCCTGAGGATCTCGACCCTTCGACACCTTAATCTCTCACTAGGGTATCTCCCTTGACATCTTACCAAAGGGCTCAACTTTTAACTAAAAAAATCAACTTTTATTATAAAATGACAAGCCCTACAAAATATATAGGAGAAAATTATTGTCTACTAAGTGTTTACAATCGATGTGGGAAGTTTTTTTTTAATCGAAAAATGAAAGAAAAATCTATTAGCCTAGACCACATCATTATGTCAAATCCTCGTACAACTATTCTGTTGGACGTATAATTAGGGATAGTGATGGTCGGGTTATTGATATTTTCAAGCAAGTAGTCCATCCTAGTTCAGTTCTTCAAATAGAAGCAAAAATTGTTTGTCTGGGTATAAGAGTTGCAATTGGAAAGGGCGTTAATAGTCTTATTAGGAAAGGTGATTGTATTGGAGTCATTATGGCAATCAGTGGGTGCTCCGTTTTGTCTCTTGGGAAATATGTAAAACAATTGAAGAAATCAATTTGCAGTTAATGAAGTTCAAGAATATAAGCTTCAACCATTGTTATAAGGAAGTCAATAGTAGTGCTGATTTTATAACAAAAACTACTATGATTCGTAATATGGATACTGACGATGCCCTAGAAAATAGTCCTCTTGATAAATAGGGGTAGGACGTCATAAATAGGTCACCTAACGCAAAAGTCACACTAGATATAATATCATCCATCGCGAACCCCCTATCTTTCAAACCGTGATCAAAGACCCTCCTATGGAATTACACATAGATCGCGATCAAGGTTATGATACTTACAAACATACCACTTACGCTAAGTAAACAAAGGCCCCGCGCCGTCTAGCCCTACAACAAGAGCAAGCAGCTTGCTGGCCAAGCACCTCCTCGCTGACATTGACAAGTATAACAATTCAAACCCTCTGCCACGAGGGCATGAGTTATACGTGTCCTCTGCCAACCAATGAGGGGCCACCGGCCAGTTACTCGCTTGGTAACACTATAAATAACCCCCTTAGGATCACAAGGAAAGGATTCGATTTTAGGAAGCAACACAAGAGCTCTGCAATCCTCCATGATATTAGACCTGAGCATGGGCCGGACCGGGCGGGCTTGGTCCGGTCCTTAATCAAATTTTCAGCCAATTACACCAGACTGGACTTGGGCCAAGCCCAATTTTTGGGCCGAATGCCTTGTCCAAGCCCGCCCTCATTGCCGAGTCGGGCCGCCCACCGGGCCAAGCGGGTCTGACGTCTCAAATTCATTTTTTTTAATCAAAAAATCGAAATCGAATTTTTTTTTTAAAATAAAAGCAAATCATAAATTATACCAATACTTTCAAATGTGAGGCAAATCTGGATACAATATTAGGTTACTAACAAATGCAAGTCCGACACGTTGGGCCTACCGGGCCGGGCTCGCCGGCCCGCTTGGGTCAACTACTCTGTCCAAGCCCGCATATTTTTCCGGACGGGTTGCCTCGGAGTTGAGTTCCTGGAACCTCTGATCGGAGAAGAACGTCTAGAGCATAACATCATTTAGCAAACTTCCTCTAAAGACGACCATTGATTAGTAAAATACCAAACGCGATCAAATCTAATCGCGAGGAACACGTTGGTCCCAAACTCCAACTCATAACAAATAACTTGACTACACGAGAACACCCCCCTAGTTGGCTTTGCAAGTAATAAAAGACATATGTCGTCACCTTGAGGTAATAAGTATATGTGAATTTATAGAAACGCTTCAGATACACTCATGAATCAGAATCTTTATAACATCATTCATCAGGATAATTAAGATTAAGCTTTGCCTTGTCAGAGCTGATCTGCTTTTTATCTAGTGTAAAAAAAAAAACTTAAATTGACTTGATTTAAAACAATCTTTTACTCGATTGATCTGAAATTCGATTTGCCAAAAACTCCAATGAATTGAATCCAAGCCTAACCCGAATGATCCAAGCCTACCTAGGGGTGTGCATCGGCCCAAAACCTAACCAAACCGGGCCGAACCGAAACCGAAAATCTCAAAATTTTAAAACCGAAAGCCGAACCGAAAGCATTAGGTTCGATTCAGTTATTTGCCGGTTTGATTTGTGTTCGGTTCGGTTTTAACATGGTTGAACCGAATTTCCATAAAAATTTTTTTTGGAAAATTCTCTTAAAAAAATTCAATTTAACCCAAACCGAACATAAAAAAATAGATGTATTATTAGCGCATATATATATGTGTGTATACACTGTATATATGTGTATATATACACACTACACACTACACACACAAAAAAAATGTGTATTATTGTATATGTGTATATATACACTGTATAGTGTATATATGTATATACACTTTATATAAAGTATATGTATAGTGTATATATGTATATACTCCATCCGTTCGACAAAATTTGTCATTTTAACTCTCCACATAACTTTTAATAAAACTAATAATTACACTCCCTTTTTACTAATTTACCCTCATTTATTACTTTACTTTTTACTTTATCAAAAACTACAACTCACAACACATCAATCAAATCGAGGGCATTTTAGTAAAGTAAAAGCAAAAATATCTAAAATGACAAGTTTTTCCGAACAAAAACAAAACTCTAAAACGACAAGTTTTGCCGAACGGAGGGAGTATAAAGTATACCAATATATGTATATTGTATTTATGTAGTGTATAAAAAGTATTGTATATATATATTGGAATATTAGAAAAAAATCGGTTTAACACAAACCGAACCGAAACCGAACACAGACCGAACCGAAACCGAAAAATGAAAATTCTCGAACCGAAAAACTTCGGTTCGGTTAGGTTAGGTTCAGTTTGTGTTGTGTTGGTTCGGCCCAAAAATTCGGTTTGGGCCAAATCATGCACACCCTAAGCCTACCTTACCCTTTAACTGCGTAAACCCGTATCTTTTTGGGCCCGGACCCTCCGGGTCACGTGTTAGGCCAGGTTGAACTGCAGCAGGCCGCGTACTGTATTTGAATGTGCTCGAGAAACAGGTCATCGAAAAATCCAACGGCCAGGATTAAATCTTAAACTCTGAGGCCTGAGGGGTTATGTCTCTGTTGCTCCTCCCTATTAAAAACATCAACGGAAGGCAGGTCTTCGTTTCTATTCGCTTTCACTCGCGTCTTGAAGAGAGAGAAAGTGAGTTTCATTCCAGGAGGGGGTACGCTCGGATCGTATTCGTAGGGTCTCAACTCTCAACCATGTCGGAGCACGACGAATCCAAGGGTGAGTCGATCATCGAGAAGATCGTCGAGAAAATCCATCACGACTCCTCCTCTTCCGATTCTGACGACGACAAGCCGGCACTGTCACTGAAATCCAACATATACCGCTTGTTCGGGAGGGAAAAGCCCGTTCACAAGGTCCTCGGTGGTGGAAAACGTACGCCTCTTTCTGATCTCGCTGTTTAGGCTTTCGTCTTTATCTTTTCTCTTGTGCTTCTGCTCGGATTCTCATCTTCGTGCTTGACTGTTGCATTGATTGTTTGATTTTTCCGATTGTTTGATTTGAAGTTTGTAAAATGATGTCTGTAGTTGCAATTGTCCTGGATTCGGATTAGCGATAATGCGCAGATCGAAAATGATAGGAAATTTTCACAATTGATTCGATTGATTTTGGCCTTGTAAATGATCGGTCAAGATTTAGATCTGAATATTAGATGAATATACTAGTTATTTTGAATCTTGCTTCTTGTTTCAGCTGGAAAAAGCTCATTCTTGTGAATGCTTTGAATAGCGATGTAGATCTATAAAATGATCTCACTTGCATCGCCTTCCTCTGGTGAATTTTACGCCTGAACATTTATTTTAAAATGTTTATGGTTGTTTGTGTTGTTAATCTCTGCCTTTTGTGCTCAAAAGGTTTTTATCCCGCCTTTAATTTATTTGGGAGAAAGATACTTAAAACCTTTTTTTTTATGTTAATCGTGGCCATGTGCTTTGCTGGTGTTGTTCTTTTGCTCAGATATGAGTGTTCGATTGTTAATACTTAATAGTAATGGTTTGGTTTTCCCGATTGTTTGATATTGCATGATTAAAATGTTGTACGTATTTGTCTGATATTGGGAATCCCTCTTGGTTCTGTATCTCCTCGGATTCAATATAATGCAAAGATTGGAAATACTTGAAAATTGTTGCAATTGATTCAAATAGTTTGAGGAATTTAGGTCTTCTAAAGGATCGGATGAAATGCCAGTTTTCTTGAGTTCTGCTTCTTGCAGTAGTTGTAAAAAGCACGTTTCTGTGAATGCTCCTCGTTGTTAGGTGATCATTTTGTTGATTCTGCATTTTGTGCTCAAAGGGTATAAACCTTCAATTAGTTTTGGGGAAAAATTTCTATCCGTTAAGTTACAACTACCCTTTGTACTATCTCTTTTTTCTTCTCATCTCTTTGTGCTCATTCATCAATGCACCATATTATGTTTCAGCTGCTGATGTTCTCTTATGGAGGGACAAGAAAATCTCAGCAGGAATTCTTGGTGGTGTCACTGCTGTATGGTTTCTGTTTGAAGTGTGCGAGTACCACCTCCTGGCTTTCATCTGCCATGCCCTGATAGTCTCGCTTGCTGGAATGTTCTTGTGGTCAAACGCCTCAAGCTTCATCAAGAAGTAAGGGTGCTAATGATATGGAAGATTTTCCCTTAAATTATTTTTGGGACTGTGCTCCTGTTTGCATATTAACAATTGCATTTCTAATCTCCTTTTTAGAGCTCCACCTCGCATTCCCGATATTGTCATTCCAGAACAGCCTGTCCTGCAAGTGGCATCTGCTTTGACCTATGAGATTAATCGAGCTATTGCCACTCTCCGGTTCATTGCATCAGGAAAAGATCTGAAGAAGTTTCTATTGGTATGTATTGCTTTAGGAACTTGTGACTGAAATAAATGAGCCGTGCTGCATTATCTCTGCTCCATCTCTTCATCTTATTAATAGTACCTGATTTTCGTTGCCCTTTTTCTTCTGTTTGTGATGGGCTAGGTGATTGCTGGTCTGTGGATTTTCTCGATTTTGGGCAGCTGCTGCAACTTCTTGACTTTGTTCTACATATGTAACTATCTGCATTCCTATATTCTTTTCCCAATTACATGTTAGTTCAAGTTATTAGATGTGCTGATTCTGACCATTTGCTGATTTCTTTCAATTCCATTTGCTGCCTTAGGCTTTGTTTTGCTGCACACCTTGCCTTTGCTGTATGAGAAACACGAAGATAAGGTGGATGCATTTGCTGAGAAGGCATTGGCCGAGTTCAACAAGCATTATGTAGTGTTCGAGGAGAAGGTCTTGAGCAAGATCCCCAGGGGTCCCTTGAAAGACAAGAAGAGAGAGTAGACTCAGAGTCCATCCAGGTTTTAGGTCTCGTTTGTCAACACTCGAGGTAGGTGTGTTTCATGAAAGGGTTTCACATCTCTTTATGCGTCTTCAACTAGAAATATACACGGTTGGCTTAGGGTTGGAAGCTTTTCTTCATCTTACATGGTAGACAAAGAATGGATAATTTGTCTTATTCCCCCTTTTGAGTCGAGAATGGATTTGACTTGTATGATCAGATGGTGGTAATTCTGTTGTTACATGGTTTTCTGTGTTGAGTTGTTTGTTCTTCAATCTATATTATTTCTGTGTTGAGTTATTTGCCTCCTAGATCCTCCGTTGAAAGTTGTTCCTTCTCCTTCCTAGATCCACCTTCCCCATAGAGGCTGCTCCACTGCTTCAGTGCTTCAGCTTGTCCAGTACCATTCCCCCCGGATGCAGTAACTTTCATAGAAGGAAACAAGAATCTCAACTGAAGATAAAGACTATAGTAAGATAGGATAATATAACGTAGGAACACTTTTCTGATTCTTTGCCTCCTGACAATCTCCATGTTCAGAGGTCTAGGTTAATCACTCTTTCTCTACCCTTCTTTAAATCGTCTGCAAAATTAGTTGCAATTTACCATATACTGTTGTCTTTCCTGCTGAATCAACTCCTTAACAGGACGGTAGGCAGCAGTTGTGCATAGATAGTAGATTCTATTATTAGAAATTTTGGAAAAATCAGCATGAGTACAACTACAAGCATAGGAAAATAAAACATTGTCGAAAATATTTGAGAGGCGAAAAACAATCCTTTGCCTTGAGATCACATCCGCTATGGTGCTATACCCTTCTAACATTGTTGCAATCTCCCTGAATTCAGTCCTCTTCCAGCCATTTCTTTTGCCAACTAAGTTCTCAGGATCGTCTCTCGGTTCTCCACAGAAGGCAGATCGACCATTATTCCTATGGTTTCAATCTTAAAGAGCTTCCATTTATAGTTGTGATAGACTGATAGATAGTGACAGAAAGAACCAGAACTTTATCGGAGGGGGTACAGTTCGTGATAGATAGTCACATTTTCATATGAATGTGAAACTATGTATCTGCAATCAGCAAAGAGGGGGTACAGTTGCAAGATCTGTGAATTTTACACTTACATAAAAATCTGTTGAGAGATTGTTTTCCTTCCCTTCCTATTCTGCATGCATAAAGGAAAGGCATGTATTTGGCTTTTTTTTATTGCATATGATGATGCTACCTCGGTGAACCAGAGCGGTAAGGAACCTGTGGAGTTGAATTCCGTGGATTTGAAAGGATTTCTATCGACCTGGCTAAACTAATTTAAATCAAAATCACTTATTTAGAATCGAGTGATTAAGATTTAACCAACTTTACATAGAGTTATTTTAACAACTCCGTAGGATCTCAAGTGGAACCCGAGAGGGTGCCCGGGCACTCAACGATCTACCTACAGGTATCGCGTCTATATATTCACTAAAGGCATACCGTCCCCATTATTGCAATACTAGCCTACTAGGGTTGTTATAAGTTGTTAAATTACGATTTATATACAACGTGGGGCTCATAGCCTCATACACGTCCAAGGGCAACACGCGCCAACCAAGCCGGCAAGCCGAGTGGAGTACCATAATAAAACCAATTGGTGTTAAGAGGAGAAGATAACCCACTTATGTACAAGGCTTGGATTCACTGTATTTTCCATATGAAATACTACCCCACTTCATATTTTCATATTCTCAACACCCCTCAAGTGCAACTGCTTGGCCACGCATTATTTTGCCTGCCTAGAGTTTGGTTCAAGCTCATTCATTTATTAAATAAGGCGAGTATGAACATATTTTTAAACTTGATTCGATGCTTGTTTTGGACCGATTTAAACTCGACTTTTGTGGAATATACAAAATTTTCTTCAAGTTACTATATCATGAGAAAGTGGGGCTCCTTAATGCTCGCAAAAAGAATATCCATTTACTATTGCAATACTTAGGCCAATCAATAATACCATAGGCTTAGTTTGATAATGCAAGTAGTTTTTCAGAGTTTTTAATTTTTGAAATTAATTAAAAAATTTCAACGGCTACCCATCCCAAAATTTCATAACTTTTTTTCCTATTGAAAAATCTATTCTTTTTCTCCTTTTTCATCAACTACTTTGTATCAACCATCCTAACCGTCAATGTTACCAAATATACACAATGACTTATGAATAGTTTAAAGCCATCAGTTTCAACAACCCTTTCAACTTTAGTTATTTCATTAGCGATGTGTTAGTCGAGGATAAACTGTGCATAACTTGACCCCCTTGAGTTGAAGCTCTCCTTGTTTGGAGAGGCCATCTCTATCCCCTTGATCGAAGGATTCACCTACTCTTTTAATGAGATTCTATTGGGTGGTAATTGTTGTTGGAATAGCTCGTAGATCGTAATTGTGGTCAACATATAATACAGTGATAAGTATTGCAACTGCATCCGCATTTACTACATTTGGGCATTTGCAATTTAATTGCAACAAATGGCGGAGTCAGGATTTATATTCGGTGTTAATTTTTTTTTTTATCTTATTAAGAAGTTTTTTTCTAAGAAAATATTGAAAAAAAATACTAAAACTGTGATTTTTTTTAATTTAAATATAAATATGATATTTTTTTAATGAAATAGTTAATAGAAACAAAAAAAATAGAGAGAGAAATCAAAAAGAATATTTAATGATATAGTAAAACATAAATATGACTTTTTTTTAATGAAAAAACACTAAAATTATGATTTTTTTTTTTAATTTATATATAAATATGACATTTTTTTTAAAGAACTAGTTGATAGAAACAAAAAATTTAGAGAGAAATTAAGAAGAATTAATAATATAGTAAAATATAAATATAACATTTTTTAAATAAAATAGTTGATAGAAATCACAAAATATAGATAGAAATAAATTTTTTTTAATGAAATAGTAAAAGAAATAAAAAGTCAAGCATTTGGGGATTTGGAACCTAAAGACTTTTATTCTCCTACCTTCCTTTACCACTTGAGCTAAACAATTCTCTTATTTCAAATATCATTTAAAAATGTATATTATCTTAAAAATACTAAATATATAAAATAATTTTTTTTTTCCCCGTAGATGGGGCCGACCATCCCCAAGCACCCCCGGCTCCGCCCCTGATTGCAACGTAACCTTCTCCAATAAAAACTCGGTAGTAGATAGAGTATATAGCAGATGATGCACTGCACTCTAGTATTATTCTTCCTTTCTCATTACGAAGCCAACGATTATGTTTGAGTAGCGTTAAACATCTAGTCACGCCACTCCACCTTACTGGCAACTTCTTCCCACTTTGTCTCCTATTTAACTCCTTTGATTTGACCCTTTCATTAACTCCTATGAGCACCCAGATTGGGTTGTTTTAAAGAGAAAAATAAGGAACTTAACAATTAAATAATAGAGGGGAGATATATTTTGGTAAGGAATGATGTGATGGGTTCACTACCAAGGAACCCTTAAAAACTCAAGAAAAAAGACATGAGTGAGAGGGGAGGAGAGAGAAAGAGAGGGGTTTAAGGTAAGTGGTGGGACTATTTTTAATTTTATATTATTTGTTTATAATAAAATGGGTTGTAGGGATGTGAGTTAAAAATTATGTTGGGTTTCTTAAGGAGAGAGAAAAATAAAAGTGAGAGTTAAGGAATCGAATCGGGTTTCATGGATGCGGATGCTCTAACTATTACGGAGTACTGTAGTAACTACTGTATTATTATAAGAAACCAAATACTGTATATAACAATTAATTTGGTCCAAATTAGGCAATTTTTAATGGATTTCTATTAATGAGACACTACAAAATGGACTACGGTGGAGTTGTTTTGCACGGAAAATAAAATAGGTCAGGAAGGGAAGGGTCCGAAGTAAGGGTAGTATCTGAACAGTGAAAATCGTCTAGTCCAACTTCGTAGTTTATTTTATGATTTTTTTAATTTAAACATTAAAATGAATTATAAGGTACAAACACTTATTTAAGAAAATAATTAAAAATTTCAATTTAGCCAATGAGATAATTTGGACTACGATATGGACTATAAATTGTGGACTAGACGATTCCTCATCCGTATCTGAACCCTAATAGCTCGAATTTGACTCGTACTCGTTCGATAAAAAAAAATTTGGTTCGAGCTCGTTTATTTTCTAAACGAACTGAGTATGAGCACATTTTTAAGCGCGGTTCAAAGCTCGGCTCGTTTGAATTAAGCTCGAATAGCTCGAATTTTATAGAATTTCTAAAATTTCTATTAAGTTACTTCTACAATGAGCAAGTAGAACTGTTTAAAGCTCGACTCAAGCTCGTTCATATCTTAAATGAACTGAATATGAACAAGCAATACTCAGTTCGTTCGACTCGAATAACAACCCTAGTGGGAAGGGAAGAAAAATATAACGGAGAATTTTCAAACAAGCTGGCATGAACATGCACGTCGTTCACATTAAGTTTCATTTCGTAACTTATTTAAAATTCTCAATTTTATACTCTCTATCCCATCAAAGATGGTGCATGCAGGATTTTTTAATGTATTTTTTTTAAAATATATAAAATATCAATATTTTATAATTTATTTTATCATTTTTTATACCTACTATTAATACTTAATATTTTATACAGAGTATAGTTTAATACTCCATCTGTTAAGTAAGATTAAGATACTTATTAATAAAAATATACTCTATCTGTTAACTAAATCATGTCATTTACTATTTATACACGTTTTTTTTATAATAATAAAAAATTATATACTCGTTGGCAAGCTGTCAAAAGGATTCTACGCTACCTCAACCACATTCCTCACTACAAATTCCACATATCCTTCGCTCTCCGTAATGATCGATCGCTCCTCCTTTTCGGATGCCGATTGGGGGTAGTGATCGGCAAGATCGACGATCAACGAGTGCTTATTCTATCTTCAATGGTCCAAACCTCATCTCATGGATTTCTAAAAAGCAACAAAAAGTTGCTCGCTCCTTCACTGAAGTTGAGTATCGTTGTCTGTATATATCTCTTTAATTGCCATTATACATACAAATCAATGAGAATCAGAAAAACCGTGCTCATTCCACTAGGTATTCAACAAGCAAAAAATCTTCAAATACGATGCCTGGAGATAGAAAGTGATTCCTCGACAATTATTAACTGTATAAAGGGATATGGAACCTTGGAAAATAGATATGATAATGACGGATATTATGATACACCTACTCAATTTTCCACAGTTAAGAACTACGCGTGATAATTAAGGACGGGTAATAGAGTGGTGCCGGAGGATAAGGTTGTATACATTTGCACACAACCCACAACAATAATGATTCGAATGATCAAAGTCTGCAAGATCTCATCCATAAGGATACTCTCGGATGAAAATGACTCGCTAGTTTATCCGAATTCTTATATTCGAAGTACTTTGTACTTTGTGAAGTCTATATAAAGTACTATAGTTGATCGATCGAGATATTAATTAGATTATCAATCAACTAAAGCCCACATCGCGATCGACCATATATAAATATGTCAGCCGCCACGGGGGAGACGGTGTCAAGGCCAGTGGGAGGGACCGAGCTCAGCCTCTGCCGGGCTCTACCGGGCGGCACCGGCGTCACCGTGCTCGCCCTCCTCCTCTCTAAATCCCCCGACCTACAAATTCTCCAAAATGCCCTCCACAATATCCAAAATGCCCATCCCATCCTCCGCTCCAAGCTGCACTACGACCCCTCCTCCCGCACCTTCTCGTTCGTCACTCCCCCCACCTCCGCCCTCCGGGTCAACTCATTCGACCTCCAGTCAACGCTGAGGATCCTCCACGGCGGCACCGAGTCAGATCTAGATCTCTCCCCCTTCCAGAAGATCGTGGAGCACGAGCTCAATCTCAATCCCTGGCGGGAGACTAACAAGCCCGGGACGCCCGTCGATTTGTTCGAGGCGAAGGTGTACGAGTTGGAGGGCGGGAGGTGGGCGGTGGCATTGAAGGCGCACGCGGCGGCCTGCGACAGGGTGGCCGGGGAAGCCGTGCTGGCGGAAGTGGTGAGGGCGGTGAGTAGTGGTGGTGGTGGTGGGGCAGAGGTGGGAATAAGGGGTAAGGGGGAGGTTAAAATGGGAATTGAAGAGTACGGGTGGAGCGGAAAGGCCAAGAACAAGAAGTCGTTGTGGTCGCGCGGGGTTAACATGCTCGGCTACTCGTTGAAGGCCTTCCGGCAGGCCAATCTCGACTACGTCGACACGCGCTCCCCGCGGCGCACCCAGCTAGTCAGGCTCCGGCTCGAGCCTGACGTAACCGCCAAGCTTCTTCAGGTACGTGAGAATATTGAATAATCAATCAGGTAGATTCCGTGTATTGTATCATTTTTCTTGTCTAAAAATGAAAAAACACATTTTGCTTGTGTTTAATTTATTTTTGACCGTTGCAGTCTAAAATAAACAAATCATGTTTTTTGGTATAAACCTAGCCTAGGTTACGAATGTTGACTTAAGTTGACCCAAAAAAAATGAATATAGTTGCTAATTAAATAACTCAATTATATAATTTTAATGGCCCAGCTTATAAACCCCGTCCTTGAATTCATAAATTTTTTTTTCTTGTGTGGGTAGGGATGCGAGAATAGGGAGATGAAATTGTGTGGAGCACTAACGGCGTCCGCATTGATTGCTGCTCGGCGCTGCAGCAAGCGTCCTCTTGAAGGGCAATCGGAGAAATTCACGTTCGTAACGATAGTCGACTGTCGATCCCTTCTCGAGCCTCCTCTCAAAAGCCATGACGTTGGTATGGATGTGCCTAAATTAAGTCGAAACATTATCATATCGATCATATCATATCATATATATTGTATCATATATGATAACATAGGCGGGGCCAGGGGGAACGAGGAAGTACGTACGTTCACCCTCCCTCATCTGACAAATTACTGAGTATTATCCTCGTCGATAGATAGCTTCGTTTTGATATATAATACGTCATAATCTGACATTTAAGTAAAAAATTATGAATGTTTAAAAATTATAAGTGTATTAATCACTTTAATATTATTTTAATAGACTATAATACTTTTATATTTTACTAAATTTGACATCCACATATTATAAATTATTTCGAGAGCTTCGAAACCGTAGCTAGGTTATATTACTTATTTTGACAATTTGGTAATTAAGAAGTTATGCAAGTTTAAATATTTTATATCTAGATATATACACTATTACATGCATGTTAAGAATATAACAAGTTAAATATTGACTTAATGTTTATTTATTGCATTTTATATCCTTATTTTGTTAGTTTTCTTTTCTTTGACTATTTGATTTTTTTATTTTTTTATTTGAGAAAAAATAATAGGGTTTTATCATAAATCAAAGTCATGTTATCTTAAATAACATTATTTTATAATTATCATACTATATAGACATCGTTATGCTACTTTAATCTAAAATGACACCGTATATATATAATCGTGCATCTCGCTAAAAAAATTCTGGCTCCGTCCTTGTAAGATAATAACGATGATAGTCATACCATACTCACAGGATTCTACTACTCTGGGATCGTCAACTCACACGACATAAACGGAAGGGAACGATTTTGGGAGTTGGCAGAGACAACATACAAAAGTTTCAAGGCCGCAAAGATCAGCAACAAACACTTGCGTGAAATAGCAGACCTCAACTTCCTCATGTGCAGAGCCATCGAGAACCCAGGCCTGACCCCATCCTCGGCGATGAGGACCTCTTTCATCTCGGTGTTTGAGGATGAAGCCCTCCAGCACCATGCCGACGACAAGGCCCACCACGAGAACATGGGTGTCGAGGACTATGTGGTCAGCTCCTCCGTCCACGGGGTGGGTCCCACTGTCGCCATCTTCAACTCGGTCAGAGATGGGGGGTTGGACTGTTGGTGCGCCTACCCTGGGCCGCTGCATTCTAGGCAGCAGATGCAGACCCTTCTTGATCATATCAAAACAATATTGACAGAGGCTACCTAATTATGTACTTCTTAATTTCCTTTTATATAATCATCGATGGACAATTATGGATAATGATTCATGGCATGTGATTGGTTTGGTTTCTAACTTAGCTGGTGTAATTAATAGGGTGGAAATGAGATAGATTATGAATGCATGAATGTTGTCATCATCAGTCATCTCGTAGGGTCAATAGGTCCACCCATACTCATCACCTGCAAACATGTTTACCTTCATCCAATCTATGCACTAGGCCAGTTTGACATTCTAGACACGGGCATATTTCGTCTCCTGAAGAGGGTTTTGGACGCCTCATAACTCTAGGCACGAACATCCGTCCCCTGAGGTTTGTCCCTTGTGCAGCGCACCTAGAGCACTTAAAACACGGACCAATTGCACGTCCGTCCCTTAATTGACATCCAATTCACCGGCCCATGAGGACATTGTCAGAGATTTTATGGTTCAGGCGACCACTAAAGTTTGTGTCTTGATAACGGAGGGGACGAACATAAGGTGAACCAATGTTGTGTCTTGATGAACATTTGGTTAGTCATGTTGTCTTGATGGACATCGTTTGTGGTGCCCTGAGAGTTTTGAGATCAACTTTTGCTTCAAAATGTTTGTGTCTTCAGTTAATAGAGCCTAGTTGTTTTAGGTTTGTGGCTTGAGTTTTAAAAAAATTAACAGCATATACGCTGCATTTTGTGATGCTCCCTGTCCAACACCAAATGTAACCCAAAAGAAACAACAATGCATTCAACATAGAGTGCACCAGCACCCATTTCATACATAAAAACAACATTGTTCATACATTAAACCTGCAATACCATGCTTGTTCATCAACCAACCCATACAAACACCCATGTTAGCAAAACAACCTACAAATGTACTTGACTTGAAACACAAACGGACATAAAGTTTAGAAACACCATGTTCAAACACATACTGCGCTTAGAAGTCTAGAATTGTGACCCAAAAGTTGCACAAACTAACCCAAAAGCTGCAACCAAGTTCTTGTTAATTGTCACCTACCTAGATCACCAAGTGCTCAAACCTGCAGTTCGGTAGGGAAGTGCACAACCATCAGCCTCTCAAAGTGCTCCAATTTGTCCTGCATCTTATCATATTTTTCATTGCCTAGCTTGGCGTCGTCCTCAGCCTTCCTTGCTCGCTCATTAGCCTCCCTGACTTGGTCTTCCAGCTCACGCCTTTTTGCCGGGCCTAGAGTGGACCAATCAGCCCCTCGCTTCCTTGGAGGCTTCTTGACAGCCGCGCCCATTCCTAAATGAAGGCAAAGAGAGTGAAAATTACAAAGATATAAAAGGTAAAAAAATAAGATTGATAACATGAAAATGACAGTAGCTACTGGTATGACATTTGTTCCTAAAATATGATAGTAAAGTTCCTAAAATCAAATGGATTTCATGCTCTTATATAATTGAACTCATTTTGAAGCCTTATATAGTTTTATATATAACTGATAGTAATGATAATATATATAATCATCAAGTTATATATATAACTGATCAATTATTAAACTCATTTTAATCCTAACTTTGTTTACCTAGTACACAAGTGCCCCTCCTCTCTCCAAAGGCCTTGACGATTATCTCACACTGAGTAGCTACTGGTAGGACATCATTGTCTTCTTCCTCTGGTCGCGAACTCACATAGTCGTCAATCGCCTGCTGCATAATTTGCTGGGAACACAAAGAAAACATTAGAATCCTACACAATAAAATCATCCAAGGAACTCAGCAATGACATCCTACAAGTCAGAGATAGCTAAACTGTTAGTACACACTCACCACAGTGGATTCGTCGTCATCGTCCTGGAGGTATTCGTCTATTGAAGCTTGCACATAAGGAGCCAAGTGTCCGTCCTTGTACAGCTCCTCAGCCCGGTAGCACACAGGTCTAGGCCCTGAGTGGTGCTTGATGTATTTGGGATTCTTAGTTCTGTTGAGCTTGTTGCAGTTGCTTATTTCCTCCACAGACACAAGAACATATAAACATCAGAGAACAACAGTAAAGCAATGGAAACAGTTGAATGAAAAATTCACAAAAAAGCTAACCAGTTTGTCGGGGGCGGTGAACTCCTTCTGCACAAGGTAGCGCCATTGCTCAGGACGGAGTTTGAACTCAAGAGGTATGGCTGGACCATGCTTCAAGAAGTGGCAATGACACTTGTACTTCCAACTGCGGTATCTTGATGCTGCCTGAGTCTCAATATACGTCTTCAATTTTTCATCATCAGGAGATACAACGTACATAGTCTACATAAATAAGAATGCAATTATATATATCAATTACCAGTGAAAAACACAGAGCAGGAGAGATGGGTAAAGCAAAGTGAAAATGAACAGATGCAAGTGAAGAAAACAAATTGTTGCATTCAGAACACATAACAGGTTATTGCATTCAGTGAAAATGAAATTATCATATCATTATCAGACCATGAGAAGTTAAACTCCTAAAACCAAATAAAAAACTAAAAGCTACTATGAATCTCCTAAAAGTAAGATTGATCTCACAATGAAGAACAGAAAATTAAGAAAATTAAAGAGCAAATATATAACAACATTATACAATCCAGCAAATTAAAATTCACCAAATACCAATCTCATAACACATTATACATAACACATTATACACAGCTAACTATCATTGAGTGAACAACTATCATTCATTATCAGCAAAGTGAACACATAATAACTAAGTATGAGAATGCATGTGAACAACTAACTACCATTCAGTGAGAATGCAAATGAAGAAAGCAAAGGGTATTGAACTCCTAAGAAATTGACAACTAACTAACATCAAATATGAAACTCAAAGTAATATGAACACAGAACAACTAAGTATGAGAATGCAAGTGAACTGAATGAATTAACAGTGGAGAGAAACATTCAAGATCAATCTCACAATGAAGAACAGAAATTTAAGAAAATTAATGAGCAAATATATAACACATTATACAATCCAGCAAATACAATACACATTATACAAAACTAAAAGCTACTATGAATCTCCTAAAACTAACAACACCTTGTAAACCAACAGACAAAATAGGCACATTATACAATTTATTGACAACAACTTGCAAATTAGACACATTATACAATCCAGTACAAGGGAAGAGAACACTTGCTTACATCCAGGTAAGCGGCAAGCGTATCCTTGTGCTTCTTCTCAAGCTGCTCGAAGGAGGAGGCCAACATTGGCACATGTGTCTTCACAGCAGTCCCTATATCCCCTATCAGCAAACTGTATTGGTTGAGCTCGGGGTTTCCATGGAACTCCGACCACGAAATTTTTATCTTTCCAGTGACCTTCACTATCTGCATAGTCTTGCTACTCACCACAGTTCTTCCTTTCCCTACAAATGATGAAGACAACGATTAGATAAGCAAAGACTCATACAAAGCCTAAAATTTGGGGAATCAGAAAACCATAAAACATAGATAAACCCTAAATCACAAAATCTGTCTGAAATCATCAAACAACGATAAACCCTATAAAAATTGGAGAATTAAATAACCCTAAACCCTCTAAAATTATAAAAAAACCAACCTCTGATTGGTATATAGACTTCCTGCAGGGGTTCTTCCTCAGCTTCAGCCTCTTCTCCACCGACGGACAGAGGAGGGGGTGGAGGGGTGGTCGACGTTACCCGTGAGGCACTGACTGAGTGAGACGATGCCGGAGGGGTGGTTGACCCAGCCCGTGCGCCACCCACAGACGGAGAAGAGTCCAGAGGGGGGATGGTCTCATCTTCCGCTACAGCCACTGAAAGAGGGGGAGGCGTCTGTTGGGTGGTACCGGTTGAGGAAGAGCCGACCCGTACCAGTCGTCTCTTCGGGGGTGGTGGCTTCCGAGGACCTTGTGGCTTCCGAGGGCTCCTTCGAAGTGGTGGTGACGCGGGTTGAGTTGGCCTCGGAGGAGGTGGTGGTGCGGGCTGAGTTGGCATCGGAGGTGGTGGTGGCGCGAGCTAAGTTGGCCTCGGAGGTGGTGGTGGTGGCGCGGGCTGAGTTGGCCTTGGAGAAGGTGGTGACGCGGGTTGAGTTGGCCTCGGAGAAGGTGGTGACGCGGGTTGAGTTGGCACCCGATCTCGAGTTGACCTCCGAGGACTGGTGGCCGGTTCTGGAGCGGTGTTTGGTTGTGGAGCGGTGTCCGGTTGTGGAGTGGTGGCCGGGCTCGGCGGTGGTTGAGTCACCCTTGGGCGAATGTGGATCTTCTTCCCTTTTTTTGGTGGCATGATGGAGGCCGGGCTGAGTGGTGGTGAGGGTTTGAAGAGGATTCGGCGGAGAGACAGAAATTGGTTGTGAGGGTTTGAAGAGGCGTCGGCGGAGAGAGAGAGATGGAGAGACAGAAGAGGTTTGGGTGTGTGGTGAGGGTTTGAAGAGTTGTCTTGAGAAATTGGAAATGAGTGGGCATCCGAAAGCCACGTCTCAAAATGTACAGTGAAAATAATGGGGGAAAAAATCCCGCCTAAATGAAAAACATTTGGTGTATATACATCAATTTATCCCGCCGTATATATACATAAATTTATTTATCTATGTGTATATGATATTTATATGTTTGTAACTTTCTAGGTGTTGATAATAACTTTTATAAATGTTATATAAAAAAAATATAACTTTTTTAAACATAACATTAGGTATTAAAAAAATATGAACTCGTATAAATATAAATTCATATCTTTCATATTTGTAACATTTGTTCTAGTTTTTATACCACTTATATACTTAAAAATGAAATTCTAGTATTTGGTTTAACCGATTATCTATAAAAATAGAACGAATATACGATATAAAACTAAAACCAATGTATCTTGGTAAGAAACGGCCTCTCATATCTCGATATCAAACAAAAATTAGAAAATTCTGACATCTTCATTTAAAACGAAATTTAGAAATCTCGGCCTTGATCATATGTTTTACTTCATTCTTCGTCCTCGACGTCTTCCCCATCCTCGACGTCTTCACCTTCCTCGCCTTCTGTTTCAATCCCATACTCTTCGGAGGCTTCTTCTTCAGTTTCGACCTCTTGATCTTCCTCAGCTTCGGTTTCTTCGCTCTCTTCTTCATCGTCGCTCTCTTCTACATGGCTGAATAGCTGGAGATCAACGGCAAGGTTAAAATGGCCAGCAACGGCAAGGGCGTCCTCTTGATAGCTTCATCTCCGCCTGGAATGATATCACCTTCGATTGTCGCCAAGGTTCTAGCATCATAGATGTTCCTATGTGACATTACATTCACCACCTTCCATCCATCGCCCACCTTTGGGTCATCAACATAGAACACTTGCTTTGTCGTGGTTGCCAAACAGAATAGAGAATCATCATACCAACTGCTTTTCGTGTCAATAGATAACAACCCATGATCGATCATATGCGTGATACCGAGATTGTTGGGATCAGTGTCATACCATCTGCACTTGAATAGCACCACTGGCATGTCGTTGGCGTACAACAGTTCGACCACGGCTTCAAGGATCCCATAATAGTCGGTGTCCTCTGTACTTACCATCACTCCACAATTTTGGGTAAGCAATTTTCTATCCTTGTTCCACGACACGAACTTCACCCCATTCACAACACAAGATGAGTAAATCCTATGGAGTTGGGGTTTTCTCGCCAAATTACGAATCTCTGGTTGAACAGATATAGCCTCATCACTTTGTTGACCATAGATCTGTAAATAAGTGTCCATTACTTAGTGCCACGATGACAACAAACCATTCAAACCCATGAATAACATTAATACGAAGAATGCTTACCCATCCGATGAAATAGCGATGGAAATGCAACCTGCGATCCTTGTCACTGTGATCTGGATAATGTTGTGTGTAGAGATCCTCGTGTGCGTCTAAGTAGGATGACACTTCATCACAATTAAGTAAGACTTGCCAATGAGCATCCAGAATATCCTCTCCAGTTAGTCGTGCACGTGAATTATATCCTTGTGGGCGCACAAGCTCGGAAACAACAGAAATATCGAACACAGAAGGAGTAGTGGTTGATGTCCCTTCCTGACCTTCTCCAACCTCCAAGTACAAATTACAATAGGTCACTGCCTCTTCGGCGATGTAACGTGTGGTAATGGTCCCTTCTGGGTAACGAGGGTTGACGACATATTTCTTGTATGCGCCAAGTTGTCTGAAATGAGGATGGGTGTAATTTCAATGCGACGAAATGAAAAGGAGATATAAATTAAACGAAATTTAAGATGAGAGTAAGAAATGTACCGTTCTATTGGATACATCCAGGTGTAATGCACAGGGCCGGTGAGCAACACTTGGCGAGGAAGATGAACTAGGAGATGGACCATAATGGTGAAGAAGTGAGGAGGAAAAATCATCTCAAACCTGCATAGAATCTGTACTATCTCATCTTCCATTAGTCGAACTTCCTCTTTCCTTAATTCCCTAGAACTTAATTTCTGAAACCATTTGCATAGGGCCACTAAAGTCGTGACACCGGAAACTGGTAAGTACGGCCGAATAACGATTGGAAGAAGACGTTGAAGCATTACATGGCAATCGTGTGTCTTCAATCCGACAAACTTTTTCTCTCGTACACTTACACTACTTTTCAAACATCCAGCATAACCATGAGGATACTTCACATCACCAAACCATTCAAACACCTCCTCAAGATAATCTGACCGGACTGTGTATGGTGCAGGAGGAAGTTGACCATTACCCCTTGCATGTAGAGACTTTCGCACCCCTCTTTTTCTCAAAGCTGCGCGGGCTTGGGGACCATCTTTGGAATTTTCTTCAATACAGAAAATGGTTCCGATGATGTTGTCAAACACATTCTTCTCAATGTGCATGACATCGAGACAATATCTCACTTTCGTGTGCGGCCAATAAGGCAATCTCCAGAATATGGATTTATGAGTCCAACAACGTATATTTCTAGAATTGTACGGAGCCTTGAACTGCTCATGCGAACTGAGGGTGGGGTAGGTGCAGCTGATATAAAACAAATGATAGAAATGATATAAATAAATGATAGTAACGATAGAAAGAATGATTTAAAGAATGATAAAAAGAATTTTGTACCTATCAATTCGTCCTAGGAGTTCCTCCCCATCAACGTCAAGCGGCCTTGACCGTAGCTCAGATTTCCCATTAAAAGCATGACCTGTTGTCCGCCAAGGATGGTTTAACGGAAGCCATCTACAGTGACCATCATAGACCATTCTCCCACATTCGAATGTTGATGAGATATCATCCAAACAGTTAGGGCATGCTTTATAAACCTTAGTGTCTGACCCTGCTAGCATCCCTAAACCAGGAAAGTCACTAATAGTCCACAACGCAGCTGCTTTCATTGTGAAAGTTGATTGCGAGTAACGATCAACCGTACAGACTCCGGTGTGCCATAATTGAAGCAACTCGTCGACCAATGGCTCCAAGAAAACACTTAGACACTTCCCAGGTGACTTTGGACCTGGAATCAGCAATGTCAACATGTTGAACTCCTTCTTCATGCACATCTATGGCGGTAAATTATATGGAAGTAAAATGACAGGCCATGTACTGTGTGAAGTTGTCATATTCCCAAATGGATTGAATCCATCGGTTGCTAGACCAAGCCGCACATTCCTCGCGTCATGAGAGAAATGAGGGTACAGTCTATCAAATTCTTGCCAGGTTTCCCCGTCGGCCGGATGTTTCAAACATCCACCATCTATCACCCGTGAGGCATGCCACCGCATTTGCTTTGCAACATCTTTGGACATGAACAAGCGTTTCAGCCTAGAAGTCAAAGAAAAGTACTTTACCACTTTCCTAGTGACCTTGCATCCATCATCACCTACATGTGTCTTCCATCTTGAAGTATGGCATATAGGACACACTTCCAGATTCGAATACCTCTTATAAAACAACACACAATTGTACTGACAAGCATGAATATCCACATAGCTCAATCCGATATCCTTGCACACCTTGCGAACCCTTTTCCAATCCGGAGGGAAGCTGTGACCTTGCGGAAGCATGTCATTGATCCACGCACAATTGTCATCCACACACTTATCAGACATCCCATGTTTTGCCTTTAGCTTCATTTCCCTCAAAACAGCACTCAAAATAGTTTCCTTACATCCGTCAAACAACGGAGTTCGAGCTTCCACTAACAGCCTCTCATATTTTTCATAATCGTCGTCCACCACGTCCTCAAAACGAACTGAACCATCACCTGCCCCGTATTCGGCATGATACGGGAAGTTGTCATGAAGAATGTTCATCACCGGATCAACGTTAGAAGAACTTGAAGCCCCTTGCTCCAAATATCGCGTTCTGACAAGAGAGAAAGTCGGCTCCACCGGGGCTTTGCCATGTTTGTCCCAAACTGTATAACATGGATCCATACCTCTACTATACAAGTGTGAGAACATTTGTCCAGGTGTCACTGGGTCTCGACCATTACGACAATGGTTGCACGGACAATGAAAATGGGTCCTCCCTGTTGCTTTCTCGATCTCATGGACAATTCGCACAAACTCGATTATCCCATCAACATATTCTTTAGACAGAAATGGAAGTTGCATCCAACTCTTATCCATCATCTTTGCACAACCCAATCCCTATTAAGAAATATATCCACCATAAATTCAACACAAACACACATATTTGCTATATATGCTCCAATTTCACAAATTAAAGTTTCTATGAACACAAGCACACATATATACTTTATATTACATATGTGAATCAACACAAACACACCTATGTCACTCCCTTGCTCAAATTTTCATTCTTTTTCAAAAGAACCAAAAATTCCACAATTTCAACCCTAGCTCAACATATATAGACACATATTTGCTATATATTATATATATAATCACAATACACAAATGATTTAAAAATATATCACAACACTAACCTTCAAATGTAACAAATTTGGGGAGAATTTGTGAATTTTTTTTTAAAGATCCACCATGAAAGAGGATGAAGAGGAAGAAAAAGCTCTCGGTTGCTCCCGTATACCAAACACAACAATTCAACCTTAAACATTTAAGGTTACAAGTACACGTCATTAATGCGGTGGTTGGAAAAGTTGAATTCAAGGGACGAACAAATATTTGTTTGTCCCTTGAATGAGGTCAACGTCTGGTCAACTGCATGACACATGGGCTTGTTCAATTGGGCTGGATCTATGTGATTCATATTCACTTCCCAGGTAACGGCCCATTGTGTTTGTAAGGTCATACAAAACACACTTGAAGCTACAAATTAATACATACAAATCATATCATACAAAACCTACTTTACTTGATGCTAAGTTCAACAAACCGATATCCGAAATGTTATGTTCAAGAAACTGACATAGTAGCTACAATACCATACAAAAGCCTTAAGTCTGAACAGTCTACTTGTCTTCTTACCAAATCCGACTACGAGAACGAAAACATTACATGAATTCAGACACGATTACATAAGGTGGAGGCCATGCCTACTTCTTCGCAAATGAAACGACGAGTTCTCCCAGCTGACAGTTGCGTTCGATTAGAGCCCGGTTGCGCTCAGTTAGCTCCCGGTTGCTCTCCATTAGACACCGGTTGCGTTCTTCCACTTCATGGAGCCGCTCAATTAGATTCTGTTTGCGCTCGGTTAGATCCTTGTTGATTTCTACCATCTGACGGAGCAATGGGTTCTCGCTACTGGTTGCATCATCCTCCTCAGCAGCCGTGACATGAATCTTCTCCTCTTTGCCCCTCGACACTTTCTCCATCTCTTCACTATAAGGAGTCCACTACGAATCATGACATTACAATGCCCCAAAATCAGTTCATTTTAAGAGTCCACTACGGATCACGACATTACGAATCATGATGATTTAAAGGCAAATAAGTTCATTTTAAGAGTCATATGCACCAAAGGAACAAATCAACATCCATGTTTTAGAAAATGAATATTCCTATGAGCAAAAAAACATTCGATCTAGAAATACAATGCACCAAATTCAGTTATGAATGTATTACATTAATCTCCACCAATGCACCAAAACAACATTCGATCTAGAAATACAATGCCCCAAAACAACATTCGATGTAGAAATACAATGCCCCAAAATCAGTCATGAGGGAACAAAGAAGCTAAGGCCAAAAAATTCTTCTCCAACAACATCAATCATGAATGAATTACATTCATCTCCACCAAAATCAGTTCTTGCCTTCATTACAAAGTAAATTAAAAGCAATTTGTTACCTGACGTTCGTATGGCTCATCCCCTCCAATCCATGGGTACTTTTATGGACAACCGCTCGGCCAACTACCAGAAGTGTCTGACATGACTATGGACGGAACAACATGGAGTATAAGCAACAGAGAAAGAGGGAATCAATGAACTGAATTATGTAGAATCTGTTAACTTGTTCAACTGATAGTTTGTTGCAGCAAGAAAGCTCAATTTCAGAAATCCGGTAAGTGTGTGAAAATGTGATGACTTGACACTAAATCTGTTAACTTGTTCAATTGATAGTTTGTTACAACAATATAGTCTGAAAATGTGATGACTTGACACTAAATGTTAGTATGACAGTTAGAGGATTTTATCAAAAACTGGTAAGTGTGTGCTGTTTGTGTTCTTCTAGAGTCAAGTCCTCGAATCTGTGTGGGTTTGAGTGTGTGTGATCCATGAGTCCAGTTCCAACACAAACAAGAAAGCTCAATTTCAGAAATCACTGCGCCAAAATGCTAAAACAATAAAATGGATGTCACGCATAAGGCCAAATGAATAGATTGTCACTTTGTCATTGTTTTAGCAGAATGATTGTAAACAAAATCCTCAATGGAAGCCAACCAAGCCAAGGAGAATCCTCAATGCAAGGAAAGAGATGAGGTCGAATTGAGCAATGATGAAATTGGGGATGAAATTGGGGTTTTTCTCGTTCTCCTACCACTACAGGTTCTAATCCTTCGAATTGAGCAATGGAAGACACCCAAATGCAAGGAGAAGTAGCAGCTAGCTCAAAGGAAACAGATCTGGATGAAACCAATGGAGGCTAGGGCGATTTGGGTTTCGGATCTGGAATCACAGATCTGGAATTCTAGTCGAACCAAAATGAAAACCAATTAATCAAACAGATCAATCGAAAGGAAGGAGAAGACTCACCTGATCGAGCGCGACGGCAAGTGCAGATCAATGCAAGGAACTCGATGAAGAGATGCCAAATACCCCGGCCCTCACTGTCTGGAAGAGAGGATGCAAAATAACCTCACTGTCCGGAGAAGACGATATATGTCAAACACGTACGGAGTCACATGTTTTTTTCAAAGTACAGTTGAATCAAGGGACGAACATATATATGTTCGTCCCTTGAATGATGATGGTACGATTGCACCTGACAATCCTCGATCATTCACCATGTTTATCGATGGTCAACGGCTTGGTCAACCTCCACTCAGTATTCAGGAGACGAACTTAGTAATTGTTTGTCTCCTGAAAGGCTCCCTTCATCCGGTCCTATTGTAAGTGACGACCCAGACTCTGTTCGTCCCTTGAAGTGCATTCAGGAGACGATAAAAAAGTCGTTTGTGTCTAGAACGTCAATCTGGCCTAGTGATGGGGTGATCGATGCAGGTGGAGTGTGTTTCTAATAGGTGAAGTAGAAATAATTCTTAGAATTATGCATTTATAGTGATAGGGTTAGAAACATGTCAGGGTGGTTGAGCCGGAAAGGATCTTAGGATAGTAATCAATGGTCCACGACTCGATTCTCATGTATGACCATTCTATATTTACGAAAAAAAAGTTATATGAGACTAGATCTGAGCATGAGTCGGCGGGGCTGGCAGGATTGGGCCAGACTTGTGTGAAAATCTTGGCTCATTATAGCGGGTTGGGTGCGCTTGGGCCAATCACAGTTTTTGGGCCAATTGCTTGTTCAAGCGCCATTACAAGTTTGTAAAATATTTTTTTATGTTTGTTTTTTATCCGAATTAATCTTTACAATATGTGCTAAATATCTAGAAAGATTAAAATTTCATACAAAACAAAGGTACACAAACTTTGAAATCACACCCTATATATATCTTTAATATAGGTTCGTTTAAATGAAAATAATCTTTAAAATAACTTATTTAATAGTATTGTATTCCTTAATTTATACTCAACCCATCTCGAAATTTAGGTCGATTTAGGACTTTGTTCTTGTATCAAAATAGATCTCATTTTAAGTTTTCTAGGTAGGGGATAATAATAATTTATATTGATTTGTGTGTTGCTGATTTTTTTTTAAAGATTTTCATCGACTAAAAAATGTACTACGTACTACGTAGTAGATATTAAAAAACAATAAAATTTATGAAAAATTAAGTTAATGGAATGATGATGTTGATTGAGGGGTGAGTGTTTTTATTAAAATGTACTTGTGCAAAATCCTAAAACGAGTTAAATTTTTAGACGGTGGGAGTACTTGATTTGAATATTATTAGTATTAATAAAGTATCAATAGATGTACAAGTATAAAATATATAATCAATATATCTAGTATTTTATATGTTGATTCAATCGAATGGAATGGGGTGTTCTAAATGATCTAAAGATTGCGTGGGATCGACAAAGGATTTCGACAGGTAATATCATTGAGTCCGATTCACAACTTGTCATTGGTCTCTTGAAGTCGAGGGTCAACAAAATTAATCCACTTTCTAGCCTGGTCTCTCAATGCCTAGACTTTATTAGTAGGGATTGGATTATTCAATTCCATCATGTTTAATATGAGGCGAATGCAGTTGCTGATCGCCTTGTAAATATTGCACTGTCTTTTTCTTTAGAATTTCATGTATTGCTTGCCCCGCCTGATCAAGAAATTTCTTTACTGTTATTGGACGATGTAAGGGGCCAGACTATTCCCCTTATGCTGACTGCATAGTCCTCTTTAATGATTTAATAAAACCTCCTTGAGGGGACGGAGAGTCTCCTTCAACTGCAAAATAAAAAGAGTGATCCTACCACTAGTATCACTAATACTCTCTCTCTCTCTATCTCACCTTATCCACATTATAGGTATTCCTTACTAAACCACTACATTTGTAACGTACTGCTCCCCCCCTCTTCATACTTGTATATAATTCTACCAAAAATTTTATACGCATTTTATAAAATTAGATTAGATTATGTTTTATTTGTAAATAATGCACATAATGAAATATCTTTTGTAATTTTTATAAAAATATAAAAACCTATCATTATATAGGGTAGTATCAATCAATATAAGTTTAATTGCTGCAACTAACAATGATTTAATTATATATACACTAATTTAAATTATTATCAAAATTATAATAATTACAAAAATAATTTAGAATAGGGCAAAATTCGTATTTAGAACACGGTAAAATAACAACCTCTCCCCCCTCTCGTATCAAAACCCACAAAAAAATCATAAAATTTCTCCCAAAATATTTCTTAAATGTAACGGACTTAATTTAAAAGTCCAGGATCATATTTAATAACTGGAAGACTAGTTATCACATGGAACTCCAACAAGAAAAATAGAGCAATCAATCCATAAACCTTGAACCACATTTCCATTTCTTTTTTTTTTTTTAAACAACCTCATGCATTAACATTTGATGAAATTAAAACGCATTTTGGAACCTTGTACTAAAACTAACCCTAAACAACTATTCGATCTTAAGATGTTGATAAAAAAAAAAAACAGAAGTTGATAACCCTTTTTAATATCTTTACAAACTTCGGGGTAAAAGTATATATATTAGTGTGAGCACGAAATCTCTCTTAATCAGATAACCAATAATCAATGTTCTACAAAACACAAACAATATACAACGTACAAATGAGGGGAAAAAAAGCGGACAAACGATCAGAAGCAAATACTCAAATCGAACTACCGTTTATATGACTCGAGCTCAACATCAGATAGAACTACACATATAAGAAGACAATACAAAGGATAAAAATTGCATTAAAACCCAAATTCAACAATGGAAAAAGCTCGGTTACAAAAACGGACAAAACCCTAACCAGTTACCAAAGAGGAAAACAAACGAAAAAGAATTACAATGACAATGCGCTAACCTTGCAATGCTCTGCTTGATTTGACCATTTTTAGTGTATCGATTAAAATGGAGAGGGAGTAGAGGTAGAGTAAAAGGATGAATGACAAAAATGGAAAACGTTGAAACAGAGGGGAGAGAGAGAAAAAAAAAATAGTAAAACGAAAATCTAAAATCGACCGGGTGGATAAATCCGTAATTTGGACGGTCGAATAGACCTATACTCAATTGAGTCTCACTAAATTACATCACATGCTTCTTCTTATAACCCCCTCACCCTACCCCGGCCTCTTTCTCTTTCTCTCTTCACAAAACCCACAAAAGAGACCATAAAATTTCTCCCGAATTCACACGTTCGTAAGTAATTCATGCCAAATCGAAGGCATATCATCGAAAAAGTTTGATTTTGTTGTTTTTTTTATGGGGTTTTTATGGTTTATGAAATTTGAGGATTAATTTTAGGGTTTGGTAGATTTGTTTAAAATTTGAGTATAAACGACTAAACGAGTACGTACTAAAATTCAGGATTTATGTTTATGAAACTTGTAAACATGGAGTTGAGATTTGTTTGAAATGTCAGTAAAATTCGGATCTTGGGAGTGATTTTCGGTGGACAATGTCTGATTACTTAATTTGGGAAGTAATTAAGGACCGAGGTAAAAAGTGTTGTTTTTACCTCGGTTATTTCCTAGGACCGAGCTAAAAACACCCAAACTGAAGAAAAAAAATGCATGTGACGATTGGTCATACAGTTGTCCGATGCGGACACCTTCATAATTGTCTGTGTAGACGTATTCTTTTATAATTTTTTATATCCCCAACGGAGGTGACATAAAAGTGTGGGAAGACAAGTGGATAAATCGCCCGATGAGCTTTACTGTCCTAGCTAGGGAACTATACTACGGGGATGACTCAGAGCTAGGTTGATAGACGTCATTGATTGGGGAGCGGGGTGATTGGATGACGATTAGCTGAGGAGAGTCCTATAATCATGTGATATAGAGAAGATTAAGCAAATTCGGCTTGTCAACCCCCTAGTTCGAGACCAACTTGTGCCACTAAAAGAGCGACATCTTCACTGTGAGGTCAGCTTACCACGCGCTCCTGGAGAGGTCTATGCAGAGTTAGGGGAGATGGGGCTGGAACTTCGGACGACTCTATGAGCAATAGAGCCTGGAAGGTGCTTTGTAAACTCCATACTACCCCAAAGGTTTCTTCCTTCGTCGATCTGGAGAGCTGCAACATGTTTTCCCTTGCAAAAAAATTCTGCACCGGAGACGGATCATAGAGGATACAAGTTGCGACATGTGTGGTCGGGAGGAATATATCTTGCTACCACACGCTTTTTGAGTGTAATCCCACAAGGAAGGTCTGGAAGAAGGAACCGAAATTGGAGAGCTAGCTTCTGGCTGAGATCCACATCTACCAACTTCACCTTCCAATTGGTCTTTATTGAGGGTTCGAGCGGAGATAGACAGAAGTGGGCGATGATGGTGTGGCAAATATGGTGCGTCCGGAATAAGAGAATCTTCTAAGGGGTCTATAAGGAACCGAAGGAGATAATTTGGGATACCAATTAAGGACACACTAGCAGAGGAAGAGAGGTACAAGGAGGTGACGACATTTGAACAAGTATACATCCGAAAGAAGATGAAATCGATTGAAAACAAGGGAAACAAGATCAAGTCAATTGATTCAAGGTAAAGGAAAACCAAATATGTGTTCACACTATCAAAAACAAAAGTTTGTTACATTACTGTAAAATGGAGCCAAGAACAACTTCTATAGCTGTGAGTGTGTGTGTGTGTGTTCGGTTGTTTGACCAACTAACACCCGTCACCAAAATTACCAAAATTCCCCTCACTTAGCCAACCACATATGAACCCATAGGCCCCCCTCAAGTTGGACTTTCCATAGGGAACACAAGGCCAAGCCTGGAACGCAAGAAGGTGTGTTGGTGAGCACCCAAGGCCTTGGTAAGTATGTCTACCAGTTGCAATGATGAAGAGACATGCCTAGTAGAAATGAATCCCTGAGTGACCATTTCTCTGATGAAATGAGAGTCAATACACACATGCTTGGTGCGCTCATGAAATACAGGATTAATGACCAGTTGCTGGTCAGATCGATTATCACATAACAATGTAATGTGAAGAGAAATGTGAATGCCCAAATCAGATAACAAGCCCTGCACCCAAACCAATTCGCTGGCAGCAAATGACATAGTCCTATATTCACTCTCTGTAGAAGATTCAGAAACAACCTTTTGTTTCTTAGCTTTCCAGGAAATCAAGGATGAGCCTAAGAAGACACAATAGCCAGATAAGGATCTCCCAGTGTCCAAACAATTTCCCTAGTCTACATAAGTATAAGCATGGACAGCTAAAGAGGATGAAGATGAATATGACAAGGCCGAATTAAATGTCCCTTTAAGGTATCTTAGTAAGTAAACCATGGCATGCCAATGAGGTTGCAGGGGAGTAAGAAGAAACTAACTCAATTGCTGCACTGCAAATGCAATATTAGGGCGAGTGAGAGTGAGATAGAGCAACCTCCCAACCAATCTCTTGTAATCCTCAGGATTAGAAATACGTTCACCATCATGTTGAGAAAGTTTGAGACCTTGTTGCATAGGGAAATCTGTAGGTTTGCAGTTCGATCTCCATATTGGCATTCCACCAGAGGATCTAGATATCTCCATCCCAAGAAAGTACCTTGCAATTCCAAGGTCTTTGATTGTGAAAGCCTTATGTAGAGCTGCTTTAGTGCTGGATCTCTTCAACTGAATTACCCATTAAGAGCATATCATCCACATATACAAGAGCCACTATAACAGACGATTCCACAGACTTGATGAACAAGGAGTAGTCATGGGTAGATTGGGTAAAACCCAAGCTGATCATGAACTTGGTAAGTTCTGAATTTCATTGCCTGCTTGCTTGCTTTAAGCCATAGAGGGACCTGTTGAGCTTTCAAACATGACCAGCAGGAATAGAAAAGCTAGGAGGTGGGAGCATATACACTTCTTCATCAAGAAAGCCATGAAAGGAAGACATTATTGACATCCAATTGATGTAGATTCCAACCTTTACAAGCAACAAGAGCAAGAATAATCCGAACAGTTGAGAGCTTATCAACAGGAGAAAATGTCTGCTTGTAATATTTATCCTTAATCTAATTGTAGCCCTTAGCCACAAGCCTTTCCTTGTGTCTCTCAATAGTCCCATCAGGCTTATACTTGATCTTGAAAACCCATTTACATCCAATGGGTTTCTTTCCAGGGGGAAGAGGAATAACCTGCCAAGTATGGTTACTGGTGAGAGCATCAAGTTCCTTGGTCATAGCTTGTTCCCATTCTAGAACACCTTTGGCTTGAGTATAGGAGTTGGGCTCAAAGGTACTGCACATATTTATAAAGGAATGAATATAGGTTGGAGATAGATAAGACAGATTTTGAATGTTGAAAACATTGAAGGATCAAAGGCAATGTGATATGTGGCACCACAATCCACAATCCAGGTATCACTCTCACCCTTATTAACACCAATAAGAAATGATACACTTAATGTACCTGCAAAGTGTGTCATTGCCTGATTGACTAAGGTCTCCCCAGCTTCCAAAGGAGCTTTCTCTTTCATCATCTTCAAAATCTCATGAAAAACTGCATTGACCATAGCCTGGTCTGGCTTGCAGGCACTCTGATTGCCCTCAAAGTATTGGTCTAAAGGACTCTCTTGTTGGTTACTCTCAAACTGAGCAGCAAATCTCCCATTGTATTTAGGCTTGTCTTCATCCTTCGGGCCCCTAAACCATTCTGGATACCCAATCAGTTTAAAACAATAGTCCTTGGTATGTCCAGGTTCACCACAATGGTCACATTTTCTTTCAAGCTTAATTCTCTTATAATCTTTCCTTCCTTGATCAGATTGCTTACTCTGATCAATAAATATGTACTTAGACAAAGCATTTGCCTCACTCTCAGATCGATCATCTCTATTTGTCATGACGATACTACCCTCTCCTTGAATCAAAGAGGTTAACCCTTTGGATCTCTCGATCTGAACATCCATCCGATAAACCTTGTGCAACCCAGGAGTAGGATCCTTTGATAACACATTGCCACGCAAGTGTTCAAACACATCATTCAATTCTAACAGAAACTGCATGATCTTAGCCTTTTCATCTCTCTCAACAATTCTTTTCATCAAGTTGCACGAACACTGGTTAAGACCACCACAATTACAGGTGGGAATTGGATCCAGCATATGGATTTCATCCCAAATTTTCTTCAACTTCATGAAGTATGCACGAACAGACACGTTGTCTTGCTTTAAATTGATCAAATCTCTCCTCAATTGAAACACTAAAGGATCATTTGACTCATAGTATCTATCTCTAATCTCATCCCAAAGCTCTTTCGACGACTGAACATACATGAGACTCTCTCCAATCTCGTTGTTCATAGAATTAACTAGCCAACATCTAACCATGTAGTCCACTCTCAACCATTTCTCATAGTCATCACGGTCCTCAGTAGGACGACCACAACTCTCGATTATGAACCTTAACTTTAGCACCTAAAGCCATTCGAACACTCCTAGTCCAGCTAATGAAATTTGTGCCAAATGCAGTAGACACAAGATTCATCCCTGGATGGTCTGAATTCGACAAAAAATAAGGATTGACATATAATTGTTCGTACCTTGTCCTAGATCTCCGAATTGCACTCCTTGATTTCCAAGATTTCCAACATTCCAACCACGACCTGCTCCATTAGGCGGCGTAACAGATACAAAAGTGCCTCTTCCGGGACCTCCACCATCAGCAGAACCTTGACCTTGCTGGAAATTCGATCCTCTTCCTACCATTTCAGACGAAATCGAATAGAAAAAAAAAACATAACGAAATGAGGAAACACGGGAATCTTCACCAATTTGCCGGAATCACAAGCTGAACTTCAACCGAATCGAATCGAAGCCTTAGGCTCTAATACCATTTGAACAAGTATACATCCAAAAGAAGATGAAATCGATTGAAAACAAGGGAAACAAGATCAATTCAATTGATTCAAGGTAAAGGAAAACCAAATCTGTGTTCACACTATCAAAAACAGAAGTTTGTTACATGACTGTAAAATGGCGCCAAGAACAGCTTCTATAGCTGTGAGTGTGTGTGTGTGTTCGGTTGTTAGAGCAACTAACACCCGTCATCAAAATTACCAAAATGCCCCTCACTTAGCCAACCACATATGAACCCATACGATACGACAACTCCTCCGGTCTCGGAGTTGAGCAACAATGCAGCAAAGGGGTGGAGTAACCCAACCGAAGGAAGGCTGAAGATCAACTGTGATGCAAGCCCTGGTGCCCAACCAGTCAACGACGATCGGCGTTGTTTGACGGGATCATCGGGGCCCACTCGTCTTTGCTGGGAAGAGGGAGATTGAGGCCACAAATACAACTGAGATGGTTGAAGCGGAGAGTTTTCAATGGACAGTGTTGCTAGCTAAGGAGAGAGAGATTCGGCATATCCAGATTGAGTCTGATTTTCAAGGGCTAGTAACAAAGCTACGGAACATGTGCCATTAGACCTGTCAAACGGGTCATTCGGGTCGGGTTCAGGTCGGGTCACTTTGGGTCTCGGGTAAAACGGGTTCCGGGTTTTTCGGGTTGACTAGAACCCGGGTTTGACCGGATTTCGGGCGGGTTCGGGTCGATTTCGGGTTTGTCAATTTTTTCTTTTTTAAATTAAAAAAAATCATAATTTGATACTTTTGCGATAAATTTTAATTAAATATAAAAAAATTTAATTATATTTAATTATAAACCAACCGGGTCAATCGGGTAAATCGGGTCAAAATTACCGGGTCAATCGGGTCACCGGGTCGAAACCCAGATTACCCGGGAAATTTCCGGATTTTCGGGTTCGGGTCGAAAAAAAATTCCGGGTCAAAATTTTCGGATCTTGACCCAAAAAATTTCGGGCGGTCGGGTCGGATTTTCAGGTCGGGTTATGTTTTGACAGGTTTAGTTATGTTTTGACAGGTTTAGGTGCCATGGGAAGAGCACTCTATTTAATCTTATTTCTTCTATCATTGATTCTTCTTGTTATTTTGATTCGATTGTTTGGACCTTTGTTCGTAGGCTAGGAAATAAGGCGGCGCATGAAATAGCGACCATTAGACCGATTAGCCACTCGTTGTTCTTTTCATTGCAATCTCTCCCAAACACTCAAGGAAATGGACTGATTTGTTTCTCAAAAACAAAAAATTTATATCCACAACGGACATACTTTATATTGTCCATTGTGGACGGTAAGACTGGACGATGGTAAATAAATTAACTTGCCAATCGATTACCAACCGTACTTACCAACAGAAATTTGGTATCACGTAGTCGGTAACCGACGGAATCGATAACCGAAACTTCGGTACCGACAAATGAAAATAGAATTCTCGTAATTATATATATACTTCTAAATTAAATACTAAATGAATTAAATAGAATTCTTGGAATTTAATTGCAACCTTCTCCAATAAATAATCCGTAGGAGATTAGGGCCTACTAGCTCCAATACTATGTAGTAGTATTATTCTTCATCTCGATCTCATTATGATTGAAGAGAAGCAACTATCAACGCACTATTTTCGGTAGCGTTAAACATTTATACACGTAGCCCCACCTTACTTGTTAACTTCTTACCCACTATATATGTTTGTTTCCTACTAGCTAATTCCTTTGACGCTTTCATTCCTACCTTGCTTAATTAAATTACTTCCAAATATACAAGTTTGACACATAACCTATATATGTTGAGACAAGTTTAAAATAAATCTCATTCTATCAATTAAATTAGACAAATCGAAATTTTATTAATTTCAATCTATATATTATAACTCATTTCTAGGCATTTCAACCAATTGCTAATTTTTATTCTTTTTCATTTTATTAATTTCTTTTATTAATTAATTAATGATTAACCATTGGGATTAATTTATTCTTTTCCATTTTATTAATTTCTTTTATTATTTTTTATTGTTAAAAACATAATATTAATAATTATCGGGCTTCACTTACATTTTTATTTAAGTAATACACTCTAATGGTATTAAAGTTGAAACAACTTATATGTAATTTTATTTTATTTTTTAAATAAAAATATTTTAACTAAATAAAAAATCATCTCATAGAATATATCTAAATATCTCTTATTTTGAAAGTAACTAATCTTTTTATATTAAATTTTATAAATATATTTCTTATATTTATCATATTACTATGTTATATTGTTATTATTTAATTAATTTTAAAATAAGCGTGCAATGAAACCATATTACTCCCTCCGCACCTAAAATAACACATTTATATATATGCTTTGATACTGAATTTTTTTTGCTGGAAATTTAATTTGCATGAAAGTCACGTACAAGGTTTTATATTTTTAGTCTAATAATTATGAGCTTTGCCATTTTGTAACGTGCCAAATTGGACATTTCTTGTTACTTGATAAATTAACTGCCTTTACAAAATCCTACCGACAAAAAATAGGAAAGGGGAGAAGTTTATAAACGCCGAATTAATATGTCCGTATACGTGTTTGTTAAACAATGGTTCACCATATAATTTTCATTTCTTAATAGCACGCTTTCCTAAAATAAAATTCTTTAAAATAGAGAATTAAAAAGCCATTTGTATTGAATTATTTTTGGTTCAAATCTATGAAATTTATTGAGTTTTCTCTAAATTTAACGAATGATTTCTATTTTTTTTTTCTTATTATCTATTTTGGAGAATGTAATGAAAAAACTGTTAGACCAAAAATACTTATGATATTCTCCAAAAAAAAATCAAGATATCTTGCCTAAGGATTAGGGGTGGGCACAAATCCCGCAAATCTCGTCCCGTCCCGATCTCGTCCCGATCCCGGTGGGATTTAGAAAAAAAAATAATTTAATCCCGTCCTGTAAAAAATACGAGGGACGGGACGCGGGACGGAAAGTTCTCGTCTCGCAAATCCCGTCCCGTCCCGCATATATATAAAACTATATACTGTATATTTTATATAAAAAAATATAAATAATGTCGGTTTTAATAAGTTTTTATTATATGTATATATATATGTTAGTATTTATGAATAAAATTAACCTACTGAATTTGATATATGTTAAATATATATACTCAATAGCTATCTATAGTAGCATATCCTAATAAAAAAAAAATCAGTAGCATATATCATATATACTCAGTACGTAATATATACTACCTCCGTCCAAAAATACATGTCCCTTTACTATTAATGCACGTTTTTTTAGGAGTTAAAAACTATATAAAATATTAACTTTTTTTATTAATTTTTTTAATAATTATAAACTTATTATCAATAAGTTTATAATTATTAAAAAAAATTAATAAAAGAATTAATATTTTATATAGTTTTTAGCTCCTAAAAGTACGAGCTAAAAAATAAAAGGACATGTATTTTTGGACGGAGGGAGTATAATATAGGGTATACTGTATATACGAACACTCAGTTTCGGATTGATGTATGAGAAAATTTGCCCAACGGACCCATTTTTGGGCCTCTATTTGGAGAGTGTCTCCCACCCTTGTCAAATTAGGGTTTTGTCCACCTAAAAATTTCTGGACAAAATTACCCCTTAATTTTAGATCACCATCGCCGTTTCAGCACCAAAACTAAAACCCGACATTACCACCACAGATTTGTTGAAAATTCTTTCATCTTCCTGGCGTTCCTGCTCTCTCCCTCTCCTTTCAAAATCGTCTGCAATTTACCACGACGGGGGAAGGAGGAAACGACAAAGGTGAAATCGAAACCACCACCACCGGATCTGGACGGAGGGGGTGAAATCGACGACGGAGGAAGGAGGAAACGGCGAAGGCGACCAGATCTGGACGAAGGATCCCGCTTCCGGCAGATCCGTCGTTGCTCCTCCCAGATCTCGACGACGCCGATCTATGGGCGGTGGCGACCATGGCGGCTTCTCAGATCTCCTCTTCAGATCTGTATTGAAGCGCCTCCTCTCCACGCTCCAATTGAAGCGCCTCCTCAGATCTCCTCTTCTTCATGTCTCCTCTCCAATTGAAGTGCCTCCTCTCCACGCTCCGAGTCCATCCGGTCGTCATCGAGCTCGGCGAGGACGAGATCGCCGCCCTATCTCCTTTGCTCGACGAAATCAGGAAGCGGCGACGAAAGTTGCTGGAGATCGGCGGAGCAGGAGGCCGAAGATTGGAATCTACAAGCCGAGATCAAGCGCGCGGAACTGGGAGTTCGCAGGGGATCTCTCTGTCGACAACAAGACGAAGAGGAAGAGCCTCTAACTCTGCTCGAATTTCAGCAAGGATTGGTGGATCTTGCTGGCTCTGCTCGATTTCAGCATGTATGGTTGTCGTTGCTGATGCCTCCGTGAGTGATTGCTCAGGTAATCGTTTAATTGAACGCGTTGATTGATGATTTGTCTCTCTCTGTCTCTCGCTGAAATGTGTTTTCAAGAACTGGTAATCGTTTAATTGATTCTGATATGAGAACAATATCGTAGTTGCTTTTGATCTAGCTGAAATTGATTCGGAGTGAATTTGATTGATTTCAATTAGCTGTTGAAAGCTTCGATGTGAGTAGGTGGTAAGAAACTTGGCGCTTGTTTGGATCATTAGGGGGAAAACACTTCTTTCAATTAAATGGGGCTTTTGTGAATTTGATCAATTGGGAGGAAGTTTGACTAATTGGAAATTGGATTTTGTGGCTGAATTCACTGTTTGAAAGATCTTCCTCATCACTCATGAGCATGTGTGTTTTTTGTCCTTGATTTGATGATTTTAGGATTCATATAATTCAGCCACAAAATCCAAATTTGTCTTCTATGTATGCTGTCATACATGTTTGAAGAGGTATTCAAATTTCAAAAGAGAGATCTGGTTCTGGCATATACAACGTTGCTGAAACCCCGGTTTCAGCAGCAACAACAATGCTGAAATCGGGTTTTCAACAACAACGTTGTGGAAGGAAATTTGGAGTTAGACTCGTGAGAGGAATATTTTCTCTTTTGGTTAGGACTCTTAGTTTGGTCCTTCTTTTTTGCTGAAATTATTGGTGTTGAACTTGCTTTAAAACTAGAATTTGCTGAAATTATTGATGTTGAACTTGCTTTAAATCTCCTTTAAAAGCCTCTTAGCTCAATGGTAGAGCAATGTGCTTATGCACAAATACGTGGGTTCGAATCCCACATAGGCTAAATTTTATATCTCGCAACACGGTTTCAGCATCAACAACAATGCTGAAATCGGGGTTTCAGCAACTCTGAAAACGCAGAAAAAAAAAGCGGAAAAAAACGAAAAAATAAAGCAAAAAAAAACTGCTGAAAACAGATGGTGGCACGGGGGTTTCAGCAATTCCGTTTCAGCAACTCTGGAAAGGTGGAAAAAAAAACTAAATTTCTTGGAATTTTTTTTTTTTTTTGCTGAAAACAAAAATTTCAGCATGATGAAAAATTCGGTGGACAAATCCCAAATATGGAGAGGGGGGATCCTGATTCCTAATATAGCCTAATTTCGTGGCCTGTATGGAAATTGCCCCTTGATGTATTACTTGTTTAATAAATTTGATTTTGATCAAAAGATAAAAAGCTCTTTTTATTGGATTATTATAGATTTTATTTTACGAGGGACAAGTCCCGTCCCGATCCCATCCCGTCCTGCGAGGGATAAGACCCGGTGGGATTCAAAAAAAAATATTTCAATCCCGTCCCATAAAAAATACGCGTGACGGGACGCGGGATTACCCCAATCCCGTCCCGTCCCATGCCCACCCCTACTAAGAATGATGTTCAATATGATTTCTATGATTTTGGTTTTTCAACTTCTTAGAATTGCCTAAGGTAATTTTGATTTGTTGATGACTTTGGTTTTCTATAAATTCTAAGAATTACCATGGAATGAAGTGTAGTTAAAAATAAAACATAACTTCTTAGAACTTATAGTTAATCATACTTACTGGCTTGTTGCCAATGTTTCGAAATGTGGTAGCTTATATATAAATGTTTTAAGTGTTCGATGTGCTCATTTTTATATATAGGTAGTGAATTTTTTATATTTTTTCGTACATATATGTAGGGCTTTTGCTACTTCTCTTATTCATGCTAAGATGTTCCTCAGATCAAAGGAAGTGATCAATCGCGAGAGGCTAGGGTTAGCCTCTCGCGATTGATGATTGTGTGTACGGGCATTTGTGCACTAATAGCCTAATACATAAATTGAGTGTTTCATCTTAAAATCAATTGTCAAATGTCAATGGAAGAAATAGCCCAATAATTTATATATTTTAATACTCCCTCCGTATCGCAATACTTGTTGTTTTAGAGTGGTAAAGTTGTATCAAAAAACTTGTTGTTTTAGCTATAATTATTGCCTTTTTAGGTAATTATTGCTCTTTTTATAGGTAATAATTACTCATTTTAGGTATTTTAAGCTATAAAAGTAAAGTAAAGATATGTTTTATTAATAAGTGTGCATAGAGGTAAAACAACAATATTGCGATACGGAGGGAGTAATAATTACTCAATTTTAAATATAAGATTCTTTGACCTCTATCAACGTCTCTTTTAACACTGCACAACGTACTCCACCTTTTTTCTTTACTTCATCTTAGATGATCCCACTTGAAAGGAGGGGTTATATTATGTAATTTAAATGAATTCCCAGGGTTATGATTTCTGGTTGCAACTATAAAAATGTTGTAAACAGCATCGACCTCTCCGAAGAAACTAGTGAAGTTCTTGAATACAAATTAAAGTTGGTCGGTAATGGACTATAATTAATTAATTTAGTGTTACACCATACATACATTATGTCGGCCGCCACAGGGGAGACGGTGTCAAGGCCAGTCGGAGGCACCGAGCTGAGCATGTGCCGTGCACTACCCGGCGGCACCGGCATTACCGTGCTCGCCCTCCTCCTCTCTAAACCCCCCGACCTACAAATTCTCCAAAATGCCCTCCACAATATCCAAAATGCCCATCCCATCCTCCGCTCCAAGCTGCGCTACCACCCCTCCTCCCGCACCTTCTCGTTCGTCACTCCCCCGACCTCCGCCCTCCAGGTCAACTCATTCGACCTCCGGTCAACGCTGAGGGTCCTCCACGGCACTGAGCCTGATCTCTCCCCCTTCCAGAAGATCGTGGAGCACGAGCTCAATCTCAACCCCTGGCGGGAGACCAACAAGCCCGGGACGCCGGTGGATATGTTCGAGGCGAAGGTGTATGAGTTGGAGGGCGGGAGGTGGGCGGTGGCGTTGAAGGCGCACACGGCGGCCTGCGACAGGGCGGCCGGGGAAGCAGTGCTGGCGGAGTTGGTGAGGGCAGTGAGTAGTGGTGGTGGTGGGGCGGAATTGGGAATAAGGGGTAAGGGGGAGGTTAAAATGGGAATTGAAGAGTACGGTTGGAGCGGGAAGGCAAAGAGGTCGTTGTGGTCGCGTGGGGTTAACATGCTCGGCTACTCGTTGAAAGCTTTCCGGCAGGCCAATCTCGACTACATCGACCCGCGCTCCCCACGCCGCACCCAGCTAGTCAGGCTCCGGCTGCAGCCTGACGTCACCAGCAAGCTTCTTCAGGTATAATAGTTTAAAGAGTAATAAACTATATAAAATATCAAATATTTAATTCAATTTTTTTTATATTATAATACTTATTACGTAGTATTAATAAGTATTGAAGAAATTAATAAGTCATATTACAAAAATAAGTTTTTTACGTACAAATTTTAGTAAGTCTTTTATTATATGTAAATATAATAATACATAATACCTTAATTATATATAAATATATAATGTAATTTTTCTCCGGGGCTTTACTCGGTACGGAGCCCTAGACGACCGTCCCTTGGGCTTACCCCAAGGGCCAGTCTGGTCATTTATTATTTAAGCGTGCTTTTTTAAGATGATAAAACTATAGAAAATATCTATTTCTTTATATATTAAAAAATGTAACAGTTTTATAGTTATTGTTAATAAGGACGAAATTGTTAAAAAGATTTTATAAAAATGTACGTTGATAAGATATGACATGTTTTTCCGAACGAAATCAGTATCGAAAAGAATTAAGCCTTCATCTGAATTATGATCACAAGGAAACTTCCCATCAATGAGCATCTAGCTATATATTATCAACTCATGTAAACTCCATCCACAATTTGAGGGGGTTCTCATTAGTAAGAGCATCTTCCCCCCGTAGGCTAGAATAGCCAAGGGAAATAGCCTACCAAAAGAGAATATTCTATAAAATATTCTCTTTTGGCCTATTAAATGTTTTTGTTGTTCCCACCGTAGTTTGGCAGGCAAATTTTCTATAAAAACTCATGTAATGACGAATATATGCATGAAGATGATCAACATGATGGCTTCGGAACAGGAAATGGTTATGAAGAGAGTAATGCGGATCTACCAGAATATTAAATGTGACCATGATTCAATAGTTGGTTGTTTCATTTTATATTTGATTTTTCTTCTTTAGTACTTTAAGCAACTTAATATTTATTTTTTATTATAATTTTGATGAATCTATAATAAAAGAATATTAATGTCATTTTCTAAAAATATTATGTATGCAATAATAATTTAAATATGTCAAATATTATTGTCATATCGAATAACTCTTGAATATCTTAACAATACTACAAATTTTATTTTAAATTGGAAATCATAACTATATAATATATAGATTTATAATTGTATTATTTATAAATTTACTTCATATTATGGTTTTGATGTGTTTTGAGATTTTTTATTATTATTTTCAAATATAGTAATTTATGCAACTTGATATTTATTTATGAGATATGATTTTGATGAAGATGTAATAATATAAAATGAATATGTTTTTCTAAAGATATTAATTATTTATGCAAATATAATCCAAACATATTAAATATTATAGTCATATCAAAGAACTCATCAATATCTTTACAAACTATAACTTTTAGTTTTGATAAAAAAAATTATAATTATATAGTTTATATACAATTAATTGTGTGATTTATAAATTTATATTAATAATGAACAATTAAAAATTAAAAAAAATGGTGGAATTCACATTTGGCATTCTAAAATCCCAAGCCAAATTTGGCCTTCATTTTAGAAATAGGCCAAACAAAATTTGGTCAAAATAGGTTTTGACCTATGATAGGAGAGAAAAAAGGCTAAAACCCATTTTTTAGCCTATGGTGGGAGATGCTCTGAGTGTTACGCTTTGTCCCGTAGGATGCAGTTTCCTTCGAGACAGTAATGTCCTTTTTGTACCTATATTCGGACATGTTGCTTGTTCTCTTGAACCTTCTTTTACAAGTGCTCAAAAAAAAAAAACTTATCTCTTAAGTTCACTTACTTGTTAAATCATGAAACATTTAATATCTCTTGTTTTGTTTTAATCAAAACACTTAAAATGTTTGTTTTACATTAGGAAAAAATGGAAATGAAAATATTTAATTACCATAATTAAAAAAAAATTAACGGTTTTTCTACCCTAATATTAGAAGTCCGATTGGAAAATATTTCCTAACATTTTTTAAATTAGATTATGAAATTCGTCTGTTTTCTTTTAGGGTTTTCGTTTTCAATTCTTATCCTATAAGCTATAGTCTAATGACACACAACAGACAAATCGAGAAAATAATTAAATATTAGAAATAAGATATGCATATCTACCTATCAAATGGATATCCACATCATTCCAGAGTACAATCTTTTCCCATGTGCCCCGGGAAGGTAACGAGGTGGCTGATAAGGTTGCACACCTTAGTCTCTCGTTTCCCGACACTGTTCTAGAATTTCACCCAGATCTTTCTGATCTCATTCGCAAGGATGCTATCGGCTAGGCTTTGCCGGTCGAATTCTTACCCTATAAAAAAATAAGAAAAAAAATAAACATGCTAAAAATTAGGTTCTTATCCTATGTTTTTAGGGCATGTATAAGATAAAAAAAAACGATAATAATATGTCATATACAAAATATAAAAATGTGTTATTTTCGACTTTAGGAATATAATTAATGCGGTGTTAATAGCTACTGCATATCACTATATTGGACCAGTACTCTAGTAGTGTAAATGTGGATGTGAATTTGCAGGGATGCAAGAATAGAGAGATGAAGTTATGTTCTGCACTGACAGCTTCAGCATTGATCGCTGCTCGACGCTGCAGCAAGCGTCCTCTTGATGGCCGATCCGAGAAATACGCTGTGGCAACTGTAGTCGACTGTCGACCCCTTCTCGACCCTCCTCTCAATAGCCATGACATCGGTATGGATGTCCTAAACTCTGTCGTCAAAATATTTTCATATCGATCATATCATTAGGGCTGTTATTTGAGCCGAACGAGCCGAGTAGTGCTTGTTCATATTCAATTCATTTAAGATATGAACGAGCTCGAGTCGAGCCTAAATTTTGACTCGATCTTAAAAATGTGCTCATACTCGGCTCGTTTAGGAAATGAACAAGCTCGAGCCAAGATGAAATTTTAGAAATTCCATAAAATTCGAGCTTTGAACAGAGCTTAAAAATGTGCTCATACTCGCTCGTTTAGAAAATGAACGAGCTCGAACTGAGCTTTTATCGAGTAAGTACAAGTCGAATTTGAACTACTCGTGTTAGCATAACATACCTACTTATCATATCGTATCGCATCGCATCGCATCGTATTAATGCTGATAGTCACAGGTTTCTACCACTCCGCCATCCTCAGCACACACGACATAAACGGGAGGGAACGATTTTGGGAGCTAGCCGAGAAGGCTTACAAGTCTTTCAAGGCCACAAAGAGCGGCAACGACCACTTGCACGACATCGCGGACCTCAACTTCCTCATGTGCAAGGCCATCGAGAATCCGAGCCTCACGCCCTCATCCGCGATGAGGACCTCTTTCATCGCAGTGTTTGAGGACGAACCCCTCCAGCACCAGGCCGACGACAAGGCCCACCGCGAGGACATGGGCGTCGAGGAGTATCTGTATAGCTCCTCCGTCCACGGGGTGGGCCCCTCTCTCACCATCTTCACCTCGGTCAGAGACTGGGGGCTGGACTGTTGGTGCGTCTACCCGGGGCCGCTGCATTCAAGGCAGCAGATGGAGGCCCTCCTTGAACAGATTAAAGCTATATTGATTGACGCTACTTGCTGATCGATATCGATAGTAAACCTTGTGTGGTTGTTTTCTATAATCATCGATGGAAAATAAAGGGTTGGTTTCTGTCACTGTCGTCGACCCTAGCTTATGTAATTCCATTGCTTTCGAAGATATTAAATGTTGAATTGATCTAGCATGTCTCAAGGAAGAGAGAAAAAACAGTGAATTGGGAGGGAGGGGGGGGGGGGGGGGGGGGGGGGAATCATGGCGGAAAACAGGATTTTTTGGCTATGCTGTTACACATTAGAGGGATGCTTGACATTTCTTTGTGAGGAATCTTGCTTAACCATGCCAGCTCTGCTGCGACTCGTCTCATGGATGATCCATAGCTGAGCTTGGCAATGAGAAATGGTGGGCAATTGCATAAATTGGCTGAGATGTTGCACTGTGAATGCCAAATCTGGGCGTGTGTTTGTTCAAAATTTAAGCTTGCCCACAACTCGTCTATACATGGTTGGATCTGTCATAGGAGTTCCTTCGTCTGCAGCAACATATATGGATGGATCAAGAGGATCTGTACTTGATTGCCAATCTTGTCGATTACTGTAATCGACAAGATGGGCGATCAAGAAGTACACGAGATTGATTGAACAGCCTTCCCATTAAACTCACCCAATTTGATCTCTTGCCAAAATTGATTCTAATTAGCTTTGTCGAGATTAGAAGCAAACCTCAAGAAACAACACACAACACCAATACCTACTGGTCCCAGTGTATTCTACCGGAGAGAAGTCTGGGGCGTCGAGATGTACCTATATGGCTATATCCCTGCTCCAAACAAGTCGAGAGGATAGTTCTTAAAGGCCTACTGCCACTAGCAAAAGTGCAAAACAACACAACACAACACAACACAGCAATAAGCTTTAAAAAAGGCTAAAAAAATTTCATGGACAGAAGCGAAAAACTAATTAAACTAGCTTTGAAATTTATTTCTGAAATTCGAAATCCAGTTGTTATTTCATAAGATCTAGAAAAACAAAGCAATTCCACAAGCTATGCAACAACATGGAAGGCAACAGGTTCCTAGACCTCGCAAACAAAACACCCATCACCACTCCGAGGAGAACAAGAGGAAACATCCTCTGTACATTGAAATGGGCAAGAGCAAATACGACGGAACTCACCAATATAGAGGACCACACAGGCATGTACCTTGTCAAGGACGGAAGGAGGAACCCTCGGAAGAGAATCTCCTCCCATATTGGTGCACATACTGAGACCACCATCACGTAAAGCCCCATTGCGACTTTGTCACGGGCCAAGATTGATTGCTCGACACTCGAGAGGATTACGGGTGTAGATGGCAAATCGGGCAAAAGATCGACGTTGAACAGGGATAACCGGTTGACCAAGGGAAACATGAGGCATCCGAGAGCAACATCAATTTGCCAGTTCCCTTTGAGGCTGAAGTTGAACCATCCCGATGGGAGGGGGCGGAACCGAGAAAGGCAACGATAGAGAATTACAATACCCGCAAGCCCTTCAGTGGCGTCAGTTAAAAGACTGTACAACGCCTGTCCTCTGTAAGTCAAAGTCTCTTTGTTGAAGCCCACCATGTGAGCCGTAAAAGGAATCATCCAAGAACCCACAAACCAAAATGCAGCTATCCAAAGGAGCATAACCTGAAGTAGAACGCACAGGCAGTTGAAACGAAGCATTTAGAATAAGTAATGAATCCTAAGGTGACAGTAAAATGATCTCAGATCATCAATCAACATGTCAACTCAGCGGGGACTACCCTCCCCATTCTAGTCCCTATTTGGGGATCAAAAATCACCCCCGGCCCCATCCATGCCAGGTTCGCATCTTGATCCCCAACCGCAACCCTGCCTAATCTTCCCAGTTTATGTTCCCACGGGTTTTCCCGTTTAGATGTTGAATAACTTATATATTGATCATTCACTATTGAACAGCAGAAACCGTGACTTGATATGAAAAAAAAAATCATCATAATCTGTATGAAATCCCACCAATTTAGTACTTTTACACTATTTTAATAAAATGAAATATTACATCATGTTTTCTGTAGTTTAATAATGAATACTCAACATATAAGTTATTCAATATCCAAATGTAATACTAATGTCACAGTATAGGATGGGGATTTCCCACGGGAATGAGGGAATCCCTCCCCATTGACACACTGACTCGGTTAGTTATAGGAGTTGGGATAAATGAGGCCACATGTAATGATCAGAAGCATCACATAACAAGTGATGAAGAATGATTAGTTCAGTCACTTTAGTATGCTTTGTAATTCACTCATCGAGTCCTTGCCGATTTGATCTGCCTCTAAACCCTTTAGTAAAAGACATGCATTAAAAATTAAACAAACAACATCTGTAAGCTCGTCTAGTCCATTTAATACTTTTTAGCATGACACTTTCATATAGTACCATTTAATCACAACTTTCTTAAGTAGCTTAATTGTTTGACCATCAAATAGAAAATATCAACTTTTTGGTCATTAATTGAACAAAGGTAGAAAACAATCAGGCAGCTGTAAATGATCCAGAACATGCACAAAAAGCTCAACAAATAGAGAAAGATGCTTGGCAAAAAAAACTCAAAACTATGCACGTCTGGTTTTATATATAGTCAACCATATAACACATTTGATAGTAAGAAAGGAAATTGTTGAAGGTGGTTAAGGGTTCATTTAGCAATATTATTACTTGTGAGGATTCACTATAGACTGATACGTGCTGATACAGGGTGAGAAGAATCTTCTAATCTATATGAGTGCACACTAAACAAACCATTGAACTTTATTTTTCATGGAGAAATAATTCATGGTCTATAGCACATGATCAACAATTATCGAAAAAAGGTTGGCATACTGATAAACTGATAAATAGAAAAGAGTACTGCCTACCTGCAATATAGTTTCTCCAGTCCATGGAACACTCCACGGTGTTGCAATCGTCCTAAGGACTGAAACAATTGCCTGCAACACGTTTAAGTGATTAGTGAGCATCAGACACTACTATACAATCAAGTAATATAGACCCCATGACTAGGTGAAACATTTTCACATTCCTATCTTAATAGATAATACAAAGTAGAACATTTTCACATTTTCTTTCTCATCTTTTTACAAGAAAGTATGTTCATATGTTTATAGTTTTTGTCATCTTAAATACATAAATTGTCTAATCTTGTTCTGTCCAAACTTTCCAGTAACTTCACAGTTACACTTGACTTATATGGACAAAGCATATTCTCTACTCTAGCCTCTATTCTACAAGAATAACTATCAAAGGTATGTAGGATACTTTACCACTGAAAAATAATCATGACATGGAAATCTACAAAGTAAGAAAAACTAACTGAAAACGCAATGGGGAAGCAGACCTTTATATTAAGGCAGTCTTATCTCAATGGATCGAGCACAAGCTACCTATTCTTTAAGCTATTATTTAGCATCATGACATCAATCACAAAAAACCAAAACAAAATGGCATCCTTCTTCTCAATAAATGATCAAAGTGTCATAGTCAAAGAATAATCTATACAAAATATACTCTGCATTCAATAAATACTTAAACACTGACATGACATGTTCATTCCACTATATAGTTAGTTCTCATTCGTTTTCCTCGACATAACCAGCTAGAGATTAAAATATTTGTCCTATACTTCAAATCGCATGCTTTATCAGCATCTCTGTGACAATATAGTAAAACAAGAAAGCTCCAGGTTTTTGCATCAAAGGTGAATCCTATACAATGGCTAGACACTCAATATACTCTTGTTCACTACTATTGATCAGCTGATTCCCAAACACAATATTTTACAAGGAATGTCAATTGATATTAAGCCCACTAGCTGTATGAAGTACTATCAAAAGAAACTCCTCAGTTGAATCACTATAAGTATAGACAACCTCCAATCTCAACATAAGCTAATTTACTGCAAGTGAGAATATATTTATTTGCTGATTTGATTTGATTTGATCAGAACCAAACTATTAAAAATAAATGTTGCAGATTCACACACCAATTACAAAATCAACATAGCAGATGAAATTCACTGGTTAAATTAATGATCATCAACACTCACTCAAATTACCTCGCTAACATTGGAAGCCCAGCTCTTGTTCACAACCCTGGCTTCTTCAAATTTCCCTCTAACCAATTCTTCGGCAATTTCCTCAACGACATCTGGCTTCAAGTTCTTCGAAGGGATCTCTTCTTGCCTAAAGCAAGATACCTTCCATTTCTACATCAAACGCAACAAATCGAGAGTCAAATCAGACCAAGAATAGAGCTTTTTTTAAAAAAAAAAAAAAGAAAAATCAAAGCTCAATCAACAATACTACAAAGAGAAAATTACCTTAACTGGAGACCTGGATAACGAGTTAAAGCTCCGAACGCCACGCGAAAGAGGCGACAATCGAGCTGGAAGAGTCTGAACCCTGATTCTAGACAGCGAAGGCGCAGAGAGAGGACGGTAAGAGAGAGCGTGCGAGCAAGAGCCGAACATGGGTCCGTGGAGAAATTAGGGTTTGCTTCCACCCTGATTGTGAGAATTCCAAATCGTCCGCATTGGGTGGGGAAATCAAATCATAGGCGGAATTCAGAAGAAGGTTCAAACTCAGCCAACTCCCGTCAAATCGATATATTCACAAATTCCATGATTAGGAAGAGCAGCTTGAAGAACTAACCTAGATCCCCGATTCCAGCCGCCAGTGGGACAGTGGTGGTAGGGGATTGCAATTTGCAAGGAAAATTAAGGAGAGAGTTGAAAAATCGGTTTTCCGGTTCAATTAACAGAGGATTTCAGATTCCTTCAACCAATAGGAATTCCGAAATTGGGGAATTTTTTGGGTGGGAGAAAACGAGTAATTAAAAAAAGAAAAAAGTGAAAGAAATTTTTGGGGGAAGTAAGATTGAAGTTGCGAGGAACGTGGCTACACAAGAATCACGCAAAAAGGGAGTCGAACATCTGGGGCCGCAGATTTTTTTGTCTAAAATCATCAATTATCCAAAATTACACTCTTTAGGGTTCACAAGAGTATATATTGATTGATTGATTGCTGTATCATTTGCAACTTGCAAGTTTTTAATTCAACTTGTCAAGCATGATTTGTGCTACTGCCCAAAATTTGTAAATTATTATGTAGATTTTGTACTTATTACTCATTCCATTCATGATATAAAATTATACGAAGTATAAAATATTAAAAAAAAAATTAATAAAAAAAAAAGACAATTCAAAATATCATACGTTGATAAATTGAGAGGTCATAAAAACAAAACCGCAAATGGAGAATCCATTGAGGAAGTGTGCGGTAGATACTCGAAGCATATATATGGAAGTAGACCTGAGCATGGGCTGGGCTAACCCGCCTAGCCATCCATCAAATCGAATATAAATATTTTAATTGGTATGTAATCAATTTAGAGTCTTTGATGAATGAAAGTTAATCAAATTTTTATGTTTAAATTTTAACAATTTTTACTTTTACTGATACATATAAATTAACTTTATTATGAACAATTAAACAAAATATAATTTTTACTTTTACCTCCATTCAATATGTGTCATCATGACTTAGTTCTGTCCATTGTGTAACCATGGTTAGGAGGACGACATCCATCTTTTCCTGGAATGCTCCTACAATAACTTCCAAGCACAATTTTCTCAAAATATTGCTCGGGCAATTGACACACTTATATCCCAAAACAGAGATATGGATCAAATCATGCACTTTCTTAGTACCAATCTTTCTAAGGAAAACAAGCAAAAACTAGCTTTCAGGTGGTGGACCATATGGCATACGAGAAATCAAGCTATCTTCAGAAATATTCCAATTCTGTCCACGGAAAGTATTAAAAAACTCATCTCAGGAAACGTAGAAAATGGGAAGAGAGCTGACAAACTACATCCACCCAAAAAGAATACAAACAAGCCACAAGAACAAAAACAGTTGAGATCCCAGGGAAAAATGAACTTATGGAAAAAACCACCCGCTGGTTGGCTTAAATTAAACTTTGATGGCTCATCCATCTCGACCACAAAAGGCTCGACGGGTTTCATATATCGCGACTGTCTGGGGAACCCTGTCTGCATAGGAGGAAAAATGATGGGCGGTCATACGCCATTAATGGCAGAAGCAATTGCACTAAGACAAGGGATCGAAAAGGCAAAAGAACTCAACTTAAACAACTTAATAATTGAAGGTGACTCTAAGATAATTACGGATGCCTTACGAACAAATAGCAAATGTCCCTGGGAAGTTGAGCTTGTATTGGCGGACATTCGAACCCTTCTTATGGAATTAGAGAACATACGAATTTCTCACATTCCCCGCATTGGTAACCGAGTGGCAGATAAGGTTGCACACCTTAGCTACTTTACCAGGGGAACTAATTTCTATACTGATTCAGGTCTCCTTGACCTCATCCGGCAGGATGCTTTCGGGTAGAGGGTCCCGTGCCCCATCCGAATTTTTACCTAATAAAAAATAAAAAAATAAAATCATGACTTAGTTCACCCTCATGATAAGTTCTTGTAATCCTAAATAATAATGATAGTGAATTAGTGATCCACAAGTAACCGTAGCTCCGCTAGCAATTGTTTGTAAACTTATGGCCAAGCTTCTTATTGCCCAAGTTCAATAGGCAAGCGAATGATCTATACCCGCAGTGATCATCACTTGCAACATTCATAACAACTCAAATTAATCTTATCATGAATTCGTCTATGTTGTTGTCCCCCAATGAAAACCGAGGTGGTGCTTGTCTGCGCTCGGAATCGCACTCGATCTTCCAAGCGCGCCTTCATTCTCTCTAGTATCTTTAGTGGTTGATAGTGTGATCCCAACTTTTGCCCTTGCCTTATTTTTTGACCCTAAACGACCTCATCCCCTTCAATGATCCTAAACTTCTTCACCATCCTCGGTTAGCTAGGTTCGTTTGCATTCGAACCAATGCCGTCTTTAGTTCTTCACCACCTTAATCAGTCACGTCATCATTTGAGCTTGAACGACCTCGTCCTCTACCGCTTCCACGACCTCTTACTTGTCTTCTGCCACTATTCCTCTCCCTATTCACCACTCCTATGCCACTATTCCTCTCCCTATTCACCACTCCTATACCACTCTTCCTCTCCCTATTCACCACTGTCGCCGCCACCGCGTCCACCACTATTGCCCTCCCCACCACAAACGTACACCACCGCTGGCACCACCATCGCCATCACGCTTCATCATGCTGCGAATTGAACAGAACAGAAGGATTGAATAGAGGAAGGAAGAAGAAATGCGAGGAGGGAGAGGGAGGAAGAAATGCAGCGGGTGGGAGGGAGGAAAAAGAAATACGACTTTGGTTTCACGACCCACCGCATATTCCTGTGGTGGGTACAAACCCAATAAATTAACCTTTAGGCGGGCCCGTTCGCCTATTGCATTTCCCAACCCACCATTTTTTTAAAAAAAAATATCGAAATCCACTCCACTGCAGAATCCTACCTTAATTAATCCTCCCTTCGTTCAACAAAACTTGTCGTTTACTATTCACGCACGCTTTTTTAGAATGATAAAAACTATATAAAATATTCATTTTTTTGAAATTTTTTTCTAACAAGTTTGTACTTATTAATAATAACTACGAAATTGTTAAAAAAAATTATTTAAAAAGTCGATATTTTATATAGTTTTTAACTCCTAAAAAAACGTGCATGAATAGTAAAACATCAAGTTTTGTTGAACGGAGGGAGTAATGGATATAGTAAAGATTAGCAGCATACATAGTTTTTTCCCTAGGGAATCGCGGATCCAAACCTCTCAAACAAATCATGTTTTATGTGTTTTGTTTGTGGTTTGCTTGGTTGATCTCATATTTACAACCTGTTGCATGTTGATTTCCGCATATTGATCTGACATCTAGGTTTTACAGTTTCCTTTCCCCCCAACCAAACCTCATAAAGAAGTCCTCAAAAAGGTTGAGCACAACATATCAGCTCCAGTATTGCATTAAAATGCAAATCATACATGCTGCAACAGCAGTGCAAAGAGTTATACCACCAGGAAACCAACTGATGCCTGTAATTTTAATTTTATGAAGGATAGAGAAAGGAACAAGCTTGCACATTTTTTTCACACATGGTAATTCATGCCAACCTTAATCAAGCTAATATGAGGAATGTGGAGTGTCACCGATGGGGACCGACAGTTTTTCCGGAGGAACGAGTAGGCCGCGTTGATCGCGAACCTCTTGAAGACCGACGAGTGCTTCCTCGCCTTGATGTGTGATTGCCCAACTATGTAAGCCACCCCGGAATCCTTGGCCTCCACAAGCTCTTCTAGCTCCTCCTTCACCTCTTGCAACAACTCTTCGTCGTCCGGTAACTGGAACCGCGAACGACACTTGTGGTTATCGTGATAAAGGTCGCTGACGCCGTCATCCCTGGTCCCATCCGAGGGCTGGCTCCGAAGCGCCGATGACCTAATGCTCCTCTTCGTGGGGTCATTTTCATCTATGTACACTAGCCTCGTCCCGAATTTGCCAGACGTCCTCACTACCGCCATTCGGCCTTCCAAAGACGGCGACAGCTCACCATCGGATGAGGCACCGTTCTCAGCCTCTAGTCGGATGAACTCAGCTATGCTCATCACAAGGTTATCCTCGAAATCCTCCTCGTCCGAAACCATGTCCTTGTAACCGTACCGGATGATGCACCGATACATTCTATATGGTTTGGGTCCGATCCGGCCAACAAGGTAGCGCTCCTTGTTTGAGACGTGAGGGATGGGGACAGTTTTCACACAGACGAAGACAACCACCTGATGAATGGCCGGTAGATTGGTCAAGAAGTGTGTGAAAATGGCGGGAACCCCGCTGACAAGCTCGGTGTAGAGGAGGCCTATGCCGGGGACCCTGACTATGCCGAGACTAGGACCCAATGCAAGGATCCATTTCATCGGAACCTTGTTCTGTGCATCGATCATGTACTTGCACCTGTTGCCGTATTGCCATATGTACATGATGAAAGTGAAGATGGCGGCTAGAACAAGCGGAGCCCACCCGCCTTTGTATATCTTCATGAAAGATGAAGAGAGGTAGATTATCTCAATGGGGCTAAAGAAGAAGATAAATAAGAGGGATAACAGGACATGGTATTGCCACACAAACACAGAGACTAGCCACAATAAGCCGGTATTCATGCAGGTCACAACCATGAATGACAGACCTGAAAAGGCAAAGAGAAAGACAAATCAGGGAGTCAATTTTATTGTGTACAGAAATTCATTGCTTGGTATAGCAATAGGAGTTACCATAAGCATTGCCTATAAGGATTGTGTCCTGGAAACCGATGGTCACCATCACACTAAGAAACATGAGGATCCAATTTATCTCTGGGATATATATTTGCCCTTCAATCCATCTTGATGTGTGTACGATCTTCACCCGGGGGAAGCAGCCCAGGGCTTGGCATTGCTTTACAATTGAAAATGTGGCAGAGATAACGGATTGGCTAGAGACTATCGCAGCCAAAAACGCCAGGCTAAAGAACACCCAGTAGAATGAGGCTATAAAGAAAGCATGGCTGTTAGATTGAAACATACATATAATGACAGTAGTACAAGTTGAAAAAAATGATTCTGTGTTTTGTTCTCATCTGAAAGGAGTAAGATCAAGAACTTGTGTGCATGTGTTGAGTTTCAGTGTTTTGCATTGAGTTTGACAGAATCCTCACCTGGAATGCTCGAGTAAAAGCTGGATCGAGCATGATGGAAGTTTTTCGAAAGGTATGCAGCCTGACCCATGTACTGAAGGACTAGACACGGGTATACAATACAAGAAAATGCAATCTGCACAAAAGGATTTGTCATAATTCAAATCTCATCAATAACTAAAGTGGTTTAAAGAAAAAATATCTTCCTCTTAATTTCTTCTCTTGATCCAGGAAATGAAAGATTATGTCCTTTCCATTATCTCCCCCCCTCTTAATTAAAGAGACGAGCATGTTAAGGCGCTAATAGGAAAACAAATGAAATTTTTATCTATGACTTTAAATGGTCCTAGAAACTTAGACAAGAGGAAGCATGATTCCTAGCTGCTAAACTTCAACAGAACTTCATCCCCTAGGAAAGATTCCCATGAAACAGCTCAACAGGGAAATTCAAGAAGCATTAAATGATAATTGCCTTAACATTAGATGATAGGATAAATAATGAGAGAAATAAAAGGCCAAGGATGGTTTTCAGCTTCGAGTTACCCTTATCGGTGTAGGTGAGAAATGGCTAACATCCAGATTCATGGCTTCCGTTCCTGTAGAATTTTATGAATAGTCTGGATTAGTCGATTAAAATAGAGGCTCATCTTCTAATATACAGGAGCATGACAAGTCCCTCTTACCTGTGATACAGAGAAGCATTCCTCCAATGGATATCCAGCCATTCCTACCAGTGTGGTGGAAAAACTTGTAGATATAATGCGGAGAGAGAGCATGGAATACTTTTGGATTCCACTTAATTGTGTTGTACACCCCAAGTGTGGCAATTGCCAATAACCAAACAATGACAGCGGGAGCAAATATGAAGGAGACCTTGTGTGTGCCACGATGTTGCAGAGCAAAGAGGCAAACCAATACAGCACAGACGATAGTGACAAGGACTCCTGTGAGTTTCAGATAACTAATTACTTCCTGAAATGAGGATTAGGAGATCATGATCACCACCACCACCTCTAAAACCATTACCTAAATTCTGAATTAGGATCCATGGATACCTATTTCTTTAAGCTGTAATAGTTTTCCTAACACTGTGACTAGTGACTACTGATAGGCAATCAGAAAGTTTTAGTGTGAATTCGGTTACGGGCAAGGAGAAGAATCTTGAAGATAGCCACCAAGTCTAGCATGCTGTGAAAATTACTCTGTACCATCTTTAGCCTATGTTATGTCCATTGGGTAGTATTTGGCAAAGGGAGTTTCACTTGATTTCCTGTCAGTTTCCCTATGTTCGTGTGTGATTCCTATTCTACCTATATCAATTACACAGCTGGAATTTTGATACTTAAATTCAAAGATATTTGAACTCACTTTGACTTGCTATCTTTTCACGGCCTTTTAACCCTTCGAGGGATGACAAAACTGCAAAAAAAAAAAAAAAAAAATCCATGATATGCATTAGCCAACCATGGTATATTGGTAGACATACATAACAAAGAATATTAAAAAATAGAACTAAAACCATTTCTGCGGCTAAATGAGTTTCCATAATAGTCACACTCTTTTTCTATTTCTTTTTTGTCCTGATAACGTGTTCCCGGAGGGTGGATACAAGCTGACATTAGAAAATTTTATGAAACAAATTAAGAGATCTAAGTAACAGTGTTCTTACCAGCAATAGCTGGAGTGAACACACCATCACCGATAACCATGCACGCAGCAAACAGAACAAGAATAAGCAGACAATTTCTAGTTTTTCTGTGCTTCTCCAAATGTTGACGGAATATAGAGGCTGGCGTATTTGCATCTGAGTAACCAGGCCTGCGGTATGACGAAAGCTCCTCATCTGCTACTTGATGATTAGGAAGCACATTAAGTTTAGCATGCCTGCAAAGTAAGGAGTATAAAGCCAGTGTCCCCCCTGAAAAGGATGAATATTTCATCATCTTCATATAAAACCAGTTTAAGGATATTACTTATTTATTTTGTTTCATCCATCAATTTGAGGTTTTCCCGGATCTTACCTTCTCCATTATCAGTAGCCCCAAGGAGAAGGACGACATACTTGAGCAACGGAAAGATAGTAAGGCTCCAAAAGACTAAGGAAAAAGCCCCAAATACCACATCCTCGGTTTGATAACGATGCAACGGATGTGAGAAGGAACTTCTGTAGACATAAAGAGGAGAAATGCTCAAGTCTCCATAAACGATGCCCAAACTCTGGTAGGCCATGAGAAAAACATTCCTCTTTATCTGAATTTCTTGCTCACTCTGCTTGAAAAGAAAAATCCCCACAATGCCATTAGATGCCACTACAACTAACTGATATTTCATCATAAGAAAATGAGCATTTTCACATCATCTATCATGGGGTTTTAGCACATTACCAGACACAAAGGACCCTTTTAAACAATTTTAAGCTTACCCTTGTTACCACTAGCTAGACTACTTCAACTTTGTATAATAGTAACAACCCTTTAGTTTGCATTAATATTGAAATTACATTTACACATATGAAACCCCAAATGCAAAAGATTGGCATGTGGAAGACAATTTTGAATCCCCAAAACAAGTCTCCATTTTGATCCATACATACTGCACTTCACACTGCACTTAGAAAGAATCAAGACACTTTTTGTTTCCCTGAATTAAATTTAGCAAAGGGAAATTGTGAAAAATGAAGAAAAATAATTTTCCAGATTTATGATAAACTATGAAAAAGTATCAACAGCATAAGAATTTCTTGAATCTTGATATGATATAAATTCTTAAAAAGAGAGAAGAATTGGAAATTGAATAACTGAGAGGTAAAGAAATACCATGATATCTTGTTTGTCTATCACTGCATCTGATTGCCGCAGCGGGTATCCCTTTCTTTTTTTCTTTTATTTTTTTGTTTTGTTTTGTTTTTCTGGGAAAAAAATTGTCGAAAAGAACTAGAGAAGATCCATGATCATCGTCTCTAAATGAATAAAAGCAGTTGAAAAATCAGTTAGACATGCCTGCCACATCACCCTTGCAATGGCACACTACAAACTATTTCCCCTCCGGTATAATTTATCAGTTTAAGAATCCAAAGTGAAGATATAATTTAATATTGGTCACAGAAACAGATTATTTGTAATTTTTTGAAATTTTTTCTATAGGTGCGCCCTAATAGTAGCTATTGGACAGAAATAACTTAAAGATTAAAACTTATTTACATTTTTCATGTATTTAACAACAATGTGATGATTTCTATTTTTGCAGATTAAGTTCTTTGTATTAAGTTCTGTTCCTACTTCCGTGGAAAATTCCTAGGATTTTGTTTGTTTTAAAAATATAGTCCCTTGTCCATCAGTTTCTTAGAATTTCTTTAAATCCATAGACATTCCTTTTTCCATCAAACCGTGAAAAGTTAAAATTGAAGATACAATTTCAAATTAAATACATTTTATGTACAAAGATATTTTAAATCCAGAATGGGAGCCGCAGACCTTATTGAAAATGTTTAGAGGAAAGAAAAGAAGGAAACGGAAAAGCTAGTCAACACTGGAAAATAAACATTTCTTATCCATGATGTTATAACTTATAACGTGGGAATAATTTACTAAGATTCTTGGAGATGATCTATTTTTTTGTTCATATTAATTCACTGACCCTTTAACCAAACAGAACCTTAGCATAAAAAGATTTAGAATTGGCAAGACCTGACCAAAACCTAAAAAGCCTATTTGGCCCATTCACCATCCGAAAAGCGAAAAAACTTGATATCCAAGACTGCCCCAACTAGAAACGATTCAGCTCGAACCTAAAAGTAACCTGAACCTGAGAATCCAAACTAGATTATTTCAAATAGACTGAAACATCCCCTATAAGATAGCTAAAGAAAAGGAAATGCAAATGGCAATGCAGCAATATTTATGTGGTCATATAAGGAAGGGGAAAATTAGTGCTGAAAATGATCATGAAAAGTTCGAAAACATAGAATAAAATGCAAAAAAAAACTATCCATGTCAAATGTACGCATCTAGAGGGATAAGTGAGGGTGTGCAAATATGAACATGATGACTCCTTAAGAGATAGACGAGTTACATAACCGTGTTAAGAAAGCCATTAGATTATATCATCAGTTACCAACTAGGATCTGACATCTGATCTCCGGGAGCAAAGGCCATACATTGATACATAGATCAAATGCGGCTTTAGTTTTATCATGTTTATTGTAGATTGCTTTAAATCCAACTAATATCAATCAGCATGCAATTCCAGTTTTATAGAACTTCTGAAGTGAATTGGTTGCTTATGAGCACAGCAATCCAAAATCCAAATCCTAAAATTACTAACCCTAAACAAACAGTTTGTTCAACGGTGTAGTTGAATTTCCCAGTTCATTACTTGCTCAAATCGACCACAAGCTTCTCGACATCCACGTAATTCACAATCTAAGATACAAATATCAGAATCTGAACTCCAAATTTCGAATGCATGATACCTTTCACCTCACCTGAATTAAAGAACACCGATATCCGAATTTCCGGAGAACGCAGCCAATGGAACGGGAATTGTGCAAGCCGGTGACAATCTGACTACGCAGCAGAGGAATCGGCCGCGCTGTTCAACGGCGGTTGCAGAGGACGGAGGGGGGCGTTCATTTTGACGGAGCGGGGGTAGCATCAACGGCGGTAGGGCGGTGAACGGTGAAGCCATAAGCGGAGAGCAGAGCACAAGTGAGAAGAGGAGTGTGAGCGTAAGCTCTTTACCCGTTCTTTCCTGCTTTTTAAATTTCGTGTTGATTTTTTTTTTAAATTTTCGAGATCAAGTCTGATTCTCAAGAGGTCACGAGTCGGCAGACGAGAACCGTCTAAACTCTAAACATAAATTTCGTATAGATCTGATTCCGAGCTATGTACAAATTAATTTCTCGTGGTATTCTTTTTATCATAATAAAAAATATCTTAAATATTTTTTAGTAATAAAAAAATTATAAAAATTATGTTTACATTGTACATGTTAAATAATATATATTTATATACTTTTAATATAAAATGATATTTAAAAATATGAAAATTAAAAGATTTATTTTTTTAGAATATTAATTATAATACTTATTAAAATATCTTTTTGTGAGAAATGTATGCAAATGTATATCATTGGCATAGTTTAAATTAATATACTTAGTAGGTAAAATAGAACGACCGAAATGAATAATGCATGGGTAGACATACCATTCCCGACAACCAGGTTATCGATACCTGCATAGTTTTTTTTTTTAGAAGTGTTAAATCTATAGAATGTAATACGCAATTACAAAAGGACAATGCAATGAGCCTTGTCAAAGTAGGTTACCACACACACCTAGTCTACCCGGTGTGTCCAACTCCTACAAAAAACATCTCTCTCCAAAAGTATACCTCCCCTACTCTATACCCCCCATTCTCCTACCACCAGTCAGTCTATTTTGTGATACTACTCACCCATCTCTATCCTTGGATGACCTGCACTTGCATCTCAAGGCAGTACAAAATTTACAGTTATGAATTACTCTCTTGGCCTAAACAGGGGGAATACATGTCTCCCCCTGAATACTACCTCATTTCTACCCAACCACGTGAAGTAAATGAAAGCACAGAAAACCAGCAGCTTCGCTCGAAACATTGGAGTTCTCTTCACAGCGGAGCTCTCTTGTGCAAACCAGCTCAACCAGTCCTCTATCCCACCAAGTCTTCTTGGGAGACCTATCCATGCTCATACAATGTCACGAGCATCCCCTATCATTGGGCAGTTAAACCAAAGGTGACTTTCAAACTCCTATTCGTTCTTACAGAGTGGACAGTCGGACAGATAGCAGCTTCTGGCCCCTTCCAATGCTTGACTATGCGCCCAGTTTGCAGTCTGTTGTGAACAGCAATCCACACCACAAATGACCATTTCCTAGTTTGAGTGCGATTGAAGACAGGAGAGGCCATTGGTGATGTGGAGCTGGAGCAGAGGCATCAGAACAGCCAAGGGCAGCAGCTGCATGGCGATTAGTGACCGGAAATCAGTGAGGTTGAGGCGGCCAAAGCAATTGAAAGCCTCATGGCCAGATTTTCCACAAATCTGGCAAGTGGGTCGAGATGACCGATATGAAATAAATGGCTCAGATTTTCTTAACTTTGATGACATTATTTTCCATTTCAATACAACAATTGGGGATTAGCCAATTAGGTCAGATCATCCAACTCAACTCACCAGTAGGGAGCAAGGCAAACTTATTTCCATCCAAGAAAAGGAACGGAGGCAGAGAACAAACCGGGACCTCCTTACTCTCCCTTGCTCCACACCACTGGGCCAACCCGAGTGGAGCTGGTGTTACTTCTTTCTATAGTTGCAAAGAACCATAATTTAGATTATGGTTGCTGGTGTTACTTCTTTCTATAGTTGCAAAGAACCATAATTTAGATTATGGTTGCAAATGCAACATGCGGATACAGAGTTACATTATAACAATAACACTCTGAGTATATCCTACTACCTAATTCAACCAATGAAGACGAGAGGGAAATGAAAAATATGACAGTAAAAATTGGAAACTCGGCGAAACAAGTCATCATAAATACGAATACCAACGGCATTATCATCCAAGAGGGTACATTGACAAGCAAAGGCAAGGGAGGGTTCTTTGTGATCAAACTCGCTAACCGATTGAAAAATCATACAAACTTACTGATCACTTTTATGACACCATGACAATATTTATAAAAAAAAAATAACCTTCAATGACACTAGCTAAGTTCAAAGAGGGCCAGAGCTTCACTCACCTGCCACCGGTGCGACATCTGCCTGATATGGTTGCATACTAACAGAGTAACAGACCGATTTATTATAAGCCAGGACTAACACAGACAAGACTTCAAAACATAGAGAAAATGTAGTACAACATAGTAGAGAAATCGATTTCTTCTTATGTGAACGCACATTAGCAGTCCGTTATCACCCTCCCTACTCCTCAAAGGCTCCTGGCTGACTGAAAACTGGCTTAAAAGACAACCTTCCTTGCGGGAAATCTTTCTCTATACAAGTTCAATAAGAGGGATGGAGACTGATCCAAATTCAATGTTTGTGGCGTCAAATCGGAAGATGGATTGGCTGCTTCAATGGGTGATGGATATCCTTGTTCATCTAGCTTGAGCCATGTTGAGAGCGAGCAGCTAACATTGCCAGAAAGTTTCCTCCACGCACCCTGCCTTCAGGAGCTTGTGAAGTGGAGGAGCCTTTACCTGCAGAGGGGAAATGATCACGGTTTGTGTTGAAGGCACTCTGACTTGCTGAAGTTGCGTTGCTGCATCCAGACGTGGAATATTCAATGTTCATATCTCCTTCAGAAAATGCAGGTTGGATGCCTAAGGATTCAGTGGACTTGGAACCCTGGACTATTGGCCCCAAAGTGATGCCCCCGTGAACCCGTTTGTCCTGAACCAGGGCTCCATGCATTGTGCAAAGACCGGTTTTGCCCCTCGCAAATGACCCACATGGACCATCTGCAGGATTGCCATATTGAAATCCAGGGTGCCCCCAGGAGCACCTCTTTCCGCCCCCATGCGCCTTGCAAAAGTCGGTGCTGCCTTGTGCACTCTTGCCGCAACCATCAAATTTGCATCTCCTACCACCACCATGACGAACACAGAAGTCGGTTCTTCCTCTTGCACTCTTAGTACAATCAGGCACAGCACACCTTTTCCCGCCCCCATGTGCCACACAAAAAGATGTCCCTCCATGGACACTCTTTGGGCAGTCAGGAAAAGAGCACCTTTTCCCTCCGCCATGCCCCTTACAGAAAGGGGTGCTGCCTTCAGCACCTTTTGCACATCCTTCAACTGTGCACCTTTTCCCGCCACCATGGGCTTTGCAAAACATGGTGCTGCCTTGGGCCCCCTTGGTACATTCAGTATATTGGCAGCGACGACCACCTCCATGTGAAATGCACAGACCTGATAGACCTTCTGCACTCCTAGTACAATTGTCCTGCTGACATCTCTTGCCACCGCCATGTCGGATACATAAGCCAGACTTCCCTCTAGCTGCCTTGGTGCAACCCTCGTGACTGCACCTGCGCCCCCCACCATGCGCAATGCAGAAGTCTGTGCGCCCTTCGGCACTCTTTGTGCAGCCAAGGAATTCGCAACGCCGTCCACCTCCATGGGCCTTGCAGAAAGCAGTTCTTCCTTCAGCTCCTTTTTGGCATTCAAGCTTTTGGCATCTCCTCCCGCCACCATGGGCAATACAAAGGCCAGAAGCGCCTCTTGCCCCCTTTGAACAACCAGTAAACTTGCACAGTTTTGAATTGCTAGCACGTTGAGACTGTGATTCCTGTTGCTGCTGTGATTGTATGATCCCGGAAGTACAGGTGGCTGCACTTTTTGGTTCAGTTATACTTGCTGAGAAGTCTGTAACAATAGGCATTGGATCGATTCTTCCAGGAACTGGCTTGAAAAAGAAACCTGGTTCTTTTATCTGAGGTCCCTGAACTTGGGGCAAAATATTTCCAATTTTCCAAACAGAGGAAGATTCATCATGAAGTTGTGCTCCTCCAATTCCAAGAGTCATAGCTGAATCTTGATGGAGACTAGTAATATCAGACACAGAAGGTACAGTAGAGAGACTCAATTCCAAATCAAATTTCATCAAAGAGCCAGCAGGTTTCTTTGGGCTAGGTGATTTTTCACTACCAAGGTGCAGAGAAAAATCCAGATCAAGATCCACAGATGACTGTTCTTCAATCTCTTTTCCAGAAGACATCGCAGTGCAAGCAGATGCTGAGCTGCATTTGCTTTCAGATGAACTAGAAGATCGAAGGCGACCAACACCAAATGAGCGCTTAACATATTGATCTTTTCCATCAATCGAACTCCACTTCCTCTTCATTCCTTTCGAGATAGGGAAGCTGGAATCCAACCGTAGCATTGTATCCACACAATTATCAATGATATCACCTACCTGCGACAAATCTCCATGTTTTTGAAATGGATGTAAAGAACAGTTCCCAGAGCCAAGGAAATTGGGATCCATCGTCTGAAGAATTGATTAATCTGTCAACTAAGAAGTACAGATCTCAGCCAAATGTACCAGCCTTCCTGACTTCTGGGGTTTAGTTACTATGTACAGACCTAATCTACAGTAAGAAGTCTTTGTAAGAGGAAGACAGCCTCCACTGACAAACCCTGATGTATCACAGCGATCCATCTGGGTAGAAGAAAAGGGTGGGATTCAAATCTGGTGAATTGTGAGTTGATCAAATGCTTCTGTGTACAACTTTGCAATCCCCAACAATGCAAGCGCAGCAACTCATCCTGTTCTATTACCAAACGAATAAAAAAAAACTATGGTTTAAACCCAGGTAAATAACATGATTAAGAAATTCAAAGCATTGTGTTAATAGTTAAAAGTGTGCAAACATGAAAATTAAAGCATTTTTGGAGTTCACTGGTCATCATAACAGGACATTACAAACATGAAACAAATATAGAATCAACGTCGAAGATGCCAGCTGCAGCAAACAGCCGGGTACTTCACATATGATAATAATTCTCTTCCTGATTACAAAATAAAACTAACTCCAAACAAATATGTTAATTCATCAAACCTAACGGTAATAAACCATCAAGTCCATACACTCAACACACAATTTAGCTCAATATATACTTGTATAAATGAAGCACCCTTTCCAGTAAAAGAGAGAACAGCTTTTTAGGGGACAAATCCAACCGGAATCAAGATTCGGAAGTCGAAATAGGTTAAATCAATTTCAGTAGTCTACAACTCCAATTCATGTAATTTGAAAATAGCTTGGCAGATTCTCTTTTGACAAGAGTTTAAAGGGTCTCCTCAAGGAGAGATTTGGGAAATCAATACCAACTTTCACCCAACTAGATTTCTTCCAATCGACAACACTCAATAACGTCACTCTCTTTGAAGAAATGTCCAAACTCCTTTTTTTTTTTTTTTTTTTTGAAATAAGAAATGTCCAAACTCCTAATCAGGCAAAGCACACAAAAAAATAAAAGCACTAAATGGCCACAACTTACAAAATTGGCATTATGGCAACAAATCAGAATCTTGATATTGAATGTTTTACACAAAAATCAAATACAATACCCTTTTTCTAACCTATTCCCTTACCGTATTGGGCCATAGGTTAAGAGTGCTGTTTTGGGTAAAATTTCCATAGATTTAGTAGTTTAACCATAATTAAAAATCTGATTAAAGGGTTTATATATTCTTATTTAGGGAGATACGGAGTATATAGGTTTCAAAACAACACTTTTAACAAGGACATAGGTTAGAAAATTCGAATGCAATAAATCCAATACATTAATGAATGCATAAAAATCCCAATTTAATACATTTAAGTCCAAAAAACAAAAGCAAATGTTGGCATCGGACTCTCAGCAGAAAGCAGTTAATTCACAAGCAACCACTCCAACAGATACATACCGAACAAACACAGTCAAGAAAAATACAGATAGAGAATCAGCACGTGAGATACAAAGCGTGGCACGTTGTTCAAATAAAAGACAACCAAAAGAATGAATCCACAATAATCATGAAGCGTAGATATACTAGTTAACAGTCATGGTATAGCTAACAGACAACAAATAGAGCAAATCTTCTAAGAAATCACAAACTGGAGCTAAAAGGAGCGAATCACAAATTGGAGCAAATCAAGGAAACGGTTTTCTGAAATCCCCTAACGTCTAGATCGGAAATTCAACAAAGAAAGCCAATCACATCTCAAATCTCAAAGGAACAAAATCCTTTGCACACACAAATCAGCAGCTGCCGAATTCTTTTCCAACACAACAAGTAAGATTCACCAGATGAGCCTTCAAGCAGAAGAAGATTCGTAATTACACATCGGACGGAAACAAATCCACCAGAGCAAGTGAAAATCAAATCTAATCAATACGGGAATTGAGCAGATGTAAATTCAAAACCAACTCAGAATAAACCTCAACACATGGAAATTGAAACAAACGACAAAGCCGAACACCATAAAACCTCAAATCTAGAGTTAGCAATAAATAGCATACGCAAAATTCGCCGCAAGCAATTCAAAATCAGAGGAGGTTGAGAGGTATTACCTTAAAAATTAGGTCAATTGATCAAAGGCATGTAGATTTCGGAAGCGCCGGCAGAGAAAGTGGAAGAGGAGAGAGAGAGAGAGCTGGGAAGGGAGAGAGAAAAGGGTAACCGTATATATAATACGTACTGTGTAGTCTGTATTATAGTAATACTGAGAGGAGATGACTTTGTTCGGAGAGGGTAAGCAGCTGAGTGGACCAAAAAAATTTGCCCAAGGACGATTTTTTCCGACGAGGTGTCGTCTAGTCCGCAATTATAGTCCATACCGTAGTTTAAATTATCTCATTGGCTAAATTGAAATTTCTAATGATTTTCTTAATTAAGTTTTTGTACCTTATAATTTATTGTAATGCTTATCGGTCAATGAAATTAAAGAGATCATAAAAATGGATTACGATGTTGAACTAGACGATTTTCATTGATTTTTTCCATGACTAGTTATCTACTCTCTTTTTTCCCTTAATCTCGATAATCGACAAATTGGCGGATGAAAGTCCGTCAAAACATACTACAGAGAACATAATAGATTAATAGGTACAGTACATTAAGCAGAAATGAACCCTACAAACGACAAATTTAGACAAAACAAAACTAATTATAGCGAGTTGGGGACATAGACTGCGGGCGAAGTCAAGCACCACCACCATAGATGACACCGTTGTCCAACGATACATAAGAAATCCATGTGGGCGGTGAAAACGATCCTCCAAGAAGCTCCTTCTCAATCACAGAGACGCAGCGTACACACCACCTCGACCCCAGTCAGTCCCGACTCCGACTGCTATAACTCCAACGAAGAAGAACACTTGGACACATCAAATTAGCAAAGTCGTATGTCGCACGAGCGAACCGCACCATGAAGGACAGGTCGAAACTGACCGGTCAAGCCCTATCGGGTTAAGCTAAAGTTCATAGACAGATTAGCACATGGGTGACATATTTGCATGGGCCCAAAATTAATGATACTTAACCCCTTAACTAGTTCGTTAACTACATGCACCAAAATGGCTTTCTGCCTTCAGCTTGATCAGGTTTTTGAGAGACGCAAAGTCGACGCTCTCTTGTATCACTGTATTCTTGTGCGTATTTTGACCTGCAAAGACCCATATGCCGCCCTCAAACACCAGTCACGCAAGCCAAACATTTGCCACATAAAATGAAACGAGAGGTGAGGTGAGATTCGCGTTTTCAGATTGGGGTTTCGCCATAGATGAGCACGACTAAATATACTAGACTTATCCATTGTGTTTACAAAGAAAGGGTTCCCATAAACCTAAGTGACATAGGGGCATGTGTACAAGGGTTTCTTTGTTCATATTATCAATGTGAGACTCTTTGATCTCTTCACATTCTTTCATTCTCTCAACAAAGGGTACCATCACCATATATTCACCTCTTTTTTATTCGGGCGAAGAATGTTTAGAATTTCTAGACATTTTCAACAGAAGTTAGAACTAGTCGAATGGTACTCTAGACGAATGTCATATGGAGCCAACGCCTAAGCCACTACGCTTACCTCCTGGCCTCCTGGGCACAGGCGAGCTGATTGAGTGTTATATCGGGTGGTCCATGACTCTCTAGATAGGAGATATAACAAGAACTCGATTCCAAAACGGAATCACGATTCCTTGTTAGTATGTCTAGTGTTATATAGAGTTTGTTTATCTGCATGCTTACCAACAACAGCTCGGTATCAGCACAAAAAGACTGATAATCAGCCTAAATAAGCTCGTTATAAGCGATCAACACATTGAGCCAAACATATCCCAGTCAGTCAGGAACATACTTGCAAATCTCAACGAATTGGACAATGAAGGTCAAGAAGAAATGAGGAAATCTACAAGAGAAGCCCATGTTCAGTTCTTCAAGAACACACATAAACCTTCCAGAAATAAACTGAAAGTGTGAACAAATCAAATTCCGGCTGCTTCTCAAACCTGTAATGGAGCTGGTCAGATAAGATATCTAGCCTGTAACGATCTCAATCAAAGTGATCCCAGCAAAGACGAGGAAAAGAACGCCTCCAGTGTACGCGATCACCTGATTCGTGAAAAATAAATAAAAATAAATCCAATGAAATTATCAAAAGTTATATTTGAACAGAGAGAGCACTTCAAAAGTTGAGATCCACAAGATTGCCTTCTTTTCCCGGTGGAATAGCCTAACCTATGCCTTTAAACATTTCCACAGGATTTGTTCAAGTGGAAGAATCTTTCAAGTGGCCAAAAAGGGGAAGAGTAGCTGGCAGGGTAAAGCTGAAACGAATGCTATTGGAGAAAAAAAAATTGCTTTTGTGCAACAAATAGCATCAAGCCAAATGCAAAGACACGTCAAAATGTTGGAAACATGTTGGGTAATGGTAAGATTTGTATACCTGATCTTTATTTTTTACAAATAGACTCAGAAAAGATCAATCTGGTTAGCAGTGACAAGTAATATTAAGGTAAGGAGTATGAATTTGAAACTTGGAGAAAAAAAATTCGTGGGTAAGTAGAAAAATGAAGCTTAATGGAACATGATCTGGGTTAGTAGATTCATGAGATAGTAACTCACTTTCTCTGATAAGAAGGTACCGAGTAAAGACCCTCCAAGAACAGCAATCTGCATATAATGCATCAGTCACTCAGTCAGTCCAGTGTATCCTACCATAATAATTATGAGAGAAATGAAGTTAAAAAAAAAAACTCTTCAAAATAGAAAATTGAACTAGTAAATGGCATTCTTTTTTAGTAAATACATGTCTCAATAAGAGAATCTTTAATGGTGGTACTCCAAGTACCATAAGAATAAAAATAAAAGGAAATGTAAGAAGATGTCATATTTTTGAAAGAACCAAAAAGAAAAAGGGAGTTCAAGTATCATACCTATGATACTCAATATGACACAATACCATAGAATATTACCCAATCAAATATTAATAGTGGGTCCCATTTGATTTTTACTTACCTAAAAAAATTACAAAAAAAAAACAATTTTGAAGCAAAAGGTGAAATAAGATACTCATGTCAAGTACCATGATTGTGGAGTTTCAAGTATTAAAATGAGGTGGATGAGAGAGAATTGACAAAAAACAAGTTATGATACTCAATAGGAGTATCATGGTTAAAGATGCTCTAAGGAACAATAATCTGTCAGATAATCTTGTAAGATGAGACATTACCAGAGTTGCGACTCCATGACCAGCTAGTGATCCGCCGATAACACCAAGAGGTGAAGAGGCTGCAGCGAGTGCTGAATAGGCAAAATAGACATGAATTCATCTAAAGTTTTAAGAAGACTTGATCACTTCAAATTCGTTTAAAGTTTGTGTGGTTGATCTTACAGACCAGATTTTCTTGTGCTTAATCTAATAAATCTTCACGAGGATGTTTTTGGCTGATTTAAGCTAACATAAAGTATGTTTTGGGTCAAAATACCCACCAACAGTTGAGAAAAATGATTTGTCTCCCCATTCTGCAACGAAAACCAGCACAAATGTGCTAATAACTGTGCCAGCAGCAGATAAGATTCCAGCTCCATTTCCTGAAAACTTCGAAACTGCCAGCTCCGCCTGATTCAGCGTGTAAATGTAAAAAGGGTGTGTTAAAGTTACTAGAATAATAACAATCATCTTCTCAACGTACACAAGAAGCTTCTAAGGAACAGCTTGTGACTTCACACTTTACATTGAACTGTATTCATATGACATAATTCATCAATAGTGATAGGATTGAAACTACACCATCAGAAAAAAGAAAAGGAGATCTGTAGAAATGAATAGCACTTATCCTTCTTAGGAATCAAGTACTGAAAGACTGACTACTACCCTTTTACTTCCAGTCACAAATCAATACAAAAACACTCACCTCCTTTTGCTCATCTTCTCCTTTTAAGCCATCATTTGAAGCGTCAATCAATGTTGAAACCCCAAAGTACACCTGCACATATGAAGCTGCTATTAATGAAAAGAGTATCAAGTAAAACCATGTTATTTAATTTAACCTTCCCTTCTAAGTTCTTGAAAATGCAACAGATCTTCTGCAGTGACACACAATGTCTAGTAATTACCAGGAGGCAGACTGCAGCAATATCATCAATGGGCAAATCATTCTGACCTAGCCTGTAAATACGAGATCATTTACAATTAACTGAAGAAATCAGGCTTTTTTTTTTGCAGTATGGAACAAATGTAGGCAAAATAAAATTCATAATCTTGCCTGAAGGGTAGGATTCCATCGATGTAGTGAAAAGTCCGTCCAAGAAAAACTGATATAACTGTCATCACTCTGTCAAAGCCACGGACAATAAAACATATTAAGTGAACGTACATTTACTCACGGTCACAACTCAGAAGTACTTGCATCATACAATTAAGTACTGTGATAAATTCACTATTTACTTAGGTGAAAGATCATCCTTATGTGTATAGACACGTTTGAAATAGTTTCTAGAGTGAGGTATTAAAAACATGGTTTGCCTTGTTACTAATCCAGTTGTGTTCATATAATAGTAGTCACAGTTCCATTGGCCACATTACATGATATTATTTCATGAAAGCATGCTTTATATCACCATGAAAATGAAAGTGACATACGTAAGTGCGCCAAATGTTCCTGTGAAAACAACAGCGCTGGAGTTTCTGGCAGCCAGGAGTGCCTGCTCAATGTTCACGGTAATGAAAGTGTAAGAAGATTTGAAGCAGTTTCATGAATCATTAATGCTGTACAAAATCTTTTTCTAAAAGTCAAGAGCCATTTACAAGACATAATGACGAGTTTGGCTGAAAATTTTGTGAATGAAGTTAGTGATTGATACAGTCTTGGAACAGAAAACCAGCAGTGCAAGCACAAATTCCCCAAACAAGAACATAATTTCTTAGAGAATTGGAGACAGTAGTTCTGGAAGTTCGGAAAACTCACCGCAATAAAGAAGGTCTTATCCCCCAATTCAGAAAAGAAGATTAGCAAGAAGGCCTGAAGAAGTGAAATTGTAAGGAAAAATCAGGTGCTTATATATGTACTGTTACACTAAATCAAGTAATGTTCAATAAAACAAAAGCTTATTCAAAAGAACCTTCTATTGTTAAGGCATCCACCATAAGAAAATTTACACAGGCTCATTTTTTTTCCTTTTTAACAATCTTATTACAATTGAAAAGCCACAGGGAGGTTCTCGTAACTGAGGCAAAACCTGTGGTAATGTCACTGAGGTCCCCAAGAAAATCAGCTAACTGCGAATTTCCTGCAATATCAGCAGCTGCGAGTGCTGGTTGAGCAGCCTGAAGGCTTAAAGACCCAAAGAGCAACATAAACTTCATCAAATCACTAGGTGACATATTAAATGGTAAGATGTGTGCATCCACGCCAGTTTCATTCTCAAAGTCAGAACTCTTCTTTAAAAATGGTAAATGCAAAATATTTCTACAGTCAACACTGTGTACTGATTTTAAGGTTCTTATATCATTCTTGCTAGCTTGCCACCTGCAATCCTGCACTCGAATAATAAGCAAAATAAGAGGGCCTTAGTGCCATATTCCATTCTAAACATCAACTTGTTCCACCAGCGTAATGAAATTGAAAATTCTTGGTGTATTACTTTATGCATTATAATAACTGGAAAATTAAATAAGAGTGATTTTCTGAATTGCATTCAAGAACCATTCAAAGGCCTATCAATCAGGCTGGGCTAGGCGGGTTAGGAATGGGTCAAGGTTCTTTCGGGTTACATTTGGACTCAGCCATCAGGAAGAGTCAAGTACTCAAGCCTATTTGGTTGGGCAGGTCGGTTTAATTCAGGTTCGAGTGGGCAACAGATTAGGTCATTTGGGGTTACATGTCAACTCAGATTGAATTTGGCTAAGCTCAAGTCCTCAGGTAGGGCGGCCATTGGTTTACATATTGGCAATGTGAAGCTTTTATTTTCCATTCTGAAATCTCCAAGTTCCAACAGAGCATAAAATAAAATTATCGAATTTCTGGTTAGTTCTTCACTTCTTGCTACTTTGTCACTTTCAAAATGATGCCACTTACAACAAGACTACAAACTCACTCTAACATCAAGAGAAGAAACTCAATTTGAATATTAATCATTAAAACCTGGCGAGCTGATATTTCTTCAATTCGCTTCCTTGAAACCCTACAGATGAATTCCAGATCAATTCAACTTCTCAAATTCCGCAAAAATTTAACATCGCCTATAGTGCTTACTCTTTGATCTTAATTTGTTCCTTGACAATTATGAAAAGCGACTCTTCCAAGAGATTTAACAACAGTAGGAAAATCAAACGCAATTTGACGCTACCTGGAAGCAGGTCGAGAGGATCTCCATTGATTGATAGAAGAAGAGCAAACGCCGAAATTGGAAGGTTTAGTAAGCGGACTAGCTGGACAAGTAGAAGGAGAAGCTGCTATAATACGCATTCTCCTTCTGAGGGCGATGAGCTTGGGTTTTCGCCTGTTTGTTTGTGCGCGAGAGAAGCTGTCCTTCAATGGCTTCCGGGATGTTGATAGTGTTGGTGGATTGAGTGGGCGTGAGAGCGTCTCTGCGTTTCGTCATCTCCTTTTGCATTTTTGAAATTTATGTAATTTTTGTTTGAACTGCCTCCACGGTTGCAAGCTTGGTGGGCCTGCCGCGCAAATTTGCAGGCCCAATAACAATGAAATTGAACCCAATTATATGAATCAAGGCCCAACTACGATTTGTGACAATTTTAAATCTGTTATTACCATTTTTTGAACGGCTGACCTTATCAATTGTGACATCCACCCCTTATACTTATTATTTTTAGAAGTAGACTCTTTGTAAAATAATGAGCCGCGTGTCATTTTCTGAGTAAAGGTAAGAAATACAATTTTCACTTTCTCCCACGTTCTCACTTTCTTCCCATGTTCTTGTTCTATTGCTTTCCAATACCAAAAACTGAAATTGGGCGTATCAAAACTTTCTTTTGGGCGATTGTTTGGGAGTTTCTTCCGCACCCCAATTCACCAGACCAGTGGTGGTCCGACGGCAGTCCCGTTATGCCGAAGAAGAATGGTAGAAACAGCCAGATCTGGATTGGAGTTCGAGGAAAAAGAGAAACTAGAACGGGATCTCCGCTCGGCGCTTTTCAAGTCGGTTGCGAAGTTGGGTTCTCAGTCAGACCAGAGGGATGGCACCGCCACCGAGGGGTTCCAGGCCGGTGTGGGTTCGTCGGCGGCCTCGCAACCGGTTGCTCGACGCACTCGCTCTAAAAATGAGCCTACGTCTGGAATTGAAGGATTGAGGGGTCCGAGGGAGGGATGGGCGATGTCCGCAGCGGCCAAGGCGTTGATGTCAGTTTCCAAGCGAAGTTTGTCTGCCTCCTTCCAAGGGGAGTCGATATTGACGCCGATCGGCAAGACGAAGCCAGCTTCACCGCTGATTTTCGGTGAATTTCCGAAAATCAACGTCGGCGGTGATGACCCCGAGAAACGGAGAACACTCAGAAAATGCCAGATCGGCGAAATCAAGACTGGTAAGTACCGAAAAGCCGCTGAGTAAGAGTGTGGATTTAGGCAGTGATAGGAAGAAATTGGATTCCGACGCCATCGCTGCTTCCATGGTGATTAGGAGCACAGGAGAAGATAATGGAAGAAGAGATCTAGAAGAACAGGAGAACTATCGCTCAATTGAGTTTACAAGAGAAGAACGGTTGGCGGTGAGAGATTAGGGTTTTGTTTAATCGGCAGATAGTTTAGGGCCTTGTAAGACTTTGTTTAATTTGGGCCTAAAATCAGTTTGGGCTTAAAAATTTAAAGAGAGAAGGGGTATATAGACCCTAGGGTAAATAGACCCCTTTAGTATTTTTAGTGTAATTTAGACATTTTATATTTTGTAATACCCTAAAACACTCTTATGATTACTTTCCAGTTTCCACCCCTACCGTACAAATCAAATCCCTTAATAAATTATTTATAAAGAAAAAAACTCTTAACAACCCCCTTCCATTTCTAATCAATGCAAAATCAAATCCCCTTCTTTCCTACAAAATCAAAATCAAACCTCTCTTCTAATTAGGTGCTAACTAGAGCCACAGTAACCGAATTTGATGAGTATGTATATCCATTTTCAGTGATTATTGATTACGTAATTTACGTGTGTTTTGCGTTCATTGTCGAAGACGGTAATTGAAGAGATAGGTTACAGGGTCTTTAATTTGAGAGGGTTGTAGTGATGATTAGTGTAATGAAAAAAAAGGTGGTATTGTAATATATTATCGTAATGACTTAGTGTGTTACAATATATAATATTTTTGTGATGTCGTTCCATATATTGTATTGCAAGGATTGTAATTGTTAACCTATTATTGTAATTACGTAATGTGTTACAAGAAATAATATATTTTGAGAAAGTCATATTGTAACATATTTAGTGTAATGGAAAAGGAAATCGTATTGTAATGACGACTAGTGTTACAATAAATATTAAATAGTATGTAGTATATTGTAATGTCATGTATGTGATCGAGAGGAATTGAAAAATATTAAGACATAAAAGAAAATCATTGATATCGTTTAATTAGGGATTGTAATCTTACCTAAAATATTTTTTGTACAATTTCCTTAATTATTTTTTATTCTATTATTCTTTTTTAAACAAAACATTTAAGGACAATTAAGTAAAAACACAAATAAAAAGGTCAACTTGAGATGGGTTGCTAACACGCTTAAGTTCAATACCAACTAGGCTAGCAGACTTGATATTCTAAGGATTGTATATATATTAGTACTATATTACCGAACCTATAAATTTTAAAAAATTAAACGGTTCGTGTCGGGTATCCGACAAGGGGATATGCCCGAACCGTATCCGAACCGTTTAATGTCGTGTTTTAGCGGTTCGTGTCATTATCGTGTCGTGTCTTTTCGGTTTCGTGTTTTTCGTGTCGTGTTTTCGTGTCGTGTCAGTCGTATCGGGTTTTTCTGCACACCCCTAACTTTCCTCCTCCGCCTTCTACTGATGGTGCGGGTTTGGAGAACTCGACGGCATTTGGCATTTTTTTCTTCCAATTGTCTTGACTTCCAATGGCATTTGGCAAAGCTTAAACCTTTTTTATTCTGGGTTGAACCAATTTTGGATTACAAGTTGTTGTAATTAAATAGATTGAATTGGTAAATTAGGCTCGCTTTCGATTCTAAATTCTCCAGACTTCATAGTAACATTGAAAGGAACCTAAGTAGTGTGCGTGAGGAGCTCAAAGTCTCGAACCTTTGTCTGATCGAGTCATGCTCCTGCAAGTCCTCAAGTGTCTCCGGGGTATTCAGTCGTCAATGGAGGCATGGAGGTGGTGAGGAGGTTGGGAATATGGTGGTACGGTGGTGTTTAGGCTGCCCCATCAATGGAGGTGGTGAAGAGGTTAGGGTTATGCTGGTGGTGGTGGGTAAGGCGGAGAAGTAGGCAAGTAGCAGGGTTTGTTGATTTTTTTCTTTTTTTTTTTACAATTAATGGGTTAGTTAATAAAGAAAATCTAGACTATTGATTTTTATTAGGAGGATATAAGGAGATCTCCTATTATGAGAGGATCTCATTCCGTAAAATAAGGTTACAATACTAAATAAAATAAGAATAAATAAATCAAAACGCAAAAACATCTAAAAACAAATCGTATATTGTATGCCATTTGGAATAATTGGACTCCCATGAAATACACATTGCCTTAAAACAAGTAAAATATAAATCATTCATTTTATTCCGTCTTATTCACGGGCATGGTGTGAAATCTATTATGACAATGAAAATTAGGTTGCGATATTAAATGCAATAGGAATAACAAGTACCAAAAATATTTTTAAAAAAATATCTAAAAAGAATAGTCTATTATAGGGAAAAGTGAAGTAATTGAGTTCTGTTTAAAATACACACGACCTTAAAGTAAAAAACATAAATCATTCATTTTCTGTAGCCCATCTCACAAGCATGGTGTGAAATTTATTATGGTTATGAAAATTGATTTTCAATATTAAATACAATAAGGAAAAAAAATATTCGATGCTCAACCTATCATATATTTAAGCCTGGAGTTTGACAAGGGTTCCAATATATTTCTGTTGTGTAAAATATTTAGATAGTAATGAATAGTGTACTCCATTGATGAAATTTGTGAAATTGAATATTATAAATTATTGATAAAATTTCATCATACGATATTGGTGTTATTCAAGTGAAATAGAAGGTTTCGAACGGGTTTAATCATTGCAACTAAGTATTTAATCACTGTGATTTGATGAGTTTAATGTTTTGACCTCTTAGGGTTCATACTTAAACATAGGGTACATTTTTCTAATTAAGTGTCTAAGACATTATAAAACACACACACACTAAATATCATTTTTTTTATTCTTTAGCTATATAGGGTTTATACATTTAAACTTAAGGTATCTTTATCAAATCATTTAATAATTTAGACCAATTTAAAAGGTGCAACATGATGTGTAATAGATAAAGTATCATAGAGGATCCAAACTCAAATTTCTTAAGTAAAACAGTATAAGGTTTCTTTTCTTTACCTCGATCAGGACAGATGTTAGGAGAAGCGTGGAAGAGGTTGATTTACTATTCCTCGCCAAATTTGAAGTATCGATCATCTCAAGAAAAGAAAATTTAAAGAACAACATGATAAAAATCATGTGCAATATGTTAGTAGAAAATTGATGTGTCGAATATTTTGTTTAATACACCAAACTCGATCGAAAATATTATAAAAAAACCCGAGCAAGGTTCGGGAAAAGAACTAGTTGATGGTGATTTTAGGAGTTTAAATGTGTGTGTGTGTGTATATATATATATATATATTTGAATAAAGTTTTAATGTATATATTTTGAGTATTTGTTAAGATATGTAAAAAAATCAAAAGAGTTTTCCATTGAAAGTTGAGTAAAAATAAGACTGATATATAAGCCGGTGTTACTTCTCTTTTAAAATTTGTTTATTCAAGATATTTTTTTACAAAATCGGTTAGGGATGCTCTAACACTCCTTCCGTAATCAATAAATACATTACATAGGGTCATTTGTTCTTTCAGTTCATTGGAGAATTAAAACTCTTTGTTTATTTTTGTGATCAACATTACACTGAAAGTTAATTCCAATATATTTCTCTTACGATTATTGAAGAATTGAATAATTATCTAATTTTGAAGACCGAACTCCTTAAATTATGTTCACATTCATATATTTTCAGGGAAATTGAAAAACAATAATTAAAATAAGACATTAAACTCTAAGCGGTTATGTTGTTCGCACGTTAAAATCTCGCCAATCGCGTGGTATCGGTGTCAGATTTCTGGGTCAGCATGCAGAGTGCAGATGCCTACTTCCTAGGTCGGCATGCAGAGTGCAAATACCTAGCTATTTCCTAGGCCAGGTTGCAGTCCGAGATGTAATATAATACATCAGCTCAAGAATCTTGTAGCGCTACCGACCTAGGAAGTCGTCACCGGCTCAGCTCAACGGGATAGGTCGCAGAGCTTGCAGGTTGCTCAGCTTGGCTTCTGCATCTGGCATGCCGTGTCAGGGAGTTGGCTTTCGACACTTTTCTTGGCGACTTAGGAGTCAGCTCCAACACCGTGCGGATGTCGAGAAATTCGCCGTCCATATAACAGCCCCCACTCTAAACAATAACTTTGCCCCTGGCACATAATTACAAGTTTTCATTTAATATAGCTGAAAGTAAAACCTAGGAATAAACCATGTATATGGTCTGGGGATATCCTGGACTTGTATATGTAGATTTGAATGAAGAAGGTGAAGCTTTCATCATGAACTCCCTTAATCCCTTATTATATCTGCAAAAAAAAAAAAGGAAAAAGTAACACAAGGATTATGTTAGAAGAGGGAGCTCCCTTCAGTCCAAGAACAAGAAGCTTAAGATCCAACTTGTCTCCCGCTTCATTCACTCATTTGCTGCGTGAAACCTTGGTTTCGTCTTCTTCCTTGGGCCAGAGAGCTTGAGATCGAAACACGCAGCATTTGGATGAATGACTCGGAAGCAAACTCAATCTCAACCCTCCTCCTGTTTATGGACCAAAGAAAGCTCTCTCTTGTTCAAAATCTTTCAGATCGACATGGTGTAAAGCAAATAGTTAACCATAGAGTCCTGCAGGAACAAACCATAAATTCTATAATACATGTAAGTTTATTGATGAAATTAAACAAGCTGTAAAATAAACCGAACCATATTTGGTAGCAAGTCGATCCATAAGAGGAGTTTATTTGAGCTAACTGAAGGGGTTCTGCAGATCGACTTGCAGCTGTAATGCCATTTTTATACACCGTCGAGTATGTATATTCGATTCTATTACGGACAATTTATATATAATATAGTGTGTAACTAAACTATCAATATAGCATTAAATTTAAACGTACCTACATATCTAAATAAAATAATAACACACCTTTACTTTAGATTTCCAAATACTTCGTTCAAAGATGTTGTTTAATTAACAAGCTAGTCTACAGCTAGCGAAGAAATTAATTTGATCAAAATATACGAGTGAGACATCAAGAGACGAATCGGAATTTTTGGGGCTAGATGTGGCCATGCCGCCATGGCATCTCCAATCAAAAACTAAATTTGATATATATATGTCGATATATATCATAAGTTTATCCGATCGACGATCGAATAAAATTAAAATTATGAGTGTTTGAAAGTGAACAAACGCAAATTAATTGACATGATATCATTTACCGAATCGAAATGTGTCTATCTTTTACTATATTTTTTTTTATGACGAGAAACCCACTTTTGGAGGTAAACCCTGAGCACGTGACCTGTTGGAGTTAATGCATTTAGAAGTTGGTTTTAAGGAAGGTGTCATTTAAACTTCCCACATCCCACATGGAAAGTTCAAGAGTATCATAAAAGGTTTTTAAGGAGACTCTTCCACTACCTACATTGAGAGGTTGAGGAGGAGATGGGGCACCCACACGCTAGCCCGCCGCCGTCCGCTCGGCTCGTGCTCTGAGATAGGAGTTGGGGTTAAATTTTTGCGGAAAATTTATTTATTGAGGCCGAAGATATTACGGATTAGCTTGTTTGTGCTTATCCGAGAATATCTGTTTTTCACTGGAAAATTATCTTTTCCGAAATATTTCAAAACTGTTTTGGATGAGCTCAAACCTTCTGTCATTCATTTACCGGTCTCTACCTTCTCTAAGAAGGAAATGAATGCCAGGTGTGACATAGGAGTGTCATGGTCCATAAAAGGCAAGAAATGTGTCACTTTATTTGCCACCAGCTGGTTGAAATCGCAGAAAATGTATGTATAGGACGACCTCTCAAAGTGTCGAAGGAGTTGTAGGATGTTTGTGATAGTCATCTCAATCTCCCAATAACATTTGAATTCGCAAAAGATGTATAACTATATAAGAGTGGCGAGAACATAGTAGAAGGGGCTTTTTGGGATCCAAGGTTTTGAGAGAGAGAGTTGCAAGTCTGAGCGGCAACTAACCCTACTTCTTTAGTGAAGTCAATAAGTAGCTCTGCGGGATAACGTTCGATCTATTCCGCGTCAATCATCTATGGATTTTGAGAGACCCTCATCCAGAGCAGGAAATCTATATCTCGAGTCACTGCTGGTTCACCACTCGCAGCACGTGTATGGTGATCTGAATGAATTTTGGGCGAGGTCTCTTAAAGGGTGAATTTCTGAGGTCTGTTATGATCGCGTCAAACCATAGGTAGCAGAGCTCTCAGGGTCACGTAAGTCCGTATTGACCGCGAAGGATCCCGGAGGTTCTCCGTATGTCCTATTAAATTGAGATTTTCGGGGGGGGGGGGGGGGGGGGGGTTCGTCATATAGCACTCCCTTTCTGCGTCACTAGCACCACAAAACCTTGCACAACACCATTCCTAGTATGTCATCTCCTCCGGTTGATGTTGACAGTCCCCCTGCCGTCTCCGACTCTCGAGGTCGACACTCTGTGACCGTGTATTTGGCCAAATCCGATCGTGTAATTAGTATGAATGCATTTTATATATTTCTTTATTTAAACTAGTTCACCTCACCTAAAATAGACCGATACAAAGAGAAAGTGCGTCTTGTAGAATGATATACTTTCATAAGTTTAACAGCTTGTACATTATATGCGTTATAACATATTTTGCAGGTTTTACTTTGGGTTATAAAACCAAAGGGTAACCGAGCCATTTTATGGTCTTTCTGGGTTTGGATTCAAATTCAAACTCTAAAGGACCCGGATGATCTGAGTAGGCCCAAATTAAGGTTTAAAAGCCCATAATATGAGCATGTAACGGCTCCTTCAGCTCTTGCCTCTTGTTACCCTAATTTGGACGTTGCGTTTTGGCTCATGTTGATGTATCATAAATACATCTTTCTAGGTTAACCCTAGTCAAGGTTCACAGCTATCACTCTCTTCACAAAAATGAGAGCGATGTTTCTCCTCTACTAGGGTTTCTACTGCCTGGCTTCAATCCGAGTTCCTCTTGGTACGACGATGAATCTTCTGGTAGATTGGTGATCCCAGTAGGCGTTTACGAAGAAGTGGAGTGGCTTCACTTTCAAAGTTCCTCTTTGAAGGCTACGTCGTTAGAAAGGGAGTTCCTCTTTCTTACCTTTAGGGTTTTGCTGAGTGTTTATGCATATTGTATGCTTGCTTGTGATTGTGTGCCTCTGCTATCTAGCTGCCCTCACTTGTAATATTTGATTTTCTAGTGGATTGAGTCGGACTCTTGAGGTCCCGCAGATGTAGGTCTTTGACCGAACTGCGTAAACAAATCTCCTTGCTCTTTACTTTCTGCAAAACTAGCTCGCTTAGATCTTATACATTGCTCGACTCCGAAATAGCAATCGATCTTGCTCTTTGAGTTTTCCGCTGTAAATTGACCTATCGCTACACGCCTAGTGCGTTATTATAAACATTCTCTGTTATAAGGATGTGATCGAAGTTTTTTTTTTAATTAGGAAATAATTCGAGACCGGACAGGCCCGGACCTCGAGAGGCCGACAAAGTCGGCAGACGGCAAGCCGTCTAAACATACAACATAGCAAAAGAAAATACAACAAGGAAACAGAATACACAGTCACCTAATACAATAAAATAACTACTTAAAAAAAACCCCCGGAAAACCCCAGACCCTAAGCACACAAGCAGACACAGTAGCGAGAAGAAGGAGACCCGGCATGGAGAAGTGGATAGCGAGCGCATGAGACAGCATAGCTGACATGATGTCTCGCCGCCGGAAAGACGGAAAGCAGAAATCCACGTAGGGCAAAAACGACTCCTGGGGAAGTGTGGAACTGCTCCTCAACCGAAACTAACCACGAATCCAACAGACAGAACTCCAAACAGTCCGAGAAAGTGAAGCACGACCGCGAGAGGACGAAGAGCGCAAGAAAATTCCGGAAATTATTTACGCAAGTTATTTTATTTTTTAATGTAAAGTTCAATATCAAAATACCAAAATATAAAGTTTTATATGTTGAATTATTTATTTTTTAAGTTATCAGGTCAGCTTTGGGCCCAAGGAATTGGCCTTGGGCCCAAAGGAAGGAAATCAAGACCAACAGGGTGGGGATTTCACCTACGTCTCAACACCAGCAAGCCAAGGCGGCAGGAGCAAGGCACGCCAAGGCTTGCGAACACCAGGTCGAACGATGACCGACGGTGGGGGACAAGAGTTGAACCTGGACCGTCGGAGAGAGGACGGGCCAAAACGGAGACGAGCCAGGGCGCGCAGGAGGAGATCTGGCCGCCGAGAGGCGGAGAGGGAGATGTCCAGATCGGAGATCTAAGGAGGAGGAGAGGAAGGTTGGGCGAAGCAACGAGGAGGCTAGCGCCCACCGTCGGAGACCGGAACCAGGGGCGACAACCAAGCCCGGAGACCCGACGATAACACCCGGACCAGGACAAGGTCGATTTCGACCGATAAGGAACCCTAGATCCGAAAATCAAAAGCCAAGAAGCACGAGATTGTTGAGATTGGAGAGGGAAATGAGATCCACAACCATGGAACAACAAAAGCCCCATGATAATAGATGAAAATGATCGATGAAAATGGGTTGCAAAAGAAAGGGGGTCCAAGCTCCTTGATGGAGATCTTCCCGCCGGGAGAAACAAATCCCGACCAAATGGCTCCCGGAGGAGGTGATGGTTGCTCCCGGAGGAGATGACTGTTGCTCCTAGAAGAGGAGGAAGGAGCTCTAAGGATGTGATCGAACTCAATACTCATCTAAAGATTTTTTTTTTTTTTTTTGGTTCAGAATCTTTTTTTTTTGGTTCGAAGGCGGGCAAGGCCCGAGTTTTATTAAGCTAGATCAAAGTTCATACATCTATTGGGTGAAACCCAAGTTCATTAGAAATGCATAAAGGTGGAAATTGAAATTCTTCATAGTCCGAATTTTGATCCACTGCCCAATTAGCCAGAGCATCAACAATGGTGTTTGCCTGTCGGCGAATCCACTTCAAACGGATCTGTCCAGGTCCATCCTCGAGTAGCTGTCGGCATTCCTGCAGAAGATACACATCCGGGTGTGTCATCGGCCTCTTCCCCATCAACAACTCCACTGCTGCTTTGGAGTCAGTTTCGACCATCAACCGGGGTATCCCGAGCTGTTGGCCCATCCGTAACCCACGCACAAGTGCCCACAGCTCTGCCCTCAAGGCAGCGCAGTCCCCACATCGGAAGGTAAACGCCCTACTGAAGTTGCCCAAGTGGTCTCGAAGCACCCCCCCTCCACCCGCAGGTCCCGGGTTGCCTTTCGAAGCGCCATCAACATTCAGTTTGATCCATCCTTCCGGCGGCCTCTCCCATGATTCATGTGTGTCTTCCCTAATTGCAGCTGGTCCCATCGGTAGTTCAGTTCGCCCACTCGCTTCCGAGTAGTGTTTTGCAAGCTCAAAAGCTCTGGCCGCCACACCCTTGCACTCATCCTTTTGTTCATGGATTAGCTTATTTCGGCATTTCCAGACTAGCCAGATCATATTGGCAAAAATTGCAGCTTCTTCAACTCCCCTGTTGCTGATGCTATTGAAAATCCAGGAATTGATGTCGTTTGGTGCGAAAAACTCAGCACATCGGTCCTGAGGCAGGACCTTCTTCCATTCCTCTTTCACACACGGGCAGTCCCTCAGCAGATGCAACCCCGTCTCCGCCCCTGGGCACCGTGGACATGTGTCTGACATTGCTAAATGTCGACGGACCATTGTGCTCTTTGACAAGAAAGCGTCGTGAGCCGCCAAGTAGGTGAATGATCTCGCTCGCTGTTGTACTCTTCATCCCCAAATTTTCCTCCATCCCTTCGCATTCTGGGTCGGCCCTACACTCCCTTGCAGCGCCTGTAGTGCCGTCTTTGTGTTGAATATCCCAGACGGTGTTAATGCCCAATATAATTTATCCCTTGCCTCCTCCTCTCCCCTTACCTGAATTGATTGGATTTTAGACAGTACCGCAGGCGGGAGGTATTGGGAAATCGCAGCCCAGTCCCACGAGTACTCTTTCCATAGCTCTTCAACTGTTGCGCCCGTCTCTTCCTCCAGAACAGTCGAAGTGGCAAGATTAATTAGCAGATTTTCCGTCAACCAAGGGTGTAGCCAGAACAACGTTGTTCTCCCATTGCCGATTGAGGATCTCAGGTTCGGCGTTAGCAGCTCAGCTCCATGCACAACTGCTCTCCATGTCCGGGACGACCCTGCTTTCCTCTCAAACATATCGACATCCAGTCGCCCTTTACAGTACCTTCCCCTTATGACTCGACTCCATAAGGCAGATGGATGTTGAATGAGCCGCCAGCCTAGTCTTGCCAAGGTCGCCTGAATGGTCGCCCTCATGGGGCGGATTCCCAAGCCTCCCTCCTCGATCGAACTTGTGATCACAGTTTGATTCAGGAGATGAATCTTCTTGCATTCACTTGTCGATCCCCAGACAAAGCTTCGGACTTTCCGGCCAATAGCATCGCAAATGTCCCTCGGAACAAACGCCGATTGCATCACATATAAAGGCAAGCTCGTTAGGACAGACTTAGCTAGTGTAACCCGCCCTGCAAACGACAGGGTCCTAGCCTTCCATCCGCTCAGTTTCGAAGCCACTTTGTCAAGAAGATAATTGTACCTTTCAGCAGTCATTCTCCCACACGCCGTAGGCACGCCTAGATAGTTGCCAAATTCCTCAGCCACTGGAATTCCCAACTCTGCGCTGATTTGCGGCTTGATAGAAGCACCGACGTTTCTTGAGAACAGCACACTACTCTTCCCATAGTTTACTTTTTCCCCTGACATACCGCAGAACTCATCAAGAATCCTTCTAATCAGCCTGCTTTGGTCTATCGTTGCTTCCGCTAAGAGCACTAGATCATCTGCGAAAAACACATGGGAGAGGGACACGTCGCCCACTCTCACCGGCTTCCACCTTCTGTCTCGGACAGCACCTTCAATCAGTTGGGATAGTCTCTCCATACACAGCACAAACAAGTAAGGAGAGAGCGGATCACCCTGTTTGATCCCCCGCGATGTTGTGAAACCTCTAGTCTTATCCCCATTCCACAGTATCTCGGTTTGTCCCTCTGTTTGACATTTCATAATCAACTCCCTGAGCTTCGTTGGGATCCCTGCCTCCATCAAAATTGTATTTAGAAAATCCCATTTAATACGATCATAGGCTTTTTCTAAATCAATTTTGATCATCATCCATTTCCGTCTTCTCCTTTCCGCCATGGCGTGTAACACCTCCTGAATGATGACCACATTGTCAATTATCTGTCTTCCCGGCACGAAGCTAGCCTGAGTTGGTGCTATTAGGTCCGGAAGCACTTGTTTCAGTCAGCTAACTATTACCTTGGACACCATCTTAAAGACCACATTGAGCAGAGCGATAGGGCGGAACTGCGCCGGCGTCGAAGGCGCCTGCACTTTCGGCAGCAGTACCATGAGCGAGTCACTCACCCCACTTGGAAAATCGCCATCATTCAGCATCCCCAATACCGTACCAATGACCTGCGGGCCTATGATTTCCCAGTTCCGCTGATAGAAGATCGCCGGATACCCATCCGGACCCGGTGCTTTATATGGTTCCATGTGTTTGATTGCCTCCCAAACCTCTGAAGCCACGAAAGGAGTTTCCAACACCTCTCGCTCAGAGACTCCTAGTGGTGGGAAGTTGGTCCGGGTTAGCTCAGCCGATCGATTTCCAGTAGTTGCTTCCGCTGTATAGAGGTTTTTGAAGAAGGCCGTAACCATGCCTCGCACCACAGCCGGTTCCGTCACCCACTGCCCCTCCTCATCAATTAGCGCTGAAGTTCTGCTCGCTTTCCTTCTTGCTATTGTCGAGAGGTGGTAGAATCTGGTGTTTCTGTCTCCCTCGAGAAGAAAAGAAGCTCTCGATTTCTGAAACCACAAGGCATGTTCCTGAGCAAGCACCTCCTGTAGTTGCTCATTCACTTCCCTTTCCAGCCGTATGTAGTGTTGATTTGGTTGTTGAGCGAGCTTTTTCTGGATCCCTTCAAGCCTTCCCCATAGATGCCTCTTCCTTCTAAAAATGTTCCCATACACATCTCTATTCCAGACCTCAAGATCAGCCGTCAAACTTACCAACGCGCCGCACATCCCGACGTCTCTTCTCCATTTCGACTTCAGCATTGGTTTGAAATCATCATGTAACATCCACGCTGCCTCGAAACAGAAGGGTCGTGTTCCCCCTACCTGTCTATCAGTCGGTTCCAACCGGACTAATATCGGACAGTGATCCGAATGAGGTGCCGTGAGGTGTTCGACAGTGGTGTCTGGGAACCTCTCGCTCCATTCGGTATTGCACAAGGCCCTATCCAGTCTAGCGGATTTGCGAGTCGACATCGACCGGCCATGGTTCCAAGTGAAAGGGACTCCCGTGAAACCCAAGTCCACTAGTTGGAGATTGTCAATGTTCTGTTTGAATCTTATGGACTCCCTGTTGGATCCCACCGAAGAGCTCGAACGTTCCTCCGGACCTAGTGTTGCGTTGAAGTCACCCGCAAGCAACCAAGGTTTTCCATTAGTGGCTGCGAATTCCTCTAAAGAATGCCATAGCTCCAGCCGCCTAGCAGGCACCGGCGCCGCATAGATCGCCGACAGTACCCACGACTCTTCTCCTACTCTCTCAATTTCTGCCGTAATGTGCTGGGGATTCAGGTCTATCAGGCGTACCGTCACCACCGACGATCTCCAGAACAGCCATATCCCACCAGAGAAACCCTCAGCCTCAACCCTCCTGTACTTGTCGAAACCCAGTCTTGAGCACGTTCTATCCGCAGCTTCCCCACTGATGCGCGGTTCAACCAAAGCAACTACCTTGGGGTCGTAGAGACGAATGAGTTCTCTGATTGAATTCATGAACCCATTGCTAGCCGCCCCACACACGTTCCATAATAAGATACTCAGGCTATTCATAGAAACAATTATGTTGTTCATGTTCCTTAAGATTTCTTGATGACGCATTGGAAACATCGCAGAGTAAGCAGCGAGGGCTTCTGTGAGCTTATCAAGCGCTATGTCCATCGGTGCCGGTAATGACACCTTGCGTAACATCGGCTTCGTTTCCGCTATCATTGGGAGGAAATCGCATATGACCTTGTTCGCTATGCGGGGCGGTATGACTTGGAACGGACCCGTCCGGAGGTCGGACAGGAGGATGCTCGTTGCTCTTTCGATGTGGATCATCTACAACCTTGGGATCGGTTCCATCCTCAGGATGGCTGGTGATAGGTGGGGTAGGCGGTTTGGATGTGCTCGATGGATTACTTGTGTTTATGTTTTGAATGTTAGGGTTTAGGTTCTGCAGATTTTGCCGATTGATATGGGAGTCTGAAGTAGATGATTTGTGGTTTTCCTTTCCTGATGGCTTGTTGGGTTGGGCTTGATTCGGAACGGGTTTGGTAGTATGGATGGTCTTGGTATGGGTCGTGGTGGGTTTCTTTGTAGATGAATCTGGCTTCCCGCCCTTGTTACTCGCGGATCCGCCGTTCATATCTCTTACTTGCTTATCCTTTCCTTTATTTTCAATCTTTTTCCCTTTATTTTCAATCTTTTTCCCCGTAGGAATCTCACTCTCCGGGCCCACATGCTGATTTGCCATCTGATTCTCCTCCACAGATTTCGGAACTTCCTCCTCCGTATCGAGAGAATCAAATCTCCCGGAGATTGTGATATCCTTTGCTCCTCCGGCATTCTTGCCGTCACCGGACAGTGTCGCCGTCGATTGGCTCCCACCAGGTTTGTTCGAGGTCTCTCCTGAGCTCGGATTATCGTTCCCCTCCGTACCTCCTGGTGTTTTCTTTGCCTGTTGATTCCTTCTTCTCACAATCTTCTTAGCCTGCATCCACTCCCCATGCGGATTTGTCTAGATTCCCATTGTGCTTGTTGAATTGTGATGGGTCTCAGCTTCGTCTTCCACAACTTCCTTTCCCTCATCCGGGTTGCCACAACCATCCCTGCTGTGCCCGACTTTCCCACACTTAAAACATAGCATTCTGAGACCTTCGTACTGAACAGGCCATATCTTCCCGTCCATCTTGAATTTTGATAAGAGCGGTTTTGTAATATCAATCTCCACGCTTAATCGTGCAAACCTCCCTCTATCTGCTGCAGCTGTAGTATTGTCGATGCGCAGGACTCGCCCAATCTTGTTCCCTACTCGCCGAAGGAACCTTGGATCGAAGTATTATATATGGAGACATGGAATCCGAACCCATACAGTAAGCTTCGTGATCTTCTCGATTTCTGCGTTGAACCTGGGCACCCATTTCCGAATTGCTAGATAATTGCCACCTACCATCCACGGACCTTTCATCACCACATGGTCGTAATCCGCCCGGTTAGAGAATCTAGCGATATAGAAGTCGTTGCCTAGGTCTATCAGAGAGAACGGGGCACTTAATCCCCACTTCTGCGACAAACGACGATGCAGTTGCATGTATCCAGGCCCCTTATCGAACAACTTCACTATCAGGGTATTCATCCAGGGCTTTCTCAGCGCCATCTTCTCCTCCTTGTTTAATCCGATTGTTGGGCAATCGGGGTCATCCTCCTCCGGAAGAATATCATCATCTGTAGTATAGCCTTGCTCCTCCTCTTCCGCTTGATACATCGGATCCATGTGGGTTGTTCCAAATCCTGGACCTCCCCCGCCCACCAGTGCAGATTTGTAGTTGGCTCCATTCGCGGCCGTATCCCCCATTTGTGCTTGAAGCGGAGGGAAAGTGGATTCGCTTAAGACTATTTGATGAGTCTGAGCTTGTGGAACCACCAGTGGTTGGGTCGTCCCAAACACCAGGTTTCGAACCCCTGAATTCTCATTTGCAGTTCCGTTCTGATCACTAGGCTTTCCTCCCCCTGTGTTCCTCGGGATTGTGGTGCTGGAATCTGGTGGCTTATCCGGCGGACTGACTTGTCGCCGATCGGGACTCCGGGAACGCTCACGCTCTCTTTTTTCGCTCTCCATCTTTTTAGCTCCAAAAATATTTTTTGGTTCAGAATCTAAAGAGTATTATAATGATCATTGATCAACAGATAGCACGAACCGTTAATTTGAAACTCAAATTGCAATCAAGTGTCAAATATTTTTCTCCAAAGTAGATTGAAAGCATTATATTCAAAAGATACTAATTAGTACTATTACATATAAATATATATCTATAAGTATTCGAATACTTCTTAAAAGCTAATTATTATTATTATTTTGATTAATTCACTACCTTTGTATGATATATATTCTTCCACATTTGGGAATGTAGATTTGCAAATTTATTTATTTTAGTTCCAAAAAGAAACGTTGCCCTTCGTAGCAAAATCAATACATATCCTTTTACGTTCACAATTCAACCTCTCCAATCAAAATACAACGTGCTTTTGTTATTTTAACTCCGACAATACATATACTTTGCATTTATGCTTGTCTTGTGTGTGATTCAAGATAATATTAACATCAATGGTCATATTCCAAAAAAATATTTTTATAAACTATTAATCACTAACTTTTATTATTTACAAGGGATCGCATATTGATCAATTAATTACGCACGTATTGGAATGAATTTTTGGCAATTAATTAAGTAGCACGATTTGTGGTATTAAATCATGAGAAAATAAATGGTGTGACTTAACAACTATGTGTACGTTGTGTTAGGATTGGGGTAACGCTAATTAAGCGTGGTCTCATGGGCTCCTAACACGTTCCTCTCATCTAACCATACCCAACACGATTCGAGAAAACTTATCACATCGCCTTTGGCACTAAATCTGACCACCGCCCTATTTAGTAGGGTTGATCCTGGGATTTTTAGGGTCTGACACGAAGTAAAAAACGAGTCTTTTCATAATTATTTATTTATTTATTTAACTATTATATTCATATTTGATTTTTATCACTAAAAGGGAAATTTATGGATTATCAATAGTATATGAGTATGACTAATGTGACCATTGATCAGTATAACACAACAAAAGGCTACAATTTTTAGATTTACCAATAGACTTATTTACTAAAATTTACTATATTTCATTACAAGTCCTATTAAAAAAATGTGAATTTTCTAATGAGAAATAAATGTGAAAAAATATTCTTTTTTATATTCTATTTTTTCCCATGAATGTAAAACAATATGGTTAAACAATTAAAAATATATTGTTACTTTGCAAATTTATGCAAATAAAATACTATAAAAACTTAAATAAACTTGTTAGAGTAGTATAAGTTGTTACTTAAAAACCACTCATTTTTGCATTTATAACAAAAATTGAAAGGCGTGGACCTTCTTGCACGTCGCTGACTCAAAATATTGAATAAATTACAAATGAGTTTTTTTCATTTAAAACTATATACTATCAAAATCAAAAGCTCTGAAAAGCTAGCTAATGGTGCCCGGTTTGGTGCTAAATAGAGCCTAGGTCATTTGTTGTGCATAAATGTGCACGGATTTTATTTTTATTTTACAAGTTATTTTCATATTTATGTACAAATTCACAAGGAAATGAATTTGAGCTGCAAAAATAAGGAATCTAACAATAATAATAATAATAATACTATCTATTTATTATCATTAGTTTATTGTTTTTGTCCAATTTTATTTTTATTTTTAACAAAAGGGTAGTTTATTAAAAAATATACTTATAGTTTTGTTAAATACATAAAAATGTAGAAATTTCTACAAGTTGTGATTTGGCTAGTTTAGGTAAAAACATAAATGGGGTAGATTTGATGAGAAAATAGAAGGTGTAATTTTGAAAAAACGACATAAAATAACATAGAAAGTAATAAATAAATATATAAAAATTACCTTGTTCATCACATATAAGGGCCTTATTTTTTTTTTTCAACCGATGTTCTAGCATAAATAAGTATTTAATCCAAACATATAAATATGTTATCACAAACGATCGGTACCGTACATCACGTTAGAGGAATCCGACTTGAAATTAACTTTCATGGTCTTGGAAGTGAGGAATTTAGCGATAACGATTGTTTATTGCAAAAGCCTAATGAGTGGAATTGAAAAAAGGCTACTAATGGGGTTTATACTTGAATGGATCGATACAACATAATGCATATTTGCGCCATCTTTGGATTCATTAGGATCGAACATTTATATCATTCTTTAATTTTTTGAGAAAAATATCATTCTTTAATTAATTAGTACTATTGGATGCTTGATGATCTTCATTTGCAAATCCTTATTTATGCTTATATTTATTTATTCTAAAAATTCCTTATGTTTGGCACTTGGCAGATTAACCACACTTTCTAATCACTTTCTAGTACGTTCACTAGCTGAAATATCAATTAAGTTATTTAAGGGAATCCATGAGACATTGAGACCTCATCTCATTGGAAATAAAAGTAAAAAATATATACATGAATAAAAGTTAAAAAATATATCCATGAGACATTGAGCCTTCCGGAATGGCTCACTGGAAAGGACTTGTGGATAGTACCAAGAGGTCTCCAGTTCGAACCCCGGAATGACCGCTCTTTATTTACCAATTCAAGAATAAATGATTTTATGAGGGGATCAGTTTGTACGCACTATTTCTAAAACTATGTCAAGATCGAGAGTGTTTATGAGTGGTCCAAATCTAAACATGAACATATAGCAAATTAACCTGCAAATAGATCGACAAGTATAACCAACGATATAGTGAAAGAGATTAGAAAATGACAAGGTGTAAGAATGGGGATAACCCTTCCCCTGACGTCTCTATCAACAACGGAAAAGTGTCCGTGGACAGATTCGATAAATATTTTTTTTTTGGTAATAAACGAATAGAGAGGAAACCCTCCAACCGACGCTACGGGCTACACAATAACCATCCGGGGAGTAGCCCTTCCCCTACAATCCTCATCCAAACTCAAAACTATCAAATCCGGGGAGATTCGATAAATAATGAACCTAAAGGAAAAGAAAAGACGAGTGAAGCAAGGGTGTCGACAACCGAATTCATTTCTTTAAAAAATGTTGGAACTGAATTTTCTAGTGATCCCTCCTAGAAAGAAATCTTTGACACTGGTGCACCAGGCTGAAGAGAGGATGACAATCGATAACCCCTTTGTGGACAAGGGGATATGCGAGCAACAAGCCAGTCTCGAGAACGACCTTACAAACCCCTATCAACCAAGCAGTGCTAAGACAACCAAAAATACCCCAAAACTCGGACATAGGAACCAAATGGGCACCGATGTCCTATGGACAAAACCCCCTAAGCCACTTTTCATATGGTCGTCCCACAACAAGCCACCCACTGTGGCAACACCCTCATCATTAACCAAGCCATCCGAGTTGGCCTTGACTCATGACCGACAAGTAATCAACAACTATTTCTCGTTCTTCCATTCTAGCAGCTTCATATCATCATACGATCCATAATGAACCATGTCTTGTCCATCAATCAAATGCCTCCTATCGTTAAAAATCTGATCGTTCCTCCAATGCCACGCTCACCAAAGCATGTTTACGAATATGCATGTCCATTCATGACCATTCACACTATTTCTGTTGGGTTTGCATTCAAATCCTCATTTAGGCTTGGTTAATCTTGATTGGGCTTGTTCACATTTGGGCCAAAGAGTTATCATCAAGATGGATTATTTGAGGGCTTCTAGCAGCTTCTCACTTACTTGAGTCAAATGTGATTCTTTTCGAAATCATCAACCACTCTCTAGAGAATTCTATTGCCCTCATCATCTTGATGAAGTCTCTAGACTTTTCTAGAGCTTACTTATGTCTTGCCCTCCAAGCCATTATCCCTATAAATAGAGACTCAAGCTTAGTCTCTTGCTGGATCATTCCCTTGAATCATCCCACACCATTCAAGCTCCATCCACATTAGTCAATCCAAACCTCCACACAAAGCCTTTATCATACAAACACATTCTATTCCACTATATTGTAAGGAGAGAGTTTTGCCCATTACCCCTTATATTTCCTACAAAGTTCGTTGTACTCTTTCTTATTTGATAGTGGATTTGTTGGCTCTTGCCGCTCGTGGGTTTTCCACGTTAAATTTGTGTGTTCTATCTTGCCTTATCTCTCTCTATTCGTGATTCCGTTCTTTCCGCCGCGCACTCGTGGTCTTATTACCACTAAATCCCTAACACCTTCCTAGACATTATGTTCTTCAACCACTCTAGAAATGGTGGAAAAAATCGGTGCATGCCATAGGGATGGGAAACGGCTTCCAAACATCCAAGAGAGCCGTCCCTGAAGATGTGCAGCATGGCCTCCAAACATCCATGAACTAGTACTACAAAGTTGTCATTGTTTGATTTCTTTCCTTTCCTTCAATCAAATAGAAGCATTTCTCCACATTGTGATTAGTTTTGCAATAATTTGTATAGAACAATGGTCTCCTCTCAGAGTAATTGTGCTACTGACATTTGTCTATGCAACACTCTGGATACTTTTTATATTGGAAAAAGAAGAAGAAGCTACAAATGGGCTTTGTTTCTCTTTCACTTTCCTCTTGAGCCAACATCGAATAAATGAGATTATTATCATGTACCAGTTAGTGCATGAGCAAGATCATGAAGCTCTCACATCTCATTCAGAACTCCTATCCCTCATTCATTAGGACGTCATTGATAGATGCGTTAGTAAATCTGACATCTATCAAAATCTTGTCCTGCATAAAAAAAAATACTCCCTCCGTTTCAAAATAAATGTCTTTTTGCTATTCCGCACGCATTTTAATGATGTAAAAACTCTATAAAATATTATTTTTTTAATCAATTTTTTTTAATAAACTCATACATATTCCTAATAAGTATGGAATTATTAAAAAAAATTCATCAAAAAAATAATATTTTATAGATTTTTTATATCTTTAAAATGCGTGCACTAAAAGACAAATGACATGAGTTGGGTATTTGTTAAATACAGTATTAGTTAGGCCTAATTTCCTTTCTATGCGGGTTTTTCGGATTGGGCAAATAGTGGGGATTTTAGAGGTAGCAAAGTATTGAGGAGATGTATTTTATGTGGGACCCCGTGTTTGGTCTCACCTTTTATTCCTTGGTTTAACCACCACATCTATATATTTGTCTGAAACGACACTTATTATGAAACGGAGGGAATAAAAATTAGGGATCGTAATGGGGGCGGAGACGCCCTGTTATGTGGAATGCAATAATCAAACGCACTTAACAAATGGATCTCTTTTACAAGTTGACCCAAGTCAACACTAGTCTTCTCTCTCAGCCCAATTCCCACTCTGATGCACACCAGCCGACTAAACTTAACAATTAAGCCTATGCCGCCGCCCGACCCGGGTATCAATTAACGCAATAATGCTATGCCCTCTCTCTCCAATCCATTCAACGACTCCTTTTTCAAATAAAATAATCACACTTGCTTTGGCTACCTAGCAGTGATCTGCTTTACTCTTTCTTTCTACTCCTGAATTCCGATTCCCTTTTACCGGCGACTCAGCAGATTCTAATCGGCGGCCGCAATGGAGCCGAGCAAAGGAGGCGGTGACGGTTTTGAGTTCGGCTTCAATAATGCGAAGTTTTCTGATAGGATCCTCAGAATCGAGATTTTACCCGACCCACCGAAGGCTAAATCGGGTAATCGGACCTGCGGAGAAGGTATTCGGACTCCCAGTGAGTTCAATGATGTTTGCTTTATTCACTATACCTTGCTAATTTTAGGTGTTGATTCAATGTATGTTGTGTGAAACTCCTCAATTAGTTTGCTTTGCATGAATTTCTTGTCAATTGTTCAGAGATATTTCCATTAGGTTAAAATGCACCTAATGTCTCTAAACTTTGGGGAATGTTACAATTGTCAATTGAAGTTCATAAACATTGGAGAAAGTTACAAATGGTTCCTCAGCTTTATGTTTTCATCAATTGATTTTCATGGACTCACTTGTAACATTCTCCAAATTCCAGGGATTTTCATTGAACTATGATATGTTCAAGCTAAGGACCTGTTTATGACCTTTTTCAAAGTTCAGAGAATTTATAGTAGACCCCAAAAAAAAAACAGAAGTGGATAACAAAAAATTGAGATGAAGTATTTTTTTGGAGAATGAAAGACCATAATTATCAATTCATCATACAAGCACATTGAATGAAGTAAATGGTATGTCTTCAGAGATATCCACAAAAAACTGGGATGATACATTAAGTTGCTAATGGTAGTTGATGATTGATCAAGTCTTAAACAAAATCAGATTTTGGGATAAATATTTTGCCTACACATAATTAGATAAGTAGATCAAAGTCCATCATAGATGGTTTAAATTAAGCACATTTTTTACTTTTGTTGTAGTAGTGTCTTGTTTAAAATTAGAATTATTAACTGCTTGCTTTCTCAGTAATCAATATACATTTCATGATAATGTCTTGCATTCGCTTTTCTATCAATCATACGCTTCTTTTCCCTTCACTGATTTCATTGGAGGCTAACTAGATGTTGCAAATATATCAGGATGTCTGCTTCAGTCCATCTTGTTCGAAAATTCTTGGCTTTTCACACTCTGTAGCCCCAGATCAGAGCTGTTTTCAGCAGGTTCGTTGAGTCATATTTCTATCTGTTAGATTATCTTTCCTATGGGTCAAGGAAAATGTAGTTTGAAGACTGTTCAATGTCTATTTTTCCTGATATCTTAGAAGTTACTATCTTGTGGTTTGCATAAGTATTATGCTCTATGTTAATGACTGCATCTGTGTTTTTGTTCCATTCCACATTTTTTATGGTGAATAAATTCTTCTTTATAGATGATAAAACTGATCAAAATCACGACGAGGAATCATCCTCCAGCTCAGCCCATCCCGCTATTCTTAAAGTCAAGACCGTACACATAAGTTCCATAATTCTAGCTCGTAGCAGCCCCTTCTTCTACAAGGTCTGTAGGTTCCTTTTTTCAAGTTCTCTCGCTTTCCGTTTCCATAGATGGCGCTTGGTTGATTTATGTGGCTTCTCTGCTACAGATGTTTTCGAATGGGATGAGAGAGTCGGAGCAGGAAAAAGTAACTCTCCAGATTTACGCATCTGGTGCGTTCAAGAATGCTATACTGTTGCTCCTGCATCTTTAAAATCAAATTCTTAAAGACTTTTTGACATATCACTTTTAGTTCATCAATGCATCATTATTCAATGATGTGGCTCTCGTTTTTTTACAGAAGAACCTGCATTAATGGACCTTCTCCAGTTCACCTACAGCAAGAAGTTAACAGCGGATAAGCCCACTGCCTTGTTGGATGTGCTCATGCTTGCAGACAAATACGAGATTACTTCTTGCATTACAAAATGTGGCAAATTGCTACAGAAGGTTCCAATGAACTGTGAGTTGGCTTTGTCATGTATGGATCTCCCTTCTAGCGTCTTAGCAGTTGAAGGTGTGTCACAACTATTTGCTGAGGCAAAAATCTATCTCGCCAAGGTTTCGAAGAACATAACCATGTGAGATGAGCCTTCCTTCTTTTACTTCCTATAATCAATTTCATTCAACTTAAATTTAGAGCCCTATCATGATAAAGATGGATGATGTGAATTGAAGTTCAATACAACTGTATATTCAACATCGGCCATAAGGGTAACATAAGAGTGAATTAAAATGAGCCATATCATTTCGGGTCTAAGTGAGGTCTAGATACTCAACGGAGCTTGATTGAATTAGGACTAGTAATACTCTTTTGAATGTCCGAGTGGTTGTAAGATATCGTATGTGATGTACAACTTTTCAGGTATGAAGAAGAAGCAATGAAGCTGCCTCTGGATAGAGTCAAAGACGCCCTTTCTAGTGACGAACTTAAAGTAGCTACCGAGGATGATGTATACGACTTTGTCATAAAGTGGGTTGCAACACATTTCCCTGAATCGTATTATCGACAAGAAGTTCTAAAGTCTCACCTCTGCCAATGCGTTCGTTTCCCACACTTGAGTTGTGACAAGTTGAGGGAAGTTCTAACCTGTTGTGATCTTGACCCTAAAGTAGCCTCCATGATAGTGTTGGAAGCACTCTTTTTCAAGGCAGAAAGGCTTGATCTGCAGCGCGCTCTTATTGATGCAAAGATCCACACCACTCATGAATTCTCCTACCGGGAGCGTGCTTACAATCATCATCCAGCAAAAGTGATAGAGTTCGATTCACCGCTTCTACAATCCATTGTTCACTTGGACTTGAAGAGGGAAGATGTTGAACAAATGGGTCAAATCCGCTCTCAGGATTTCTATGTTGGCAGCAACCAGTTCCACCTGAACATTTCACGCAACGGGAACGAGTCAGCCGGATATTTTGGGATCTATCTATTTAGAGAGGTAAAAAACCAGCCAGAAGTGTGTCCTGTTACAGTCCAGTATGAATTTGCAGTGAGGCAGAAGACAAATGGGAAATTCAAAACCAAAAAGAGTGGGAAATACACGTTTGTTGGCAACGATTCATGCGGGGTTTTCGACTTGTTTGATATAACATGGAATGCGTTCATGTCCTCACAGTACTTCATTAATGACACTCTGTATCTCAGGGCTGATGTTACTACTGAGAAACTGCAGGTTCCTCCCAAAATTGCACATCCTCTTCGGCTCTTCAAAGGCAACGATCCGGTACGTGCAATGTTAGCGTTCTGTGTATGCTGTGGCTAAGTTGGTGTGTTTGTATTTGATTGAAGTGTTGATGGTTTCCATTGTAAATGTAGGGAGATAGATGAAGATGCGCTTCTTTGGTGTTGGACCCAATTCAAGTTCAACTGCTCAAGAAATTGATAAAAAGGAAGGTGATGAACTTAAGTGTGGTTTTGCAGTGGTTTTCATTATGAATGAAAGGCAGTTTATAGATATCTAGTAATGGCAGTTTATTGGTGTGTTTTAGACTTGCTTCTATATCAGGGTTCAAAAAGGCAAAAGTCGATATTTTGGATAATTTTTTTGGGGGCATTTATTTTTTTTATTTTTTTTATTTTTTTTTTGGAAGCAAGATAAGAAATTCAGTTCTCTAGACAAACCAAGAGAAACCGAGAGACCGGACAAGCCGGTGGATGGACTAACCATCATGTACAACAGAAGCAAATAACTGAAGCAAATGACAGAAATAAATAACAGAAAATAAAAACGTACAAGCCATCCTACACTGCGCAATACAAGCTAAAAAAGAACGAAACGATCGGCCAAAGGGACAACGCACACAGCGAACTTTGGGGACCAGCGGACACCTCAGATTATGGACTCAAGGAGCCTTCAGATGTCAATCGCACGTCCACGACGTCATCGAACATGACACATCAATCAACGCTCACAAGCAGCCTGCAACACAACAAGAATAGCACAGTGCACTAATCCGCAATACAACCACAAACCACACCAAAGCACAATCAAACCCCAAGACCTCGTCTCAACCCTCAAGGACGATAATAAAATCGTAGGCAGACTATCACAAGGATAAGCCCTAAAAAGAGGCGATACAAAACGAGACAATGAAGAGAAACCGGGCTGAGATGAACCAGAAAGCGACTGAAAGAGCGGATTACAACAAACAAAAGGTTGGTGGCGTAGAGCTGATGGGCACCGGTGGAAGGCAACGGAGGCGGTGGCTACGGTGGCGGTAAGTCGATGCGGAAGGAGTTGAAATCCTTGGATTGAGGGCGAGATGAGCTGAGCACTGGCGATGAGGCAGGGCGGTGAAGGGAAGCCATGGTGATGGCGCCGCCGGCGGTAAGCCACTGACGATGAGAGGCGAGATGGCGGTGAAAGGAAACCATGGTGGTGGCGGCGGTGGTAAGCAACTTCCAAAGGTGGGAGGCGGAGGAGGCTGGCCCGGTGAGAGGCAGAGGAAGGGGTGGCCAAGGCAGTGGGCACTTGAGTCGCCAATAGAGGCGATTTGGAGGACAGCGAGAGGCGGCAAACGGCGGCCGCGAAACTGTCGGTGAGGCAACGGGACGAAGCAGGGTAGGCTGAGGAGGAGTCGGACGAGACGAATGCGGTCAGGTAATGGCTGCTGGGACCAGCACAGGTGGCGGAAGGGGGCTGGTGGCTCAAGCCGTGGCGGCGGCGGCGCAAGAGCTTGGAGGCTAGGTCAAAACGCTTGGGAGCGTTTTGGGGGCATATATCATTAGTCATAAAGAATTTTTTCTTTTTTTTCAGGTTTTTTTTATGTAAATGAGAACAACCCACTTTTCGTGGTAAACTCTAGTCGGAGGTAGATATTGAACTCAAAATCTCCCAATATAGCCCTTGCTCTTTACCACTAAGGCACCTACGGGCTACAAGGGCCTGGAAAATAAAGAGTAAAAGGATTTGAATTTTGAGCTCATGACCTCAAGGTAAAGGGGTTCACTTTTTTCTTTACACTTGAGGGCAGCTGGCTGGAGGCGGTGAGGATCCACTGTCCCATTTCCTCCCCGTCTCCCTACCCCTCCTTACCTATTTCCCCCTTAATTTCCTTTTTTTGTTTCAATTTTTATTTTTATTTTTAATATTGGGGATGGGGAGAGAAATTCACCGGGCCCTGTCCCCAAAGGGACGGCCCGTTCGGGCTTGAGGGGGGTGGCAGCTCCCGTGTTGTGCCACTTCCTGTAGCTGCTACTGTTTTAGAACACGGTTGAGGACCATCAAAAGTGATCTCAATCGTGAAGCTCTCGCTAGTCGTTCTTATTTCAATTCTCATTCGATAATCCGATTACAAGCCATTGTTTTCACCTACCTAGGGCTATGATAAAGGGCGGCCCTAGGGTGTGGTGCGCGTAGGCGGCCGCCACACCTTTCGACCCACGCGCCCCCTAGAGTTTGGAGGAAAAAAATAGTTTATGTATATATATGATATTGGTGTAATAAATAAATCGTTCAGCTCAGTTAGTAAATGGGAAGGAAAGAAAATAAAATGAGACCAAATGCCGGTTCGATCCCCACCACTCTGAACCGACAATTTGTGTGAAAATGAAGAACCTCTGAGAAGGTGAATCCCGTAGTCATCTGATATAGAAATTGAGAAGAAAAAGAAATATTGTCACAAAACATCAATAGAAATACAAATTATTGGGAAGACATTCTGTTCATAGAGTTTTGGAACGTCTATATAAAGTTCAAGATTCAAACCAGCCAACAAAGACCGGTCTAGCCCTAGAAAGCTATAATATATCTATTTAATCTTCCATATGTATTCACTTTAAATGGTTAGTGTTGAACATTTGAATTTATTTAATCTTTCATAGTCATTGACGGCTGTAGGTGATCATCGGTTTTTGGGTGCCGTTGAATGCCTAAAGGCTAAAACCCCTCGTCATGTTTAGAAAGCGAGATCGAACTCGACAAGTATGTCGTGCTAACCTAATTTATTACAATTTCATAGTTGGAGCTCACCGTCATGATTGTGTTAATGAATTATATGATGCAATCCGTGACTTTTGCCGGGTAAAGTGATCAAATCGAAGGTTGTTTGCTCAAGACGTGCTTTCTTATGACTCAAAAGTTCATGCTTTGAGGGTTGTGATGGACGATGGTAGTAATTAAAACTAAATAAAGATGAGGTTGAGATTTTCAATAGATGAATAAATTATGAAACTATATGTTTATTTTGTTTTGTTTTTTGAAAAAATCTATATTGTGTTAGTGGCCTAATGTCTTGCCAGCAATGGAGTTTGTTTTTTAATAGTTGGAAAACAATCAATTGGAAATTTGAGCCCACGTAATTCTCTCATGGTCTTGAAAAATCTAAATATTCCATTTGGTGACCCAAAATTGACGGGGTAAAGTATATATTAAATTAAAACATTAGAGTTTTTATAAGTTAGAAATATGTTTCGCAATAAGTAATACTAGTCAGTGTTCTAAAAAGCGTTAGTTGGATCCTATGCGGTGAGGGGTCACTTAGCGCCTAGACGGAACATAGACGGTGAAGCCTAGACGGATCATAGGCGGTGAAGGGTCGCCTAACATCTAGGCGGTCAAGGCGGGCGTCTAGACGTGCCTAGGCACCCGCCTAACTCTATGCAGAAGGAGACCGTCTAGCATATAGGCGGCGTTTGAACGGGCTTTTTAGAACAGTGATCCTAACTATAGGTAAATGATACAAATGAGTTTGTAATAATAGATTCGTAAATATATATAAAAAAAATATAAAATTTTGAAACAGGAGAAAATTCAAAGATTTTTGAAAAACTTGAAATAAACCACGACTTAAAATTCATATACAAAAGCTAATTAAGTTGTAATACTAAGGGTTCGTATGGGACGAGGTTAATAAACTGACTAAAATTATAAACAGGGTAAAATTTATAAACTGTTGGTAAAAGTAGTTAAAAATTTATGAAAAAATATAAACTCTGTATGGGGTGAAAAACAGTTTATTTGTAAAAGGTGAAGTTTATTTGTTTTTTTATTAGGGGTATTGTGGTACTTTCAAACCAAATAAGATAAAAGAGAATGGATAAAATAGTAATTATTGAAAAAATACTCCAAAATAAGCTTGTATATTCGGCTTTTTTTTAAACCTTTGCTTTTAACCGGTTTTTGACTAAACTTGGTGGCCATACACCAATTAAACCGGTTGAATTTTGTAAGCAGCTACAAGTTTCTAATTTCAACCGGTTGAATTGGGCAGCCATACACAGCCTAAGTTTAACTCATTTAAAACTATATAATTTTAAAATAAAAAATTTCAAAAATCTACTAATTTTTTTATATCAAATGTAGCCTAATTTCAAACTAATAATAGACTTGGAAAATACATTACAAATGCTCAAATAGTAATAGATTTTTCTCGTTCGACTGAAAATACATACAAGTCCAAACAAAAGAAAATCATTATACTTGTAACTTCCAAGTCATAAAGATGTCAAGTCTAATTCGAAGTCACTTTATGCTGATGTCCAATTAAACACTTGCATTATAGAGATCCTTGTTATTAAAGTTAAAGGTGAAGTTAGCACAAATGCACAATGGATGTATAGAGCACCAATATTAGCGAGTTCGAGCTTTTAGACCTTTGATAGTTTAATAAGTATTGACCAAATGAAGAAGGCTGTTTTGTTCTCTACCATTTGTATTAATTTGTTCTTAAAGACATTTTAATTTGCATATAATTCATTAGATTGATCGAAGCTAACTTTTAATACTTCTTCGGGCTTTTAGAAGAAATATTTTTATCAACTATACGTAAAATTTTCGATATTCTAACAAGTTGGTACTAATAATGGTCATTAGTTTGTATGTTTTTTATTTTATAAAATATTTTTATTTGGTTACAATAGATAGTTGTTATTAAAAATTATAAAATTTATGAAAAAGAGTATTGGTTTGTCTCAACTTTATGTTGTTTTGAGTTTCACTTATTTTGGATTTTGATTATTTCAAGTTTTGGTTATTTTAAATGTCATTTTTTAAATTTTACTAGAATATATATTAAAGTTCGGGTTTCGATTATAACAAGTTTAGGTCGGGACGGGACGGGTTGATTTATAATGATATAATTATACTAAGTTTTCAAGTATTCGAATCAATCAATTTTAGACGAGGCATGAAATATTGGTTGGGTTGACCCGATTTAAACTTGAATTTGGATTTGATATAGCTCTACTCAAGATCATTTTTTACGAAATCCGTTACACCTGAAACCTGATTTAACCCGAACCGAATAATATGATTGAGAGGTGCACTTTGATCCATTCAATTATAGTAAACCTTGGATTCTCTCTTCATTTTTTCCTTTTTTTTTAAAAAAAAAACCTTGGATTCTCTTTTGATGGTCTTGGACTACTTGAAATTTTATACAATAGTATTAATTTGGAAATTTATAATGTGTCTATATGGTCATACGTATTTAACAATTGTTAATATTAAATATATTTTTAGAAAAGTGTTTTCTTCTTAAAATATTAAAACTATATGCTTTTTTTTTTAAGATATGGTATTATTTTTTAAAAAAAAAAAAATTCATAACCCCTTAAATAAATATCTAATGGAAAATATTATCTTTATCTATGATGGACGATATGATACGTGAAAAATCCCTTGGATTGTATCGTATTAAAGCTGAAGATTGTAGTTTGTTGTTGTGAACTCCGTCAGAGACTTTGTAAGTGTCTCTATGAGTGATTGTAGTCGACATCGAGCAGGAGAGAGCTTGTAGTCGACATTGAGTTCTGGGTTCCCATTTGGTAGAAGAAACAATTTAGGCAGAAAGGGAGAGACACGTGGTTGGCTGAAATTGTTTTGGTTGTTACTAGAAGGAGCTATATGTAGGAGTCAAATGCATCTTTGTAAACGAATTTTCCCCAATTGAGAGTAGCAGAAATCTTCGTCATCTCCATGTCTCCTTCTTGATTTTGCTCTCTGATCTCTGATCATTCATAGTCTCTAGGAGGTGGATATGGTATCGGTAATTTCAGACATTCTTATCATGCTTCGTGGATATTCGCTACGACCTCATGTGACCATATTTTTCGAGAAGTCGATTTGATTTTTGACAATTTGGTTAATCTTCGGCGTCAATGGACGTGAATAGATTGATTTCTCATCCAGAACTTTATATTTTCATCCGGTTTCAAATGCTCTTGGATAATAGTTTAGCATAATCCGATTCCACCCAAATTCTTACCGGTCTAAAAAAAAGGACTTAAAAAACTTTTATCATTCTAGTTAAAGTTCTCAAATCTGGGTCAATATTATATCAATAAAACATCTTTAACATTAAGAAAGCTCACTTACTATACTTTATGCAAAGTAAATTATACTACTTATTTGGTCAAAAAAAATATTATTTTCTTATATTTATTTAATATCAATGGAAATATTTTTAACAATTTTGAATTATCCATTTTATTGAAATAAAATATGTATTTCTTTTTTGGTCAGAAAGTAAAGGCTAATTTTGAACCGGCATGGATGGAATGACTTATGACGATGCTTTTTTATATAGATAAAAAGATGGAAAACATTCAATGAATAAATAAATTTAATTGTAGGTACGTACTAATCATGGAACTCGAAATTTTGTCCTTCTCTATGATGCTAAAAAACCCCTACAAGCACGTATTAGATTATTAGAATATACAATACTCCGATCCAGTCTCCATACTGTATAATATAAGTATTGAGTATAATATTATATAATACGGAGTATAATATAATTTAATAAGTTTTTGTAGGTATAGAAAAATATTAAAATTAAGATAAGTCAAAAAAGACATTTCTTTTCTACATGGGTCGTTATTCCGGAATGTTAATTGCTTATGGTTACATCCACGTTCATATATGTTTCTACTTGGCCAATAGTGTTTATTTCATTTTTTTGAATTTAAATAAATTTGTTATAAACCGTCGTTATGCTAATTATTCCTTTCAATATTTGTTAATTGTTATATCAACTTAAAAAAAAATAAAAATCAAAGAAGAATAAACTAATTTATATATATCCTATATATATATATCCTTTCAATTTTTCAAAGTTAAATAAATTTTGTATTAACAACCATCTCAGTAATTAGTTCCTTGCAATATTTATTAATGAGTTTATTGTTTTTTTTTCTAACCAACACAACTTTTCTTATTTTGATTAAAAAATTAGATTTAAAATAAATCTAATTAACCAACATTTCTTTTCTAGGTTTAACGACTCGGGAATCATAATTCCGAGTCGTTACAAATTCAATGTTTTGAATTAAACCCAATGGTTAGTTAGTAAATGAGTAAAAAATAAAAGGAAAAATTGTAAATGTATGAGAAATGAAGAGAAAAAAGAAAAAGAAATAATAAGAGAAAATTGTGATTAGTTGAAAAACCTTAAATTAAGTAGGTGTTGACACGTCATCAAAAATGTTTTAAATAAAGATATTATATAGATGGTTAGTAAATGTGTAAAGAAATAAAAGAAAAAATTGTAAATTTTTGAGAAAGTTGAAGAGAAAAAATAAAAGGAAATAATGAGAGAAAATTGTGATTAGTTAAAAAATCTTAAATTAAGGAGTTGTTGACACGTAATCAAAAGAAAATATTATATAGAATATAAATTATTATAGAGTAGATAGAAAAATCGTTTAAAAAATTAGAAATATCTTAATTTTTTAGTTCAACGTTACTTTTAAAAAATTAAAATAACTACAGCGGGAAATTTAAAAAAAAATCGATTCCTCTGTAGGTAAAGAAAATGGAAAGGGAAAATTGGCCCTTCGTTCCTGCGATCGAGTTATCTGAACGATGAACGGACGCGAAGAAGTCATACCTAAAAGGCAGAGGGTTGGCCAGTCTTAATCCTGACAAGGTGTGTGTTTCTTTCTTGGACTCTTCTCTAAATTCCGCCTGCATCACCTCTTTCTCCCCTCTTTCTCTTTTTCCATGTCCCCTACAGTTAAGACTCTTGTTAGCATCTTCGATTCAAATCAGGAGCCCTAGATTCCTCATTCCTCTCCCAATTTCAAATTAGGAGCTCTAGATTTCTCTTTCCGTTTCCAATTTTATTGCTCACCATTTCTAGGGTTTCAATTTTCCTTCTTTGGCTTGCTGTATATATTGTTGCCTTTTCTAGACTTTTCTGTGCATAAAAGCAACCACCTTCCATCTGGGTATTTCAAGTTTTCCAAAACCCAGAAACGATCGCCTTGTTTATGTGCATTCGGATAATTCTTTTTCCTAATTGCACCTTGTGGACTTGTGGGGTTGCCTGCAATTTGGGGGAAAATTTTGGGGTTAATAGGTAGTTGGTAGTTGGATATCTTCTTTCCTTTGGTTTCTGTTTCACGGGAAGACTGAGAGTGCTTTCACAAGAAGAAAGTGTCAAAAAGAAAAGATAGTGGTCCACCAAGTGCTCCCCTCTTAGATAAGCTTTTAATGGCGGCTTTACTTTATCGTCAACTTTTTAGGCTTGGCTTGGTCACTGCCTGAGTTGTGTGAAATCTAATTTGCCTTTATTAAAGTCTTCCATTTGCTGCTATAAATATACACAGTTTGGTTGTCTCCCTCTGTCCTCTCAATTTCATTTTGAAGGAAGGTAATTTGCTCCCAAGATTCAAAATCTTGGTTTTATTGGGGTGAGGGTGTCTGTTCGATTGAGGGAGCCTTTACATGATTTTGCCCTTGCCTGAAATGAATCAATCTGAGGCCATAGCCTTGGAAAAGAAGCCCATGTTTGAACTGTCAAATGACAAGAATGGGATTTCTCAAGTTACCCTTAAAAGCTCAAGAGGCGCATCAGCTCGTGTAAGGGATCCTCTTACACTTTTTTTTTCTGTCCCTTTTAGGATTAAGAATTCAGAATTCGTTGGTTATTTGTAGTCAGTACCATTTTAGGATTAAGAATTCGGAATCCTCCTTAATGTTGCTTGCGTTTTTCGGTGTTTATTTGTAGTCAGTACAATAGTCTTGTTGTATCAAATTCTATCATTTGTTGCTTGTATGGAATTAGATTGCCTTAGCGGTGTTGTGTTCTTTTGGTATTAAGGATGATTTTGATTGATTTTGACTTTTTCAAGTTTCAACCTTCCAGATAAGCCTGTATGGGGGGCAGGTTCTCTCATGGAAGACTGAGCAAGGCGAAGAATTACTATTCACAAGTAGTAAGGTTTGATTTTCCCCCTTCCGCACCTCCTAATGAGCCCTGGCTTGACAATTCTAGTTTTATCATAATCTCCCTTGTTACCTCAAAAGTGTTTTTAACTCATTGATGATGGGTTGAACATTCAATAGAAGCATGCAATCTTAGAGTTCTTTACAGGGTTGTTGGTTGATTTGAAATTTGAATTTCTCATGGTCAACACATGAGTTTTCAACTCTGAAACTTCTCTAACATTATACCGATGTTAAAGTGATTTTCATTTTGATTGGTGCCCCAAATGAAATGTGTATGATACTATGATGGTGCTGCTTATTTTATGAATTTATAGCATGAATTCAGAGTGTAATGCTTCTTTAATTTAAAATGAATGGACTAAATAGTGATGATCCAGTGCTGATTCTTGAAAATCATGCCTAATTCAGGCAACTTTCAAGCCACCACTGCCTGTGCGAGGAGGCATTCCCATATGTTTTCCTCAGGTATTATAACTCAAACTCTATAGATCTGATAAGACTGATATAGCCATTTACATACTGTGCAATCCTGCAATGGTGATGATTTCCTTTCGAACTTTCAATTTGGTAGCAGTTTGGAACCCGAGGGTTACTTGAGCAACACGGGTTTGCAAGGAATAGGATGTGGGTAATTGATGATAAAGCTCCATCATCTCCTACCAAATCTAATGATCAAGCTTCTGTAGACCTATTGCTAAAACCCAGTGAGGATGATCTAAAGATCTGGCCCCATAGGTACTGGATTTGCACAATTGAATTCTGAAAGAAATCCAGTTGCATTTATTTTGCTCTTTAAAGCTAAAAGACCAAAGACATATATCCCTTATCCTGGATTATACAGTATGTCTTTGGAACATATCATTGTGCTGCAAACTAAAGACATTTTCCCGTTGTTCCAGATTTGAATTCCGTCTTAGGGTTTCTCTATCAGAAGATGGGAATCTCAAGATGTTGGCACGCTGCCGAAATCCTAATGGCAAGCCATTTAACTTCTCAATTGCATTTCGAACCTACTTCTCCATTTCTGATATCAGGTGGGCTTCTAGCTGAATGACATTTTCCATTCATTCAATGAATTAAACTTCCCCTGGATCTTGACTCAGTCGAAAAATATTACCTTCTCCATACTTTATACATACTAGGAAATCCACTGGCTTTTGGGCTTTCTCGATATGAATTCCCAATCCCAATCCCAATTCAATTTAATAAGTGGCAGCCTGACAGGTAGTTTCGGCCTTACATCCCTTAACACATATTGAATTATAGAACACCTGAGTTCTGGAATTTCAAGTGTAATTCAATGATTTCTCATCTCATCTAGTTTATCCAAAACAGAAAAAAAATGTCATCTCATTGTAAATATATGGAGAAAGACGTTTCTTTCATGAGATTCAGCTGGAACTTGAGATTCCTCATAGCTGATGTCAAAAATCTTGAAATACAGGTTTATTCCTTTTTACTGAATTTTTACCAAAAGTTATTATTTATTTTGCAGTGAAGTGAGAGTAGAGGGTCTGGAGACTCTAGACTATCTTGACAACCTATCTGAAAGACAGCGGTTTACTGAACAAGGCGATGCTTTGACGTTTGAAAATGAGGTAAAATGTTTTCTGTTGCTTAGAATCCTGCATTGTTGAAGAGTGAAACTATAACTTCTGCTTCTGATGATTTTGTCCACATCCAGTTCAGTGGATGTAGCTGATTAGTTGTTTGCGAATCTCAGGTTGATCGGGTGTATCTCAGCTCATCAGACGTAGTTGCTGTTTTCGATCATGGGAGGAAAAGGACGTTCCAGATCAGGAAACAAGGACTTCCTGATGTTGGTAAGACTCACAGACTGGTGTGGTCTTGTGTTGCTTGCAGAGAATTGAGATGTATTGATTACCTTATGAGATATTTAGGCCCTCCCTTTCATCGTTTGGGCTATTACAGTTGGGCTCTCTTGGCAGATGGGTCTTAATTTTCAGCTCAAAAGTTCCTTATAAGATCATTTAACTCCTGTTGTCCTGATATGTTGCAATTGATCATGGATCATTTGATCATTTGCTACTGCATAAACACAGTACCAAAAGTACCAAAAGTAAAAAATAGCATATTGAAGATTGCTTTTGGCCCAATATCAGGGTTTTTGTCAGAGTAAATTGGAAGTGTAGAAAGTGTTGTTTGGCCTGTAAAATGAGCTGAAATGTAATGTTATTCATTGTTTGGACAGCGGTATGGAATCCGTGGGAGAAGAAGGCCAAAGCCCTGACAGATCTAGGTGATGAGGAGTACAAGCAAATGCTGTGTGTAGACGGGGCCTCACTGGAGAAGCCAATCACCCTAAAGCCTGGGGAGGAGTGGACGGGCCAGCTAGAGCTCTCGGTTCTTTCTTCTTGTTGATCAAGGGAGCTCTTTGTTTCTCCTTCGCTTCCTTTCGGAAAAAAAATGATGAAAAATTTGAATGCTGCTCATATTTTAGAGGCAGCCTTCAGCAATGGTAATATACTGATTTGATCTAATTTGTTTGTTGCCCTTGTAAAATTTTGATGATAATAAGGGTTTCTAGAAGAAGCATATGTTAATTGTGTATGCAGTGGCCATGGCAGCTAAATGCCTGTTGCTGAGAGATTATTGCCTGCTATTTGTTTCTACTGTGTATCTTGGTGACCCTTGTAAGATTTTTCATAGATGGGTCTCAAGAAAATATTCTACAATTTTTTTCTTAATGATGAATGTGATTGATTTTTGATACATGGATCCATAATTTTGATACGAAGATACTGAGATAAAAGTGGGTAAACGCTTATTCTATGTATATATATGGCTGAATCTCTTATCAAAAATGGTACTAATAAGTGTCATCCCCATTCCCCTATCCAGCCTTGTGGCTCGATGCCAAGGCTTGCTTGAAAGGAATTGGGACATCCATTTCCGATTGGTCTTTAGGGAAGCGAACTTTGTCGTCGACTCCCTCGCTAAATTTGCCTTTTCCATCCCGTTGGGTTTACATGTTTTGATGGATCCTCCGAGTGAGGTGACTCAGTCTATTGAGGACGATGTGAGGGGGAGGACTACCCCCTGTTTTGTTATTGTGTAGTCCACTCTCTCTAATTTAATCGAGGGCTTTTTTCACCAAAAAAAAAATTCAAAATTATACGAAATATCAACTGGAAAAAATACAAACTTTAGTTTTAACTAATCTATTTGCGAACTATATATTAATCCAAAACAATATGGTGGTCAATTCTAGCTATTTTTCTGACAAAAAAATTCGGAATTGAGAACAATATTTTTCGGAATCGTACACTTTTTCATTGATAGGTTGTTATTTATGGTTTCCTACCATTCTCCTTCTCTTTGTTGGGAGAGTTAGATACAGATGCTATAGCTTTGCTGAAGCGGATTTAGAAATTCTCGGTATCTCAGGATGCTGGGGCTCGTGCTGCCGTTAATATTTTTTACTAGACTTAGTTTTGTTATCGCTAAGGGAGTGGGTGCCCAGATAGTATCTCAGCTACCCACTGATTTCTTGTAAATTGTTTTTAGGCGAAAATGCATAAAACCACCCTTTATTCAGGGTTGTTTGCAAATAACCACCTCTTATTCAAAAATTTGCAAATAACCACCCATTATATACAAATTGGTTGCAACTAACCACCCATACCCATGTTTCTCCAATTCTAAACAAAAAGGGTGATGAATGTCTAGAGTCTCATGTTGTTCATCGCCTCCCGCAATGACGACCTCTGGTGGAACCTCCTGGTGGTCATCGTGTCTTGTTCGTGGACCTCTATTTGGCTAATTAGATTGAAAATTTGATTTGGTTGAAACTGATATAAAGAAATATGTAAAACATTAAAAAGTTATGGGTATAATTTAGATATGTCAAAACACGACCCGACCCGAACGCCCAAAAAGTTTTGGGACGACCCGAAATTTTTAATCTGGATTTTTTTTCCGACCCGAATCCGAAAATCCGATAATTTTCTGGGTCATCTGGGTTTGGACCCATACCCGATTGATCTGGTGACCAGATTGATTTATAATCATATATATATGATTTTTTTTATGGAGATTCCAATTTATTACATTTTATAATTACAATCACTTGATTTTTCGTTTTGAAATCAACTTTTATATTTATTTATATTGTGTAATACTCCTTCCGATCGATAGTATTTGATTTTTTTTTATTTTTCATCATATTTTTTAAGAAGATAAAAACTCTACAAAAATATAAAAACAATTATATGCTTATTACTAATTGCATGAAATTATTTTTAAAATAATTATTTAAATTTTTCATATTTTATATATTTTTAAATTGTGTAAAAAATTACGAGAAATAATAAAAATAAAATATTTTAGATCGATATATTATATAATTACAAGCGCTAGAACTTATGGACCACATCTTTAATTTTAGCATTTTAAAGTTATTGCAAATTACCAAATCATAATTTTTTTAATTTAAAAAGGAAAAATTTGACAAACCCAAAATCGAATCGATTTGACAAAAAACCAGGTCAAACCCGAGTTCGAGTCAACCCGGATTTACCCGTGACCCGTTTTACCCGAAATCCAAAACGACCCGACCCGAATGACCTGATTGACAAGTGTAGTATAAATTGTCTTTTCCTATTAACTTAAGTGAGGTTTAACAAGAAAAGTGGGTATGGGTGGTTAGTTGCAACCAATTTGTATATAATGGGTGGTTATTTGCAAATTTTTTTAATAAGGGGTGGTTATTTGCAAACAACTTTGAATAAAGCGTGATTTTATGCATTTTTGTGCCTTGTTTTTATGCACTAGTATAACAATAACAACAACAATAATAATAATAAAATGATGATATAATAATATATTTGTTAGTCTTATTAAAAATTGCACAAGTTTCTAAAATAACATGTTTCAATTAATGAAAAGAAAATTTAAAATGAGTTGATTATATTATTTTTGAGGACAAATAGACATATAGGGTGTGTATGGACACACTTTTTAGCAGTTTAAAAACTGTTAAAATGGAAGCGTTTATTTTTTTAACAGTGTAAACCTGCTTTTTGGTGTTTATTTGGTTTGAAATTATCATAATACCCCTAATAACAACCAAATAAACTCTTTTGGCCGTTAACGGGGGGCAAACACGTGTCGGGTTACATTGATTTATTATTATTATTTTTGCGGTTATAAGGTCGGGATCCACCAACTTAACACAAAAGCTTAAGCTATTGTGTAGAGCTTCACCCTTCCTTATAACCCATCATTTTTACTCTTTTATAATCAATGTGGGAGGGACACTCCCATACCAAACCTCTCAACACGCCCCCCTCAAGTGCGACTCGCACTTGACAACGAACCCATGCCGGATCTAGCCGAACCCGGCTCTGATACCATGTGAAATATCCGACGGGCCGTTAACGGGGGGCAAACACGTGTCGGGTTACATTGATTTATTATCATTATTTTTGCGGTTATAAGGTCGGGATCCACCAACTTAACACAAAAGCTTAAGCTATTGTGTAGAGCTTCACCCTTCCTTATAACCCATCATTTTTACTCTTTTATAATCAATGTGGGAGGGACACTCTCATACCAAACCTCTCAACACTTTCAACCTTTATTTTACAGAAAATTTCAATTTCAACTGTTTTTAAAATTTAGATACCTTTTTAACTCCGCCCCATACGAACCCATAGTAGTACGGAGTATAAGATAGTATAATGGAAATTGCTTATATATATTATTTTTGAGGATGAATATTTTGACATGAATCACTCTTGTCCAAACCATATAAGATAAAAAGTAGAAAAGAACCCTAATTTTACATCTCAAAATGTCACCAAATTTTAGGTACATGTCTTGACCAACAAATTTTTAGGTACATGTGCGTTGTTGTGATTGATTTAGTCAATTATTAGGGGAATTCCATTATTGCTCTATCTCTTCAATACCCTCCCCGGGGGACTTTAAGTAAATACATTGCTCCACCAAAATATATAAATAAAATAATACTATTTTATTGAAAAATAAATGAATAAATACATGCTTGCAAATTCGAAAAGTAATAAACTAAAAAAATAAGTAATTCCCCATCCATTATCCATGGTTTCCATTACAACCAATTGGATTCATGGATACATGTATCTCTTTCTTGTGAAATTTTCCTTGTTGGAATTATTTGTATTATTTAAATAAAATTTGAACTTTTCGAATAAAACAACGTCTTCTTTCCTTTATTTTTATTGGCACTCTCTTGCCACGTATATTATGAAGAATACAACTAGCTAATGGGCAAGCAAACATTATCTTTTTTTTTACAACCTCCATACTTTCGTTTTATTCTTATACTTATATACTCCCTCCGTCCGCGAAAACTTGTCACTTTAGCTCCGGGCACAATATTTAAGAAATATTTAAACTACCTACATTGCCCTTACTTTTCTCTTAATTATCTCAATGAAAAGTACAAACACATTTTTCAAGGTAATTTAAATTTGAAATAAAAGAGGGTAAATTGGGAAATATATGGGTAAAATGTCTAAAGTGACAAGTTTTTTTGAACAAAATCAAAACTCTAAAATGACAAGTTTTCGCGGACGGAGGGAGTACTAGTCTAATATCATCACTTTACGCGTATTTAATATTAAAAAAACATAAAAAAAATATCTATAACCGATCAGACACGAAACTAGATAATAAATTTTGGGTGGACTAGATAAGCTAAATTTTTAATAGATTCATATTTTTTAATAACAAATTTTTTATTACGTGCATGTAACTTTAATAAAGTGATCACATTTTATAAGTTTAACCAATCCAATAAGGTTTGCTTATATTTTCTTAATATACATAGAGAGATGGTTTTACATCACTTATGACAACATATCTAATAAATATTTTGATGAGAGATTTTTTTATAGAATTAATCATAAAATAACACATAAGATGAGATGTATCATAAAACAGTACATAACCTCACTCTTGAATCTTTTCTCGAAATCTCGCTTGATTTCATGTTAGATATTGTCCTCACCAATTATGGATGTTCCATTTAGAGAAAATAATCCCCCAGATAACTTTCCTGTTTTATCGGGTACCTTTTAGGAGTTTATTAAAATTCAAATTTTGCTTCACAGATTCTAGTTCTATTAGTGGATATCTAAAAACATTATCCTAATTAAGTAAATGTTCACTTTTTAAATCAATTAAGTAAATATCAATTTTTGACACATTTACCATTCTTTCCCATCTCTAACCTTCTCTCCTTTCTCCTATGACCACTTTTAGTTTTAACATTGGTTAACATTGACCATTTCAAGTAGTTTTTTTTTATGACATTTGAGTATATTTTTCTGATGGTAGTTGTTTGTGACAATTATTTCAGTAACAATTGACTTTTTTGATGATATTTTATTTGTTCTGGTGACAGTTAAGGGAATTTTTTTATAATGGTAATTGATTTTTTTTGTGACAATCGTTGATGACAGAGATTTTTTTGGCGACTGACGATTTTCTTCTGGTGACAGATGCCAATAACACTTTTTCCTTGTGACAAATGGTTTTTTTCCACCAATAAATGATTTTCCTGATAACAATTGTTGGTGACAACTATAAGTAACGAGGTTGATGACAATATACTGTCACCACGATATTATAACCTTAAAAAATTGTCATCATAACATTATACATCATCAAGGCATTGTCATCAACCTATATTTTAAAATGTTGAATCATTAGCGCTCACAAAAATATGTCATCATAACATTATTTTATCAAAAAACTATCACCATGAATCCATGATACTATCCCCACAAGAAATGTCACAACTACATTATATATCATCAAAATATTGTCACTAAATCAAATTTTAAAAGTTTGACTACTTTCTATCACCGAAATTGTCAATAAAATATTAGTTCAATACATATTTGTCACCACGACCGTGCAATCACAAAAAGTTGCCACCATTAGACTAAATATATCACTAAGATATTGTCATAAACCCATATTCTCAAAATTTAACTGTCAACTTTACCTGGAAATTATCACCGTGATTCTATTTCCTGAAATGGTAAATATATAGATGTGATAATTACCAAAAGTACAGAATGATGAGACCAAACCAAAAGGGTCTCATAAAGAAGAGGAATCAGTTAACAAAAGGATTCCTCGCCATCAGCGAATCCCAAAAAAACTATCCCACCCACACTAAACACCACTATCTCCATAACTCTATACTGCCATTACCAACTAAACTAACTATATACTCTAATTCTCCCAATGTAGTTTTCGTTCCAATCTTGCCACTAGTGGTTCTATTTAAACAACAAAATGTCAACACGATATATCGTATTATTTAAAAACTTCCACCACCACACTATTTAGCACCAATATACAGTCATCAACCCATATTCTCCATTATTTGATGCCAGCAAACCCTCTTGAGTTATCTCTTCAATCCCCAAGCATATGAACACTAAGTCTATTGAATCAACACTAGAGTAGAGATATCCTGACCGGAAATGATAGGTTTGGGGCCTAGTGCTCTTGGATGTAGCTTTGAGATGTATCAACCATATGATTTTACCATTTTTGTGCCACCCAAAATGTTGTTTTGGAATGGCCCTTTGCGTGTCAATTCATATTTTATGGTTTAAATTCAATATTGGATTTATCCAAATGACATCTTCCCTCTCAAATCATATAATTCACATTCCTTTGTTTGTAGCCGTTTATTGCTTCCATCACCTCTTCGATCTCTTGGTTCTTGTATTTCAAGTATCTTGTTTTTGTTGCAAAATTATTCGTTTTAGTCCAACCCCGTTGATCGACATATCTTATATCTACGTGCATTCATCTAGATATTTGTGGTTCATTTCTTCATCAAAGAGATTAATAGTTGATACTTAATAGTTCACACCCCCCCCCCCCCGCCCCTATATATATATATATATATATATATATATATATATATATATATATATATATATATATATATTATAAATATAAATACTTATTCAAATATCTTGTTTATGGAATGAAATAGTCCGTATAATAGAGTTCATAATTAATTGTAGGAGTAAAGTTTACTTAAAAATAAATGAGAGATTAATGTTTTTAGGGTTAAATATTTTTTTTTTATTAGAGTAACAATTGAATTTAGCGGAGTTCAACTTTATGGGATTAAAGCCATTTTTTAAAAAAAAATATGATAAAAATTGGATTAATGTCAAATTCTATTGACTCATTTGGTTTAATTGTGTGACATTATGCTTCATTTTTTGTGTTTTTTTTACAGTCGGCAAAAGATTGGATGTACTACCGACACCCATGATCATCTCACAAGATGATGTTTTGGAACTCACAACAACAAGCACTCAAAATAAAATTACAATTGAACTGAGATTTAGCAATAAAATCAGTTGCACCATTGGTCTCTCTCTATAGCAATGCTGAAACGTGATGCTCTCAAAATCTCTTCTTAATGAATGGATCTCTTGGACTATTTGAGCGACCTCCCATGGTATATTGTTCGCATGATTGATGGCGTCGATGATGATAGCACAATCACTCTCAACTATAAATCTTCGGATCCCCATATCCGCTGCCAATCTTATATACCTGTGTATACAGCAAAAGCTTATGCCAAGATGACAGAACTCATCCTAACGTTACATTTATGTATCCGAATAACTTGACCATCATTATTCCTCACAACACAACCAACCTGTGGCTGAGTATCACTTTTCACCGAAGCATCTACATTGATCTTAACTACATCTATTGGAGGACATTTCCACATCATTTTATCAGGAGGCCTAACACGTTTAGGTAATTTCATTTTAACTTGACCTTTATTCCAACAAGAGATATTATCAATAGCTTGAGTTAACGCATAGATCATACCTGTATCAGAAGTATTACGAAAAATAATTCTATTTCTGAGCTCCCAAATTGAATGCCATAAATGACATAAATCTGTAAAATCTAGATTAAGAGCCCTAATATTTAAAATATTCTCTTGCACATTACTTGTTAATTTTGGTATAATGAAACATTTTTTCAACTTAACACCCAGATTTTGAATAAGTGATTTTGTAATCCGACAATTAAACAATAAATTATTTGTATCTTCAATATCAGAATTACAAAGAGAACAAGTACTAGGAACTCTATTTCTAAATCTATTTGACCGGACAGTCGTGGGCAAGATATCCAAAAAAAAATTCCAAATAAAATTTTTAATATTCGGAGGGATATTAAGTTTCCAATTCCAAATAAAATTTTTAATATTTGGAGGGATATTAAGTTTCCAAATCCAATTTGCTGGAATTTTCTTAGTATTCCTAGTTTTCTAAAGCGATGATGTGGATTTGACAGAGAATTTTCCATTATTACTGTAAATCCAAATTAACTTGTCTGAAATATCAATTACAGGAATATGGATATTAGTAATTGCTTGAACAATATGAGAAGGAAAGATAGAATTTAACTTATCGGTATCCCAAGAGTTGGTATTTGTAAATAAATCGCATACTTTTAACTTAGGATCACGATCATCCCGAAACCTATGTAGATATTGCGCATCTACCCAAATGTCAGACCATACATTTATGATTTTCCAATTACCAACTAACCATAGCAATCCTTTAGAGAAAAGATCCCTAACATTAAGAAGCCTACCAAATTGCCAAGAAGTTTTGAATCTACCTCTTTCCATAAGAGATTCTGTCGAGAGATATTTCTCCGTGATTACCTTTGACCAAATATTATCAGGATCAACCATAATTCTCCACAGAAGTTTCATTTGCATGCCAATATTAATTTGCTCAGCCGATTTAAAACATAACCCACCATCTTTTTTAGGAGTGCACAGATGCTCCCAGCTGATTAGAGGATGATAGTTATCAGATTGAATTTTATTTCAAAAGAAATTTTTGTTGATCTGATCAATTTTTTGTAGAACTCCTTTTGGAAGAAGAAATGATTGCATTAAATAATTTGTTTTAGAGTTTAAATTTGCCTGAATTAGTACCGATCTACCAGCTTGAGAGAGAGCGTTAGATTTCCACTTGGACAACTGCTTTTTAAGGCTATTAATCGCCTCATCAAACAAGACATTACAAACCCTACCACTAATAAGTGGAATACCTAGGTATTTTTCCATTGACTTCGTAACTGGAATATTTAGCTGTTGAGCAAGGGACTAGGCTTTACTGAAAAGAATATTTTTAGAAACTTCTAAAGAACTTTTATTGTAATTTATAGTTAATCCAGACATATTGGAGAAAGTATTCAGAAGATTTCTAATCGTATGAAGACTTAAGTCATCAGCTCGTCCAAAAATTAGTATGTCATCTGCAAAAGAAATGAATGGAATATGATCACTATTATTTGTAAGTTTGATTCCAACCAAAGGGTCACATTCCAATGATTTCTGTTGCAACGTTCTCCCTAATAGTTCCATAACCAATACAAAAATACATGGTGCAAGAGGATCTCCTTGTTGAATTCCCCTATAAGTATGAAATGTACGGCCCGGAAAATTATTCACTAAAACTGAAAAGCTAGTTTTAGTTAGGCAGGTCATAATCCAATCAATCCATCTAGAATCAAAACCAAATTTATTTAGAATAATGTGAATAAAACTCCAGCTTATTTTATCATAAGTTTTCTCCATATCTAGCTTTAACGCCATCCACCCAGCTTATTTTTTGTGCTTTTGTTAATCGAGTTCTTTCATACATGGAATGTCACTGGAGGAATTATGTATAGTGTCTACCAATATTAATTTCTTAGTTGGTGAAGTGTAGTCTTTTTGCATTCCGTAAATAAGTGAATAAACTTTACCGATGTACAATCACAAGGGGAAAAGGGAGCGGCACCGCATCACTTGGCCAACACTAAGGCCTTTTGGCCGAAAATGAGAAGGGTTTTAGGAAGATTGAGATCGAAGGCGAGTGTATGATTGTCATCAACATATCTAGAAGTGTCTGTATGAGATTAAAATGTTGGTTGCGGATATCCTTCTTCTTCTCTAAAATTCCATGTCGTCAAGATGTTGCAACGTCTTTAAAAAAGACAGGTCAACTCGACAATGAAAAAAATTGCTCGTTTGTGTACCTATTCAAAAAGATGTTGGGTGATGGAGTAACAAGACTTAGCATCACCCAAATCTTCACCTTATTAAAAATAAATTTCCGTGTTGTTAAAATAAATTGCTTTAAGCTAAGAACTCTATACCTTGAATTGGTAAATAAAGAACATTCCGGGGTTAAAGAACTCTATACCATATGAACTATCAATGCTATATTTTTGCGCCTCTTAATGGAAATTTAAAACACTTGATAGTTGATATATTGCTATCATTCCATTTGCATTTGCATGCCATGAATAAAGAGCCAAAATAGCAAAGCTGATGCTTTGCTGAGCCCATCATTTGCTACTAATGGGCCATGGAATTAATGGGTATGACCGCATTGACATATTCTTGGCCCATGGCCCACAGTAACAGATGATTGGCAGGATAGCTGGGCCATGCAGGCCTCAAAAACTATCTTCATCTTCTTCCACTATCCTATATGTTATCTAGTACAAACAACCAGTGTGTTTCTCTTTCTGTATACGAAAATATATTAACACATTGTTTTTACAACTATATTTATTAAAAGAATATATTAAAAATATGATAAAAATAATAAATATGAATTATAAACTGATAATTAAACTAATAGCGATCAAAATGTGCAGAAAATATAAAATAAAAAGCAATCTGTGTATAAAGAATTTATTCTACGAAAAATAAGGTAGATATAAATATGATAAGTAAATAACATCTATCAAATAGTTAAACTTGATATAAATAACTCTTTCCACTAAAAATTTATCTAGATATAAATATAATAACACATATCTAAAATTTATCTATCAATATTATTTGTAAATATCACTATGAAATCATTTTAAGAAATATGGATGTATTGATCATTGTTAACTTATCAATCAAAGTATTAATTATATTTTAAAAGATAATTAATACGGAGTACATGTCTGTGGATTGAGTATATGTTAAAACTATAGTATGTGTTTATGGAGGAGTACACTGTACATGTGATGGATGAATTAAATTGATACTAGTGATCCGATTAAGTTTGAATTAAAATGGTAATTATAAGATTATTTAGATTTATTTAAATAAATACTTGAGAAAATGACACATAAGCGAATTCAACCAGAACTCGACATAGGAATTCGGGTATCTCTGTGTAATTAAATTATATTAAAAATAAAAATAAAAATGTTATTTTATACTCCCTCTGTTAATTAAAACTTGTCGTTTACTATTCATGCACGCTTTTTTAGAACGATAAAAACTATATAAAATATTAACTTTTTTTTAAATTTGTTTTTATAAATTCATACTTAATAGTAATAAGTATGATATTATTTAAAAAAATTATTAAAAAAGTTAATATTTTATATAGTTTTTAACACCTAAAAATGCGTGCGTGAATAGTAAAACGTCAAGTTTTAATTAACGGAGGGAGTATAATATTTATGTTTATGGATGACAGGATGAGCATATGTTTATCGAGGAGTATATGTAAAGGATGAGTTAATTGTGATTATATTAATAACGGTAGATTGAAGTGGCTAAAGCATAAAAGATGTGGGATCATTAGTTTTTTTTTTTTTTTTTTTTTTTTTTTTTTTTAGAGTAGGCAAGAAATAAGCCGTCCTTACAGAAGTAAAGTACCACCATGATCATCCTCGTAGATGATGTTACATAGATCCCTAAAGGTAGGGAAATTACTAATCGTACTGTATTGTAAAAAGAGGTGGGACCATATTGTAAAAAAAATGGAACTATAATGAATTTCATGTCTCTATTTTAGTATATTATATAGATATATAGATATAGATAGATTTATATTTTTATTAAATAACTAAAAAAATATATAGACAGATTGTGGGTCATAATAACTTTTTATAAATTATGTTCACATTATTTTAATAAAATTTTGGTGAAATTATTTTTTATAGAATTAACCAAAACATATTACATTGAACACTACGAATTGGTTTTTGCATATGTAAATAGATACTAAAATAATATATTTTCCGTCACAAGTCACAATCTCATTTAAAAAAATTTCAACCAAAAATTCTGACCGATTAAAATTCTATCATGTTGTCAATTTATTCCAACTCATGTTTTTCAATGAGGATGGTTTGTACGGTTTATTTGTAATTTTGTTTCTGTCATTTATTTCTGTTATTTGCTTCAGTTATTTGCTTTCAATTGTACATGATGGTTAGTCCATCCACCGGCTTGTCCGGTCTCTCGGCTTCCCTAGGCTTGTCTAGGGAATCGAATTCTTATCTTGCTTAAAAAAAAAAAAAAATTTATTCCAACTCATAACATGTCATCATCCATAAATAAATTTTGGTTTTTCCCCTAAAAGGCACCTTATGTAGTAATTTTTTTTATTAACATCTTTTAATATTTCCTCTGAATTGTTGGTGTGGTCTTACAATCTTGTTATTACAGGAAGGTTGATCTATATGCCGTTCTTTATGACATTTCAGTTGGTTTATTAGCAAATAATGCATTTGAATCATTGCTACTGTCCCCAGTTGATTTCTTATCAACTTGCTGGTAAAAGGCTTTGTTCAGGGAAGGTAGAGGTTCTGTAGCAAGAATCTGATTTCTTACACTTTCATAACCTCCATTCAACCCCATCAAGAAATGAATCATCTTATCCCTATCATCTTTCTCATTAACTTTCGTCTCCAGATTACACGTACACTTAGCCATAGCTCCACAATCACATCTCAATTTCCCATCTAAACTGAGAATTTCATCCCACAATTTCTTCAATTGGTTGAAGTAATCAACCACAGCCATGTTCCCTTGTTCAACATTGCTCAAGTTTCTCTTCAATTGATAAAGTAAAGGTCCATTTGAAGGTGCGTACCTTTCAAGAACCTCATTCCACAGCTGTTTTGCAGTTTCAGCGTAGCTGAAACCTCCAAAGAGATTTGGCGCCATTGAATTCAGTATCCAGCATCGAATCATGAAGTCACATCTATTCCATTTCTGTAGATCTGTTGGATTCAAGCCTGCCTGCTTCACGCTTCCATCTATGAAGCCAATTTTCTGTTTGGCGCCAAGTGCCATTTTTATTCCCCGACTCCAGCTGAGGAAGTTTGCTCCGTTGAAGACGTTCGTCACCAGCTGTGCTCCGGGATGGTCTGAGTTCGATAAACTCAGGGGATCGTTCATGCTGTTGCTGATTCCTCCAATTTCCCGACGGATTATCGCTCCGAGTTCCTCCTTCTTCTATCTTCTGCGAATTGCCAAATCTCCTTCCCACTGCGCTTGATTATGCCGATCGAACACCTACGAGCTCTGATACCATGAAAACTAGTGTGAATCACACACACAAGCCTCCATGGGAGGAGAACAGAAGCAATCGAAAGATAGAGGAGGGAGAGAGAGTTTGTTGAATTCTTGATTTCTGTTATTGATCAGTTGCTGTACAGTATGGTAAGATCTGCTATTTATACCAAGTGGTATTAGTACCCATCTTACCCCTTTGTACATTACATTTATATCAAACATGTAAAATGTATAATGTTCTATAGATATGCTTCATTCAAAATCTAATTCGATGATACTCAACTAAACAAAAATTCTATTAAAGCAAAATCTGATTCAACTGAAATCCGATTTAAGTAAATTCTCATTCAAATGAAATCCAATTGATTCAAAACTTGATAAAATAAAAAATCTGATTTACTTCGCCCATTTTGACACAAACCTAACCATATCAAATTGAATCACAATGCGATGCAATCCGAACCAATCTAATGCAACTCTGAACAATCGTTCGAATAATAACTAAAACTTAAAATAACCCAATCTATCGACCCAAATAAGATGCAACCCACTCGATTGCGCGCCGGGTCTACCAACCTCTTGAAATTGGGGACGATATTTCAGTACAATTTGTCTCAAAGTGTACCTTCCAAATGCCGATCGGTTGTCCATTGCAATTTGCAAATCCATCACGAGGCAGTAATGATTATAATCTGCACATAACTTACAAGATCCTTATGAATCATACAATTACACTTCCCAAAAATGGTCCCCTATTAAGGAGCCACATCCGGCGTCAAGCCAACCGAGTGGCGGATTTTTTAATGCGTATAACACCCGCAAGTAGTAATTTTATATCGCATACTATGCTTTTGTTTGAGTTGAAATTGTTGCCAGTAGACGATGTAATATACTGTTATAGTGTTATGCTTCTGTTTGAGTTGGAATTTTAACAATGTCATATTCTTAATCAGTTTTTACTAAAAAAACATCATTTAATATTATTAATTTTATTTAATAAAATACTTTGTATTATTTTAGATATTTTGAATTTAACTTTATAAAAAAAAATATATCTTTATAATAATTATTGTATTGTTAGTTATAATTTTCGATAAAGTAAAAAAAAAAGTAGTGCAATACATAAGAACAAAAATATTTAAAAAAATTGTGTAGGGTTAAACGGATATATTTTAGCGAACAAAGAGTATTACATTTCCCCCTTTATAAAATTAATCATCAACAAATTAAAAGAAAATGTCATATGTATCTACATATTTTAATATTTTTCTGTCTTGGTATATAAATGTTTGAAAATGTCTACTTAATACCCAAAAATTTTACAGAATTTTGCTAAATAACCACAAGATAATTTATTTATATAAAAACTTTAACCCATTATCTATACTATTACTACCTCCGTTTTATAATTTAGGTCATTTGATTTTTTTACACGCTTATGTAAAATATTTTTTTTCAATATTTTTTTTTCAATAATTTGAAACTTATGGGTAATAAGTTGACCCAATACCCTAAATTACTTGAACCAGAATCAATTCAAACTCGAACAAAACCCGAACACAAACTCAAAAATAAAAACATATTACATTAAAGTCACATAATTTCTAATTTGACTTACTAACCCAAACACAAATAACTCGAATCAATGGATTGGACTTCTCCCACGGTCTTTGTGAGTCGCTAATGGAAGGGTTTTGAGGTGGAGTGTGACTGACTTACGGTGGGATATCTAAATGAATTTCTCCGATGTCTTCACTTTCGGCCAAGCTTTTGAGACTATGTCTTTCTCCCACATTTATAGGGAGGGTAACCGATCGCTAATCGCTTTGCTCACCTTGGTCTAGAGTCAAACTTCACAAGTTAGAGATTGAGTGTTGCGATTGAAGACCTCGCCTGAAAGGACCCCCTATGGAATGGTACAACTGTGGTTGATTCACCCAAAACTTTGTCTTGTATGAGGAAAAAAAAAACTCGAATAGAGACCTATGGGTATTACCCACAAGTCCTTTCCAGTGAGCCATTCTGATAATGACCTTACTCCGACCTAAATAATACACCCAAATTGACAAGAACCGGATTTTTGGATTTTGATTCAGGTTTTGGGGTGAGACCGTGATAGTATTCTAATCCATTTTGATGGTTCATTAGTCACTCTCGTTGACTAGATTGACATTTTAAATTTATTTCCTGAAATGTGTTGATTTTTCACTATATTAAGCCGACTAGAAACGCATCACTGGATCCTACTACCTAAAATTTACTTACTGGTGGTATGACTAAACCACAGTGCTATCCACAACAACTACCCATAACCTCAGTGGTGGGACAAATCGTAATGGGAGTAGTTGTGCTGTGAATGCCTCCTTAATAGGTGCTCATTTGGGAGCTTAAACACTCCACATTCCTCCATTGCCATCCACAGATTTGATTCTTCACATTTCCCCTCTCCTCTATTTTAGCCGTTGCACTTCGCTGAACCGAAACCGACACTCTCCGCAATCCCCATCAATGTCTCCTTCCTTCCTTTTCCGCCATTAATACCCTCTCTCTCTCTGCAGTCTCACTCTTCCACATTCTCCGTTGTCGGTTGACTCGGAAGCTCCGCTTGGAGCCGGACTCTGTGAGTCACTGCAGCTTGGAGTCTGAGCTGTTGTCTCACATGCCGAGCGTGCTCTTCTAGGATTCTGCTTTAATGGCTCAGATCTGACTCGTCTCAGGTAATTGAATTTCTCCACTTTTCGTGCTCGGTAACGGAAACGCTCGCATCTCTAGAGAAAAAGAAATTCCCTCCTCTCTCTTCTGTAAATTGTTTATTGTTTCTTCTTTTCGTTCTTTCCTTTTGTTTTCTTCTCCTTCAACTTCGCCTGAATCTGCACTTTCGATTGAGCTGTGTGAGGCAAAGGAAAAGGAAAGAGGAAATTCAAAAGATAGAGCTTCGTTTTTTTCACCTTTCTCCACTTTTTTGACGATCTCGTCCATTCACGAGCGTCTGAGTTCACTCAGTTCAAGAGAGTAAAGCAAACATTCCATAAAGAGACTGTTTGATTCTATTCAACGGCCGTTTCAGTCTTCAAATCGCGCGAAAACATTCAACTCTCTTAATTGAATTTCTCGGGAATTTAATGGAGGAATCCCCCTAATTGAAGTTTGCTAGGGTTTTTTTTCTTCTTCTTTTCTTAGCAGTAGCCTACAGAGAGAGAGAGAGATGGAGAACATGCGGCGAAACTTCTACTTTCTGCCTCTGGTGGTGTTGTGGTTTGGTTTGCTGGTTTTCCGAGCAAATTCCGAGCCTGTGGATGACAAAGAAGCTTTGCTTGATTTCATCGACCAAATGCCGCATCTCCGTGGCCTCAATTGGAGAGACAACACTTCAGTTTGCACAAATTGGACGGGCGTAATCTGCAATCCGGAGAACTCTCGCGTTATCACTGTCCGATTGCCTGGTATCGGACTCACTGGTCCGATCCCGGCTAACACTCTCAGCCGGCTATCGGCATTGCAGATTCTCAGTCTCCGGTCCAACCGCATCAGTGGCTCTTTCCCATCCGATTTCGGCAATCTCAAAAACCTCTCCATGCTTTACCTCCAGTCAAACAGCATTTCAGGTCCATTGCCGGCTAATTTCTCTGATTGGAAGAAGCTTTCGGTCGTTAACCTGTCCAACAATGGGTTCAATGGGAGTATCCCGCCATCTCTGTCGAATTTGACCCAGCTTGTGTTCTTGAAGCTGGCAAACAACTCTCTGTCCGGTGAGATTCCTGATTTGGATTTGCCTAATTTGCAACAGCTGGATTTGTCATACAATAATCTCTCCGGGGATGTTCCGATGTCTCTCCAGAGATTTCCGAGTTCCTCGTTCGCAGGCAATTCTCTTGTGTTGCCTAGTGAAACACCTCCTAGCTTGATTACCCAACCACCAGTACCCCAACCTGAGCAGAAAGATAAGGATAGTGGGGGAATTGGGAAGAAGTGGTTGGAGGTGATTATAGTTTGTGCTTCTGTTCTTGTGCTTGTGGCAGTTGGGTTAGGATTGATTGCCTTGCGTTGGAGGAAGAAACAGGAAGACGGATTTACAGGGAAGTTCCCCAAGGGCGATGCATCGCCTGGCAGAGCGAATTCGGGTGGACAGGATGCGAAAAATGGTTTGGTATTCTTTGAAGGATGCAATTTTGCATTTGATTTGGAGGATCTGCTGAGGGCTTCTGCTGAAGTTTTGGGTAAGGGTACATTTGGCATGTCGTATAAGGCAATCTTGGAGGATACGAATGTTGTGGTTGTGAAGAGGCTGAAAGATGTAAGTGCCGGGAAAAGGGAGTTTGAGCAGCAGATGGGTGTAATCGGAAGCATAAGGCACGAGAATGTGGTCGCTCTTAGGGCTTATTACTACTCAAAAGATGAGAAGTTGATGGTGAGTGATCACTGCAGTGAGGGGAGTGTTTCAACATTGTTACATGGTATGCTTCTTCTACTTTCACGCTACTGCTATTTTGGCATAATACATTGTTCTATATGGGTTTCAGTAAATCGAGTTTTAAGCTTATCTTAAAATTTTCAGTCATGGCTATCTTTCTATTTCTTATACTGCCTTGCAGCTAGTTACTTGTCATCCGTGCTTTTTATTTATTTGTGACTTCTGGTTGATTATTTGTTTCAATCTAAGTTTTCCAATCATTTTCAAAGCTTTGCATCATTGTCTTGAGATGTTACAGTTAGCTCGTGCAACATCTCACAGGTAATGGCATAAAGAATTATCCGTTTACTACTTTCCTTGCTACCGGAAGAGGCTATTTGTGATAAAATAGTGATGAAAAATTAGTTTCATCTACCAAGATTGAACTTTGTAATGTATTATGAATCTGTATTTCTGTCAACAATGAATTGTATTTGTTGTTTTATAGGTAACAGAGGAGAGGACAGAGTCCCTCTGGACTGGGAAACCCGGCTGAGAATAGCCATCGGGGCAGCCAGAGGCATCGCTCACATCCATGAAGCCAACAGCGGAAAGCTTGTACATGGCAACATCCGGTCTTCAAACATCTTCCTCAACTCACAACAGCAGGGAAGTGTCGCTGATTTTGGATTGGCCACAATTATGAGCCCCGTATCCCCACCCATTTCACGTGCTGCTGGCTACAGAGCACCAGAGGTGACCGACACAAGGAAATCAACCCACTCCTCTGATGTATACAGCTTTGGAGTGTTCCTTCTAGAGCTCCTCACGGGTAAGTCCCCTGTCCACTCCACTGGTGGGGAAGAGCTTGTACCCCTTGTCAGGTGGGTGCACTCAGTGGTGAGGGAAGAGTGGACCGCTGAAGTGTTCGACATTGAACTCATGAGGTACCCTAACATAGAGGAGGAGATGGTTGAGATGTTACAGATTGCCATGTCTTGTGTGACAAGGGGTGCTGAGCAAAGGCCGAAGATGCCTGATGTTGTTAAGATGATTGAGAACGTCCGACAGACTAATAGTTAGTCTCTGTCTCTTCGGTTTGAACCATTCTTTCCCTGCATAAGGTAGCTAGGATGAGTGGTGTTCTCATTAATGAGCCTCTCCCTCACTGTTTCCATCCTTTTGTTGAGGTTTTGTGTAATTTCTATTTCATGTCATATTCAAATGCTGTTTTATTCCTACATGAGAAATGGTCTAATGGCCAAAAATGGAACTCTATTTCATTGGGAAGTCCTTTTTTGCTGTTGATGTTCATAGGTCCCCTGACTGTATAACCAGGGATCGTTTGGTTAACACAAAGAAATCAGCTACTAAATATACCTTCCTTTATTTTTTTTGGTTTTAAGAAAGAGAGCCTGGGTGAGTAATAGGTAAACCTTGGCATTGTCCATATATAAACAATTTGTCAGGACCATTATACCATGATCGGATGGTCCTCTGTCGACAAGGCAATTGGTGTTGGGTGGAGCGACTGCTTCTGCGGTTGCTTGGGGGCCGCAGGGAAATGAGCAGACGAAGGTAGGGTTGGGTTTGTTGGCGGAAGGCGGGGCATTGGATGAGGACGTACATGGCCAATGATAATTTGCACCACTGAAAGCGAGATGACAGGTCTGCTGTTTTTGTCGTGGAAGCAGACTGAAGTACGAAGCTCGGGATTGAGCATTGAGATCAATTGCTTGTCTGATTCTTTTGCCTCAATCTGAATGGATAGTTCTTTCCTGATCAACTAGAATCATTAGGAAAATAATAATCAAGTTCAAAATTCTGAACTGGTTTGAGATGTCCATTTTAGAGATGTATGATGAAAATGTCATAGGCTAGATGTTTCTGTTTTTTTAGTCAAGTAATGAGGGTGTTGCAAATTCATGTAAATAACTACTGAATAAGATGATGTTATGTATATCATACAGATAGATTGGCAACTACTTCGCCGGACCTTCATTTTGCCGAGAGATTGGCAACTAAATCATGCGCAAATAATACCCTTGATGCTAAAAAATTGGGGAAAAGGGAGAGATGATGATCTCCAAAAATTTATTTAAAATATCCGTCAAGTGTTAATTTTATGCCCCTTACATCATCCTTACAAAAAAATACCATACAATACGACAAAATCATACAGATCAATTTATAACAGAAACAAATTGCTTTAAACAATAGAAGCCGTAGGTACGTAGCAACTGTTGGGGCGATGAACATAGCGATCCTTCCTAATGTACGTTTTGCCGTTGCGTTCTTGATTGACAAAGTGGGCTACTCCGTTGGGCAACGGCTGACCCTGTAGCCAGAATCTCCCATCAAAAAAGTCGTCGCGCGCATGGAGCACTAGAGCATTCGCAGCCTCGTTTCCTTCGCGTTCGATGAACGTCAGCATTAATTTCTCTTGGTTGGGAATCAAAGCCATCAAGTACTGGATCCTGTTGATGGTGCCCTCGTCGTACCAGAAGTTGGGTCTCCTCGCCAATGCGACGTTGATGAGCAATTTGGCGTCGCCCTCGACCCAGAGGCTGGTGAAGCCGAGCCTCAGGGCGATGTCAAGCCCCAAAGCGAGCGCATTGGCCTCGCCTTCGTAAGATGTGTGGCTGCTGTAGTTGGGATCGGCGCAGGTGTACGAGTAAAGTGGGGCGCCGTTGTGGTCTCTAAATATGCCCGCCGAGATGGCGCAACCTCGGCGTCGGCACAGTCCACCGTCAAAATTGAGTTTGACGGTGCCAATTGGAGGAGGGACCCACTCGACTGCTATCTCGGGTACATACATTTGATCACTCGTCATTGTCTTGACTGAACGAAAATAAACTAATTACTTCGCAGTTCGCACCTCAGAAAATCGATCAAGGTATTGAAGTCAAGCTGGGTGTTGTTTGATGTTGTCTAGTTTAATCCGATTGCCTGTTGCCTTTAATTTATAGCCCTTGCCTTTTATCTATCTTCTAGATTTTCTATCTATCTTTCCTTTTTAGCAAGATTTTCTATCTATCTAATTAACCGAGATATTTTAATATCATTAATTCTTCCTTTATCAAATTTATTAAAATTTGAAATTTATTTTGGAGTGAAAATTATTTATAATATATTGAAATAAATAATATTAATATTATGGCAAATTTTATTCAATAAAATAGATAAAGAAAATACGGAGAATATTTTGATTTTACACACTTTAAATCATTTATACTCAGTAGCTTTAATAAATTAGTTGCTTAATCTTCAAAGAATCAGTTTTGAAACCCTAGAATAAAAAAAACTAAGAGAAGATAATTCTATCTTATCAAATTATATCTATCTTTGTTTCATGAATCATAGCCATTGAAAAACGATTTTTTTGATATAATATATCTATCTTTGTTTTTGGTCGAATATAATATATCTATCTTATCAAATTATATATATCTTAGATAGTATTTTTGGAAACTCAAGTTAGTTAAGAAATTCTATCACAGATAGATAACCAGTTGAAATCCTACTAGAATTATATCTTATATATATGAACCCCAATTTGCCCAATATTCATCAATTCCACACTCTTCCTCTGAATTCAGAAAACAATGGAGGGCGAGCTGTTAAATGTTAGGTTCTAATCCAAGGTTCCAAGCAAGCTAAGAAGCTCTGTTCAGCTGGGTGTCTTAGGATTTGTCGATATCGACATAGTTTGTCGATATCGAATGACAGTAACTGTGTGTTGGTAGGTTTGTTAGTTGGTTTGTCGATATCGACTTAGTTTGTCGATATCGAATGACAGCAAAATTAGTATGGCAGTTAGAGTTGGTTATTTAGCTTTGAATCACTTCCTAGGTAATGTGTTAGTGGGGAAGTGGATTAGATTGTCGGTTTTATGCAGTTATATTCATTTTGTAATAGCTTTAGTTGTGTGTGATCAATCAATCAAGGTGTGGAGGCTTTTGTCGAAAAACTGTCAAGTGTGTGTGGTTGAGTTTTGTGTTCTTCCAAGAACTCTTGTCCTCGAATTTGTTTTGTGTGTGTTGTGTGATCCACAAGTTGTGTTCCAACAGTTGGTATCAGAGCTAAGAGCAATGCTCTTGCTGGGTTTGAGTGTCGGGTTGAGTGAAGTAAGGCAAACACAGGGAAACACGAGTTGTGAGAGACATTGTTCAATATGCAGAACAATGGAAGCAGTGGTGTTGGCAATCCTCAATTGCCTATGTTCAAAGGTGTGAACTACCACTTTTGGAGCTTGAAGATGACAACCCTCTTCAAGTCTCAGGAAGTTTGGAACTTGGTGGATCAAGGTTTCGAGGACACTGCTGTTGGTGAGCCAGACCAGCAGTTGAGAGAGAAGAGGAAGAAGGACTCCAAGGCCTTGTTCATGATACAATCGGCCTTGGATGATGAGGTGTTCCCAAGGATAGCTGCATCTCATACAACACATGATGCTTGGGAAGTGTTGAAGTAAGAATGTATGGGTGACAGAAGGGTCATCATAGTGAAGCTTCAATCTCTTAGAAGAGATTTTGAAACCTTGGTGATGCAAGACAAGGAATCAGTGCAGGCCTATTTGTCAAGAGTCACAGGTATTGTGAACCACATGAGAACCTATGGTGAAGAGGTTAGTAATGAGAAGATTGTGAGTAAAGTTTTGAGGAGTCTCACAAAGAAATTTGACCATGTAGTAGCTGCTATAGAAGAGTCTAAGGACCTGGCAGTTTACAGATTTGAGGAGTTAACTAGCTCTCTTCATGCACATGAAGAAAGGCTGAGTAGGAGCAGTGATGTCAAAGAGGAGAAACTGCTTCAAGTCAAGGATGACAGTTCAAATAACAAAGGTGAAAGCTCTTCAAATAGAGGTGGTTACAGAGGTGGCCATAGAGGAAGAAGTGGTTACAGAGGCAACAACAGAGGTCGTGGTGGTAGAGGTCAAGGAAGAGGCTCTTCTAATGGTCAAAGAAGAGGCCAAGGAAGTGAAAATGGGAGAGATCAGTGGAAGGATTCCTCAAGAGGGAATCACAGTGACTCAAGGTCCTACATGAGTAACATTAAGTGTTACTATTGCAAGAGATATGGGCATAAGGAGGCTCAGTGCTGGGACAAGCAAGAAAATGAAAGCAAAGGAGCAAATTTTTCAGAAAATGCAGACAAAGAGGAGAAGTTGTTCATGGCTCTTACAACCACTGAAGAGAAAGGGTCTGCTATGTGGTACTTGGATAGTGGTTGCTCAAACCACATGTCAAGCTCAAGGAAAATGTTCAAGGAGCTTGATGAAACCAACAGAAGTAAGGTGAGACTAGGAGATGATAAAGTGCTGCAAGTTGAAGGGAAAGGCACAGTGACAATTGCCAGTGTTCAGGGTGGAGAAAAGGCATTATGTGATGTTCAATTTGTGCCTGGTTTAGCTCATAATCTACTGAGTGTTGGACAGTTGCAGCAAAGTGGTTTATCTTTGTTGTTTGATGATGATAAATGTGTGATCAGAGAAAAGAAGACATATCATATTGTAGTAAGTGTGTCAATGACTGCAAATAGGATGTTTCCTATTAACTTGGCTTCTGATGTGAGCAAGGCAATGACAGTCAAGAGTGTAGGAGAGTCTGAGTTATGGCATCAGAGGTATGGACATCTAAATATGCAAAGCTTGAAGATGTTGTGTGCAAAAGAAATGGTTCAAGGTCTGCCTAAGATCAGTGATCTAGAGTTTTGTGAAGGATGTGTGTATGGCATGCAACTCCGAGGATCCTTTCCAAGTGGATCAGCTTGGAGAGCAACTCAGTGCTTAGAGTTGCTACATGCAGATCTTTGTGGACCAATGCAAACCGAATCCATGGGGAGGAAGTAAATATTTTTTGCTGGTGACAGATGACTACAGCAGGATGAGCTGGGTGTTCTTCCAGAAGCATAAGTCTGAAGCTTTCCTAAACTTCAAAAGATTTAAAGTGATGATTGAGAATCAGTTAGAGAGCAAGATCAAGGCTCTCAGAACTGACAGAGGTGAATTCTTATCAAATGGATTCAATGAGTTCTGTGATGAGAATGGAATCAGGAGAGATTTGACAGCCCCATACACTCCTGAGCAAAATGGGGTGGCAGAGAGAAAGAATAGGACTGTTGTTGAGATGGCTAGAAGCATGATGAAGGCCAAGGGTGTTCCAAACAAGTTCTGGTGTGAAGTAGTGGCAACTGCAGTGTACTTGTTGAATATTTCTCCAACAAAGGTTGTGCTGAACAGAACTCCATATGAAGTGCTAAAGGGAAGAAAGCCAGGAGTTGATCACTTGAAAGTGTTTTGCTGTGTGGCATACACTTTGATCAACTTGAGACAGAAACTGGATGACAAAGCAGAGAAATGTTTGTTCATTGGATATGCTTCACAATCAAAAGCATATAAGTTGTTCAATCTTGCAAATGGTAGAGTGATTATTAGCAGGAATGTTGTTTTTTATGAAGGCAGTAAGTGGGAATGGAAGCAAAATGAGAAAGGAGATGGGTTGCAAGAGCTGATTTCTCTAGACAGTACAGATGAGGAGACTGATCAAGGTGAGGAGTCTAGTGACAGTGATGGCTCAAATCCAAGCACACCAGCAACACCATCAACTCCCTCTGATCTTGCCAGTTCAACATGCAGTCATGGTGGTTCTCCTTCAAGTGCTTCAAGTGATTCTCCTCCTAGAAAAATGAGATCACTTGCTGAGGTGTATGACAGAACTGTGAGAGTTGGCTTTGCATTGCTTGCAACAGATCCAGTGAGTTTTGATGAAGCAAAGGGTGAGAACCAGTGGCAACTGGCTATGAATGAAGAGATGAAAGCCATTATAAAGAATGACACTTGGGAGCTTAATGAGTTGCCCGAGGGAAAGAATGTCATTGGTCTTAAATGGGTGTTTAGGACCAAGTACAACACAGATGGAAGTATTCAAAAGCACAAGGCAAGGCTTGTGGCTAAGGGATACTCACATCAAGAAGGGATAGATTATGAAGAAACCTTCTCACCTATAGCAAGGCTAGAGACAGTAAGAGTTGTGCTAGCATTGGCAACAGCTCAGTGGAAGCTACCTATTTTTCAGTTAGATGTTAAATCAGCATTTCTGAATGGTGAGCTACAAGAAGAAGTGTTTGTGGAGCAGCCTCTGGGATATGAAAAGAAAGACGATGAATTCAAGGTGTATAAATTGAAGAAGGCATTGTATGGGCTAAAGCAAGCTCCTAGAGCTTGGTACAGCAAGATAGATGATTTCTTTATAAGAAATCAGTTTGTGAGAAGTGAAAATGAGCCAACCTTTTATGTCAAGAAGGGAAGAAAAGGGGAGTTCATTGGTGTGTGTTTGTATGTAGATGACATCATCTACTTGAGCAATTCACAAGAGTTGCTAGAACAGTTCAAGAGTGCAATGATGAAGAAATTTGAGATGACTGATCTGGGGATACTTCAGTATTTTCTTGGGCTAGAGGTGAAGCAAAGTGAAGAAGGTGTGTTTCTGTGCCAAGAAAAATATGCTCGAGATCTCTTGAAGAAATTTCAGATGGAGAAGTGTGAGATTGCTCACACTCCAATGAACATGAATGAGAAGCTGCAGAGGATGGATGACGCTGAGAAGACAGATGAAAAGTGCTACAGAAGTCTTGTGGGAGGTTTGAATTATCTTACTCATACTAGGCCAGACATTGCCTACTGTGTGAGTGTTGTATCCAGATATATGCATGAGCCAACAAAGCAACACATGGGGGTTGCAAAGAGGATACTAAATTATGTAGCAGGGACCTTACAGTTGGGGATTTGCTATGAAAATGTGAAAGATTTCAAGCTGCAAGGCTATACAGACAGTGATTGGGCAAGCTGTATAGATGACAGAAAGAGCACTTCAGGATGTGTTTGGGTTTGGATCAGGTGCCATCACATGGAGCTCTAAGAAGCAAGAGACTGTGGCTCTATCATCCTCAGAAGCTGAGTATGTAGCAGCAGGTGCAGCTGCAAGACAGGCATTGTGGCTAGGGAAATTGATGTCTGATTTTGGAATTGAGCAAAGTGAAGCTATGGAGATATGGTGTGACAACAAATCAGCCATAGCCATGACAAAGAATCCAGCTTTTCATGCTAGAACAAAGCACATAGATGTGCAGCACCATTTCATTCGAGAATTGGTGGCAAAGGGCAAAGTTGTGTTGAAATTCTGTGGAACTAATGAACAAAATGCAGATTTGTTCACCAAGGCTTTGTGTGGAGCAAAGCATCAGTATTTTGTCGAGAAAATTGGCATGTGGAACCTTGAATTAAGGGGAGGTGTTAAATGTTAGTTGCTAATCCAAGGTTCCAAGCAAGCTAAGAAGCTCTGTTCAGCTGGGTGTCTTAGGATTTGTCGATATCGAATGACAGTAACTGTGTGTTGGTAGGTTTGTTAGTTGGTTTGTCGATATCGACTTAGTTTGTCGATATCGAATGACAGCAAAGTTAGTATGGCAGTTAGAGTTGGTTATTTTGCTTTGAATCACTTCCTAGGTAATGTGTTAGTGGGGAAGTGGATTAGATTGTCGGTTTTATGCAGTTATATTCATTTTGTAATAGCTTTAGTTGTGTGTGATCAATCAATCAAGGTGTGGAGGCTTTTGTCGAAAAACTGTCAAGTGTGTGTGGTTGAGTTTTGTGTTCTTCCAAGAACTCTTGTCCTCGAATTTGTTTTGTGTGTGTTGTGTGATCCACAAGCTGTGTTCCAACACGAGCGCAACTTGAAGCCGATCTTTGTTCGAAGGCTCTTCGCTACTGATATAAGCGCTCTTTACGCGCGACTCATTATACCCTACGACAAAGTGAGCGAGGAGTTCTTGACGCCGGCTGAGGAGCTGATGCTAGTAGAGGGTAACAAGATAGATGTGGAAGTGATCGATCCGTCGATGACGAAGCAGACTATGTGCCTCTCCAATTGGGACATCGGCAGCGATTGGTGTTATGTGCTGAATCGCGGTTGGAACAAGCTTGTGCAGCGGAATCAATTGGTGAAGGGGGATGTCATTCAGGTTTCGTCGTTTCGGAGTGATGGGAAACTAGGATTCCTCATTCACAAGACTGCGTCCGCACCGGTTGAAGATTGATAGTGCTGCTGATCAATCTGCTAAGAGTTTTGAAATCTATGGCCTATATATGGAGTTGTCACTCAAAAACTGTGTATATTTCTATGAAGGTTTTTAGTTGAATTGATTAATTTCTTTCACCAATACAAGTTTGTGTAACTATACTCTGTAGGTACTTGGTGGAGATAATGCTTGAAAGTGGTAACTTTTAACAAAGCCTTTTAAACTTCAAACAAGTCTCCGACAACCCAATTCCTACTCCACTAATTTATTTTAATATTTATTTAATCTTAAAAAAAATATAAAAATTATATTTATATTCCTAACATTTGTATTTATATATTTATACAATTTTATCTTGAAAATTGATGTTTTAGAATTTTTAAAAATTAAAAATGCAATAGTTTACAAAATATAATTTTTAAAACATGATTTTTCAAAATAAAATTTTATAAATATATAAATATAGATGTTAAGATTATAAATTTAATTTTTTTTAAGATTAAATATATGTCAAAATAATTTTATGAAGTATGGGGTGGAGTAGGGGATGTTGGAGTATATATTACAGTAATACAAATCAATACAAGCAAACATCGTTTCTTAAATATCACTCCATACATTTTATTCACGTCGAATTTCTTAAATAGTACATGCACTATTTTACATTAATACTACCACACTTGCAGAAAATCCAAACAGTAGCTTATATCGATCAGTATATCACTGAATATTAATGCCATACAAGGTAAAATTATAGCAGATAAAGTAAATAGAATGTTGTACCAACAAACAGTATATTCCAATCTCATTTCGAATATATGAAGGCGCTTAGATGAGGACTAATTGAAAATGGCTTCGCATACTCTCTCCAATACTTCACTTAGAAAATATGCAATTGCTTTTAGAACACCGCCTGTACTTGGTTCTAATTTTTTAGCTGCTAATTCGTCGTATGCTTTCTGGAAACAAAAAACAAACAAATACATATATAACTCCTGCCGACCAAATAAATAAAGGGTAAAATCCACCTATGGTCCCTGAACTTTGACCAAATGTTCAAACGAGTCCCTGGATTTTATTTTTGTTCATTGAAGTCCCTGAACTTTGAGATTTTGTACACATTTGGTCCTTCCTTTAATAAATTTGTTAAATAATGACATGGAATCAATGTATTTTTGTATTAATGACTTATTTTGTTAACACAAATAGAGTTTATTTTTTATAACAAAGTAGAATTTATTTTTTAACAAAACATATTTTATTTTTTTTATTAAATAAGAAAATTTTGGTCATTAAAATACTTTAAAATAAAATATCATCATAAAATTATACCATTTAATTAGTTGGAAAATAGAAAGTCTTTTTTATTATAAAATAATTTTTTTAATATAATATAATTTTTTTACTTTATTAAAAACAAATACCAAGCAATTACATGTGTATAACCTAACTCATGCCATTAATATACAAAAATACATTGATTTCATGTCATTATTTAACACCTGTTTAACGAATTTACTAATAGAAGGACCAAATGTGTACAAAATATCAAAGTTCAGGGACTTCAATGAACAAAAATAAAGTTCAGGAATCCGTTTAAACATTTGGTTAAAATTCAGGGACCATAGGTGGATTTTACCCCATAAATAAATAACTCCTTCAACATTTAGTTGATTTTGTAGGTACTAGGTAATAGCTAGAGCCAGAGGATGAGTTAATTTAAGGATTTTAATAGAACGAAAAAAAGTGAGTACTGTCTCAGACTCTCAGTGCAGACCGTGATATTTAGAGCTGGCAAAACCCGGCCCGAACCCGAAAAACCGACCCGGTCAACCCGGAACCGATTGTTCTGAACACCGATCCAACCCGACGAATTTGGACCCGAAATCCGAATAATCGATAATCGAAACTCACCCAAATCCGAATGAACCGAAACCCATTAAGACCCAAACCCGTTATAACCGAAACCCGAAATAACTCGAACTTTAAGATACATTCTAGTAAATTTTTTAAAATGAATATTGAAATAACTGAAACCCGAGACAACCGAAACCCGAATAACCGAAACCCGAACCCGACCCAACCAAATGACCAAATTATTAGACATTACTCGAAACCCGAATAACCCGATCCGGCCCGCCCGATTGTCACCTCTAGTGATATTTGAAAACAAACAAAATAGAAAATTATCAGAACTAGGCTTTGTTTGCATGGTCAGTAATTATAACTTATAATGCATCATATTGCATTATAATATAGGGTCTTTTTTCCCAATAAAGTATTCCTATCTATGTCTTTAGGACATACGATAGCCCATAAAATAGGTTGTTTTTTTAAAAATATTTTCCTTAATTAAAAACAGCGAAATTTTTTTTTACCACTTTTGCAGCCTTTGTACATGTTTGAAGAAAGAAATAACATTAATTACCAGAGTTTCCATGGCTTGAGAAATAGACTTGGAAATATCTGAGAGGAAACCTCTCCAGATCTTGGCACATTCCGATGGTGTAATTATAGTATGATCCGGGGAAACCTACAAAAGGATGGGGTTTACGTGTATATATATATATATGTAAATATAAATTAATCCTCCGTAAAAACTATACAAACCATATCTTCAAGCATTACTAACAATATCTTTAGAATTTCTTTATATTAATATAGGGCGGTTTTCAACGAATGATTTAAATTACGTACTGATCGATTTTTTTTTTAAATATTCACTAAAAAATAAATATTTACTACAATATTCACACATTTAAAATATTTGCAAAAATATTCATTTTTTTTACAGATTTGACAAAGAAACGCGGTTTAAAACCGTGTTTTATTCAGTAGGTATAAAATTTGAAACTGGAAAAAAAGGGTGAAAATAAATAAATGAATAAAATACGGGTTCAAACTGCGTTTTATTTGTTTATTTGTTTTAAAATGACAAAGAAAATCAAAATAAAAAAAATAGGTAAAGCGTGGGTTCAAACCGCGCTTCACCTGTTTCTTCCTCCCCCGGTAGTCGGCGCCTGCAGATCGGCATTCGGGAAGAGGAAGGGAGCCAGAGGTGGCGGCGAGGGACCGGTGGAAGGACAGACGACGCTGGGGGATCTGGGGAGGCGTGGGACGACGTCGGCGGTCCGGGGAGGACGACGCCGGGGGCCGGGGGTGGACGTTGCAGGCTGCGTGGAGCCAAATTTTGTTGTGAAATTGAACGAATTTGTCAATTGGAGGCAATTCTTGGGCTATGTCCGTGCAACAAATTTGCAGATGGAACTGAAATTGAACGAATTTGTCAATTGGAGGCGGAAAAGATTGTTACTTTCATACATTCCATCTCCTCCTCCGTCGGCGGTGGCGGTAGGGTTCCAGGGGTAGTTCACATAGCTCGTCGATGGCGGCCTTAGCCTTGGCGGAGGCCGGCGCCAAGTCAGGCAGAGGGAGGGAGGTGAAGGAAGGAGAAGGCGGGGAGGCGGGGATACTAACGGTGGAGGATGGCGGTCTGAACCCGATCTGCAGGCGGGGAGACAGAGGGAGGATGGCAGTCTGACGGTGGAGGATGGCGTGCAGAGGGAGGGAGGTGAAGGAAGGTCGGCGCCTCTGGCTCCTTTCCTCTTCCCGAACGTCGATTTGTAGGCGACGACCACCAATTCAGAACGGGGGAGGAAGAAGCAGGTGAAGTACGATCTGAACCCGCGCTTTACCTATTTCTTTTTTTATTTTGATTTTCTTTGTCATTTTAAAACAAATAAACAAATAAAACGCGGTTTGAACCCGCGTTTTATTCATTTATTTATTTTTCACCATTTTTTCTAATTTCGAATTTTATACCTAATGAATAAAGCGCGGTCTTAAACCGTGTTTTTCTATCAAATCTGCAAAAAAAATGAATATTTCTGTAAATAATTTAAATATGTGAATATTATAGTAAATATCTATTTTTAGTGAATATTTTGAAAAAAAAATCTTGGAGATGTTCGATCTAAACACCTAACACTAACTAGTTTGCATGAGAGCATGACTTTTGTGTGTGTGTGTGTGAGACAAATATTTGGATATGTGTCATGTATAGAAATATGTGTCATGTGTGTGTATAATAATTAATTTCATATCTGAATTTTAAAAACTCTAGCCGCCGCCACCTCATCTCCTGCTCTTCATCTTCTTCACCATGGCCACCGGCAATCGGATCGTCATCCGCCGCTCTCTAGACCGCCGCTTCTTAGACCACCGATCCCAAAACAAACAAACAAAAAAACAATTTCCCATAAAACCCTTCTACCATAACAACTTTTGCAGCCTTTGGTCTTGGCTCCGATCTTCCGCCGCCGCTGCTCCTTTGTCCACCTTCCTCAAAATTTCCGGTAGGCCTACCGCCACCATGGTTCGCCGCCCCTTCTTCAACCTTCAACCGTTGGTTTTGTTTCAAGTTTGAGCGGAAACGCTTTCTCTTTTCCGTAACCCTAGCCGCCTCCACAATCCTTCTCCTTCTCTAACCCTTGGCGCCTCCCTGGAGTCCACGCCGTCTCAACCAACTCCATCGTCGTCGAATTTGATCTGGCCTCCTTCCTGGCCGTGGTGAGTTTCGATGGTGTCGGTGCTTCGAACCTTTAACCTCAACCCTTCTTGTTTCACCCTTGTCGACGTTGTGTTGGTTTCTTCCGACCGAGAGGCCCCGTCGCCGCTCTTCTCCTCCGTTCATCCGCCCCTGACGGCTCCGATGTGGTCGCTGACCTCACCAGATTCGGCCCTCCCTCCTTGCTCTCACAAGTTGGCTGACAGAGGCACTTCCCCCTTGTGGTGGCGTCGCCTCCGTCGTCTGATTATCCTGTAAGTGACCTGCGCGTACTCCCTCCCCACTGACAGCCCTCTCTTCCTTCTTTCCAATTCCTCGGATCTATCCCAACAAAGAGGAAAAGTCTAAGAACCAAACCCAATCCCAAAAAAAAAAAACCCCAAAATCTGTTTTTACCAAAATCTGGTAAACCCACCAAATTTTGAAAAACCCACAAATCCGAAAAATCCAAGCGATTTGATCTACGATCTTCGATCTAGATCCGACACCATAACCACCTAAGCTGATCTCAATAGCTGTCCAGATATCAAGAATCAAGACAAGATCTCAAGACATAGAGTTGTAATTTTTAGTTGTTTTAGTTTTGTATGTTGTTGTTTTTTTTTTCTTTTTGTTGGTTCGTCGACCCTCTGCGCAGGGTCTAACAAGTCATCTTCGGATGGCTTCTACTCACTGTGAAGAAGGGCATAGGGAGTAGGGACTATACTAGTGTGTATGCATAGATAAGATGGAATGCACGAAAAAAGGCAATACTACCTCCATTACAAAATAAATATCGTTTGTCTTTTTTCTGCACGCTTTTTAAGGAGGTAAAAATACTATAAAATATGATTTTTTAATTAATTTTTTGTAATAATTTCATATTTGGTAGTTATAAGTATAAACTTATAGAAACAAATTCATTAAAAAAAATATTTTATATAGGTTTTACCTACTTAAAATGCGTACAGAAAAGTCAAACGGCTTTTATTTTAGAACAGAGTACTACATAACTCATGAAAAATATAGTAATTATATGTATATATATACACACGTTATTAATCAATGGGTTAAGGATGGTATGTAGCGATCAATATGGTGTGTTCCAACCTTTCTCTTCTATTATAATGGCTTAAGTACCTACCAATAAATATATATCAAGTTTTTAATTAATTTTTTCAAATAAATTTATATTTATTACTCCCTCCGTCTCGAAAAACAAGTCGTTTTAGATTAGTTTAGTTGTATCAAAATACATGTCGTTTTAGGTTTTTCTAGGTAGGGGATAGTAATGATTTGTATTGGTTTTTGTGTTGTTGATTTTTTAAAAGATTTTGATTGGTTAAAAAAATATAGTGGGTATTTAAAAACAATAAAATTAATGAAAAAATGGAGTGGAATGATGATGTTGATTGATGTGGGAGTGTTTTATTAAAACTAGTGCACAGTGCTAAAACGACTTGTTTTTCGAGACGGAGGGAGTATTAGTAAGCTAGTATAAAATTGTTTAAAAAATTATATAATATATTTTCAAAAATTTGTGGGAGATCGAAGTATATAAATGATATATACCGTATACCAAAAGGAGGTCTCTCTTCGCGGAAACACTGAAAGGGTGTCTATAAGCTTTTGTGCATCAAAAGTGGCTTCTTTTTTAATCGGTAGAAATGATGATACCAGTGTAGATTCAATGTCGTCACCTGCCTGTCCATCCAAACGCATGGCAGCCATAACAGACAACATCTCCACACACTGCGCCCACAATTAAATTAAAATTAATGATATATATGAGATCGTAAATTCAATTCAATTCTAAACCCGTGGATATATGTGGAGATTACGTACGTACTTAATTAATTAAATATACCTGAGATGTAGCATTTGATACGATAACATCAATGTCCTCATCGCCATTCCAACGCCTGGGTTTTCTAGTATGTTCGTTAATGTTAAAGACATTTGAGAACCTACAATTGCAGGCAATTGGTAATAATAAGTATATATAGGTGTGTGTGCGCGCGTTATAGTCAAAATACAGTGAATACACATATATACCTAACCGTCATGTATAAACGAACCCTTTTAGCCGTATCTCTTGCCGCCTTCTCCACTATACGGGTGCCGTAGTCTTCTAGTTGTTGTAGTTTATACTCGTGCATGTCTTCATCCAACTCCAACTCGAAAACAGATTTACTAAACTCCGATTTCACACCTTTAATTTCCTTGCAAAGAAGCTCCCTAATCTTTAGCCAGCTGTGTTTTCTACTACCCTCTTCCAGGTATGTTCGTGTCATTTCCTCTAAAGGACTATCTGATAATTCTTTCTGCGTGCATAGAAAAATAAATAATATATGTTGAGACGTGAATGAAATATAAAAGTGTCCCATATTCAAAGTTGAACATAACAAGTTCTAATATATTGATGGATTACTCTTTCTATGAAGAATAACATATGTTTTCATATGTTCATAGCATATGTTTTCATATGGTTTTATCACTTCTGCTACACTTCAGCTAGCTTGCTGCCTACTCTAGGCTTTTATGTAATTTCTATCCTTTCTTTTGGCCTCACTGTAATAAGCCTTCATGGCACTGTGTCATGCACGTGATTGGTGAGCTGTGGTCCTATAAATACCAAGCTGTCACCTGAGAATTGTAGGGTTTTGGGGATCATCAAATGCAGCCTTACTGCACAACCGTTTTTGGCTTCTTCCCTCATTTTGTTCATTGAATGAGCTAGTATTATCTTGTGCTTTTATTTTGCTTTGATTGTTGCTGTATCAAGCAAACAGGTGAAAGGATTGCAGGTTGTTCACATGGTATCAGAGCTGCAGGTTTGATCTTGAGCAGAGTAACCATGGTAACCTTAATGATCCTTTATACTTGTCCAATTCAGATCATCCTGGTGCTCAATTAGTAGGGATTCCATTTGATGGAAGTAACTATATGACGTGGAGTAGAGGGGTTATGATGGCATTTGGAGCCAAATGTAAACTGGGATTTATCACTGGAGAATGTGCAAGACCAACTGATGGTCATGCAGACTTGCAAAGGTGGATCAGGGCAGACTTTATGGTTAGGTTCTGGATTCTGAATTCCATGAACAAGAGTATTGCAGAAGGATTCATGTTCATGGATTCAACAAAGCAGCTATGGGAGGAGATTGTTGAGAGGTTTGGGCAAACCAATGCTCCTCTGATTTTTCAGATCAGGAGGAAATTAAACAACATACAACAAGGGAGTATGACACTGGGAGAGGTGTATAATGCTCTCAAGAAACACTGGGATGAGTTGCAGGTCCTGGAAAGGATACCCGAGTGCTCATGTGGAGCAATGAAACAGTGCACTTGTGACATTAAGAAGAAGATTGCTGAAACTGAGTCCGGGACTAAGGTTATGCAGTTGTTGGCCAGTCTCAATGACAAGTATGATGCTGCTAGGAACCAGATACTTGCAATGGATCCACTACCAACTTTGAACAAAGCATACTTCATCTTGCAACAGGTGGAGAGAGGGTCAAATGCTAGTGGTACTGGACAAGGGAATTCAATGGATGCTAGTGCTTTTGTGGCTTCCAAAGGCACTTATAGGAGCCAACAAAATGCTCCCTCTGGAGGGCCACCTCCAAGAAAAGATGTGAGAGATTGGAAAGAGCTGAAAAGGCTGAAGTATGAGCAAAAGTGCTCACACTGCAACTATAGAGGGCACACTGCAGATCAATGCTTCAAGTTACATGGTGTGCCAGACTGGTTCAAGGAATTGAAGGAGAATCCGAGAGGGAATGCTGCAGGCAGAAGCTCAGCTAATACAGCAGAATCAGTGGGCAGTGGAATGATAGGAACACCTTTGGATAATGATGATACAGTTGCAAGAAAAGGAAATGAAGGACAGATGGATACTGCTATGGTAAATGCTGTTTTTCAGGAAGTAATGAAGAGGATGAAGGGCAAGAGTACCAGTGAGAATGCTTATGCCAACTTTGCAGGTAAAGTTTCCTCTTCATTACATGATTTAAATTGCAGTAAAGAATCAGGAGTTGAATGGATTGTAGACACTGGAGCAAGTGATCACATGATTTCTTATGATCATGCTTTATATGATAAGCTTAGACTTGATAAACCAGTGCTTATAGGATTTCCAGATGGGTCAGTGAAAACAGTCAATGAGATGGGAAAATTGAAACTGACAGAATCTGTATGTCTTGATGAGGTTCTTTTGGTGCCTGGATTTAAACATAACCTGCTTTCAGTGGGAAAATTGCTTGATGACAATGAAAAGTTGATAGCAGTATTCACACACCGTTCATGTTCTATTCAGGACCCTGGAGCTAGAAGGATTTTATTGACTGGGAAGAGGAAGCATGGATTGTACAAGGTTCTTACAGAAGAGCAGGCTAAGGATTGGAAAGCTGGGAAGGAAGAAGATGTTTTTAAAGCTGGAAGTTTGTTTCCTGAGGCTTATTGTAATAAAGCTAGCAGTAGTCTAGACATTACTCATGCCAAACTTGGGCATAGCTCAGTTTCTAAAATGGGACATTTGCATCTTTTGAATGAGACAGATATGAGTAGTTTTCATTGTGAGACATGTGCATTATGCAAGCATCACAGATTACCTTTTGAAAGGAGTATGAGTATGGCTGAGAAACCTTTTGATTTGCTTCATATGGATTTATGGGGCCCCTACAGGATCCCCAATTATAATGGCTTTAGCTATTTTTTTACTGTACTTGATGATTGCACAAGGGTTACATGGACCTTTTTGCTCAAAAACAAAATGCAGGTGTACAAAACTATTGCTGATTTTACTGCATATGTATTGAATCAATTTAGTGCCTCAGTTAAATGCATTAGAACTGACAATGGCACTGAGTTGACATCAAGACAGTGTGAGGAATTTTTTGCAAAAAAAGGGACAATTCATCACAAGACAGTGCCTTACACTCCACAACAGAATGGGAGAGTAGAGAGAAAACATAGACATTTGGTTGAAACAGCAAGGTCTATGAGGATTCATTCATCACTACCAATTAGGTTTTGGGGTGAGTGTATTTTGGCAGCTACTCATGTTATTAATAAGTTGCCAACTGAGACATTGGGATGGAAAACTCCTTATGAGAAGTTATTTAACAAAAGAGCTTCTTATGAGGAACTGAAAGTTATTGGCTGTTTATGCTATGCACCAGTGAGCCATTCAGATAGAGACAAGATGCAAGAGAAAGCCAGAAAGTGTGTGCTATTGAGCTACCCTCATGGGCAGAAGGCTTACAGGTTATGGGACATAACTGGAAAAACAACATTTGTGAGCAGAGATGTAACTTTCAATGAGAACATATTTCCTTTTAAGGATTCTGTGACAGACAGTGATTCACTTGAAGAGGAAGCAAGGCAGCCATTGCCTCTTGTTAATCCAGCTGATGACATGGATGTCATTGCTAGGCCAGCTGTACAATTGTCCTCAATTGCAGATTCCCAATAAGTTAATGATCACAATGGGAATGATAACACTCCTATCAGAAATGATGAACATGTGAGTGATTCTTATTCAACTAGTGTAGCTAGTGGAAATCCAGTGATATCTCAGGAGATTTTGAATGATCAGGAGCAGTTTCCTCCTTTGAGGAGGTCCACCAGGCAAGTTGTGCAGCCTCAGAGACTTAATGATTTTGTGACTAATAGACAGAGAAGGAATGAGACAGTATCACAGTCATTTTTGGCAACATGTCTTGATTCATCAGTTGATTTTGAACCAGGCTTTGTGAATTCCTTTGTGTGTATGGCAAATGTGTATGAGCCATCTCACTATGGACAGACTGCTAGATTTGAGCACTGGATAGAGGCAATGAATCAAGAATTGAAGGCCTTAGAAGAGAATCAGACTTGGGAGATGACAAATCTTCCACCAGGGAAGAAAGTTATTGGTAGCAAATGGGTATACAAGGTGTAGTACAAGCCTGATGGAACAGTAGAAAGGTTCAAGGCAAGGTTGGTGGCCAAAGGCTACAACCAAATTAAAGGTAAAGACTATAAACATACCTTTTCACCTGTTGCCAAGTTTAGTACAGTAAGGATCTTAATGGCTATTGCCACTGCCAAGCAATGGCCATTACATCAATTAGATGTAAATAATGCCTTTTTACATGGGCATTTGGAGGAAGAAGTATATATGACTCCACCTCAGGGATATAATAGAGGTCAGCCTAAAGAAATCCATTTATGGATTGAAACAGGCATCCAGACAATGGAACCAGGAATTATGCAAGTTTTTGGTCAGTATGGGATTTGAGCAAAGTATGGAAGATTATTCTCTGTTTGTGAAACATGTAGCAAGAGGAGTTGTGGTGGCTCTTGTCTATGTAGATGATGTCTTACTCACTGGAGATGATGGTCTAGTTATTGCTGAGACAAATAAAGCTCTTCATGCCAAGTTCACAATCAAGGATCTTGGTTTAGCTAGATACTTTCTGGGATTGGAAATTGTGAGAAATGGTTCAGGAACTCACTTACATCAAAGGAAGTATGTGATGGATATCATCACTTATTGCAACATGACTGACTGCAAAGCAGCTATTTTTCCTATGCAGAGAGGTCTGAAATTGTTCATTGACAGTGGGACAATAATGAAGGATGCAGAAGTATATAGAAGATTGGTGGGAAGGTTGTTATTTTTGAACTTGACAAGACCAGATATTTCTCATGTTGTACAACATCTAAGCCAATTCATGTCAGAACCTAGAGAACCACATTATGAGGCTGCTTTGCATGTGGTTAGATATTTAAAAGGGATAGTTGGAGTTGGCCTTTTCTATCCATCTAATTCCAACTTTGTTGTGACTGCATATTGTGATGCAGACTGGGGAGCATGCCAGTTTAGTGCCAAGTCCCTCACTGGCTACTGTGTATTTATTGGAGATGCCTTGATATCATGGAAAACAAAGAAACAAACCACAGTTTCTAAGTCATCTGCTGAGGCAGAATACAGAAGTATGTCATCAACCACTAGTGAGTTGATCTGGGTAGAGTGTGTTCTTGCTGCTATACAGATCAGTGTTCCCTTGCCTATCCCTTTATACTGTGATAACAAGGCTGCTATATATACACATTGCTGAAAATCCAGTTTTCCATGAGAGAACTAAACACCTTAAGATTGATTGTCATTTCATTAGGCAGCATCTCTTAAAAGGTTTTCTTCATCCACAACATGTGAGAACAGGGGTCCAATTAGCAGACATATTTACAAAACCATTGGGTGAAAAACCTCATAGATTCTTCTCTTGCAAGTTGGGACTTGTTGGTTTCCATACATGTCCAACTTGAGGAGGGGATATGAAGAATAACATATGTTTTCATATGGTTTTATCACTTCTGCTACACTTCAGCTAGCTTGCTGCCTACTCTAGGCTTTTATGTAATTTCTATCCTTTCTTTTGGCCTCACTCCTTCATGGCACTGTGTCATGCACGTGATTGGTGAGCTGTGGTCCTATAAATACCAAGCTGTCACCTGAGAATTGTAGGGTTTTGGGGATCATCAAATGCGGCCTTACTGCACAGCCGTTTTTGGCTTCTTCCCTCATTTTGTTCATTGAATGAGCTAGTATTATCTTGTGCTTTTATTTTGCTTTGATTGTTGCTGTATCAAGCAAACAGGTGAAAGGATTGCAGGTTGTTCACAGTTTCTATTGTCTCAATTGGCTTCATAATATATGTAACATCACTCGGCTTGTGTACTAGGCTACTATATAGTACCAACGCATGTGTACGTGCTTGTACACACGACCTTAATCATCGATCCGAGCCGGACTTTGATAATATATAATTCAATATCAACATCTCCCATCTATACTGTTGGTATGGAAATAAAGCTATAAAAGGGACGCACGTACCTCAAAGCGAGCAACTATCTCAGACAACTTCCTCTCATGAACAAGTAACGAATGTTTCTTGATTTTACGTAACAGTTTCTCTCGAGCACTTTTTGAAGCTTCACGCCAATCTGCTTGCTCTATAGCAACCTCTGTAAAATGAATTAATAGGAAATTAAGAATAATCATCTCAGATCGATCAGCAATCTGAGTCTAATTTTGCGATGCATAAATTTGAATCAAATAAACACCGGCCAGGAAGATGAATCAATTTAGATGGTTTCCAATATATATAGTTTCTGTTGTACACAGCCTTTACAGTTATTCATCTGTACAAAGAGAGTAAAAAATATAAATTTTATTCTAAACGAATAATTATTTAATACTATTGAATAATTTCATTCCAATGAATAATCTTTCAATAGCATGTTACATTGTGTACATATGAACTAATGCCAATATATATAAATAAAACACTCCATTAGCAAATTAGTATAGGTAGATAACTACCTGCACACCATTTGTCAAATTCACGCATACATAAGTTGCCGTACTCGCGACAAGAGACTGCAAATCCTTGTCCTTTGCTTAAGGCAGTATTTAGTTGAGTTTCAAATTTCTTAGTAGCTTTAGAGGTTAGATGGCCCAACAAGGTTTCATAGACAGGACGCACAACCTGTACGTGTACCATTTAAAACAAGATTATTTCAGTTGTTCATCTCATAATTGGTTGAATGTGTTCAACATATATATTAGATCACCTACAACAATGTATGTGACCTTATGTGACACAAAAATATTTATACAATGAATTTTTTATAAAAAAAATTTAAAAATATATTTTTGTTTCAAACAATTGCTAGTATATGTTTATAAAAAAAATTGATGAAAATTCATTTTTTACATTTTTTTTATAAATAAAAGATTGATTATTTTAGAGTATGATTTTATAAAAATTATAAAACATGTATTTTCATCAAAAAAATTTATAACCATATACTAACATGTGTTTGAAACTCGAATATAATTTTTTAAATTTTTTTATTATATATTTATAGTATAAATATTTTTGTTTTACACACAAGGTTATAGTACCATTGGTTGTAGATGATCTTATATACCTGTAACAAGTTGGACTGTAGTGTCATGCGTTTGGCAACCCGAACACGTTCATCAAAAAATTCGGTCTCCATGTCATACCTATCAAGTGAGAGATTAGAAATTTTAATTCAGAAGCAAAGAAGATATTAAATTCCGACTCGAACCGATGATTGGGGGTCGTGTATGCACAAGCGCACATGTGCTAGGAGCCTAGCACACAAGCCGAGTGAGGTTTCATTCTAAAATCAATTAGTAATAAAAGGAGTAGCTCACCGACTCATATACTAAGACTTGATATGTTCAACTTTTCGATGTTGGACACTTTAGTCTCATTCACATCTCTAACAGAAGAAGAAAGAAAAACAAATTGATTTATGCTCAACGTTGGAAGAGCTGTGCACTTGTGCGTCTCCAAGTTGGCGGTTAATGGGCTTGTGAATTGGAACATACTTTGGAGTTTAGTAAAAAAAAAAAAACCAAAATCATTTGGGATATAGCAACCACTGGACCTGAGCAGACCTGGGCCAACCCGCTCAGTCCGTCCGGCAAAATGGACGGACTTGGGTAGAGTAGTTGGCCTAAGCGGGCCGATAGGCCTACCGGGTCGGGCTTGGGTTGGGGATTTAGGCCAGGCGGGCCGACAGGCCCGCCCGGTATATATATATAATTATAATTATAATTATATATATAATTATATATTTGAGAGGTGGATTTCGAATTCAATCGAACTCCGAATTCAAGTGACCCAATTTTAGTCTTTTATATTAATATCGGCCCAATTTTAGTCTTTTATATTTTTTTGATGAAAATTTTAGTCTTTTATATTAATATCAATATATTCATTGATTTCATTCAAGCGGACTCCAGTGGGAGCAATTCAATCCCATATTTGTGTGATTTTTGTTGGGACTTTTGTTTGAGATTTGTAGAATTTGTTTGTTTGTTGGTGGCTTATAACAATAGCCCTTTTGGCCCGGTGGGCAGTCCGGCCCGCCAACGTGGGCGGGTTTGAGCGAGGTAGTTGGCCAAAGCCCGGCCCGGTACAGTGGGCTGAAAAATGGTCTTAGACCCGGCCCAAGCCCGCTCATGCTCAGGTCTGCCAACCACAAAGAATCAATTTGGAGAATAGGCAAAGCTATTGGTAAACTTTACCATAAAAACTAAACAAATTATAAAAACAAATTAACACCTTGACAAGTTCTTACTTTGTTACCCGAAAAAGCAAAGAAAAGTATCAATTTTCATTGAGGCAATATATTGACTTACTTTGAAAGAAAGATCTTCAAGAGTGAGCTTAGATCCTTTCCAAAACCGGAATATTCACCCCAACTAGCTGCCTCCTTCAATTTTAGCCAACCCTATATATATTGATGTGAACAAATTAAATGAAATAAATCTTAATGTACGTGCAACAATATAGTAATTAGTTAAGCTGTACTTATATGTACTGAACTATAATTGATTCAGTAAACAATTAGTTGCTGCACGTTCACATATATATACCTGATCTGCACAAAAGCAGCTAGAGATCTCATTGATAATCTCATCACACCTAAAATTGTCCATCGTCACCTAATTACAACAAATGAAAACATATATGAAGTCGTCCTTGTTGAGAATATGACTTGGGATGAATCCCACATTGATTATAAAGTGAATCCAAGTCTTGTACATAAGTAGCAGGGGCGGATCTGAAATTTTTAATGCGCGAGACTAAAATTTAAAAATGGAGCCCTTTACTATTTTTAGTAATAATAAAGCGAGCACTTAAATATATAATTTTTTTTCTCTGATCAAATATGGATACAATAATAACAAGTTTGTCAAATTTTCAAAATCCATCACTAACAAGTTTTAAAAAGTGATGTTTATATAGTAAGGCAAATGCATACTAGAAAGCATATACACTTATACGGTAAATTAATCTCAATAAGTAATTTGGGCCTGATTGACAAATACAGTATATATACACACAACTATGGGCCGGTTGATTGACAAATGGGTATATATATCACCAGCAATGGCCCAGCTGATTGATAAGTAGAGGTGGGCCTAAGTATATCATTAATGCTATATATGGGCCCGTTGTGCTTGGGCGTGCGTGTTAGATAGATATATAGATTACAAATTACAAATGCAATAGCAAGCCAGACCTTGTGAGCAGGCAGATCAAGATCTTTGTTTTCCCTAATTAGTTTCCACATCGTTTCTGCACTTGTTGAAAATACGGAGCCAGCTACAACAGCCTTTCTGTCACCAGCAAGACCACCTGGAGCAATCGAATTGTGAAACAACTTCTTAAGTTGTGCTACCTGGCCGGAACGAATTAGTTATTCATATCTTCATATAAACTAGGGGCCGGGAAGCAACCAATTCAATTCAAGGATAGAAGAATAAATTAATATGTAGGTGTATGCATGTTAGAGGAGGGAGGGCATACTTCCTCTTTGAATTCTTGTTTTTCATAGTGAGGCAAGGCAGTCACTTTGATCTGATCCATCAAAACTTTGCATTGTTAAATAAATGTGTCCAACGGATCCGAGTAAGTCAATTAGGAATTTAATTAATTTAAAATCAACATTTTAATGCCAACTTACAGTGAAAAAATCACTCAAATCTGCGTTTTTGCGAGCTTCAGGCTTAGGAACTTCCATCCATATCTGTGTGGAATTATAGTTTAGCAATTAGGATTAAAATCTGATCAATGAGCTATCTAGAAGTAACTGTAGGAATAAAATCTGTATATTTACGTACGTTTTCAGTTGACTCGATCAGCGTCTTCTCTAATTTGTGAAGAGGAGTCTAAAACGAATCAATGAAATTAAAACGGAGTTAAATTAATTAGCACCTGATCGAACCAAAATTAATTGTCAATGTAATATAGAGATCGCCAGTAATTAGTAAATTTAATTTAAGAAAAAATAACTGATGTAATTAAAGAGTAACCTTAGACTTATCACGGATTATAAACATAAGTGTTGTTTTACGAGGGGTTAATAACTTGGCCATAACCTACATTAATATAGACAGTAATTAATCGATTAGCTGATAACTCAAATTCACTAAGTTTAAAACATGGGTAAAATCCACCTATGGTCCCTGAACTTTGACCAAATATTCAAACGGGTCCCTGAATTTTATTTTTGTTCATTGATGTCCCTGAACTTTGAGATTTTGTACACATTTGGTCCTTCCTTTAATAAATTTGTTAAATAATGACATGGAATCAATGTATTTTTGTATTAATGACTTATTTTGTTAACACAAATAGAGTTTATTTTTTTATAACAAAGTAGAATTTATTTTTTAACAAAACATATTTTATTTTTTTTATTAAATAAGAAAATTTTGGTCATTAAAATACTTTAAAATAAAATATCATCATAAAATTATACCATTTAATTAGTTGGAAAATAGAAAGTCTTTTTTATTATAAAATAATTTTTTTAATATAATATAATTTTTTTAATATAATATAATTTTTTTACTTTATTAAAAACAAATACCAAGCAATTACATGTGTATAACCTAACTCATGCCATTAATATACAAAAATACATTGATTTCATGTCATTATTTAACACCTGTTTAACGAATTTACTAATAGAAGGACCAAATGTGTACAAAATATCAAAGTTCAGGGACTTCAATGAACAAAAATAAAGTTCAGGGATCCGTTTAAACATTTGGTTAAAGTTCAGGGACCATAGGTGGATTTTACCCTTTAAAACATTAATCGTGGAAAGCATCGGCTTTAATAAGGACATGAATTGAAGGCGCATAAGATGGACCTGGAAAACAGTTCTAAGGAGGGGCTTGCCGGCACCAGACTCCCGGCCAACATCAGTGCACCATCTGTAGGTACATCACATATTTTAATAAAGCATATTCATATTCACATGCAATAATATTAGTGTGTATATGTACGTATATGTATATGTATGTATGTGTATGTGTATATATACAGATTGTGAAAAATATCCGCTGGTGGCGTGTAGGCTCGAGCTCTGTAGCCTCTGTCCATATATCCACACGCCACATGCGAAAGCATCCTCACATCACTCAAATTAAAAAAAATGACGGGATGTGAATAAAGCGGTGATCGATATTACACACAATGTTACTTTGTTAAAATGTATTGTGCTTCAACTTCCTATGCTAAGCTCGAGTTAGTTAGCTTAAGTGTCAATCAAGTCTTTAGTTTTTGAAGTTGTATTTTTGCTGTCATTAAACTTATCTCTGTCATAGCAGTTAGTTTTAGTTTTTAATGTTCAAGTAAACGGTAACAGTTACTCAAATGGTAAGGTGAATGTATGGGGTCGATGATGATCAATCAATGAAGCGAGGCAATTAGAAATTTGTTCTATGTGTGCTCTGTGTTTAGCATACAACAACTGCAATCTTCCTTCTCTCGAAATTGATCACTTCTGTTCTGCAAAATCCAACAAGTGGTATCAGAGCAAAACTTTGTTTGCTGGGTTTCAGTCCAGGGAATTGAGTGAAAGGTGAGATCAAACACAAGGGAAACACAAGAGAGACTAAGTAAAGATGCAGAACAATGGATCATGCAATGTAAGCAACCCAAAGTTGCCAATCTTTAAGGGTGTAAATTACCATTTCTAGAGTCTCAAGATGATGAATCTATTCAAATATCAAGAGGTATGGGGACTGGTGGAGAATGGCTTTGAAGACACCCAAACAGAAGAGCCTGAGCAACTAAGAGAAAAGAGGAAGAAGGACTCGAAGGCCTTATTCGTGATCCAAATTACCGCCTTGGATGATGAAGTATTCCCAAGGATTACAGCATTTACCACTGCACATGAGGCATGGGAAACCTTAAAGCAAGAATATATGGGGGACAAGAAGGTCATCACAATCAAGCTGCAAGCACTCAGAAGGGAGTTTGAGATTCTGAACATGTTGAAGAAAGAGTATGTGTAGGTATTTTTGTCTAGAGTATCTGCAATTGTAAACCATATGAAATCATATGGTGAAAGAATGAGTGATGAGACAATTGTGAGTAAGGTTCTAAGGAGTTTGACCAAAAAATATGATCATGTGGTAGCAACAATAGAAGAGTCCAAGGACTTGTCAACATACAGGTTTGAGGAGTTGACAAGCTCTCTTCAAGCTCATGAAGAGAGGTTGAACAGATCAGTTGATCAGAAGGACGAGAAGGTCTTTCAAATGAAAGAAGAGCCCTCAAAGGAGAAACCTGAGAACTCTGGAAATAAAGGACGAGGAAGAGGTAACTTCAGAGGTAGAGGGGCCAAGGAAGGGTTCATAAAAATGGCTCAAGAAGAGGCCAACACAATGACTCAGAGAGGGGCTCATGGAAAGGCTTAAGCAGAGGTCATTATGGTGGCTCAAGGTCCTACAGAAGAGGCATTCAATGTTATCACTGTAAGATATATGGTCACAAAGAGGCTCAATGTTGGGAGAAGCTTGAGAGGAAGCAAAAGTCTGTCAATTACTCAGAGAGTACTGAGCAGGAAGGTAGATTGTTTATGACCTTGTCCACAGATATAGAAAACACCAATGGAATTTGGTATCTTGACAGTGGTTGTTCCAATCACATGTCAAGCTTGAGAAAGATGTTTAAAGAGCTTGATGAATCCAAGAAGAGTAAGGTGAGACTAGGAGATGATAATGTACTACAAGTGGAGGGAAAAGGCACAATGGCAATCAAGAGTTTGCAAGGAGGAGTAAGAACTTTGCGTGATGTTCAGTATGTTCCAGGATTATCTCACAACCTGCTCAGTGTGGGTCAGCTGCAAGGGGCTGGCTACTCTTTGATGTTTGATGTGGATGCGTGCGAAATTAGAGAGAATAGATCAAAGCGGGTGGTTATGAAAGTTCCTATGATAAAAAAAACAAGATGTTTCCACTTGATCTGTCAACAAATAGAGGTATGACAGCTAAAAGAGATGAGGAATCAAGGTTGTGGCATATGAAGTTTGACACTTGATAGTTCAAAGTTTGAGGTTGCTCAGTACAAAGGAATTAGTCAGTTGTTTGCCAAAGATTACTGAGATTGAACTCTGTGAAGGGTGTGTATTTGACAAACAATTCAAAGGTGCTCTCCCAAGTGAAAGAGCATGGAGAGCCAATGAGTGTCTAGAGTTGCTACATGCTGATTTGTGTGGGCCTATGTAGACCATGTCACTTGGTGGAAGCAAGTATTTTTTGCTCATCACATATAATCATAGCAGAATGAGCCGAGTTTTCTTTTTAAAGCTCAAGTCAGAAGCTTTTGAAAACTTCAAGAAGTTCAAGGCCTTGGCAGAAAATCAATCAGGAATGAAGGTGAAGGCACTAAGAACAGATAGGGGTGGTGAGTTCCAATCACAAGAGTTCATTGCATTTTGTGATGAACATGGGATAAGGAGAGAGCTTACTGCACCCTACACACTTGAGCAGAATGGGGTGGCTGAAAGAAAAAATTGAATTGTGGTTGAAATGGCTAGAAGTACGCTTAAAGCCAAGAGAATGTCAAACGAGTTCTTGTGTGAAGTTGTTGCATCAGCTGTGTACATTCTAAACATGTCTCCCACAAAAGATGTCATGGATAAAACTCCACTTGAACTGTTGAAAGGAAGAAACCCATGTGTAAGTCATCTTAGAGTTTTTGGATGTGTAGCTTACTCCTTCATGAATCTGAGAGCCAAGCTAGATGACAAGGCAGTGAAATGCATCTTTGTTGGGTATGCAACTCAGTCTAAGGCCTGCAGATTATATAATCCTCAAAATGGAAGGATCATAGTGAGCAGAAATGTGACCTTCAACGAGGATGCTCAGTGGGAGTGGCAAGAGAAGAGAAATGTGTGATTGAATTGCTTCGAGAAGTGTTGTCATTGATGGTGCAATGGAGGAAACCGTCACACTTGAAATGAAGCATGTACTCCCTAGTCCTCCATCTACACCATCAAGTCAGCAAAGTGCATCCAGTAGTGGGTCATCACCCTCAAGCTCATCCCTTGATTCCCCACCAAGAAGATACAAATCCTTGGCTGAGATCTATGAGAACTGTAAGCTTGCTTTGGTTGTTACAAAACCAGCAAAGTTTTATGAGGCTAAGAAAGAGCATCAATGGCAAGTGGCTATGGAGGAGGAAATGGAGTCCATCAGAAAGAATGATACATGGGAGCTAGTTGAGCTTCCTAAAGAGAGGAATGCGATTGGTTTGAAATGGGTTTTCATAACCAAATATAATTCTGATGGAAGTATACAGAAGTACAAAGCAAGATTAGTAGCCAAAGGCTATGCTCAGTAGGAAGGCATTGATTTTGAGGAAACTTTCTCACCAGTGGCAAGGCTAGAAACTGTGAGAGTATTGGTAGCTCTGGCTGCTCAGTGGAGACTGCATGTGTTTCAGTTGGATGTAAAATCTACATTCCTAAATGGAGAGCTAAAAGAAGAAGTACTTGTTGAACAACCTCAAGGCTTTGTCAAGAAGGGTGAAGAGGACAAAGCCTATATAGATTGAAGAAAGCACTTTATGGATTGAAACAAGCCCCAAGGGCTTCGTACAACAAAATTGATGCATTCTTTTCAGAGAATGAGTTTCAGAGAAGTGAAAATGAGCCTACTATCTATGTGAGAACGAAAAACAAGGAGGAGTTCATAGTGGTGTGTCTATATGTAGACAACATCATATACTTCAGTTCTTCACAGGAAATGCTAAGTGAATTCAAGGTGGCAATGATGAGTGAATTTGAGAAGACAGATTTGAATTAGGTGTAGTACTTCTTAAGCTTGGAAGTTAAGCAAGGAAAGGAAGGGATTTTCCTCTATCAAGAAAAGTATGCTTGTGATATGTTGAAGAAGTTTCAACTGGAAGGTTGTGATGCAGCTCCAACTCCTATGAATGTAAAGAGAGGTTGCAGAAGGATGATGGCACAAGAAGGGCTGATGAAAAGGTGTTTAGGAGTTTGGTTGGAGGCCTAAACTACCTCACACATACAAGGCCAGATATTGCCTATTGTGTTTATGTTGTTTCAAGGTATATGCATAATCCAACAATGCAACACTTAGGAGCTGCAAAGAGGATGTTGAAGTATGTTGCCGGAACCTTAAAGAAAGGTTTGTGGTATGAATGTGTTGAAGATTTCAAAGTGCAGGGGTACACAGACAGTGATTGGGCTCGTTGTGTGGATGACAGGAAGAGCACATTAGGGTATGTGTTTAGTCTTGGCTCAGGGGCAATTACGTGGAGCTCAAAGAAGCAAGAGACAATTGCATTGTCCTCATCTGAAGCTGAATATGTTGCTACAAGTGCTGCAGGAAGGCAAGCACTCTGGCTAAAGAAGTTGTTGTCTGATCTAGGTTGCACTCAGGACCAAGCCACAGAGATTTGGTGTGACAATCGATCAACAATAGCCATGACAAAGAACCTTGTATTTCATGCTAGAACTAAGCACATTGATGTGCGACATCATTTTATTCGTGAGCTGGTTTCAAAGGAGAAGGTTGTGCTTAGGTTTTGTGGCACAAGTGAGCAAAATGCAGATTTGTTCACAAAGGCATTAAACTCTGAGAAGCATTAGTTCTTTGTTGAAATAATTGATATGAAAGAGTTTGAATCAAGGGGAGGTGTTAAAATGTGGTGTGCTTCAACCTCCTATGCTAAGCTCGAGTTAGTTAGCTTAAGCGTCAATCAAGTCTTTAGTTTTTGAACTTGTATTTTTGCTGTCATTAAACTTATCTGCCATAGCAGTTGGTTTCACTGTTTTTAATGTTAAAGTAAGTGGTGTTAGTGGGAAGTTATTAAGATTAGCAGTTACTCAAATTGTAAGATGAATTGAATATATGGGGTCGATGATGATCAATCAATGAAGTGAGACAGTTAGAAAATTGTTTTGTTTGTGCCCCGTGTTTAGCATACAACAACTGCAATCTTCCTTCTCTCAAAATTGATCGCTTGTTCTGCAAAATCCAACATACTTCATACTTGCCATTCGATCGACCCCCCTGAAAATGTTATGAGATATTGAGGAAGAATCGGAAGGCGATACTTACATGTTTATCAATACAACATCAGCAACAGCCAAAGCAAACATTGCACTTTGCTTCTCGAATGTTTGATCCTGATTATAATTAATAATATAACATCAAAATATAACCAGGACAAATTTAACAAACTCAGATAGATACATAATCATTCTTATATATTTTTAAAATTTATGATATATATTGTATATAATGCTGCGGAATTAAATTATAACACTATCAAAATCTTTTAGTTAAAAGCATCGTAACATACAATACAATATTATATACACAGCTAAATTAGTTGAACACACAATACAATACATTCAGAAGCGCTTAGCTCGAGCTCATTTATTTACTAGATGAGTTGAACACATACTAGATGAGTTGAACACATACAAATATATATACAATACAATATACACTACTAATAAGCTTTACCTTCCCTCTTTCCTGACCATCATTGCCCTCAATGTCCAAAACAATTGTCAAAGGCTTCACATCAACGGCCTTTGCCATCCAAATGCCTTTTGTAGTTTGGCCCCTACGGAAAGTTGGAAAAAAAATATTTTAAAAGCGATATTCGGACATACACTTTATTGTATAGGCTTGATTATCGGCTAGAATCAAACAAAAATCTCATTAATCTCATCCTTTCAGATGTTATCTGCTAGGTCTTACCAGCCGAATCATTACTCTATCAAAAAAAAAATGTATAGACTTGATTATGCCATGTATAAACTATCATTTTATATTCAGGAATTTCATCTCACAATATTTAAACTCGAATCATAGTTAATCACATAAACTCAGATTTAGAATTAAAATAAATATAATTACAAGGCATACTGGAAAAGGGCCCATGATTGATTGTCGCCTACATATTATTAAAAATTGTACTTTTTATTTTTATCTTAAAAAAATTTCAAGGTTTTGATTTATTTATTTAAGAAAATTTGAAGCACAGTAATTTCAATCAAACATGTTTTATTTATCTATGATATAGATATATATACAACATATCATATGTGAACACTTCTTATTGTTTAATTTATGAACCAATCTAGAGCGTTAGATTAAGAAGATCAATGGTTGAGAGGAAGGGCAAAATTATTCGCCTGAAACGACATGATTATTTGCACATAACTCATACGAATAAGTATAAATAATCATGGTACATCAGGTGAATAATTTTTATATGAAAAATCTATTCACACATGAATAATTATATTACGCCAAATGAATAATTATGGTGGTACCTATGAATAATCAGTTTGTTCATAGTTTAGACCGTATTCACAACAGATCCAACATCTCTCTATATATGAGGTATGTATGTATGTATGTATTGTATATTGATCTAAACTAAATATACTCATAATTTAGTTTATTTTAAAAGATCAAAAGACTTCAACTAACCTATTATAACCTTCAAATTTAAGAAAGAAAATATATGTATACAACATTTTGTTTATTAAGCAACCGCACAACGGTGTGCGTGGGTAATAGGACTAGTTGGATAAATATTTGGTCAGTTAATTAATTAGTTTGGTAAACTCTTATCATAACCACTTGATGTGAAATAATATGATTTATTGATTAATACCTTAACAAATCAAATGAGATTCTAGTGTAACCACTTAATGTGGTAGAGTAAAGTCAAAGAAGAGTTGGATGGATTGAAGTTTATTTGTCAAGACCTTGCACTCTTGACACTCGTAGAGAAGATGACCATGGATCAAGACCACATGTAACATTGTATTTGAGCGAATGATATTTAGTTTCTGTTTTTGTGCTTTGTCCCCTATTTCTATATATACTGCTGCTTGCTTGCCTTTGCTCCTTTAATTTTAACTCATTTTACGGTTGGGTCTTTTCGAAAATACTCTCTTGACTTGTTCGAGGTAACAGATCATACATCATGACCCCTTAGACTCTGCATCATCGCATGATATACTAGGTTGTTGTTGTGCACTAATGATCACCTTCACGAAATGGAGTAAAATATTATCTTAAACATATATTTCTATATAGATTAAGTGAAACCAGATAAAAATTTACTATTATATATTAAAATATTTTAATAATCAAATAATCATAAATTTAATTTTTTATTATTAAAAATTAGTATTGTACTAATTATCGTTTAGCACCAGTTAAACATGTATATTTGTATAGAAGGAAATTTTAATATGAATATTTTTATACTTAATTAATAAAAAAATACATACTCCCTCCCTTCGCGAAAACTTGTCATTTTAGCTCCGGGTACAATATTTCTCTTCACTTCCCCTCCCCCGCCTCGCCCCCCCCCCCCCCCTAATTTGGCACTTTTTCTTTTCTCTCATCTACAAATCTCTCTCTCTCTCTGCAATTAATACTCTCTCTCTCCACTTGCAACAATGAGTTAGAGGACCGATTATTTTTGCAAAATTTTTACCTTAATTGCTAGTTTTGCAAAACCCAATTTTTTTTGGTATATGCAATACCAATTACTCATTTGGGAAAAAATATGACCTATAGAAAAATTCGATTAGAGTCCGACACATAAGAATTTAAGAAACATACATATGCTTTTTTTATTAAAAAAACATATGGGAAAAAATAACAATATTAAAAATTAATAATTAATACAGTTTGTCTATTGTGTGTTTAAGGACATACAATAAGCATACTTTATTGGGAAAAAACTCATAAATTAAAAGAAAATAGGTGAACTCCATAATCTAATTTAAAAATGACCGTATTTTTCAATTTGGCTTCTTATTTTATATCTCAAGGGTATATGATAGAAAAATGTACTGTACTTAGTAACTACTCCCTCCATTTCCTTATAATTGACTTTTTCAAGTCAAGCACGTAGTTATAGAAAGGTAAAAACTATATTAAATGTTAATTTTTTTTAATAATATTATACTTATCACCAATATTTGTGAGAAAGGTAAAAACTATATTTGTGAGATTATTGAAAAAAATTATAAAAAAAAATATGATTTAAAAAAAACGTACATAAATGATAAAATGTAAAATGTAAGTTAAAAACAAACGGAGGGAGTATGTAATACTGACCTGCCCTCAAGCTCATCCATTTCTGCGAAATCTGTACGGAACAGGTTGTTCATCAATGTGCTTTTTCCTATATATATGAATCAGTGAATCGGTTAATGCATGGAATTCACTGCCAATCCTATCATTTTAGAGGTCCTAGACGGGGTAATTGAGGATATATATATATATATAATATTTACTCTCTCCGTTCTAAAATGTTTGTCTTTGGATTATTCATGCACGCTTTTTAATGAGCTAAAAACTATATAAAATATTCATTATTTAATTAATTTTTTAAAATAATTCTATACTTATTAGTAATATGTATGATATTATTTAAAAATATTTAATAAAATATTGATATTTTATATAGCTTTTAGCTTCTTAAAAAAGCGTGCATGAATAGTTAAGGACAAATATTTTGGGACGGAGGGAGTATTATCTTATATAAGATTTTTTTATAAAGTATCTTACATCAATTTAAATAATTAAACATCACTTAAACTCTAAAGTCATGTCCTAAAAATAATAGCATATCTCATCCAACAATTAAAAAAATCAATAGTAACTGATACAAAATGTATTATTATTGAGAGTTTTTGAAACTCAGGGGTTAAATTAGGGAGGTTGGTATGATAATGATATACATTCATTAAATAAATAAAAAGAGAGGGCCTATTTATAAATTTCAACAATCTCCAATGAAGACAAACTCTAAAAACACGGTTCAATAAAAATAAATAAAGAATAAGAGTTTTGATTCACAATAATTTAATTTGGACTTTTTTTAAACATTTACAAACAAGGCAATTTATTATGTGAAAAATAGTTATATATGCATACAATCTCGAATTGGGTCCTTATCCGAATTGGATCCTAGACGGTTGCCCAGCTTACCCTTGCCTCTGGGCCAACCCAGATGGAATTAATAGATTGTTTGATGATGAAAAAGGAATGGACGACTTTATGCACGGTACATTAAGTGGTAGAGCAGGATTTCGTTTAGTGTGGGGTAATTTTTTTTTTTTCAAATATTATTTTTGTATATATGTATAACTAAAAGAATTTTTGTAAAAAATAATATAGAAAAAAATGTTATATAAATACATTATTTTTAATAAAAATAAGCAAACCAAGAAGAACTTTTATTAAATACGAAGTATAGAAAGAAAAAAAACAAGATGAATTTTTTGAAAAAAATAGAATGGAAAGAAAACGTTAAATTTATCATAATTCATAATAATATGATAGTTTGGTAAAATTGTTATGTAAATACATTGCTTTTCTTCTCTTCTCGCACTCTACCAACTAAACTAAAAAATTTCAATGACTTATTTTTTATTTAAATCTATTATATTATATTAAAATACTAAATATATATAAAAATAATAAAAATAATAATTTTGTGGTTTTATATATACAACGTAGATGGGTTAGGAAATTAATAATTTTGTGGTTTTATATATACAACGGAGTAAAAGATTTATACCGCTGCTCTGAGGTCCCATGATGGCCAGGGCCGGCCCAAGGGGGTGGGCGAGAGGGGCGACGGCCCAGGGCCCGTAAATTTTAGAGGCCCATAATAAGTAAATTTGTAATAGTAGTAATATATCTACAAAGCATAAACAAACATACTAAATAGCCCAGTTGGTAGGGGCCTTAATTTCTATTTTGCCCCAGGGCCCCTCGATTACTCAGACCGGGCCCGATGATGGCTACAACTGCATAGGAAAGACCAGACTTGGGCAGCTTCACCGATTCTACGAATCTTTTGAGATGACTGAACTTGAATACCCCATCGCCGTCTATCAACTGCGTCGATCTGCAATAATCCTCTGCAATAGCCATACTTCACCAACCAACGAAAGGATGAACAAAGATCGAGCTGGATAGGGAGACTTAATTCAGCCACACGGGGTAGCTGAGTTGTGTACCAGGCAGGGTGCAAGATAGGTGCTTTTATAACGAAACTAGCTGACACGTAACTTTCAGCCTACCTATGCGTTCACACTGAATGTATACTAAATTTTAGGGGAACATATATAAGTATACTTACCCAGGATCACGTGGAGTTGAACTCCGTGGTATCTCAAGTGTATAACTATGATTGATCAACGTTGAAATTCGGCCTTGTAGTTTGGATAACCATTTATTATAACTTATAATACATAATATTACATTATACTCACTCCGTTAATTAAAACTTGTTATTTTAGAAATTTACTTAAGAAAACAAACAAAACTACACTTATACCCCTGATTATTACTCTATATTTTTACTTTCTTAAAAACTACAACTAACGACTATCTAATCATTACAAAGCAATTTCGTAAAGTGGATCACAAAATACCTAAAATTTTAATTAACAGAGGGAGTACGTAGTATGTATTGAAGGCAGGCCCGACCCAAGGGTGGCGCGGGTGGTTCAACCGCACAGGGCCCCCAAATTTTTAGGGCCCCGTAATTTTGGGTTGATCTGATATGTATATATATGTAATACATATATTTAGCTTTGTTCTTTAATTTTTTTTAAACCTAATCCTTTATTAAAAGACGGTAATTTATAAAAAATCTTCAATTAAACAATTGTTTGTTGATTATATATGAAGAGTTTATAGAAGACTTTGTTTCAAAAAATATTACAAGGATGACGCATTTCAAGTAAATTGTTTGTTATTTTAACTAAGTCTTTAATATGTCATATATAATAATTAAGATTATTATAATATATATGCTAACTTTTATATTTTTTGTTATATTTTTGTTATTAGTTGAGCCTGATTTTATTATAGAAAAGGACCCCTATAACCGTAGGAGCGGCCTGATTGAAGGAAGAACATATTTTATGCTTACTAACTTTTGGAAGAATTGATCGAGCCTATACACCTATAATATAATTATTCGTTCGTACAAACAAATATAATTATTTACATTTAACAATATAGTATTAATATATGAATAATCACATAACACCAAATAATTTTATACTAAGAGTATGAAATTATTTTTAAAAATTAATTTAAAAAATTTGATATTTTAAAATTATGAAAGGACCGGTATTATATTATTTTATTGGACCTACACATTTTAACAAAAATATAAAGTATACAATTGCCGATTAATTTCAAATAAAATAGTTGTTGTTTTACTTTTGACACTTTTTTTAAAATGATATAAAAATTATACTCTCTCCGATAAATAAAACTTGTTGGTTTAGGAAGTAAATCTTGTTAAGAAAAACTTGTCATTTTAGACATTTTGCCATATACTTTACGAATTTGCCCTTGTAGTAATTAGATAGTTTTTAGTTGTAGTTTTTGATAAAGTAAAAAAATAAAATAATAATTAGGGGTATAAGTGTGTTTTTGTTTGTTTTCTTAATAAGTGTGTAAAATTTTAAAATGACAAGTTTTAATTAACAGAGGGAGTACAAAATATTAATTAATTTATTATTTTTTTAAAAATAATTTCATATTTAATACAATTATCTATTAAATTAATTTTAAAAATTATTTAAAATTTTGATATTTTATATAGTTTTTTACTTCTTTAAAAATATGTCAAAAAGTCAAATAATAAGTTTTTTAAGATGGAGGGAGTAACATTTAAAATATTACTCAATAATTTTGAAATGTATATATTCCCAAGAAAAGGCCAATAAAAAGACATGATGTCACGACTAAGACAACGAGTTTGTACCGAGATACATATTGGTCGGGAAGAATCCGAAAATGCAAGTTGTCACCTCCTTCCAGTTTACTTAGACTTGTCTCAACTTTCAAATCAATTTCATCTCTCATCACCTTGATGTAGGGCTGATATACGAGCTAACGAGCTCGAGTAGTGGGTGTTCAAGCTCGGCTCGTTTACAAACGAGCCGAGCTCGAGTAGTGGGTGTTCAAGCTCGGCTCGTTTACAAACGAGCCGAGCTCGAGTTCGAGCCTCATTTTCTCGAGCCGAGCCGAGTCGAGCTCGAGCTACTCACAAAATGTAGATCTGTGATTCAAAGTGAATGGAGTCCAAAAGGCAAAACGGCTGACACACTCTTAGAAGAAGAGGTTAAAAAAAACGTAGGGACAGAACTGTAATTTTACCTACAAAACGAGATGTACGCCCTATTTACAAGGGGTTAAATAAAACTTATTTACATGGAGTTAAATAAAACATAGAGGAGAACTGTAATTTCACCCATAAAATGAGCTATACGAGCTACTCGAGCCGAGCTCGAGCTCAGAATTTTGCTCAAGCTTGGCTCATATTTAATTCGAGCGAGCTCGAGTCGAGTTTTTTTCGAGCCGAGCCCGAGCCGAGCTCGAGCTACTCGGCTCATGTAACAGCCCTACCTTGATGACAACTTAAAAAAACAATTTATCCATCCGAATATCCTAACTAAAACACCTTCTAATACCTAAATACCGAATATACTTTTGATTTTTTTAAATAATTCCATAAAAAAAATATTTTTGGTTCACTTTTGATTTCACTAACAAAGATGAGATAAAAGAAACGTGGTTTTTTTTTATTAATTTTTTCCTCGAACTCGCCTTTCGCATTTGCACCCTCTCACTGTGTATTAACCTGTTGCGACGAAAGCCGCTGAAGTGTCGACCAATCCAGCTCCGACCCTCGCTTGCCTGGCTTGAAAAGACATAGCCTTTTCCCTAGCTTTTTTGGCAACTAGATATCTTTCCGAACTAAAGAAAACGGACTCACTGAAGAGGGGGTCGTCCCAGAACCTACGACCAGTCAGTTAACAGCCGACCGCTCTACCACTGAGCTACTGAAGAATAGATTTTCACCCTGTATTTATCAATTTTATTTTCCCCTACATTAAAATGAGATTTTGTAACATATACCTAAAGGTGGCATTCGGGTGAGTCGGGTCGGGTTATTCGATTTTGGGTCATATCTGACTCGGACTAATATTGGGTGTAATGACAATTCAGATTGGGTAGGGTTCATTTGAGCATTTTTATCGGATACAATCGGGCTTTTGAGTCCTATTTGGTTCAAACGAATTAGGTTTCGATCTAAACGGGTTCAAGCAAATTAAATCAGGTTTTGGTAAAAATGAGTTCGGTCAAGGGTTCAGTCAAATCAAACCCACATAAATATATCAAATTGGAAAAAATCAAATCAAATCAAATCAAATTTTAGTCAAATCAAGCTTCATTTTCATTGAAGTTTCAATTTGATTTTAAAATTTGGACTATTAGTTTCAATTTGATTTTTTAAGTTATATTTATATAATTTTTATTACCTATTGTATGAGATATTTATATAGATTATGCTAATGTTTATAAAATCTTAATTAATACTACATCCGTTAAAAAATATAAGTCTTTTCACTCATCAGAATGATTTTTTAAAAAGATCAAAATTATATTAAATATTAAATTTTTTATTAATTTTTTAAATATTAATTTGATACTTATTACTCATAAATATGAAATTATAAAAATAACAAAAAAATGATATTTATATAGTTTTGAACGTCTTAAAAAATCCTAAAAAGTGAAATGACTAATATTTTTTGATGGATGGAGTACAAAATTATATTCAATTATACTATATCCATGATAATATTAATGCCCATTATTAAGTAATCAAACACTTAGGTTGTTTTGGATATGTTAGGGCAAATGCTAAAATATTTATTGTTAATCGGGTTGAGTTGTTTTGGGTATCGGGTATAATCGAATCTGGGTAATTTTGGGTTTCGGATATGTTTGAGCCGGGTAATTTTGGATTTCGGGTTGATTTAAGGTTGATCCATTCATAAATGATTAAGTTTGGGGTTGTTATTGGATTTGGATTGATTTTGGGTTCGGGCTTAATTTGGATCGGGTCGGACAGTCTCGGTCTCTCGGATCCAATTTTTTATTTATTTATTTATTCATTTCGGTATTGGTCGAATTTGGGTCGGACTAGTTGGATCGGTTTTCACAGATCGGGTCGGATATTATCAACTCTACATATACATTAAAGACATAGATTAAACATCATTTTGTTTAAAATAAATTAAATCTCTTTAGATTTTACTACGATTTGAGTAGCTGATGTATTTCTCATTAAACAAAAACTATTTTAAATCTATTAATAAATATTAAAATTGTAACTTATTTTTGAAGGTATAGGTTAGGAAGATTTAATTAAATTTTATTTATAATTAATTTCAAGTACATGATGCATGGAGCTTTTCTGAATGAAGTCAACCCTATAAGACAAGATAGAGCAGAGCCAACCCGACTTCTATGCTCACCAGGGATGGTAAGACAAGGGAATAAGAAACGCGCTGCTCAGGAGAACATATGCATACGCGCTAGCGGCCATTTCGAGGTTCGAACCGGGGACCTATGGGTACTACCCCTAAGTCCTTTTCGGTGAGCCATTCCTAAATGTCTATTTTCATAAGTGAATGTCCTATTATGGTATTTTTGCCCTGCTACTATTTTTCTTTATTTCACACGCGTTGAGTTTCGAATGAAATCAGAGCTCCTACAACCGAGCAATCATGGCGGTCCTCCAGTCCCCATCAAGACGGAGCATCGCTCCGATCATCCTATTGACAGTGCTAGCATGGATATTTCCGGTCCATCTCTGGCAGCCTCCAACGAAAACGGCGCGAATTGGAGATTGTCGACGGCGACGAAGAGCCCATGGACGCGGACGTTGTTGGAAAGGAGCGAAATCGAGAGGAAGAATATAATGTTGTTAGTGAAATCTATGTTTACTTCAATCCGGCTCGGATTGATGAAGGCAAGATCTTTCAACTATTACCCTCCTGAATCGAAATCCATAAATATTAATATCAATTATAAATCTTACCCATTCATCAAAATTCAATCCAATGTTTAAAATTGGTCTCATTAATAGATTGTAAGGAGTGAATGCATTGGAAAGTTATTCTCTCTCTATATATAAAGGTTAAAATAAAAATGACGTTTATCGTGTAAATGGGTCTTAACCTGTAAATGGGCCTAAGTTTTTTTTAAATGAAATCGGGCCGAAACAAACAACCCAAATCTGTGATTCAGCTCCAAATACCCCCAAAGTTGACAACTTCAAAACTCCTAACCCTCTTCCCCAAGTCTGTATCCTCACTGAATGCATACTCCTCCGAAAAATTCAACCACACCTCAACCTCAAAGGCAGCTGTATCGATCGATCTCCCTATCAATATAACAACGGATTAATTAATTAATTAATTAATGGGATTTATGTCTCTGATCGATCGAACAAGTCCATTCACATGATATATGCATTATAGTATGTTAATCATGGGAATTAAGTTCCACCTTCCAAAACTAATACGAAAAAAAAAACACGCACCAATTAACTGAAAAAGTCATGTGAACGTCGATCAAATTGATGACAGGTAATACTCCGTATTACATAACACACGACCAAATCAAATTAGGGCTCCGAAAATGATACTATCAAAATATTTAAATATAGTCTTGAAAAGTGGTATCGATCTTCCATTCATGTGTAACAAATCTCAAATTCAATTCCTTGAAACAATCAACTTAGAATTACCGAAATCCTAACAAACAAGCCATTGACCGATTTGTTTTCGCAATTTATTGGTTGACTATTTTTTTGTTCGTGTGTTATTCGTTGATCCTCAATATATTTTTCCAAGAAGACTGGTATATATTCAAGGGATAATTTGTAAAATGTTCATATTTTGTGCCTTAATTTGCATTAATTTGGAACAATAAGGTGGCCGGACCAATCGGTAGCCATGACGGCAAACCATTTCTATAAATCTCAATGTGGAGGGACCAATCGTTTTATTTATGCACTTTATAATATTAATTGTACACTTTATAATCTTATTTATTCACATCATCATTTTATTCTTTGTAAAGAGTTGCAACAACAAATATGATCCTGCACTTACAGTGATGAGATATGATCAATTTGAGGAATAAAAGAGGTGCTTTTACTGTTCTATTGGAAGAGCCAGAATATTGATGAAATGAGAGGACTGCCGCCTCTCTTCATTGATGGGAGTTGATCCCCAAAACCCTACAAATCAGGAAATGCAAGAGCATGTTCCTTAAATACTAGCACATCACACACATGATCAATCACGTGATGGAGAGGTGTCCCTACCAGTGTTCTAAAAATCGCGCCTAGGCGCCGCCTAGGCGCTATGCGGGACGGGACCTAGGAATTTTTAAGCCTAGGCGGACCTCTAGGCGGAAATTCATCTAGGAACCGCCTAGTCCCGCCTAGGCGCCGTCTGGTCCTGCCTAGGTGCCGCCTGGTCCCGCCTAGTCTAACGATTATTCAATTTGAGCTTCTATGCATATGATTAGTTGACTTAGAGTTTTTTTATCCCCATGTCGAGATGCATTTGCTTTTCAGTCGAACTTATAGTTTTGGATTTTAGGAGCTTTAGAGTTGTTAGTCAGACATGTACTTTTGCGTTTATTTAATTTAGTGTTAGTGAACTACTACAAATTTGGGTTTATGAGCGATATTATGGATTATTATTACATTATATGAATTATTGACAAGGGTTATTCGTCAAAATATAAGGAAATAATCAAGTTTGTTCTAAGTCCGCCTAGCGGCCGCCTAGCGCTTTTTAGAACATTGGTCCCTACTGAGCATGACAATTCATTTACAGCAACAAAAGCAGCATATTAAGAAAAGGGAAAAGAAAATTAGAGTGTGTGTGAAACACTTAGGAAATGAGCTAATGAAGCTAAGGAAAATATAAACAAGCTTATATAAGACATAAGCCTATATTCTTCATATCCCCTCCTCAAGTTAGGCATGATGGCAAACCAATTAGGCCTAACTTGGAAGCAAGGAAGAAATGATGTCTTTCTCCCAATGGTTTAGTCAAAACATCAGCCACTTGGACACTAGTCTTGATGTGCTGTGGTTGAACAAAACCTTCTTGCAGCCTCTCTCTAACAAAGTGACAGCCAATTTTTAGATGCTTTGTTCTCTCATGGAAAACAGGGTTTTCAGAAATGTGAATGGAAGCTTTGTTGTCACAATATAGAGGAATTGGTAGGGGGATTTGTATCTGCAAGGCCTTTAGCATGCCTTCTATCCAGACTAGCTCACTTGTTGTGTTGGACATACTTCTGTATTCAGCCTCAGCTAATGATTTGGAAACAGTCTTCTGTTTCTTTGTCTTCCAGGACACTAATGAACTGCCAATGTATACACAAAAGCCAGTTAGAGATCGAGCACTGAACTGGCAAGCTCCCCAATCTGCAACACAAAATGTTGTGATCTGCAATGGTGTAGAAGCTGAGTAGAATAAACCAACAGCAACTGTGCCTCTCAGGTACTTTACCACATGCAAAGCTGCTTGGTAATGAGTGTCCTTTGGATCAGTCATAAATTGACTAAGATGCTGAACAGCATAAGAGATGTCTGGTCTGGTCAAGTTCAAGAATAAGAGTCTGCCAATCAGTCTTCTGTACACTTCAGGATCAACTAATGAATCTCCACTATCCGTGGAAAGTTTGAGACCCCTGGGCAAAGGAAAAGAAGATGTTTTGCATTCTAGCATGGAGCAATCCTTAAGTATGTCATGCACATACTTCTTCTGGTGGTGTAAGTAAATGCCTGATTGATTTCTTTCAATCTCCAGCCCAAGAAAGTATCTAGCTTCTCCTAGATCTTTAATAGTGAAGGCTCTATGCAGTGCCTTCTTAGTTGCTTCAATCTCTTATAAGTCATCTCCTGTCAGGAGTAGATCATCAACATAGATGAGAGCTACCACAATTCCAGTATGGACTTTCTTGACAAACATAGAGTAATCCTCTATGGTTCTGGTATAACCAGCTTGAGTTAGAAACATGCAGAGCTCCACATTCCACTACCTTGAAGCCTGCTTGAGACCATTAAAGGGATCTCTTTAGTCGACAAACCTAACCTGGTCTAGCCAACTGGTATCCTTCAGGAGGTTTCATGTAAACCTCCTCCTCTAAATGCCCATGTAAGAAGGCATTGTTGACATCAAGTTGATGGAGAGGCCAGTTCTTTGCTGCAGCTACTGCAATCACAATTCTCACTGATGTGAACTTTGCTACAGGTGAGAATGTATGTTTATAGTATTTCCCTTTAATCTGATTGTATCCCTTTGCCACCAATCTAGCCTTGAACCTTTCCACAGATTCATCTGGCTTATACTTCACTTTGTAAACCCACTTACTTCCGATGGCTTTATGCCCAGGAGGTAAATCTGTAAGATCCCAAGTTCCATTGCTTTCCAAGGCTTGGATCTCCAACTGCATTGCTTTTATCCAACTTGGATCATTGTAGGCTTGCTTATTGCGTAAGAACAAGCTAACATAACAGTATCTAAGGCTTACTATGCTCGAGAATATATAAATCAAATGCTTGAATTTAAAACATAATTTTTAACAATAAATAAATTAAACACTTGAAAAATTGCTGCTCGATTTCATTAGTCTTTCGATTGCTTAACCTAAATAAGTCTTTCGATTGGACCTCTACATATAACATATCTTAGACTTATATGTCATCTTCTTAGAAAAAGGATCTACATTGAACTCAAAACAGGATAAGAAGAACATGTTATGCTTGTTGAAGATAAAGTTTCAAACAAACTGGAAAAAAATTTGAACACAGACAAGTAGGAAACATACTTGGATTTGCAATAACCACATTCCCTATTCTCTGGAAACTTAAAAAGCCCTTCCGAGATCTGCACATTGTAGCAACAAAATTATTTAATTACAAAACCTAATCATGTGAGGAGCTCAGAAATGCTATAGAAGACAAAAAACAGTGAATAATGGTGTAGTAATTTTTGTTTATGCTATAGAAGCGAAACAAAACTTACTTATAGTGGCAAGTTCAAATTCATAATTGAAAATCATATCTGTTCTAGCTAGTAACAACTAATATATCTACGAAGTAGTATTCAGTATTCAAACACACAACAACAATTTCATGTCAAAACTGGGAATCTTTTTAGTCATCCAATTAGCATTCCCAACAAATCTTAAAATGCTTAATCTCAATTATTTAGTTTGAACAAGCTGAGATGAGTTCCTTTTCTTCTCAGTAATATGCTCAATAAAAAACCTAGAATTAGATTTTAAGAGGCAAACAATCACAGTCTATATGAAATCGAGAAGTAAATAAAAAAAAATACGAGCCAGTAAATACAATAAGAGAGGAGAGGAGGAAAGAAGCTTACAAAGTGACAATAATAGTGAAGTGAAGATGTGGAAGCCGTTGGTAAGAGCCAAATGTTTCAACCAAAGCGATGGATTAGGATTGAGCAGGATGAAAAAGCCCAAGTTAGGGTTTCATCTGTAATGAGGAAGTCGGATTCGAGCAATTAAGGAGATCAGAAAAGCAAAGGAGATTGATGGTGGATCTTAGAATCATCAACACGGTAAATCATTAAACGAGAGAGAGATTTCAAGCTTAAGCCATGAGAGAGAGAGAGAGAGAGAGAGAGAGAGAGAGACAAACCAGATGAAAGACGGAGTACTTTGTCTTCGATCAAGATAGGTGCCAGAGGGATGCAAAGAGGGCCGAAGATGGTATGGATCTGAGATCGAGCGGTCCGCCATGGGAGTATAGCTTGCGCGCTTGGCTCCAACGATTCAAACAAGAGAGAAGGGAGATATGAGATGGATTGGAGGTGTTTCAGATTAGATTGTAGATGGAGATATGGGTTTGAGAGATGAAAGATGGAGTAAGTTCTTCAGATTAGAAGTTAGAGGTGAAAATGGGTTTTTGAGATCCAGATCTGGAAACGAGGGAGAAGAATAGTTCTGCAAATGGAGGGGGGAATTTTAGATCTGAAAAGAGGAAGGAGATTTTAGTTAAGTGGTGTTGGGTCTGATTCTAATTTTTTAGAGAAAAATTCAAAATTTAAATATTTTGGCTAAGTGTTGGAATAAGCGGCATCTTTACCGCTTTTATTTTGATGAAATCTAAACTAAGGAACCTCCGCGTCTTTGGGATATTTTTTAAAAATAATTTTAACATTGTCCTAAAAATAAACTAATGTCTGTTATCTTAATGACATCAAAAAATTAGAACCTGATGTTATAAATCTATTTCACATCATGCGTATTTCTAACTAATGTAAATAATGTGATGTCTATTAACATAATTCTAGTAGTGGGTGTAAGTAAATGCCTGATTGATTTCTTTCAATCTCCAGCCTAAGAAAGTATCTAGCTTCTCCTAGATCTTTAATAGTGAAGGCTCTATGCAATGCCTTCTTAGTTGCTTCAATCTCTTCTAAGTCATCTCCTGTCAGGAGTAGATCATCAACATAGATGAGAGCTACCTTAATTCCAGTATGGACTTTCTTGACAAACATAGAGTAATCCTCTATGGTTTTGGTATAACCAGCTTGAGTTAGAAACATGCAGAGCTCCACATTCCACTACCTTGAAGCCTGCTTGAGACCGTTAAAGGGATCTCTTTAGTCGACAAACCTGACCTGGTCTAGCCAACTGGTATCCTTCAGGAGGTTTCATGTAAACCTCCTTCTCTAAATGCCCATGTGAGAAGGCATTGTTGACATCAAGTTGATGGAGAGGCCAGTTCTTTGCTGCAGCTACTGCAATCACAATTCTCACTGATGTGAACTTTGCTACAGGTGAGAATGTATGTTTATAGTATTTCCCTTTAATCTGATTGTATCCCTTTGCCACCAATCTAGCCTTGAACCTTTCCACATATCCATCTGGCTTATACTTCACTTTGTAAACCCACTTACTTCCAATGGCTTTATGCCCAGGAGGTAAATCTGTAAGATCCCAAGTTCCATTGCTTTTCAAGGCTTGGATCTCCAACTACATTGCTTTTATCCAACTTGGATCATTGCAGGCTTGCTTATAGTGTGATGGCTCATATACATTTTCCATATAGACAAATGAATGAGGAAATGCTGGATCTTGATCATGGATATCAGTTAGGCATGTGGCTAAGAAGAAGTTGGACATAGAGGAATTGTTTTGGTTAAAAGGACCAACAAAGTCTTCAAACCTTCTTGGTCTGACATTTACCCTCTCAGATCTTCTGAGAGGTGGAAAAGCTATGGGGTCATTTAGGAAATTGACTAGTGGTTGATCAATAGAGCTTGAGTGGCTCTGATTGATGGTTGGATTAGAGGTAGGGGAGGATGAGGAGCTTTCTGATGTTGTGTTTGGGACAAAATCATTGTTTGGTGGAAGGTTTGTGTTCCAGGGGGTGCTATGTTGTGGACTGTTTTGTGGAGTTGGGAAAGGAAATGTCTGAAACTGATCATCATCAGCAGGGTTGACAAGAGGTAAAATAGGTTGAGTGGGATTTGGTTTTGAATGTGAGGATGATCTCTCACTTTCTTTGAAGGGAAATGTATGCTCATGAAAAATGACATCTCTGCTCACATAAGTGCAGTTTGTTTCTAAGTCCCAGACTTTATATGCCTTTTGACCATGAGGATATCCAAGGAAGACACATCTTCTTGCCCTTGCCTTCATTTTATCTTTCATGCTATGAGGAACACTTGCATAACATAAACATCCAAAAACTGTCATCTCATCATAATGAACCTGCTTCTGAAGCAACCTTTCATAAGGTGTATCCCAGTTGAGAACTGCAGATGGGAGCTTGTTTATGATATGAGTAGCTGTTAGGATGCAATCTCCCCAGAACTTGAGAGGCAAACCTGCATGAAGCCTTAATGCCCTTGCTGTTTCCACCAAATGCCTGTGTTTCCTCTCCACCCTCCCATTCTGTTGGGGAGTGTAAGGTACACTTTTCTGATGTATAATTCTCTCAGTAGCACAAAATTCTCTACACTGCTTGGAAACAAATTCTGCTCCATTATCTGTCCTTAGACACTTAACCTTTCTATTAAATTGTGTCCTCACATAAGCCACAAAATCACAAATGAGCTTAAACACATGAGATTTCTCTCTGACAAAAAAGGTCCAAGTTGTTCTAGTATTGTCATCTAGAACTGTAAGAAAATAGTGAAAACCATTATAGGTAGCCACTTTATAAGGCCCCCATAAATCCATATGAACCAGATCAAATGGATTTTCAGCAATGCTGTTACTTCTTTCAAAAGGTAGCCTATGATGTTTAGACAAAGAGCAAATGTCACAATTTAAGTCTGAAAAATTCAACTGATTAGCAAACTGAAGATGTCTCATCTTAGACATAGAACTGTGACCCAGTCTTGCATGAACAATTGTCAAATCAGTGCTAACTTTATTACAACTGCCTTGGCAGTAATCAAAACACTTCTTGATGCTCTTGTCTACTTTCTTCAGCTGCTCCCATTCTTGAACTTGATCTTCTGTCAGCACTCTATACAACCCATGTCTTCTGATTCCCTTTAGCACAATTCTCTCTGTCCCAAGGTCCTAAATCAGACAAGATAACCGAGTAAAGTGAGCTATCATGTCATGTTCATCAAGTAGCCTGCCTACAGACAATAATCTGTGTTGAAAATCAGGGACAAGTAAGACATGATCAAGAACAAGAGTGTCTGTCAGCTGTAGTACAGCCATTTCATGTACAATTTTGATGGATCCATCAGGTAGAACAATGTGCACAGGTATATCCAGTTTTCTCTTTCTGAGAAATTTGTCACAAGCTGGCATCATATGATCACTAGCCCCAGTGTCTATGATCCAATCTTTAACACAATTGTCTGCCATTACTATATTAGCAGAATAAGGTAGTATTTTACCTGCAAAATTGGCAAAAGAAGTATCTGATTTGCCTTTCATCTTCCTCATTATCTCTTGGTAAACAGCATTCACCATGCTTGAATCCAGATTGCTTCCATCAGATCCATCATAGTCATCCATGGGACTATTTTGCATTCCTCCATTCATTGAGCCTGCAGCATTCACAGATCCCTTCTGAGCATTCCTACTCATTTCTCTTTTTTTAGTTCCTTTGAACCATTCTGGATATCCATGTATCCTAAAGCACTCTTCAACAGTATGACCTCTCATATTGCAATGAGTGCAATTTTTTTGAAGCTTTAACTACCTCTTGATCTCTTTCCAATCGTTGGTGGATGATTGACCACCACCTGAATTAGGAAAGGATTATCTCTGTTGCTGGTTTCCTCCATAACTTTTACTCCCCTGTTGGCTTGAATTCCCTTTCATAGCAGCAAAGGCACTGATCTCTGACATCCCAAACTGCCCTCCAGTGGTAGGATCATTCCCTGTTTCCACTTGCTGTAAAATGTAGAATGCCTTGCCAACTGTAGGAAGTGGATCAGTGGCTAGAATCTGATTCTTGGTTGCATCAAATCCATCATTCAAACTAGTGACCAACTTCATCAATCGGTTTCTCTACTACATTTCTTCAAACTTTCTGGCTAGATTACACTTGCAGCTTGCCATAGCTCCACAACTGCATACAGGGACTCCCTCCAAGGCTTGGAGCTCATCCCAGTACTTCTTCAGTTTGTTGTAGAGATCAGATAAAGTCATGTTTCCCTGAGAAGCATTCCTAAGCTTCCTCTTGATATGATAGATCATAGGTGCATTTGTCTGGCTGTATCTTTCTATTAGTTCATCCCACAACTGCTTTGTAGAACTCACAAACATCAGCCCCTCAGCTATATTCTTTGCCATAGAATTTAAGATCCAACAATGAACCATAAAATCAGTTCTTATCCATTTTTGCAAGTTTTCAGCTCCATCAGCAGGCCTTAGACAAGTACCCTCTATAAAACCCAGCTTACATTTTGCTCCTAGAGCCATGGTCACTCCTCTACTCCAAGTCATGAAGTTTGTTCCATCAAATGGAACTGCAACCAGTTGAGCTCCTGGATGATCAGAATTTGACAAAAAAAAAAGTGGGTCATTAGGATTACCTTGGTTGGCCATTTCTACCTCTGTTGATTGCTGCTCTTCACCGGGTCTGGGTGGACTGAACATCAACGATTGCAAGCACCTTGAGCACGAGCTTTGAAGTTATCAAAACCGTCAAGCTCTGATACCATGTAAAGAGTTGCAACAACAACTATGATCCTGCACTTACAGTGCTGAGATCTGATCAATTTGAGGAATAAAAGAGGTGCTTTTATTGTTTTATTGGAAGAGCCAGAAGATTGATGAAATGGGAGGACTGCCGCCTCTCTTCATTGATGGGAGCTGATCCCCAAAACCCTACAAATCAGGAAATGCAAGAGCATGTTCCTTAAATACTAGCACATCACACACATGATCAATCACGTGATGGATAGGTGTCCCTACTGAGCATGACAGCTCATTTACAGCAACAAAAGCAGCATATTAAGAAAAGGGAAAAGAAAACTAGAGTGGTTGTGAAACACTTAGGAAATGAGCTAATGAAGCTAAGGAAAATATAAACAAGCTTATATAAGACATAAGCCTATATTCTTCATATTCTTACACTTTATCATTTGCTAAGTAGTTGAATGTTATAGTTCAAGTCGTTATCTGGCTGGGTTATTTGGAGTCGGGTCATTGTTGAATTGAGTTAAGGTCTAATTAATGAAAAATACACAATTTTACTTTGGGTCACTTTAAGTTTGAATTGTACTGTATTTGGGTTTCAGTCGTTTTGGGTTTATTGTGCCTTATAGCTAGGCTATAGCTATCATCAGTTTCATCACATTAAAAAATTTGCTCATCTCAAGACATGAGAACCAAAGTGGTGTCACGAGGTTTTTTTGGTATAGGGTGGTCGTGAAGCATTAAGTTAGGGGTGAAAGTGTGGATTGATGGTGAAAATGGTTATATTATCAGTTTATCGCCTATTTCGTAGGGTTAATTGTTTCATCGATCCACATCACTCATGAAAACTTTTACCCTCATTCGTCCTGCGTTGGTGATGTGAATTAATAAGTAGGTGATGCATGTGTTTAGTGAGTTTTGATTAGGAGAAGTAAACTTCAAAAGTAAGGCAATTCGTGTTTAGTGAGTTTGGTTCTACATATTACTCCCTCCGTTCCAAAATAAATGTCGTTTGTCCTTACATGTACGCTTTTTAAGAAGGTAAAAACACTATAAAATATTATTTTTTTAATCAATCTTTTTTAATAATTTCATACTTGTTAGTCATAAGTATGAACTTATAAAAAAAAATTCGTTAAAAAAATAATATTTTATAGAGTTTTTACCTCATTAAAATGCGTGCCGAAAAGTCAAGCGACTTTTATTATGGAACAGAGGGAGTAATAAATAGGTACTAAATAAATTTGGTTCTACATTGTTACAAATACCAAAGCAAATTCAACAAATCAAGCATGAAATCTAAAAACATATTAAAAATCACAAAATAATACTCCGTATCAGGTTTAATTAAAAAATACAAATAAAAACTAATACTAAATTTTTTGAAAAGTTAAGAAATCTTCACACCAAATGCTAGCTAGTGTGGCAAAACACCTTATATGAAAATCAAAACTTTGGATTTGAATGAAAAACTTTTGATGTTAACCTAATCCAAATGCATCCGGTTGTATACATTCACAAACTTATTTTATAGTCATCATCAAGAATCAAGATTTCGCTATAAAACGCCGAGACACTTTTTTTGGAACTAGTATTCTAAGAATCCAAAATCTGTTACTAGTTACAAAATCTATCTATCTATTAATATTACTAATTCTGCTAGCATTTTGCTGACGTATCACGCCCACAATTAAAGTTGAATTTTTTATTCAAATGAGATTTTCTTATTGGTCAATATTATTATGAAAACTTTAAAATATTTGTTTCCTATTTTAAATATGATTTGAATCCATTACCTTTTTTTTATTTTCGGTTATATTGCCGTAAATATTGAGACATGTTTCCATTTTTTTTTCTTCCGATTGCAACATATCTATCTATCTATCTATCTTCTATTAATATTACTAATTTCGCTAGCATTTTACTGACGTGTCACTCCCACAATTAAAGTTGAATTTTTTATTCAAATGAGATTTTCTTATTCGTCAATACTATTATGGAAACTTTAAAATATTTGTTTCCTATTTTAAATATGATTTGAATCCATTCCCTTTTTTTTTATTTTCGGTTATATTGCCGTAAATATTGAGACATGTTTCCATTTTTTTTCCGATTGCAATATATATATATATATATATATATATACTCCCTCCGTTCCAAAATACATGGTCTTTTACTTTTCGACACGCTTTTTAAGGAGTGAAAAACTCTATGAAATATTATTTTTTAATTAATTTTTTTTATATAATTAGATACTTATTAGTAATAAGTATAAAATAGTATAAAAATTTTAATCAAAAAAATAATATTTTATAAAGTTTTCCGCTCCTTAAAAAGCGTGCCAAAAAGTAAAAGACCATCTATTTTGGAACGGAGGGAGTATATATATATATATATATATATATATATATATATATATATATATATATATATATATTACTAATTCTACTAGCATTTTGCTGACGTGTCACGCCCACAATTAAAGTTGAATTTTTTACTCAAATGAGATTTTGATATTGGTCAATATTATTATGGAAACTTTAAAATATTTGTTTCCTATTTTAAATATGATTTGAATCCATTCCCCTTTTTTTAAATTTTCGGTTATATTGCCGTAAATATTGAGACATGTTTCAAATTTTTTTTTCCCGACCGCAATATTCTCAAAATTCGTCTACATACATTGAACTTAAATTTGAATCTTGATATAATTTATTTTTGGAAATTTATACTCTACATAGACCCATATCCCATTGTCAATTTATAAAATGCCACGGAGTATAAATTAAATTTCACATATGTTCATATTTTCTCACCAACCATGCAAGTATTTCATTTTCAAATAAATTAATCAAAGATGTACTCGGATTGCCAGCATTCATTATCTTAACGGATTGAATTCATTTAAATATTTGTTTATTATATCACATTTATCCCATTTATGTTGAAATTTAATACTCTCTCTATTCGTTTAGCTAAATATGTTGTTTAATATTCATTCACGCTTTGTTAGGATGGTCAAAATTATATAAAATATTATTTTTTCAAATTTTTTATAAACTAATTTCGATAATAAGTAATCTATTAATAATATTAATTCTACTATCATTTTGCTGATGTGTCACGCTCACAATTAAACTTGAATTTTTTATTCAAATGGTATTTTCTTATTGGTCAATATTATTGCTGAAATTTTAAAATATCTGTTTCCTATTTTAAACATATTTTTTCCTATTTTTATACTAAAATATTATTTAATTTGATATGTTGTATGTAAATTTGTGATCTATTTTAATCGTCTACGTACATTGGACATTCGTCAGTCTTGGCTGATTTTATTATTGGATATTGAAATTGTTGATTTATCATATTTAACCGATTGCAATATTCCCCACGATGTCTACATATAACGAACATGTAATAATCAATTTGTAAATATTCGATTTTAAAAATTAATTATAAAAATCAATTAGAGCCAAAAAAGTGTTTTTTTTTTATAATTTTATTATTTTAGACATCTTAAATGACTATCAAAAAATAAATAATATTTTAAGACTCACAAGCATTACTAATCCTTATTTTACATCTTGGATGAGGCTTCTTAGATCACTTTTCTACCTTTAAGGATTTTTTTTTACCATCTTACCTTTATTTTCACTATTTATTTCTATCTCTTTCTAACCATCTTTCTCATGAAAATAATGAATAAGTTATATACATCTACATAATGATCTCTTTCTAACCATCTTTCTCATGAAAATAATGAATAAGTTATATACATCTACATAACTTCAAAATTATTCACACAATCATGTGCTTATGATTTTTTAATATTTGTACGGGAGCTTATATTTTACTTTTTAGATCTATGCTAATGATAATAATTATATATTTATTTTAAATTATATTAGGTGGTGTGTTTGAGTATTATTACTACTTTACCTTATTAAATCATTTTCAAAATTTGTATCGTATCTCTTTCCAACTAATTTATAAATTATAAAAAAAAATACTTTATACATATTTTTGTTGTAAACACGTATATATATATATATATATATATATATATATATATATATATATATATATATATATAAATATAGTATTATATAGATATATAAAATGATGTTCAAATTAAAATGGATCAAGCTCTCGTGCCTTCGAGGCACGTGTATTACACTAGTGATCTTACTAAACACAAGGTCAAATAATATTGACAAAAGGATAAAGGATATTTCAAATATGGAAGTTTTTTCAACATCCCAAAAATCATCAAACATTGCAAAAATAATATTTTATTGGATTCTAGAATCTTTTAATCATTTGATTCAAATTTTTTTTTTTTTTTTAGAAACAACGCTTAGAGAAGTTACACTATCCGTTTTTTCGGTCTTTGGTACTATGCCCCAAGGGCATAGGATAAGAACCTTAATCGGAAAAGATTATCTATTATAAAAAGAAGCGACCTTAGGAAAACAATATTATGAAAAGCTAAAATGATTTAAAATTGGAGAATCTTTTCCGATTGAGGTTGCTATCCTATAGAAAATTCATTTTTTTAAATAAAAATAAAACAAAATATAAGATAATTTTTTAAAGAAAAATTTTCGTAATTTACCATTTTTTTAAATACTACTCCATTTTCAAAATAAAACAAAAGTTATGCTCGTTTGTTCGCGTGCGTTTGTTTGCTTGTCACTTTTTGTATTGCACTGTTTTTTCATTTTACATTATATATTTAGCGGTTCGCCATTTTCCGACTTTGTTGACGTTTCGATGTGTCAAGTTTGTTTGCCGGTCACTTTTAAGGTGCCAGGTTTATCTGACATTCAAATTATTTCCTAAAAATAAATTTAGGAATGTTATTTGAAGGAAAAATAAATTTATAAGTGATTTTTTTTTAAATTTCTTATTTTAGGGGTGGTTTTGTCACGTGAGAAGTCCTTTAATTTTCCTATTTGAAGGTTGCAATTGCAAGGTAGAAAAGCACGATCATGGTGTGACAGCATCAATTTCATGGTGTGGGAGATAAACTGCAAGTGAAAGGTCTTTTGGGAGGCCGAAAAATCCATTCTTTTGTAAAATGGTGTCACTATCGACGCGCTTCCGCTACATGGACCAGAAGAGTAGGGACTACTACTTGGCTCTCTTTAAGGTTTGCTTCTTCCTCACTTCTGATATGAGCTTAATCACCGGTTTCTACTTTCTTTGTTTCGTCTTTTCCTTCTTGATGTTGTTTAATTCGATATTGCAATGTCTCTGCTTTGATTTTGGTTGCATAAAAAGTTAGGGTTTTTTCCGCTTCTTCAATTCGGAAAACCCCTTTTGGTTCGATGCTCTTCTTTCCAAGGCGAGAACTTTGATTAGGGTTTTACGAAAACAGGAGAAATTGATCAGGGTTTTATGAATTTGTGATAGTTATGTGATCCAACAATATATGATTTTGACCCTAATGATTATTTATGTGGTGTATCTACCTGACTTTCTGCATTTGATGTGTTGCAGAATTATTCGAGAGGAAATATTTTGAAGGAAGCAGTAAATATAAACAGATTATGGAGCGAGCTTTGTTATGATTTATGGGGGAAGTTAACATACTTGCACCGGCATAAGGGCAGAGAAATGGCCCCTGCAATAGGGAATGGTGGAACGCTCTTAGTTCGCAGAATACCGGTTCCAGAGCTATTGTAATGTTGAACCATCCTTTTTCGAAATGTTCACATTCATCATGTGATAATTTAGTTCTCATTAACACATCATTTGCGTGTCGATTTCATATTGTTGGGTGGGCATAACTACCATAATTCTAACAGTGGGTTTTGTCTTGCTCGGATCTTATTCTTACCTTTTGATGAGAGGCTAAAAATCACATTAAGCCATTGCATTTACTAGTACTATTGCAGAAGTTAGCTGAATCCATTTTTCATATAGCATTACTGAACTTACTCCTCTATGCAGAGCTTAGGGCTGATTAGTCTTGTGAATGTTGTTTGTTCCCACTTGGAAATTTGGTATATTCGTGAATATATAGAGGTTGAAAACTAAATCTCACAATTTAGGATTGTATGAGGATTAATCTCATTTTCAGTAAACATTTTCTAAGGTAGCTTGTAGTTCTAGTTATGTTTCGTTTCCATTCTCCATTTCTGGTTATGTTTTTTGATAAGAAAACTGCAACAGCCATGTTACTTTTCAACGTGGTGTGATCACAAGGGATCCCAGCGACTCAGAGGCTCATAGATCCATGTGGTATGAAATAGTGTCTGTTGGAGACGTTGTGCTCATGAAGGATCCTTACAACTCAAAGAGTCATCTAGTTAGAAGACTAGTTGCCGTTGGGGGGTATGAAATGGTGTCTACTGATGAAAAGGAAGATCCTTTTGTTCTTCAACAAGACGAGTGTTGGGTTTTATCTGACAATGATGGATTGAAGCCTAAGGTATCTCTAAGCATCTTCTTCTTTACATGGAATTCTTTATGCTCATTTGGTTGAAATTTATGAAAACGGAGAATTAAGTTAGTATAACTTGAAATAGGTTTTAATAGGTTTTTGTATAAGTGTCTAATTTTTGCAAGTATAGAGGTGAGTGTAAGTGAATGATTCCCTCATTTTGAAACTTTATGCTTAATGTCTAATATGGGGAATGAATGGGAAGGAAAATGAGAGAACATGAGCCGAGATTGAAATTATGTGAACAATAATTCAAAAGTGAACTAGATTGGCTTTCTTTCCCTTTCCGTTTTCATAATTTTTAACCAAATGAGCCATTAATGTTGAATTGAATTAAATTTGCATGTTGTTTGTCTTTATATATAAATCAGTTAGGTGATACTTGGCAAAATAAAAGTATCAACACTATAATGATCAAATTGGCAATGGCGTTAAACTAAAAACACTTGCATCTGTTGTACCGAGAGTGCAAAATTTTCAGAGATGTTGATGCCAACTCCGCAGATATTAAATCTTTGAAGTTTGAAGAGACTAAGAATTTGCTGTGTTTTTTAATGCAACAGGAAGCTAATGACAGCCGAACCTTTGGTCCAGTACGGAGGTCAAACATCATGGGCAGAGTCATATACTGTATGCGAAACACTGAAGATCATGGTCCCGTGCAGAACAGGTGAGTCATCAAGACAACCTCCAGCTAACTGCAGATTTGGGCTACTTGAAAACTTAAACCATTGTTTCCTTAGACTGAAAACTAAATTTGCTTAAAATTTGAGTATATTTTTTTTTCATCGGTAACTGATATTCTTCATTCTCGGGTTCTTCAGTGACAAGAGCATGGAAGAGGATGCACCAGTTCTAGAGGTTGAGCTAGACGTCGAAGAGATGGCAAAGAATCACAAGAAATCACCTTGAACCCTTCCTTACCCATACAACCGAGACAACAAAGGCAGAGATTACTAGATTAGCACTAGGTCTTTGGATGTGTTTATCACAAATTCACTCTATTTCTACATTCTATAGTATATTTTTGTGTAGTTAGACACTGAGAGTCCGTCCGACTGAGATGCTGACATTGCTGAGTAAATAACTAGCTGGTTCTGATTTGGGTCAAAATCCATCAAATCAAGAAGTTCCTTCCATCTTTGGCCTGATAAGTGATAAACTATAAACATTGATTTGGGTCAAAACCCACTCCTCTGATGTATACAGCTTTGGAGTGTTCCTTCTAGAGCTTCTCACGGGTAAGTCCCCTGTTCACTCCACTGGTGGGTCATCCGTGGGTGCACTCAGTGGCGAGGGAAGAGTGGACCGCTGAAGTGTTCGACATTGAACTCATGAGGTACCCTAACACAGAGGAGGAGATGGTTGAGATGTTACAGATTGCCATGTCTTGTGTGACGAGGGGTGCTGACCAAAGGCCGAAGATGCCTGATGTTGTTAAGATGATTGAGAATGTCCGACAGACTAATGGTTAGTCTCGGTCTCTCGGTTTGAACCAGTCTTTCCCTGCATAAGGTAGCTAGGATGAGTGGTGTTATCGCTAATGAGCCCCTCCCTCACTGTTCCCATCCATTTTGTTGAGATTTTGTGTAATTTCAATTTCATGTCATATTCAAATGTTGCTGTTGATGTTCAAAGGTCCCTTGACCAAAGGATAAAAAATTCATAACAAGGGATTGTTTGCTTAACACAGATAAATCATGCGCCGAAATGCTAGAAATTTTGGGGGAAAAGGAGAGATGATACTCTCCAAAATTTTATTAAAAATATGACCAAAAGTTAATTTTATGCCCTTACATCATCCTTACAACAAAAACCATACAATACAAAAAAAATCATATAGATCAATTTATAACTGAAATGCTAAAGATATTTTGAAACAGATGCTTTAAACAAAAGAAGACGGAGGTATGTAGCAACTGTTGGGGCGATGAACGTAGCGATCCTTCCTAAAGTACGTTTTGCCGTTGCGTTCTTGATTGACGAAGTGTGCTACTCCGTTAGGCAACGGCTGACCCTGTACCCAGCATCTCCTGTCAAAAAAGTCAGCACGCGCGTGCAGGACTAGAGCATTCGCAGCCTCGTTCCCCTCACGTTCGATAAACGTCAACATTAGTTTCTCTTGGTTGGGAAGCATAGCCATCAAGTACTGGCTTCTTCTGATGGTGCCGTCGTCGTACCAAAAGTTGGGTCTCCTCGCCAATGCCACGTTGATGAGCAATTTGGCATCGCCTTCGACCCAAAGACTGGTGAAGCCGAGCCTCAAGGCTATGTCAAGCCCCAAGGCGAGCGCATTGGCCTCGCCCTCGTAGGATGTGTAGCCGCTATAGCTGGGATCGGCGCAGGTGTACGAGTAGAGCGGGGCACCGTTGTGGTCTCTAAATATGCCTGCCGAGATGGCACAACCTCGGTGTTGGCATAGTCCGCCGTCGAAGTTGAGCTTGACCGTGCCGATTGGAGGTGGGACCCACTCGACTGCTATCTCGGGTACATACATTTGATCGGCCGCCATACTGCCAAGTTATAATACAATGTTGAGATAAAAATCAACAAAATTTATCTTAGAATTATAAGTAGGTTCGTTTTGAAATCAAAACCCTAAATGCAAATAGATGATTGAGAAGATGGGTATGTACTGTCACTGCACAGCAAGCAATTTACCATGAAAATATGAAATTAATTCGTACCTCAAAGTTCTTAATTGATATGAAATTGCAAGTAATTGTTTTATATATATTATGTCTAGTTTCAATCTCTAAGAATTGTTCGCTAGTATTAATTTATAGTCAAATTTTTAGATCGGTTTCTTTAAAGATAAAAGATCGTATTTAGGGGGGGAAAATCCAAAGTTTTAAGATAAAATATCTTCCTAGATTTTACTTGAAAAGAAAACCCTAACTTCAAATAGATGAATTGTAAAACAAATTTTCTATCTTATATCCTTATATAAAAGCATTTTGATTTATGAAATATTGACCATAAATACATCTAATTTATTCATTTTTAAAATAGATTATAGGGTTAACCATAGAAACACAATTTGCTAGACAAATCGATTCTAAAAAAATTAATAAAATAAAAATAAATCAAATCTACAACAAAATGTCTAATTGTAAATTTACTAAGACATAGTATAGGTTAAAAGAAACAATTTTTTTTGATAAATTACATCACTTTTTAGATGGCAGCAAATCTCAATTCTGTATTTTAAATTTTAATTAACGAATTTCATTATTCTACTTACAATATCATGTTCTGGTAAAAATTAATCACCTTCTAATTTTTACCCTAAACACCCAAAAATCTTCCCTTGCGAGATTTGACTATTAATTTTCACCAGGAAATTCAACTGAAACTGAACTAAAGAATGTAATTAAGAAGATCGAGCAATTCGTACCTCAGAAAATGATCGAAGGTCTTGAAGGGTCACGAATTACAAGTTGCAGTGATATATTTGTTTGATGTTGTCTTAGTTTAATTTATAGCCCTGTTGCCTTTTAAGATAAGAGATGAAGATTTTCTATCTATCTAACCCAGATATCATTTCTTCCTTTGCACTCAAAGTAAGCTTTTATCTTTATATTCATTCCTTTTATATGTTTATCTTCAATAAATTTCACTTTTTTGGGGGAAAAAATCATTTTCCCTTGATTTTTTTTATTTTAATCCAATATCCAATTTTTTTATAACAAGTAAAATTGGTAAAGATTAAAAGAAAGTATTCATCAAAAATAAATTTAAGAATTGTTAATAATTTATGAATTAATAATTATTTATTTTCAATCCCTTTAATTTATGAATTAATGTGATTATCAAATAAAAAAAACGGTTAGTGGGTTAGCCTAGCAAATCAAACCGCGGGGCGGGGGTTACTTTCTTTAATTCCCTTTTTTTTTTTTGATGTAAAAAAAAAAATCTTAAGGGATCAGAGAAGAGACAAATAAAAATGGAACAAAAATCATGAATAAAAAAACTAGTACCTTCTAAAATTGGAAACAATTGTATAATTACACTAAAATTCCCGTCACAAATAATCAATTATTACTACTTTTTTTTTAAAAAAAAATCCTTTTATACAATATAGATTACAATATATTGTTACCACTAAATGAGCCGGCCCTAGGGGTAGGCCCAAGAGGCGGTCGCCTAGGGCCTCCTACCGAGTAGGGCCCCGGAAAAAAAATATGTTATATGTAGTATATAATTAAGGTATTATGTATTATTATATTTACACGTAATAAAATATTTACAAAAATTCATACATAAAAAAAACTCATTTGTGATGTCACTTTCAATATTTCGAGTCAACGATAAAGAGTCTAAGAAGGTCTCCGTCTTTCAATTTTTGTTATCCATGCAAAAATGAATACTCCCTCCGTTCGGCAAAACTTGTCGTTTTAGAATTTTGTTTTTGTTCGGAAAAACTTGTCATTTTAGGTATTTTTGTTTCTACTTTACTAAAATGCCCTTGATTTGATTGATGGGTTGTGAGTTGTAGTTTTTGATAAGGTAAAAAGTAGAGTAATAATTGAGGGTAAATTAGTAAAAAAGAAGTGTAATTATTAGCTTTATTAAAAGTTGTGTGGAGAGTTAAAATGACAAGTTTTGCCGAACGGAGGGAGTAGTTTTTAAGTAACAACTTATACTACTTTAATAAATTTATTTAAGTGATTATAGTATTTTATTTGGATAAATTTGTAAAGTAATAATATATTTTAAAGTGTTTAATCATATTGTTTTACATTCATGGGAAAGAATATAATATTAAAAAAAATTACTGTTATTTCTCACTAAAAAATTCATATTTTTTTAATAGGACTTGCAAGGAAATGTAATAAAAAAGTAAACAAGTATATCGGTAAATCTATAAATCGTAGCATTTTGCTGTGTTATACCGAGAGATTTTATACTACAAAATGTCCGTAAATTTTTCTTTTAGTGATAAAAATAAAATCTGAAATTTATAATAGTTATATATATATAATTTGCATTGTTTAATATTTTTTTCTAAAAAAATTATGAATATTTAAAAGTTTTTGTTTTACACCGCCTCGGGCCCCAAAAATCTCAGGGCCGGCCCTTTAAATCCTTTTACCCACACTTTATACTACAATATGTTGTCATCTCCTTTAATGTCGTGCATCGAAGGTCAAGATCTTTTACAGTCATTAGGTTGGAGTGAAGGGCCAAAGCTTTGACAGATAAGGAGTAGGCAGAGTCACAACTTATGCTTCTAGGAGAGGCGATCAATCCATTGTAATCTTGAATCACGAACCCTCTAGTTGTTTGACCAGTTTAGAGCTTAGTTAGAGTTGTTGAAATTATTTTTGAAGTGTCTCACTTGAGTTTTTTTTTATTTAATATTTTTCTTTTTTTTTGGGTTGATTATGTGGCTCGGTGTTTGGTGTGCTCTTATAGTCTTATCTTTTCAAAAGATGGTTTTGGAGTCATTGAGTTGTTTAGAAAGTTGCCGCAAATATGCTTCTTGTTTCCTATTACTTGTAAATTCGTCTCCATTAAAGCTCACATTGTTCCTAATAGTCCATAATTCCCACCAAAGAGTTGTTAGTCACTTTTTGTGTTTTGTTTAATCGGACAAAAATGTCATTTGTGATTTGTTTGATTGTTTGGTTTTCTGTGTTTGTAGTTCTTATGATATTTAGTTATTGTGTTGTCCAACTTGGCAAGCAGGTTTAGTGAGTGGATGCTATAGTTTGTGAAAATATGTGTGCATCTTCATCAAACAGGTTGCAGAAGGTACATATTGCAACTCCTTTTTGTGTTAGTCACTCTTCTGATAGTAAATTTCTTACTTTTGGAAGATAGTTGACTTCCCAAATTTATACGATGTCACTTTCTTAGTTCGATTATATTGGTTACATGTGATTTTCTCAAGTGTTTTACTTTAGTGAATCATCCATGTCGGCTGATTTGTTAATATAGTCTATCTTGATATTCTTGTATTTTGAATTCTTCGATTGAGTTTCTTCTTGAAACTTACTCATAAACATCATCCATTGTAGAAAATTGATAACCCCGTTGTCAAAAGTCATTATAGAGTACGTTTGATTTTTTATTTTTTTTAATAATATAGAGTAGTTTGTTAGTGAGAGGCATAAATGAATTATACATTAAGGGTGTGTTTGGATTGCAATTATATTATGTTTATAATACAAATAGATAAGATAGTGTTTGGTTAACACATTTTTTAAGGTATTTAAATTAAGGGTGTGTTTGGATTACACGATATATTAATTATAATACAATTATTTAATCTTGATTTATGTGATTATTTGATTAAATTATTTTTTTACCTTAGTTTTTAAGAGACTTTTCTTCATACAACCAAATGCTCATATAAGACGAGGTAATATAATTGCATTATACTTAAAATTGCAAGAATCCAAACACACCCTAAGATGTAAAACTGCTAAATTCAATTAAACTTCATTTACAGAGGAAGAAGATATGCCATTGCCAGGTCATTCAAAACCTTTCCAGTTAAAAAGACAAAAATACGATTTCCTCGTGGAACTGGATTGGTAATTTGAGAGGGTGAGTTGGGGCCCACATCATTAACGTTCATTCATTCCACATCCACATCTCTTTGAATCCCTCTTCCTCCATTCAATCCCTCAAAAAACCCCTCTCTAATGGTTCAGAAATTATAAGTACAATCCATTCAAACATGTGCCTCTGATTTTACCTTCAGCAACCTCAGCTATGCCCGGAACAGTTCAAGTCTCAAGTAAGCAAATTTCAAGTCTAATTTTACACCCAATTCAGATGAATTTCTTACCCAAGTTTGCATCTTTAATCCCCAGTTCTAGAACTGACAGGGCTCCCCTCTTCAAGATCTTCTTCTTCGATGACCATTAAGGGTATAATCAAAGCTCTTTTTGGTCCTTACTATTCGATTAGTTACTTTGATTTGAATTCGCTGACACAAATTAACATTTTCCATTGCAATGCAGTTTCGTTGGGGAAACACACATGTGAAGCTGAGGGGGCAAATTGCGATTTCTTGCTGTAAAAATCTTGCAACTTTTTTAATTTCTTGTTTATATTCGTTCAATTGTGGTGTTTAATCAACATGAGTGACTTCAATTTGCAGTCCATTGGCAACGCTTCGCGATAATTTGGTTGTGAAAGTACATGATAATGAAGGGAATGAGATTGCACATACAGGTTAAAACTTTTTATCAATTGCCACTACCTTTTAAGGCCATCTGCAGCCCCACATTCGTAATCCGGTGCGAAATGGTTGTGTCTTGCAGGTGTTAAGAGTAGGTTAATAGCTGAAAAGGGTTCCTGGGATGATTTGTTTCCCCTTGAAGGAGGTGGCCATGTGCACATGAGACTTAAGTTCAGTCTCAGCGAAGAGGAACGCGTCAGGATCCGAAATATGGTTAGTGCTTTCTTGTGAGTTGAATGGACAATGTTGGTGGTGCATTGAGTTTGCAGAGTTCATCTGACATTGTTAAAGTGTTACTGTCATTGGGACTTTAGATAATATTCTTGCATAAAATTCGGTTTCAATAGTCACTTTAGGACCTGCTGAGAGGCATGGATGTTTTTAGAGATCACTAAGGACTTGCATATTTTGAAGGCGTAAATTGTGGATATATACTTTGTTTAAACCTTTCGTACGAAGGTCCTAGAGCGTGTGGAACAAGTGTGTACCCACTTCTTTTCATATATTACAAAGTAAGTGCAATCATTGAACTATTAGTGGATAAACGAGACCCTCAGTAGTTGATACAGAAATGGAATTATAAGCTCAAATTTATAAGCATAGTGCATAGTATCAAGTATCAACCATGACATATATCTTAAGCTACTGGATTTTCTGTATGACTGAAGAAATGATGGTGCAATTAGAAAAAGAAATCCATGCTTATGTGGTTGATCTTACAGATTATGATACTGTTGCAACTAACTGTTGAAGCTCCTCCTAAAAATTTTGCGATTTGCTTTCTAACTATGGCTATTTTTTCAATTTATTGGCAGAGAGAATCTGCATTGAAAAAGAAGCAAGATGAACTTCTAAACAAGAATAAATCAGACTTGCAAGCCTCGATTGCTTCTTCTGGTGGTAAGGTTTGCATCGTCGTTCTAATCTTTATTACAAGTCGGATCATAATATTGCAAACTCCAACTTTTATAAGAAGCAACCCATTAGAGAAGCTAAACCTAGGCATTTTGAGAAATCAAGAAAATTAAGGTATTTTTGTTAGGAGCTATATATGTTAGGTGAAAACATATACAAACATAGAAACAGTCAGGACCTGTTTGGATAGGGCTGTCCTCGCTCCATTCGACACTCAGAGATTGACTTAAGAAGGGAGGAGCTAGAGTAAGGACCTGTTTGGTTGAAAACTATGAAAATTAAAGGAGAAGAGAGCTGAGATACAAATTTTGTGTTGCAAATGAGAGAAGGAGGTTTTGGTTGCAAACTATGAAAAAAAGTAAAGGGCCGGGAGATGTACTTGAGGAGCTAGTAAGGACCTGCTTAATGAATCATAATCTAAAGTTGGACTACATTAGTTTCCTTCGCCGTTCCTTTTGAAGCCTTTTAAGCCAAAGGGGGAGTGAATTTCTACAAATGTGGCTTCAGCTACCTCACCTTGAAATCAAGTAATGGAGATTCAGATGTTGTAGAGAAGTTGTGATGGGTAGTGGATAGAGCAATGGAGAGCAAGAATATACCACTACCCAAGAGTGATGGTATAAGTGAAACGAAATCAGGTTTTCCAAATGAGATTCAATTTCAAGATGTAAAAGGGTATGTATTTGCACGAAAGCTCTGTTATATGAATGAAAGCCCTCAACTAGTACCAACTGGGCTAGTTAAGAGTGATGGTAGAAGTGCCTCTAGAGAAACTAATGAGATGTTGAAGGGAATAGAACCTCAGCAGGAGGCATCACTGATTCGAGATAGAGAAAAAGCAAAGGAAAAACTGAGCGAGTCTCAAGAAGTATTCTCAATCCCAGCCGAGAACACAACCTGTCGTGAAAAAGGAAATGAAATCTTTTGAATGAGATTCCATGCATTTCAATTTCCACATCCTTCTGTCTTGCTTGCAAATTATCTCCAACAAGGGATGCAAACCGTCTTTCATTACCTTCATATCCTTGTGGGAAAAAATTGTAAGACATTAAACCATATTTCTGTTTTATTTGGTGTTGCACGTCGGTCTGAATGGTGGTCATTTTAGGATAGTTAGGGAGAAGGACTCGTCAGCTTTCTTACTTTCTGTTTACAATGTTAGAGTTCCATCATCATCACTCTTGTCTAATGTCTTTCAACATGTTTTCGAACAAGCTGTTCACCCTCTAGATTTTCCTAAGACAACTTTTGACTGCTATTCAGGTAGAGATGAGATGTTTTCAACAGCAGCCATCTCAGGCGAAGCTCCTTCCATTGATCTTTCATTAGAAGCTTCATCTAAAACTGTGAGCTCCAAATCAAGCAGCGAATTCAGTAATTCTTCTGCCTCTATACAAGCGAAAGAAGATGATCTGCGTTATATCTTGAAGGAAGAAAGTCCATTAGAGGAATTACCTAGCAATGTCAAAGAAGATGATCCGAGTTATAACTTGAAAGAACAAAGTACATTGGAGAAACCACCTAGTAAAGTGAAAGAAGATGAATTGCGTTTTAACTTGAAGGAACAAAGCTCATTGGAGAAACCACCAAGCAAAGTGAAAGAAGATGATCCGCTTTATAACTTGAAGGAACAAAGTCCATTGGAGAAACCGCCTAGCAAAGTGAAAGAAGATGATCTGCGTTATAACTTGAAGGAACAACATCCATTGGAGAATACACCTAGTAAAGTAAAAGAAGATGATCCATGTTATAGCTTCAAGGAGCAAAGTCCAATGGAGAATCCGCCTGCCAAAGTGAAAGAAGATGATCAGCGTCATAACTTGAAGAAACAAAGTACACCAGAAATTCCCTCTGGAAAAATCAAAGAAGTTGATCGGCGTTATAAATGGAAGGAACAAAGTCCATTGGAGAAACCACCTAGCAAAGTCAAAGAAGACGATTCGGGAAATAAGTTAAAGGAACAAACTCCGTTGGAGAAAATACCTAGCAAAGTAAGGAAAACTGTAGCTGCCTTTGAAAGTAGTCTTCAGTCGCAGGTATCTTTCTTCGGTTATGTTATAGATACATGCATGATAAACTGATAATGCCTTTTTCCCTAGGGAACAAAATCTTAAAAGAGGTGTTTATTTACCAGGAATGGATGGGTGCAGCAAAAACACAGTCTGCCCGGGGTGTGAGAGAACCTATAGAGAATAGAAGCACTTCATATGAGCCAAAAGATGTAGATAACATGGAGCAAAAAACAAAGGATATATCAGCTGTGAAAGAGCTTAAGGGGAGAGATCCATCCGATAATATCCTTGAGAGTAAGGAGAGAGAGCCTTCCAAAGAATTACGCAGAACATCGAATTTGGAGCAATATAAAACTTCAGGAAGAGTTCTTGATTCGCTTTCAGATGAAAGCCAACCTTTCAGCTCTGTCACGGAACAAGAGTATGCTAGCGGTGACCATCTTAAAAATCCTTGTGGTAGGATGAGCGCTGAAGTGCCTAGCAGAAGATGTCGATGTTCATGTCGTAACTTTCATGGTTGGATTTTCCTAGAAGAAGCAATATGCTCATGTATAGCATGTGACAATAGAGTGGTTCTAGATCTACTTGAAGATTACACTGTAAATCCAAAAACATGTCCTGGAAAGGTTAGTTGCAACCATCTCGCTTGCCCTTCATCAATAATTAAAATTCCATGGGAATGAAATTTATTTCTTAGACCAACAGGGGGGGAAAAAGTTTGTTTGTACTGAATTTATCATAGTAGATCTGTAATCAAAATGGTTCTCTGGAAGAAATTGATTGAAGTGCTTTGAGAGATTAATGTACAACTATTTTCAACTGTTACATAAGCAGCTTTCATCTAATTTTGGCATCACTTGCTAATACATCTAAAATAAATGTTTTCAGCTTGTTGATGAGATCTCTTCAATTAAAGACATCAATCGTTCCGGTAACAGTAAGAAGCCGGAGTCCAGTCATTCATCAGGTGATGGTGCCTCCAGGGGACCAAATGGACAGCCGGGACAGGTTTTCCTTGATGATTTCCATCTTGAGATTACACATCTGTCATCTGTTCAAGGAGATACATATTCATGATAATGTTTACTTATTTTCATAGGTCATGAAAATTGTGATCATGGTGGGTTTTGGACTTCTTGTTCTCTTCACCAGGAAAAGAAAGCCAAGGTACATCTCATTTTCATTCTCATCTAGCTTAGTATGATAAATTTGATATAGATGCCCACATCTTCCAGATATGATTATGTGAAATGCAAGAGAAATGTTACAGCTTGATCAGCATGAACACTGATTTTATTTTATTTTTAATTTCAGATGATACAACCTTTGCGAAAATCTTTGTAATCATCTCCAAGGGGGTTCGCCTGTTCTGAAACCTTCGCTCTTTTCATGCTTAATATACGGCGAAGAGTATACTTTTCTTGCTTCTGATGTAAATTAATTTTTAACCTGAGAAACACTGATGATTCTTGCAAAGAGTATGCAATAAGATTGATACCATCCTTTGGGGTTGAAACCTGCAATGGGTTCTGCTTAACGACTTCCGTCCCAATATATGTCAATGTCACAATTTCTTTTACAGCACTGTTAAGCCAGGTAGACCTAAACCTCTTAACCCTGAAATATTAGGGATATGATTTAGCATCCTTATACTTCATGGTTTTGGTATATAAGATATTTGATCAAGGGCCTCAAGGCATATGATGATCCTGTATTCCTGTGTGTGAGTTTGGTCTTATGAAACAGGTTGGTTAAGTTTGTCATTTTTAAAATCTAAGCTTGTTCTTCATTCCTACTGTTTGATGCTTTGCTGAGAAAATTGCAGGGTCGCGGCATATGTTGGCATCTAGAAGGGATGAAGGGGCATTGTCAATCCATGACCTCTGGTTTCTGAAGGTACTGCACTGTCTTTGGTAGAGGCTTTAGTTTAGAGCATGTGAAGATTAGGGGAGCTTTTAAAGAGCCATGGATAATTCAATTAAGCATGGAATGGCATTCAAACCATGCATTAGATATGAGTGCTACCAAATTGTTCACTATAGTTTCTCCTTCTATCACCATATATTCAAATTCTGCCACCTGAATTCAGAAAAGGACAACAACAACAAATCATTAGGAAAATATTTTTTTCATAAAAGAAAGGTTAATCATTTCTTCCCAAATCCTAAAAGAGAAAGGTTACAAACTTACAATTACATGTGTTGCTGTAGGCAATTACTCCGCATTGAATTTTTTTTAACAAGATAAAGAATTGGATTATTATGTTTATCTTTATGAATGAGAATCTGAACTTCTGTGTGCGAAACCAAAGTCCAAGGATCCAATAATTGTCTAATGCTTCGGATCCTTGGACTTTAGAGTTTTTTTAAAACTCTATGGGATCTAAAGGGTTGTTATTTGTAATTAGATTTTGTTATTCATGGTTTTTTTTAACCCTTTTATTTTAAAGTGACTTAAATTGATAAACTGTGTGAAATATGAGTTGAAGAATTATGAAATAATATAACCTTGAAAATTAGATTATTTGTAAAAAAAAAAGGATTTAAATGGTTGTTATTAAGGGTAGTCTTTTTTCATATTAAAAAAAATCTAATAACATTCGAAAAAATGTTTATCATTTAAACTCTAAAATAATTCCTCATAATACAAAGTAGGTGCCCCATGAGGTCTATTACTTTAAACCGGTTGAAATCCTTGCAATACTATACAAGTCATAGAAGTAAGAAAATGGCATCTGCATTAGAAAATAAAAGTTAATAGATTGTACAGATTCTACTTATATATTCGAAAAAACTCATAGAAAAGAGGTATTTTAGAATACCTCAAATATTTGTTTTTGCTTCACCCTTCTCTCTCTCTCTCCCCTCCTCTTACCAAGAATCGAAACCTCAACCTGAGGCGTTGTAGTGGAACAACTAAGCCAGCCAGGCAAGAGGTGACCCTGGTGTTCTTCAGCCACAAATAAACAAACTTCAATCCTATTAATGGGCCTTTTGGCCCATTTGGGAATTATTATAGGATGGACGAATTAAGGTGTCCTCTCTACTCTCTAGTGTGTATTTAGCCCTTTGTTTAACCCTTTAGCCTTATGAATAAATTCTATTTTAATTACGGATATCATAAAAAAACAAGTATTAGAATTGAAAAAACCTATGTAAAGGGCTAGATTTTAACATTTATTTAATTTATTAAAAAATCTCTCTTAATTATAATTTATTACATCATTTATTTAATTTATTTTTCAAAAAATCTTATCCAAATGTATTAAATATCATTAGCAAACATTCATTATTTTTTTTTTAAAAAGGTCAATTGTAATTTATTAATTATCAATTTATCATTATAATAAGATAAGAAAATGAACATTAGGATTGAAAAATGAGTATAAAGAATAAAATACATAAATGACTAAAATGAAGGTCACAAGTCACAATACTAATCTTACATCCTTGCAAAAATTACAAAAAGTTGCGGGTACTTAACTAGTTTGGCTTTAAAAGGCTCCATACATAGCCACGTAATGGTTTAACAGGCATAATATGGATAATATTGGTACAAAGTGGATTATATCACGAGTTTTTATTTAAATGTGTTGTTTTGAACACATAGTGATTGACTATGAAATGATCAGAAATGGAGGAAAATAGGTCAAGAAAACTAGCACAAATTCCATTAGACATCAAGTTGTGCTCTGAAAATTCAATTACAAAACTACTTTTCCCGCTCAATGAACTGCACTATATACATGTGCAATGCAGGTGATCAAGCTGTGTGATACATAAGTACAAAATTGCCCTTCTGTTATCATCTTATTTACATATTCACATATCTATCATATGTGTATTATATGTACTCATAGTTTTAGTGTTTACAATTGCAATGCTAAGCTCTTGTATTAAGTGATTTTTGCAGAAATTGGCTAGAGAGACATAATTGAAGATCTTAAGTGAAAACCGCCAAGGTGGTCACGAAGATCATTGTAGAAGGATGGATGTCGTATAATGAATGGAGCAGATTGATGGAATCCATAGGGAACTCCATAGAATAGGAAATACCTGTTTTGAACATTGAAGATCCCTTTTCTATGGAAAGCTTTGAATCGAAATAAGAAAGACATGTTTTGAAGAAGATTAATTTGTTTTCTTGCAAGGCTAATTATGTTGCTTGCTAAAGAACGATTTTTTTTTTCGAGATTATAAGAGTTAACCAAGGTAATAAGGATGCGGGAAAGAGAAAAAGATGACAAGCTTTTAGGTGTATGTCGATTGATGCGGAAGTTTATAGGAGAATAGAATACCTCTTAGTTTGCAAATTCCCAACAACAATGGTGTATGTCGATTGCTCAAATCATTATATGATTTAAAACAAGCTTTTAGGCAATGATATACTCATCTGCCAACAATTTTGAAAAAAGGGTTATCTTCAATGAAAGAATGACTACTCCATAATTTACAACGGTGAGAATGATCTAATTTGTAATTATAGTCTCTTTTATAGTCCATTTTCTTTTAGAAAAAATTTATGAAATAGGCACATTAAGTGAACATATTTGCGGAATAGACGCGGGTTTGGACAAATTTGCGAAATAGCCCCTATATATACTAATTCTCAAAAAAAAAAAAAATCTGATCGTTTCCCCCAATCCCATCGTCTCTCTCTTCAATCTCTCTCTCCGCTCCCCGGCGATGGAGCTCTCTCTCCCCTCCCCGGCGATGGAGCTCTTCAATCTCTCTCTCCGCTCCCCGGCGATGGAGCTCTCGATGCGAATCAGAGAGCGAGGGAGAACCAGTGGCTTCGGCTAGCGATGCGAAGCAGATGGCGAGGGAGCGAACGACGACGTCCAGATCCGGAATGGAGGTCGAGCGAAGTGGCGCGAGCGAGCGAGTGATTGCTCAGATTCGGCCTGGAGCGAGGTCGAGCGGCCGGAGATTGGCGTTCTGGACTTTCAGATCCGACGAGCGGCGCGTGGGAGAACCGGTGGCGTAGGCTATCGATGCGAAGCAGAGGGCGAGGGAGCGCGAGCGAGGGAGCGATGACGACGTACGGATCCGGACTGAAGGTCGCGCGAGCGAGGCGGCTTAGATCCGGCCTGGAGCGAGGTCGAGCGGGTGGAGATCGGCGTTTTGGAGTTTCAGATCCGGCGAGCGCGTGAAGGTCCGAAGGAAGGAGATGAACTTTTATGTTAAATTACAAAAATCACCTTGTGAATATTAGAAATTAAAAAAATTAGCTATATTTTATTATGTGTTCCATAATATACTATATTTTTATTTTTATGTTTGCACAACAAAATGTTATATTTGCACAAGCATAACATACGGTTATATTTGCACGCCAAAATATATCGATGCGAAGAAAGAAAAAAAAAACTAGACTTGGGTCATATTTGCACTACTTACGGTTAAATTTGCACAACGTACTCTTATATTTGCACGACAAAATGTTAAGTAAAATAAAATTATATTTGCACAATTTATGGTTAAATTTGGACAACATACTCTTATATTTGCACGACAAAATGTTTTAAAAAAATAAAAAAAAAACTAGACTTGGGTCATATTTACACAACTTACTCTTATTTTTGCTCAACAATAGGTTATTTTTTGCACAACAATCGAGACTTGTGAAATTGTTCTCAACATGATTTTATTCTCTCAATATTATTTTAAGAGTTGCACGACTCTGTTGTAAGAGTTGCACGACTCTGTTGTAAGAGTTGCACGACTCTGTTGCAAGAGTTGCACGACTCTGTTGCAAGAGTTGCACGACTCTATTTTAAGAGTTGCACGACTCTTTTTGCACAACTTACGGTTAAGTTTGCACAACGTACTTTTATATTTGCACATCAATGTTAAAATTCAAAAAGTGTTGACACGGGGAAAAAAATGTAATTTTAGTTTGAATGTGCAATTTTAGAACTTAAATGTTCAATTGTAAAATACAGTTGTGCAATTATAAAATACAATTGTGCAAATTTTCAACATTTTATTTATTGACAATATACTACACTTTTCTTAAAGTAAAACTAATCTAATGATGGTGTATAAATAATATAAATGACGATGCAAGAATAATAATTTTACAATTGTGCAATTGTAAAATACAGTTGTGGAATAAGACTCTAAATTGAATAAATAGATCTAGGTGGAGTCGAACCACCAACCTCCGGAACAACAATATGTCCAGATGCTCTTTCCTATTTGAGCTTATAGATCTTAACGCTAGGATATGATTATAAAATGCAAAAATAAGATTATAAAATGCACATATAGTATTTATTTGTGCACTATTTTCTGGAATAATATTAATTTGTGCGCAAAAATATTGGAATAATAATAAAATGACGGTGTAAGAATAATAATTTAGATTTATAGAGTTGCTCAACATGATCTTATTTTTGCTCAATAATAGATTATTTTTGCACAACAATCGAGACTTGTGAAATTGTTATCAACATGATTTTATTTTCTCTCAATATTATTTTAAGAGTTGCACGCATCTGTTGTAAGTGTTGCACGACTCTGTAATAATAGTAATAATAATAATAATAATAATAATAATAATAATAATAATAATAATAATAATAAAATATACTTGGGTCATATTTGCACAACTTACGGTTTAATTTGCACAACGTACTCTTATTTTTGCTCAACAATTCTTTATTTTTGCACAATAATCGAGACTTGTGAAATTGTGTCTCCTCATAATCTTATTTTTTATAAATATAATTTTATACTTATTTAATAGATTATTGCACAACACGGTCTTATTTTTGCTCATCAATAGAGTAAAATTGCTAAACATGGGGGATTGATGGAAATGTGCTCAACATTATCTTTAAGAGTTGCACGACTCTATTTTAAGATTTGCACGACAATCGAGACTTGTGAATTTATTCTCAACATGATCTTATTTTAAAAAAGTGCTGCCGTGAAAGAAAAAAATTATTTGAAAAAAGTGCTGACACAAATAGAATAAAAAGTGCACAAATTAGAATAAAATGCGCACAAATAATATTATAAAGTAAAAAAAAATTGTTATCCATGTAGGAAAAAAAAAACTAGATTTGGATCATATTTGTGAAATTGTTATCCAGGCTTGATGGAATTGTTCGACATCATTTGATCGGCTTATGATTCATTTGTCATGTGCTTCTTCGATTCTTTGTGAAATTGTTATCCATGCTTGTGCAACTCTAAAAAAAAGTGCTGACATGGAGAAAAAAGTGCTGACACGGAAAAAAGTGCAATTCTAAACTCTACTTGGATCATATTTGCACAATTTATGGTTATATTTGCACAAAGTACTCTTATATTTGCACGATAAAAGGTTAAAAAAATAAAATAAAAAATAAAAACTAGACTAGGGTTATATTTGCTCAACTTATGATTAAATTTGCACAACGTCCTCTTATATTTGCACAACTTACTCTTATTTTTGCTCAACAATAGGTTATTTTTTGCAAAACAATCGAGATTTCTGAAATTGTTCTCAACATGATTTTATGTTCTCTCAATATTATTGTAAGAGTTGCACGACTATGTTGCAAGAGTTGCACGACTCTGTTTTAAGAGTTGCACGACCATGTTTTAAGAGTTGCACGACTCTGTTTTAATAGTTGCACAACTCTGTTGTAACAGTTGCACGACTCTGTTTTAAGAGTTGCACGACTCTATTGTAAGAGTTGCACGACTATATTTTAAGAGTTGCACGACTCTGTTGTAAGAGTTGCACAACTCTATTTTAAGAGTTGCACGACACAAAGTATGAGACTAATGGAATATTTTGTTTAATACTAATAATACAGGACACAAAGTATGAGATTAATGGACTATTTTGTTTAATACTTCCATATTATCGAGAGTCAACTAAACCTGCATTTCACATACTTGTTAATCACTTTGCTCATCCTATAAAAGTTGATGCCATTTCATGCAATAAGAAGCCAAAACATGAGACAAAATAATCAATATATCACTGTATTAATATTCTAGTTGGAAACCACATTGCCCTAGCTCAATAAGAAGCCAGAAGCTTCATGTTAAACTCCACCTTCTTTGTCCTTTACAAGAAGATGAAAACTAGAAATGAAGAACTTCATTTTGGGATCAAGCTCCCATTTTATCACAGATGATTGCAGCATAGTTTGAAATAGTCGAATCTGGTGACTGCCCACAAAATCAGGTAGGGATGAATCTACGACAGATAAAGTGCCAGGCTGATCTCCTTGACAATGTCTAACCGGAACCTTGCCAAAGTTGCAGGTAGCAGGACTGGAAAATGGCACAACCCTGGCAATGTTTCCTAGAGCTCTCACGGCATTTGACTTAACCTGTGGATAAGGAGACTTAAAATAATTACACGTATTACATGGCATGAGCAATGACGAGGACAAATTATTATTTTTAACAATCTCTCATCAAGGAAACATGAAATTCTTTAATACACTTGCACTTTTTAGATTGAAATTCTTTTTTTTTTGGTGAGCATGAAATTCATGACACCTGAAGGGCATGAAATTATACTATGACAGTATAACAGCTTAATTTAATGAATCTATAGCCCATTTATATATGTTTAATTTCCAATTTTATCAACATTGTTCATTATAAAGAAAGAATAATAAGGAAGCAACACTATAGGAAAGGTCTTTGACAAGTGCATTTTTCTGGACAAGTAAGACACAAGAATGGTTCAAGAACTGAGATGCAAGCAGGTTACCTTATCCCCATCTTTTGTAAGTCGTAGGGCACATCTAGAAAGTGATTCCACAATATGGGAAATCACCTCAAAACCTAGGATCAAAGCATCGGTAACCAAATAGCTACAGTGAGTCAATAATCTGTATCATCTTCAAGGCAAAATCTTTTAACTTAAAAGGAGATACATGCAATGAGCTAACCTAGAGAAGAATCTAAGCAGTGGCGTAGGGAATCACATATATTGGCTATGGCCCAAGATGCTGGAATACGGACCTAAAGAACATCAACATAACACTTAAAATCAGTTATCAGTACAACAACTCAATATGATGACCAGAAAACTAGTTCATTGTTAACATACTGAGAGTAAGTGATGGCGTGTATTGATCTCAGCAGCATTAACAAACTTTTGAAGGATCTCTGCACTATATGATGAATGTACAAGTTAGAAATCGAAGAGTCAGTTGATTGTTGGAAAGATATTTCAAACTGACCTCTTGGAAATGTTAGGGAAACATGCAATAAGACCAACAGCCCGACAAGCAGTTGATCTGACTCAAGGTACCTCATCATTCGTGGCAGCATCTATCTGAAATTTTGAAACCGCATATAAAAATGTGACAAAAAGATACACTTCTCCAATAATTTTCAGTTTTGAAAAGAACTAAAAAATGAATGAACTTACACAGGAGAAAAGAATAAACTCCTGTTCCTTTTCCTTGAGAGAGAAGAAAACAGAAGAAGTTATGGCAGCAAAGCAAGTGATTGATGCAGCCCTCACCTTCGAGATAAAAAAACAAAAACCAAACCAAAAGAAAAATAAACAAGAGGGGAGTTAGAAGACAAAAACTGCAAACTGGAGAAGGGTGGGGGATGATAAAGAGCAACATACTAACACAATACCACTGCCAAGCAATAGCAAAGATTTTCATGAAAATTGCAGTTAAGCACAAGATTAAACAAAGAACAAAGCTTAAGATAAGCAGAAAATGTGCAAAAAAGGGGACAAGTTTATTCAAGACCGGTGATACTAATGAAGAAATCTGTTTTTCAGTGTTGCCTACTTTTTTCTAGTCAGTTTGAATGGTAGCAATAATATATGCAATATCTTCATCTTTCTATGAGGATGTCCATGGAGCAAGGTACGAAAAGTGTTTAGCACTAAATGAAAGAAGTAAGCAACAAAGGATTACAGCAAATTCATATATTTTAGTCCATCTAGATTTCCATACATTAAAACAACTGAGGTGGGTTAATGGATCAAACCTGTCCTCTGGTGCGGCTTGGACTGTTAGTTCGAAGTAACCAGCAGCCCTGTCCTGGAGCTCTCGAAGCAAACGAACCAGGACCCAAATGGAGCTCTCGAAGCAAACGAACCAACCAAACCCGCTCGAACAAGGACCCGAATGGAGCTCCACTTTCCTGACATTGAGCGAGAATTAAGCAACTAATTTGTATTGATCAGTCCTCCAATTCAGCTGCAGTCCTCATTTGCTCCCAGGATGATCAACACCCGTAATGGGCATTCAGAGACATAGAGGAGATGGATACTTCCTGCTGCAGCCTCTCCAAACTCTTCTTTACAATTCAACCTGTTTCGAAGCTTCCTCTTTTCGTTGCATATCTGGAGTTCACCGGAATCATGCCTCACTTTAGTAGCTTTGAGGCTGTCTGGGAGAATGCATTTGCAGACAGACCCTGCACAACAGCCAAACAACATATATGTTATACTGTCACTACTAGTTAAGCAAGGACGTCTAAAGGAATGTCACTACTAGCTAATGCTCAAAAGATTCAACATTTATGTTGTACTGTCACTACTAGCTAATGCTCAAAAGATTCAACATTTATATGTCGAAAAGGGAAGCAAGGACATCTAAAGGAATGCAAAATCTGTCACATTTATGCTCAATTTCAAAGCCTTCACAGTGCAATTTGACAAAGAAACATAAACAAAACACCTTGAGACTTCAAAATCGACTCCAATACTTAAAAAATCGAAGAAAATTTGCGCCTTCGGCGCAAATTTTCTATGATTCCATTGCACTGATATAGGGTTACCTGCAACAAGAACAATAAATTGGGATAGGAACACCCTGATTCTCACAGTATAAACATGACAATCCATTCAATTTCCAATCAAGCAATAAAATACTCGGAAGCAAAGATCGAGTTCCTTATCAATCGATCTCGATCGATTGATAAGGAAATCAAAGTAGTATCGAAGACCACTCATAGAATAGGTAGATGACACAAAAATTGATCCCCTTCTAGCAACTTGTGACCAATTGGCCATGAATCATGTACAACAAACCCTGAACTAATGAACCTGGTGTTCAATTTTAGGAATCAAACACAAAATCGTCACAACCATACCTAAATCTGATGTATAGTTTCACATATTCCACTATACAAGACTATAGAAGACCGAGTACACAGAAAATCAAAGGAGCAAGAGGGGGAAAGCGCCTGCTTCAGGCGAAACTATTAGAGAAAGAAGGAACGTACCTAATTCAGATCTCGACGCTCGCTCGAACTCGCTCCGGCGCTCGCTCGACCTCGCTCCGGCGCTCGCTCGACCTCGCTCCGGCGCTCGCTCGACCAGATGCGGCCTCTCGCTCCAGATATCGGACGGCCGCATCCGGCGCTCGCTCCCTCGTTCGCTCCGCCGCTCGCTCGCCACCGCCTCCGGCGTTGGAGAAACATCGTCGTCGTTGTCCTAGCGAGGCCTCTTCCAGCAACATAGTCGTCGGAAATTGTTTCCGTTGGAGGCAGTCGAACCAGATCTGGCATGAGGGGAGAAGAGATCGAGAGAGCGAGAGAGGTCCGGGGAGAGGATTTGGACGGGAGAAAATTTAGAACAGGAGAGAGAAAAAAGTTTATATTGCGTCCATTTTGTAAAAATGTCCCAAAACGCGACTATTTTGCAAAATAAGTCCATTTTCGTGGCTATTTTGCGTCCATTTTCTTTTATTAGTTACCTCATATGTTAAGATAAATAATAAATAATTTTACATATCAAATGAAGCAATAGAGATCATATAATAGATTAACCGATTTTACAAGAAATCAGCCAGCTCGTTTTTGGCACAGCGAATTTGTCCTGGTGGACCCAAGCCCAATCCTTACCCGCTGACCCGTCGGGTCAGACCCGACGGGTTCAAGTTCGACCCGTTGAACCGAGCATCTCTCTTCCAACACTCTTTACCTTTTAAAGGGCCCACCGTCTGACACCAATTATATAAACTCCTCTCGCGTTTCACAGTGAATCCCCTCGCCCACTCCGAAAAGCGCCAACGCGTTCCCCTCTCTCCCGAGTAGCACCGGAGGTTTCTGGTGCCGATCTCTCTCTTTCTCAGCTCGTTCGTTTTTTCTGTTCTTAACTCTTCATCTTAATCTTCTGTTTTGGTGTTCGATTTTATCTTCTTCGTCTTTTCTGGTGAATTGATTGGATTTAGAGTTTCTTGGAATTTCTAGGGTTTCTTCAATGGCGTCCAAGCGGATCTTGAAGGAATTGAAGGATCTCCAGAAGGATCCTCCCACCTCTTGCAGTGCTGGTAACTTGTTTTTCTCCCCTCGCCACTTTTTCTTCAGGTTTAGACTTCATCTGTGTTGATTTCACTTGGATTCCAAAGTCTTGAATGAAAATTTTGATTTTGTTAGGTTGTTTGTTTCCTAATAGTTGATTAACTTGATTGCGAATATGCGATATTTAGTCTTTGTGCGTTTACTGTGTGCTTGATTCGTGCTAGTAGTTGGATTATTGTAGTTTGTCTATCCAGAGATGATCCAATACAGTACTCCGTAGAAAGCAGTAAATGTTTTTTGCTTAGGGATATTTGATACGGATTGAATGTTGTTAGCTGATTTTTTATGCTTGCAATGTTAATAATAATAATAATAATAAGAGCTAGAAATTGGATCCATTTGTTTTTTATTCCTTGCCTCTGATGTGTTCTTTCTAGCAGCATTCATGCATAAGTTTTCATATATTTTACGGATTGCTTAGTTGTATAATCAATTAATTATTTCTTCCTTGATATTGTATTAGGCCCTGTTGCTGAAGACATGTTCCACTGGCAAGCAACAATCATGGGTCCTGGTGACAGTCCATATACCGGAGGGGTGTTTCTAGTCAATATTCACTTCCCTCCTGATTATCCATTTAAACCACCAAAGGTACATCATATTTTCCTGGCCCTTTGCTTTGATGGAATAGCATATGTTATTATAGTTGATTTTCAAAGAGTGAAGTTTTTCCTTTTATGGTTAAAGATGGTCTTTTGAATATGAATTTCTTCAGCTCTTGGTGTCAATTTTAACTGATTATTATTATGTTGTGATGACATCTTTACTAAATATCTACAGTTGGAGTGTGATGTCTTCTGATAGCTCTAAATTTGATGATAGAAGATATGTTTTGGTGGTTAGAAGCTTGATAAGGAGACCTGGGGTAATCTTTGTCATTGTTCTGATTTTCTTAGCATGGCAGTGAAAAAAAATTCTGGCATTCGTTTGCTTTTTCCCCCCCTCCACACACTCCATGTAGTAGTAGAAATGCTTCAGCAAATCCATTGAGAAGATGTTACATCACCTGTATCGTGGTACTGGTGCTCATAATTGGAAGCCCAGGAGAGGGAAACAGGTCATTAGTTCCCTTATTAAAAGTTTTTGTCCCCAAAGCTCAGTGAGAGAGGAAAAGTAGTCGAATTTTAGAAAAGAATGTGAATACATGTTCTTCCCTGTGACTTATGAGGCGTCACTAGGACACTGACCAGGTATGCTCATCCCTTCGAGTCTTCGACGGGTCTCTGGAATTGCTATTTAGCCATTTAGGTGTAAGCCACTGCTTGTAGTGTGACACCTTACATCTCAATTTTTTTTTCTTGATTATTCTAGTCCCTATAACGAGTTCCCTTTCCTTCACCAAAGTGACAACAAAAAAGGGGATCCATCCTGAAATCAACACGAGAACAGCGTACTGACAACAAGTTGCTTGTTACATTCATAATTACACATTCACATTGCAGAAACTTCTATGTTTGTGTCTTATGCTTTAACAAAGTGAAAGAGCGCCTCGGGATTTCTAAATTATTTGCCATGATTATATGTTTGGATGAAGGACCAGCATATCTTTAGGCACACAACTATAAAATTCAGTGCCATATTCTGTTTACAGCCCTTGCATGATTTTCTCTAAAAACTTTTTTCTGCAGGTCTCATTCAGGACCAAGGTTTTCCATCCTAATATCAACAGCAATGGCAGCATCTGTCTTGATATTTTAAAGGAGCAATGGAGTCCTGCTCTTACCATTTCCAAGGTTATTTTCTGATTTTTCTCTGTCATGGATGCATGAAGATCATCTGCTTCTGTAATTCACTTTCTTAAACTAACCACCAAAGTATAAAATTGACCTCTGTCTCTGTCATAGAAGATACATCTGAGTGTTTATGCATATTTCATTGGATTGTTGCATAAAAATAGTGTGCTTTTGCATATGTGACCACAAGTTCAGTTGTCCCAAGGTTATGCATCTGTTTGATCAAGTAGTTGTGTTCATCACTTGATATTCGCCATTAATGCTATGTTGCCACTGGAAGCCTGACTGCTTCACAAATTGGTTGCCTGTTCACGATCTTCCCTTTTCTTAAACTCTTCCCCTCTTCATTCTTGTCTTACTAGGGAGATAAGAGACATTCCCACACACCGAGATTCTAGTGTCAGTTATTGACTTTACCTCTTCATTGGGTTTGTATGTGTTGCATGATGTGTATACTTCACACATGATGATGGCATATTTCTTGTGTGGTAGTTCAATGAAAGACAATGCAATTCCCTTTGTAAGACCTAATTTATGTAGCTTTATCTATGCCCTTGGCTTCCAATTTATGTTTAAATAGTAATGCCTTCTGCTTGATGCGCTCCTTTGACTTTTCATATAACACTAAAGAAAATCTTCGTGAATAACTTGCTGGAACAAGTTCAGCGATTTGCATTATCCGTACACCAACTGTACCCTTATCAACAAGTTCGATCCCACACCTTTTTTTTTTTGCAGGTTTTGCTCTCTATTTGCTCCTTGCTGACCGACCCGAACCCTGATGATCCTTTGGTACCTGAGATTGCGCATATGTACAAGACCGACAAGGCCAAGTACGAGACAACTGCAAGAAGCTGGACTCAAAAGTATGCTATGGGTTAGTTGTTCAATGTTGAATGAAAGGATTCTTGCTATGGAATCTAACAATGCAAGGCCATAAATACTATTCCCTTTGTTAAATGTGAACTGTTTCATGGTTGTGATATGCTTTCGCCCTGTTTTAAGTTGTTCTCTGTCTAATAGTGTGCCTGTTTAAGATATTTCTTCCTATAAAGGTCTTGCTCAAAGTACTAGAAAGGTGTTCCTCATCCTGTGTAGCTTGAAAGTTGCATATGATTTCAAGAGAATCAATCTGATCGGTAAAACTGGGTTCTAGACGGTGTTCTTAATCGGTTAGTTGCTTTGGTCATATAGCAGTTTTCAAATTTGCATGTGTTGATTGCTTAGTAGGAGAATTTACAGATGTAGATTAACAGTTACTCTTCAAGAAATCACTTGATCTTCAACCATGTATATATTTTGAAAATTTCATTAGTTGGATAGATTTAAACAACAAAATCCAACCATAGGGTTAATTGTTGCTAGTTACAATTGAAAACAAGGTTGATTAGCTCCAAATAACACAATCAGTCTTGACTTCTCAAACTCTTCGCCCCATCAGCTCTCGAGGAATTCTTGTTCAAGCATCCACACCCTGTAAACATGGCTTCCGACCTGAAAAATACGAAAACTTCTCCAGTGTCATCTTCTTTCCCATAGGAACAGAGATTTGATATTTGCGGCCTAACGGAAACCATACCCAAGCTTGAGCTCTAGCTCAGTTGACTCGACAACATCTTCCGGTTGGATGCACCATGGGGACGGACTAATGCGCCCCAGTTGACGCCATCGGAACCAGGCTTGTCGCAGACAACGATATGGAGCTTCTGGCCCATTTCACAGTGAGTCCCGACTGCGCTATAGAAGTAGTAGTCGCCAGTTACAGGGAGAGTCATGACGGTAGGACCCTGAACCCATTGGTACATGGTCATGGCCACACAAGTCAAAATCCTCTTTTGTGACTTGGTACACATCGTGTGCCCCTGACACGTATGGAAACACTATATTGCATCTCCGAGTTAACACGGATTAGTTGACATTTATTCATATAATTTATTTATATATAAAGTTAATATAAATAAGTACTAATAATATTAATAGTTTGTGATTTAATAGAGGAAATTAAATATAATAACATGTATAAACTAATGTTTAATGAAAAATATATTTTGAGTATAATTATGTTTATTTTTTAATTAATTTATGTATTTAGCTTTTTTTATGCATATGACTAGGGTTGTTATTCGAGCCGAACGAGCCGAGTTTGGCATGTTCAAGCTTGGTTTGTTTGTTAAATGAGCTCGAGTTGAGACGAGCCCAATTTTAAAACGAACTTATTTTTTTGATCAAGCTTTACTTCTTTATAAAATGAACGAGCTAGAGCCGTTTTTTTTTTTCCGAGCTTTAAGTGGTTCCACTTGGTCATAACATGTTAACTTAAAAGAAATTTTAGAAAATCCATAAAATTCGAGCTATTCGAGCTTCAATTGAACGAGCCAAGCTTGAAATCTGTTCAGACTCGACTTGTTTAGATAAGTAAACGAGTTTGAATCGAGCTTTTTTCGAGCAGATCCAGATTTTAACAGATTTAAAGAATGATTTATGAATCTCTATTTATACCAGAAACCATGCATCTCTATTGATACCTGAATGTTGTGTTTGTCCTTATGAGCTAATGGACAATAATATAGTTTTTTTTTTTGTATAGTCTAGCAATAAATGAATATATGTATAAGTAGAAGTTTTGTGATGACCAAATAAACCAATTTGTCTATAGAAATGCAACCAAATCGAAAGTGTTCACAAAATTGTTTGGGGTTACCTAATTCATCTCCTACACCAAAGGTGCGAGGAGCAGCCCATTCGTCGTAGAAGGTTTTGTTTGGAGGGATCTCCCACCCGAAGCTTCCACCGACGACGTGAATTAGGGCAGTTGATGTCTGCACCATAACACACCCAACAGCAACCACCAACAAGAAGGAAGACATCTGCATCTTTCCCATGTTGAGCTTCCTTCTTGTGAAGAGGCTTCCTATTAGGGGCCGGGGGTTATTAATTAATAATTTAATATATGTTTCAAGTGCATAGTTTGAACAATTGGATGCTTTTATATGTGCTTTTAGGCTTTGAAAGGTTGGATTTGCAATTCAATTGATTGGTTAGGTTTGTTGTTTCAAATTTATCGTTGTCTAAAAATGGGGATGGTTTAGAAATTTTCTCTTTCATCTTTGAAATCTCACAAGTTTTGGCCCAATCAATTTTTTTTTTTGAATTTGCATGGGTATCCAATGCTATTAGCATCCGACTAATTTCCATGGGCCCTGAAGTTAATGACAAGATAAACTTCTAGTGGCCACCCGAAGCAGGATTCAAACCGAGGACCTAATTTTAGTACTACCTGTAAGTCTTTTCCGACTGAACTAACCCGAAATGGTTCGCATTATACTCCTTCCATTCAGCCAGGGATGGGTTTTTAAGAGGTCATTGGAGAAGAATGTTTATTAGTATAATACTCCCTCCGATCGGAAATATTTGATGTTTAACTTTTGTGCACGTAATTTTAGGAGCTAAAAACTATATAAAATCTTATTTATTTTAATTAATTTTTTTCATAGTTTAATATTTATTAGTAATAAGTACTAAATTGTAAAAAAAAATTATTAAAAGATTAATATTTTATATAGTTTTTAGCTCCTTAAAGTACGTGCAAAAAGTCAAAACATCAAATATTTCCGATCGGAGGGAGTATATAATTTCGATTTGATTTATAATAAGTTTTAATCCGATAAATAAGCAGTAAGTTATGAATGTTTGAAAATTGAACAAGTGCAAACCACTTCACACGCCATATACTAAAATGAGATGCTTCTATCTTTTGCTAAACTTTATATGTTCATACTATAATTAAATCCAAGAACTTCAAATACATAAGTTATATTAAAATAATATTTGATGATTTTGTAATAAATTAGGCATGATTTTAGCTTAATTATACGGAGTCATGATCATACGGTCTAATTAGGTTTCTCAAAATTTAATTAACAGGATACGTACGTACATATATACCATAACTCATTGAAAAACCCTAATTAATGTTTGGAAGGTCTAAAAGCAAATTAGCAAGCCAACATCAAGATCCATCTAACAGTAGGGTGCAGTGCTGAGGCGGAGGGCATCGAGGAAGGCGGATTCGTCGCAGGGGAAGGAGACTGGGCCGTCTGCGTAGTTGAAGCCGTACTCCTCTTCAGCGTCATTAAGAAGCTCCGAGAAGGCGGGGTGATTGAGCTGCGTTGCGCGCATGACGAACCTCCTGTGGTCGCAGCCAACGATGACAGCCACGTTTCCACGGGGGACATCGGAGGGGGCTGTAGACCACGCTTTGAGTCGACGCCGACACTGCTTGGTGAGATTCACCACTTCTTGGATTGCGCTGCTATTCCCCATTCAATATATTTGATACCAAGTAACGTAACGAAGATGGAGATTAGGGCTACAGGAGATCAATGGAGAGGAATTGAATTGGACACAAATTGATTGTTGTGATTATATGAATATGAGCTGAGGCTTTTTATAGGTTCGGTTTGAATTGGTACGTTGCTTGCCCATCAGGTTAGGTTTGTTTAATTTCTATATATTTATTTCCAATTTAAGATATTTTTTTATGATAGATTAAATCTTTAAAATCTTATTTGAATCTATCTTATTTATATAACCGTGTTTGGTTAATAAATTTGATTTGGGAAGATTTTCCTTAATTTAGTTATTTAATATTTTTATATCTATCTTTGAATTTATTTTTTGATTAGATATATCTTTGAATTTATAGTTAATATGTAATACTCGTATATTTTTAATTCTATTTTAATATTTATATAATAATATGTTCTGATTTATTATAGAGTAATATATAATAAAATAATTGAGGATTGATATTGATTTAATTCATTGGTTTGTAATTAATTAATAAATTTGATTTGGAAAGATTTTCCTTAATTTAGTTATTAAAATTTTTCAAAAAAAAATCAGATCTTTTAAATTTCAAAAGATGTATATAATATTCCACTATTCTATTTTAATATATTTAATATAACTTCTATGAAAAAAATGTAGAGAATTGGAACTCAACTGCTAAATTCAAAAATAATAGTTTAAATTTAAAATAGTTTAACTATTTAATATTTAACAATTAAAATTACTATTAGAATAATATATATGAATTTAAATTTCATGGCTTCGTCAAGCCGGATGGAGATAGTAGATATATAGATATATATCTAAGAATATATATTAAAAAGAGAATAGATATTATATATATCTAATTAAAAATAAATAATATGGAATGAATTGATAAATACCTAATACGTACCTGAATCGTACACAATTTGTTGCCGCGAACTCATCGATCGATCAATTTTAAAATCAGTCTCAATCTCTCTCCAAGATTAGGTCTGAATAACACAATCAGGGCTTCATAATACCATGAATCCTCCCATGAGTAACGACCTTTGTTTTCAACTGTGTAACCATCCTGCAACGGCCCAAGCTTTGCCGGCAGGATGGAGGTTCATCCCTACCGACGAGGAGATCGTCGCCGCCTACTTAAAGCCTAAAGTCGAACACCGCCCCCTTCCTCCCAATCTCATCTGCGAAATCGACATTCGCCAATGGGATCCTAAAACCCTATCCGGTATGTACTAATCTTGGATCTTCGTTATCCACCAAAAAAAAAAATTCTTGGATCTTCGTTTCCGTTTTGGTTTCGTTTCATATATAGAGTTTTTTTTTTTTTTTTACAAGAATTTGTATATGCAGAGAGTTACGAAGCACAGGGTGGAAAGTGGTATTTCTTCACTCCAAGATACAAGAAGGACCCGAACGGAAGCCGCCCAAATCGCAGTGTTAGGAATGGTTTTTGGAAGGCCACCGGAAAGGATACGAAAGTTAGGAATAAGGATGGACAAGATATTGGCAAGAAGACGACCCTAGTCTTCTATGAAGGACCTTCTAATAAAGAAAGTCGAAAGACGAATTGGATCATGTACGAGTATGCTCTTACTTCTTACACGAAGCCTACTGGTATGGAAGACACTATGCGCGATCCAAAACTGGTAAGTTATTTTTCAACCCTATAGCTAGTCTTTTACAAGATCGAGTATGTAACTACATTTTGTTGGAACCATATGAGGCTGTTCCGCATTAAAAAAGATTGAGATATCATAAACAACATATAAGTTTGACGGGCTACGTTTGCTAATTGACTTGTCTTAACCTCACTCGGGTCCAGTCGAGTTTAACACATTTTATTTGGATCATGTGTAGTTGGATGAATGGGTTTTGTGCGAGATTCATACGCATGGTGCCTCAAACCGAAAGCCATCAGGATTCGAGACATTGCATACATTGGTTGAAGAAGAGGACGACAACACTAACAAAGTGACCGACAACTCAAACTCGATTGTCGCAATGGGTGAGATGAACACCCGCCAAGTAGAGCATGGCATGCCAATATTCTCCCAGACACTTCCATCTCATGGGACGACGTCGTTTGATCACCAAATGGATGACCTATTGCCTATGACTGCATTTCAAGGCGACAACAACAATGTCGTTTCTTCTTGCAATATATCATCGCTCAATCAAAATGCCGATGAGCTACAAACTATGGTGCCCTTAACCTCGTCGTCTTCCAACTCGTCAGAACCTTCCTATACTGGCTATCATGGTACAGATGCAGCTAAAGACCGTGATGTCGTCACCTTTGCACCTTCCGATTTCAACAACAAAATGTGGTGGGAGTACGATGATGAGATTGATCAGCTAATTTCCGAATTTCAACAACAAACTGAAATTGTTCAGCCTTCAAAAAGAAAGAAAATCGTTTAAGCTTGCAGGTCTAGCTAGCTATGGCTCATTGATCACATCGATCTACATGTACTCGTATTTTGCAATTGCAGTATTCAAATTTCTTTAGCAGTAGTTTTTCTAAATATTCATTGATTTTTTTAAATATATTTTCAGCTCCAATTGTGTTTTCTTATTAATTCACATATTAATACAAATTTATGGAAAGCCAAATCTATAGTACTGTGCATGTATATCCAGTCAACATCAATGCAGATTTGGATCTAGATTGAACCGAATCCAAATTGAACGGAAATGTAAAACACATCGATGTGTTTGCGATATTCGGGCTAATCACTACAACCTCAGCAGTAGATCGAGGTTGATTTATGTGTTTTTATTAGAATAAAAGCTTTGTTAATGAAAATTATGAATATGAAAATTTTAGTTTATTCAGTCTACTCAAATTTTATTTTCTGGTTTCGTGTCTGATTGCACAATAATAAAAGTAAACATAAATGACATAGATATGAGAACCATGAAAAAGCAATCATCTTGTTATTACAAAAATTAAATAAAATATAAAAAGGAAACAAAAAATAAACATATATAGCATAACAGTTATTACATTGCATTCAATTTTTTATGTAAATGATGTATAATTGATGTAAAGAGGTATTCTCAGATCAAAAAGGAATATAGACATTTGCACTGCAAAATCTGTAGCTTCATCTTTAACAATTAGAACCACAACTTATGCTTGGTTGTTTGATTTCGTGGCGTTGGGACGTTTCCTGACAACATTTTTCGACCATGGACCTTCGCGTCCCAGTTGACGCCGTCAGACCCAGGGACGGTTCCAACGATGATGTGGAGCTTCTGGCCCAAGTCGCAATGAATCCCGACACCGCAGTAGAAGTAGTAGTCACCCGGTGCAGTGAGCGGCACTATGGTTGGGCCTAGCATGTATTGTTGGAATACATGGTTTCGGGTACAGGCATCAAAATCCTCTCTCGACACTTGTTGCACATCGTGTGTCGATGGCCTGTATGGAAATACTGCATTGAAAGAGAACAATGAACTTGAGAGAGCTTGTCAGTGACTCAATCGTTAGAGACATTAAAAATGTAAAATGTTTACAATATCAATCATTATCGGAAATCACTTTGTATGTTACTGTATGGAAATACTGCATTGAAAGACACTGGAGAAAGCTGGTCATTGTCTCAGCGTTAGAGACATTAAAATTTTAAAATGTTTAAAATATCAATCATTATTGGAAATCACTTTGTATGTTATACAGCATTGAAAAGGATAACGAACTTGAGAGAGCTTGTTAGTGACTCAACCATTAGAGACATTAAAAATGTAATTTTTTTACAATATCAATCATTATCGGAAATCACATTGTATGTGTAACATTTACACATACAATGTGATTTCCGATAATCAAAATTGGAAGACAAATATATGAGATTACCTAATTGATCCCCAACGCCGAAGGTGCGAGGGGCAGCCCACTCGTCGTAGAAGGTCTTAGTCGGAGGGGCATCCCAGCCATAGGCTCCCCCGACGACGTGGATGAAACCGGTTGTTGATTGCACCATAACACACCCAATTGCAGCCAATAGCAAGAAGGAAGCCATCTTCATCTTTGCCATAGTAAGCTCCCTTCTTCTTGATGACCCTTCTTCTTGATGAGGCTTCCAATGGGTTATCAAGTTTTTAATGGTTTTGAACAATTGAGTGCTCACTTTGAAGGCTTTTAGATTAAATGATTAGATTAAAAATGAAATCTTGGAGTCAAAAATAGGTCTTCTTTTCTAATTAATCACAACTTGCCTCATTAAAGGTTGGTTGGGATTCTCTTGATTTTGGATGGTTTACAACTCTTTTTTCCTTAAATAGGTTGTCAACCATAGTTCATTCATTCAATAGAATCAATAAAAGAAAACAAAATACTAAAATTAAAATTCCAAATTTAGACAAGATTTTCTGTACAAAATGAAATCAGAGCTAAACTCTTGGCAATGGTAGATCAGCTTTTAGAACATTTGACACATAGGACAATGTGAACTACTCTTGTTCAAACCAAAATAACTTAAGCTTTGAAATCAATAAAATTAAGAAGGTACAGCTATTGTTTAATTTAAAAGTAGCTAGTAGATAAATGCAAGAAGTGTAAGAAGCACAACTACTAAGTTACACACATGATGCCCTCTGATGAGGTAGGTCAATGGTAAGGAGTGATGAGGTGAGAACCGATATGAGATTGGCTCAATGGTAAGTAGATGATCAAGGTTCACCTTACTTCTTACCATTGGGTCTAGCCGGTCGACGTAAGCTGGTTTATCCGGTGGGTGGCTCTTGCCGCTCAGGGTTTACATTATCACTTGCATATAAGCATAGGAAGCGAAGTTCTTAAATAGGAGGCTTCAATCTATGAATCAGAATCAACCAAAAACGGTAACGGAAAAGGAACAAACAAAGATCGAAATTGTATGAAACAATGAGGTTGAAATTCATATATTCGAGAGTTGGTGAGGACTGAGGATCACGACTAGAGCAGCTACGAAACATCACTGCATCTTTTAGCAGTTTGTCTCTCAAATCTAAAACCTATTGTTCATTAGAGAGGTATATGCAAGTGGCAATTGGCAAGTAGTCTCAAATATCTGTGTTATGCCTAATGTCTCTTTATAGGGTGTAAGAGATCCATTCTCCCTTAATTGCTACTACAAGTCTACAAGCACTACCAATGCTACCAAGTTTGTTTAAGCTTTATCAGTGCCCTCCTTTAAGGCCAAAATATAAGGCACTCCATGAAAGGGATACAAGCTGAAACAAATAAGGCAAACCAGAGCAAATATTACACTGAAAACACAGAATTTAATTTAATCTGTACGAGGCTTTCATGACTTGAAGACCTATAACAGTTCGATATATACCTCACAGGGTTTCTTATTTATACACAGACAGTCAAGACTCCAGACCAGACTCTCGCGTTCTACATATCAGCTACAAGAGTTTCAGGTGTCCGAAACTATCGGCATGAAGCTAGTAACAGCATCTGAATTTACCTCACTATTTGAGTGACAAAAGAAAAAGAATTATTATCTTCTACCTTTTACCTCCTATTTAGGCCAAAATGAGTAAATATTATCAAGTTTACCGACTGGCGACTGCACTTGAATTCAGCTGAAGGATGACCACCACTGCACACATTGCTTCAGTCTGATATCCTCATCTCGACTCCAAGACAGTCTTTCACAGCCTCGTATGTCACAAATGCAATAGCAATAGAAGGGACGACCTATGGGGAAAATAACAAAATATCACTACAGCTGGCATAATACTTCATCAGACTGTATACCAAATTCGCATCAATTGCATATTCTAGTGATAAGTTACAAATCTGTGTTTAAGATAGTTCAATCAGAAAATAAGACAAACTATTGCCTATTGGTGATAGGTTAAAGATTCTAATAAACAGTGCAATCAAGGTAGTGTAACCCTCATAATTCATCAAGGTGTATGATGATATGATCATAGTATAGCGGCCTAGATTTTTAGATTTGACTTATGAGTGGATTAAATCTTGTTCCAGATTTTCAATCAGAATTTTAATTCACAAATTATATAAGGCAGTCAAATGCTATAAAAAGCTTATCCAAGACAGCATCTAGAATCACAGAGACTGCACATCACCTCTCTCTAGAAAAATATAGAATTACAGGCGAGATTATCAGATTTATCACCCTAAATTTGAGCAGATTAGGAAGCAAAATACAGATATAAGTAATATAATCGCATCATGCCCGCATAGAGAGATCCAACACTTTGAATACTAACCTTCACAGAATTCGGGACCAGGCCCTTGTATAAAGCTCCAAAGCCCTCATAACGGACTGTTTTCCTGAACGCATCAACCATTCCTGTATACTCAAGAGGCGCTTTGGTTCTTCCGTCACCTGCAACGATTGTAGAGGCATCCTTCCAGCCAACCATTTGCATCCTACGACGGACAACATCTAAGGGGTAAGCAATAGTCTGACCCATGGTGCCTGCAACAGCCCCACAAGCAAGCCTTGTAGTCACACTCAGCTCAGAATCTTTTGCAAGTCCAAACGGCTTTTCCTTGATCAACCAATCTTTAAGAGATTCATATACAGAAAAGTTGAGACCTACGTAGGGTACCTACAAAAATTGGACATGTCACAAAATTTGAAACTTGGCTTAGTGAGGATGAGCAAATATTAGAGATCAAAAAGGTTAAGCAGAAGTGTACATAACTAATAAATGGGTATGGGATTGTATATGACTGTGCAGGATTATTCATTAAGGAGTGTAAAGAGAGAATTAGAAAGAATGGGCATGTGGGAAAGGAGGATGGCCAGAGAGCGGAAACTTAGGCTGCATCTCTAGTCACTGTTGTATCTTACAGTGAACTTTTCATATAATTCACTCTTTTGTATTTTGCTGTAGACTCGGCGTTTGGTCCACTTTTCCCTTTGGGAGCTCATTTAGGTATTTACCCATATTAATTGGGTATGAAAAATCATCTCCAGCCCTTAAATGCAACCCTTAATCCACCATGCAGTAAGGAAAAAACATTTTCACATCATTCTTAGCATGATTAGGACACTCAGTCAAGACTGTCCATGCACGCAGATGAAGGCGGCAATGTGTTATTTAATGCATCAATGTGATGTTGGCCAGGCAGAATATAAGAGTTCCAATAAGCATATGTAATCTACTTACCACACCTATGACAGATGGAAGCCAACCCTTGTACAAAGCACGGGCCCCTTCTTGTCGATATATTGTCCCAAGAGCATGGAAAATACCCCTGTACTGATGAGGGGATTTTTCTGTCTGCAACTCCAAACACAAATGAAAAGACAAGATAAATGTAAGCTGAAAAGACACAGGTGCTGACATAATTGCATATAAAAGAGTGTTTACATACCTGGACAGTCAAACGACCTCGTACCATGTCCATAGGGTATGTTGCTGACATGGCTATTATTCCAGCACATGCTCCGGCACCGAGGCGTAGAACAGGAGTGAGTTCGGCATTTTCTGTACGGTAAAATAAAAAGGAACAGCAGTTAGCTTTACTCCTTCGGATATCATAACTATTGATCAGTGCAATAAAAACAAACAAAATTCTGATATAAAAAAATTTGGCTGATAGATTTGAGAAATATATACAGAATGAAAATAAAGGAATGTGTAACATGCTTGAATTAAGCTTCGATGCATAACATTACCAACAACTGACATGCTTTCTAGCATGCAAGTATAAATTCTCTGTTTACTGGCTACAAGTCAATGACTAGATCTTTGAAAATGTTGAAACGTGTAAACTTGATCTTTGAAAATGTTGAGACGTGTAAACTTGCTTATCAACAGTCTAATTCCGCCAAGTAGGGTCTTGGGGGTTAAGATATACACACACTTACCTCAAGCAAATCGAGAGGATGTTTCCAAAAGACCCAAAGATGACAAGCGTAAGAAGAAAACTGAATTCAGGTAGGTGAAAAAAATAACTGAATTTAGTTAAAATGCTCCAAAATTTTATATGGGGCCTATATTCATCTCAAAGGCACTGTATACAACAGCCAAATAGACATGTAAACAAAAAAATAAATTTTATGATAAAATACTTTTACGTCCACAATATGGTAAGATTTTGTGCCTTGCTGCTACCACTATGTTTAATGCTAAGCAACGAATTAGATTCATGATGCCCAACATAAACACAAGCATAAAACCCATGGTGGAACAAACTTTAGGCTCCGACAGAAAAGTTGATCTTGTTCTTTCCCAAAACCTATATTTAGGTCTAGTATAAAATGAAGTCAATGGAGAAGGAAATGCTTAAAGTACACTATACAATAAAACCTATATTTGTAAAAAAGGAATAGCATTCCAAAAATAGTGCTAATGTAAATTGACATACCATCTCCCGTTCTCCGCCGATAAAGCCATAAAATTCCCCTGTTAATTAAACAAGAAATATAAAACTTCAGCAAAATTGCTGAGTGGGTAACTAAAGGCTAATTTCAAATTTGCTCAGTTCACGTGCTCTCTATATTAACTTGCTCTGATACAAACCAACAAATACCAAGGATGCAAATCTACACATACAACTTGAATGAAAAAAATGATTGCCGCTTCAAATTTTCTGTCATCTTTTCAAGAGTCCGGTATTCATGTGATCAATCATGTTAACTTCAAGGGCGTTTTTATGAGTACTTTTGACTTATAAAATCAAAACAGTAATCTTAATGTGATTAAAAAATACACGTCATATGCACGGAGAAAAATAACCCAAATGGGATATTAATAAAGTGATTGCCCAAACTAGAGAAGCTACAAGGAACGTACTTGGATGCCTGCTCATAGCTAAAAAACTTGACTGCAGAATTTGGGACGATACGAGCACAGTTTGTACCATTGCCTTTGAACAAACCTCGAACTCCTTCAGTCTGCCATATATACTTCAAACCCTGAACAGTTCCCTTGTATTTTATGCTATGAGGATTTTGAACCTGTAAAATATCATTAAAGCCAATTTATGTATCTTTAAATTGAGTTCCATAAACATTATAATTTCCAAGGGATCATATCATAAATATATATTGATTCAAAAACTGTCTTCAGGCATCTGTGATTCTGTATTATGCACATAACGCAATATATAACATAGTTACTCCTTTATATTTAGAGAGGCTTTGATCATAGTGGAATCCATCTAGAAAGAATATTGTCCTATCAAATAATAACTAGGTCTAGATGGTATAAGTTTAATGGCACTTAAAGTAGCAACTCCATACATAAGATGCAAAGGTGAAACTAGTATCCAGAAATGATAAAATAGTTAAGCTCAGAGACCAATACTCAGAAGAAGAATGCATTGAACAAAGCACTAAATGCTACATCTGAGACCGGAGATATGAATTAACTTGGTCCCAAAACAAAGTCCAATACCATAATTAATTTGAGAAAGAAGCACAATATGTCAGCGACATGGTCCTAGCTTTAAATTTTATGGAACAGGTTAAAATTCTTTAGAGTTTAAACAGGAAATAGTCTCTTCAGATTACCAAAACAGCTTTGTTTCTTCATCCCTGGCATCTCATCCATAATAATTATTCACAGATGCAGGAAATACTAAATGCATTAACATAGCACTAGCCACGAGGCGGTTAGCAAAACTAACCTGCAACAAGATTTTCATCCGTTCCAGGGGAGCAACTGCAGTACGAGACCTGCAACAATTATCAAAACCTATCAATTTCCCAAGTTCATATACCACGCAAATCCTTTATGAATTCATATTTATACAGAAATTCATCACTTTAACTATGTCATTTCAATTTTCAACAATTAACAAGTTTGTAAATCCAAAATTTCAACATTTCCGACTTCGACATGTTCTATATGAACTCTGTTACGATTTGGTTCTTCTAATCGAAATTACGCCTAACAATTACAGCTCCAACTAGCAAAATTACTCAGCAATCACTTTCAGATACGGAGTATTACACCATACCAGCAGCAGAAGAAAAGAGAAAGAAACCAAAACGAAAAGCAGTAAAACTCACACTCCACCGGCGATTCCGCCCGCAGCGAGAGACTTGCAGATGCTGAGCCAAGCGATGCTGGGAGGCTTGACGATTTCAGTCGCAGTCCTGGCCTCTTCAGCCAAATTAACGATGGTCGACACCGCGGACTCGCTCCGCTTCACATCTTCGGAAGACATCTCCTTTCTAAAACCGACGATCGGAGCCGAACAAACGCCGAAACCCTAACCGGAGCAACACCTCACCGCAGCAGATTCCGCCTGACTCCGCCCAATCACACAGCTACAGCAAGCGGAAATGCAGGAGAAAAGGGTTTATATTGGTAAGGGATTGCGAAATTGCAAGAAGAAAGCGACAATCAAAGTTGGTCGTTTTGTGGGTTCGGGTCCCCTCAACGCAGTTTTTTGTTTCTTTTTCATTCCTGAAGCCAAATGCATGGCAGCAAATTTTCCCAATTTTATTTTTTTTATTTAAAAAATGGATTAATTTTCTTCCAGAAATATGTGAGGAATAAATAGTTGGAAATTCCTCCATACGTGGATAAAGTATTGGATTTTATTAATTGACTAATCAATTTCCCATCGTTATCTCATTTTGAAGCCACAAGAGAGGGGTTAGAGTTTTGAACTTTTGATGCCAATGGACCAGAAAAAATTCTCAAATATCAATTCATTGTTAAATTAGAGCAAATTTTTTGGTCTACATTGGGACATTACAGGTTCACATTTCACAATTGTTGAAATTTAAGAAATTCATCTATAGTATCGTAATTTTTTTTATTAAAAAATAGAAATTAAACTTTGTTTTTGTCAATTAAAGTCTTTGCAAATTAATTAATTTCAATTAACTTAAGAGGGATTTTGTTCAAATGAACTTTTAAGCATATTTGGTTAGCTAGTAAGGCTCATTAATTATTTTATTAGCATGTTTAGCCCATTAATTGTTTTTTTAGCTTGCTTAGCCCTCTTAAACGGTCAATGGTCAACGTTGACCGGTCAACGTTAACCGTTGACCGGTCAACCCATTTTGATGCCAACTTTTTTTTTTATGCCAACTTTTTTTTTTTAGTGATGCCATATTTTACCGTTTTGATGCCAAAATTTTATGATGACAATTTTATATAATTGATGGCATAAGAGCTTAAAACGTGGAATCAAAATATTGTCACTTTTCTAATGAAATGATTGGATGATTTTTTTTTAATGCCACTTTTTTAAAACATTGATGACATTTTTTGTGATGTCATATTTTACCGTTTTGATGCCAAAATTTTATTATATTTTATTTTCACTCTGATGCCACTTTTCTAATTAAATTATTGGATGACACTTTTTTAAAACATTGATGACATTTTTTGTGATGTCATATTTTACCGTTTTGATGCCAAAATTTTATTACATTTTATTTTCACTCTGATGCCACTTTTCTAATTAAATTATTGGATGACACTTTTTTTAAACTCTGATGACATTTTTTGTTTACTCTAATGTCACGTTGACCATTGATGCCATTTTGAAAATTTTGTATCACATTAAAGAAAAAAATGTCATCAAAAATACTACTTTGAAAAAATATCATCAAAAATATGGCATCACGGTAAAAAATATATTATCAAAAAATTGACATAAAAAAGTGGCATCAAAGTGAAAATAAAATATAGTAAAATTTTGGCATCAAAACGGTAAAAATATGGCATCACTAAAAAAAAAATTGGCATCAAAAAAAAATAAAATTGGCATCAAAATGGGTTGACCGGTCAACGTTGACCATTGACCAACCCATCCTATGGGGAAGGGGGCTAGGGCAAAACTAATTAAATTGATTTAGGGGCTAGGTGACTAATTGAATATTCCAAAAAGGCCCTCTACCAAAATCACCCTTAACTTAAGGGTAAACTAGTACAATTCCCGCGCCATGGCGCGGTTTTTTAAAACTAAAATATTAATAATATATAAATATATAATAAAATGCTAATAAAAGTTAAGATAAAAAAAACTTTACCATAAATGTATCTTCTAATTCTGAAATAATTTTTTTTATATCTCGTCTAAAGTATAATACACAATTGTAGATATTTTAAATCACCCAGTAATAATAATATCAATATCATTATAACTTTTTTATAAATTTTGAAATCTGAATCATGCATTCAAATGTGATGTGTCACAACTAATAATTATATTCAATGTTTTGAATTAAGCTCAATAGTTAGTACATAAATGTGAGTTAAGCCTAATGGTTATATTAGATTGAATTCAATGTTTTGAATTAAGCCCAATTGTTAGTAAATATGTTAAAAATAAAGGGTGTTGCTATATACACCGCAAATCACAAGGTTAATATTGCACGTTCTTAAGGACGTGCAAGCCTTGTGTCTAATATTGCACGTCCTTAAGGGCGTGCAAGCCTTTTAATCATGCACAGGACGTGCATGATTTGTGGTGTATATAGCCGGAACGAAAATAAAAGAGAATGGAGGATTAAATAAAATTAATGGAAAAAAAAAAGAGAAAAGGAGAAATAAAAAAATCAAGGAAAAAAACATAATTGGTCAATATTCCTAAAACTCCTCTAAGATTGACACGTAAGCAAAGTATTCTAAATTAAGGTTATATATAGATTATATAAAGGCGTCCTTAAAATAAGACCATTTTCACAAACCATTAATAAATTATAAAATTATATAAAACCACCTATAAATTTTATTTTCTTTCAAAAATCGCCCATAACTCTATTTACATGTGCTTGCAAAAAAAAAAAGAGTTAACAAATGTTCAACCATAACTTTATTTTTATAAATTTTGATTAATTTATACCATAATTTTTTTAAACAGACTTGTCTAATAAAAGTATGGTATGAATTCAAATCAAATTTTTTTATAAGAATAAAGTTATGGTTGAACATTTGTTAACTTTTTGTTTTTTGATACAAGACAAATATTTGGAGGTGGTCAACCGCGGTTGACCCATCACCTAAGAACGTCATAACGGACAAAGTCTTTAATCTCCACTAGAGTGCACTCAACGAAAGTCGAACCGAGACCCAGGTGCATGCGCTAGCCTGTCAGCTACCCGATTCCCCTCTCTAAAGGTGTGAGAGAAGACGACTCTCTCAAAAGCACTAGTAAAACCGAGAGCATCCAAAATCGTCATCTTGATCTCTCACGGGCTCTTCCAAGTCCCATTTATGGTGTTGTTCACAGTCAGAAAGTCGCACTCCACCTCAAGACGAGAGAAACCCCTCTTTGTAGTTTCCAGTAATCCAACTTGAAAACCAAGACATTCAGCTTGTAAACCGGAAACCTTCCCATGACCTTGCGCTCCACATGAAAGGACTACACCCTAGCCATCGCGAAGAATAAAGTTATAATTGAAAATACCATATAAATTAATCAAAATATTTAAGAATAAATTTATCATATATCATTTCTTTAAACATAGATGGTTCTTTGAAAAGAACTAAGTGGTTTGTGAAAAATTTCATATTTTAAAGGGGATTTCACAAAAATAATTTAAGTTTACAAAACTTAAGAAATTCGTATATCTTTTTTCAAATTTCATGTAGTAATGTAGTATGTACTAATTAATTAATTAATTAAAAACAAGTTTAGAGATGTGAATAATTTGATTTTACTCTGAAAATTAAGCCTAGAGTAACACCACACATCCAATTTATGAGAAGAATAAGAGAAGCATGAAAAGCACTCATGCTTTGATATGTTATTTGTGAAGGAAGTAGAACATCAACACTTTGAAAATGGGAATATAGGCAACCATCCAAATAAGTCTAAATCTATGTGCAGTTTGAAAAACATGCATGGCCACACGAGTATTCCAGTTTTATGAAATATGAGTGGGCAGAAATCTAGACACCGCTTCACAACCTTCACTTATACCCCGTATTATTTATATACGGGTGAATATCCACATTAAAATGGGTGATAGATGATACAGATGATTAGAGGACGATCTAGGAATTAATATCGAGAGGACTTATTATTAATTAAATTAAAATATTATAATGAAATTTTTAATATAAGATCTTTTTTAGTTTAAATAAATGTTACAAACTTAATAAGTCTTTTTTTAATAAATACGTACAATACAAAAACATATAGAGTAACTAAATTTTACTATATGATTTGACAAATTCTCAAAAGTCCTAATAGAATTCTCACTACATTGTCAATAAAATTTTGGGATGAAAAAAGTAATTGTCGGTATGATAAAACCTAATTAATTAAATGCTCATCATCTAAGATTAATTAGTTAAATGTCCATTGGTCAACCCTAACTGCTGCCCGCTTCTAACTATAACGGACATTATAATATAACCCTGATGTATTAAAATACAAATATTTTTTCCAAACAATAAAGTGACAAGTTTTGTTGTCTTTGATAGAGGCTCAGTCTCAGACATTATAATATAACCTTGATGTATTAAAATACAAATATTTAAGTAGGACATGTAGATAAGAACTGGACTTCTAGAAAAAAACATATAAACAAAGAAATTTCATCTTAACTAAATAAATTAAGAGGAAATTAGGCCGGTATGCCCAATTTCCTTACCAAATTTATAAAATGTTCATCGATCGATGTGAATAAGGTATTTACTTTTTATGTTTCAGGCTTCTCGTTTCTCTCACTCTCATTCTTTCTATTCTTTCTCTCGATTATCGTTGATCAATAATTGTTGAATAGTGTACTCTAGCTTCTCTCGATCATCATTGCCATTGTTTGTCTTTGCAATCGTACAAATGTCAGTTTAATGATGAATAAATGTTCAAGGAGGTTTTGTTGTAGACGGGCATGTGGCTGACATATGGATAAAAGAAGTTGACCTTATAGATGACATTTGGATAAAAAGATACCTAACAAATTGTTTGATGTAGCTGACTACTCTCTTGTGAACGAACAGTGGGTGCGGTGAAGTGTTGGGGGCGATTTGTTGGTGATGTGGACAATGAACTCATGTATGTAAGTGTGTTAGTTCTTTTGTATTATGAGGGTTTTTGTTGGTGTATTTTTTTATGTGAGGTGTGTTTTTGGCAATTTGTAATGTAGTAACAATAAATTAAATGAAGGTGTGTTAAAGATTGATTTATAAATGATTGACGCCCTAATAATGTTACACGAACTCTTTCTTTTGATGTTCTAAGTGAGGGTAACATATCTAAAAAGACTTGGTGATAATAAATATGGGTTATTGCCTCTTAAACACCAAGTCTTATAAATTCGAAGATGAGAAATCAAATCTCGAACTTAATCAACTTTCTATTTATTGTATAATTTATGTAGATCTTGACTTGGGTTTTTGGGTGCCATTGAGGGAACTTGATTTAGGAATGTGTTTGAGCTTCGGGTCTAGAGTTTCTCCTTCGAGATTCTCTCTATTTTTACTATCATCTTTTCGGTGAAGATCTTAGGGCATGTTTATCGGCTGGGATCTTGGGGATACTAGTGGTTTTTATTAATAAAAAATTGGTAGGGCTTCAAGATCCGTCAATAACGATACCAGCTCTAGTATTCTACCAAGTATTCTTGCAATGATGGCAACGGTGTGTGTCAGATGCAATTTATTTTTTTCCGGAAAAAGTAGCTTAAACGACGCCGTTTGGATTTGTCAAATGCCAAAACACTTCGTTGCAACCCATACTCACAGTGAGCTGCGGTGATGGCAGGGCCACATGTCACTTTAGGAGAGGAGGATGAGTGGATGGCTGAGATCGTTTGAATTTGGACGGTTTAGATTTAATCTTCCGGTTTATTTTTAACAATTATAAAATGTAATTTTCGACAATGAAAATGTTAAAAATAAATAAAAAAAATTATACCAAAATACTAGATTCATTTTTCTCTACAAATAGACATCAATTTTGCATATGTTTCATTAAATTTTGAAAAAAAAATATTTTTGTTCGAATACTATTATATATAATAATACCTAAAAAATATTTTTAATTATATTTCATTAACTTTGAATATTTGTAATAATTATCATTTTAAGAATTTATATTGTAGTTTAAAAAAATATAAAATTTGTGATAGATATTAATAATTTTCACGATTCATCTACAAATTAATATGGTAGAAATGGGTATTTTTATGAGTCGAGAGGGGTATAATCGTAAATTGATTTGGTAGGAAAGGATGAAAATAATTATAGAAGAGGGGTATAATTGTAAATTGAATTGATAGGAAAAGATGGGTTTTGAGATATTAGGGATGTTATTGATAAAGTGAGAAAAGTGAGAATGAGATACCAGGATGATTTGGCGGAAAGAGAAGAATAAAATATTAATATTCCTATTATCCCTTGATAAACATGGCCTTAGTAGTCCAACTTTGTTGGTGTTGTTGTTATTATTATTATTATAAGGAAAAATAACCAAAAATAATCCCAACTATCAACATTCAACCAAAAATAATCCAACCTTTAAAAATAACCAATTAATATCCCAACTATCACTTTATATACCAAAAATGATACAGTTTACTTTTACTTCTTACTTTAAATTCCAAAATGTTCCAAACTTTCGAAATTTCACAAAATGCCCTCTCCCCAAACCCTCACCCTCCTCAAGACCCACCATCACCCTGCGCTGCAACAGTGCCATTGTACCTCAGTACATCCCATACCAAAATTCAATGAAAATAAAGAACACCCAAATTGAGAATGAATTCTACTCCATAGAAATCTAAAATGAGAACCACAACACCCAAATTGAAGAAAAAACTAGAAGAAAAAAAATTAATTGAACTAATCGAATTAGCAACGCAAAAAACTTAAATTGGCCAAAATCATACGAACACCGGCCAGATGAATCAATTTCATATTTTAGATTTTGAAGGATAAATTGGAAAATTACAAAGGAGGTCTAGGAGGAGGCGTCGGGCAGTCGTTCAAGAGGCAACCGGTGGATCTCCAGAAGTACCGAGGGAAGCAAGGCCAGTGAAGAGAGCGTCGGTGTCGGAGTCGAAATCACCGAAGTTGTTGAAAGAAAGCAATATGAGAGAGATGGAGAATTAAAGTTGAAGTTGGGACTTGGGAGTAAAATAGAGAAGGACAAAAGAAGCTATGGCGATGGCTGCCCAGTGAACACAAACAAAGCACCCAAATGCATTTGGTTTTCATTGAATTTTAGTAGGTAGAGGTAAAGTAGCAGGATCGAGGGTGATGCTTTTGGGAGAGGGTTAGGTTTTGAGGGAGAGGGTATGTTGTGAATTTTCTAAAAGTTTGGAATTAAAATTAAGAAGTGAAAGTGAACAATATCATTTTTGGTATATAGAGTGATAGATGAGATATTAATTGGTTATTTTTAAAGGTTGGATTATTTTTGGTTGAATGTTGATAGTTGAGATTATTTTTGGTTATTTTTACTTATTATAATATAAAAAGTAATTAGGTCCTTGGAGTTTCTCTCTATTTTCACTGTCATTGTTCTAATTGGATGCTTTTGTCTCATCAACCGTACATTCAAGACTTGCTTGATTGGTCGAAGATGGATGAAGCATCGTTGGTGCTCTTCGGTATGTTGTCATTTGAGATTGTAGAGCTGGTGAATCACGTGTGTCAATATATGCGAAGGCCGACCGAAGAACATTGGGTGGTGATCAAATGGAACCTGCGCTATCTTAAGGGTACGCTCACCTATAGTTTTCAGCTCAGCTCTGCCCTGCCATAGATTCGTTATTACTGGGTTTGCTATTTATCTTGGCAATTGCCTTATTATTTGGACCTCTAGGAAGCAACATGTGGTTGCTCATTCTAGCATAGAGGTCGATGGATTGATCCACATCAAGAAGCATTAGCAGCAACACATAGCTTGCGAGGAGTTGGTGTTTATGGCATTTTCAAAACTTTTTTATTATTCTAGCCAAACTCTGTCCAAAATGGTTTTAGAACTAAATCGAATATATATCGAATCTATTCAAAATCTAACTAAACTAGGTTCAGTTTTCGATTTCAATTTTTTTTTTGAATTTCAATTTTATGTTCGATTCAACCCAGACTCACTAGTTCAACTCAAATTGAATTTGAACCGATGAAAAACCCTAATATGACCATAAATAACCTTATTTCACCAAGTTTTAGAAACACTTTTCTCCAAGAGTCGATGCGATTGACTTACAAAACTGTGTTCACGGCCTAGGTTGGTTCAATACCACGATATGATTGAATCTCTTTTTTTCTCAGGGAAAAATGTTTGTCAGGTTGATCAATAATCCCAATTCACAAACCAATTATGATTTATGGTAACATATGTTTGGATTTTCTTCATCTAAAATCCATTTCTCGATAGTGCTGGGTTCAACATGACTGAACTGAGGCGTTCAGATCTCCTTCGAGTTCACTTCATCTTGCAACCGAAATGGAAAACCGAAATTACATTTTAAAAAATAAGACTTTACAGCATTTCTGTTTGAAAAACCACAAAGATCTCAACTTTGGAGAAAAACAAAATCTCAAATTTGAAAACTAATTGGAGGCTCAGATTCGCCTTCTTTCACACACGAAGAAGGAGCCGCCGGAAGCCGACGGAGCACGGCGGGCAAAATGAAGCCAGCATACATGAAAGAGAAAAGAGTTACTCAAATCTCATTCCACAGGGCCTCAAGACGCCATCGCCATGACCGCGGCTTGGTATCTCCTCCTTCCACGCCTGATTCTCAAGCTACTGCTAACTGAAATCATCACAGCCCCATTGTGGATACTCTTTTTCTCTTTCCTTTATTTCCTTTAGAAGGGCAAATTGCAAAAAACTGAACTCGAATTCTTACTTTATCAAAAAAAAAATCTATTTATATATATATATATATGTATACGGAGTACGAACATGTATTTTGAAACGGAGGGAGTAATAGTAGTAGGCGGTTTTAGGGGCAGCGTTAGAAATCATCGGCGCCAATGAACGAACGCCGGAGATCGACGTTCGTTCATTTACAGAGGGGGGCAAAACCGCCGGAGAAACTCCCGCAATCCCACTGAGCGGCGGCCTCATTCTTAAACTAATGAGATTTGGGGGAGGAAACCCTAGCAGGCCCCTTTTATATTACATCAATTTTCAAAACTAACCCACTTTCGATTTTACTTTGCAAAAAGTAACCTCTTTTATTGAAATTTACAAAAATATCTATTTTGCTCTTTTGACGCTTTTTAACTTTCGCTTCGCCCATCATAATATCATATTGTCATGATATTGATACGGAGTACATTTTTATTTTTTTCGTGTCGGTGTTATTATACTTTTGGTCACTTGTATTTATTCATCGTGTCATGGATATCGTCAAAAATTAAAGAGTGACATAAATGACACATGGATTTTTATGTTTTATGATATGAAAATGTATCAACATGCTGAGAGAAATGAAAATAAGTGATTTAAACGGTAAAATGGCATGGATATTTTGTAAAAATCTCTATACAAATCTCAAAATAGTAGTATTATGCAAAATGAAATCCAAGATGGGTTATTTCCATGGTTTTTAGGATCGAGATCCTAATGTAGGATCGATGCAAGGGTCTAGGATCGGATCTTAGGATCGTAAGATCCAAGTAAAAATTGAAAATCAAATAAAAAAAAATCAAATATAGATAAATCATACCAAACAAATACCTTAATTTTTAAACAAAAACTAGTCATTTCCTCATTTAAATAAACTAAATAACTAAAATATGCCAATAATAACTCCTTAGCATTCATAATTGGTCAAGGATAATATGTCAAAAGGTATAATATGATACTTAAAATGTTTAAATAAGTCACTTAACATCCATAAACCAAACTAAAAATGGTCTAAGAAACAAGATTAACAAAAAAAATTAAAACCCCACATCCTACATTACATGATTGTTCTGGAATCTCATATGTGATAGGTGCTAACACTCGTAGACATTAGAACTTCCTCCTCCCGTCTCTAGTTTGTAATGTCATCTTAAACAATTTCAGCATCTTTGACAAGGAAATCACCATCGTCACCATCATTTATCTCGATAGCTTCATCTCCACAACACATTTTACAAGATTCTAGTATAAACGAGGAAAACTCAAAACCTCACACAAACACAACTACACTAGACTCTAGTATAAACGAGGAAAATCAGAATATGAATCAGGCAGTAAAATAATAAAATCAGTAACCAAAACACAACACATTTTACAAGATTCATGTTCTATTATTCTTAAGAGTTGTAGCAATTTGAATCAGAGGCAATGCACAACAGAGAATAAACAATCTAGTACACTTGCATGTTAAACAAATAGAGTTACAAGCACCATGTAAAAACCAATTTCAGTCAGCAAAGAGGGAAGTCAGTCAATAACAAACCACAAACCAAAACAGATCCAAACACATTCACCTCGTCAAGCAAAGAGGGAAGTCAGTAAACCACAAACCAAAACAGATCCAAACACACTCACACAGTGAAACGAGTGACATCCAGATTTTAGGGTTTAATGTCCCAATTATTAAAACACAATTAAAAAAAATAGAAATGGGCCTAATTTCATCAAAATAACAACATGGGCTTTGTAGAATAAAATATAGATGGACCTAATTTCACAAACATCTGAAATTACTAGGATCGGTTAGGATCGTTAGGATCCCCACCCCCGATTCTAGTATAAACGAGTATTTACAAGCGATCCGGATCAGAACTCGTCCTAGGATTGTAGGATCGTTAGGATCGTCCGATCCGGATCGCGATCCTAATAACCATGGTTATTTCTATACAATTTTTTTTTAATACTCCGTACGTAGTGTATTGGATTTGAGTGTTGGGCACTTGGGCTGCCTGAGGAGCTAGGCAACAGTCTATGGCCCATCAGGCATGAAGGAATGATGCATTGTTTTTGGGTAAATTGTATGGTCTTAATTTTGGCCAAATTGCATAAAACAAATATACACCAATTTTAATTTATGATATTTTTTTAGAAAACCAACTTTTAAATGACTTTCTTCATCAATCAACCACCCTTTAATATATTACGTCTAAATATAAATAAAATTTGATAAATTACAATTTTACCACTCCTTTTATATTATATTCTAGTAGAATTTTAACAATAAAAAAAGAAAAATATAAATAAGTATGAAATTGGGAGAAGATTATTGACGTTATTTTCTGTTTTTAAATATCTGATAAAATGGTGTCAGCTTCTACAAAATTGAGAGAAAAAATGACGTCAATTATACCATCTCAATTTAATTCTTACTTATTTACTTTTTTCCTTTTTAATTATTAAATTTTAACAAGTGTAACCAAAATTTGGACCGAACAATCTCAAGGGTGGTTGATTGATGACAAAAGTTATTTAAATGATGATTTCTTGAAAATATTGATTTAAAGTGTAGTTTATGACAAATGAGTACATTTAAACGGTGGTTTTCTGCAATTTGTCCTTGAAGTTTATACAACTAGTATAGTTATAGTTCTATGAAGCGATTTTAAAAAAAATAATAAATCTTAATTATACTGTATTATATAATTGAATAAAATATTATTAAAATTTATAAAGGTTGGTTTAATAAATAAAATATCTTAAATTTTTTTTACCATAAAAGGGTTTTAAAAATCTTTTTAAAAATTATTTTTTACCATAATTAAAAGCTCAATATTCTTATCCAAAAAATGCCTTTGAATAATAGTCCAATAGGACTCGACTAAAAGGGGGCAGAGGCCCGAATTCACTTCTCGGAACTCAACCCAAATATTCAATCCCACACAATTCCCCCTTCCACGTCCAGTTTGAAATTCGAAAACTCGACCGTTAACCTCCGCGTCTAAGACCACCTTTATAAACCCCCTCTTCTTCTGCTTCTCCTACAGTCCCTCACCAAGCCCTCTCGAACAAACTCCTCCTTCTCTCGCTTGTTCATCAATGGCGACCACAGCATCCGACCTACCAATCGACGCCCCGGCGAAGAAGGGGAAGGGTGGGAAAAAGGCTCTGAAGCCGAAGAATGACTCCAACATCCTCCCCGCCGCCGATCTCCAAGTCCAGGCTAAGATGTCGCCTCTCAAGGCGGACTCCGATCCACAGAAGGAGAACCATGAGAGCCTCTCCCAGCCTCGATCGGAGAAGAAGAAGCCGAAAACGGCGAAGTCGAAGTCGAAGACGGCTGCGGTGACGAAGAACGGTCCAAACCCTAGCGCCGATTCTTCCTCTTCTGACTTCGATAAGGATATGTCGGAGTTGCAGGAGATGTTGGAGAAGATGAAGATCGAAAAGGAGAAGACGGAGGAGCTTTTGAAGGAGAAGGATGAGATGCTGAGGGCGAAGGAAGAGGAGCTCGAGAACAAAGGCAAGGAGCAGGAGAAGCTTCAGGTTGAGCTCAAGAAGTTGCAGAAGATGAAGGAGTTCAAACCTACTATGGTTAGTATTTGCTTGATTTTTTGATTCGATTGTTGATCTTTTGTCATTTGATTGGATTGTTGTAGGTCCCTGAGAAATTAGGGTTTTGGACTTACAAAAATCCCATTTCGAAAGATCAAAATTCCATTCATATGTGTTCAAACCTCAAATGTGGATAGTTAATTTTATGATTGGTGTGCTGAGATCGTTTGTTACTTTGAGATTAGACTGTACGCATTTGCTTTCGAAATTAGGGTTTAGAACTTCAAAAATTCCATTTCCACAGATGAAGATTCGTTCCTCTGTTCACGATTTTCGGACTCTTCGTTTGATCTTGATTGTGTTTGTAAGCATCTGTCTGATTGAGAAATTAGGAGTTTCGGACTTCAAGAATTCTATCACTAAAGATTTTAATTGCTTGTTCATTGTTTATGACTTTATCGTCTGAATCAATCTCTGGTCATGATTTCTCAGATTCTATTGCAGATTTTTCCTCACCTGATTAGCTGATTTGGTTTTGTATGATCAAATTGAGAAATTATTAGGGTTTTGTTAATTTATTAATGGTTTTCAGACATTTCCTCTGATCCAATCTCTGATGGAGAATGATTTGGATAAGAAAGACAAGAAGAAGGGAGGTCCTGAGAAGATAAAGAAACCGGCTCCTGCATATGTCTTGTGGTGCAAAGATCAGTGGAACGAGGTAGGAAAGATTTGTATCTCTATACCTATAACCTATCTAGGTGTATAAATCGAATGTATTGATTGGGGAAGGTTATCTAAATTGATCTGCCTGTTCATTTATCAGGTGAAAAAGGCGAATCCAGATGCTGAATTCAAGGAGATCTCTAACATTCTTGGTGCAAAGTGGAAAACCATTACTCCTGAAGAGAAGAAGCCGTACGAGGAGAGATACCAATCCGAGAAGGAAGCTTACTTGCTTGTTGCTAGCAAAGAGAAGCGCGAGAGTGAAGCCATGAAACTCTTGGAAGAGGAGCACAAACAGAAAACAGCAATGGAGCTTCTTGAACAGTATCTGCAGTTCAAACAAGAAGCTGTAAAGGAAACCAAGAAATCCAAGTAACTATCCATTACCACCCTTAGTTGCTCCATGTGAATGTGTGATTATATGCTTCCCTTATCACTAACAAAATTGCAATTTTTCACCAGGAAAGAGAAGGATCCATTGAAGCCAAAGCAGCCAATGTCTTCGTTCTTCTTGTTCAGCAATGAGAGGAGAGCTGATTTGCTCGGAGAAGGGAAGAGTATATTAGAGGCTTCTAAGATCACTGGGGAGGAGTGGAAGAATATGACCGAAGAACAGAAAAAGCCATATGAAGAGGTAATGGCTTTTTCACCCTTCATTTGAAGCAAGAAAATACAGCTGAATATACTCTCTGACCCCTTTTTTCCGGGCACATTTTGGCAGAGGGCAAAGGAGAACAAGGAAAAGTACCAGCAGGAAATGGAGGTTTACAAGCAGAAGAAGGAAGAGGAAGAAGCAGAAATGAAAAGAGAGGGAGAAGAACATATGAAACTTCAAAAACTAGAGGCCTTGCAACTGCTCAAGAAGAAAGAAAAGACTGAAAACATAATCAAGGTAACTCTTTCATGAAATTTTATGCTATCTTTCATGAAATTTGTTTCATCTTCATAATATCTGGGATTTGAATTTGTTGAAATCAGAAAGCAAAAGACACAAAAAAGAAGCAAAAGGAAGAGAAGATCACTGACCCCAACAAGCCGAAAAGGCCCCTTTCATCTTACTTCTTGTTCAGGTAGCCAAATAGTACAATTTCTGTTTTGGAATCCCCTTATATAAACAGGCGAGCGCTTATGCTTCATATTTTCACAAATTGCAGCAAGGAAGCAAGGAAGATTGTCAGCGAGGAGCGACCGGGGATTGACAACAAAACCATTACTGCATTGATTTCTGTGAAATGGAAGGTAAAAAGACCAAATTCCTGCATCTTTAAGTATATTTAGAAGTTGGATAAATCAAATCAAGGCTGTGTTTCTAATATATATCATAATCATATTATGTGTAGGAATTGGGCGAGGAAGAGAAGCAGATCTGGAACAAAAAGGCAGCTGAAGCAATGGAGGCATACAAGAAGGAAATGGAGGAGTACAACAAGACCATAGCTGAAGAAAAAAGCAACTGAAGAGAAATCAAGTCATGGTTAGGTGTTTCTGTTCAAGAGCTTTTGTTGAACGTCTAGGGGACATGGAGAATATCTGAGATTGAATATCTTGCATTTTTATTAGTAGACACGACAATCCCTGATGTCGTCATTCCGAAAAACTTAATAAAATTCAAGCTACATTTTGTCAACTGTTAACTGACTTTGTGCAATGCTACTTTTTATCTAACAATCTTCTACATTGAATAAATTGAATGAATGTTGGTTGATTTTTTCCTCTACATTTCAAGTGTGATATTCGGGTTCCATATATTGAGCTTGAAATCCGGGGTGATTGGTGGTGGATGTGGTGGCACTTAAGACTATATCACCAATACCCCCTTCAAAGTACTGTTGTTGGTGCTGAATATTCTCAAATGTGTCCAGCTTTGAAGGAGACATAGAGAAGTAATTAGAATCTGAAGTAGTAGATGCAGAGATGAGACATGTCGGAAAATCTCCATAGAAAGGTGGAGCTGATGAAGAAGGGTAACAACAACTGTCCATGTTTTGCATATCAGCTACCTCAAGTGGTATCGTATCTTGAATGCTCGTAACCATGGATGATGAATCTTGTTGGTACTCAATCGAAAGATCTTCTTGCTTGGGCTCTTGTTTTGCTGGCAGAGTAACTGTCGGTGCAGATTTTGACCGGCGAACTTCATTGCAGTTATGCTTTCCTCTATATGTAATGTTAACTACCGAAGGATCCTCGTCGGATCTTTGCACTTGCTTTGTCGCCCAGCAGTCCTGGATACTTCTATAAGTACACCTATAGTAGCTCCTGCACAAATGAATTCGGGTTTGTTTAGCGCAATGTGTTGATTTCAAGTCTGATGGCGCCAAACGAAACCGACTTAAAGGGACGGTTTGGTCACCTGGGATACTTGGCTCCAAGGATATCTTTCTGCCCATACTTTCTCCAGCTGTAGCCATCATAAGGAGGTCCATCTTCAAGGCCATTCTCAGGGTTCACTTTCACTTGGTTTGTCCAAGTAGATGTCGATTTCCTGCAACATTTTATAAAATCTTACACATAGACTACATAGTTCATTGTTACATCAAAGGCAGTGTATACATACCTCTTGAATAAGCATTGTTTGCCATCCTGAGGACTGTTTGATCTCGGCGTCTGATCACCACCCATGAGGGAACTCGGAGAGCTTGGCAAGAGAGCCGAAGCCACAACCGCTAGCTGATGTGGCTGCTCGGAAGGGGCCCCACCCCTTATAATGAAAAGGGCCTTTTCATATGAGGATATAATCTGCTCTAGCAAAACCTGCCTGGTTTGAGGTGAATACTCAGGACCCATTTTAGCCCTTAACTGCGTAACCAGCTCCATTCCTCGGGTCAGCTCATTGATCAGGCGGACTCGCGTGTTATAATGATTGATCTCCATTGCCTATCTTTGGGAGCTCAACTCAAATCAGCTGATGGACAAGATTCAAACTTGAGGTAGTTAGTGTTGTTACAGAGGGAATTTATGGGGTGTGTTTTATGAAAGAGTTGCTTATATATATAGTCTTAGGTAGGTAAACATGGTTATATGTACAAGGACTCTTTTAACTATGTGGTTCCCTATTTGGGTCAAACATTTTGACTGAGAAACCGAGTTTCATTCATCCAGAAGAGATGACTAGTGGATTGGTCTATAAAGAGGCCAAAATGGGGATTCAGGGGATGCTCTGGTTTGATGACCAATTCAAAGTTTCTATTACAAGTCTTATTTAAGTACGATTAATATTGATTTGTACTCGTTGTGTATAAGTTAAACATTGACACATCGAAAGATTATTCTACATTTTATTATTTTTATTTTTTAAATTCATTTAATCGAAATTATCTAATTCAATTTATAGGATTTACTTTTTAATCTATGCCTCATGTATAATTTAGAAAGCATGTTCGGTTTATTTTTAATTGTTGTTTATTATTTACACATGTTTAAGAATAATAAAAGTATAAGGCGAAATTGGATATATAACCAAACAAACTTGATTAACTGGGTATATATTGATTAACATATCAAATTATTTAATTTATACTATTGATATTGATTGTAAAAATTATTAAAATTTAAAATTTAAACTTAATTAACTTTTAAATAATTATAGAAATGAGTTATATACTGATACATGTAGCTTTATACTATTAAATTATTATAAAAATACTTTCCTCCTTTACTATGGTTTATGGTCATTTTATTAACTTAATTATTTTGAATTTATACATTAAACTCGACTTTCAAAATAAAATCATTGAATAAAAAATATAATTATATTTATATTGAGTTTTAAAATTTATATTAAAAAATTAATTATTTTTTCTGTTCAATAATTATAAATTAATTTTTATAGTTATATGATGGTCATATAAATAATTTTGATGTTTTAATGGGTAATATCATATTTTATTTATTATTTCATACATATTATTGAAATAATAAAAAAAATTAATACAAAATTTAATGTTTTATATAGTTTTTTTAAAATATATTAATAATAAATGATATTTAAAAAAAATAAAGAGAGTATTAATATAATAGAAAAGAAGACGTGAAAATTGTATCTATATTGTGATATCGGTTAGTTTCATGGGAGAAATGATTGGTTAAGAAACCCATAGAAGGTGGAAAATGGAGAGTTGGAAAGTCATATAATAATTTCAAGATGCTTTTTTTTTTTTGAAAAAAAGTTAGACTAGTTCAAACAATATAAAAAAAAGGTGGCTTACGCGTTGGCTTTGATTGGTAATTAAGCATATAGTTAAACAGTTAACAGATTTAATCATATGGGATCTTGTTGATTCTGTTGGTCGCTTCAGAGACTCACTGCTACGACTTGAAAATTTAATCGTTTATGCCATTTGCTGTGCTGCAAACTGCAGCTATAGAATCATCTAAATACGGTTGGGAGTGAAGGTGAGAAAGGTCAAAAAATTAAACAAATAGAGTACGTAGTAAGATTGAGAGAGATTTATCATTTTTTTTAAAAAAATAAATTGTATCTACATTAAGATTTTATTGAGGAATTTGACAGATCTAGTGTTTCAAAGTTAGGTGAACAAAAATTATTTATAGTAAAAAGACGTCCAAATTTTACCAAAATACAATTCATGTAGTATTTCATCGCCAAATTATAGGACTAACTTGACACAATAGTGAGTGTTTAATTGACACAATTTATAATATATTTTATTTTAAAATTTACATTATTTAAATAGATTGTAAAATATATACCCAAATACTATTAGATATTTTTATAATTATAATTGAAATATAAGCATACTGTATTTGAATCTAACCACACCCTAAACAAAACAAAAAAAAAAGGCCAAATTGCAGGAAACCACCCTTTAAATAGAGCGCTTTGCAATAAACCACCCTTTAAATTTAAAATTGCAGAAAACCACCCACTAAAACCTAATTGATTGCAAATCACCACCTGTCTCATTTTACCGTCAACTTCTCTGTTTAGATGTTGTTAACATGTGGAAAATTACCCTTATAACCCTATAGTTTCATTGGATTTTGAACGAAGAATTTGGGGGAAATTTTGGGATTGACTTTGGAAAGCTCGTACAAGTCTACAAGAGCCCCAATTTGAACAAGAGGAAGATAGATGAAATCGAAGAATGAGCAACCTAGTAGCAGCCTAGCAGATGCAATTGAATTGGGGAAGAATGTGACATTGAACCAGAAGAGAGCGATGAAATGGGGGAATTTGAGGGTTAGCCTATTTTTTATTTATTTTTTTCAAATAGGTCGATTTTCCGCTACTTCACCACTGCAATACCGAGGAGGAAGATGTACTGGCAACGAATTCAAACTCTGTCGGAAGTAGTGGTTGTGCTCGCCGCCGAGCGCTTCTTGTCGGATTTCTTCCCGTAGTCGATGACGGTGGTCGTTGTGGCGGAGCTCGGTGATGTCTAGGGATTCCAACGGCTGAAAAGTGCTTGGATGTTCCAAACCCTTAACCCTTGAATGATTTTCTCAATTTATGCTTTTTTTTTTGCAAGAAGAAACCATAGGCCGAGTTGGGATGTTCCAAACCTTTAACCCTTGAATATGTACGGCTACTTTTGATTAGGAGCTTATGGCATCCTTGTGAAAATTTGATAGCCAAATAAGGGTGTTTTAGTCTTTTAAGTAAAAGATTAATGAAACCCTAACATAATCAAAGGGTGGGTGGTGATTTGCAAACGTTTGGGCTTTAGTGGGTGGTTTACTGCAATTTCACATTTAAGGGGTGGTTTAATGCAAATCGCCCTATCTAAAGGGTGGTTTCCTGCAATTTGGCCAAAAAAAAACTACTACAAGGTGAATTATGTGTATCTAGTCTACAAAGTAAGATTGAAGTTAGTTGGGCTTTAAGTTATAATTGGGCCTAACATAATAAGCCTAACTATATAATTTTTTAACCTAGCAATTTTTTTAAAGGCACCCTTGTTGGGCCAACTTAACAAGTGATCCGCCCCCGGAGGGATTTCTCGAAAACCAAACGAGGATTATAAAATGTATCATATCTTTAGGAGACCCGTCTTAAGGACCAATCCACCATTTCCATTCTTGTTGTCACCAACATTTCCTCCAATGACCTTCCACCGTCCTCGAACTTCGCCATCCCTCAGGGTCAGCTGACTCGCCCGTTGTTATCTTAGCACGGGAGGGGTCAGTCTTTCGTGACACAGGGAGAACTCTAGGTTGGCCATCTTCTCTACCTCCAACTTGAGTTGTGCACAAGTACCCATGCCCATCCAAAATGCTATATAATATCTACAACAACCCTCTCTAGAGAGGCAATGGGTGGGCACAATCCCCGCAATAATGAAAGTCATGACCAGATCCAACTGACCCACCCCATTGTCCTCATATCCTGCTCACTAGGCCAACACTCTTGGCCATCTCATACTACTCATTTTATTGTTGACGATGGTTTTTGCATTTATAATTTGGGTTAATTGGTCTAGCCGATATTATATTACCATACCTACATCTAACCAACACCCTCTACATCTAACCAACTCCTCCTCTCTCCTCAAATAATTAAAAATCTTATTAATTTTCGCAAATTTGAGCATTTTGGTTTCTTTGTGAAGGATTTTTCAACGAGTATGGTCCACCTGTGTTGAAATAGTTATGTTGACTTGTATCAAAGAGGAAATGGTAGTAACTAGATCAAAAAATGGGTCTAATTGCACAAATAGACCACTACACAAAAAATTGGGCCAAATTAACCTTTCTTAGTTATGCAAATAGGCCCATTTTTTGGTCTAGTTATGCAAAATGACCTATATCAAATCTCTTCTCCATAGTCCACAATGTTAGCTCCTGTCTCTCACCTCATGTGCACGTCGGCTCCCATCTGGAATGATAGACTTGGACATCCCGACGCTCCTGTCTTCGCAATTATCATTCCTCATCCTAAAAAGAAGTCCCCCTAGCTCCACCTATTAGTTGTCAACCTTGTCAATAAGGAGAGCATGTCAGATTATCTTTATGTTCATTGAACATTATTACTTTTGCCCCTTTTCATATTGTACATAGCGACCTCTCCGGTTGTTAGCCTTGATGATTTTCACTATTATAAACGTTCTACTTGATTCTTTCTCTCATTTTGTGTGAGTTTTTCCTCTAAAGTTCAAATCAGAGGTGTATACAAAATTTTAATCACTACATAATTTCACACCGCTATTAAAACTTTTCAATGTCCACACATCATCCGTATCATCAATAATGTCATCTACACCATACCATTCTTCTTCATGAGCCCGCCCTACTAATTTATTGGATGTTTCCGCTAGAGATTGCAATCTATCTCCTGAACAACACTCGTATTGATGTAAAACCCCCGTCCCACATCGGATATCATGGAGTGATTTATAAGTAACTAGTATTATCCCCGCGCCATGACGCGATTTTTTATAAATAAAATCTTACTAATATATTAAATTAATATTATAACATAATTGTAAAAGTTCAGATAATTAAATATTTTGAATTAAACTCATGGGTTGAGAAAACGATTAAAGTAGTATATATAGATATAGATTTCTAATATTAAATTTATGTTTTCTTATTATTAATTTTATGTTTTGAATTAATCCCATTTTTTTTTAGAGAAAAAAAACTACTAAAATTATAATTTAGGCTAAGATCAATGTTTTGAATTAAGCCCAATAGTTAGTAAAATTAAAGAATTAAAAGAATTAAAGGAAAAAGAAGAAAAAAAATTAGAATTTAAGAAAATCAAAGAAAAATGGCAAAAAAAAAAGATTGGTCGAGACTCCTAAAATACCTCTAAGCTTGACACATCATCCTAAACTCTTCTAAATTAAGAGTTTATATAGATAGTTAGTAAAATTAAAGAAAAAAGAGAATTAAAGGAAAAAGAAGAAAAAAAAAATTAGAATTTAAGAAAATCAAAGAAAAATAGCAAAAAAATGATTAGTCGAGACTCCTAAAATACCTCTAAACTTGACACATCATCCTAAACTCTTCTAAATTAAGAGTTTATATAGATTTAAGCCCTACCCAAGTCATAATTAAGAGCCTTTTCTTTTAGGCTCCAAGTAGAAATTGGGTCAATATATAATTTGTTGTACTCTTAAGATATAATAATGTACAATTAAACATAAAAATTATAAAGTTGCATAACTTTTTCCCTAATTGTCCAAATGAGACGTAATATAACCTTTCGTTTTGAAGCTATTGAGATAAATTATAGTATGTGATTGTCAATCTATGTAAAATATAAAAACATTATAATTTATTGAAATAAAATTAAAGTGATTAATATAATTTTAATTTTCAAACATTCATAAATTTATACTTGGTTATCGAATTAGGGCGTATATATATCAAAACGAAGCTATCGACGACTACGAGGAAAATATCCCTAAATAGTTTGTCGGATGAGTAGCGGGGTACATGCTCCTCCATGCCCCTTGGCTCCGCCACTGTTTATATGCATAATGCATTGATACACTGACACACATATATACACAATACATGTCGTTAATCTTAGAGCTGACAGCCTGACAAAATTTGATCCGACTCGAGAAAGTCGACCGACTCACCCGAACCCAGACCCGATCGAAACCCAAAAATCTAGAGTAATTCATCCGTAGCCCGACCCGAACCTTACCCGACTCAAAATAGCCCCGAACATAGACAAAACTGACCCGACCTGACTCTTAACCCGACCCGACTCCCAACCCGACCCGTCTCCAACTCGACCTGACTCTCAACCGACTTTCCAGCTTATCTACTTATCTTTTCAGTTTTCGGTTTTTATAAATGGATTTATTTTTATAGATATAAGTATAATAATTCTATTAGTTTTCATTAGGGCTGTGCATCGGTCTGAAACCTAACCGAACCGGGCCGAACCGAACCGAACCGAAAATCTCAAAATTTCAAACCGAAAGCCGAACCGAAAGCATTAGGTTCGGTTCGGTTATTTACCGGTTCGGTTTGTGTTTGGTTCGGTTTTAACATAAATAAACCGAATTTCCAATAAAAAAAATTAAAGTATACAAATATATATATTATATTTGTTTTTATGTGTATATATACACATATTCCAATATAAAATATACAAATAATATACTATATATATAGTGTGTGTGTGTATATATATATATATATTAAGTGCATATACACGGTATTAGTGTATATATTAATTACATGCAAATACAAATATATATCACATGCAAATATTACAGTATGCAATACAGTGTGTATATAAGATCATGTATATATACACTGTATATGTATATACATAGTAAGTATGTGTGTATTAGTGTATATATAAAGTATACAAATATATATATACATTGTATTTATATAGTGTATATAAAAATTCGGTTTAACATAAACCGAACCTAAACCGAACACAAACCGAGCCGAAACCGAAAAATGGAAATTCTTGAACCGAAAGCCGAACCGAAAAACTTCGGTTCGGTTCGGTTTGTGTTGGTTCGGCCCAAAAATTCGGTTTGGACCGAATCATGCACAACCCTAGTTTTCATAACTAAGCAAGTGTTAATAATTCTATTAGTTTTCTTAACTTTGACTCTTCGAGGGGTTTTCTACCTAAAAACTCATTGTGATTTGTTCATATTCCATAATTTGTACGGATTATGAATTATGATTATTTTTTGGTTGGAAGAATCATTTATATCCAAATCTATAGTTTTATAGCTGTTATTTTATTTATATCTAAACTATGTTTTGGTAAAAGGAATTATTTATATCTAAATGTAATTTTTTTTTTTTAAAATAATCATATAAAAAGTCCATGGGCTACCTTATTTGTCACTTCAAATTGAAATGGGCTGCCATTAACTTAGAGTTAGACAAATATGGGCCATATAGCCCATGTATATGTATATATATGATTCAAAGTTTCAAACTCCAAAGACTTGAATTTCAATTTCAATAAGTATTAAAGTGATCAACATTTTCAACCAAAATTAAATTACAATGGTACGAATTATTTATTTTATTTCCACATACAAAACAATTTAAGTAATTTACCTAAATTATAAGTATTAAATTAATAATTTCATTAACAAAATGTTTAGTAAAGTAAATCAACATTTAACTTAATAAATATAAAAATGTGTAGTGAAATAGTTGTTCATACGACTGAAATGAGTTAAGAGTTATAGGACTGCAACATCACCTTATATATACACTTGATTTTAGGATAAAACAAGCAAATTAAGAGTGTTGAGTGCTTTGATTAATCAAAACTCCTGAAAAAATTACTACTAAAGTTGCTACCAATGGCCCATCGATCATTTGCATTTTGGGTAGCGAATATAGGTAGAGAACTCCAGAATGCAATTGCAAACCAACATGGAACCGTTTGTTCTTTCCGCAATCCGAAACCTGCAATACAAACACCATTAATTGGTTTCACACTGAAACAGATCAAAGCCGCTAAATCCATGCCACGATAAGCAAGAATATGTTCCAATTAATTATGGGCCAAATTGAAATCGAAAATTCCACGAGTGGGGAGAGCATCTGCATCTGAAACAGATCAAAGCTATATATACAGCCAAAAAAGGAATTCGATTCCCATTTCCAATTTCATCTTTCCATCCCCTATATAAACCGATTGCTCTTCGCCCTCTCAAATCATCCAAAGCAACACACATACAAAACACAACTACCTACCAAGCTCCCAACCCCATCAACAACCCTCCAACAATGGCTTACAACATGCACCAAGGCTACTACGAGCAAGACAAGGTGTGCTACTCCGAGCAAGACGGGTATGGCAGGTCCGGCTACGGGATGCCCCACCTCCACCACCACAACCAGGCCGCTGGCTGGACCGACAAGGTCACCGAGTGCGAGACCTACAGCGCTGCTGGCTACAACAATGGAGGGTACGCCGCCACCCCATTCCTCGGCAACCAGCACGGCATCAGTGGCTACGAGAGGAAGGAGGAGATGTGTATGTCGACTCAGAGCGGCGGCTTCCACAGGAGGGGAACCGGGTTTCACCGCAGGAGGGTGATGAGGCGCTCTGTCAGCCGCGGCGAGTACAGCTCCAGCGAGAGCGACAGCGATTAAGCTACCAATGTAAGATATATATATCATATCGTAAGTCTTTGATGTTTTCAGATTATTGATGATGCGAAAGTGGTTGTTGCAGATATGCTAATGGAGCACGAGATGGCTCCGGGAATCGAGAGCTGGTGAAGCTCATATGTATCGTATCTGCGGATATTGAATAAAACGAAGTGTGCCGCCTCATCCTACCTACGGGATTGCTGTTTCTATCGTTTTATGTATGCTATGCTACAATGCATCTATCTGCCTATTTCCTGTTCTGTAATATGAATTGCTTATGAATAAACTTTGTGTGTCGCTTTGTATCGATCTAGATGGCCATTGAATTTCGAAAGGAGTGATAGGAGGAGTACAAACACATGGAGGATATAAAATCAGAGTTAAATCTAGAAAGAAAGAGACTGGAATGAACAGATGAATAGAAGTTGAACTAGAAAAATGAACTATATGAACTCCCAAGATATAGAGGTGGTCCTGTTGAAATCAAATTATACCCGAGAGATCGGTTCAATATCACGCGTACAAGTTATATGGAAATGACATTATACATTTGTACCTATTAGCTTCTTAAAATAAAGGAAAAATGAAAATAAATAATACCAAGTATCCATTTTAAACAAAAAATGATACTCCTTCCGTTCGGCAAAACTTGTCGTTTACTATTCATATACGCTTTTTTAGAACGATAGAAACTATATAAAATATTCATTTTTTTATAAAATTTTTTTAACAAGTTTGTACTTATTAATAATAACTACGAAGTTGTTAAAAAAATTATTAAAACACTAGATATTTTATATAGTTTTCATCTCTTAAAAAAGCGTGCATGAATAGTAAAGTGTCAAGTTTTTCCGAACAGAGGTAGTACTAATTTTAAAAATGATAATTTCATATGCAAACAGTGAGCAATCGGATTCACAATTAACCACGAAAGCCAGAGGATAAAAGAAAGGCTCTGAGCTTATTGAACCAAACCCGAGGGGCTTGTTTGATACCATACAGAAGATGAGTGCCGTCAATGAAGCCATGTGGCTGCTCCATATACACCTGTTCGCCTAGGTCACCATTTAGAAATGCGTTATTGACATCGAGCTCACGAATGGCTCATCGACGAGAGAGTGTGATGGTGAGAACAAGATGAATGGTAGTTGGGCGGATAACTGGACTAAAAGTGGTGGAAGGCAAGATTGGGCAAGCAGGGTAAGTCATTTTTCTTGAATTGTGCGGTCTCGACATTCAACCATGCCGTTTTGAGACGAGTATATGGGAACTAGACATGATGTAAGATGCCTTGTTCCTACAACGTGGATGTTAAGGATTGAAATTCACTACCCCAATCAGTTTGGAGTTCTTTTATGGTTGCATTGAGTTGTGTTTTGATCATGGGGTTTGGAAGAGCTGAAAGTATTGCAAAACCTGTTATTTGTGAGTTAAGAAATATATCCATGTGAAACGTGTACAATATAATCATCGACAAACAATACAAAGTAACGACAACCATTCATTGATAAAGTGGGTGCAGAACCGCAAACATCTATTATGCCAATGTGCTGAAGATGTACGCTCACCAATCATAACTTGTTTGGAGACCGCAACGGTTGACAAATTCAATTTGTACTATAAGTCATCCCTAACAAGGCCTTTGAGAAGAGGTCGCCCCTAAAGTAGGATGAAATCCAAGGAAAATATTATTAATTATCCCGTGTCAGTTTGGAAGTGCTAACAAGGTTTTTATGCATGGAGGGTGTTATACAATGTAATCCTAAGTTTGTCTTTGTAATTCATAGATCTAGGATGATAAGTTTTGGATGTAAAGGACTTGAAGAAACACTAAACGAGCTAGCTACACCTAAGGGACCCCAAGACCATCTTGGTTCGGACTCTAGGTGCACCAAGGCTCTTGAAGACTAATCTATTGTGTGTGTGTGTGTGTGGGCTACGTCTGGTGTTACATGTTTTAAGGGTTTCTGGATTGTGGGCCGGCCCATTACTCGGATGACATTCTCTTGAATGGAATCCGAGCCCATGGTCTGTCTCCTTTCACTTGAATCCCTTTTGGAGACGTTGTAACCCTAAGTGTCCACTCCCTCCTCTATATATATATAAGCTCCTGTTCACAATCTGGAGTGATGAGAGAGAGGCTCCGACGGCACAAACCCTAAACCTAGAGTGAGAAAGAGCGAGAAGATGAAGGAAGAGCCTTGCTCATCCATGGAGGGCTTGATTCCTGTCACTTGGAGTCTGCAACGTCTTCATATATATGGATTGAAGAGCTGTGAAAGGGGGCTCTTACCCTTTCAAATCTCTGAACCCTTATCTCTTTCGTTTCTCTGTGTTTTGCTCGCTAGCTCGTTAGGTGTTTCTCGTCTGATATCCAAAACTTGTAACCAGATCTTGTATCTTTGTTCGAGTTAGTGGTATTCTCGGGACCGAGTCTCTTCTTTTGAGGCCCTGCGGAGTAGGGAAACCGAACCGCGTTAACAAATCCTCTTGTTCTTTAGATTTACAGTGGTTTAACTTGTTTAGAACTCGAATTGATAGTTGACGCGTTATAGGGGTTTTACAGAGGGCATAATAAAGATGTTTGAGAGGTTAAGAGGGCGAGAATATGTAGAAAATGAGGTGTTGCCATAACGTGAGATGAAATTGTAGTACCATTGTTGAGGGCAAGTTGATCACCAACAATGTAATCCGAGTTGATGGAAACGTTGTCGAAGCCTCCAGTCACATGATCAGCAATTCAGTAGCACCCGTATTGAAATACCAAGTCGGGTCTTGAATGGCCGATGATGAAACTGAGTAGGGAAAAGGGGTTGTCGGCTAGTGCTAATTGAGACGCTCAGCCAGTTCATGAGATGGGATTGCCTATAAATTTAGGCGGTTGAAGTAGTCCTTTGCCAGGTTACCTGAGCGATTACAAAGTTGACACTGAGGGCGTGGATTGGGGGGGGGGGGGGGGCTCATCGTCACCAGTCGTATGGAAAGGGGTGCGTTCAAGAGGTGCACTACGCTATTGTTGGGAAGTGGACTGGCCGGCTGGATCGAGAGGAAGAACGGTCAGGATGGAGGGGACGGGATTGGCCATAGTTGGTTGTCAGTTGGTGGGATTGAAGATAGCGATTTGACTTTAATCAACTGTTCTTCTTCCTAGCTTGAGCAGAAAACCAAGTAAATTGTCTGGGGTCAACGTGTCTAGATGGACATTGATGGCAACACAGAAGGCACCATCAGACTGATTGATCGAGGTTGTGAAGAACCGAGGTGATGAAGTCTTGCTCAGATATAGGTTGTAGGCAATCTGCAAGAGCATCCGCAATATCCCTATTTTTCTCAAAATACTCGAGCACGAAGAGATTACCTTTGGGAAGAGAGTGTAGTTATGACTTTAGGTGCATGGAACGAGCACGAGATTGGCTTGTAACATGTGTTCCAGCTTGAGCCATCTATCCCGGGCGGTGTTAGATCGGGTGACATAGCCAAGAAGGGTGCTTGTTTATATTTTATATTGTTCAATTACTATGTGCTTGTTTAAATTTTTTATATATGGTTACATAATATTGTTATATGCTAACCGAACAACAAGTTAATCACTGATAGATTACATAGGTCTCCTATTGTATAGTGGACTGAAAGCCCGTTAAGGCCCAATACCTTTGTAACCTATATATATGTTATATCAATGAATAGAAACCCTCATAGGGTCTGTAATTTGGCCACGCCAAATTACAGACCCCACCCACTACACCTCAACAATGTCCTTATTGCCCCAAAGATTGTCAAAAACCTTATCTCTGTCAGTCGGTTCACTACTGACAACAACGTTTCCCTTACGTTTGATCCATATGGTTTCTCTGGAACGATCTTACTACGGGGGTTACTCGCATGAGATGTAACAGCACCGGGGAGCTCTACCCTGTCACACCACCTCCTGCGTCCAGTCAGTCGTGTCCGGTCGCCCTCTCGGCATCATCGTCCAGCCTGTGGCATGCACGCCTGGGCCATCCCAGCGCTGCCGTTCTAGATGTCCTCCGTTCCCAGAACCTTGTCACCTGTACTAAAGACCCACGCTCTGGTTTATGCTCTTCCTGCCAACTAGGCAAACATGCCAGACTGCCATTCCAACGGTCTTTGACCTCTACCCTTGCTCCCTTTGATATCATTCACAACGACATTTGGACCTCTCCCGTGCCTAGCAAGGAGGGTCACAAGTACTACCTCTTATTTCTGGATGATTACACTCATTACTTATGGGTCTTCCCGTTGCATTTCAAGTCCCAAGTGTTTCCTATTTTTGCCAGATTCCATACCTACATCAAAACACAGTTCCACATGTCCATAAAATGTTTCCAATGTGACAATGGCTGTGAATTTGACAACAAAGACTTTCACTCCTTCTTTGCCGCAAATGGGATCTCATATCGCTTGTCTTGCCCCTATACTTCTCAGTAGAATGGCAAGGCAGAAAGAATCATCAGAACCATTACCAACATGATGTGCTCTCTCCTCTTCCACGCATCTATTCCCCTTCCCTATTGGCCTCACGCCTTATCCACCACATGTTATCTCCTAAACATTCTCCCTTCCACTACCCTACACCATCGCTCGCCAGCTCAGACACTTTATTACGCTGAGCCTAGGTATGATCACCTTCGCACCTTCGGGTGCTTGTGTTTTCCCAAACCAGTCATCCACAGCCCCGCACAAGCTTCACCCGCGCTCCACTCCATGTGTCTTCCTAGGTTATCCGTCTAATCATCGCGGTTACATTTGCCTCGATATCAAGACCCACAAGATCATTCTCTCACGTCATGTCACCTTTGATGAGTCGCGGTTTCCCTTTGCGTCTCCCACACCCCTTGTGTCTCCGTCGGAGTATGAGTCACCATTCCCTCACTTCCTTTTTCCCCAGAGCTCTCCCGGTGCTCCTGCTTCTCCCCCTACACCACCACCACCACCCCCCACTACCAGACCACACACCCGCATCGTCTCCGGTGTCTTCCGACTCCGTCAGATCGTCTCCATGAACACCTCCCATCACCCCGCTATCCACCTCCCATCACCCCCCCAAACAACCTCGCCTCACCTACGTGCGACGGCCGCCGCATGTCATGCGGCGCCCACCGCAACCCCAAATGCTGCGCCCACCGCCCATAACCCCTCCCTGGCGGCGCCCGCCGCAGGTCATGCGGCGCCCGCCGCAACCCTCGCCGCATTTGATCTGCCTGCCGCCTCTTCCCCTTGCTTAGCCCCTCTTACCCCCGTCCTTCCCGAATCCCATTCACCCTCTGCCTCCACCCAGACCTCCCTCTCCCCCGTTCCCACCTCCCAAAAAACAGCCCTCCTCGACCCGAATTTGGCAGGCGGCTATGCTCGACGAATACAGGGCCCTTACGAAGAATGGTACTTGGGTTCTTGTTCCTTGCCCTCCTGAGGCGAACGTCATTCACTGTATGTGGCTCTTTCGTCACAAGTTCCGCTCTGATGGGACGTTGGAGCGCTACAAGGCCCGTCTTGTGGTGAACGGTAGATCTCAGCAGGCAGGTATTGATTGTGATGAGACCTTCAGCCATGTGGTCAAGCCTGCCACTATCCGAGTAGTCCTGAGTCTGGCTCTGTCGCGCAATTGGGCCATCCATCAGTTAGATGTCAAGAACGCCTTTCTGCATGGTCATCTGAACGAGACAGTTTACATGTTTCAGCCGCCGGGGTTTGCTGATGCTGAGCGTCCAAAGCATGTCTGTCTCCTCAAGCGCTCTCTTTATGGTCTGAAACAGGCTCCGCGGGCATGGTTCCAGCGTTTTGCCTCTCATCTGCTCCGTTTGGGCTTCACTGGCAGCCGTTCCGATACGTCTCTGTTTATCTATCGCAGAGGCTCAGACTTGGCATTCTTGTTGCTTTATGTCGACGACATCATTCTCACCGCCTCTTCTGATGCTCTTCGGACGTCCATAATCTCGCAGTTGAGTGCGGAATTCGCCATGTCTGATCTGGGTCAGCTGTCTTACTTCTTGGGAGTTGCTGTTCAGCGGCATGCGTCTGGTCTGTTTCTCTCACAGAGTAAGTATGCTGTTGAGATTGTTGCTCGGGCTAAGATGGTCAACTGCAATCCCGTCGCAACCCCAGTCGATACATCCAACAAGCTCAGTGCTCATTCTGGTCCTTTGGTTGACGATCCAACACTGTACAGGAGCCTCGCTGGTGCTCTTCAGTATCTCACTTTCACCAGGCCAGATATCAGTTACGCCGTCCAGCAGATCTGCTTGTTCATGCATGCCCCTAGGGAACCTCACTTTCAGGCTTTGAAGCGGATCATTCGGTACATCAGCGGCACCCTCGAGCTCGGCACCACCATCACTCCTTCCTCTAAGCTTGATCTTGTGGCGTACACTGATGCGGATTGAGGTGGTTGTCCAGACACACGTCGCTCCACGTCTGGTTACTGTGTCTTCCTCAATGACACTCTTGTGTCTTGGTCAGCCAAGCGTCAGTCCGTCGTGTCTCGCTCCAGCGCTGAAGCCGAATACAGGGGTGTTGCTAACGTTGTCTCCGAGTGCTCTTGGCTCCGCAATCTCCTGCTTGAGCTACGATGCCCCTTACAGAAGGCCACTCTGGTCTACACTGACAACGTCTCCGCCGTCTACCTGGCTAGCAACCCAGTCCAGCATCAACGCACGAAGCACATTGAGCTTGATCTCCACTTCGTCAGGGACAATGTTGCCATTGGACATGTCCGCGTTCTACATGTCCCGTCCTCTTATCAGTACGCTGATATATTCACCAAGGGTTTACCTAGACAGTTATTCATTGATTTTCGTTCCACTCTCACTGTACGGACCCCTCCCGTTTCGACTGCGGGAGTTTGATAGATTACATAGGTCTCCTATTGTATAGTGGGCTGAAAGCCCGCTAAGACCAAATACCTTGTAACCTATATATATGTTATATCAATGAATGGAAACCCTCAAGGAGGACTTTACATCAATTCTATCATTCTACAATCACAACTCATTAAGTTGGAACGATGTAACTGCTTACTCATTAAGTTGGAACGATGTAACTGCTTATAGAATAAAACGATATCATTGCATTCATTTTAAAGAGAAAATATACAAAAAAATAAGTGTTGAAGTTTTGAATGAAAACACTATCATTTTGATTTGTTAAAATAGAGTAAAAATTATCAAATAGTAATTTCAACAAGTGTTTTGAATGAAAACACTTATCATTTTGATTATAGTCCCTTATCTAACTCCGCCACTAATAATTATATTATACCTCGCTATAATAGTCTTTCAAATACATAGGAGAGGTATATTTACATTTGTCACTTTTTTGAAAAACATGAGCTTAAATAATAAAAAGAAATTTCAACAAGTGTTTCAGCTGATATAAGGGGAATTTCATTTTGTCTTTAGTGCCCATTATAAAATTTTAGGGTGGGAATAACATCCAATACTCTTTCATCACCCCAAAAAAAAGCAAGAAAAAGAGAACCAATAATAAGAGCATGTGCAGTGGTGAGCTCCAACATCGGACCCTTAATTTACTTTTCTTATGCTACATTAGCTTAAGAGCCCCATTCTAACTTTTAAATTTTTCACCTCCATTCGTGAGCCCAAGTCTTGGGCCCTTAAATTACCTTTTATTATTTTTCCTTTTTATTTACTGAATTATTTTATTAATAATAATAATAATAATATTAAGTAATTAATTTATAATAACATAGCATAAAAAAATATTTTTTTAATGTTTAAAAAGGAAAATATGGGTATTATTCAAATGAATTTTTTCAACAAACGTACGCAAGAGGGGTGTCTATATGTAGATAAAAATAAATTTAATTCAAAAATAATTTTTTTAATTTTTTTAAACAAATAAAAAACAACCGAAAATCATTTAAAAGTAAATCAAACATAAGTTCTGCCACGTGGCAGTTATGAGCCCTGCTTGTTGGGTCTCATATATAAGAGCCCCAAACAATGGACCCTTACATTAAATTTTTATTTTCCCTCATTTTGTTCCTATGTGGCAACTATAAGAGCCTCAAGGCTCACCATTGCACGTGCTCTAACTGGTCCTATGCGTTGTTTCTTCCGTTTGGTGATTATTATCGAATATCTTTGGCGTCGATAACACATTGTTGTCGAACCATTGGCATCGATAACACATTGTTGTCGAACCATGTAACTCCGCCACTAATAATTATATCTCTGCCACTAATAATCTGCTTTCGCTTCCTCTAATACAAAACTGGTTTCTTTATCCGTAGACTTAAATAACACATTGTTGTCGAATCACGTAAATCTCCGTGTCTTCTCTATTTTCATTATCGTTACAACACAAACAGTATTCATGTCAATGATCTCAAACAAAACTTCATCCTGCATCTTTCATTCCATAAACATTGCTAGCTGCTCAGCAATATATAAGTTGGCTACCAATTCAGTTCAATGGTCCATCATCTGCATATTTGCGTAACGAATATTGATAGTGATGAACTCCAAAACACCATCCTTCTTTCAACAATCTCAAGCCTGCATACTCCAAACAAGATTGCGTTAACGCGGAAGCAAATCAAAGCCACTCCAAACACGACACGAGCAGCAAGTATATGCTCCGAGAGTAATGGGCAAAATTGAAATCGAAATGCAGGAGTGGAGAAAGCATCTGCATCTATCCATTACTGTCAAAAGAAACGCAATGATTCGAAAAAAAGCCGAAAAAAGGAATTCAATTTGATTCCCATTTCCAAATTTCATCTATAAAAAGGGAGGCTCTTTAGCCATTTGAATCATCCAATTCCAAACCAGAACACATAAACCCAAACTTCCTACCGAGTTTTCGTACCCAACAACCTCCGGCAATGGCTTACAGCATGAACCGCGGTTACTATGAGCAAGACAAGGTGTGCTACTCCGAGCAAGAGGGGTATGGCAGATCCGGCTACGGGATGCCCCGCCACCACCACAACCACAACCACAACCAGATGGCTGGCTGGACCGACAAGGTGACTGAGTGCGAGAGCTACAGCGCTGCTGGCTACAACCATGGAGGGTACGCCGCCCCAACCCTGGCCAACCAGGGCTATGGCTGCTACGAGAGGAAGGAGGACATGTGTATGTCTCACAACGGTGGATTCCACAGGAGAGGAACTGGGTACCACCGCAGGAGGGTGATGAGGCGCACTGTCAGCCGCGGCGAGTACAGCTCCAGCGAGAGCGACAGCGATTAAGCAATGTAAGACACCATATATATCGATTGAAAAATTACTTTTTTTTTGGGCTTGAAGCTGATCATGGTTAATTGGATGTTGCAGATATGCTAATGGAGCAATGGACGGCTCCAAGATTCAAGAGCTGAAGAAGCTGGATCGATCAAATGTAATGTGTGGCTATTTTAAATAAAATCACAGTGTGACTCATCCCACGGGACTTGTTCTATCATGCTATGTATGCTATGCTAGAATGCTTGTACTATTTTCCTATTCTCCAATATGAATTAAGTGCTTTAATAAACTTGTTTTCGTTTTTTCTGATAAAAATGATGTGAATTGGAGCTATGTGATGACATATCAAAAGAGTAAGGAATAAACACAAAGAGGATGTAAAATCAGAGTGAATGCCGGCCACTGACATGGACCCATCCTTTTCATATTCAAAGTTTAGTGCTCAATGATGCAAGGATTTGTATCTTAAGCCTAGCTTGAACTAAGAAAGTAACAGAATTGAATGAACCGATGAAAATCGATCATGAGCTCCCAATATATCTAAAAAAATTGAATAATTCTCAAGAGAACAACTCTTAATAGTACAACCATTGATGCAATTCAAGAAATAATTAAGTCAAGGGATATCTGAAGGACAATTGACACAACTGCATCTAATAATGCAACTATTGGGATTGTGGGTAGAATCCCACATTGAAAAACAAAATAACCATACAAAATATAAAGAGGGGAGAAGCCCATGCGTAAGGTTTTAAGTTTTTGTGTTAAAAGGGTCGATTCCGACCTTATAACCAAAAATAAAATAAACTCGACACGACTTCTGCTTTCATACGACCCGCGACTGAATTTCACGACTTCATTTTGGAGAAAGAAAATTCATACATTACAAAAAATTATTGCATTTTTTTTTTGGTCTGAAAAAATTATTTCTTTGATATTGTAAAGGATGTAAAAATGTACAATGGTGTATAAAAACTAGATGGTTTTATGTTATTGGTTTTGGTATCAATCAGTATACAAATAATATTCCTCTTGTAATATCAAATTGGTTTTACAATGCTAGAATACTTCATTCAAATGAGCATCAAAAGGGACAATTCTCTTTCCCTAAATTCCAACAGAAGGACAAAGTCGAAGTTTCAATTAGATGAATATAGTAATTACGATTATTAACATGATGAACCTATATATTTCCATTTCATGTTTGCAGAAAAACTTGCTTCTTCATATTGATATCGATACCACTATACCTCATTGTTTTGCTCGAAGAAAAACCAAAGTATACTCTTCTTAGTTGTGTAGTATATTTTTGCAACCATAACTCACAAGATAATGGTGTACTTATAAAGCAAAAAAATGACAACAATCTACAAATAACCTCTTGTAAGCATCAAAACCCAAAGAGATGGTCAAATGCTGCATAATTAAGAGAGAAATTATTTAGATGCAAAGGCAGAGTATTGGACCTCCACACAAAAGAATAGATGCCCATTTACCATATTTTTGTGACAAAATTCTAAATTTGATAAAGAGGAAGAGTCGAAAAGCGAGATAAGTCACCATTTTTATCCCTATTAATTGAAGCTTCAAGATCATGAAGAGTGAAAAGAAAAGCATTTGCATCCTGTCCTCTCACACTAAAGAACAGAATATCAATATTCAATTTTCCCACCATTTCTAGCTGCAGAAGAATATCAAAGATTGGAAAAAATGCTAAAAAAGCAAAAATGGAATTTGATTCCCATTTCCCATCTCATCTTTTCATCCCTTCCAAACTTCCTACCGAGTTTTCAGACCCATCGATCTCCAGCCATGTCTTACGTACAACATGCATCAAGGCTACTATGAGCAAAACAAGGTGTACGGGATGCCCCGCCACCACCACAACCACAACCACAACCAGGCTGCTGGTTGGACCAACAAGGTTACTGAGTGCGAGAGCTCCAGTTCAGCTGGCTACAACCATGGAGGGTATGCCCCAACCCTGGGAAACCAGGGTTATGGTGCTGCTGGCTACAACCATGGAGGGTACACCCCAACACTGGCCAACCAGGGCTACGGTGGTTGTTACGAGAGGAAGGAGGAGATGCGCATGGCTCGGAGCGGTGGATATTCAGGAGGAGAGGAGCTGGGTATCACCGCAGAAGGGTTATGAAGCACTCTGTGAGCCGCGGTGAGTATAGCTCCAGTAAGAGCGACAGCGATTAAGCAATGTAAGATATCATATCATACCCTCCTTAATGTTTTTGTCTTGAGTTACGTTGGTTCTTTTCAATAGTGGCCGGCTTCACACTGATCATGAGAAATTGTTTGTTGCAGATATGCTAATGGGTAAACCATATGGCTCCAGGACTCGAGAGCTGACTAAGCTCATATCTTACGTGTCCTTCTCTGATCAATTCTGATCGATTTTTTTTTGACACGTCAATTAACGATGATCCAATAAATTTAAGACATGTTACAAACGGGCTCAATTTTTAAGTGGTTACAAAATCTATCTTTTTACCATGAGTTATTTTATAATATTTTTTTATTAATGTTTTATATTTTAAGTGGTTATAAAATCTATCATTTGACCATGAGTTATTTTATAATTTTTTTTATTAATGTTTTATATTTTAAGTGGTTACAAAATCTATCATTTTACCTTGAGTTATTTTTAAAATACTTTATCTACCAAAACCATATCTTAAGTGTCATATCTTAAATGGTTGCGAAACATATTTTATCTTTAGTTATTTAATAAATAATTCACTTTGAATTAAACGATATTTTTTTTTACTCCGTAGAATAATACTCCGTACAATATAGTTAGAGATCTTAATTAAAATATGTATGGAAATGCATAGTATGGTTAAATTAATTAATATACGGACTACTAGAATAATACTAATATATACACGTATACAATGATGGTCTACGTAGTACTTTTTTTTTTTTTTTTTTTGAGAACAAACCAGTCCATCATACCATTTCAATCAATAAAACAGTAGCAATGTCATATGGAAGTTCGTTAACAGAGAAAAACAGTGAACAAGAAATAGGTCTAATAGATGCAAATCCATGAGCCACCTTGTTCGCCTCTCGTCTAACATAAGACCACGTGATAGAACCGAACGCTTCCTCCAGGCTCTTGATTGTTGCGATTAAGTTGTAGAGAGGGCCTAGACCTTTGCATCCATGCTGCAGCTTCTTGACTAAGGCGAGGTTGTCGGACTCAACCTGTACTCTCTGCATTCCCCTTTCCCTTGCTAACCGGAGAGCCCATAACACACCTTCAGCCTCGGCCGTTTCGACACAGCCTGTTGGTTGGATTCCTCGCTGTCCACCGAATATCATCAATAGATTAGCAGTTAGAGAAAATTAAGAAGATAAATGAATATCAACTAAGAATTTTAAATTTGGAGAAAATATGACGGGTAACCCAACTAAATTAAAACATATCCAATCTAACTAATCAAATATAATAATAAGTTGTTGAAATTAATTAGGACTATTAATAAAAGTGCGGTTAGATTAAATGAAGTGACAAAAAGATAAAATAAATGGTATTATATACATTTTTATGATAAGATTTTACTCCGTATTATTCAAATGAGAAAATAAAATATAGTTATATGATGATAAGATTGGATAATAAGTAGGAAATTTAAAAGTGAAAAAATAATATTTTAATTTTTATGATCTTACACAATTTGTGCATGAATAATATAAAAGTCATATAAAAATCCGTGAAGATTGCGGGCAATAAAACTTGTTTCGATAATTACATGTATTTATATGATCGATGGGTGTGTGTTTTATTAAAACTTGTGCAAAATCCTAAAACGACTTAAATTTTGAGACGGATGGAGTACATAATTTATTCAAAATTTGTATTTCCGTTTGCAACCAAACAAACCTTATTTTAATTTTTTTTGTTTTTTATAGGTAGGCATTTAAACCATCACAATATGGAGAGTACGGATTCGAGTTATTTTAAATGTTCTAATTCATATGAGATTTAGTCAAAAATGGATCCGATGATCGGCATTGATTTATTAGGTGAAGAAAAAACGGGTTAAAAATGGTGAAATAGATGGAGATATTAATTAATTACAGGATGAAATGAAAATGTAGGTAGAGATATTATTAAATAACAGAATTTGTGAACTGAATTATCTACAAATAAATGGTTGAGTCGGAGGTTATCCATTCCAAATTAAGTGATCATCTCGACTGATTATATATTTATCCAAATCTGTCCCGAATCTCTCCCAAATCATCCCACCATCATCTCGACTGATTATATATTTATCCAAATCTGCACCGAATCTCTCTCCCCAGATCATCCCATCGGAGAAAATTGAGGAGGAATCAGTCCGAGGAATCGACGATGAGTGAGGTAAGGTTTGTTTTGGGTTTGGTGGTGGTTGTGGTGTCCGTATTGGCGGTGGCGAGTGGCGCTGCAGCAGCGGAGAAACAACAGATCGGTTTGTACGAATTAAAGAGGGGTGATATGACCGCTCGCTTCACCAACTGGGGAGCCACCATTGTTTCCCTCATTGTCCCTGATCGAACTGGTATTGTATCACAATACTCACTCTTTAATCCTAGGATGTATTGACTATGAGAGTTGTTTAATCATCTTATCAATTTGTACGTGTATGGTTTCAGGCAAGTTGGATGATGTTGTTCTTGGCTTTGAATCTCTTGATTCCTACGCTGTAAGTCGATGATGGATGAATCCCTTCCAATCTTCCATCTCCATCGATCATCAGTTTCTCTTGTTAATTCAATTCCGGTTTACTTGTTGTTGTTGTTGTTTGGGTTAATTAGAATGATACAACCTACTTCGGAGCCATCGTTGGGCGTGTTGCTAACAGAATCGGAGGTGCCAAGTTCACTCTCAATGGCACCGTCTACAATCTAGATGCCAATGAAGGCCCCAACATTCTCCATGGTAACCCTAAAGCCCTTGTAATTTAATCGATTTCATATATGCATTGCTTAAAACTTGAAACTTATTTTGATTGATTTGATGTGAATTGTGTTGTAAGGCGGGCACAAGGGCTTCAGCGAAGTGATATGGGATGTGACGAGTTACGTCAAGGACAGCCACATCACATTCAGTTACCACAGCTATGACGGAGAATCAGGCTTCCCTGGGGCAGTCGACGTCGAGGTCACTTACATGTTCATCGCATCCAACAAGCTTGGCGTCAGGATGGTAGCAAAGCCGCTAGACAAGCCTACTCCCATCAACATGGCCTTCCATGTTTACTGGAACCTGGCCGGACATGCGAGCGGTGACATCCTCTCCCACACCGTCCGACTCTTCGCCTCCAAGATCACTCCTGTGGATGAACAACTCATCCCCACAGGCAAGATACATGAAATAGATGGCTCAGCCTATGACTTCCATGGGGAACGGACCATACAGAGCCGGTTTGATCTGCTGCCTAACGGGTATGACATAAACTACGCCCTTGATGGGTCCAGTGGAGTCCACCTAAGGAGGGTGGCTGAGGTGGGGGAGGGCCGCTCGGGGAGGCGGTTGGAGCTCTGGTCTAACCAGCCTGGGGTGCAGTTCTACACAGGCAATTTGATTGGGGTTGCTGAGGGTGGCAAAGGTGGTGCTGTTTACACCAACCATGCTGGGTTGTGTCTGGAGACGCAAGGGTTTCCAGACTCCGTCAACCACCCCAACTTCCCGAATCAGATAGTTAACCCCGGCGAGACGTACAAGCATGTTATGGTCTACAGGTTTACTGCTGATCATTAGGGATTGGAAGAGTAGTTAAGTTTGGTCTTTTCATTAGGTTTTTTTCCGGAACCAATAATAAATTAAACGTTGAGAATCATCAATTCACCATAGATGTAGCTAGTTTTAGTTGGGATATATTCAGTCTTTGATCTTTTTTTTGATCCTATATTATTAATAGAAGTTGTTGAATTGCATCTGTTAGTTCTTTAGCTTTCTCTGTCGTGCAGAACCGATTGCTAACCACAATTTCCATCTCTTATAGCGAACATATATTGCATTCAATTCTTCGACTCAATCAACAAAGTAGTAGTAAGTATGCTTGTGAGTTTACTCCAACCTCCATCACGTCCTCAAATCGTATCTCATCCCAATCCAACCCATCTCCTTCTAACCATTGATGCCAGATGTTGAAGAAGCTGAAGCTACCCCTTCACGCCTGGAAACAGGGCAGATATTTTAAGCCACGAAAGGATGCACTCCAACTGGTACTGATTGCTTGCGGCAGGGACTGCTACTGGATAGATTGTCTCGAGTGACCTCTACAATGCCGAACAGACCTTATGCCTGATGGATTCGATAGGAAAGTCCTAGCCATGGTGTGTTTTATGAATCAAAGAATCACCTAAACCGGGTTGATGCTGGATGACTAACCAAAAACTGCACTTCTTTCCCTTGGCTGCCGTGATCTCGTAACAAGAGTTCCAAGAACAAAACCGATCAATCGATCATACATATCCTCGATTAATTTTCATTGAAGTGTTTCAATTTACCAAGTCTATATAATGAAGCACACGGGTGAACAAAAACAGCCCTATAAAAAAAGCATCAAAGGTAAAGACCAACCCTACCACATATCAAACCCTAGACCAATGGCATGAAAGAGTCATACATGTAACCTATTCTTCAACAAATAGGAGACCCGATCGGTATGTTAACCTGAAATGTAATCCCCCCTGAGCCAGTCTCCCCTTTCCACCTTCAGAACAGTCGTTGCAAGAAGAATTAGCACTCGGATATTTCTAAGCTGGTCTAATTGGGTTAAAATTAGAAGACGAAGAAGCTACTCAAACTTCATTTACAGTCCAAATGAGCCTAGTCCTATGGTAAGTATATATACTGAAAAGTACAACAAGAACCCCAACTCATGCCAGCAGCTTCGTAAGTCCAGTTGGTTGAAAACACTCAGCTCTTGGATATGGCTCCTGCTGCAAACAGCAGATTTCGTCGAGAAAACTGCAAAAACCCAGTTGTAGAAGCCATTGAATTCACAAAAGAAAATCAGATTCAGTGATTGATTCACATTCACCAAGTATCAGTGAACATTGCTTACCTGTAGAGAATACACAGGCGTAGACTTAGTCGGAAGAGTCTTCAATGATCTAATTCTGCTGTTCAAGTTTCCACTTTTACTAGCAAAAGAAGAAAGTAACCTTTGATCACTACCCTTACTCAGATGTAAATGAATTTATTTAGTAGGAGGTTTGTGTATTATGAGCTCACCTTTCTTCTGCCCTTACCGTCTTAGCGTTGGCCGTTACATCCCATACTTTTACTGTGGAATCGGCTGATCCAGAAGCAAGAAGTGCGCCTTCGCCACTGATACGCTCACATAGCAGATGTCAGAAGCAATTACTTTCTCCGTATTTATGAAAACCTTACAAGAAATTTACCGAATTAGCTTACTCACCTAAAGGCAAGTGTCCATACACAAGACATGTGACCCATCAAGGGGGCAATGCAACGGCCACTGTCAAGGTCCCACAACATAATTGTGCCATCCTCATCACCTGATGCCATATACCGCCCTTCAGGAGACATTGCTAGAGACAACACCATGCTCCTGTGCCCAATCAGGATTCTCACGCATTCCCCAGTTTTCACATCCCATACTCGAACTATTTTGTCACTAGACCCCGTCGCAATGTAATTGCAGTTTGGATGCCATTGAACACACTACAAGAAAAGTCCAAGCAACTTATCAAGCAAGTTTGAGAAAGTGGACGATGGCTATTCCACAATAAATAAGAAATAAATAAATACATTCCACAATAAATACATCATTCAACTACAAAAAGTAGGGGGCATTTTAAAAAATAAATACATAAATAAAAACTAATGTTAGTTTGATCGTTATTTTGCTACAAAAAAAATTAGAAATTCAGTTGATATTTCTCAGCCTTTTGGGATGGCTTCAAATCCAAGTCTCTTGAAACAAAGCGAAACAAAAAAATAATAATTACTGTTACTTTGATTGCTAGTTTGCTATACAAATTAGAATTCAGTTCGTCTTTTTCAGGCTTTGGGGATGGTTTCGAATTCGGGTCTATTGAAACAGTCATATAAGGAAAAACGTACAGAGAGGGTAAAATAGACAGGGAAAAGTAAGAGGTAGAGAGAGACTCCTTACATCAACATCAGATAAGTGGCCTGCCATTATTCTAAGAGGATGTATTCTGTCCATAGACCAGACTCTTGCAGTTCTATCATGAGAACAACTGGCAAAATAGTGTCCATGAGGGCTAAACTGCCAACAATGAAACGAAAAGAAATAGATTGAGCTTCTTCACACCTGCTCAAGTATAACATATTGAAATGGAAATCCTCGGTTTGACCTTGATGAAAATGATCATTAAAATAAAGAGACAATTGCATAAAACAACCCGTTAAATAGGGTGATTTGCCCCAAAACACCCATTAAAATAGAAATCTCAATAACCCATCCCGAAAAGAGAATCTGTTGACATATAACCACCCTGGACTAGGGTTCCATTTCTCAGCCATCAAGTAATTGAAAGAGATGTAGATGACACCCTTTCTGATACCCCATTTGAGCTTCCTCCCCTTCTGACTATAGTGTGTCAGGCCTGTTAAACCTTCATCCATGGTTGAACCACTGCTTCCGGTCACTTTGATAATAACAAACAACCTTCTTCAATTTTTACTTCTTGAAACCATATAAAAATACCCAGATTCTTTCACCACAACATACTAATTTGGGAATTTGATTTTGTTTAAATGCATTCTAAGATTCTTTGATTTTGAAACATAAAACAAGTCAATGTCCTATTCACGACCTCTATTTTGCTAATTGAGATCTTCACTGGAAGATTCAAGCTTTGTTTATTTTAAGAGCGAGGAAGAAAGTGGTTTTTGCAGATTTAAGGATGACCTTCATAGATTTTTGTGTGAAATTAAAGGGCTTCTGATTTTGGGCTAAACATTCAATTGGTTAAAAACTACTGGACTGGGATATGAATGCATGGATTTGGATCTAAATTTGATTTGTGGTATGTGGCTGGTTGAACCAATTTTCTTAACATTGCTTTGATAAAGGGGTGGCATTTGGTTAATATATGCTCCCTCTATTCGGCAAAACATGTCATTTTAGAGTATTAATTTTGTTCAAAAATATATGCAAATTTTAGATCTTTTGATCTCTAATTTACAAAAATGCCCTTTTAATGGTTAGTAGATTGTAAGTGTTAGTTTTATACTAAGAGAGAATATTTCTGAAATGCATTAGAGCAAGCCCAACAACTTTGGTAAAAAATCTCTAAAATAGAGATTAAAATATCAAAATCTCTAAAAAAAATTCACTAACTCCAACAGCTTCTCTATTTTACATATTTTTACATTTATTAAAGACTATAATAAATAAATGCATTTATGAAATATATTCAATTCTACATTTCTAAAAACTTAATTTAAACTTAATTATAACATTTAGCCTCACATTTGTTGGGGAACTATTATATGTTACTCATCCTCTTGCACGACATATTAATTTTTTATTATTATATTCTCATGTGATATTTTTTTAAAACAAAATCTAGTGATAAATTTGATATTTATTTTTTAAGTGGTATTAATATTAAATTTAGATTGTTACTATAAAAGTTATCATAAAATTGGATAAAATATTATTCAAACTTAATCTTATTATTTTCAATTAGTTAATATACATTTTATTATAAATTAGATTGGTGAATGATCATATATGATTAATTAATTAAATTAATTAACTAACAAGGCTTAATTTATAATTTATAAAAATAAAATCATTCCAATATGAGTTATGAGTTCAAGTGAATATTTTTTGAAGTGAAAATTTTATGGAATAGTTTTTTAATGTGAATTTTATAACATTAAATTGGATGAAATTAGTTGTGCTGTTTTATTTATAAAAGTTAACATAGAATTATGATGTTTTGTTCTATCTATATTGATTTAACATAATTAATTTATATATTATATCAAATCATATCAATTTTTTAGCTAATTTTTTAAAAATAATTATATTTTTATTACTAGTGATTAAGTATGAAATTATATTTTTTTTCTATATTATGAGTGAAAATGTGGGGTTGTATCATTAAATTCTATATAGGGACAAGTGAACATTAAATTATAGAGATCAACTTCTCTTCCTCCAAATTTAGAGATTTTTTCCTTCTCTCCATCCATTTCTCTATTTTAGAGATGAGTTTGGAGAAGCTGTTGGGGAGAAAAAATGCTCATTTTTTCTAAAATCTCCCTTTTTCTCTATTTTAGAGACGTTGTTGGACTTGCTCTTACAAAGGGAGAAACCCAGAATAAATACAAGAAAGGATAGAACTCTAAGGGTTGTAATCTAAAAATGCAAGGAGTAATTGCAGTTAATACCTAGAAAACATAATAATTATATCTAAAAGTATACTTAGGAATGCTTGTAGTTTACCTAACACAAGTTACAAGAAAAGTAAGACTCATATTTCCAACAGTTAGTTATAGCTTTTGAGAAAGTAAAAAAATAGTGTAATAAATGAGGGTATAATAGTATTTTTTTTATTTCCTTAAAATTTGTGAAAGAAGCTAAAATGACATGTTTTGGCGAACTGAGGGAGTACACTTCAAGGGTGGTTTGCTGCAAAATTTTTTAAAAGGATTGTTTTAAGCAAATCACTTATTTTACAGATGGTTTCTGCAATTTGGCAATTTTATCCTAAAACAAACCCAGAAAAATATAGACGTAGATGAACTGCATAAGAATCCAAAGCATGATAATATTAGACCTACCTGTACATCCCACACAGGGTAGTTATGACCCTTGTAGCAAACAAGATTTGCATTTAGTTTAGTGCTCCATAGCCGCACTACATTTAAAGTATTTTCTCGTCAATATTATATCCAGTACTATAATGTAAAACAGAATAGGTGCATTTCTCATGCAAAGAAGGGGGGTCAATGAATGAGAAGGCACAAAAATATCATCTAGGTGAACATACCAGTTGAATCTGATGAAGAAGAGAGAATGAAATCCCCAAGGGGGCTGAAAGAGGCTGAATAAACAGGGCCGGAGTGACCTTGAAATAAAGTGTAGGATTTTTTCCCTGCATTGGCAGCAAGCACAAGTTCACTGGATGATGCATCATTTTCACCCTGCAAGGTAGCTGATACTAACAAAGGTTAAGGGCCAACTGCTTTCTAAATATAATAAACAATGTATTGTCTTTTTACAAGTATCTAAAATAATCACAAAAGACTTACAATTGCCTGCTTGTTTCCCTGGCTTTGAAATGTCCCATATCTACAGGGAAAAAAAACACTAAACTATTATGATATACACAAAAGACATGGGTAAACTATTGTAGGGTTCACCAACTTCTACTAGGGTAAATACAAACCTTCAGTGAAGAGTCTGAAAAGCCTCCAGCGACCAAGGATCCATCATTGGAGATTGACGCACAATTTAAACTGAAGGATAATTCATTTGTATTATAAGAATGGAGAATTGGTATAGGAAAGAACTGAACAATTATGGAGTAACAAATAGTGATATTAGCAAATGAAAAGTCAAATACGCCACCCACCTATTATGAGCATTTAGAAATGTATAAAAGCAGACTGAAGGTAACGATGTACTACTCAGTTGCACACGATTTCGCAAGTCTTCAAGAATAGAAAGTTCCACTTCAGCTGGACTGCAGTGTAATGAAGAATACATAAGTTATCAGTGAAAATTTGGGATGAAAAACCTCAAAGACTAAGGAATGATAATTAACTATTCAAAGGATCCAAAGAACCAAAAGGTACAATTTAAATAGAGCCCGCATGAAAAGCAAGATGAAGAAAATAAAGAAAGCAGGTTAAGTACAAGATTGAATGTTATTATATCAGGTTTGAAAACTCAGCCTGAAGCTGCATAAGCCGTAGAGTAAACACATTACATTACAGGCAAAGGAAGCTCTGGTTTGACTCGTGGTGCCATTGATGAAGTATTAGATTCAGGACGTGTGGCTTTCCCTGTAACAGTGCTGACTTTATCCTTCTTCACTTTTTTTACAGATGCACCTTGCTTCCCTGCATCACCTGTCCTTTTCTGCATGTATATAAATAAAATTGTCAGAAACAAAGAGATAAAAAGGATAAATAATCAAATATGATGACAGTGCGTAACATAAAATCAACAACATATCTTTAGCTACCTTAGTCTCTTCTGTCTCTCCATCTTTAGTTTCTCCGTCTTGTTTTTCTGAATCGGAAAACAGGCCAACTGCCTTCTCCAAGCGATCATCTACTGAATCATCCAGCAACTGTAATAACCCAAAGTTAAGAGATTAACCGAATGTAGAGCATGTGATAATGATCAACAGCTATGGAAATCATCCATAACCAGATAATCATTCTGCAACAAAATCAGGCATAGCATAACTTCATTTCAGGGTGAAGAGTGGTTGTCCACACTCCACAGACAGTTACCAAAGGCAGTTACTACTTATAAACTATAACTTCATGTCTGAGCTATATTTCTTTCCACTTAAGGCTTGATTGTATGACAGTAATAGTAAGATTTTGAATAAATCTCAGAAGCATGAAGATTTTCAATTCCCTTGGTTGGTGGGGAAAGTGGAAATTGCCTAGGGTTTGCAAATATCTGTTTATTTAATCCCTTCCAATCTGCCTTGCCTTTGCAAGATCCATATGTGATACCCCTTTCATTGCTACTGATTATCAGTGTCCACACAGAGCTATTTAATCTTGTTGAATTGATGGCAAACTGTTGAATTTTATGCCAATATTAGTAGGATTATATTTTAAGTGCTACCTGAGGAAACGTATGAAGAGAGTGGACTAGGCAGAGGAAAAAATGGCTGAATAGGGTTCAGGAATGATATGCAGTGACCATGGCATGCAAAGTGGATGATGCAAACATCCTTTAGACCAAAGGTGGTGGTTGGTGCTGTAGAGGAGTAGAAGAGTAAAAACTAAAAATTTTAACTTTGGGAACTTCATCACCCCATTTTGATACAAACCCAAGTTATAAATTTTAATAGTTTTATTATCTTCATTTTCCTGCATTATGTAGTCAGTTACTTAAAATTCCATAATCCGACTACCTAGTTTTAATGCACTTTTCCATAAGCCCACTTTCTCCCCATGTTTCCCATTATCCTAAATGCTAGGTCTTTAGTCTTATATTAATAATGGGAGAGCCATTTTTGTTTTCTCTAATATAAGAGGAGCTGCAGCTTGTATTCATTCATAATGAAATCTAAGAATCTGAGGTTTTCTCAATTCCTGGAGTGTGAGTTACTTGCTTTCAGTTTTCTATCCCTTTGTAGGTTCCTAACACATTTCCTGTATAGCAGTTAACCTGTAAAGGAGTATAATTTCCCACAAGTCCCACAAATGTTAGCATAAATAACTGCAGACACAGTTGTAAGAACTTACACCCCAATGGATTTCTTTCTGATTTATGAGGCCAGCCACTTCTTGGCCACTGCCAACAAGTGTTACAGCTTCAGCATCATCACATATTGTGCCAGGCTGTCCAGGGGCAACTGAATGGAACCATCAGTTATAATAGTCAGAACTCAGAATAACATAGAAGAAAAAAAATTCTTGGAATCAAACCTTAATTGAAGCCAACAGCAACACTGAGATCACAAAAAAAAAAAAAAAAGCTAACCTTGGAAGTTAATGTGCTCATTAATAATACCCAGCATAGTAATAGATTGTGAATTGTGAAGGTATTGCAGAAGGAGGTCATAAGAGTACTGCATACATGAAAGTATAATTTAGCTGTATGCAGTCAAGATAAATGTTTTTGACCAATTGAAAAATAATTATACCTAATGAAGCATTAGATAAACTAAATAAGGCAAAGAATGACTAAAGTAGAAAATATTTATGTACTCAAGGGAAAAAGCAAGTGCAATGCCTTTCCCTGACCAGACATAATGCCTGCTTGCTCCAGACAAAATGACACAAACAATATGAAGAATAAATAACACTACAAATCAAGAAAAAGTTCAGCCAATTCAATAATACCGTACCTGACATATCTTGATGTTCACTTTGCTCTGCCTTAGAGAATGGGCAAATTCCATTTCCTACGAAAGTGTTTATGGCAGCACAGTATTATAGAAAATGAACATTGACAAATTTCAATAGGCAAAACTAAAAGGGTCTAACCTTCAAATGAGATGGAGACAACACTCCTTCCAACTTTTGAAGGTCCCTTTGATGAATTGTTTCATGATCCTCACGGAAAGTATTGAAAAATGTATGGGCTGAAAGAGTAGGAAAATGGCATGAACAAACTGAAAACTTGCAACTGAAAAAAAGGATGGCACCAAGAGTTGATTTGGTACCTTCTTGCAAATGCCCTTTTGCAATGAGGTCCATGAAGGAATGAATGAATACTGGATAAAGTACTCTCAGCAGTTCATGCTGTCAAGTTCAAATCAAACACAAAGCAAATTCAATGTGAATGAACATCCAATTTTCGCATACCATTCTTTCTTAGGGAAACATAAACTTCATAAGATCAGAAATATCCGCAATTCTAGGGTCCAGAGACTAGCATCAACATTGCGATAAGATTTAAGATTTTCACAATGAAAAAACAAAAGGCCCGAATGCCACTGAAGCAATGATGGCAATCAGTGGCTTAGCTTAAAGCTGTCTTATAAGTCACAACATTTGGCAAGTGATAGGGCAGTAGAGCCGTGCAATTCAGACTGTACAATGGTAATAAATAACTAAAAAATATGGAACGGAACTATTTACCAAGCTATCTTACAAGTCACAACATTTGTGGCCAGAGTTTTGTCACTGATTATTAGCTTCAAAATTGGTTTCACACGTTAATGTTCGGAATAAAGCTCTCGCAGGGCAGGACATTTCAATTATTTTTTTTCCAATTGAAAAATTAAAAGATAAAATATTTACCAGGCAAACCATATGTGGCCACACTAATCTAGCAGTATCGGTATGTTAGTCAGAAATATACTATTTAACTGAAACCAATCTAGTCTCCCAAAAGCAAGTAAATTGATTACCTTGTATAGATCCAAGGAACTGTAAGTCCATGACCTCAGCTTGCTGTATCCATCGTGGATTTTTGCAGGAAGATACTCCATGCTGGAAAGATGTAAGAGCACAAAGTATGAAAGTCATATCCATTAATACAGAAAATGGCATTCACCCAGAATATCCCTCACCGTAATCAGCTTGACGTTAATAGAAATAGTGCAAGCAAAACAGTAGACAACCACAAAAAAGATCGAATTCTACACAGACACAATCAGGTAAAATCTAAGACATAACAGTGGCATGAGAAAAAGGCCTCCAATTTTGACATTGTCCTCCTCCTAAATGTATCAAACACCTTACTTGCCAAAAACTGAGAACTAGGAACTCAAGCCCACCTCTCATTAATCTATTTTTCTCAAATTGGAAGTCCAACAACTGATTTTACAAGAATAGAAATCATGTTGAAAATTATCAGGATAAAAGGCTAGCAACTGACCATCAATCTAAACTCACTCGAGCTTCATATGGGGAAAAAGCTAGGAACTAAATTATTCTCAGTGATACAATCAATCTCGTTCCGCTCTACCTGAATGATTCAACTTCCCATTGCGAAAATACCTAATTAAAAGTGCAGAAATTTTAAATGGAGGGTGCGGGGAATTTCAGCGTTTGCACCATTTAAAACAAAACTTAAGGATGCAGATTGGAAAGAGAGGGAGAGGGTGATTACTCGGAGGAGAAGGAGACAATGAGCTTGGAGACATCGGGGTCGGTCTGGGAAATGGAGGAGGAGTTCTTAGTTTGTTGCTCTTCTTGGAAAGCGAGCTCGGTGTGCTTAAACCCTTTCTTCTTCAGATATGCAAGCACTGCTTTCTCTATTTCTTCTTCCTCCATTACTGATTACTCCTTTCTTCTCCACCTCCTCCTGAATCCGGATGGTTAGCAAGAGATATTGTCTTTTTCAGCAGTTCCTCTTGTAAGCTAGTACCAAAATCTTCAAAAACACGAACCAACAGAAATCAGACATAACAAAAGATATCCTATTAACAAACTTAGATAAGGAATTAATGATCAAGAATAAGCAATATAGCCTTCAACTTAAACTCGATTATACTAGAAATATACCTGAATAATCAAATCAGCTAGTTTTGTCACTTTCACAATTGATCTTAAACTCGATGAAAGAAAGGTCAGGAAAATCTAGCAGCAACAGTTGGTGCACCACCTGAAATGCAAAGAACCACTTGCTATGAAGTGCTCCTTATTCAACACAACAACACACAACGTCATAGACATTCCAATCAGAGATTCACCACCACTCATAGAAATCTATTAGTTTCATGTTCTTCATTCATTAAACAGATTTAAACATGCTCCTCATTCAGGCAACAGCAAACAACCTCATACACATTCGAATCATCAATGACAGAAACTTAGTAAAACCAAAATCTTTAGGATTGTTGATAAATGCTAAACAACATAAACATAATGAATTTAGTAAATTCATAGTAAAAAATGTATGAAGTGTAAAAAATTAGCTGGCAAGATGCTTTTTGCATTCTCAAGAACAACACGGTAAACAGGACTGTCACGCCTAAAACTTAATTTCATAAAAACCTAATCAATGACTCTTTAACGTTTCAGCAACAAAATGTGAATAAGTGATATAGGAAATACCTGTTTGGATTATACAATCTCAGTGGTGGTTATGAAAGGAGGAGGAAAGAGGCGAAATAAGGGAACGAAAGAGGCAGTGTATGTCTAGTGGTTGGAGTAGAAGTCCGGAGTCCACCAACACGTCGTCCCACAGTAACACCTGATCAAGATCCGGATCTAGAATGCGAAGAAAGAGAAGGAGAGTCGGTGGATTCGAGGAAGGAGAAGCGAATAGAGGCACCCGACGGCGACGACGAGGTCAGAAGAGGCGGTGGATTCGAGGAAGGTAGAGATGAAGTCGTCGAGGTCGAAGTGGTGATTCTCGAGGAAGAAGAGAGCCTCGACCGGTGGTGGAGGAAGTGATTTCGATGAAGGTGGAGATGAGGTGATTGGCGGCAGGAGTTAGGGCGTGTTTGGCAAGGATAGGGGGATGGGGATTAATTTTTGGGGTTCCTCTTAATTGATTGTTTGAGATGATTTCTTCTCTTTGATTGTAATGGATTAATTTGATATGAGCTTCTAGTTATTGGATTCAATATAATGCCGGTACAGTGCAATATATAATACTGTAACATCTAAAGTTTCAGCTATTGATTGATCCCATTGAAGACTTACCTTCGCCGAGGTATTTTGCAGCTATTGATTGATCCCAAGCTACCATCTTCCAACTATTTGATATGGAAATCCAGGGCCGTCCAATGGATTTCGGAGTCCATGTGCCAAACTTCAAATAAGATAGTAGTAAAGTTAAATTTTTAGATGAAGTTTGATATATAGTTACCATTTATCTAGAAATCGCCCAAAATAAATTAAATCGACCCATAAAAAAAATTACAGGTATGAAATCCTTCAATATTATGATTAAAAACAAATATATGCGCAAAGCCTGACAATTCGAGTCTATATGATAATATTCCTCTTTGTAATATTTCTCACTTAATATCAAATTTGTTTAGCACAATTGTAGAATAATTCATTCAAGTCAGCATACAATTCTCTTTCCCTAAATTCCAATAGAAGGATAAAGTCGAAGTTTAAAGATGAATAGTAATAATGAGCTAGGATAATGAAAACTACATTTCCATTTCATATATGTTTGGAGAAAACATTGCTTCATAAGCTTCGTATTAATATTGTTATTAGAATCAGATTGTTTAATTTGCTCCAAAAAAAACCCAAAGGATACTCTTGTTAGATACGTAGTACTATATTTTTGCACCATAATTCATAAGATAATGTAATAAAAAGCAAAAAATGACAATAATTTACAAATATATATAATTAAGAGAGCGATTTTAGATGCAAAGGTGGAGTATCATATCGGACCTTCACACGAAAGAATAGATGCCCATTTGACACAAATTTGATAAAGAGGAAGAGTCAAAAAGCAAGATAAGTCACCGTTTTTATCCCTATTGAAGCTTCAAGATCATGAAGAGTGGAAAGAAGAGCATTTGCATCTGTCCCTTCACACTAAATATGAGGTATATGGGCTTTGAGTATAATAGATAGAAAAGCCCAGATGTAATAAAGTCCAAATTCTCTCCATAGTCTAGATTAGTAGTGTATAAATAGCTTGTTCGGCAATTAATTACACCCTCCGTTTATTTAGTGTCGCTTGATTTTTTTCACGTTTTTTTAATGAGGTTAAAACTCTATAAAATATTAATTTTTTAATTAATTTTTTTCCATAAATTGATATATATTAGTAACAAGTATCAATTTATTAAAAAAAATTGATTAAAAAATAATATTTTATAGAATTTTTACCTCGTTAAAAAACGTACAAAAAGTCATTTTGAAACAGAGTAAGTTAACTAAAATGTTTCAATGATGTAAAGGAGTACATAAGAAGTGATGAGGCATACTGTGCAAGAGGAAGCCCTGTCCATTTACATCCATCAACTTCATTCATTCAATAATTCAATATGTACAGCTTGATAAGGTTATCCTCTATTTTCTTCAAAATGAGTGGCCATCAATTAATGTCAATGAATATTACTTGGGTGGAGTACTGGGGAATTTACTGTCACCATATTTATTGAGAGACCAACGTACCCACAACCTGTTGAATTACTTTTTGCACAACGACGAAGCTTGTCGCCAATAATTCAAAAGCTAAAGTTGTTTATTTACACCAATCAATAATTCAAAAAAAGTTGATGCAATCTCTCACTACTTAACCCATCACCAACACTTTCCTTTCATTGCGCTCACAACCCATTTCATACTTTCTCTTGAAACCCCCTTTCACCCCACCCCTCTAAAGGCCGACTCCATCAGCCATGGCTGAGGCTGCTTTGCTTGGCGTTGCGAATTCCGTTCTCGGCCAATTGAGCTCTCCCGCCTTGAAAGAGGTCCTCCTCCTTTGGAACTTCGACAAGGACCTCAATCGGCTCCGCCAAACCATTCAAACCATCACTGCTTTCCTCCATGATGCTGAGCAGAGGGAATCCAAGGATCAGCTCGTGAAGCTATGGTTGTCCAGGCTCAGGGCGATCTTGTACGATGCTGACGACTTGTTCGATGCTGTTGCTGCCAGGGCTTTACGGAAAAAGGCTATGTCTGGTAATGCTTTCAAGCGTGAGGTGCGCATTTTCTTCTCCAAATCCAACCAGTTGAGTTTCATCTATAAGACTGCTGGTAGTATCAAGGCCATTAGAGATCGCCTAGATCACATCAATAATGATATGGTTCCCTTCAAATTTCAGTCCCTGAAAGTTGAAGAGAACTTCCCTCTTATGAACCTCAATAGGGAAACTCACTCTTTTGTCGATGTCAAAAAAGTAATTGGAAGAGATGGGGATCGGGAGAAGATAATCAGCTTGTTGTTGTCTGAGAAAACTGGTGATAAAAACCTCTCTGTTGTTTCAATAATTGGGTTTGGAGGATTAGGCAAGACCACTTTAGCTCAGTTTGTCTACAATGATGATAGAGTGCAAAATGAATTTGAATTGTGTTTATGGGCATGTATCAACTATTTATCTGATCTCAAGTCGGTCTTAGTGACAATCCTAACATCTGCTCTTGAGTCTAAACCCCAAGAACTTGATTTAGATCAACTGCAAAAGAAGCTAAGAGAGAGTATTGGAGGGAAGAAGATTTTACTGGTCTTGGATGATGTGTGGGAGGAAGATGCTTCCAATTGGGATAAGTTAGAAACCCTTCTTAATTGTGGAAAAGCTGGAAGTATGGTTTTAGCAACTACCCGCAATACAAAGGTTGCCCAATGCCTTGAATCAATGAAGCCTTACTACCAGTTAGATCTTTTGTCAGAAGATCATGCTTGGTCTTTGTTTGAAAAAATGACGTTTGGCGATAATGACTCTCCTAGTGATCATTCTGAATTGGTTTCGTTGGGGAAAGAAATTGTTCGTAAGTGTGGCCGAGTTCCTCTAGCTATAATTACAATTGGCAGAATGCTACGATCTAGAGAGAAAGATAAGCAGTTATGGTCGTCTTTTATAGAAAAGGAACTTCCAGATGTTTTGGGAGATGATACCAATAATGCCAAGCTTATGGAGGTTTTGAAGCTTAGCTACAATTACCTTCCATCGACATTTAAGTATTGTTTTGCTTCCTGTTCACTCTATCCTAAAGATCATTCCTTTGATAAAGATGAGTTGGTTCGCATGTGGGCAGCTCAAGGTTTTCTTAACCCATGTGCTCAAAAAAGCTTAGAGGAAGTAGAGGATGAGTGTTTCTTCTACATGGTTGATAGGTGCTTCTTCCAAGAGCTGGAAGAGTATAGAGGGAGATATCAATGTAAAATGCATGATCTGTTACATGATTTAGCAATGCAAGTTGCTGGAAGTGAGAGTGGATGTTTCATTATTGAAGGAGATCTAGGGGACATGGTTGAAGGTAGAACTCTTCGTCACATCTCAGCCACTCGAAATCCAACCTTCCCACCTGACCATTTTTCCTTATCTTCCCATTCAAATACCCTAAGGACCCTTCTACTTGATCGTGTCAAGGAATTTGAAAGAAGCTCATTGAATTTGATTTTGTCACAATTTAGAGTGTTGCGTGTATTGCGATTGTCAAATTTTCATTTTGATACATTACCTGATTCATTCGGGGAGTTGATTCACTTGAGGTACCTCGCCCTGTCATTGAATAGGCACTTGAAAGCTCTTCCAAATTCAATTTGTAAGCTTTACCATTTGCAGTCCCTTGTACTTGTGGATTGTGAATCTCTTGTGGGACTGCCATCAAAGATTGGGAAGTTGGGGAGTTTGAGACACCTCTTATTAGAAGGTTGTGGTAAGATAGATTCTTTTCCTTTGGGATTTGAAGCGCTGACTGCATTAGTGACTCTCGATCGGCTTATTGTGGATCAGAATAACGGAGGATTGAGATACTTGGGTTGCTTTGATGACTTGTGTGGGAGAATACAAATTGAGCTACCAGTAAAGGGATGGTCGAATTGCATAGAAGACGCGCGAAATTCAAACATGTCAAGAAAGCATAAATTGAATGGGATAACCGTAAAGTGGATCGGCAATAGTACACGTGAAACGGCCAAGGAAGAAATACAAGGAGTGCTAGAGGAACTTAAACCACATAAAAATCTGCAGTATTTGAAGATTGAAGGACATGTCGGTGATAAACTTTCAAGTTGGGTTTTCTCCCTTTCAAAACTGAAAGAGTTGGTTCTAGAGCGTTGTACTAACTTGGAGTACTTGGAAGACAACCTAAGATTTGATTCCTTTCTCCCATGCCTTGAAAGCCTAACACTGGACAACTTGCCAAATCTGAAGGGGTGGTGGAGGGAAGTAGCATCAGTGGGAGATAACGGCCAGTTATCAACACTACCATCGTTGTCCCGTGTTTCAAATGTTGTTATAAGGAGTTGTCCAAAGCTTACCGAAAGTATGCCGCTGTTCATGGGAATCGAAACATTGAGATTAAGTTATAGTAGCGGGGAGTTTGTGAGCAAGTTGATGAGTTATCCAGATATGAGTTGCTCTTCTTTTGAACCACACTACTACTGCTGCAAGCTCAAAGAATTACATATCTCGTATGCATCTGGCTTAAGAAGGGTGTCTGCCGGTGGCTTGGCAAACCTTACTGCCCTTGAGAGGTTGTCCATATCAAATTGCGGCCAAGTCGATATCGTGGATAAAGACAATGAGAAGATGGGGGCTAATAATGACTCAGAGATGCCATGGAAAGCGTTGCGGAGACTTCGTAGTTTGAGGGTTTCAGGGCAAAAACACTTATTGCAAGATGGGCTTCAATACCTGACTGCACTTGAAGAGCTGGGAATTGAATATTACAAAACTCAGCAAGTAGAAGCAGATAACGAATGTGGAGGGATCATATTGTGGAAAGATCTGAAAAGGCTTCAAACAATTCGCATTCATTACGAAGGTGTTGAAGAAGAGGGTATATATAGCTTTCCTAATTGGGTTCAATATCTTCCTTCCCTCAAAGATTTGACGTTTTATGGAGATGACAAGTTGGTGAATATAAGGTGGACAATCCTTGCGAATATGAAACTGGAAGAGTTGAGTTTTGCGGTGGTAGAAAAGGTGGTGAACGTGGATGAGCTGGAGGGAGACCAACATACCCAATTCAACTCCCTTCTCCGACTCTCTTTTCAATTTCTCAAGGTTCTTCCTTTTCTTTTATGAAATATGTTTTGCCTAATTTTAACTTCTAGATTGTCACATTAATATTTTGAAGATTTTGGAGGATTAGTATCCCATTCAATAAAGTTAGTATACCCCTTGTTGAAACTAATTAAATTGCTATACGTAATAACTCCAGAATGTAACAACTCTATTCAGAGTTTTTTTTTTATTTAATCAAATTAATTTTAAATGTTAACCATTACATATTTAGATTAAGGGGTTAGATATACGAAAGTGAAGGAGTAATTGCTGAAAATGGCATATAGGTAATAGATGAAACAAACACTATACTAGTAAAGAACGATATAAAGCATTAGCTTATTCTAAAATCGTAAATAATAAAACAAATTTTAAGGTCTAAAACAACCTAGCTGTTTTATTTTTGAACAGATAGAGTAAATAAATAGATAAATAAAGAAACCCTAATAAAAGTAGGATTGTTAGAAAAGAAAATTATAATTACAAAAAAAATAGGAGTTTGATCAACAATCTTAACCAATATATATGGGTGATAAAAAATAAAAACATGACATTTTCGAACAATATGAATGTTATTGGAATCAGCAAAAGTTTGAAAAAGGAAAAGAGTAAGATTATAAAATTAGAGTTTGTTAGTTTGTCAAAATTAAGATGGAACAAATGAAAATAGCATATACTCTGTAAGTATTTAATTTGATAAAAAAAAAAATTGAAATGCAGGATGGAAGTTGGCTACATCAGCTTCCCTGGAAGCTCTTTCCCTCTCTCCGTACTCTGAAGTTAAGTTATATAGAAAAATTGGGGAGTATCCCAAATGGAATTCAACACCTCACCTCCCTCAAAGAACTCTCTATTCACGAGGCCACATCAGAAATAGTTCAGAGATGCAAAGCAGAAGTAGGAGAGGACTGGCATCTCATTTCCCACATCCCCACCATCCATATTACGTAAGCTTATAGTATCTTTTTCATTAATCTATTAATCCTCATTATATACTACGATCCAAAATATGTTGATGTTTTATTTGATTCAATTTATTAAATTTGTGAATAAATATACCACCAACATTAGAAGTTTTATTGTTCTAATATTTTATACTCCCTCCGATCCAAAATATATATCGTTTGACTTTTTAACACGTATTTTAAGGAGCTAAAAACTATATAACATATTAACTTTTTTATTATTATATATTTTTCTAGAATTTAATACTTATTACCAACAAATATTAAGTTGTGTGTTATTGACTTTTTTAAAGATTTTGATTGGTTAAAAAATGTAGTGGCTATAAAAAATAATAAAATTTATGAAAAAGTTAGTGGAATGATGATGTTGATTGAGGGTTGAGTGTTTTATTAAAACTCGTGCAAAATCCTAAAACGATTTCAATTTGAGGCGGAGAGAGTATAGTTTTTATCCTTCTTAAAAAACGTGTTAAAAGTAAAACAAAATTTTTACTAACCCAAGAAATAAATATGTGATATTTTATAATGATTTATATACTATTATATTTTCAAATAATAAATGAAATAAAGTTATTTAATTTTATTTTATTATGTACCCTTTATTGCATAAATAAGTGATAAAATAATAAAGAGTATGTAAATAAGAGTACTTACAATTATGGGATATAATAAATAAAACTTATCAAAGATCTCACTTGAATCCCGCAAGGATTAGTCGATACCCTAAAAATCTCCTCGATCTCTTAATTTGCTCCCATGGAAAAAAAAAAAATTTCTTCTCTGCAATGAATTAAAGGTTAGATGCAAGACAACAGGCTTTGCCTAGCCTTTGCGCTTGATAATGATAACTGCACTTATTAAGTGTTTAAATATTGTAATTAGGTGGACAGATGAAGATGGAAGATATCAGGTGATTGACGTTAGGCCATTAACCCATCGTCGATCATGAATTCAGGATCAACACATAAAGTCCGTGTAAGACATATATATAACTATGGTATGCCAATTCTAAGCTGGACATACAAATCCTTCTTTTTTTGCTTCATTTCTTTGTTTAATTGTGTTTATTAATTTCTTAGGGGTTTTTTGTTTGTGGTGACTTTTGCCTCCTTTCAGGCCTTCTAGGATGTGGATCAACCTTGTTATATTCGATTCTCGTCAAACTGTTCAACTATTCGATCATTACTAGCTCCATCTATAAATTACAGGCCGGTATGCATACCTTGTATATCCAATCTTTTCAATTTCTTTTTAAAAAATCAACATGGGTGAATAATTGTTTAATTTTTATTTTTTTTAAGCAAGATAAGAATTCGGTTCTGTAATAATTGTTTAATTTGTTAGCGTATGTATGTTGATATATCTAACTAATTTTTTATTTTTATTTTTAGGAATGTGTACAGGTGTCATTCTATATATCTTATAATGTCCTATATACCTACTGATACGGGCACCACAAAATGCTTCTTCAATCCATCATACATTCATTTGGATCGATTCACTCTGGCAGCTGAAACATATACAAAGACATATATAGAGTACTATCTATATGTCGAATTTTGTTCAATTTGGTCGACTATTTCTTGCCGGTGCAAGACTAGACGTACTATGCACTTTGCAGTGAAGGTATATCATTTTAGATTTTTGGTTAGCTGGTGATCGACGTAACAAGTTTCTCTAACCCATACACTTCACATAAAATGTTTCTTGGATCTTATAGTGCTTCTTAATTATGTGATTGATATATATATATATATATATATATATATATATTTGGTGTTCGTTGCAACCATTTGTACGTTATATGTCATTTTACATTCTTACTGTATGTGGGACACTTTGGTCTCATTCACATCTCTAACAATATGTTACTGTATAAAGCTTTGGCCTATTGAAGATGAAGCCTTGTCCTTTCCTTTTCTTGTGTTAATCCTCTTTCATGGTGGGCAGTTCAATATGTGAGCCTACAATGGAAACTTAATGCAAGAGAAAAGGGTGACATTCTCGTCGGTGGAGTATGTTGAGGCTTTGAGCAAGAGAAAATTCAGCAAATACTGCAACGTACTAAAACATCTAGAGTGAGTGAGTGGAGAATTTTATTTTCCTAAATGTTTGTTTGGTTGTATATAAACAACTCATCTCCCAGGCACATATCATATATTTGATCTTTTCTTTGATCTCTGTTTGTGTAGTACTTGTGAAGTTCCTCACCAACACAATCACAAATGCAGGATTAGCATCTTTTCCTTTTGGCAAACCAGCGTCTTTTCCTTGGTGTCATTTGTAGTTTCCTCTAATTGATGGCTGATAAAAAAAATTTAGAGCAAACCCACATTAATATCGTTGAATGATTTTCAGATCAATCTATAAGGACCAATAGTAACTGGAAGATCCAAGCAAAAAGGGTTGTAACAAAGCTAAGGAGTTACTTTAATGACGCTCTTGACGGATCTACTTCGAAGACTTTGGTGGAGCAGAAGAAGCTAAAGTGTGACATACTTACACCGTACTTGGGGGTTCTCAAAGAATGGCATCGACTCCTCGTTTAGCAAGTCTGGTTTGTTGACGAAGTCATTGCTAGAGCAATTACAAGAATTGATTGCAAACAACCAAAACCCAATGGCAATAGCATTACAGTGGATTTTTATTTCATTGGTGTAAATCTATTCCTAGATAAATCCAGTGATAGGATCAAACCGAAATATGCAAGAGTCATCCTAGAATACCTTCAGGAGCTCGATCGATACCATTGCTTGGAGTACATGTGCTCTCGCGATCCTAGCTATATCGTCAATTTGGAGAGGCTTCCAAGGGAGAGAAAAAGCAGATGTCCAATTTTGGGGCTCTCCTCGATGTATGTAATTCACCCAACGTAATTTAATATATTTCAATTTTGATTTCAACTATTTTGGTTAATTTTGCTAGGAAGTTGAATGATGTAATCGTGGTTAATGTAAAACCTTAAAGCCTAATTATTGATTAGGTAATTAATTATAGAGTTGGCTTAAGTTAGGGCTTGTAATTCTATAGACCTAACTATGGTTAATGATGAGATAGTATGAGTAAATTTACGGGAATTTCGTTTAACGCATGGTAAAATTCTCCTTTTTTTTTAGTGTGCAGACCTATTAGTTGGACATTTATTTTAGAATCACTTTCGTTTGACATCCTTCTTAGAATACTTTAAAAGCGTAACTCTTTGTGAAAAGTTTATTTTTTGCCTTCGCTAGTTTGTAGGTAATTTTTGTATACTGATGACATTATATTTTCTACTAATTAAGAATGAGTGTTAAAAAAAACAAATATGTAGACAACAATCTTGACTGAGCATGATGGAATAAGCTAGGTTGATAGGAAATAAAAAAAAAAAAAATCTCTGTCGATCTATGATACATTAGTGGTAAAAATCCAAATAAAAGAAACCCTTACCATAATCAATCAATTTAGTTTGGAGCAACTTGTTTTTATTAAAGGCAGGCTTAAGATTGACGAGAATAATGTTTATTTATTTTCAAACGGCCCTCTTATTATCTATTACCTCCGTTGTAAAATATAAGGCCTTTTCTTTTTTGGCGTGTTTTTTAATAAGCTAAAAATTTCATGAAATATTAATTTTTTATTAAAATTTTTTACATAGTATTATACATATTTTTATATTTTGCAACGGAGGGAGTATTATTTAAGGTACGTGTGTTTTCAAATTAAAAAAATAAAACCAACCTTTTGTTAATCAAATGCAAAAGGCCGGTTTTAAAAATATTTAAAAATCGCATGCACGTGTTTAAAAAAGGAGAGGCTTAAAAAATTGTACTCTCGTTTTCCAAAAACGGAAGTATAACTTTCATTTTTTCTAAAACAGGAGTTATAAATAAGCCCCCAATTGAACTCCTCTGCTTCAAATACGGGAGTACAAAAAAAATTTGAATGCCCGTCCTAATATTTTTTGTGGTGGAATTAGGGGACCGAAAAATGATATAAAAAAAGTTGTCACAAAAAAATTGTCAACACGTATGAATCATCAACATTTTTACTAGTCACCACGTATGAATCATCAACATCATTGACCTGATCAATGATTAATGATCAAAATAATATAAAAAAAGGTAAAAGGTCATTATAGATTTTTTTTTTACTTAAAATCATTATAAAAATAAACATATGCTTAAATAGATTTTAAAAAAATGGATATATTTCCTTACGAGTGTTGTTAGATATAGAAATTTTTTTTAACTTGAGTGGCTGTCCTTGATGTGGGGTGGAGGAATCGTCGATCCATCTCTTAAGGGACTGCGCAAAAGTTCGAGAGGCGTGGATCAAGCTTGCAGGTAGATCGCTTGGTTCTGATTTTTTCAATGACTTGAACATCGATCAGTATCTGGATTCTGAAGAATGTGAAAGATGAAGATAAGTGGGGCACCACATTTGCCTATATGCTATGGTATGTGTGGAAGTGCCGTAATTCCCTGGTATTTGATAGCAAGGACACTATCCGGAGCCTACCATTGACTATTGTGAATCAAGTCCGAATCTTTGAGGACACAAAGCGAGCTGCACTGACCTTACAGGACCAAGCTGAGAGAACCTGACGAATTCACTGGATCGGATTGAGATCCGCCATTGATGAATTCGGAGGTTTGAGAGTGGAGGGAAAATGTGTATTGTATTATATGTGTTTGTTACAACAAGAACAAACCCATATATATTCGGTTACTAGTTACAGAAGTAGGCTAAGGCCCAAAGTAAACAACCGAAAATTAGGCCCATAGTCTTCCATCGTCACACCCCCCTTCAAGCTGGAGGAGGCTCGACGACTCCGAGCTTGTCGAGAACCAGAGGGAAGCTCAGGCCAGGTAAGGCTTTGGTGAGCAAATCGGACAGTTGATCCTTAGAAGCAACATGCCGAAGAGCAATTAGGCCATCAAGGACCTTCTCCCTCACGTAATGACAATCCAATTCCACGTGCTTCGTCCTTTCGTGGAAAACCGGATTTTTGGCTATGTGAATGGCTGCTTGATTGTCACACCTAACTGGAATTGGTGTAATGGACGATACTCCAAGCTCGGACAGTAATCTCGTCAGCCAGGCAACCTCTGTGCACACTCGTCGAATTGACCTGTATTCAGCCTCCGCTGAAGAGAGGGAAACTATTGTCTGCTTCTTGGATTTCCAGGAAATCAGGCTCCCTCCCAGCAAGACAACAAACCCACTAACAGATCTTCTAGTCAAGGGACAAGATGCCCAGTCAGCATCGCAATAAGCTTGTAAATCAAACGAATCTGTCCTCCTCATCAATAATGATCTGTGTTGAGACCCTTTTAGATATCGGAGTGTGCGGATGGCTGCATCAAAGTGCTTAATACGAGGGGTTTTCATGAACTGGCTGAGGAACTGAACAGCAAAGCTAATATCTGGTCTCGTGTGAGTCAAAAAATTTAGCTTACCCACCAGTTTTCTGAAGTCTGTGGGATTTGGGAGGAGATCACCTCCTTCAACTATCAATTTGGTATCAAGAGTCAAAGGGCTGGTAACAGCAGAGGCGTTTTCACATTGAAACTCAAGTAGAGTGTCGTGAATGAACCTCTTTTGACTGATGTAGATGCCCTCAGTTGTGTGTATGAATTCCATGCCTAAGAACAGATGAAGTTGTGCCAAATTCTTGACTCTAAACTCTGAATCAAGGAACCCACGAATGCTTTCCATCTCAACTGTGTCATCACCAGTCATCAAGATGTCATCCACATAAACTGCTATGTAAGTGACTCTTGCAGCTGAATGTTTGACGAAGAGAGAGTAATCATTGAGGGACTGTGTGTAACCCTTATACTGTAAGGCATGAGAAAGTTTGGCATACCACTGTCGGGATGCCTGTTTGAGCCTATATAAGGACTTTTTCAACTTGCATACAAAGCCTGAGGGTGCACTCATGCCTGGAGGGATCTTCATAAACACTTGCTCATGAAGATCACCATGTAAGAATGCGTTATTGACGTCCAGTTGCTCCAATTTCCAGTGACGTTTTGCAGCAACAGCAACCAAGGCTCTAACAGTTGTCATCTTCACCACTGGAGAAAATGTTTCTGTGTAGTCTATTCCCTCCCGTTGTGTGAAACCCCTGACCACCAATCGAGCTTTGTAGCGCTCTATGGATCCATCAGCTTTGTGTTTTACCTTATAAACCCAGCGACAGCCAATGGGTTTAGCACCTCTTGGGAGAGAAACAAGCTCCCAAGTGTGGTTGAGTTCAAGAGCTTTGAATTCTTCCCTCATTGCTGTGTCCCAAACTTTGAATTGACAAGCTTGGTGATAGCTGACAGGCTCTACAACAGGCTTCACTTCAGACAGATGAGTGGTGCCTAGTTGGAGAGTGGATGTAATGGTGTGACAGCATACACCAATGTGTGAATCCACATGGGAACAGACATAATCCTGAAGATGCTTGGGAGGTAGAGCCACCCTGGTGGATCTACGAGGCTCCATGATCGGAGGAATGGTGATGGGAGAGGGTATGGTATGAAGAGGCTCAGATTCAAAGTTGGGTGGAGAGCTTTGCTGATCAGCTGGAGGGTGTGGTGAAATGTGGATGGGAATTGGCCTGCCATCACTGGACATATCCATGTCTGTGGGACGAGGAAAGACTGGTGATTGAGAGGATGGAGAAGCATCACTGTAAGGGAAGTGCTTCTCATGGAAGACAATGTCTCTAGTGACCTGCACACAGTGGGTGTCTAAGTTTAGGACCTTAAATCCCTTTGTCCCAACTGGATACCCCAGGAAGATACAAGGCACTGCCCTTGGCATAAACTTATGTCTTCCCTGCTTCAGTGTGGAGCTGTAGCATAGACAACCAAAGCTCCTAAGTTTGTCATACATGGGTTTATTGCTGTACAGGATTTCAAAAGGGCTGGCACCTTTGAGTAAGGTGCTGGGTAGACGATTTATGAGATGAACAGCAGTAAGGACTGCCTCTCCCCAGTATTTAAGTGGAAGTTTTGATTGAAACATCAAAGCTCTAGCTACCTCCAGGATGTGCTTGTGTTTCCTTTCCACAATGCCATTCTGCTGAGGAGTTGCTACACATGATGTTTGATGAAGTATCCCTTTGCTATGCAAATATGAAGAGGATGCATGACTTAGACCCAATTCCTGAGCATTGTCAGTTCGGATTACTTGAACCCGGCAATCAAACTGTGTCTCAACCATGCTAATGAACCTCTGAATGACAGTCAAAACACTGCCTTTAAAACCAATCAAATGCACCCAAGTGGTTCTACTGAAATCATCCACTATAGTGACAAAATATCTATGGCCATTGTATGTTTGCACTTGAAAAGGACCCCAAACATCAATGTGCAGTAATTGAAAAGGTCTTGAAGTAGTGACAACACTTCTAGGAAATGACAGTCTATGTTGTCTTGCTCTAGCACAAATTTCACAAGAAGTGATAGGTTCTACATTACCAATATCTGGAAACAATTGAGACAACTTTGCTGCAGGCAGATGGCCAAGCCTGTTGTGCCATGTTTGAGCACTTATTGCAGCTGCTACCACTGTCTTCTTGAGCCATGGAACTTGTAATTCTGCAACTTTCTTCTCTAGGAAATAGAGTCCTTGACTACATCTTCCAAGCATTAGAGGTCTCTGCCCCTGAGCACCCTGCATTAGACATAGGTGAGGTATGAACAACACAGCTCTGCCTGTATCTTTCACAAGTTTTCCCACTGACAGTAGATTGCATTTGAAGTGAGGCACGAAGAGCACTTCCTTCAAAACCAATCCATCTGCTAGTCTGATACTTCCCATAGTATCAACTGACAGAGTGAAGCCAGTAGGTAATGTGATGGAGAAAGGCTTAGGGATAGGAGTCAATGTCACAAACATGGATCTGTTTGTGCACATGTGACTGTTTGCACCCGTATCCAATATCCAAATACACTGAGAATTGCCATGATCAAGAGCCATACCTGCAAATCCAGCAAAGTCCTTGTCTGCCCCAGTCAATACATCCCTGTGCTTCTGATCTGAAACCTTGAGCAAATCAAGTAACTGAGCATACTGAGCAGGTGTAAGTTCCGGAATACTTACAGAATCTCCATTGTCTGATGTGTGTGCAGCAACTTTCTTATTCTTCGTATTCTTCTTTGGAAAACCATGTATGAAGTAACACTTGTCAATTTCATGGTTTGTCTTCTTGCAATGTGTGCAATACATCCCTGTCTTCTTAGCAGCTGAGCTTGAATCCCCTTTTGCATCTCCTTTCTTGACTTCAGCATTGAAGGAGGAGGTCAGATCTGAAACTGGCGTTACTTGATTCTTGAACTCACGTTGAGACTCTTCTTGTGAGATCATAGAATAAGCGACACTAACACTTGGTAGAGGCTGCATCATCAACACAGATCCTCTTGCAGGGATATAATAGTCATTTAATCCAAGTAAGAACTGCATCAGCTTTTGTTCTTCAACTATTTTCATGTTTTCTTTCCCAGATTCACAACCACATGGCGTAATCTTCCTAATGTTGTCCAGTTCTTTCCAAAGCGTTTTCAATTTATTGAAATACGCAGAGACAGTAAGCGTACCTTGCGAGAAAGTACTCAATTCTCGCTGAAGAGTGAAGATCTGAGTTCCATTGACTTGACCATATCGGAACTCCAATTCATCCCAAACTTCCTTTGCTGTGTCGGCATACATCACACTGCTGCGAATCTCGGGATCCAAGCTGTTAATCAACCACGATATGACCATATCGTTGCACCTATCCCAGATCTCGGCCTTTGGATCTTCCTCATCCGGTCTCGGCAGCTTCCCGCTAACAAATCTGAGCTTGTTCTTTGCGCTTAAAGCTATCTTCGCAGCTCTCTTCCATTTGGCAAAGTTTCTCCCATCGAAAGCCTCAGTGACAATCGCCAGTCCAGGATGATCACTGGATTGAAGATACAAAGGATCTGTAGCTTCAATTGTGAGCTTGTCTGCTACATTTGGGGTTTCAGTCGCCATTTTTTTTTTTTTTTTTTTTGATCAGAAGAGCTGAGAATTGGACCAAAAATGAAGGTAAAGGACGAGATTAGAGGATGAATGTGTTTGCGGAAAAAGAAATCGAGCTCAAAAGCTCTGATACCATGAGAGAACCTGACGAATTCACTGGATCGGATTGAGATCTGCCATTGATGAATTCGGAGGTTTGAGAGTGGAGGGAAAATGTGTATTGTATTATATGTGTTTGTTACAACAAGAACAAACCCATATATATTCGGTTACAGAGGTTTGGGCCTAAGACTAGTTACAGAAGTAGGCTAAGGCCCAAAGTAAACAACCGAAAATTAGGCCCATAGTCTTCCATCGTCACACAAGCACGCCACACCAGGGTACAGGAAGCAGAACTGGGGCAATCATGGGCTCCGCCACCTTCGGGATGGGCAAAGATGAATGTAGATGGAGTATCGAAGGGCAATCCAGGGCCAGCAGGCGGTGGGGGGCTCCTTCGAGATGACACGGGCAAGGTGGTTCGCGCCTTCACCTTCAAGTGTGGAACTTATCGAGCCCAAACATCGGAGGCGTGGGCGACTTTCCACGGGCTAAGCTTAGCTAAGAGACTGGGTACTACTCATTTGATTCTCGAAACGGATTCAGCTTCTATAAAGGACCTACTTTGCGGTGCTTCACTGGGTCCGAACCCGGACTACCACCTACTCTCTCAGGCTCGCAGGCTAATTAGGGATCCCGCTTGGGAGGTTAGAGTCTGCCACACCCGTCGGAAGGCGAATGCGGCGGCCGACTCCTTGGCCAATTGGTCCCTATCCTTGACGAATGGCTTTGCTGAACATACTGTCTTACCCAATAGTATTTTACTTGATCCTATTGTTGTAAGCTCCGTTTGGAGTTAACTCTCTTATATTTATATTATAATAAGGCTATAGCCACACTTCCAGATCAAAAAAAAAGATATAGAAAAAATTTGTCTAAAAAATATACTCTTTTTTTTTTGGTCATGAAAGATGGCTAGTGCCATTTATTATAAAAGGAATAAAGTTAACCCATAGCTGGGATTACAAAGCAGGGGAGAGAAGCAAGACTAATAGGCAGTACATCATGTTCAGCAAATGCGTCTGTCAAAAACAAAGACCAGTTGGCAAGAGAGTCGGCCGCTGCGTTTGCCTTCCTACGAATATGGCAAACTCTCACTTCCCAATCCAGCTCACTAATCAGTCTCCTTATTTTTTGATTTTTTTTGATTTTAAGGTTAAAATATATTAAAACTTAAAGCGAGATATTTACATTGTAGTTTGTAGCCAGTCGGCTCTAAGTACAAAAGGAGGGGATTCCTCAAATCGATGAAGCACATAGGTTCACTATGGCTTGGTTCCATCGCATATTAGGGGCCATGGGCCGTGTAGATCCTATCACTTCAGGCCAAGGCCATCGGTAGTCGGACATACACCCAAAGGCTTATGAGAATCAAACACCAACGACTATGTCGCGAATGATGATGTCCAAAAGACCTTTGTTGAGCCTAATGCATTTCAAGTATAAGATCAAAGGTTGTTTGGACCTTGTAATCTTAGACTGGGAACCTGGGCAAAAATACATTTTGCATAAAGTAAGGAAATGAACTGATCCTAACAACAAGCCCAAAAAAAGACGCCATGTTACTCAATAAAAGACCCCTAGTGATGGCTTTGTCAGTAGATGGCATATGCAAGACTCCATCTCCAATTTCTGTGCGGTAAGTGCCTTCCAATTTGATTTCTCCAAGTCCCACAGCCTTCGTTTTGCATTTGGTACATCAGACCGCTTGTCTTTGGCCTTAAGAGTTGTTTTCTGAGTTTATGCGGGTGCACTAGAGGGGTCCCCCAAGTCGTCTCTGATGGCGTTGCGAGGGTCGTGAGCGTCTGGAACATATGTTTGATCTGCTTGGAGCCACTCCGATTGTGAGAAAGTGATAGGATACAAGGCATATAGGATCCGGTAGGTGTGCAGTTTTATACGGTGGACTGTCTCCTCCCTTGTTCTCATCTTTCCTTCGAAGACTTTTTCATTCCTCGTTGTCCAGATGAAGTATGTTGTTGCAGCTAGTGCGATCTTTTTCGACTTGCATATCCAGCTCGAGCCTCGACCTTCCTTCTTCGTCCATTTGAGGGCGCTTGCCAATGTCGACATTCTTCTTTTGTGATTAAGCCAATCTTTTACCTGCGACCATACAAAAGAGGTATAATTGCAGGTAAAAAATAGATGCTCTTGCGTTTCATTGGTAACATTGCATAAAGGACAAGTTCGATCGATCTCCCTGTATGTAATTGTATCCTTTGTAGCAAGCTTTCCTTTAGCCGCAACCCATAGTATAAACGAGTGCTTAGGAGTGGTTGTTGCGTTCCAGATTGTCGTAGCCCATGGAACCCTTTCTGCCCTTGGTCGAATTCCATCATATGTGAGTGCGAGATTCAGTTTTCCATTGAAGCACCAAGAATCCAGTAGCTCTTCTGCTTGCCTACGGGTACCTGCCATATTCAACAAAAGATCTCGAAGGTCAAGTATTCTTTTGACAAGAGGGGAGTCATTTTTCTTATGAGGTCGAAGACTCCAAATGGATTCGTTTGATAAGTAATTATGGTGGATCCATTGGACCCAAAGGGAGTCCTTCTTTCTATGAATATCCCAAAGGAGTTTACATATAAAAGCCATGTTCCAATATTTCAGATTCTTCAAACCAAGCCCTCCTTCTGATTTTGGTAAGCAAACTTCCTTCCATTTCACTCTAGGTGATTTCCATAGAAATTGGATGCAAAAGCTATTCAGGCTCTTTGTCACCGAAGAAGGAGAAGGGATTATTGCAAACCAAAATGCCTCTATGCCTTGAAGTACCGATCTGATCAATTCTATCTTCCCTGCATAAGAAAGGGTTTTCGCATTCCATATATTTAGCTTTGAAGCAAATTTATCTATAAGTGGGGAGAATTGAGAGATCTTTAGCTTCCCTGACGAAATGGGTATGCCCAGGTACGTGAAGGGGAAGGAGCCCTTTGTGAAGCCGATGGAATTGGCAAGCAGGTCCTCTTCGTCTTGGGATGCTCCAGCAAGGTAGTAAGACGATTTCTCTGCATTTATGTCCAGCCCAGAGCACTGCTGGAAACCCCTGAGGCATTCGATGATAATTCTGATGGAGTCCATATCACCTCTGGCCATGAGGATGAGATCATCAGCAAAGGCGAGATGCGTGAGCTGTAGGGGCCTGCATTTTGGATGGAATTTGAACCGAGGATCCCTAGTTCTGCACCTTAGAAGCCTTGACAAATAATCTGCACATATGACAAAAAGAAGGGGGGACAAGGGGTCTCCTTGCCTTAGACCCCTCATCCCTTTAAAATAGCCATACAAATTACCGTTAATGTTAATAGAAAATGTAGTAGAGCCTACACATTCCATTATCCAATGAATGAACAAGGGAGGGAATTTAAGATGAATAAGCATGTTTTCCAGAAATTCCCACGATATCGAGTCATAGGCTTTCCTTAGATCAATCTTCAGAATGCACCTTGGGCTAACTCTTTTCCTTGCATATTTTCGGAGGAGTTCTTGCAACATCATAACATTTTCACCCATGAATCGTCCTCTTACAAATCCAGCTCGGGCAGGACAGATCAGAGCATTTAGTAGAGGGCTTAATCTGCTGGACAAGATCTTATTAATCGTTTTATAAAAAACGTTACAACAGGATATCGGTCTGTAGTCTCCCGCCCGACTTGCGTTTTGCTTCTTGGCAATGAGTGAAATGCTGGTGCGGTTCGTCTGTTTTAGGAGTGACCCTGTTCTTAAGAATTCTTTTACTGCTGCACAGAAGCTTGGTCCAGTAGTAACCCACGTTGATTTGAAGAATTTGGAGGAATATCCATCCGGTCCAGGTGATTTCTCGTCCCCAATACTCCATAAACTTTCTGTGATTTCCTCATCGGTAACTACCCTAACCAGCTGTTCTCCCTGATCTTGAGTGAGGAGTGCGCCACCCCTTTGAATAATCGAGTCGTCTACAGGCTGGACGTTTGTCCTTGTACCCAAGAGAGATTTGAAGAAACTCTCAAATTCAGCAGCTACTTCCACAAGACTACTCGAATTCGTGCCATTTTCTGTCATAATGGAGCTAATATGGTTTCGCTTTAAGTTTTTCTTCATTAAACCATGAAAGTAAGCCGAGCACTTGTCTCCTTCCAACAAGTGTTTAGTTTTAGCCAGCTGGGAAGTGAACTTCAGCTCAGCCTCCTTCAATTTCTGGGCTCTATTCCTGGCGTTATCCATTGCAACCCTTAACTCTAAGCTGTCATCATGTTCCCTGTAAGCTGCAAATGCTTCTTCATAGTCCTTTTCTGCTCTATTTGCCCTATCTGAGATCATGGAGTAATGCCTTCTGTTCAGTTCTTTCAAGGGGGCCTTAAGCCGCTGGAGCCTCTTAGCTAATTTGTATTGTTCCGTGCCCCATCCGTTGAAGGACCACGCCTGCTGCACTGTGTTGTTGAACTGATCATGGTCGATCCACATGTTGAAGAATTTAAACGGCTTTTTCCTAGGAGTCTCTTGGTCAAACACTTCCACTGTAATCTGAACATGATCAGAACATGACTTCAAGTTGAAAAATTTTGCTTTACAATTGTATGAGCTATAGTTCCAATCATTGTTGACCATGACCCTATCTATTTTTGAAGACTTCTCCCCTTTGAACCAAGTATGCTCATCACTAGTGCCAATAGCGTCTGACAGTCCCAGAGTCGTACAACACTGCCACATATCTGCAATTTCATAAGCCGTCACCGCATTCCCATTTCTTCTCTCACACGATCTAAGCACTGAATTGAAGTCTCCCATGACTATCCAAGGGCCTACTTGATCCTGGCATAACTGCGTAAGCTCAGACCAAAGCCCTCTTCTGGTTACAATTGTGTGCAGCCCATATACTTCAGCTAGAAAGAACTGTCTCCCACTGATCTTACACTCAACTTTACCCGCAATCACCTGTTCATGGATCCTCAAGGGTTGGAAGTTAACCCACTGATCGTCCCACATAACTACAATCCTACCGGCTTCGCTTTGACTGAAGTTATCAACACAAGTCCAATTACCAAAACTTTCACTCATAATCGAGTCCAACCTTGGCTTATCTAGCTTCGTTTCCAGAATACCTAAGAGTTTTATTCTGTGTTGTCGAATGAACTCTCTAACAGCGTTGTGCTTGAGGCCACTGTTAAAACCTCTTATGTTCCAAGATCCTAAAATCATTTCATATTTGTTTGGAGGGTGCTAGGCCCTCTCTGGCTCCCGGGTGCTTTCCCATTCGGCTCTCCAGTCCAATATTTCACATTAATCCCCTTGTTTAATCTACCGGTGCGTCTCACATCAAATGTTTCATGTTCGTTTTCCCCTTGTTTCTGTGTCGACCACCCTTTTTTCTTTCCAGGGAGTTTGTCTTTCAGACCCGTCTCTTGTGCATCCTTAGCACCTTGTTCCAGGTCCTGTGATTGCACCTCACTGTTCATCTGTTCCTGAACTGGGACTTCAGTTTCTTCATTAGATTGTTCATCATTCGGATCAGCTCCCCCTTTGTTCTTCTGTAGGGGCTCTTCATTCACCAGATTTTCATGATCTTTTGACATCGTTGAGTTCTCCAGATCTGTTAGGATGTGGTATCTGTTCTTATCCTCAAATGTTACCTTCTTCTTTCTTTCTTCTATCATTCTCATCTCATTGTTCAATCTCTTGGTAGTTTCTCTGTAAACTTCTTGGTCCTTATTTCTTTCTTCTATCAGTCTCCTTATTTGATACAGCAGATGGTAGTCCAGGTTTGGACTCAGATGTTCGGTGCACAGCAGGTCTTTTACGGATGTGGAATCAGTCTCTATGATCAAGTGGTTCACTCCCATTCTCTTGGCCACCTTCACTCCATGGAATGCTGCCCATACCTCTGCCGTTTGCGCTCGACAGAGACCGCATTTGAAAGTGAAGGCTCATAGCATCTTGTCGGTGTCGTCACGGAGGAGTCCTCCTCCACCGGCTAAACCCGGGTTGCCCTTAGACACCCCATCAATGTTCAGCTTCACCCACCCCGGAGGGGGCGGAGACCAGGCGTCTACAATGCTTGCTCCTTGTACTTGCAGATGGCTTCCTTGGGCATGTAAAGTCGTGGCTTCCCAGCTTATTTCGGCATAAATACGGGTCTGATTCGACACTAGCTCCGGGATTCCTCGAATTATGTCTTTGCCCTCAAATGCCAAGGAGTTCCTGCACTTCCAAGCATACCATAGCATACTCACGAAGATCGCGCTCCATTGGTCCTCCTTGCCCACGTTTTCCATGATCCATCACCCAACTTCCCCCTCGGCAAAGAAATCAGTGCGCAAGGAGGATCCCCCGAGCCTTAGCCAGATGTCCCTTATAACCGGACAGTCTCTCAAAAGATGGAGCGCGGACTCCTCTTGGCTGCATCTCGGACAACCACTTAGGTTAGATAGCCGACGGCGAACTCGATTCTGATTGCATAGGATGGAATTTTGAGCAGCAAGGTAGGAGAAAGCTCTAGCTCGCTGCTGAACGGGGGTTCGCCAAATATGTTTCCACCCTCTGATTGACGGACCTGCCTCCCCTCGACGCAGCTGGGCTAACGCTGATTTTGTCGAGAAGACGACGGCGTGTGTCCCTAATAGAGCTTGTCGGCAGCCGCTTCTTCCGGCCTCACCTGGACCGATTGGAGTTTAAGCAATGTATCAGCAGTGAGGTAAAGAGAGATTCGATTCCAATCCCAGCTCTCATCTACCCATAGCTCCCCCACCGTGTCTCCAAGTCTTTCATCCGGAATGGAATGGATCGCCGCATCCTTCAGGCATCTCTCCTCAAGCCAACTGTGAATCCAGAATAAGGTGGTCATACCGTTACCGACTGCCACTCGATCTAATTCCCGGAATAAGTAGCTCGACTCCATGCTTAATTGCCTTCCAATTACGAGAGGCGCCACTCTTGCTCCCGAACATGTCAACGTCCAATCTACTATGGCAGTACTTACCTCTAATCACCCAACTCCATATCGAGTCCGGCTATTGCAGCAGTCGCCAGCAGAGCTTCGAGAGGACAGCCTGGTTGGTCTCACGCATTCCCCTTATGCCCAATCCCCCTTCCTCTATTGGCAGTTTCAGTGTATCCCAAGAAATCAAATGAATTTTCCTTTGTTGAGCAGTGCTTTCCCAGATGAATCCCCTGATGGTTTTATCAATTTCATCGCAAATATTCCTTGGGACAAAAGTAGATTGCATCACATAAATTGGCAGACTCGTCAACACAGACTTTGCTAGGGTCACTCGCCCCGCGAAGGAGAGCGACTTCGCCTGCCAACCCCTGAGTCTCGATGCAACTTTGTCGACAAGATAACTGTATCTGTGACTTGACATCCTTCCACAAGAAAGCGGCACTCCCAGGTAGTTATCGAAGTCACTCGAGATTGGAATCCCAAGCTCCGCCAGGATTGCTTGTTGAGTTGAATCTAGGACATCTCGACTAAATAGCATGGAACTTTTAGCATAGTTTACTTTCTCACCCGATCTCCTACAGTAGGTATTTAGTATTTGCTTCATCAAAGCCCCCTGCACTGCTGAAGCCTCACCAAATAAAATTAGATGGTCTGCGAAGAACAAATGTGATAGTTTGACACCACCGGCTTCCATCGGCCTTGATCGACTTCATGCGAAATTAAATGAGACAGTAGTTCTATACATAAAACAAATAAGTACGGTGAGCGAGGGTCGCCTTGGCGGATCCCCCTTGAGGGAGTAAAGTTACCCGCCTTGCTACCATTCCACAAAAGTTCAGTCCTCCCCTCTGTTTGGCACTTAATGATCACTTCGATTAATCTTTCCGGGAGATGGGAACACACGAGAGCTTCCTTCAAGAAATCCCAATGCACCCGATCATACGCTTTCTCGAGGTCTATCTTCACTATCAGCCAGCCCTCTCGTCGATCTCTCTTCCCCATCGAGTGAAGTACTTCGTGAACGATGACAACATTATCAATAATCTATCGGCCAGGTATAAAGCTTGCCTGCGTTGGTGCAATAAGTGTTGGGAGGGCAGGCTTTAGCCTCTGTACCAGTACCTTGGTGGCCAATTTGAATAAGACATTGAGGAGGGATATCGGTCTGAGCTGTGCTGGTCGTTCGGGCACCTGAACTTTTGGTATTGGGACTAACAAAGCATCAGCGATTTGATCCGGGAAGACGCCCTGATTCAGCATTGCGAGCACGGTGTCTGTGGTCTGCTGGCCTACTACCTCCCATTCATGCTGATAGAACAGAGCCGGGAACCTGTCCGGGCCCGGCGCTTTGTAGGGTCCCATCGTGCTCAAAGCCGCTTTCACCTCTTCTCGGCTAAATGGGGATGACAGAGCATCCAATTGGCTATCTGACAGTGTCGGGAAGTCAAACCCAAACCCGCTATGTGATGTCTCAAGATCAGATTCGGTCTCCTCGGTGTAAAGTGAATGGAAAAAATCTAGTTCCATTGTACAGACCGCTTGGTTGTCTGCTTCCCATTCTCCAGTGTCGCGTTTCAAGGTAGAAATCTTGTTGGTCGTCCGTCTTACCTTCGTAGAGGCATGGTAAAAATGGGTATTTCTGTCTCCTTCAACAAGAAGCTCGCCCGAGACTTCTGAAACTAGAAAATTTGCTCCTGTTGGAGCACCAATTCGAGTTCCCTGCAGACCTCAACCTCTAATTTTAAGTAGTGACCAGTTACCCTTTCTGCCAATTTTGCCCGGATTCCTTCCAATCTGTTCTGCAGCTGCCTCTTTCGGTAAAACAGATTCCCAAAGACCTCCCTGTTCCACTCCATTAAGTCAGCAGACAATTCGGCCAAAGCCGAGAATGTATCCATATTAGTTTTCCAGCTCTCCTTTACATACTTTTCGAATTCATTGTGCAAAATCCAACTTGCTTGAAAACTAAAAGGCCTTGAGACCCCGTTACCAGTACGTCTCTCACCATCCAAGCAAATCAGGAGAGGGGAATGGTTCGAGTGCGATGACGATAGGTGTCGAAGGGCAGCTTCCGGGAACCTTTCCTGCCATTCGCTGTTGCATAAACCCCTATCCAGCCTGGCCATGATTCTACTTCCCACCTCTTTCCCTCTCCACCAAGTGTAGGGAATTCCTGAATACCCGATGTCTATGAGTTGCAGGTTATCAACCTCTCTTCTAAACGTCTGAGATGCACGATTAGAGCTCACCGACAATTGTGAACGCTCGTTCTCGTTGAGAGTAGCGTTGAAGTCGCCCGCCAGGAGCCAAGGTTGCGAATTTCTCGCGGCAAATTCTTCCAAGGTTGTGAATTTCTCGCGGCAAATTCTTCCAATGATTCTACTTCCCACCTCTTTCCCTCTCCACCAAGTGTAGGGAATTCCTGAATACCCGATGTCTATGAGTTGCAGGTTATCAACCTCTCTTCTAAACGTCTGAGATGCACGATTAGAGCTCACCGACAATTGTGAACGCTCGTTCTCGTTGAGAGTAGCGTTGAAGTCGCCCGCCAGGAGCCAAGGTTGCGAATTTCTCGCGGCAAATTCTTCCAAAGATCTCCAGAACCCCTCTCTGCTAGCCGGCCTCGGCGATGCATAGATGGCAGACAAGATCCAAGGCTCTTCTCCCAACCTAGTTACTTCTACTGTAATGTGCTGAGGGTGCGTGACCACAGATTGAACTTGGACTCGATCCGTCTTCCATAATAGCCAAATCCCTCCCGAGAAACCTTCTGCTTCTACTCGGTCTCTCCCATCAAAACCAATGCGATTACAAACTCGGTCGGCTTGCTCCCCACTGATTCTTGGTTCTACCAAATCCACAACACTAGGGTCATGAACTCTGATAAGGTCCCGGAGGGCATTAAGGAAACTCTCGCTCCCTGCCCCGCAGGTGTTCCACACTAGTATACTTAGGCCTCTTAACATATTTAAACATTGGTTGAAGAAGAAACTTCGATGTTCATCAAACCGAGGACCTAGAATCTCACAGAGATCCAAGGCATCAGTTAGACCTTGGGGCATCCTTACTCGACAAAGGAGTAGTCTGGTTTCGGTGATCACCGGTCGAAAATCCACAAACATTCGGGTCGCGATTCTCGGCACCCGTGCCATGACTGGCCTCGTCCGGTGGCTTGAAAGGAGGAAACTTTTCCGAGAGAACACTCGGAACTGTTCGACCGTCGGGTTCATCAGACAAGATTCCTACCGCTGGCTGTCGTTTGAATGTCTGATTGGGGGCGGAAGAGTTGGAATTACTGGTGGGGCGTGAATGATAGCCAGGGGAATTGGGGTTGAATTTGTTGTGCTTTTGGGATGAATCTGTGTTTGGGGTTGTCGTCGACTTTGGTATGGCCTCCGAGTTCTTCTTGTGAATGTTCCTCGGTAGGGAGGGTTCATTCGAGTTAAGATTATTTGGTGAATTATCTATGGGTGGGTCCTGAATTGGGCCTGAATTGGTCATAGAAGATTCAATTGGGATTTCCTTGGAAGCTGTTTCATCAGACGTTGGGATCTTCGAGTGTTCCTTAACAACAGATTCTCCTACTTTGGCGGGATTTGATATGGGAGGAATATTACTCTCCTGCCCTTGTGTGATCGACTCTCCCTCCACATCCTTATCCATATCCAGCGCATCATAATGGGCTGAAGTTTCCACCGAGAATTCTCCGAATCTGCATTCGTATTAGTTACCGATTGAACTACCGCCAGCACTGATTCTGTCTCCGACACCCCGGCGCTTGCGTTCTCCCCGGCCTTCCCTGTCCGCTTCCCTGTGTTAGTTATCCCAACTTGAGCATTTGCAGTCGCACTCGTTCCGACCCTCCTACAATTATTCCGCTTAACCTGCATCCATTCTCCGTGAGCCTTCTTCTCCAACATGGCCCTGTTGGCACCATTTTTTCCCTCGCGATGTTGCTCCTACACTGGGTTCTGAAGAGACAACTCACAACTTTCCGATGAATGACCGGCTTTGCCACATTTGAAACAAATCATCCGAATACCCTCGTATTGAATTGGCCACATTTTCCCGTCCAACTTGAATTTGGACAAGAGAGGTTTGCTCAAGTCCACTTCCACACTTAGCCTTCCGTATCGCCCTCGATCAGCAGAGGCTGTTGTGTTGTCGACCCTTCGAACTTTCCCGATTCTGCTTCCGATTCTATGAAGTAGTCGAGGATGAAAATACTCAATGTGGAGATTGGGAATTCTCACCCACACAGTCAGCGTCTTGATCTCTTCATTTTCGGCATCGAACCTCGGAACCCATTCTCTTATGGCCAAGTAATTGTCTCCAATCATCCATGGCCCTTCCATAACTACGTGATCGTAATCCATCGGATTTGCAAATCGTGCAATATAGTAATCGTTTCCTAAATCAACCAGGGTGAATGGTGCACGGAGACCCCACTTCTAGGATAGACGCCTGTGTAGTTGCATATAACCCGGACCTTTGTCAAACAGCTTAACTATCAGCGTATTCTCCCATGGTTTTCGGAGAGCCATCTTCTCCGCCTTGTTCAGAACAATGGTCGGATAGTTTGGATCCTCTTCCTCCGGCAAGATGTCATCATCCATACCATATCCATTGGCGCCCCTTCCCTCCTAGAAGATCGGCTTGGTATGAGTCAGGTTGAACCCTTCCCCTGCGCCAGCCACGAGAATGTCCTTGTAGTTGGCTTGCCGGGGTGGCTGACTGACGGAGGGGAAACCTGTCGTTGATTCCGTCAAAGAAACTCAAACCTAAAACTAGTACAGTAATAAGTAAGAGGTCGATCCCACAGGGAAATTTATAACTCAAGTGCGATTTGAATGTTGATTAAGTAACCAGAGAAGGGGGTTTTTGTGTGAAAGTTTTTAAAGCAAATTAACGAAAGCAGAATAAGTGATTTTGGTTTAAACAATTTAGAGAAGCAATTCCACCTACAATTTTCCACTTTATCGGATTGAAGCGATCCTTGTAACTTCTTCTCGTCCTATTATGTTTCCTATGAATGCCCTTGTCCCGACCTAATATAGTTACTAGTCCAACCAGTCCTAGCAACCCTTATCAATCGAACAGTCCCTAAAGAAGGATTTAACCCAATTGATAGCTTTAAGTTCAGAGATTAGCCAAGGTATTTGCAGTCCCTAAAAAAGGATTTAACAACACATTCAACTTCCTACTTATTCAATTAGTTCAACCAGCCCTAAAGGAATAAGTTTGCCACTTAGGTTAAGGTTCACAACCAGGAATCTACAAAACCTTAGCGATTGAATTGATCTAACGAGTTGGCCAGACAAGATAGAACAAATCAATAATTAATTAAGCACAAAGAAGTCGAAGCATTCACAAATAGGAAACTAGGAGCGAGAATTAGAAACTCACAATCAATCCGAATAAAGCTTCAAATTGCAGGCAGAATCGATGAGTTTAGTTCCTCATGGAAGACATCGCTCCAAAAATCTCTAAAAAGTCTAATGGTTGAATGAATAGAATGAATGGTAAAGAAAAATAACATAAAAGCCTAATTAAAACATCCCAAAGTCGGCCCCAAACAAAATAGATAGAAACTAGGGTTTTCCAAAACGAAACGGCGCGCGGCAGTACGTGCGGCGGCCGCCGCAAGGGTTGCGGCGCCCGCCGCAGCTGCCTTCCTCGCTACCCGCTGCGGCGGCCACTGCGACGCCCGCGGCACATGGAGCAGCGCCCGCGGCAAGCTGTTTTGCCGTGGCTTTTTCCTTCCTTTGCGGGCTTCTCTCGTCTTGTCTTGCTTCTTCCTTCCTTGTTCCTTCCCATGTATCTTGTGTCCCTCTTCGAGATATCGCATCTCCCAAATGTGTTCCGATTCCATCTGCGACATAAACACAAAATTGCGCAGAATCCGAACTTTTCTAAAATAAACACAAGATGCAAATTAACAATAAAGCAAGCAAGAAATGCAACCTATCTAAACTAATTATAACTATAATGCCTATCTAAAATATGCATTATCAAATCCCCCACACTTAACCTTTGCTTGTCCTCAAGCAATGCTAGAATGAACATGAATCAATGTATCCCACAGGAAATCCCTTCACGCTTCAATATTACCAAAAACAACATCATAGCAGGTGAAACCATAAACCAAGCAAACAAACGTCATAGCATGTATTCAGGTGATCAAAGCTTAGAAGTAGACATCAACCAACCTCACCAGAAATATGTGTTTCACTCATGTGTCTAGGCTTTTAGGTACAACTCTCAACTCAAACCAATAATGCACTAAGCTCATAGACATTGACCGCCATATCACCAATTATCTACCAAAATGTCATTACTTGCGGGATAACATAAAGAAACTAAAAATGCAACACTTTTTTTCTTTTTCTTTGGTTTCTTTTCTCTTTTTTTTTTCTTTTTCTTGTCTTGGTGCTTTCCTTACGCGAAGCGCAAACATGGGTGTCATGAATGGCCCCGGTCTATCAACACCTTAACTGTGAATATGAATATGAAGTCCACTTGAACATCTTTTGACGCAAGTTGCAAACATGGGTGTCATGAATGAACCTGGTTACTCAATGATCAAGCTTCCTTTCTTAGTGGATAGCTTTCAACACCTTTTTGCGCGAATCATACACATGGGTGTCATGCGTAGACCCGGTTACTCAGAGTATCAACCATTGCCACCTTATTCACTAAATATGCATAAAATTGAATAACAAAAAGACTCAAAATATAAACATACACCCCGCAAGCAACAAACATGTGCATTGGTCTTCAAAAATAGATACTGCAGTCAATGCCAAGAGGTAGCAACACTAGGCGAGTAACTCACACAATTGAGCAAAAGAATTCCAAATAAGGCCAACCATCCTCACAGGGTCATGTTTTTAGGACTTCAATCATAATTTAGCTTAATCATACATGCTCAATTACATTTGCTAGCTTATGTTCCACAAAAATCAAATAGCAATACTCAAAACATCCAGAACTCCATGGGATTTATATGAATCATGCTTGAAATTTAAATTAGAGGACAACTAAGCAGGATGGGTATTTGAATAACACATATATATGCAATGCATGCTCTATTTTAATATTTTCGATTTTTCTTTTTTTTTTTTTTTTTTTTTTAAATTCCGAAAATTAAATTAAATAAAAACTAAACAACAACTTAATTAAACTTAAACATGGTGCAGAAAATGAAATATGCTCTAACTCTATGCACTATGTAAATAAAACTCCTCTCCCCCACACTTGAAGTTTTCATTGCCCTCAATGAAACATTAAAGACAACAAAAGTGAAACTCATATACTCAGGGTGAAGGAAAAGAAAAAGAAAATAAATCTGAAAAATGTACCTCGGGTTGCCTCCCGAGAAGCGCCTTTGTTTCATGTCGTTGGCTCGACGTGATGGCCCTTGATTGGCCTATGTTCCTCCACCAGGGTCACCAACACCGGTCATTTCATTGACAAATGCAGGCACCCTTGAAAGGTGTAGCTTCCTGTTCCAGCGTTCAGCCATTTCTCTTAGCTCCTCTCCATGGGCTATGCCTGGGGGTTGTCCTGAAATCACATAAGATTGCAATTTGTTAGGAGGTTCAAATTTCCATAAACTATGTTCCTTAGTTGTCTCTAACAAATCACGAAACTTATTGTTATGATTAGTATTGTCAGCAATAGGCATATCTAACGAAGTTTCAGGAGAAAGCTTAGCGTGATTAAAGAGAGGGAATTCTATCTTTCTTCCATCAAACTCCATAGTCAATAGACCCTCACAACAATCAATTTTTGTTTTCGCAGTTTTCAGGAATGGCCTTCCCAGTATAATGGGTGTTTCAGGGGTTCCCTGCTCCATATCTAAAACAAAGAAATCCACAGGGAAAAACAAATCATCCACCATAACTAAAACATCTTCAACAACGCCTCTTGGCCTGATTTGTGAACGATCAGCAAGCTGCACTGTAACCCCAGTCTCAGTCAGAGGACCCAAACCCAAAGACAAATACATGTTATAAGAAATAACATTAATTGAGGCTCCTAGATCTAACATGGCTTGTTTGAATCTAGTGTTCCCAATCGCACATGGAATCGTAAACATACCTGGATCTCCGCATTTTTCAGGCAATTTCCTTTGCAACATAGCAGAAACATTTTCATTCAAGCTTACCTTTTCCTTCTTTTTCAGTCTCTGCTTCCTCTTGATGGTGCACAATTCCTTCAAAAATTTAGCATATCTAGGAATGCTCTTAATCAAGCTAAGTAAAGGAATGTTTACCGCACACTTGCCGAATGTCTCGTAGATCTCCTTGTCATTCTCATATGTTCGTGTGTCTTTCAAGGCTTCCGGAAAAGGCGGGATGGGCTTTGGAATCTCCATAGGTAAGGGAGAAGAGGAAGAAGAAGAAGAAAGAGGAAGAGAAGAGAAAGGAGGTAAGGAAGAGGACGTACCAGAAGCTGAACTGTCGGCGGCTGAACGAGCGGCGGGCGCGGCATCAAGTGCGGCGGGCGCCGCAGAGGGAGCAGCGGCGGGTGCCGCTGGAATCGCCTCTCTGGCGGCGGGCACCGCAGAGGCTAGCGGCGGGCGCCGCAAAGGTTGCCGCGGGCGCCGCACCTCTGTTACGCCGTTTTCACCTTCATTTATCTCTATTTCTTCGTCCATCATCTCCTCATCGTCTTTTTGAGTTGTGGCAATCAGTTCCTTGCCACTCCTAAGCATTATTGCACTGACATTCTCCTTAGGATTCTCAATCGTCTGTGATGGAAGCTTACTTGCATCGTTTGCCATCTTCGCGCTTAAGACCTGAATGAGCTGACTCATTTGATTCTCAATATTTGTCATCCGATCTGATTGCTGCTTCTCTAGAGTCGCCATCCGCTCTGACTGTTGTTTATCATTCCTCATGACCAGTCGTGACAGTTTCTGCAGTGGATCCTCATTATCCCCATTCGATTGTTGCTGACCTCCCTGTCGAGGTTCAAATTGTTGCTGATGCCTTTCCTGTTGCCCCCCTTGCTGATTGAAAGAGGCTTGATAGTTCCCATAGCCTTGCTGATAGCCCCTGTTGTAGTTGTTGTTGTTGAAATACCCAGGATTTCCATAATTGCCTTGCATAGGCCTTTGTTGAGCGAAGTTCCCAATGGCATTCAATTCAACATTAGAATCTTGTATGAGCGGGCACATGTCCATGGGATGAGTGTATTGACTGCAGAGACCACATGCCTTCAGTTGTTGAGGAGTCCTATCAATAACCATTCGTTTCATCATCTCCTTAACCTCTGCCATATCAGTCTGAAGTGCAGCCACATTAGCATCAACAGCGAGTACACCCCCAGCGCGAGGGCCCTTGTTGAACTGTCTGGAGCCCTCAGATAGCTCCTTAAACACCTCCCATGCTGCGGAAGGCGTCTTGTTCAGCATGTTACCTCCACAAGCAGAATTCACTGTTTTTCGCTCTATATCAGTCAACCCATTAAATAGAAAGAGGACCAGATCCTTTTGAGCGTACCCATGGGATGGGCAGCTAGCGCAGAGTTTCTTGAAACGCTCAAAATACTCATGAATGGACTCTGTCGCGTACTGCTCAATGCTGCTGATAGACCTTTTCAAAGCATTTAGCTTTGTTGCAGGGAAGTACATCTCTAGGAAGACTCTTTTCATCTCGGCCCAAGTAGCAATAGAGTCGGGTGGTAGATAGAAGAACCATTCGTTTGCATCATCCTTCAGAGTGAAAGGAAATGCTCTCAGCTTGATCTGCTCTTCAGTTACATTCGCTGGTTTCATCCCAACAACCACCCTATGGAATTCAGACAGATGCTTGTGGGGATCCTCCCCACTCAACCCATGGAATTTGGGTAGAAGATGAACTACCCCTGACTTAAGCTCGAAGTTGACTCCTTCTGCAAGTGCAGGGAATTGGATTGCCAGGGGTTGCTGTGCCGGATCATGAGCAGAAAGCTCCTTTAGAGTGAGGTTCGCCATCTCTGCAATGCTTTCTACAGAGAAGAATTAGTAGCAAAGGTATGGACCAAGTAAGACGGTCCACACCAAGATCAACACTAAAAACACACAAGAATTTAATAAAAATCCCCGGCAACGGCGCCAAATTTGACGGAGGGGAAACCTGTCGTTGATTCCGTCAAAGAAACTCAAACCTAAAACTAGTACAGTAATAAGTAAGAGGTCGATCCCACAGGGAAATTTATAACTCAAGTGCGATTTGAATGTTGATTAAGTAACCAGAGAAGGGGGTTTTTGTGTGAAAGTTTTTAAAGCAAATTAACGAAAGCAGAATAAGTGATTTTGGTTTAAACAATTTAGAGAAGCAATTCCACCTACAATTTTCCACTTTATCGGATTGAAGCGATCCTTGTAACTTCTTCTCGTCCTATTATGTTTCCTATGAATGCCCTTGTCCCGACCTAATATAGTTACTAGTCCAACCAGTCCTAGCAACCCTTATCAATCGAACAGTCCCTAAAGAAGGATTTAACCCAATTGATAGCTTTAAGTTCAGAGATTAGCCAAGGTATTTGCAGTCCCTAAAAAAGGATTTAACAACACATTCAACTTCCTACTTATTCAATTAGTTCAACCAGCCCTAAAGGAATAAGTTTGCCACTTAGGTTAAGGTTCACAACCAGGAATCTACAAAACCTTAGCGATTGAATTGATCTAACGAGTTGGCCAGACAAGATAGAACAAATCAATAATTAATTAAGCACAAAGAAGTCGAAGCATTCACAAATAGGAAACTAGGAGCGAGAATTAGAAACTCACAATCAATCCGAATAAAGCTTCAAATTGCAGGCAGAATCGATGAGTTTAGTTCCTCATGGAAGACATCGCTCCAAAAATCTCTAAAAAGTCTAATGGTTGAATGAATAGAATGAATGGTAAAGAAAAATAACATAAAAGCCTAATTAAAACATCCCAAAGTCGGCCCCAAACAAAATAGATAGAAACTAGGGTTTTCCAAAACGAAACGGCGCGCGGCAGTACGTGCGGCGGCCGCCGCAAGGGTTGCGGCGCCCGCCGCAGCTGCCTTCCTCGCTACCCGCTGCGGCGGCCACTGCGACGCCCGCGGCACATGGAGCAGCGCCCGCGGCAAGCTGTTTTGCCGTGGCTTTTTCCTTCCTTTGCGGGCTTCTCTCGTCTTGTCTTGCTTCTTCCTTCCTTGTTCCTTCCCATGTATCTTGTGTCCCTCTTCGAGATATCGCATCTCCCAAATGTGTTCCGATTCCATCTGCGACATAAACACAAAATTGCGCAGAATCCGAACTTTTCTAAAATAAACACAAGATGCAAATTAACAATAAAGCAAGCAAGAAATGCAACCTATCTAAACTAATTATAACTATAATGCCTATCTAAAATATGCATTATCACTGACTTCCTGCAACCCTATTCGGCTCCGGGACTTTGCCTCTTGGTTCCTCTTCGATCAGCTTCTCCGAGTCTACAACGGCTGTCTCTGCGATTACTTCACTTTCCTGGTGTCCCCCAGTCTGGACGGGCCTCTGGTTGTTCTGAATGTCTGGTGGATCGCCTGGCGGCGCAATGGTGTGCCGGTCGGGACTTCTGGATCGCTCTCTTCCCGTCATCTCCTCTCTGAAATTCCGCTAAATTCCTAACTATGCCCTCTCAAAAAATTATTGGCCGCACCCTACCCTCTCAAAAGTTTATTAGCCGCCTTGTACATGAGTACATCTCTCTTGTTCTCACGTTGTCTCACATGTGCTCTCTCTTTCTCCTGGAAGCTCCTCCTCCTCCCAAGCTCCAATGCTCCGAACTGGCCACCGCTCTCACCGCGACTCCGTGAGCCACCTCATGCGGACCGCCAGCCGCCACCGGGATAGCATAGCCACCCGCGCGCAGCAGTCCCTCCTCGATCTTCTTCAACCTCCTCCTCCTTTGTCTTCCTATTCCCCCATTTGAACCCCTTTTGCCTTGATTTATGGTAAATCTCCTTCCCTTTAATCTTTTTTCACATTGAATTTCACATTGATTGATGGTTCAACTGGTTTATTTGAAGATTTGAATTGTTAGGGTTTGGGAGAAATTGATTTGGGGGATTTGTGATGTGGTTGACTTCTTGGGTCTTACTTGTTTGTTTGGCACTGAATTGCGCCTCAGATCGTTGATTTGGACTCTTTAGTGTTGTACATTCTTAAATTACATCATTTACATGGTTCTGTCAAATCGCCCACAAATTCACATACATGAATGGACCTTGCATATATGCCCAAAATGATGTAAAATTCATTATAACTATTTAATAGTAAACCTTACTAGTATTTGAAGTGTATGTGTGTGTTTTGTCTTCAAGGGTGAACATCCAAACAGAAAAAGCAATAGGGCCTTTTGAAGTGTGGATGTTTGGAACTGATAATGAGGAAGAGAAGCTGTCATGGTTAATAGCCTCCAAACAATGACGAGGTGTTTCATTTTGGGAACAATTAGTTTACTTTTTGATATTGTAAATGATGTGTGTCAATAACCAAAGATCTGAGTGCGAATCTTGGGCATAGAATGAGAGTTATATGTAGTGTGAGAATTTGCATTAATTTTCTATTTTCATTAATAACATTTGGTTACTTACTCTTTGTTTATTGCTTCCTAGCTAAGTAATACAGTAACATGTTTTTAACTTCGCTTGTGTTTTGGTACACAATCTGTTCCAAGCCCGGAAAAAAGGAGAGGGACATGTTATGTGATATTTCATGTTATTAGATTTTTAAATGTAATCACAAATGTCTCATCATTAATAAAAATGTCATCAATGAAGTGTAATTAAATTTTATGCTCATATGTTATTAATTGTATAAAAATGTTATAAATTATATAAATAAAAATGTCATCAGCAAACAATGTCATCACAAATTATTGAGATCAATGATGTGTAATCACAAATGTTATCAATGAATAAATGTCATCATTAAAACATGTCATTAATGAAGTTTAATCACATTTTATGCCCTTTTGTCATCAATTGTATAAAAAATATAATAAAAATGTCACCACAAATGATTGCATCAATGAACTGTAATAAAAAAATGTGTCATCAATGAATAGAAATAGAATCAATGAAAATATATCGATATACAATTGATTAATTAAAAAAGTAGCATCAAACGATTTGATTAAAAAAGTGACATCAAATAATTACATTAGAACAATGGTATCAAAACACTACTTTGAAAAAATGGCATCACGTTAAAGGAAAAAAATGTCATTAAAAATGGCATCAAAACAATATTTTGAAAAAATGACATCAAAACACTATTTTGAAAAAATGGCATCACGGGGAAAAAAAAATGCCATAAAAATGGTAGCATCAACAGTCAACGCCTCAACGGTAAGAAAATGTCATAAAAAAAATGGAATCAAACAAACGTCACCCAAAAAAAATATCCAGTTGAGTATATATAAACGAGCTTCCTTATTATACTTCCTACTTGGGAGTATAATACTACTCGTAGAAAGTATAATAAGCGTTGAATTTTAAGCGTTGAATTGGAAGGAATATGGTAGACTTGTAAGGTAGTAGAAAACACTATGTTTGGATCGAGAGGACAGTGCCATGGGACCAACTCCAGCTAACCACAAATTAACATTATCTAACTTGATAATAAAATAAAATAAAATTCCCCACCAAAATAAAATAAAATATATTTTTTTATATAAAAAATATCTAACTTGATAGAAAATCCAATTTTTCTAAGGCCCCAGGCCCCAACAACCTCATAAATTAAAGAAAAACAGAAGCAATAATAAAAGATTATAAAGAGAGCTAAGCAACCCAATTGGCAGTTTCAATCAATCTTTTACCTTTAAGATTCACACACATTTACCGCACAAACGTGCTCCCCAAGATCACCAATCCATCAACCCCTTTTTATTCACAAACATTCCTTTGCAATTTTAGGCATACCTACCAACTCTATCTTACATACAAACCTGACCTTCTTTACACTTGACCCTCTCATCTTATCTTAATTGTCCATCAATATTCAATTGAGAGCCCCAAAATCATGAACCATGGCTCTTCCTCCGGGACAGGAGACGCTACAATTGAGCTGCCAGCCGTCGAGCTCAAGCAACTCAGCGACCCATCGATGTCCGGAACGACCATGTTCGAGCCTCAAAGCAGCATCGAAAAGCGCGGCAGCAGCGCTAGCATCGAATCCCCTCCACCCGATGCGACCCAATCCGTTCGGTTAGCCCCTGAAAAGAAGCTCACCCTCTTCGCTCTCCGGCTAGCCATCATCGAGAAGGCGGCCACTGGCCTCGGAACCCTCGGCTTCATCTGGGCCACCGTTGTCCTCCTTGGTGGCTTCGCCATCACCCTCGAAAAGACCGACTTCTGGTTCATCACCACCATCTTGCTCATCGAAGCCACTCGTATCTATAGCAGGAGCCACGAGCTCGAGTGGCAGCACCAAGCCACCTGGTCCCTTGTCGATGCAGGCAGAGATAGCTTCCGGCTCCTAAGATCCAGCTCCCGGTTCCTTATGCGTGTCGTAAAGTCGATCTTCAGGCCAATCTCCGCTGCAAGATCGGATAAAAGAGAGATATCTCATCAGCTCCAAGACAGAGGAAGATCAGAGAGGTTGTTAAGGAGTAAGAAGAGTATGCTATCGAGGCAATGGGCGACGTCGGATGTCCCTCTCCTGCCGTACGCTCAGTGGGTTTTCTTATCGAAAAATGTCAGCAAGCTCCTTCACTGGCTCCAAATCGTCGCAGGCTTCGCCTGTGTGGTACTCTCTTTGAGGAGGCTTATCAAGGAAGACTACGGCGAGGTAGACAACGGCGATAAGAAGAATCGAAAAGCCGCCTTGATCATCTTCTATTCCCTGGCATTGGCCGAGGCTTTGATGTTCTTGCTGGGGAAGGCCTATTGGGAGTGGAAGGTGATCTTCTCCAAGCTACTAGAGGATGTCGCCAAGGAGTGTGAGCTTCAGGGTGCCGAAGGCCTCGTCTTCATCAAACGCTTCTTCTACGATGCCTACTCGAGGTGTTTGGATGGGAGCGTTTTCGATGGCCTCAAGATGGATATTGTGTCTTTTGCTATGGAGCTGTTGGTGTCGGATTGTAACTCCTTCGAGGAGCAGCTCATCGGAGTGAGGATCCTTTGCAAGCTTGCAACGAGTGAGAGGTTTTCTGATGACACATTGCAGAAGATCGGAGTGACAATGACTGTAATGGAGAGACTGGTGGAGATACTCAACTGGAAGGACCCTCGACAGGAGGAGATGAGGCAATCTGCAGCTGAGATCTTGACGAAGCTAGCTAGTAAGAAGCAGAATTCGCTCCGAGTGGCGGGGATCGCAGGCGCCATGGAGTCGATTTCTTCGCTGCTGTACACCAGCAGGAGCTCACACCCGAGTCAGACAGCGGATGAAATTGGGGAAAGAAGCATCGTACTTGATCAAGAACACTACGGATTTTGGACCTTCAATCACATTGGCCTCCAACTCCTCAAGAAGCTGGCGCGTGATCATGATAACTGCGGCAAAATGGGGAACACCAGAGGCCTTTTACCGAAAATCGTCGACTTCACGCACGCAGGGGAGACCCTGCTGAAGGATGAAAGGGTGTCAGACACTCAGATTCAGACAATTAAGAGATCCTTGCAGGTGATAAGGCTCCTAGCGAGCACGACAGGTGCCACCGGGAAGCAGCTCAGGCGAGAGATATCTGAGATTGTGTTCACAATCAGCAACATCAGAGACATACTGAGGTATGGGGATAAGCACCCTAACCTGCAGCATCTTGGAATTGAGATACTGAGAAATCTTGGTCTGGAAGACGATGCTACGGAGAGGATTGGAGGCACAGGAGGCATTCTCAAGGAACTGTTAAAGATATTCTTCAAAGAAGGCATGCCAGAAGATCAAAATGTAGTTAGGACCGCGGCTGGAGAAGCGCTGGCGATGCTGGTGCTGGAGAGTAAGAACAACTGCCTCCGGATACTGAGACTAGGTGCTCTGGAGGAGCTTGTGATGTCGCTGGAGAACCCGTTGCTGCGTCAGAATGCAGCGAGGATTCTGAGGAATCTGTGCACTTACAGCGGCGAAGATTGCTTCATCAAACTAAGAGGAGTTGTTGCAGGAGTGCCTACGGTATGTCTTCGGTTTTACATAGATGTGAGTGTCAATTGTGAACAGAAGTATGACAGATGGATGGTTAAAATAGACATCTTTGTTATGCATTTTTTCTTGACAGGTTCTAAAAGGAATCAAGTCAAAGGACAGCAAACTGCAGGAAGTGATGGTTGGATTAGCAGCAAGCACTTTCGGATTCATGACTCCCGAAGAATCAAGGGCTTTGTTCGAAAGGGCCGAAATGACAGAGGCTGAGTTAGCATATAGGCTAGTTGAGATACTAAAGAGCTATCCGGATCCCCCTACAAAGGTTCCAAGAATCAGGCGATTCACAATAGAATTGGCAATCTGGATGATGAGAGAGCAAGAAGGAAATACCAAGCTTTTCAAGAAGCTGGAGCTGGACAAGGAGCTGGAGAATGTTTTGGACACTACGTCGGAGATAGAGACCTTCAACATATTCTCCGGGAGTGTGGGTTTAAGCAAGTATAGGACGACAATTCACTCGCTCATCAAGACAGCATTGGATTTGCTGGAAGAAAAGTGAACTGTATAGTGACTGAATGAATGTATAGATACCTTACCTGCTTACCAGACTCATCAGTTGTAGTCTAAGCAAGGCATAAATGCATTACAACAAACAATAGGAAGGTGTAATCTGATAATCTATCAGGTTTCATATACTGAAATCTTAATGAACTATTTTTTCTTGCAGCTGCATTGATGAATTTTGATAATGGTTGATATGTTATATGATTCCACAAAAGGGATGATTCATGCCGTTGGTAGGAATCGAACCTCCCAATCTTGTTTCAACTACTGAGCTACACCTCGGACAATTATACTCAATTGCTCCTTAATTTGAAAAAAAAAAAAAAATCCCTTCAAATATGAGTTTCTAACATAACAGATCAACAACAAAAAAATCCAGTGTATAAGTCAATGCTGAGAATAGTTTGATTGCCAGATCGGATTGAGCTGTAGAATATAAAAGAGTAGGGTTGATTGATGAACTAGTTTGTACTAGATTTTGTATGTTTTGGGCTAAATCTTGTTGTTTTGATCTGTAGATTATGGCTTGGGTTGGGTTGCTTCATTAGCAAGATGGGATTATCAACTAACAACATGATAATGAAGGTTATAAAAATTGAGATTTAGGATTGGATATTGAGGGGCCAAGCATGGTTGCTTATTGAACTATAAGTCAATGCTGAGAATAGTTTGATTCTCATTCTCCCTCCCTAATAATGGTGGCATGTAGCCACACAGTGAAAATCTCGCTATATATAGATCTGATTATGGTTTTAAAAGTTGTCAAAATCCTGGTTGATTATGGTTTTCAAAACCGTAAAAATATCTTCTACTATCACTAAAAAAAATAATGAAATTTGCCACGCTATCTAGCTTCGGCAGGGGCTTACCGTAGCAATTGGTACCTCTTGCCACCGATAGTAGCTTCGGCCAGAGTTACCGTAGCTATTGGGTCGATTTTGCCACCCTTTGTAGCATCGGCAAGGATTGCCGTGGCTATTGATTCGGTTTACGTATTACTCTCTCGCTCACCCCAAACCCAATAACCACACATTTCGCCCCCTCAGATCTAAAACCTAGATCTCGCCTCTCTCAGCCTCCACTCCCAATCTCAGAGCTGGATATCGCCGTCGTCAGTCGCCGCCTATAGATTTGGATATCGCCGGTCGACAGCGTCGCTCTTGCTCACTCGTCGTCATCTTCCGGTCACCCCTTATCGCTCTTGGTCGCTCATCGTCATCCTCCGGTCACCCTTCATCGCTCCTCATCCCGATTTCAGGTATTCTTCTCTCGCCCTCTCTCGAATGCCTCCACTCCCGATCTCAGATCTGAAAATCGCCCTCTCTCGCAACCTCTACTCTCAGATCTGGATCTCGTTGTCGCCAGTCACCGCCTCTAGATTTTGATCTCGCTGGTCGACAACGTTGCCCTCCACGCTGGTCACTCATCATCATCCTCCGCCCTCCGGTCACCACTCGTCGCTCCTAATCATGACTTTAGGTATTCGTCTATCCGGTCCCTCCTTACCGATTCAGTCCCCCTTTTGTTGATTATACAATATTTTTGTGATTAGATATATGTTCTATTGTTGTTTTTCACCTATATCACCCATCAATTTTGGTTTCTGAATACCATATGTTTAAGTTCTTTCAATCCGAGCTTCGGAATTTTTTTTCACAATTACATGGTTCACTGTAGGTAAGCATGAGCTCTAATAGCCTGGATGGTGGAAATATTCACCAATTATCCGTTCAGTTGCAAATTATGAAAACTGAAAAGGAAAGGAAACTGGGAGTCTGGGATGGTATAGTTTGAAAAAAGAGCTGGTAGATTTTATGTTTAGTGCACTATTTTTAGATGAATCTCTCATGAATCCTATGACCAATGTGAGGGAATGAAACCAAATTTTTGATGGAAAAAAAAAGGTACGAGATAAAGGCTGGAATTTTGGCTAATTGAATACTATCAGGATATATAGATTCATTCTCCTTTCCATTTCCATGATGTTCTCCTTTCCATTTCCGTTTTACACTATATGATAGAGGTTTCTCGATACCTTGGGGTCTTTCTCCCGTTTATGGGATTCATGTAATTTATCTGATTATTGGTCATTCCTAGTTTTTGTTTATAGCTGCTGAAGTTGCTGATCTGCAAGCTTCGTTTCAGCAAGAAGTTACTTTTCTTTTATATCATAAATCTTAAAAAGGAAAAAAAATAAGAAAAGTTGATATATCATTGATTTGCAATGTAGGTTAGCCCTTCTTGGTCTTGGTATGGATTTTGTCACCTATGCTTTAACATGTTGTACCACTCAACCCAAGTAAGGAAATAATACATTAACAAGATTTTCATTCTTGAATCTTAACTTGTACCTCAAAACACACAATTCAATTTTTTTCAAAAGTTGATTCCTCCCTGGAACGAGGATACCCCTCTTATTCCTTAGCACTGTCTACTTTGTTTTCTTTACATGTAATCAAATCTCATGTTTTTTTTGTTTGTTTGGTATTGTGACTACATATTACTTATGTTTATGGATTCTAAGTTGTTGAATATCAATTGCTGCTTGTAAACTGCTGAAGAAGAGGCATGATATGTGGTTGACTTATCCCTTTTTATGTTTGGAACATTTCTTTCTGCTAATGGATGAAGAAATCTATCACTTGAATTCCGACGGTTGTTTTTTTCGTTTCAGGTTCCTCTTTATAAACACATTGTTGAACTTTCATTGTGTTTAATGCATTGGCTGTTAAGGTATGCATGTCATGCTTATAGGTTCCTCTTTATAAACACATTGCTGACCTCTGTTCCCTTAAATTGTGGTACCTATTGGCTATTATTGTACTTATACCTGATAACTCACTTGTATGAGGGATGAGTATGGTGTATGGGTATTGTTTTCTTGAGGTAGATTGTAAGGATTGTTTGGATGTCATGCTTATAGTGTACTTATTATCTCATAAGTCACTTGTTGGTCATTGATAAGGCCGCTGCAGGTAAAGACATGCTGATAAGTAGCCTTTTAATGTCTATTGGCTATTGATACGAGGAGTGGGTATAATGGATGGTATGGGTTTGAGGGTATTGGACTGGGGAATGTGAAAAAGCCAACACAGGCAACCTACCTCTTGATTTGGGTGTGAGGGAATGGAAATAACAAATCCTCAACCCTATTCCAATTCCAGGGCAGTCCAAACACAACTTTTCTGGGTTAATAACATATCCATACAGACCCGGTCCTATACGAGGTATGGGTTGGGTGATTCCCATGTCCATTCCAACCCGATACTTGTGGCATACCAAACATGCCTTTATGTTCTTTGATTGAATCTTCAGATAAGAAGACGCTAATTTTGACATGCATCTGTTTGCATGCTGAATTGATTTACTTGAATGTGCCTTAGAAGCAGAAGCTTCATCATCTAATTATGGACTTCTTTCAGCCATTTTCTCGAGTTTTTTGGTCTCTTCAATTTGCTTTGCATGTCCATATTTTTCTATTCTAAAGTTTTGCTTTTTATCAATTGGTGGCTTTTGTGTTTCAGGGAACGACAGTTGTAGAGAATTTGTTGAATATCGGTGATGTTCATTACATGCTTGAAGCTTTAAAAACACTGGGCCTGAGAGTGGAGGCAGACAAAGTATCACAGACAGCAATTGTTGAGGGTTCTGGTGGCCATTTTCCTGTGGGGAAAGGCTCTAGGGGCGAGGTAGAACTTTTCCTAGGAAATGCAGGAACAGCTATGAGACCTTTGACTGCTGCTGTTACTGTTGCTGGTGGAAATGCCAGGTCTGTTTATATTTTTTTTCTGAATAATTAATGTGTTCTTGCATTTCTTCTTTCTGTTTGCACAAGAGTAACTCCTTGGGATGTCTCATCTCCTGCTTGGATTTGGAATACAGTAAGTGTATGATCTGCAATAGTAACAGAAGGGTGTTTTGGATTCTGTTTCTAAATCTAATTTGGTCTGAAATATTTTGCTTGAAAGAATGGTCATTTGAATCCGGAATTGATAATGTTATTTTTCATTTATTCTCAGCAGTGCACACATGACACATGTGATGATTTTCTTTCTTCCCACATTTTTCGTCATTCTGGCATGGCTTATGATCCTTAAGACTTTTAATCAGCTTTGAGTTTATAGTACCGTAATTCACTGTCTTCTCTTGGGAGCTTAATTTTTATTGAATTGTATTGATTCTTCATTGTGAGAGTCCTTGTGCTATGCTCTGGTTTTCGGAATTTACTTCTGTTTAAACGGCCACACACCAGTATGTTTCAATACAATTCTTCTACAAGTATGCTATTTAACTATGGTAAAATTCGACTAGTTTCTAGCTTGCTGTTTTTCAGTCAACTTTTAGAAGTTTCAGCTGACTTTGGAAAACTACTTGATGCATGGTTTATAGTTCAACTTAGCATCTCAGATAAGTTGGTGTTGGTGTTCTTATTTTTACATAAAGACATGTTTACTTTATGCTCTGTTCTGATCTCTTTCTGGACCATGGTTGCCAAATTCGTAGTTCGTTGAATTCGCAAACGTCGTACGAATTCGAAATTCACTTTTCGGAGAGAATTTAGTTCGTTGGGGAATTCCACATGAAGAATTCGCGAACTAGAATTGAATTCGTTGAATTCAGTTTTAGTTCTTTTCCCTTCCATCTCCCAAAGATAGATATGATTTGGGACTTTATAAAAAAGAAGGTGATGTTTTGTAATTAAAATTATAGGATATTTTTCATAAATTTTATAAATTAGGGGTATGTTTTGTAATTTTTAAAAATCCTAACCCTGCGACTCTTCTTCTTCCTCCGCCTCCTCCCTCCCGATGGACTACCCCTGTAAGTTTGCAGCTTGAATACACCCAACCCTAGTTGAAGCAACTCTCCTTCCTCCACCTCCTCTTCTTCTTCTCTCTTCATTCTCGTGATCTCTTTATGGGCAGCTTGAGTTCGCCCAATCCAATGAATTCAAGACGAATTCAGGCGAATTTGTTCGCGAACAAACTGCGAATTAGTTCGGGCGAACTAGTTCGGAATTCGTAGGGGGGTTGAGCGAATTTGGCAACCATGTTCTGGACTAACCAGACCCTCATGAGTTGTGGCATTTTGTGTGTGTTTGTGTATCCTGTTTTCTACTTCAAAATTTGATGCTCTATTTGCCCACCTCATTTTCAGGAAATTATTGTCTTGCCCATTGGAGCTAGGACATTCGAAGAGGCATTGCGAATGGGCTCGAAAACATATCATCATCTTAAGGTAAATACTCCCGCTAATTGTATTATTACTAATTTATTAATTCAATCCTGAAAAAGTTTCCTAGTTTGTCATACAAGTTAAGACAAATCCAAGTTTATAATTTATTGATTTCAGTTATCTCTAATTTTCAGTTTATAGTCTATATACTATACTAGAACCGAACCGATGCATCTGATCTTATGTGGTGTCTTGTGGTTAAGCCTTGCAAAAATTAGTTGCTTTAATTCCTCATATTCCCACTTTCGAATATTTAGGCATTTTTTCCCACTTTCCCCATTATCTAGTTTAGTTGTTGAATTTGTGGTTTAAGTTTTGTTATTATCAATTAAGAGTGGGATGCTTGCTTTGGTAGGTTCTATCAGGTTGACTTATCCTTGCTCATCCATTTTTTTCCTCCAAAAATGTCTCTACTGCTGGAGCTTCTACAACCAAAGTTTCAGACTTGCATTTTGAAGAACCATGGATAAAGATAGAGAAGAAAATTATAGATCGTGCTATTCCCATGTGTCAAATTGGAATTGTTTCGGTATCAATATAGGCTATCTGACTGCCTATCGACACATTATGTATATTTATTGTATATAAACTATGTATTTTTTGACATTTTATTTTGTATGTAAATTTTGTAAAATTAATGAAATTTTATTATACAGGTCAATTGTGGGTTTTATTTATTTTTTAAAAAAAAAAAATTGGACTTTTTAGCCCGGGTCTAAAGAATCCGGGCTAAAAAGCAGTTTTTTTTTTAAATTTACCCCACAATCTAGCTACGGCAGTCAGCCGTCGCTTATCCGTCGCTAATTTTCTTGTTACGGCTATTTGCCGAAGCTACTAAATTTTGCCACCCAAAATTCGCCACCCCCCCCATTTGTCGTAGCTAAGCCGAAGCTAAATGTTTTTTGCCACCCCTTGAAGGCCTTTTGCCACGGCTTTTTGCCGAAGCGAATTTCATTTTTTTTGTAGTGTATGGATCTGATCACGGTTTTAAAAACCGTGAGAAACTTAGCTCATTTCAATGCACTGGATCTGCACCATTAGGCAGTTAGACATGCGGATACCTCGTCCAATTGGCCCAACACATCATCCAACCTATTTTCCACGATTTTCAGATTTTTCACAATTCAGTCACTGTGTGTTTAGCGAGATATTCACCATCCGAATAGCAACTTGACTATTAAATCATGAATATTTTCATGTTTTTTTAAAGGGGTTGATTATTTTATGATATGTTTTCTAAATCACCCATAGAGTTTTGTGTTAGAACATATAAAAGATCGACCACTTACAAATGTGGATACAGTTTTTTAACATGTGTTCTTATGTTTGAAGTTTAGGGGTTTAGCATTTTTTTTATAAAAAAAATCTGATTATGAGGTTTATATTCCTTTCAATTTATAGAAACAAATCCAAAAATTTTAATATCAAATGAATTAACTGGTTATCAATTATCATACATAATCTTAATTATAATAGTGTTCTATGTAGGAACGTGAATCCAATTGACAATCTTGGAATAGTAAAAATGTAATGTCAATTTGGGTAGGTCCAATCCAACTGCCCCCCTACCCAATCCATACGACTCCAAAACCCTTCTTCCTGCCGCCTTCGTCCTTCTTTACAGTTTATCTATTCAGCCTATAAAATGTCATCAAGGTTGTCATTTTTCTCAGTGTGTGTATGCTTATAAGTAAATTTAGAGCATTGAATTAAGAAAATCAAACAATTAAGATTAAAAGTAATTTGTGTATGATAAAATTATTCACAGGCAGCGTTGGTTCTATCGTTTTAGAGGTTCTGGGCGGAAAAAAAATATTTTATGGCCCTTTTGTATAGAAAATAAACTATATAATATTTTATCTAGGTTTTTTCGATAAAATATCTTACATCAATTTAAAGTAGCAAGTACAATATTACTTACAAAAATCCATTTTGCTATCCTAAAAATAATAGCATATATCATCTAATAATTAAAAAAATTATTAGCAACTAACACAAATGTATAACACTATTAGGGGTTTTCAAAACTTAGGGGATAAATTAGGTAGAGATTGTATGTATTATATGTGTAATTTTTTTTTAAAAAAAATAGAGCTTATTTGGAAATTATATTTTCATTCACTTGTTGGGCCGATTAAGATTAAACATTATACAGTATTTCGTGAACCTTTTAAATGAGGGAATGATTTAATTGGGTCTTTGTAAACATTTAAAAAATAAGATAGCATTATAAACAAGTATAATAATATACTACATATAATCCGAGATGGGCCCTCTCACGGGTTGGGTCCTGTGCGATGGGCCGACACTGTTCGTAGGTACGTACTAAGTGATTATTTGTACATAGCAAAGAGGATGAATCTGGTGTGAAATGTGAACAAACTGGTTATTCATAATTAAATACCATCATAGTTATTCATTTGGCTTAATATAATTATTCATATATGTGAATAATATTTTCATGTATAATATAATTATTCGTACATATTCATATCAGTTATGTACAAATAATCATGTTGGTTCAAACGAATAATTTTGCTCTTCAAATTTTTCTTTAAATCTCAACCGTTGATCTTCTTAATCCAATACTCTAGATTTGTTCATAAATTACATTGTAAGAGGTGTTCATAAATTACATCGTAAGAGGTGTTCATAAATGATCTATTTACACACAATAGATCATTTGTGAACACTGGATCTAGATCTCGTGTAAGCAGCTCTTACTGTGTAATTTATAAGTAATGAAATTATTCATGGGTACCAATACCAAGCGATTATTCGTGTCTTTAATGTTTGGTATATTAATGGACAATTTAGTAGATAATCATTAGGAATTTACTCCTCCTTTTTAAAAGCATTGAACTCATAAGGCGAAAAAACTTATTTCTGGTCAGAGAGAGTTATACAAGCCACCATAGAAGGGTCTTCGATGTTGGACAGATAGTAGGATATTGTGTAAAATCCGGACCCACATGGTGTTAAATGTCTAAATCATATAGTATAAAAAGTCTGAACTACTTGAAAAAAAAGGTAAATAGTTGAACGAATATGACTAATAATTGAACTATAATAAATAAAAATCTATATTATACTTGAATCATATGGTGTAAATTCTTGAACCGCGGTGTAAAAGGAAGAAGATATTAGGACAAATATAAATTTCATTTTAAATGAATTACTCGATTCAATATATTTACTATCCTTTTTTGAAATAAAAAACTTAATTATAAAACTATGTTATTTTTATGGTGAAATATGGATTTTACATGTCCATTAAGGTATGACTAAATAAATTATATGATGATATTTTATTTACAATTAGGAAAAAATATAAATTAAAGTGTTAATCCAATTTTGAGGTAAGTAAAATCCCTTAATAAAAAGAGTAAAATAAAACAAATATATAATAAAGACAAGAAACTTAAATTCTTGTTATATTTGGGAATGGAACACACATGACCTCTACCTTCCCCATATATTCAACCCTCCAACCAGCATATGACATTAAATTCTTGTCTTTAATGCGAGCGGTGCGTAGCGCCACACAAGTCCAACCCCAAAGGTTGACCACTTAAAAGTTGACGTATAAAGGCTTTCATCCTTAAAATCCAAACTAATACTTGGATTATGCGCATTGTTTCATTATTATTTATGGAGAATTAGGTGGGTCTATCGACGTATAAAGGGGTTTAGGAGGTGGTGATGAGTCAATGCAGGAAGCTACCACGCACCCTCCTTTCCCTTCCCCCAACTTGCACTCCAAGCACCTTCAACTTCAACAACACTCCCCTCCCCCACAAACTAATAACGTGGTTCGACAACGGTGTGTTACCTACATCCACGGACAGAAAACCGGTTTTGTATTAGAGGAGACGAAAAAACATATTATGGTTAATACAAGGGGTTGGCGTTTCATAAGTATATGAAGAGACTCATGAAACTCTAAATAGACAATGGACTGAAAGTTCAAAACAGACAGGCGATAGGCCCGTTTACAATAAACATTGCATATCGTAAAGGCGGTGTGACACTGCCCCTAGGCCCCCGTCAGGGGCGCGTTGTCCCCTGGACCCCGACTCGTAGACCGGTCAGCGAGACCACTGCCGAGCCCCTCAAAACCCCCGATTTGTAGCTGGTCAACGATGATTCAAGACAAATTAATAATATTTTAAAAAAAAATAAAGTGTAGTAATATTTTTTCTTACTTGAATACTTATATCCTTGACAAGGCATTGGTTGTTAAAATGGTAAAAAAAAAAAAAATGATGAATAGAGGTGCGTGTTGACCATTGATTTCTCCTTACAATGACTTCAATTCTGACTTGATGCCTTGCTCGATCTCCTATATATATACTTGCCAAAATTTCCCATTCTAGTTAAACACCATCCAAACCTTTGAAATCTCTCTTTACACTACACAACACATAATTAAACATATATGGAGGTTCCCTCAGCCAAGGCGATGCTCTCGGCAGCAGCCTCGGCGGCGGCCACGGCGGTGCTCATCCGGTCCATCGCCAAAGACTTGCTCCCCCACGAAATCCAACACTTCCTGCGCACCAAAATCTTCTTCATCTTCTCGTCGATGTCCTCCACCATCACCATAACCATCGACGAGGTCGAAGGGCTCAACGAGAACCAGCTGTACAAGGCAGCTGAGCTGTATCTGGGGTCCAAGGTGTCCCCCTCCACCCAGAGGTTCAGGGCTGCCATCCCAGCCAACGAGACCAAGGTCATCTTCTCTATGGACAAGAACCAGGAGGTCATTGATGTCTTCAATGGGGTTCAGCTCAAATGGATCAAGGTCAACAGACAGGTACCTACCTATCTATATACTACCATCTTTGATTAAATTACCCATTTAAAGCTTACAATTTAATCTATATAGATATCCTTAATTTAGATAAATCTAGAGAGTAAAAACAATCTTCTCCCTAACCCTGTTTAGAAGGGGTTTTATTTTTAGGAATGGAAGGGGTTTTATTTTTAGGAAGGAAAGGGAGAGGGAAGACTCATTATTTGTAAAATTTTTATTTTTTTAATCAATTTTTCAAAATAGTTTCATAGTCGGTAGTAATAAGTATGAAATTATAAAAATAAAATTTATTAAAAAATTTTTTTATAGAATTTTTACTTTCTTAAAATGCATGCCGAAAAGTAGAACGGAGGCGGAACAATACAAGTATATTTGACTATTTTGAGGATAGATAAGGCTAGAGTAAATTTTGGGTAAGAGAATTGATTTTGAAATCTAAGTTGGTTAAGGATTATAGTAATATTTACAAGCAAATTGGTTGGGTCTAGTTGATTTTGGATGGGTTTAAGGTTCCGTCTGCTAATAAATAGCTGATGAGGTAATCGAGGCTGATAGGTTATGTTAAAAAACTATATTAAATTAATTTATTGATAAGTTATTAAATTGTTTGATAGTCCTAACAAGTAAGTCATACAAACTAAAGGAGAGAGAGTGTTAAAAATCTAATTCCAAGGCTAACTAATTAAATTATATTATCTTAGCTTTGATACATTTTTAACTATAATATAATATTAAAATCGAAAATCAGAAAAACTAATTGATTTAGCAAACAGAACCATAAACTTGACTGCCAAACTTTACATTCGATCTAAAGCTCAATGGCAATGAAAAATAACTTGGAGACATGAATTAATTATGAGCAGATCGACTCAAAGTTGACAAGTTACGATGAAAGCGGAAGCAGAACGATGAGCAAAATCGACATGTCACACTTCGAGCTAAGCTTCAACAAGAAACACCAATCAATGGTGGTCGATTCCTACTTCCCTCACATAGTCTCTCAGGCATTGAAGTTCCAGGATGAAAAGAAGACTCTAAAGATCCACACCCTCAAGTATGATCGTATGTACCGAGGTTCAGGGCACCCATGGACGTCAATAAATCTGGACCATCCATCCACATTCGACACCCTCGCCATGGACCATGACCAGAAGAAGACGATCATGGAGGATCTTGAGTTGTTTGTAAGGAGGAAGGACTTCTACCGGAAAGTGGGAAAGGCTTGGAAGAGAGGGTACTTGCTGTTTGGCCCACCGGGGACCGGCAAGTCCAGCTTGATCGCTGCCATGGCCAACTATCTGAATTTCGATATCTATGATTTGGATCTGACTGATTTGTCCTACAATTCGGAGCTCCGGAAGCTTCTCATCGGGACTGCGAATAAGTCAATCCTCGTTGTGGAGGACATTGATTGTTCTATTGATTTGGAGAGGAAGAAGAAGAAGCAAAGAGATGAACACCCGCGGTTTCATCAAGTAAAAGAGGTATGTTTTCGAAAAGTGTAGCGAAATAGATCATGAGTTTAAACCTCATTGTTTATCAATATTTTTAAAATACTTATTTTTTCATTCCTACTAAATCTTTTTAATTAAAAATGGTCTTTTTAAATCAAATTTTATAGTTTTCTTTCAATAGTTTATGATCATAAAAGTAATCTGCTATATATATGTATATTAAAAAAACTCTATTAATTTTTATTTTTATGAATTGGTTTTCCTACGTTCTTTTACAATACTTTTCATTCCTATCAATTTTTCTCATTTAAAAAGGACATAGTATTTAATAAGAAAATTATAATGTTCTTTGAAATGTTTTTTTTTAAATATTTAAATCACATTTTACGTCATACTTAAATCACATTTTATAGTTTTCATAAAAGTAATCACCATACTATAAGTATATTTAAAAAAATCTATTAATTTTTATTTTTATGAATTGTTTTTACTATAAATATCATATTTAAACCACAATTTATAGGTTTTTCTAAAATTTCTTCATTCCAATGAAACCAAGATTTTGCCCTCTATATATCATGGAATCAACTAACAATTTTTCTTGTTGATTTCAGATAACTTTATCCGGATTACTCAATTTCATCGATGGGTTATGGTCAAGTTGTGGGGACGAAAGGATCATCATCTTCACAACGAACCACAAGGAGCGTCTGGACCCAGCACTGCTCCGGCCAGGTCGAATGGACGTGCACATCCACATGTCGTATTGCACCCCATGTGGGTTCAGGATGCTGGCTTCCAACTACCATGGGGTCACCGATCACCCGATTTTCGAGGAAGTGGAACAGCTTATGCCTGCAGCCAAGGTGACCCCTGCTGAGGTGGGTGAGCAGCTCATGAAGACTGAGGATGCTGACATTGCACTCAAAGGGCTTCTGCAGTTCATCAAGGCGAAGAAAGACGAAAACGAGCTCAAAGCTAACAGCCCCGAGGAGTCCGGAGAAGGTGAAATTGTCGAAGAGTCGGAAGAGGATGTCGATTCGAGCAAGAAGATTGTGAGCAATGGTGTGGTGGTCTATGGGTTCTGATTGTGTGCTTATATAAGGCACAAGTTATTTCACTAACGTTTATGACTAAATGGAAATAATATTTGAAGGGGATAATGTAACACTTTTTGCAATATAAGCTTATAGGGAAAAAAAAAATAAAGAAGGTATTTTTGCCAACTTAGGTTGGTAGAAAAGTATATAGGAACATAGATGATTGGATTTTTGCATTTATAATTTTAATTTGTACCGTCATTTGAAGATTTGGAATATGTTTTATGAAATTCTCTCTTCAAAATTTAGAGAATATTATAGATTTTTTGAACGTACACTCTTAATTTTCGGAGAATGAAATGAAATATCAAGAAAAAAAGATTCAATTATATATTAAAAAAAAATGCGCTTTAAAGCTTAATTTTAACATTGTGATCTTTTAAGATCACTAAACCTAGATGGATTATGGAGTATTTCACATCAACCAACAACACTACAAAATATAAGGGGAGGTGAAGTCCTGTATAATAGTTTAAGCTTTTGTATTAGAAAGTGATCTCGAACTTGTAACCTAAAAATAGAATAATCCCTGTGATTTCATGCTTCATTACCTATTAAATTTTGGGGTGATTGCATCCTCGCAGCCACATACATCATAAACCGATTACCTATCCCTTTACTTGGCAACAAATCTATAACCAACCCCCTTCTTATGACAAACTGATCTCATTGCTATGTATCTACTTCAGCAGTAGCTAGGAAGAAATTTGATGCAAAGTCTGATCCCTGCATCTTTCTTGGCTACCCTTTTGGTTTTAAAGGCTACAATGTTTACAATCTAGAAAGTGGTAAATGTGAGATCAGCAGAGATGAACATTTTCTTGAGCATGTTTTTCCATATGCTCAACCACCACCACTGAAAAATCTTCACCTACCCACCCCTGTTAATGTTATATGTGTTGATGATGATATTATATTGCAAATTGCATCCTCTTTACCACCTTATCAACCAGTGGATGTTATATCCTATCCCACCATGGGATCACCTAGAAATGTTACTCAACCATGCTGGTTAAAGCCTAAAGGACTTTGTATGTTCAACAACTTCAAATGCCTTTCTTCATTGTGAAGTTGAGGAAGATGTTTACATGGACTTGCCCCTTGCTTACTCTGCGCTTAAACACCTTGATTGCCCTCAAGGGGACTATATGAGGGCAGCATCAACTCAGGTATGGTGTTATAGCTTGAAGCAGGCAGGCACCTAGGCAGAGGTTCTCCGGGTTTTCTCAAGTGGTCAAAGCTACAGGATATGTGCAATCAAAGGCTGATTACTATCTCGATCTTCTTTAATGCCACGAGAACATCTTACACAGCTCTCCTGGTATATGTAGATGATATGCTCATCATTGGATGCCTCACTGAAATCAAGGCATTGAAAGACCATTTGCACAAGCACTTCTTCATGAAGGATCTAAGTGACTTGAGATATTTCCTTGGAATTGAGATGTAAAGGAGCAAAGATGGGATGTTATTGAATAAAAAAAAAAGTATACAATGGAAATTCAGAAAGAAATTGGTATGACAAATGCAAAGCCAGCTGCAACTCCTTTAAATCCAAAGATCAAACTCACACTAGAAGGTGAGTAAAAGGAAGTTGACAGGTGTCTTACAGAAGATTAGTAGGAAAACTAATCTATCTCACCATTACTAGGCCCAATGGTGAACACTGGAGAAGTGCAAACATGTGCTAAGATTCTTGAAGAATGCACCGGGCAGTGTTTATATTTATCTCAAAACTCAAAGTTGCAACTACATGCCCTTTGCGATGCTGACTGGCAAAGCTGTCCTGTGACAAGGAGATCATTGACACGAATCTGCGTCTTGTCAGGGAAGTCTCTCATATCATGGAGAACAAAGAAGCAAATGTATGTTGCAATTTCTTCAGCCGAATCTGAATACAAAGCAATGGCTATTAATGTATGTTGTGAAATTACTTGGCTATTGAGGTTGCTTACTGATCTTCTGCAAGGAACGTTAACCCTGTGCTCCATGAGCGCACAAAGCACATAAGGAGATTGCCATCTGATTCGAGACAAAGTGCTTAGCAAGGAAATTGTACTAAAGTGATTGCACAGGGTCAATGTATAAAGCTCTTGGCAAGTTAGGACTTGTTCTAAACTACTAACTTGAGGGGGACTGTTCACATTGTCATGACAGTCAGTCAGAGGGTTATTAATTTGTTAGATAGGTTGTTTGCTCCTAGTCCTGTTTAGCTCAGCTACAAATACTCTCCCTGTAGCTTCTGTGAAATTCATTCTGGAGAATATAATCATTCAATAAATACATCCGTTTCATTCTCTCACTCCCTTCTTCTTTTCTGTTCTTCTTCATCTCATTCATACTTTCTATGAACATCAGAATCATTCCCCATTGCTCAGAGAGAGGGAGATAGAGAGAGAGACCTAATTTTTATGCCAAATGAAGAGCTTCTGTTTTATGACAAAATTGAAGAATTATGAAAATTTCCAAATAAATTTCACCATTATACCCGCAGATGCTTCCTTTTTTTTTTTTTTTTAGTATTGTGTGACTCATAGTCCCACAACTATTACACCAACTAGTGATTGGTATGCATGAATCCGATATCCCCATATCATCCATATGTACCATTTCTTTTTACATTCAATTGACCCTGGAAAATAAAAGCTGTCCCTGCTCTGCATAATTCCAACAGGGGGTTGATACTGAATCTAAGATTATAACAAATAATGATGATTAAAAAATCAAAGCTGGCAGTTGAATAGAAGAAGATTTTATGCAGTAAATAGACTGAAGCATCTGAAAAACTGCATATCTTTATCTCAGATTGATGAGAACATTCCTCCATTGCAGATCATATCATTTCCCCAAAATATATCTATTCAAACTTTATCCAACAACTGTAAGGATCAGATTCTTGTAAGATAGTCAAACACAGCATAATTGAGGGATTAAGATATGCTTGGATGCAAAGGTAGACAATTCGCAATTTCGCATACCTTTGATGGTGTATTTGAGAGATCAAAATGTGTCCATCTAGACTGTTCAAGCCTGTTCCAAGCTAGTGCCGAAGAAATCTCTTGATCGGTCTAGCTACTGTTTTAGGTACTCATCGGAAATACAACAGCCAAAGACTGGAGAAAATGCCAAAACAGCAAGAAAGAATATATTCCAAGAAAAGGAAATGGCCTAATTGAAAAGTTGATCATGATAGTGTAAATGGGAAGGGAATCCGCATAATAAGAAGATTTAAAGATGATGAAAAAGATAGAAAACTAAAGAATGGAATTCTATTCCCATTTACACACCGTCTTTTGATCCGTATATGAATCGTGGGTTCTTCGATCATCCGAACAAAACCTCTATCTCACGAGTCGTGACTCAAGCATGCCTTACTGGCAGCACAGAAACAGGTTCAAGAACAATCACTGGGAGCAAGAGGGGTTCAATGATTACTACCCAAAGGAGTATAAGTGCATAGGGTACGCTACATCTGGCCACTTAGCGACGTCTCAACACAGACAGCAAACCATTATGGGGCCCGGAGGGTGGACCAACAAGGTGATGGAGTTCCACAGCTACACCAAGGCTGGTCATGTTGGTGACGGGCATCAATACACCCAGATGCCCGGTGGTGGGCATAGGCATGACTATGGAAAGAACGAGATGAAGGAAGGTAAGAGGACCTTCTTCGCTGCTCAGAACGGAGGACATGGGATGATGATGATGAGTGAGCCTCAACAAAAGAGAAGACGGATGGGATACACAAATAACCATGGCTGCTTTAGTCACAGTGACAGTGAGGGCTGCAGTGAGAGTGAAAGCGACAAAGACAGCGATGGCTGCAACGATTTTGAAGGTAATAAATTGTGTACAATATTACCCCAAAAGCTTTTTCCTTCATTCTGTTGTACTTATTGACTTGTTCATGCTCAATGTTATTGCAGAAAAGCTGACAGTGCACAACATGACTCCAAAATTGAAGAGCTCAAAGAGATCATATCAGATCAGATCAAATATGAATAGCTATAGCTAGCGGGTATGTGACTGAACTATGTTTGAAATTTATTCTATGCTGGGAGAATGCATTGTTCTAGTTGCAAAATAAAAAGTGCTTATATATTAATTTGGTGCTCCTTGTATCAGATAAATGGCAGAAATTTGGCAGTGTTTAATGCTATTTCCATGAAAACCAAGAATCGCAGATTCATCAATCGCATCAACATATAAAATCTTGCAGTAATCATACAAGAATTAGTCAGATAAGCATAATATAAATTTGTCAGTATAATTCAATAATACCAAACCTGAACGGAAAAAACAAAGAATGTAGTTTGGAAAATAAGAAATTGAGATGGGCAACAAGAAGGACACAGAGGTAGGAGCACCTGAATGAAGATCCCTCTCAGAATCAGTTGCCTCAGCCACGTCGTTTTGGTCCAAATTGCAATAGTACTGCACCGTTCTTGCGAATGATGCAAAATTTAGCTGGTGTGTGATTGATCCAGGGAGAAGAAATTAATCTCTTTACACGAGATCTTGAGTTTAGCTTGCTTTCTTTTGGAACTCAATACCAAAGTGATAAATATTACCGCTTACTGGCGGATGTCAGTTTCTAAGTACATATTGTTGCAGGACTGCATAACTATTTTCATACTTGTGCTAGGCGAATGTGCAAAAAATTGAAGGATCAGCTGAAGTTGGCAGAGCTGTGGAGTTTGGAAGACTCAGAGGGTACCAAATGAAATTTTCCTATACCAAAAAATAGATTCAAAAAATACAGATGACAAAGAACAGTGCGAATTAGCAGAAGGACAGAATAAAGTTGAGTCAGTCCACAAGGATCCCTATCTTTTTCTAAAGGTTCTTCGGAGGAGGCCTCGTCTGCGTGTTTCTGCCTTCAAATCCTTATCTGTAAATGCAACAGATGAAGCTATATGCGAGGTTAGCTTATGAAAGACAGTTGGAACACGCGAGTTCAAAATATAATTCTGGGCATCCAGTGAGTCTAAAGCTACAACCTATAGGATGCAAATATGGGTTTACCTTTCAATCTGCCTGCATGGAAAAGAGCTTCCTCTGCAATGGGCCTCCATTGTTCAGCACACGAGTAGTTTATACCGAGCCCTACACTCAGCCCTCTCAAAAGTATCACAGTGCGGAGAACTGAAAATAGCTCTTCTGGAAAAGCCTGGCAAATAAAGGAAGAAATCATAAGCATGGAAAAAATAACCGAGAAGAAAGAAACTTTTTAACCACATTCACCATCCAATATTCCAATGTGAGGATAAACCTGTTACCTGAACTGAGATTTTCTTGATAGAGGACTCCTCAGAGAACGGTTGGAGCATCGTTACACCAGGGGGTAATTTCGTATCAAACATTGTTTGTGCCAACTTCAGCATCTCCCTTCGCTCATCTTCACATTTGCTCACGGTCCCAATACCAAGCTCCCTATGGTTGCAAACATAACATGAGAGGTGTTTGATGACAGGTTTATAATATGACCACGATGTTCTTCATCGGTATAACAGCAGTTACATCTATTGTTGGAAACACTTACTCAGAAGCCAAAATAGTATTGATGATGATTATGATTAATCAAACAAAATAATTGATTGATTAAATTCAATGATTTTATTTGATATTAAATTAAAAAATTGGAGGTAATGATCTAACTTAAGATTCAATATCTGCAATAACTGAAGGTAAAAAACGCAAACACACTCTACCAAGTTTAGACAACATCAATCATTAGCCAAAATCCAATTTAACTCGACCTGATTCATTTGAATGCCACATCTAACCAAGCGGATCTGCACAGTTTTCATTTTGCGATTTTCATGTGCTTCATTCAAATTATGTACTTTGTCTGAGTAATGTTTTATATTCTATAAAAAAAAATGTATCATGAAAAAATTTGGCTTCTGAATTATCACCTGAAGCTTTCAATAGCTACATCAGCATCATTATCGGCAATTGCAAGTATAAGCCTGGCATATCCAAGTCTAAGATTGTCCGGAAGATCCTTCACTTGTCCATAATCCAATAGAGCAACCTGATGCATAACAAGTAAAACCAAATATCAATCACCAAACCACTACCAGCAAGACAAATTTACATCTACAAAATAAATATGCATAATACAAGAGAAGAAACAGAGGTAAACGGCTGAGATTTACATTTTCAAGTTTCCACTAACCTCTGAGCCTTTGCATATTAGAATATTTCCAGGATGAGGGTCTGCATGAAAGAAGCCACTCTTCAATATCATCTGTCCATAGGCTAGTGTCAAACTTTTAAGTATATTCCTGTATTTACAGAGATTCGGACATATTTGAGTCATACCGGTAGGAAAGATATTCACTACGGATTAATATAATCTCCCCTTCCCATATAGAAAAAAACAAATGACGGGGAAAGGACAAGAAAGGAGTATAGTTGATGAGGACTGAGCATTGGGGTTCTTTATTGTGGATTACAAGATAAGTTATCCAAGTGGGGTTTCTATATGTAAGCAGCAATAAAGGGCTAAAGGAGACTCGTACTCTCGGGATAATCAAGGGCTTACTGCTTTGCGGTGACTGCAATCTTACTGTTGGGGTTTAAGCCTCGCTTTGCAATCTCATCGCCAAGCTTCAAGATTGGGACACCGTCAATATATTCCATCACCAATACCCTCCTATTCAAATGATAAAAAGAATCACCATATTAGAAAACGTGTTTAACCAAATTTAGTTGTTTGTCACATTAATATCTATGGAATAGTGAGTGAGTCTTTTCTTCACACTTGAGTGCTTGAAAGTATAAATTCTAATTGGTTTTTTTGCACAAAGATAAATTATCTTCTCAATATCTGCAAGAGGTATACTTAATCAAAATTCATGAACCTTGTGTGTTTTGATCTTTCACCTAAGCTTCAGGTTACACAGTTTCGGTGATTGGAGTTGCTGTCCTTCAAAAAATCAAAAGTGCTATCATAGTTACATTTGATTCATAGGATTGACCTTGAATCAAACCTAACAATCATATTTTTTACATTAAAACTAGTTTCTACAGGTTCAGGTCTCACATCATAACTGATTAGCAAACAAATGCTCCGTGTAACAGATAAGTTCGAATAAGGCTAACAGACAGATGATATTCAATTATTCGATAAAACCTACAAAAGTGTGAAGTGTTGTATACTCAAACATAGACTTCAGAGTTCACGCATAGGATAGAACTAAATCATATAACCTGGTAACTAAATCCTGCATAACCCATGGCACCACGACTGGACTCTTTTTGTTGTTCTCATACAGGAAGTGCCGAATTTTCATCATTGCATCAGCTTCCCTTGTAAAGTCGAACTCATACCCAATCTAGAACAGCCAAATACACACAAGGGGTTGTGTGGTTCTGATTATTGAACAACATCCAAAAAAACATGAGTCATAAAATAGGGAAAAGATCAGATTGCTGAGAGTTGTACCTGTTTCTCCATTTCTTTAGTAACAGAGTACAAATCAAATTTTATATCTGTCTTCTGCATGTACAAAGCAAAAGCTTGTAGGTTCCGGATATCAGTCATCATCAAGTCCTGAACTCCAGGATGTTGCACCTGCGAACCATATCCAACATAAGAATTTTCATATCCACAATCTGCAAAGCATTTCCTGAGATGAACTTACCTTTACAGCTACAGGACTTGAAGAACCTCTTAAAGTAGCTCGGTGAACCTGAAATTCAGCCAAACTAACACCATTACAGTTTTTGTGCCATGTAGACACTGATTAAGTTTTAGTCCTAAATCAGTAAACTTCTTTTAGTATGAGACCGCTTGCTTAAGCAATAAAAAGTGTAACAATTATATACTCTTTGGCAAACTCAATGGTTTTATGATAACAGATATTTACCTTCAAAGAAAGGACACTAGATTTCACAGAGAGAATCATTAGATGTTTGATGCAGGCAATTTCCAGGAAAATAATCAACTGATACTTGCAGCAGGAAAGACCAACTTGCCATTTTTACCCAATTACATAACCTTCCCACCCACAACAACAAAAATAAAAATTATCTAAAAGATGAACAGAATAAAAGGACTGAATTTTTAGCTAGAATAGCTCTATGCAATTTACAGTAGTTTTACTAGAGATGAGTACCTGCGCAATTGATGCGGAGCCCAAAGGGTTTGGTTCAAATGTTTTGAACAATTCATCTACACTCCTACCCAGCTCCTTTTCCAGAACAAGTTTGACAGTATTGTAAGGTGTTGCAGGAGCTTGGTCACACAGGGTTACAAGTCTTTTAACCCAAGCAGCTGGGGCCAAATCAGGCTTCCCCACAATTTGAGCAACCTAAATAAAGATTCAATGGCCCAAAATAAAAAGCTTCTTCAACAATAAAAGATAAATTCTACACAACTGCATAGCTATGTAGTTAATGTGGCCAACCAATCATCCACCATAGTGTATTCAGTGCCATCACTTTAGTGGTCTATATTGAAAAGAACAAAGTCAATTAGAAAGACAACACCCTAAACTACTACTGTCTAAACAAGAAGCTGAAAACTGATGGAACTGTATTACAACAATGACAATGTTGATGCAAAGTATATGACAATTACCTGAATGCCAGATACATTTGGCATCCATAACTTAAGGAATCAAGCTAGGAACATATACCACAATATTTGAATGAATAAATTGCACAAACCCACCCTTAACTTAGACAACTTGGCACAAATCCACCCAACTTTTAGCAATAAAATTGCATTTTACCAAAGTTTCAAAAAATTGAATATAACCCCCACTTTTCTGTGTTTTGTTAGCAATTCAACACCCACGGCCTTTTTCCCATTTCAAAAAGGTATGAGAAAACATGAAAAAGGTCCATAATATGCCTTATTAACACATTCAACGTTGAGTGATTAACACGATATATCATAGATAAGTGGTGCACAAATGTTCTTTTATTAATAAAGAGAGGTTTTATGCGAATCAGGAAATCCATCTAAAGAGCCTATAATGGCCTAAAACCGGAAAACAAACCACTATAAATAGTGAGAAATATCAGAGGTTTTATGCGAATCAGGAAATCCATCTAAAGAGCCTATAATGGCCTAAAACCGGAAAACAAACCACTATAAATAGTGAGAAATATCAGCAATTCAACCCAATTCATAAATAAGTAAAAAGCCAAGATCCTGAAAAGGAATTACCTTGAGGAAAAACCCACCAAGATCTGAGCACATATTGTATATCTTATCAGCTGCAACCTCATGTTGCCTTTCCCACATTTGTTCTTGTTTCTTTGGGTCATTCTCGAATCCTACTCGAAGTTGGAAAACCTAATGCATTCCATCAAAAAGGAAACCCCAAATTCACAAATGGCCACAAATAAAACCGATGAGAGCAAACCGAATTGAACACCAATACGGCAATACACCATACCCTAAACAAAAGGCAAAACCTAAATGAAGTTGTCACCTTATAACCAGTGTAGATATCAGCCGTGCGGACCCAGAATTGAAAGGAGCGTTGCCAGGGCCTGAGGTGGGTTGAGACCTTGTCACGGAAATCGTTGAAATCAAAAGAAGGAACCATTTGGGAAGCAGCGAATTGAGAATGCAGTGAGAACTGAGAAGTGGTTGCACCCAATTTGAAGGAAGGAATCCGAATCTTATCCTTTTTGGAATCTGCCACCCAGTGTTGCAACTTGCAAGGAGTGTGTTAGTGAAGAGCTCATGCATTGCATTGTTGAAAACTTGAAATAGATGAAGCCGAGAAGTCATGAGCTTGCCTAATGGATGTATCTGTTTAGCCTGTGTGGTCGCCAACTTCCCAACAATATAACCCGGCATTGCAGCCTATGGTTTTTTTAGGTGGATAACGTCTTTGGACTTGGTGACTCATTTTTTGTACCGATTCTGAAAAACTAGGTTTTGGTTATATTTGGCAAATCAGCTACCTTGTTTAGCCTTTATATTATATAGTTTTAAATTGAATAGATATAATATCTTAGTTTAATAAACTTTTAAAATACGACTCACAAGTTTTCATCAGCTATTCTAATCATAAGTTTATCAAATATCATATTACCTCCGATCCAAAATACATGTCGTTTGACTTTTTAACACGTATTTTAAGGAACTAAAAATTACTGTATATAATATATTAACTTTTTTATTATTAATTTTTTATAATTTAATACTTATTACCAACAAATATTAAGTTGTAAAAAAATTATTTTAAAAAAGTTGATATTTTATACTATAGTTTTTTAAAAAGTCAAACAACATGTATTTTAGATAGGATGGAGTACTAGTTTATTATTTCCTCCGATTTAAAATAAATGTCATTTTGTGCAACCTCCATTCTTGATGCAATGATATGGTTTATGTGTCATACCATACTAGTTTGTAATTTTCTATCTTTTATCATTAATTTATATATTATTGAATAATTTTTTATATACTTCTTTTTCGACATATTATAGTATTTTCTGATAAATTTTGGATCAATTTTTTCTACCAAAAGGCAATATGCACCGAGCACATATGTACTCAACACGAACGAATTCTAGATCCGTTTGACCATTTTGACACATGTTTAACATTAATACATTTGACATTAAAGATGTAACGGATCCGTTCAATATAACAAATGGATCAGAAATCCATTCGTGTTTTTTTAAAGCAACTTGACAATTTTTATAATAAAAAAATGATCACACGAACGGATCAAAGATCCGTTCAATATAACAAATGGATCAAAAATTCGTTCGTATTATTGTTTTTTTTAATTTAAGTTTGAACTTTTAATACGAAAAGATCCGTTCGTTATATTTTGAAGAGGAAATTAGGTCATTCGTATGTATGTTTTTTTTTTAATTTCAGAGTTTGAACTTTTAACACGAAAAGATCCGTTCGTTATATTTTGAAGAGGAAATTGGGCCGGAGTACCCAATTTTCTAACCTAATTAAGAAAATGTCCATGAGGAACTGATGAGACCGCTCTTCATCCCGCTCTTTGACATGGTTGTCGCAGGTACAAGCATGAGGAGCCAGGTGCGAATCAAGCTCCTTCCATATATAGTTGGCCGAAATAGGCCGATACCGATTGACCGTCTTGGCGGCAGTGGGCGATTTCAGATCGCAACTACAGGATTCGAGGGTTGTTGCCGATAGAGAAACGTTGAGAGAGATCGTCCCAGAGCTCCTTGACAGTGGAGAAATAAGTGACTATAGAGCGAAGAGAGGGCTCAATGGACTGAGCAATCCATCCAATCAGCATTGCATTGACAGACCTCCAATATTGATGATCGGAGGAAGTGGCGGACGGCTGGGTAATGGATCTGTCGATGAAACCATCTTTGCGTTTTGCAGAGAAGGCGTTTTTCATAGCGACGGTCCATTCTTGATAGTTGTCCCCCTTGAGAATCACCGGGCAAATAGAGAGACTCGGATGATCAGAAGGATCGATGAAGATAATAGGGAGAGGCAGGGGTTAGAGCCGCTGGCGCTTGAGCCATGAGATCGGCGGTGGTGGTGGCGGTGTATAGGGCCGACGATAGGGTTAGGGGTTAGAGGTCGTGGTTAAGCCTGATACCATGAACAACTTTGATAGGGAAAAGATTGTGTTTTCTCATTGATTGAACTTGATTAAATAGATACATGTATGAGAGAAATTTTATCCTAATTAGATAAGATGTGATAAAGATATAAGGAAAGATATATCTAACAAATATCATAATTTATCTCAATACCAATTGTCTTCATATTATTTACAATTTCTGGAGTTTAAAGTTCATGTACACATTATATTTTGGTGTACATATCTTCAATTTTTGTTGGTGCATCCTTTTGGAGTTTTTCTGAATTGGAATACTAGTTGACTGCTCCTTATTGGATAAAGTTACACATAGGATTAGCTTTCCATTCAAGGTTTGAGTTTCTGTTTGGTCTTGAATTTGAACAAGTGCTTGCAGAGACCCTTCATAATTAGGATTGTCTTCGCCTCATAATTACAAATGTCAGCTTATGTTCTATCATTTGTCAGTTGTATGTCGTGGTTTGTCAGTTGTCTGTCATAGTTTTGTTTGTCAGCTTAGTTAGATGCGAGCAAGAGTTAAAGGGTGACCGGTAGACATTTAAATAATAAATTTTGGATAATGGATATTTAATTATTTAGATCTTATCATACGAACATTTATTTTTTCTCCCTATTTTTAATTTTAGACGTATTTAATGATGCACATATATTAAGCTGAATACTACGTATTAAACGAATCTAGAATTCATTCATGCATATTGAAATGCATATACTCCGATATACTAACATATAGCAACAACTTTTTCCAAAGGTGTAAAATGTTACGCGAGAGCATCTTTGGTGGTATTAGGGTTGAGTATCATAACTATTTTTTTATAATAAAATGCTATAAAATGGAGGAGAACCAATAAAGTGATTATCATACTATAATACTCACCTAATAAAAAATTCTTGGGTTAATAAAAAGTGTGTCACTTTTTTTTAGTTTTTCTTTTAAAATATTATCTATGGTACTTGAAATATCATATATAAAGATTGTCTTACGTATCTTTGGAATATCCAAATGCCTGATCATTCAAGTGACTAAGTGAGACGAGTGATTGTGTGGGGGGTGACAAATGCATGCGATGGATGAGTTGAAGCAGCAGAAAACACGTACATGTCATGCAATATATATGTCACGTATGACGTAAAAGGGCGTACTAACCTCAGAGTCTCAGACCTGAATACGGAGAAGGAGCACTCCTGTTTAAGCCAGTTTTCGTAGTTTTAGTGGTTCCCTCTTTGCTGTTTTCCTCACCAACACCGACTTTCACGTACGTACTCCTCTGATTCTTCTTCATCTTCAGTGGCCGTTGAATCAGCCCTTGATTTTCCATTTGGGATTACACGTGTCGTCCATACATGTTGAGTTGTATGGGACCACCCCTTGGAGGTTGCCACATTCAATGATCAATTTACTACAGTAATACCTAAAAGATTGCCCACTTAATCCCATCCTTAATTCCTTTAAAACAGAAACTTCAACCGGGTTAAGTTTCTGTTTTAAAAAACATTCACTGCTTATCCTAATTCATACCAAGACTTTTATTGATGAGACTGTCCGGTACCAAAAGATTTTTTTTATTTCGAAATTCTCAAATAGCATGCCAAAGAAGATAAAAGGAAATACAAACTTTGTTTGCATTTCTTCAACTCCATTTTATTTATTTATTTTTATTTTTATTACTCCCTCCGTTCGGCAAAACTTGTCATTTTAGGGTGTTAATTTTGTTAAAAAAACTTGTCATTGTAGGTATTTTGTCATTCACTTTACAAAAATGCCCTTGATATGATTGATGGTTTGTTAGTTGTAGTTTTCGATAAAGTAAAAAAGGAGGGTAATAATTTAGGGTAAATTAGTACATTTGTTAATTGCCTTAAAACTTGTGAAATAAGCTAAAATGACAAGTTTTGCCGAACGGAGGGAGTATTAATTACAAAAAGTCAGGGTGTTTTTAATATTTTCAACATTATTTAAAGAAACCGGAACAAATCTAAGGGGTGGGTGGTACTCCGTATTTTGCAACTATTTGTAATTTGTATTTTAAAATGTGATTTTTTATAATTATGTTTTTAATGGGGTGATTTATTGCAAATGAAGATACTTAAAAGATTGCTTTTTTGAATTCGACCTATTTATATTTGTTTTTAACTTTCCATAATATTTTCAACAACCGATTACATGATCGCTATAAGCAAATAGACTTGTATACTCATGCAGTCATGCAACTCTTCGAGCTAGTAATTACATTTTGATAGATATGCAAAGAGACTCGAAAATCTTTAACAGTTACTATATGGGTTGCAAAATATTTTGCCTAGCAATTAACAACAGATAGTTCCAAGTCAAATACAACATTTTTTCCCCCTAAAAAATGTCGACATATAAATTTCCTTTGAATTAAAAATATGACATGATATTTTAAGGAGAAAACACTGCAATCAAAATATATGAAATATCCAATTGGAAGAGTCTCCAATTGTTGTGATCGATCGCCATTTTCAAGGCAACTCTTGATTCTTCTCCACCAGCCTCACTCCATTTGCACATCTCAGCACACTCGCCTGATCGTCGGTGATTTCAACGGCGAACCCGTCGACGATGACGAGAGAGGAGGTCTTGGTGTAGGTGCCGGCCTCCAGGTTGGTCGCAAGGAGGTCGTCGTGCTTCTTGCTAAGGTACATGTCCACCTCATACGCCCCTAATTTCTTCGACCTATTTGTTCTTTCATTATATCGATGGATCGTGATCAGTTGTTGATTAGGTAATGTGAAATCAAATGAGTTAATCAACTAAGGTAGCGTACCTGTGATGAGCTGCTTTGAGGCGCTCGTAGTTGGGATCGAACTTCATGAACACGAAGTATTGCTCTGTTTTCTTTCCTGATCCTTCCATTGTTCCTCACTTCCTCGCTCTCTCTCTCTGTAAGTGAGTTGTTAGTTTTGAGTTTTGAAGGAGCTTCAACAGACATATATGGCTCTTATGAAATTGGTCTATGTGGGTATTTATAAAACAGAGGTGATCGAGTAGCTGGCCTGGCCCAAAGGAAGATGTGTGATTAGGGGTCAGGGCAGGTTTAACCCAATCAATTTTTTTTCTCTATCTTCCTAAGATTTTGACACATCATTCTCTAGTGTCTCTAATTTTTTTTTTAAGATTTTACCCACACTAATAAGTAGAGCTGACAATTCGGGTTATCCGGTCGAGTCTAGGTCGATCACATTCGGATCGGGTCACTGATGAGTCGGGTCAACTCGGTCAAAATTTCTATGCCAGGCTTGGTCTGGTCGAATTCAGTCAAATGAAATTCAGACTGGTCGGGTTTCGGTCAGAATCGGGTTGGACTCATTCGGGTTTTCAGTCAGAATCGGGTCGGTCTCTTTCGGGTTTCGATTCGGTATTCGAGTCGATCTCATTTAGGTTTCAAGTAAAAGCGGGTCTACGTTTGTTTCAAACTTTTAATTGTTTGGGTTGAATTTGTTGAATCAATTCGGGACTTTCGGGTAATCAATTTTATTAAATTGAATATGTAATTCATGTTATTTGTGGATTTCAAAAAGTATTTTTAGTAAAAATTAAATATGATTCAATATATAATCTACTCATTGGCTCTTAAGCTCCAGATCCTAAGCTTGTTCTATTCATCATTAATTTCATTGAAATTTGGCAATACATTATTATCAAAATCATACTTGATTCCCTATTAAAAAGATAATTCATGTTATTTGTGTCTTTAAAAAAAAATTATACTATGTATATGATTCAAGTTATAATATCCTCATTTTACTCATATTTTATTAGTGAGAAATAAGAATTTTGAATATAATTCAAGTCGATCATTCATAATTCATTGCATGCGTAAACGAGTAACTTTGATCAATGGAATTTTTATTTTGTTTAGAAATAGCGTTAACTATCAGTACAATAATTTTTTTTTTGTTGTAGTATAAATATATAGATATATAGTCAAGGATATGCGGGTCGGTTTGGGATTCGGGTCGAGTTGAGATTTGGGTCGGGTCTAGTTTGAGTCGTATCTGGGTTGAGTCGGGTTTGTCTATATTCGGGTCACTTCGGGTTTCGGATCAACATCGGTCGGGCTCGGTTTTGGGTTCGGGTTATGCATAACGCTAAATTTTCGGGTTCGATCAGGTTTCGGTTCGGGTGAGTCGATCGGGTTTCTCGGGTCGGATGTGTGTGGGTAAAATATTTATATTTATATTAATTTATTTTAATCATCATTACAATATGGATGAAAAAAGCATATTACTATTTCATTAAGAAAAAATAAATGAAAAATGGGGTTAAAACTTCCTCTTTCTACCATGATAATCTATTTCATCTCATTCCCTTTTTTTTATAACATGGAGGTTCAAGGTTATCGAATAATTTTTCACACACCGAGCACTAGCCTATAAAACACTCAAATCGAAAAGCCAAGCGACAAGTTGCAAAACAAAGCCCAAACCCATGTCAAGGTGAGTCAAGGCATTTGTACCCATCCTAACACAAATAACAACGTCCTATCAGACGCTTTGTAAACTTACACTTCAATAATTTTTTTTAATGTTTTGTGTTAGACTTGATCCGACCTGTAGTAGCAATGTCCGATCTGATATTACTAGTTCATCCTAACCCAGTCGTCCGTTTGTCATCGAGTAACATCAATATTTTTTATCCTCAACAACATCCAATTCAACGTTAATTTACGGTCTATATAGTCTCCAAGAAAATTATATGTAATGACTCATTTGAGGGTGACAAATGCAAGCAGCAGAAAACTGAAAACAGATGCCACATGGAACGTGATGTAATGAAGAGGTAGAAGAATGTACGTACTAACCTGAGACCATAGTGGAAGATGAGGAACTGATCGAATCAGTTGAGGGTACGCTCTGCTTTGCCACCTTTCATCTTGTTACTGGCCCCTTCATTTTTCTCTCTCAAAGACCAACATTAACTGCAGAGATGCGCTGCTGCAGTCTCCTCCACCTTTGTTCATGATGCTCAGCGTACTCTTCTACTCAGCAGTCACGTCGCATTATGGTACTGCTTTCGATCGAGCAACTAGTTGGGTGGGTTCGTGTTCGATCGGTTATTAGACCATCTCCAACTTTATATAATATGGCATTCATCCAACTTTATATAGATAGATGTTATATACTACGGAGTAGCTATTGTCATTGAGGTTCTCCATGGGAGCTCGATCCTATTCCGGATGATCTCAATTACACATTAATATTGTTGATTTCGAAAGTGAATGACCGCATGAGAGATCTTTCACCAATTAGTTTATGTGATCGATGTTATTTATAAAAATCATCTCTCAAAGATGTTACTTACGACCACCTTAATTAGAAGTGTTTGGATAAGCTGGTTTTGCAAATTTAGAGTGCGTTTGTTCCTGACAATGTGTTAGCAACGTTCGAGATATTTCGCTATATGAAGACCAGACAAGATGGGAAGATCAGTAATTATATGGTGTTGAAATTGGATATGGCCAAGAGAAGGCGTTTGACCAGGTGGATTGGGGTAACTTGGAGCATTGTATCCACGACAGTAGGTGGATTGAGTTGATTATGAAACGTGTATCAATGGTGTCTTTCTCGGTGCTTCTTCGGGGATATCCAACGCCAGTGTTTCAGCCAACACGTGAACTCATACAAGGTTATTTTCTCAACCCTTATCTGTTTCTACTATGTGTACGTAGAGGGTTTGTCGAGTTTACTACGGATGAGTGAAGCTAAGGGAAGACTACAAGGGGTGGAGGTGGCAAGGTCATCTCCTAGAATCTCTCATCAACTACAACCTTCTAAATGAATATCTCTCACTCTTGAATTGGTAAATAAAGAGCGGCCATTCTAGGGTTCGAACCAGGGACCTATGGATACTACCCACAAGTCCTTTCCGTTGAGCCATTCCGAAATGGTTCAATATCTCTCACTCATCAACATGGAAATTACCGTCATAGACAATATGAAGCTAACAGAGAAGATATTAAATCAGGAAATGAATTGAATGCATTTTTCTCAATTGGAAAAGACAAACCCCCAAGTCCTAATAGAATGACATCGGAAATCTACTAGAAATATTGGGATAATGTAGACTTGTTCATCATGATAGCTAGCAATCAAAGGATTATTCCACTTTAATGGAATCCTAAATCAAATCAACCACACTTTAATCACAACTTTCATCACATTAATCTCAAAATGAGAAAACCTGACAACTACAAACCATTTTAGACCAATCAGCTTGTATTCCATGATTTACAAAGATATCGCCAAGATCAATGTAGAAATGGTGATAAAAAATCAACTTCTGCCAAACAATTCGGATATGGATTGCACAATGCATCTAGACTATCTTCTTCTCAATCTTGATCCTTTCATACTTAGGAGAGGTATCAGACAATGAGACCCGCTATCACCATATTTTTTCATCATAGGAGCAAAAATCCTAGTAATTAATAAAACTTCAAGTCAGTTGCAACTAGGGGTGGGCACAAATCCCGCAAATCCCGATCCCGTCCCGGTCCCGTCCCGATCCCGTCCCGATCCCGGTGGGATTTAGGACAAAATAGCGAATCCCGTCCCGATCCCGTCCCGCAAAAATTATGCGGGACGAAACGCGGGACGATCCCGGTGGGATCCCGCAAATCCCGTCCCGTCCCGCATATAATAATAATAATAATAATAATAATAATAATAATAATAATAATAATAATTTTTATAATAATAATAATATTATTATTATAATATTATAATAATATTATTATTATAATATTATAGAATAATAATAATATATTATTTTGAGCAAATATTATTTATAACTATAATAATAATTTTCAATTTTCAATTTATAATAATAATAATATTATTATTATATAATATTATAATAATATAATATAATTTAATAATAATATTAATTTATATCATATTATATTTTTTTCTTGTAAAGTATAATTATTTTATAATAATAACAATAAAAATAAGTAATATTATTTTATTTTATTTTTAATTATAATGTGGGATTATTATTATTATTATTATTATTATTATTATTATTATTATTATTATTATTATTATTATAATAAAAACATATTACAAGAAATTAGTGGGCAACCGAGATACTATATGGGCACCCACCCCTTTAGCGATAACAAAGCCAAGTCTAGTAAAAATATAACGTGCAGCACGAGCCCCAGCATCCTGAGATACCGAGAATTTCTGAATCCGCTTCAGCAATGCAACCGCATCTGTATCCAACTCCCCCAATGAAGAGAATGAGAAGGGTAGGAAACCATAAACAGCCGCCGTACACAAATCTCGATACTTGACACACTTACGTCGAGCAGCATCAACAACAGCACGACCAGGCATAAAGTCAGAAATTCCAGACTGAGTCAATGGAGATGATCCCATCAAATCGACACACACATCCCGCCCATTTAGAGTTACAAGAGGCAAATAGCTAATTAAATACGGTATTCTTCCTAACTATCAATCGATAATTAGACAATATTGGTAAATCTTGTCTCAATTCCTTTCCGTCCTCATCTAGTAAGATAATGTAGCCAGATATGTTGAATATTATAATTAATTATACAATCATTGTATGAATTAATAATAGTATTATAATATTATTATTATTATTATTGAATAATATAGTTGAGAATAATACCGTATTCTACATATTATACTAAATAATGAATTATGAAAGCATTTTTCACTTTGCAAATTTATATAATATTTTATTATTTTTATATGCGGGACAAGGCCCGTCCCGTCCCGATCCCGTCCCGTCCAGACACCATCCCGTCCCGATCCCGTCCCGAAAAAAAAATGTCAATCCCGTCCCGATCCCGTCCCGAAAAAAATTCGCGGGACGAGTCCCGTCCCGGCCCAATCCCGTCCCGTCCCGTCCCGTGCCCACCCCTAGTTGCAACCAAACCGATAAGTCCATTAATTGTATTTAAGATATCTAGATCATGGATTAAAATCCCCTTCATCTTCTTTGCAAATGATATGATGATATCGAGTGGTACGGTGAAGATTCTAGTAGTATTGTGTGGATATGGAACTTAAACACCTTCCCAACAGTAAAAAAAAAAAAAAAAAAAAAAAAACTTCTTCTGAAAGCTTACACTGGACGGAATCCCAACAAAGACTAGACTTTAAAAAAAAGGCATGGATGTCCCTCTGACTGACTTTTTATGCGTTCAAAAAGGTGCAATCTCAACACATCTTTTTATTGAGTGCAACCACGACCACGAACTACAACTAATTAACAAATTAGACCTTACTACCAAAGTATTGCTCCAAAACACTAACACTAGAAACAAAACGATCAAAATCATCATTTGTGAAATATTTTACAAACTTAACCACAAGGAAAAGGAAAAATTAGCCACGACATGGTGTTATTTATGGATAAGTAGAAATCGAAAAATATTCAAAAACTTAAATACAACCTTCATTCAAAATATAAAGAACTATACTAATCAACAACTATGGAACCTCCAAGATGACTTTTGAAGATGAGACCCAACATCAAGAAGTTAAAAACAAATGCACCAACAAAAAGACAAGGAATATGAGTTGGAGTAAACCAATTGAATGATTATTCAAAATTAATTTTAATGGATCCATATTGTATTCTAGTGAGGCGACTACAGGTTTCATCATCTGGGATATGGATTACCATGGGTTGGTTATCGATTGTGGTGGTTTTCAATGCTCATTCTCCTTTGTAGAATGATAGAGGATGGACGACGATGCCGAGAGGGCGACCGGGCACGACTGACTGGACGTAGAAGGTGGTGTGGCAGGGTAGAGCTCCCCGGTGTTGTTACATCTCATGTGAGTAACCCCGTAGTAAGATCGTTCACAGAGAAACCAAAGGGATCAAACGTAAGGGAAACGTTATTGTCAGTAGTGAACCGACGGACAGAGATAAGGTTTTTGACAATCTTTGGGGCAATAAGGACATTGGTAATGTGTAGTGGGTGGGTTGGGGTCTTTAATTTGGCATGACCAATCCCCGAAGTAGGAAGGCGGCTACCGTTGCCGGCGATAATAGAGTGTGCAGGACCTTTAAGGGAAATAGAAGAGAGGTTACCTGAGGAGTTCATCATATGGGAGGTGGCACCAGTGTCCATGTAACAAGAAGAGTCGGGGGATGTCAGCTGCGTAGAAAAGAAGGCGGGATGCATAGTTGGCGGAACATAGCCTGGATCAGGGCGGTGTCAGACAGGCGTGAGGACCGGCATGTCGAGGGGTAGAGTACCGGTGCATTTATTTTTATTTTTGGCCACCTAAGTTAATAAACAATTAACTTAGGACCAGAAACGAAAAATAGTAAAACACAAGACGTGTTTGCAATAACTTCAAAAGAGATTACAAAAAAAAAATTAAAAAACGAAACTTTCTTCTTCGTTGGAACTGGCCGAGGCGGAGAGGAGACGGCGAGGGCACTGGGGCGACGGCGCGGCAATCGGCGGTCTCCGGGGTGGTCTCGACCGGGGCGGTGGTTGGCGACGATCGGAGTATATATATATAGGGATTGACTCGGGTGAGGACCATTTCTTATAGTGAAAACCGAAAGGACTAATCCTATTGGCTGCTTTTTAACAGTGGACCCCTCCACTTTTCCACTAAAATCCAACCAAAAACCAAAAATTACAGAAAATAGCCATTAGTTTTAATTGTGTATTATTTTAAATTATTATTAATATTCCGCATTTATATTATATTAAGAGTGATCCTGCAATTTGGTATCAGAGCCTAGTTAATTAAAAATAATCTGTATTTATCTATAAGATAATCTGGAGGTGTCTACTAATTGCCCCCATAAGACTTATCCTCATGCGTTACATTTAGATGTAAACGATAAGCATTTTGGAGCAATTTTAAATGCTATTTCAGACCAACTTATAGATCTAAAATTCGAAGTTAAAAAATTAGAACAATTATATATTGAGATTAGTAGTAAAATATTTAAGACTGTAAAAGAGACAGGCGATGTACATCACTCAACAAATCTAAAAGCCATTAACGAAATTAGCCATCAGATAAGCCTAACATCAGGTGGTGAAATTAAGAAAGGAGATCCTTTTAAATATAGTTATCCATTTAAAAAATCCAAAAAGAAGTTTTCTACTAAATTAGATAATATAAAGAACAAGGAAACAGTAGAAGAAGACCAAGACGAAAATCTTAAAAATGAATCACCATCCACTTCGACAAACAAGGAGATTCAGCACTAAGTTGGATGACCCAGAATGGAAGATGAAATTACATAAACAAAAAGCCATTGAAACCAACTTTATGAACCAAGAGGTCATGAGCGAAGACGAGTCTGAAAAGAATTCGGATGAAGAAGCTGTGTATCAAGAAATGGGATTAATTAACCTAAAAGATATGGAAAACATTCCCATATCTAACGTCCAAAGAAGGTTAAATGAAATTTTAAGACAAAGAAGGCTGAAGGAGAATGAACCTATAGAATAAAATGAAGCTAGAAGACATTACAGAAGATATGAACATGGTTCAACTAGTAATTACAGACCTAGGTTGAAGCCAAGAGAGTTTTTAGAAAAGAAAGAAAGATTTGGAGTAAGTATTATGCCAAACCATAGACCAAATCAAAGAGAAATTCATCTAGAACCCATAAGTGAAACAAGTTATAAATTAAACCTAGATGGTGTGAGGAATAGGCGTGAAATTATAGAGTTCTGGAAGAAAAGTATGATGAGTGTATTAAACATGAATGTAGGTTGGAACTCTTCCCAATTTCTTAATTACATAGAACATAGTTTCTATGGATGTATTGCCGACTGGTATGGAGCTATTGGTGATGATCCAAAACAAGAGCTTAGAAATTTAGCAAGTCCAGTGACGATGTTCACCTTAATATGCGAATTAATAGAAGACGAATTCATTGGAGAAAAGGAAGATGAAGATAAGGAAGCTTTAAAATGGCAAAGAACCTTAAACAATCTTGAAATCTGTAACATGAAATATGTCGATAATTATATAACAGAATTTGAGAAATATTACTATAAGATAGGGGAAAATAGCACTAATCTGCAAATGTTCTTTGATAAACTTCCTGCCCCAATCAATGAACAAATGAGTGAAGAGTATCGAGGGTTAATTAAAAATGGAGATAAAGATACTCTGGGTAACAGAATTTCCTATGTTAGGAAATGGGTTGAGAAAAAATGTCGAGACGTAAGAAGCACCCAAAGAATGAAGAAACAATTTTTAACTTGTTGGGAGACGCCAACAGAATGGGGATGTAACAATAGAGATTACCAAGGAAAAAGAAACTATAAGAGAAAAAGTTTCAATAAACAAAGAGGTGAAAAATATTATAAAAAGTATTATAAAAAACCATTCTCTAAGAACAGAAGGTTTTTCCAGAAAGCCTCGTTCTGTCCTGAGAAAAAGAAAAACTGCAAGTGTTGGGCATGCGGAGAATCAAATCATTATGCTAATGAATGCAAAAACAAGAAGAACAATAGATTAGCTGAAGCCCTAGGTAGTTTGGATTATATCGAGTTATCTGAAGATGAAGCAGTAGATCTAGCCCTAAGAAATAACAAAGGGATAGTAGAAATAATATAAGAAAAGCCTGAAGAAGATATAGAATCTGAAAATGAGTCAATAGAAGATGAAGAAATTAATGAAATGATGGAAGGAGAAGCTCCTAGTGAGTTCTCTGATGAATATGAAATAACTACTTTAGCTCAACTTCAGCAAGCTGAAACCTCTATTGATGAGGAACAAGTTGAAGAAATGACGAGATCAGGGGTTGATTTCCCGATCATCGCTAAAGAACAATTTGTTAAAAAATCATTATTCTCTAAATATGCTAAATATGTTTGCGAAGAAATGTCTGGAGATGTAACTGTCAAAAATAATGAAAATCAAGCAACTGAAGTAAACTTAATCAATTGGGCAAACATTCATAAACATAACAAAGATAAAAAAATTTAAATATATTTTCATATGTGGCATCCAAGTAATTATAACTCCATTACAAGACTATGGTAAAGATGTGCAATGCATTAATTTTGTTTGCGACATTAGGCATAAAAAGTTTAGTGATCAATGTATCAGTGGTATAGTCTGTAACTTGAGTCAAGGAGCAGTTTCGTGGATCTGTAGGCCTAACTATTATGTTAGTCTAGAAGATCATTATGCATCTAAGTTCTTAGCTATTAAATTGTTAACAGAAGGTATTAGTATGCATAAGGGAACTTGTCCTTTACAATTAAAGTGGAAGGTAGTATATAAACTTGAGAATACTACAAATCCTCCACAAAAGTGCCATATAGTAGAAGCTGAGAAACACGAGGTGGTAGGTCCAAGCAAAGAAGTGGTACCGGTTAAGCTAAAACCTGATCAAATAAGACTTAAGACCATTTGGATAAACGCATTTGAAAATTCTACGGGTACTAGCAATAACAAGGTTTTAACCATAGATGAAGAAGGTAGAATCCATACGAATGCTAAACCACCAGTCAATCTCTCTAGATGTCCAAGCCTAGCCAGAAACACTAGTTTTAGGTTAAACCCTAATCTTAGTATTACTCCGAGGAATCAGGGAACTACTACAAGCAGAAAAGACAAATCGTTTGTGGTAGATGAAGACATAGTAAGCATGATAGCAGCATTAAACAAGAGGTTAGAAAATAAAACTATAAGAGAACCTGGCAGACGTAGTGTAGATCTAGGTTCTTATCCTTTTAATGAAACAGTAACAGCAATTCCCCCAATAGTTCACAAGGTTAGAGAAAATCAAGAAGGATCTTCTAGTTCTGAACAAAAAGGAAAGATAATAGGATATCAAACTAAAACCTTTAGTGAACCTATTTATGAAAATGATCCAAGAGCTAAGGATTTCAAGGAACCTCTCAACGAACCATTCCCTGACCTAGCTTTCGAAGATGAAATGGGTATGAGAATGGAAGTAATAGACCTTAGACATCTCTATGGAGATAATATGAGGGTAGAAGAAAGCTTTGAACATGTCAGTAGAGAATCACTGAAGAAAAATTATAGGATTACCAACCCTAATAGCATTTATATCCCGATAAGTATTTGCTTAGAAGGGTTCAATAATTATGAGTTATGTGCCTTTGTAGACACTGGATGTTCAGTATGCTTTGGAAAGAAGGCATTATTTCCTGAGTTTATTTGGAAGAAGTCTCGTAGACCAATCCAGGTTAGAATAGCTGATGATAGTATCATGGTTCATTCAGAATTAGCTTCTGATGTACCTATCATGATAGGAGGAGTCCAATGTGTAATTCCTACACTCTGGGCTACTAATCAGCCCTCACATGATATGTTAATTGGGAATAATTTCCAAAGACTCCATGTCCCAGTAACTCAGCACCTAGATATGATGGTCTTTAACATTCATGGAGAAGATTCTTGGGTTAAAAAGATTAAACAAGCTTATACACACCAAGCAATAGAATTTACGCGCACTAAGCGTGGTGAGGAATATATTCTTCCTACACAAAGGGAATTTGCACTCTCTATATGTGAAGTAACATTAAAAGATAAAATTCTTAAACAACAAGAAAAAATGTGTAAGGAGTTATATTATGAAAATCCTTTAAAATTTTGGGAAAAAGATAAATCATTTGCTACCATAGAGCTAATAGATCCTAAAGCTGTTATTAGAGTAAAACAGATGGTTTACACTTATAAGGATCAACAAGAATTTAAAGAACAGATTGATGAACTCTTAAAGAAAGGCTTAATTCGAGAAAGTAAAAGTCCTCATTCTAGTCCTGCCTTTATGGTCAGGAATCATGCAGAAGAAAAAAGAGGAAAAGCTAGAATGGTTATCAATTATAAAAAGCTTATTATCCCACTTGGTTCTCTAAAATGGATTGTAAAAGTGGTTATTGGCAGGTAAGAATGGATGAAAAAAGTATTCCACTTACTGCATTTAGTGCTCCTCAAGGACACTATGAATGGGTAGTCATGCCCTTTGGTTTGAAAAATGCACCTCAAATATTTCAGAGAAGAATGGACAATGTCTTTAAAGAGTTTAAACATTGCTGTCTTGTTTACATTGATGATATCTTAATCTTCTCTAAAACTGTAGAACAACATAAGCATGACTTGAAAGCTATAACTCCAAAATCTATTGACCATGGAATCATTTTAGGACAGAAAAAATGCATTTATGCTGAACCTGAAATTGAATTCCAAGGATTAAAGATTAAAGCTGGTCAAATTATTTTGCAAGAACATATTCTAGAAAAGGTAGAAAAATTTCCTGATGAAATCAAAGATAGAAAACAACTAGAAAGATTTCTAGGTTGTCTTACTTACGCGTCTGATTTTATAAAAGATCTAGCCAAATTGAGAAAACCTCTTCAGATAAAATTAAAGAAAGATCAAGTTTGGAGTTGGACTCAATCAGATACTAAAGTAATCAAAGAACTTAAAAGAAGATGTGAAAAAATTCCAATATTAACTTTACCTAATGAAGATGATGAGTTAGTTCTTGAAACAGATGCTAGTGATTATCATTGGGGAGCTGTTTTAAAAATAAAGAAAGATAACAAGCTTTGCAGGTATAGCAGTGGCAGCTTCAACAAATCTGAGTATAATTATACTGTCATGGAGAAGGAGATTCTTACAATTTATCGGGGAATTCAGAAATTTATAATCTTCCTAGCTCCTAAACCTTTTACAGTCAGAACAGATTGTAAAGGAATATTGGGTTTCATAAATAACAATCTTGATAATATGAAAGTGCATGGGAGACTCCTGCGTTGGCAATTAGCCCTTAATCAATTTACTTTTACCATTGAACATGTGCAGGGATCCAAAAATTCTCTTGCTGACAGCTTAACAAGAGAGTTAGCTGATGGATCAGAGAAATCAAACGCGGTGGGAAAATCCGCAATGGGTGTTCCACCCGTGGGACATTAATCTCTTAGGAGAAATAAGAGGATACCAAGGATGGGTTTCCCCTCCAAGTTTTCATATTTCTGTTGATTTTGGAAGATTTACTGAAAATAGATTCCGTCGTGGACTCCTACAAGCGAGACACAGAGCGGTTATACGCGTGTTAACTCTAGAGATAATTATAAAAGTTCTCCATCTACCTACTGAACTCCAGGAAGACATCTGTAGAAGATGGAAAATGAGAGATTTCGACAACTTCTACTGGATGGTAACCTTGAGAGATCACGATACTCCAGCAACGATCAGAGAATGGTGTAACCATTTCTGTGTAACCACTGGCGCGGGATTGGGAGGATTATCTTTACCCATCATGCCAGATGAAGATGCAGACTTTTTGAATTCATGGAGATATGGAATGTGCAATGGAATCCACCACAATAACAGGAGACCATGGCCAAAGAAAGAAGAAGAAAGCATCTTGTACAAGTATTTCACTAAGTTCCAGAAGAAGGTCTTCCTTAGAGCAGCAACATTCGAAAAAATACAAGACATAAGTTGTTGCCGTGTTATCAGTGCCTGCATAGATGTTAGCCAGGGAAAAACCCGGCTACCACATTACCTAATCTTCCTACTAATGAGGGAAGATTATTGGTACGTGAAAGATCCAGTAATGGAAGGAAGAATCGATGTAGTAAGGCATACTTGGGAGGCAAGAGCAAAAGGATTCTTCTACATCTACTACTACATCACCAAGTAAAGACAGACAGATTGTGGGATATTCAAAGTCGGAAATACAGCCTTCATCATATCCCCACAACTCAATCCACTAATGCAGCAAGCCATAAACAGGACTGAATCCATCAGTCTTTACTTAGCAGAAATAGAGGCCGGTCACTTTTTAGACAAAAGAGGACACGAGAGGATAATCGATTTACTAATCGCATGGGATCGAGACTACGCTGACGGATTAATGCTTTATCTCGATCTAGACAATGAACAAGATTTGGAGTTTGATAATACTCTAGATCTAGTTCAAGATTATAATGATGATGACCTGGAAGCCAACATGGGAGACGAAGGGGTCTAGAACCTGGACAACTGAGAGCCATCATCATCCACCAAGCACAATTATTTTACTTTCTGCTTTTACTGTTTTTGCTTTTATCACGTGAACCTGTAAAATAATTGTTGTACTGTGTGCTTTTTTGAGTGCGTAGGGGCCCATCTGTCGGCCATTTGTAAAAGAGACGTTGGAAGAGGTATCCAATGCTCTCTACTCAGCTCTATAAATAGAGCCATTCTCCAGCTTCTCAACACACAATTCCAGAGAGAGAGAAACCATAGGAGAAGAAAGAAGAGAGTTTGTAAATCAGAAAGAGAAATAGAAACGTTTTGAATTTGAGTAGATTGGTGTTTCCATCACTCTAAAGTTCAAAACCTTTCAATGAATCTTCTGATATGAGTGTTAAGTGTGTCTAAGTTTTAAGTTAAGAGTGCTTGTGTGTTGTAATATTTTCCAGATTTAATAAAGTTTGTTTTTAAGAAAGGGAAAGCTACTTAATTGAACACTATGTTTTGAATACTTTGTTTTCTTGATTCAAATCCCTTCACCCTCTCAAAAACAAAACCAAAAGCTAGAGATTACGGTCTGAGGTAGGAAACGAAACAGATCTGTGCTCAATCTGGACTAAGGGAGGCCTGGTTGAAGGTTAGCCACCTCTAGAAAGCCGGGAGCTAAGGAACGCCGGTGGTCCAGAGTAACTACGTTCAGGTATGGGTCAAAACTCTTTAGCTTGAAAGTTTTAGTTGCAGAGCGTGGTGGGATTAAAACCACAGAAAACTTATTATTCATAATATAGTTAGTAGATTATGGTAGTTAGTACCACTAAAAGTCATTTATAAATCTTCGTTATTTCACTTTGATAAAATTATAAAAAGTTTGAATAAATTTGTAATTTCTATAAAGCTTGGGTAAAGTTGCAAATTACTATCAGAATTGCCCCACCTGTGAGCCCCACAGTGTCAACCAATCAAAACGCTCCTCACGGTTTCCACCACAATATTGGTTTTCACCGGAACGCGACCCTATATATATAGGTAGATAGGTAGATAGGTAGGTAGGTAGGTAGGTAGGTAGGTAGATAGGTAGATATATATATATATACGCGAGAGAGAGAGAGAGAGAGAGAGAGAGAGAGAGAGAGAGAGAGAGAGAGAGAGAGAGAGAGAATGGGTAACTTGTGCACACCCCTTAGGGTGTACTTTGTGCACGTTTTTGGGCCATTGATCTTATGAGAATGGATGGAGGAGATTAAAAGAAGGTTTTATATATTTTTTAATTAAATGGAGGTGGGGCCCGTGCACTAATAGTGGAATCCGGCTCTACCCTCTCAAATGAGGCGCGTGTGAATATGTGGTCGGGTGGAGGAAAGTGATTAAAACCCTAGGCCTCCTTTTTCATCTTGGTGGAAATTCAGATCTGAAATCGCCACCACCATGGGGGAAATCAGATCTGAAATCTCGGTGGAAAATTCTGATCCAAAATCGATAGTTAAGGTGTGAGGATGTGGTGGTTGCGATGTGGTGGTTGCGATGTGGAAGGGCGACGGCGAGGGAGTGCTGTTGTGGTAGTTGCAATGTGCGGTTGTGGTGGATGCGAGGGTCGCTGGGGGATCGTCGTTGAGGCGAGGCGACAGATCTTGTAACCGGTGAGGGCCACTGGGGGTTCGTCGTTGAGGCGAGGTGGCGGCGAAGAGGCCAGTGGTGGCCGACGTGGGTAGTTGGGTATGCCAGAGGTGAGCGCTGGTGGTCGGAAAGGCGGGCGAGAGGAAGTGCGGTTGTGGTGGTTACGAGGTGAGGGCGAAGTGGGTTGCGTGGAGGGCCAGGGCAGGGCTGTTTTCGGATTTGTCGGGTGATGGTGGTGCCGGATCTAGCTGGGCAGGACACTTTCCAGCGGCGGGTGTGGTGGTCGAAGAAAGTAAGGGAGGTGCGTGCGAAGAGGGTGCGAGGGTTGTTGGGGATTCGTCGTTGCTTTAGAGACGGATGGATGGTTGGCGGTGCCGCGGTGGTCTGTAGGTGGTGACGGTGGCCGGAGATGGGCAGTGAAGGTGAAGGTGGCGGTGGTCTGCAGGTGGTGCGAGGGTTGTTGGGGATTCGTCAATCCATTGAATATTGTTCAATAGTTGAATCAATCGGTGCAATACAAACATTATTCGATCAATCTCTAACAATTATTCAATGGAATGGGTGTATTTTGTTATTGAGATTTTGAGATTGTCGATATTATTCGTTGAGTTCTGAATAATTATTCATCGGAATGTGTATCTTTTGCTATTCGAAATAAATGTGTGATTGGGAGCTGAGATTGTTGATCCATATTATTCGTTGAATTCTGAAATTTATTCAATGAAATTGAGTATATTTTATAATTCGAAATCAATGTGTGGTTGAGTTGGGAGGTTTTCGATATTATTCGTTGAATTTAGAATAATTATTCATTGGAATCTGTGAATTTTGTGAGTAGAAATCGATATTTAGGAACACCATCTTTGAAAAACATATCTAACATTATTCGGTAAAATGTGAAATATTATTCGGTGGAATTACAAGAATTGAAAAAAACGAAATCTGGTGCATATCATCATCAAATCACTCATAATTTATTATTTTTCACAAAACATTTTAAAAAAGAAAATACCAAAAAATTAATTAAAAAAAGGGCAAAGATGGAGTGTGGGGGGTGGATCACACGCACCTAGAGAGGAGATGGGTTTTTTTTTTGCACATGAGTCCCACCATTTCAAAAAGAAAAAAAAGAAAAAACTCTTTTAATCATGGCCTTTCATCTCTCCTTCATCAATGACACATAATTGTGCACAAGATATATTTTAAGAGGTGTGCACAAGGGAACTACTCCCTATATATATATATATATATATATATATATATATATATATATATATATATATATATATATATATATATATATATATATATATATAAAAAGTATGGATCAAATGTTTACAAGGCTTAACATGTTTTGTGTTAACAAATAATGATCGTTGGATGAATGAAGATGAAAGGCTTAGATTTTTTGATTTTTTGGATTAATTGATAATTGAAAGTTAAAAAACACAATCACACGTTAAAAGCAAGCGCGTGTAACTGAATCATAACCTTACCCTATAATTGCTATCGTAGAGGAGATCGAGAGAAAGAGAAGGGTGAACGGACGAAGGGCAATAGGGCTTGAAGAGGCTGAAGTTTGCGGTTACCGGTGGCCGGAGGCGGCGATCGACGGTCCGGCGACGACGATAACAACATCCGGCAGCCATAGGCGGAGGGCGACCAAAGGAATTGGAGGAGACAAGTTTGACCTGGACGGCGGCGGTTTGAAGGTGATTCATCCAATGGGGATTCCGGTTGCATCTAATTCATCCGAAGGTGATTCCGATGGCAGCGACAACCTTTGAACTCCGATCAAGTTTGACTTCTCTTCTGGATTTCATGTGGAATTATCGGTAGATCTCCTCTCATCTGTTCTTTTGTTGAGATGTTCAGTAATTGTGTATGAATTTACAGTGCCGAATTATTGCTAATTTTGTTAAGATGTTCTCCTCTAATTTTGGTGAGATCTTCGGTAATTCCGTATTTTGTTGAGTTGTTCATCCGATGTTCAGTAATTCTTTTGTTGAGATGTTCATTATCAATTTACGTACATACAGTGCCGAATTAGTGCCTCTCATCCAGATTTCTTTTGGAATTCCGATCAATTCCGTCATAATTAGTTGAAGGAGAAGATGAAAATAGTCTTAAATTATGCCGAATATTGATGAATATTTGGAAAATTGTGAATAATTGAGAAACTGTGATGAATATTTGAGTGATCGTGATGAATATTTGAGTGACTGTGATGAATATTTGATAAATTTTAACAAAAACTATGATGAATAATTGAGTAATTGTGATGAATATGTGAGTGACTGTGATGAATATTTGAGTGGCTGGGATGAATATTTGATAAATTTTAACAAAAACTTTGATAAATAATTGAGTGACTATGATGAATATTTGATAAAATTTGCCGAATATTGATGACTTCTAGCGAATAATTATTATCAACTTAACGAATAATTACTATCTATTTAACGAATAATTACTATCAACATAGCGAATAGTTGCAAAATTGAACAACCATTTTGCCAATATCTAAACGATAATTCCTCCTTTAACACGAATAATAACTATAAGTTAGCGAATATTTAATATCACCTTATCGAATAGTTCACACGATGCACCGCATAAAAAAACAGCGTTACTCAACCCAAAAACGTTACGCCATAAAAAAAAAGTATACAACACACGCGCATAATTCAACCAGGGGAAGGAAAGAGGTGGGTCCCATTGATTTTTAATTAAAGAAAAAAGACAAAATTGTCAAATAATCTCAGCCACTCATTTCATTCAATCAAAGGCCCAGTTCTGTTAACACAAAACACATTAAGGGATGTTAACACGTGACTCAACCTCTCTCTCTCTATATATATATATGTTACAAATGTATTGGGACTTATTGGGTTTTGGGCCCACCTTACATGAGTAGACCTATTTAATCTATCATCTTTTGTGACATCTCAGCAAGAGCATCAACAACCAAGCTCGAATGGATTCCGACATCGCTGTTGAAAGTGCATGACATCATGAGAAATCTACTCGACAACTGATTGCGAGCTTTATCCCTTCGACATTCGCGTAAAACCTCCTCACCGATTAACCTAGGGCTGATCAAAATCGGTTCGAACTGAATTTTTCAGTCGAACCAAACCGAAATAACCGGAACTAAACCGAACCGAGGGATTTCGGTTTAGGTTTTCGGTTCAAGAAATTTTAATTTTCAGTTTTAGGTTCGGTTTGTATTCGGTTTCTGTTAAACCGAAAAAAACCTATATTTTTTTTTTAACTAAGGAATTGGTTTCCTGTTAATTCTCCCATGTCTTTGTATCTTGCTTTTGAAAGTGGCAAGTTCTGGTTTCCTGCTCAGGTTTACAACCGCGAGGCAATGATCTTAGATTGACTACATTTTCAGGTTTTCATCAACTTAATTGATATTTGTTCATTTGTTCTTCTTTAGAACTGCCATGTGGGGTTTGTGATGTCTTTTTATGATGCCAAACTTAGATATGATTCCCAAACTAACACCATTCGGGCCGGATAATTAAATAGGAAAAGTAGTCCCTTTTTGTTTGGCAAATTTGAAGGCTTTTCGAGATTTTAGTTATTGATGAGTACTTATGTAGTTATGTGTGTACTGGATGTTAATAGATATCCACCTCGTGGAAGGAAGCCGATTGCAATCGAGACTCATATCGATTGGGAAAGGGTGAGAGCACCACCTATAGACACTCATTCAAATGAACTTCATATATCCGATTGCCTGAATGATTTAGGCCTCGGAGATCATATTGAGATCCAAAATTGAATGTAGAATTCCGTTATGGTGTGGGAATCAGTTTTAAAGAAGATAATGTTCAATTGGTAAAATCACCTTTTGTATATTTTACATTAATTAATCGAACCCTAAATGCATGGACTTTTTTTTGTGCATTTTTTATTTTGGTTCGATTAGGTTATAACCGAACCGAACCTAAACCAAATCGGTGTAAAACCGAACCAAACCTATCAGTTTAGGTTCGGTTTTGAGTTTTTATTTTTGACAATTTCGATTTTAGGTTCGGTTCGGTTTGACCAAGTTCGAATCGGTTTTGAGCCGATCATCATCCCTAGATTCAACTTTACATTTTCTTACATTTAAGGGCATCCTTAAATAATGGTTCAGAATCAATCCCATATTAAAAATAAATGAAATTGGAATTCCACTATGATCCAAAGCCATTATTTACTTCATTTTGTGGCCGATAAATGCAGGTTCCTCAGCGTTAATCAGATTTAAGATCAAGGAGGGAAAAAACCAAACCCCGTAGAAATCGGAGTCCCTAAATCCCGTGGCCGGAGACGATTTCGGAAATCTCCCCCTACCGTATATATCTCCAGATTCTCCTTTTCGATTTTCAATCTACTTCAATCCGATCTCCATCCTATATCCATGGCGAGGTTATTCCCTACATTTACCTTTTTCTTCTTCCTCCTCTCCGCCTCCAACGCCCGGCATCCCTCCACCTCGCCTGAAGATGAGATCATCGACCGCTCCAAGTTATTCCTCCCTACACAAAAGCCGCTAGATTCCGATGCCGGCTCTGCAGTCAACATTGATGTTAACAGACACGGAAATCGGAAGGAATCCGGAAAGCTTCCCGATGCAGTTACGCATATGCCGGCATCTGGATCGTTCGACGGGAAGATCGCCGACGGCGGAAAGAAACACCTGCGCAAGGAGATTAATATTCCGATGATGGTGACCTGGCGCCCGATTAACCGCCATCTCGATCGCTTGCGTGTGATCCGACGCTCCTTCCCCGTCCACTGCCGCCACCGGAGGCCTCGATTGGACGGCAGCGCTCAGATCCGTCAGCGAAAGTCCCCAATTAATGAGGAGAAGGATCATCAGCGCCGCCGCTACGGGAAGATCATCTCCGCGAGTTGGATCGACGGGACAACATTCCACCGATTGGACGCCATGACGATTCCTGATTTCAACGGCGAGGGATTGATGATTGGAGAGTTCAGGAGTCCGCGCCTTATCTTCCGCCGCCATCGCCATCAGAAAGAGGCGAATGAGGGGAAAGGAAACCTCCTCTGGAAGAAGATCCGGAAGTTCCTGATCAACCTCTAATCGGTTAGGCTTCAATCAATACTCTTAAATTACTGTGTTGATAATATGAATTTGTGTATATACCATCAGATCAGTGTTCATCTTAGAAACCTAGCCACAATATGTATAGTGTATACCTCCTTATTAGCTTGTTTAAGTCTTTGAAGATGTTTGTATAGATTCTCTCAATATGATCTTACAATGATTTTCGGTTTCGAGCACCTTTCTTGGTTGAGCTGATCACAGCATGATACAAACATGGAATCGGAAACATCGATCCAAAGTCCAAACACTATCGGTCTCTGCGGGTGAGCTCGGAACAAGGCCAAGGGCTGACTTTAAAGGCAGAGCCCTGGACGTCGGAGCACTCCCAAGGAGACTCTCTTCCACGCCCGGAACCATACAGGTTGATGTTCGACAGCCAGATGTTGGTGAATGGGGCGCTTTTTATCCCGACTATCAAGCCGGCTTGCTGAACCTTAACGCCCCAGATGTTCTGTATTGTGACGCCCTTGACTGTAGGTATGGCTCGTGGATTGAACCCCTGGTCCGGGTGATCTCCGGTGTCACCTGAGATCTTGATTCCCTTCCGGGCGGTCTCCATGTAGACGTCTGTGATTGTGATGTTCCGTATGAACCCTCCCCTGCCGACGTTTGTTTTGAGATTGATTCCGAATCCGATGTTGTAGAGGTTCATATGCTCAACAAGCACATTTTCCACACCTCCGGAGGTTTCGCTCCCTATTGCGAATCCGGAAAATGGTGTTGAGCCTGTTATCCGTCGGACTGTTATGTGAGTGCTTGGGCGGCCATAGGCTATCCCGTACTCGTCCCAGCCGCTCTTCACCGCCACAAGATCGTCACCGGTTGAAATGTAGGAGTCCTCTATGCATACGTTGGAGCTTGAATCTGCACCATTCAAGCATGAACAATGTTAAGCAAAGAAGCACATAATAAAGAAGTAAAAATACAAGGAGTGGATAAAACAATGACCTGGATCAACTCCATCGGTATTTGGAGAGTCCGAAGGAGCAAGTATCGTAGCATACTGAACAACCACATTGCTGCAATACATAGAAAAAAACCACATTACGCAATCTAGAAACGATGATGTGCCTGAAGTGCAAGAGCTCGACGAGATTACCTGCAATAAACAGGGTGGATGTTCCAGAAGGGAGAGTTCTTGAGAATGACATTAGAAATGATGATATGTTTGGAGTGCATGAACTCAATGAGATGCGGCCTCGTATACTGAAGAGTCCTTTGTCTCCACATGTTCCACCAAACATCCCCTTGGCCATCTATAGTACCATTCTCCCCTACAGTGCACTTACAAGTGAGTATAGGAAAAGGAAATAAAGAAGCGTAACTTGTTCGAGCTTACCAGTTATAATGACGTCTTGAACGTTATTGCCAAGCAAAAAAGCCGCATATCTTCCCCCAGGGAGCTCCCTACCCCTTCCATAAGATGGCAACGGATCAACTAATGGCCAATTAGAGGTATCCTGGAAACAGCAGAGAGGAATCATCATAAAATTCGTTAACGGTTAACCTAGCAAAGGCTACTTGGATCATATGGTGTGAGATGTGCCGTCTTGAACAATTAAGGGAGCTTGAGGTTCCACATAGATGAATACATAACCAATCACTACAGATAACAATTAACCTAAGAAAGATCAGATGAATCAGTTGCTCAACATGACAGTAGATGTTCAAATCTTTATAAAATCAGGACAAACAAATTATCTAATGTTTATGCAGATGTCAACAATAACAAATGGGCATTCATCATGAGGTCCCAGGTCACACTTGACACTACTATAGATAGAAAAATCAGTTTTCGTATTTTATAATTATCAACTTGCAGCAGCATCCCAACAGTGTTTATGAACTAAAGGAGCTCACCATAAAACCGAAAAAGACATGGCCACGCATCAGTCCAAAGCACACTCACATGGAGACCAGCGAGTGTTAAAAGCAATGTTATGGTCTATAAACTTAACAAAACATGGTCAGTCCTGAAGCAAAACTCAACACAGAAACCAAAAGCATCTCAGCTACAGACAAGGCCTCTACTGAAATTGTTAATTAATTAAGGCATAATCCAAAAGCTTATATTATAAAAACATTTTAAAGACATTCACTGCAACATCTTATCCTTGCAATCCACATACAGGCACTGTTATTTCTCAATCAAAGGAGCACAGAAAATCGACGCGCCTTTCATCAACCAACGACATAATCTCTATCAGCAAGACAGCAAGTCACACTTCCAAACTGCTCAAGAGTGGAGTAGAACCCACAATAGAGAGTTGGAGAACGATGGTTGCCGAATCCAGCTGTCATGACTATTGCTTCCTATCACACTCAATTATGCAACTAAATGCAGTGCACATGCTGAAGGGATGGTTGCTTTCAGTATCAGTACCCACATTGCCCCACTGAGAGATCTTGGGGCCATTGGCCAACCCTTCTTTTTATCGCTATCCCACAACACACTCGTACAACCCCTTCTTTTCATTGATACAACTGGGAAGGAGTACCCGTTTCGCGCTTGCTAGTTGAGTTAGCGGATCTTCAACACCACAGTACGATCAGTAGTTGAGCATTTGGCCCAGCCTAGAGTGTCACATTCATAACTTGCAAACTTACCTAGGTAGCCAAATCAAGAAAGGGCAATCCCATCTTGAGAAAACTACTAGGAAAGTCAGAGATTTCGTACCCTGATCCAAAACAAGTGCCTCTCCCTGGCCACCATTTGATGGTAACACAAGAATCAGCATTGTCCACAATCCACATAACTCACAAATCCTATAATCTAATCTAACTAGCCCTAATTTCTGTTAAGACATCAAATGTCAGGGTCAGATGATGGTTAATTGCCACAATTATGCAAGAAGATGAAAACAAGAACCCTAATTTCAGATTTCCTCAAAATAAGCCCTAAAAAGGGGAGGAATTGCAGAAATTACCTGAGTGGCTTTGATGACGGCGCCTCTAGCAAGGTAGAGGGTCATGTGACTGGTAAGGTTGAAGCTTTCAGTCAAGTAAACCCCAGGCGGAATGTAGAGGAGCGTCCCACCTCTCCTCCGGAGATGCTGAATCCGGTAAATGGCGGCCCTGAAGGCTTTGGTGTTGAGCGTCTTGCCGTCACCGACGCCGCCGAAATCGGCAATTGAAACCTTGTCGTACCTCTCCCTCATCGGGACTATCCAGGAGCACGTCTCCAACGCCGCCGCCGCTGCGGGCAGCGCCAAAACGCAGGCGCAAAGCAACAATACGACACGCAACATTCCCTCCCTCGTTTTGTTTTTCTTTTTGGGAGGTCTTTGGATACTGTGAAATGCAAAGTAACAAAGATCACCTTTTTTTTCTGAGTTGTGTTTTTGTTTTCTTGGGTTTCAGAATGGATACAAGGAGATGGTCCAGGAGGGATGGAGTGGAAGGAGATGGAAATCTGCAACCGGGAAGAAATTGAATAATGAGTAAAATTAAAAGGGGGAAAGGAACAGAGAAATCGAAAATCAATGCGCGGAAGAGTGAGTAGGTGAAGGAGGGGGGAAACCCGAGGATACTGGCTGGCGGGGTGTGGGTGTCGTCGACGGAGCTGTGAAAAATGGGGAGCTGAGCAGAGCAGAGCAGAGCAGAAGAGGAGAGTGGAAATTAAAGGAAGAGGGAGAAGGCCGTTAAAGGAAGGTGTGGGACCCCAACTGTCTTGTCCCGGAGTGTCACGTCTCACGTGACTCCAAATTATTATGAGACTCGTCACTCATACCATAACCGAATTACTACCGTAGGTGAAAGTTTTGGCAAACATACGGTAAAAATGTTACTCCATCCGTTCAGCAAAACTTGTCGTTTTAGAGTTTTGTTTTTGTTCGAAAAAACTTGTCATTTTAGATATTTTTGCTTCTACTTTACTAAAATGTCTTTGTTGTGAGTTGTAGTTTTTTGATAAAGTAAAAAGTAGAGTAATGAATGAGGGTAAATTAGTAAAAAAGAAGTGTAATTATTAGCTTTATTAAAAGTTGTGTGGAGAGTCAAAATGACAAGTTTTGCCGAACGGAGGGAGTATTGTTAAGGTTTTTATAACGGTAGAAAATAGTTCGGTTATGATTCCTAAAACCGTGAGAGGCTCCGAGTGAGTTGGCCTAGGACATTGGAAGGGGTATACCTTTCATGGTTTTCAAAATCGTGGTCGACTACGTGCTGGATCGATCGGACGAGTTATCTACGTGTAAAAAGACGTAAGGCAAGTACATTGGAATTGGTTACACTTCTCATCGCATGGTTTTCAAAATCGTGAATGCATAAATTTATAGATGACATTTTTACGATTTTAAAAACTAGAATTAACTGGAATTCAAACTGTTTTTAAAACAGTGACCGCTACTGTGTATGTGGTCAGATTTTCACCCTGTGTATAGATAGTCACTAGAATAATATGGATAAATGAAGGACTTACTGTCATTATCTTTTCAATTGTATTGGCCTGGTCATAGTTTATAGGAAAATTGACTAAAAATAATACAAACTATCACTCATTAAACAAAAATAATACGGAGTATGAACTTAAAAAATAACCAATTCATGTACAAACTATGGAATAATAAACCAATTTGATACAAGTCACTTTTTCGCCCTAAATTTCGATAAACTTGGTGATCTGGCAATCATAAACTTCTTTTGGGCTCAAAATGTAATTGATAATAAATTCAAGTTTAAATATGTAGAAAATGAGGAAAATGCAATATTTGCATTGTCTTCTTTGTCGTTGCTCGCGGTGTTGGAAGAAGGAGATCTGATTGCTGAGGACACGTTGCAAGATCTATTTCGATGCCCATATTTACTCACCGCCGATCTCTGTACAATTTTCATGTCTCTCCTTAATTTAGATAGTTTAAAGTTGGTCATCCTTAATTTAGTTGATTTGAAGTTCTCTCATCCTTATCTCTATCATCAACTACGGAGAGGCGGCGAGGTGCTTGGAGAGGAGTTGGAAAAGTTTGAATAAGATTTGTTTTGTTGTGCAATTTCACGTAAATTACTTTGTTAATAGTCATTTTCAACATGGATTTGCGGTGGGCCTATATCCCAGAATCGTCTTATATGCAACTTATTGGGCTTAATATATAAATGGGCTGTTCTCTCTTAAAACAAGTCCAGCCCACTGTAGCCCATCCTCGTTCCTCGTCCGAATGCATACTCGGAAGTACGGCTTTGGTCCTTTTTGCCCGAGTTTTCGGCGCCAAAGTCCTGCAAATTTCAAACCCTAAGCCATCCTCGATCCCCAACAAAGGCAAGAAGCAACCGTTGATCTAGATGGAAGCTTTCTCAGTTGATCGCAGTAGGCAAAGTTATTCGAGATGAATTCATCGATTTTCCTCCGTACCGTTGGAATTTCAAAAAGACAGGTTCGTTCGCTGTTTGTGGATCTGGTTCAATTGGGAATTTTTGTTCGTTTCACGTTTTGTTGAAATTTAGGTTAATACCGTGCGATTGGAGGCAAGTATTTATTGTTGATGCTTGTTCTGGCGAATAAGATTACCTTCTGAGTGATTTCCCCTTTCTGAATTGCACTTTAGACCTACTCGCCTTCAAGATTGAGTTGTACTGTGATTTTGTGGAACAAATGCATTTTCATTCTGGGCTGTATGTAAATGTTTGCTAATATAATATTGTAAGGAGATTAATTTGGGGTTCAATTTATTCGCATATGCCTTGGCGATTGATTTACTAATATAGTTGATTTCAGTAGACCATGTAATTGGGCAATGTTTTTGGTTTCTTATTGATCCCATATTAATTGACAACAAAGAATGTTGGTAGTCTGCAGGACTTTGCATGAACAGGCCAGGTAGGCCTTTCGGTTTCAGGCACGATACACTTCTATCTACAACTTTATTGTGTGATTTCTTCTTTGTTTGGTCATTGTCAAAGTGGTTCCACAAATTCTGTGGTAGAAATTGAAACAGATAGTTTTGTTCAGAGCTTGTTCCTGACAAGGCTGATAGTTCTCAAGGACTGGCTACTTATTCACCACCTGCATATGGATACAAAAGTCTAGAGGACCACTGAGGCTGTAAATCTATCTAACACCTTTCTGCCATTAAGACGCTGTGAAAGGATAAGCCAGCTGTCCCTTTGGTGTTCATTTTCATGATATCCTGATCAGAAGCGCCACGGAAAATCTCAGGTGCACATCTCCCTCTCTCTTTCTATCTGATTGTGAGGGTTGCTTGCATCCGGTTGCTTGTAGTTTTGAAGCTTGCTTGATTGCGATTTACTAGAACAAGAGTTCTGATGTGTTGTATTAATCTAGTTAGCAAGTTTTTGAACCAATGGCATTTTTCGAGTTATTTGACTTAGATTCTGCAAGAAGCTGAAAATTTTCATGTACTAGATATAATGCAAGAATTGTGGATACATGGATATGAAAGTGTATATGTGGCCTTTTACGAGGGACAAAGACTAATATCTTAAACGAATATCTATTGAGATTAGGAGTGAAATATCAATATCTGATATTTTAGAATTTAGACTTCACAAATACTTGAAAGCAAACAGATGTTCACAAATATATACTCTGTATATAAGAGTGATTGCAAAGCTAACCCTAGTTAAAGACTTAAAGGTGAAATGCAATTTTTGTAAGGTTTATCTTGGCTATTTTTGGCAATGCCTTCTTTTAAGTTATTTTGTTTCTTACCTTTTCACAATAGAAAATGCTTCCTCTATGGGAAACCAACATTAAAAAGGCTTTCTAGTTTCTACCCAGAAGCAAAATGCAACCAAGAGATTATTAATGTATACATTCATAAATCAACTAGAATGTAAAACACACAGTTGGAAATTATACTAGAAGTTACCCCTTTTTTATATTGATTGTACAACTAAATCAAGTTTTTTTTAACCAAACCAACTGGATTTTAATAATCATGTTAAGGCCTCCATCTCCAAAATACAAAGGTATTACCAGTTTAACACAATACATGAGACTGACAAACTTAAATATTCAACAAAGATGTGCCTTTTAACTAGTGTTTATAAAAACTACCCTTCCTAGTTAGCCAGGACGTCCCAGATCAGTTCCGGGTCAAACGATGGCATCCTAGCAAGTGGATAGCTTCCATCATATTCCAACAGCTCTTCATGTCCAACTGTTTCATAGCAAATTGAATTAGAGCCTGAAAGAGCATGTGATGATGATGGCGACGACTCCATTTCACTGCCACAACAACTCTCATTAACCACCAGAGACGACAAGGATGAACTTGATGAACAGTAAGAAGATGAAGCCAAGTTGACCCTCATTGGCTGACCACCATCATTCTTATCCCCATTATCATTATTGTTGTTGTCAACGGGAGTATCTTTTTTCTTTCTTGCATACTTGTTAGCTTTCTCCCTCTTCACCTTCTGGCAAATGGCTTGAATCTTAGCCTCCACGGCGAATTTCACTGCAGTGATCTTCCCCGAATCCCTGACACCTAGTTTGCAAGGATCCTTCAAGTTTGGGAAGTTCAAACGTGCATATTCACCCCGAAGTTTATAGGCAGCGCAGTCATATGCATACGCTGCTGCCTCTGCGGTGTCATAGGTCCCCAGCCAGACCCTCATCCTGTTCTGTGGAAGCCTGATCTCAGCCACCCATTTCCCCAGATGCCTCTGCCTGACTCCCCTATACAGCTTCTTCCTCGAACTCAGGTAGCCGTTGGAGAAAGCCGAAGAATTTTGGTATGGGCTAGCTAGGAGTGGAGATGGGAGAGAAAATGACCCCTTTGGCCTGTTTTCTTGCCAGAACTTGTGAAAAAGATCTCTTTGCTTAAGGTACACAGAGGAGCCTAGTGGCTCAAGGGTATGGCTTGGCATAACTGTGTTTGAAGGTGGGCAATTGCTGAAGATTGAATCTAAAGTGTTCGCTGTACCGGCTTTCAAAATGAGCGTCGAGAGCGAGTCTCTAATGTTGGTGGCTTGCTGTGAATGCATTGGGAAGCTGGTTTCTTGGATGGTTTCCATGATATTGGGATGAGGGATGCTTCAAAACTGATCCCTACTGTTTCCCCTTGAATTGGAGGAGAGATTGTAGTAAGAAAACTTGGTGATCCAACAGCACAAAAAATAGCTGTGGATTCAGTTAATTCTAATGTTTAGGTTTGGGGATTGGAGGTGTTTCTGAAATCTATACTTGAGAAAAGGTTGGAGCTTTTTGTCTCTCCACTTTGGGGAATTTATAGGTGGGGCTTTTGAAATCTCCACCAAGAGGTCTAAATTGGTTACTGATATTTTTCATGAATGATCTCCAACTAATGACAACTTTCACCTTTTGAAAATGTGGACCAAACCAAAGCACAAGTAAATACCACAGTTGGCATTGTGTTATTTCAACTGTTATAGCCTTTTTTTGGGTGTAGAGACTAGAGAAGGTCCTTTCATTTGAACCTTTACAGTTTTCATCCCACGGGAGCTTCAACAGAAAGCACAGAAATTGTATCACCTCCTCCCCTACTTGCCCTTGCACTAGAGTTCCATGACTTTGGCTCCTATGTTAGACTTTCCTTTAGTTCTCCTCCCATATTCTTATAGTCTTCATAACGCGTAATGAAGACTACAAGAAAGGATGTTGTTGTAGGAGTTTGTTTGGTACTCGTCCGATAGGATGCACACTATGGTTCATCCCAATCTCTTTACTTTGTCACACAAAAAAAAGTTGCTCTCAAGTGAAATTTGTGCCTTGACATTTTTATTGGTTTTGACAAATGAAACTTCAAACATAAGATAATCAATGAATTGTCTATCATATTACAGTGCAAGTAAAACTACATATATTCATGTAAAAATCTTATCACATGAGACTAGATGGACCAAAAAAAAAAAAAACTAAAACTTGTTAGTTGTTACAACAACATTCAAGAAGTGCAAACTAATCAGAAAGTAATAAAAGCAAACCAATTGATCAAAATGGAGAAGCCAGATATGGATTGCCACAAGTAAATGGTCCATAATTTATTGCTTGAGTTATGAGGGAAATAGAGAGAGCTCAATCAAGGAGATGGTGAATAAGCTTCAGCCTTCGGTGGTTGATTAAATATGAAGAGTTATTCCAGGGCCACGTGTTGAGTTTTCAGAGGAATCGGCTTCTTTTTTTATTATTATTATTTAGTTATTTGTTTGGTCCCCCTTCATCATTTCCTTTTTTGGCTTGAGTTTTTATAATAGAAGTAATAGTCATTGCCAAGAATTCAACGGGAAAGATGATCAGCCACGCGGACAAAGCTTCCCAACTGTTACCCATTTTAGGTAGCAGTTTGATTGATGATATACACTAATTATCAACGTAAGTCATGTTTGATTTTGGGGTTAAAGCGCCCTTTCACAAGTTTTATACATTCCGTCACATCAAATATAACAAGTATGTTTAAAGTGATTTAAACCTTATCTATAGCACAAGAGATATTCTTCTCTAAACTTCAAATGACAACGGACTTAAGAGAGCTTAATGATATGGTAGACGCCTCTTAACCCTCACGTCAAGAACTCTTATTTTGCAGCCTATAAGTGAGGACAAAAAAAAGTGATTTAAACGCCCACAACAGCTCTTATTCAAGCTCACAAGATCTCTTTTATTCAAATAAGGATACCGGTCCTAAGAGGACGTGATAATATGGTTGACACCTCTCAAAAACTCATTTCTTACCTTTTATTATTACTCAAACATTTACTTTTATATGTTGTAACCTTAAGGGTGACCATGAACATTGGGATCCTAATGGGATTAACAAGAAAGAGGAAGATCATTAAAGACATAAAGGTTGAGTTCGGAACAGAAAGATGTGAGTTGGGCCTCTCTAGCTAATGACAAAGCATGTGAAGTTGAAGCTATCCTTCCTTCATATGTATGGCTTCATGTGATGTGAATGAGCCCCACTTGCCCACGCTCTCTCCTGTTAAAGTCATATGCTCTTTTCCTCTTTTGATGATATCTTTCAATTTCTCATTTCTACTTTTGTTTCCATTGTTGTATGTATGTGATATGAAACTAAAACATATGGCTGATACACTACCGAATCCCAGATTATTGTGACTGAGAATATTGCAGTTGTTTATGAGAGTAACTTGCCTCTGTTTTCGTCAATCAATTTAGGTAATTGAAGGATCAAATCACATTGTAATGCCTTCATCATCCCTGATATGATTCATGGGCGGACACAAAGGGGGTCTATAGGGTCCAAAGAACCCCTTCCATTAAATCTTCTTATCGATAACTTGATTTCAATATATGAGCAAAACATTATGAATGTTTAAACATTGGACGCCAGTGAATCACTTCTTATGTTATTCAATATGCACAGATTATTAATAATATTTTGCTTAACTCGATACCCTGCACTATCATTTGACCTTATACCTACAAAATGTGAAGTTATATCATTTAGTTGACAATAAGATAAGAAGTGTGAATGTTTGAACTTTTTTTACTCCGCATCTAGTTACTTAGCTACATGCATCTTAAAAGATTAAGGCTCGTTTGGTTTTAATTTTGAGAAGGTAAAGGGAAAGGAAATGAATGCAGACCATTTATAGTTTACGACGCATTATTAAAAAAAATTAATCATTAACCTTTACTCCAAACTTTTCATACAAATTTGGTTTTGTTTCTTCTTATTTCAATCACTCATTTGAATAAGGGGTAACATATCTCATATACTTCTCTAATTACCCTGTCTTATTTTTTTACAAAAAAAATAGCATTCTTCGCTTATCTACGTATATTTTTCTATACAAAATTTGTTTTCATTCCGTTTACCTTGCATGCTTATGTCAAACGAGCCCTAAGTTATAGTGTTAACTCATTATGCTCCATACTTTTGTTAGTCCTTACGACTAATCCAAAGGTTTATGTTTCTTTTATTATTACTTTTCATTAATTTATCTCATTTTAAAAATAAATTCTTTTTTTTTTGTATTATTCATTTAAATTTCGTGTTACTCATTTACCCATCAACGGATTTGCTCTCTTTTAATAACATACCAAAACCTCAACGGTCTAGCAAAAAACGTTAACGTACGTCATCATTTGTAATTGCATGTATGATTTTTTAAACTAAAACGACATATTGTTTTAATTTATAATGGCTTCATTCAAATTTTTAATCATAAAAATGGATCACCTTAAATCCCTAATGTTCACCCATTTCCGCATCACACGTGGAGGTACTTAACATTAATTCCTCCTCGGGTTTTCTACTTATATATATGGAGTTGCATTGTAGTGAAGGTAATCAATTAATCAGCCATCATTTTCAAAGGGTTCTTACTTTGCCCATCAACTTTAAAAGTACTCTTTGAATTCAGACTCATCCATGTGAGTCCATTCTACGTTTTGTGGTTCAGAACAACCTCTGAAGTCTGAACTATTATTGAGATGTGAATGAGATCAAAAATGTCTCAAATCAGAAAGTTGAACATATTAAGTCATAGTATATGAGTCGGTGTGCTACTATTTCTATTGTTAATTGATTTTATAATAGAACCTCACTCGGCTTGCGTGCTAGGCTAATAACGCATGTGCGCCCGTACACACAAACCTCTAGTCATCGGTCCAAATCGGACTTTGATAACCATTTATAATCATAGACAAGTAATTACAAATCACATGGCACCTTTTTCCTAAATTTAACAACCAGCTACAGTATATACCAAAGAAGTTAACTTTTGTACAATCCTAAATTAGATAACATTATAAGTAGGAAATTGATTAGTGCCGTGCTCTCAAGGAAAATGGAAAGTGATGGAAACGTAATATATGTCTCGTTAACCATTTAAGTGGTACAAATTATTAGTCTTGTAAATATGGGGTCTCATTTGGCTTTTGAGTGAGATCAATGGGTAAAATGGCTTCTTATGATATTGGCGTAACCCTGATTAAATTAAAAGTTTTAGATTGAATTCAGTTTAAACTTAACACATATTTTCAAACATGAAATTTTTGTAAAATTTAATATTTGAAAAGGGCATAGACGCATAAAGTCTATGGTCAATGTTTGACTGTTGATTGTTCAAAATTTGGCCTTTTTTGGTTACACTGATGACACTTTTTTTATGATATTTTAATTTTACTTTGATGCTACTTTTTATTTTTGGTGCTGATGCTATCTGATGATTTGATGCAACTTTTTAATATATTTGATCGATATCAATTTTCTAATGTAATTGTTTGATGACACTTTTTAATATAATTGTTAATACATTTTTTTAAATCTAATTGTTCAATACCAATTTTTTAATTCGTCAATTGCAATGATATTTTTTATAAAAAAAAATTGATAACTTATTCGTATATTGATAATATATGTTCTTAATGATAATAATTTATTGATAATATTTTTAAATAATTAATGATACTTTTTTATATATATTAATAATATTGGAGATAGATATTTTCAAAATGTAGATTTTCATCCAATTTATCTAAAAAAACCGATGGAAGGAGCCGGACAGACTACCCTAACTAAGGAGAAGTTTACACATTGATAGTCTAAACCGACTTTTATTTGGAAAAAAATGGCAAAAATAGGTTTGGGACCTTGAATGTGGGTCCATGACACGCCGACCAAAAGAAAATGTTACTATTGATGGTCTACGTGTACCCGAGAACACGGAAAAGCTGACCGAGATCAAAAAATTTATTAGATACACCGATAAACTTCACAATTTATTACAGAGTTGATTTCACAATATCTTGTGAAACGAATAGATAACTACACCAAACACGAACTTATGGGAAAGGGCAAAGACTCCACAACTAGTTACGTAGTCATTGGGAAATGGTGGATCAAGTCCGCAACTAATTGCGGAACTAATTTGATCTATATAACAAGTTGTGGAATCCATCGTCTTTTGTGAGACGCTTCGCATGACATGGTGGAGCATTCAAGATGTTTCTTGAATTTGTAAATAAAGAGTGGTCATATTCGGGGTTCAAACTGGGGACCTTTGAGTACTATTCGTAAGTCCTTTCCAGTGGACCATTCCGGAATGGTTCATTCAAGATATTCCGCAACTTGGTTCGGAATAGATTCCGCAACCCCTCTCAAATTGATGTATGTTAAGTGTATGTTAAGTAAGATGTGGCTTGTAGTTGTAGTACCAACCATTCCGGAATGGCTCACCGGAAAGGACTTGTGGATAATAGTTATAGGTCCCCGGTTCGAACCCCGGAATGACCGCCCTTTATTTACCAATTCAAGGCTCGTAGTTGTAGTAGACATTTCTCTAAATTAATAAATTATGGCCTTAAGCTATGCAATCTAGTGGGCTTGAATAATGGGGTGTGAAACTATGATGGGCCCAAGTTCAAGACATACACGAACACAGAGGAAAGGCCCAAACTTGATGTGGTGCTTGAATATTGTAGACTTTATCAGCATGTGATTGTGAATTTTTGTATATCTCTTAAGACTTTTTTTTAAGTAAGATAAGATTTAGGGAGGTTGCCGACGACCCGACAACCTTCCTTAATTTCGACCAAAAATATAAATTTGATAAAGTTTTTAACTCTATGAAGAGGTAGAAATTGCAAATTGGATCTACTCATATTCTCAAAGAAACTTGTATATTGACGGTTTGCCCGTCTGCCAACTTATCGACCTCTTAACAATCAAGAATATTTGAGCTCGAATTACTACTTAATAAAAAAAATCCCGAAGAAACATCCACACCTTAAATTGATTAAAATAATGTATATATGGAAACTCCGATTCCAATTCAAAGCTTGATGAATGATGGTGACAATTCCCATCAATTCGCGAATGTCTTGTTGCCGATACGGCGATGCCGTATGATACGGCCCATGTAGACCCGCAAGGCGCCTACTATAGGGTCCATGTAGTGTCATATATATGGCACCGACTACCGAGTAGAAGCATGTGGGTTTATTCTGACGTGGCAGCCCCCCATTGGTGGTTTGTGTGGAGGTGAATGTAGAAGCATGTGCAATCGAGGTGGCTCTCGCCGTTGTCTCAACTCCCAACGTGGAGGCGACCATGTGCTTGTAGCCTTGTAGGCCCCATTTAGATTGCCATAAGCCACGAGCTCTCACATGATCTCTAACTCCTCCAACCTCCATTATTCATCTCATACGACGTCGTCTTCATTTGGTTTGTCACTTTCACTTTCACCTATACTATCTTATCTTCTTCTTTGTTACCTAATCTAATCTAATCTAATTATATATTATATCAATTTAATCACGTAAATGTTTTTTTTTTTTCATAACTTGTATATATCCTATTTATAGAGATTCACCTACATTTTTTTAAAAAATATTTTCTAGGGTTTATATTATAACAAATTAACAAGATTGAAGAGTCCATATTTAATTAAGGTGGGAAAAATAGGTTCGCCTATTACTGGATAGTCTGGATCTATTTCAACAATATCCTACGTACTCTGAAATGAAATCCCGATTTCATGACGTAGATTAATGTGGCAAGTCGCAACAAATGGAGCAATTAACGGATGAGTTCGGCCGTCAAATATTCCGGCTTCCAACTATGCATTATATGTATATTCAGTATTCCCTTCATAATTCATATACTCCACTTGATTAATGAATTATGAATAGCCGCCGACAAGTGACAATTTAGTATTCACACACCGTTTATGATTTTTTTTATGTCAATGTAAAGTTGGTCCATTTGCTAATACCGGTCTCTCATAAAATGATGATATAAAATTCATCACATGCAATGTTCATTCAATTCATAAGGTACGTGTTGAAAACAAAGTATAATATGTTAATTGGTTCCAGATCCTTGTTACCGATTGAGTGACTAATCTCCATTGGAACCGAGGTGTGAGGGGTGCCCGGAGTTAGCGTTTTCACCACATGATAATGGAAGGAGGGAGTTATATTTAGGCACCAGTACGTCCTACAATTAATTAAGGTTTGTTAACATACTAAAAATGGAAGGACAAAAAATGTTGATTGCAGTAGGTAGCTAATGGCTAGGCAGATCATTAGTTAATTAGTTGGGTACTGCAGATTGATTCATAATGACCTCTTCATTAATTAAAGTCTAAAGAGTCCAGCTTACTTAATCAACTGCAAAGAGAATCAAACAATGCCATGCTTTTTTGGGTCTGATATCAACCATCCTAATTAAGGTACGTATCTTCCAACTCATTATAATCGAACCACAAATTAATTCATGCCCACACCACACCAAAGAATTCGAGTAATTAACTTGACACTTGTTTATTCATTTGGTGTTGACATTTGTTTTTATTATGACAAACATGTGCGTTATGTGTTTCCTTCTAATTAAATTCGGTCGATCAAGTTTTCATATTCCATTGCCCATTTGTATTGGATTCTTCCAAGATAGCTTTCTTAATTCGATTCTTCCAAGTTAATGTTTTTCCTTTTTTCATATTTTGGTGTGAAAAAAGAAAAAACATTTTCCAAATTTTTTTAATAATTAAATTAAGTTTGTAGTTAGATAAAAAGTAAGGTTGGGGTGATAAATTTCAAAAACAATAATATATAAAGTATATATTTTGTCTCGATGACACTAGTGAATTTTGATGTCATATATATATGATGACTTGATCGAACGATCGGAAGATTGGGGTGAAAATCTAAAAACAATGAGAAACAAATATAAGTATAGGACCCGCTTTGATTCATGAAATCATGTTATAATGGGTGACAAATGAGTTTGATTTAGAAGATATGTGAAGGGGTAACATGATTTTTGGAACCAATTGATGCGACATTTCCACCACCCATGTGGGTATTTGTTGATTTGATGTCGCCTCTCATCAATATATATATGCAAAGTGACAAATACCACGCCTTTTTCCACTTATATCCTACGGAGTAAATATGAAGAATTTCGATTTTTGTTTTGTTTTGTTTTATAACGGGAGTAACCCATCTTTTGATGGTAAATTTCAGACATGTGACCTAGGTATAAGAAGAGTGATGCATCGGGTAAACGATCGGCTTGCACAATCGGCTATACTCAATGGTAAGAAGATGAATCTTGATTTTTCATCCAAAGAAAGGGCGAAGGTAAAGATCGAACCCGGAACCTCTCTTTAATCCCCTCACTTCTTACCTTTGAGCCACCAAAAAAAATCAATTATACAAATTACTGTTAAGATACAATTTTATAATTAGTAACATAATGTATAACATATTAATATGCCAATATCTAGGGCCTTTTTTTTCTAAAAACAGAATGCGATTAGGGCAAACTACGCACTGATCGGTAGTCTAATCAGCTAGAGCATCCTTTCGGATGAGAACCTGTAGTTCTAAATTTGAGATATGTTTGTTGGTAGTGGTTGTGTAACCCAGAAAGGCCAATCTATCCGCTACGCTATTAATTTTCCTAAACACATGATGAAGTTGGACCGTCTGAAATCGAAAAAGATCCATTAGGTAACCAGAAATGATCCTCTCGATTTCCTAAGGGCATTTCCAAATGCTTTTAAGTGTGTTAATAATGCATAATCTGTCACCTTCTATTTCGATTTCTTGGATATTAAGTTCTAAAGCTTCACGAATTTCATCTCTCAATGTTGTAGCCTCGGCTCTAATAACCGAGCATGGCGGGATACTAGCTCCCTTCACATAGACTTAATTTCCTTTATGATCTCGGATAACAAAACCAATCGCAGAATTTACGTTATCTCGTAAGGAACCATCAAAGTTAAGTTTGAAGTTTGAAGTTTGAGCTTTTTGGTTTTTTCGTTGTCTCTTAAGAGATAGATGGTTTTGACGAAAGGTGGTCATTAATCCCTGAACAAATAAAATAAAATAATATCCAATATTTAGCAATTTTTAAACACTCTGTAATATTTAGTACTATTAATAAGTGTTTGAAACCACAATCTTAATACATTTTTTTCAACATCTCTAAAATTTTATAAATTTGATGTTTATAAAATCGTTAATTTCTTTTCCAAAGATATTATAAGAGTATCTTCAACAATTTTCCCATTTTGGAGATTTTGAAAAAATTTAAGGTATTTTTTAGTCTAATAGATTCTCTATCATATTTTTCAAATATAGAAACAACCGAAAAAAATAGAGTGAATTTCCTGAATCCGGAGTATTATCTAAACTAAATAATTTTTCAAATCTTCAAAATGTAAAAGCTATTGGAATTAAAGCAAGAATAATTTAAAATTTAAAAAATATGTATTTTATTTTTTATTTTAGGAAAATTTTAGAAAAATAGTTGGAGATGGTATAAGGGCCAAGGGCTGGAAATTTCGCTAAATTTTAAAAGGGAGTAAAAAGATGTCGAAAATGGGCCCCAAAAAATCAGTTTGAGAAATGAGTGAATTGTGGGCGTTGCTTTGCTGCGATTCGGATGTCGGCCTTTTCTTTTTCTGTTTTTCCTCCACCGTATTCCCATTTGGATTCTTTCCTTCTCTGTTTCTTTTATTCTTTCCTCCACCGTGCGATTATTTTGGTGTGAAAACCTCTTGTGGTTTAAACCCTAAACATATTGTCAGGATGTTCAAGTGACAGTATTAGAAGTTGAGTTTCGCTTAAGTTAATTATTTATGTGTTTTTAAAAGATTGAAATAAGATTTGTTCGTCGATTGAGTTGCTTATGAACCAAAAATATGTGCTAACCAAACAAGAGAGCTAAATATCTTACCCGGCTTATGAACCAAAAATATCTTACCCGGAGTAAATATGAAGAGTTGCTTATGAACCAAAAATATCTTACCCGGCTTACCAAACACTTACTTTTATCTGAGATTTTGGACTTTATAAAAGCTAGATAGCTAACCAAACAAAACCTTAATTCGTCTCTACATATCCGCCACTTAAGATAACCGAGAAGGGGGGAAATCGCTGAATTAAAGAAAAAAAAGTAAGAAAGAAAGAACACAATCAGGGATTCACGGATTCCACACATATATATGACATGTCATGTAAACACGTACTCTTTAGTTTCGATCATTTGCTTATATTAAAATACAGTACGATTATTTTATAGTTTATATATTTGGATGTGCATACATGTTGTTTTGTCTCTAATATTTTAATGTACATGATAATTCTATACATTGGTATGTGTGAACAATTTACCTCACGCAGTCACTCGTACATTTTTTAAGTGAGATAATTTAGCTCTATTGATGTATTACGTTTCTTAACTACGAATGCAATGTATTAAAGTATAGGATAATTAACTGTAATCAATGTATATATCATGTCAGGTTAATCTGTTAATTTAAATTTAATGGATCAAAATTCAGAAAGAGGGACACGTATGAGGTTGGTTAGAACTAATTAAAATATAAATGGCGCCTTAAATTTATATGAAGCGAGCAAGAGTTGAGAAATTCAGATTAGAGTGCAGGATTTGTGCAAATGGGTATGTCTCCTGTCCTTGTTAATACCACCAAAATATATGGCAATATGTTACACTTATTTATTTATTTTTATATATGCTCTAATAATTTTGTGATTTGTCTTATCGATGAATTTTAGTGCTCTCTTACTTATTTTGTCCACTAATTTTTTAATTAGCTATTACTCCTATTAGTTGGAGAATCATATTTGGCTCCTATGTACACCTCTTCCAACTCTGAACTCACTACAACGTTTGACCTATATTATATATATTAAAATTTTATTTTCGAACAAATTAATAGTAATTAAACAACAATATTGTGCACTCGGAAAGATGAATGGAAAGGACATGCATATATAATACACCACTACATATTTGAATAATACTCCATGGAATTTGATCTTAATTAACTTAACTTTTTCATTTTATATCAATGTCTACACTGAAAAAGTTATGAATTAATTACCTCTAAAAATCACATATTTTCATTTTTTTTTTTGGATTTGTTTATATTTTTCAATCGCCAAAATAAGGGATTTTGGCAAATGTAATTAGCTATAAGAATTGACTATCCACATATCATTAAGAGACTTATTGATGCCAACAAGGAATGAAACATTTAAAGTACCTGCAAAATGGACCATAGCTTGATTTGTTGAGCTCTCGATCATCACTCTCAACCGAAGCATTTCCCTTCATCATTTTGAGTATTTCTTGGAATACAGCATTAACCATAGCATGATCAGGCTTGATTTCACCATATATAAGTGTGATCAAGGGGGTTGTCTTGCTGAGCATGATCAACCTGAGCAGCAAACTTCCCCGCATGTCTCTGTCTATCATCTTCTTTAGGGCCTTTGAACCACTCTGGATACCTTATCAGCTTAAAACAATTGTCCTTTTGTGTGCCCCTTCTCTCCACAGTGATCACACCTCCTATCAATTTTGGCTTTCTTGTAATCCCTCTGTCCGACCTTGATCATCAAACTGCTTGTGCTGATCTCCTTGAGCAAACCTGAATCTATTAACAACATTAACATCACTTTCATACTGTCCAAACCTATTCACAGCCAAAGCATTAGTATCAACCTGGCTATTTCCAGTAACACATTTTGCTCTTTCAATTTAAACAACCATTTGAAATGCCTTGTTTATATTAGGCACTGGATCCTTTGATTAAACATCCCCCCTTAGGTGTTCATAGACATCATTCAGTCCCATTAGAAACTGCATTACTTTAGCTTTCTCCTCCCTCTCAACCCTCTTTTTCAACAAACCACAAGCGCATTGATTGATACCGACACAACTGCATCATATCGAGCTGCATCATATCCAGGAATTGCATCAAGCAGCTTAATTCATCCCAAATTTTCTTTAACTTTCCAAAATACGCTCCAACAGACAAGTTATCATGTATGAGATTTGCTAGATCTCTTCGTAACTGAAACACAAGTGGATCATTTGACTCATAGAAACATTCTTTAATCTCGTCCCAGAGCTCCTTAGCAGATTCCACATACATGAAGCTCTCAGCAACTTCACTTGTCATGGAATTTATCAGCCAACACATTACCATAAAATCCGCTCTCATCCACTTATCATAATTCTCACTCCCCTCCGCAAGTTTCACACAACTTCATGTAATGAAACCTAATTTAGCCTTGGCACCAAGCGTCATTTTCACGCTTCGACTCCAACTCGTGAAATTGCGGCCATTAAACAGAGTTGAGACTAATACCATCCCCGGATGGTCTGAATTAGAGAGAAATAATGGATTCACATGAGTGATATTCATACCTTGCATAACGTTGTCGAATTGAAAGACATTCGGAGGAAAACTCCGAATGGATTCACATGAGTGCTATTCACATGAGTGCTCCACCACCTCTTCCTCCTCCATTTGCAAATCCAGGTCCTGGAGGAGTAACTGTAACGAAATTACCCCTACCAGCGCCATTTCCATTAGCTCTAATACTGAAAGTTTGTCCTTGCTGAGTATTGACCACATGTCCAACCATGATTGCAACAAAAGGAGAGAAAACATGAAAACGCTGAAATCCAAAAATCAAACAACGAGAAAACAAAGCAAAGATCGAGCTGCGAAACACCTATGGCTCTGATACCATTTGAAGATGGAAAAACGAGTTAAAACGGAAGCAAAATCACACAAAGAACCACAAGGAAGCCATAGCCGAGAAGCTCCATTAGAGCTTAGAAAAGAAGCTTCAAGAAGAGTTTGTTACAACCTTTTTTCCCGCCTCTGTTTCTACCTTATACAACCGAAGATGGAAAGCAAGTTGAGAGGTGAATTACTAGAATACCCCTCACAATATATGTGACAAAATGTGCTAAACAAAGCATATAAAATGCACATAATGTCTTCCATACCAAAAGCATGAAATTATCAGTAAACTAGGAGGTTCAATTTGTATGTCTTCCCGCCTCTGTTTCTACATTGGAGGATCGTCTTCATCGCTCACAGGGATTTCTGATGTACCGCTAGCCAGTGGTGTCTTTGCTTGGTGCATGATGTTTGGCTTCGGGTCTTAGTCTACGTTGTCCCCGACGTTTTAGGGTTAGACTCGTTTGTTCATTTGGATCTGTTTACTTGCCACTTTTTGTATTGCACCGTTTTGTATTTTATGTTGTTTGTTTGACGGTTCGCCGTCTACTGACTTTATCGGCCTTTCGATGAGCCAGATTTGTCTGGATCGTTTTTTAGCACAACTATTCCCAGCGCGGTTCCTTAGTTTTGTTCGATTAATTGATTGTTTTCTCTAACTTGTTTGATTTTTTCTTGCGCTTATTCTACCAGTTTGACCGATTACTAGTTTTCATATTAGTACTCTCGATTTACTAGCTAGACCGTACGTCTAATGTATCGAATAACTTCCCATTTGAAATATTATACTCCCTCCGTTCTAAAATATATGGGTTTTTAGCATTTTGCATAATTTTTAATAAAACACTTACTTTTAAAAAAACATTATTATTACACTAACTTTTTCATAAATTTTACTTTTTTAACACTCACTATACATTTTAACCAATCAAATTATTTTAAAAAGTCAACAACACACAAAACAATACAAATCATTACAACTTCCTACCTAGAAAACATAAAAGTTCATCTATTGTTAGACAAAAATTTACCTCTAAAAACCCATGTATTATTAGACGGAGGGAATATATGTTATACAATTATGCGTTGACCGGTAACAAGATGGGAGCACAGTAACCTCACCGGAGTCGCCGTGACAAAACCGGCGTCAACCAGTCTCTACTTGCAGTATAATTGGGGCACACGTGCTCTTCCACGTCCTTGTTTACCTTCTGTCTCCCTCACGAACCTTCCTTTATCTACCACTTCATCTTCTTATATATATACCGTACGTACAAAACCATCATTTGTATTTAGAGCAAAAATAAATAAATAAAAATCCACCACTTATATATATTCAAATCGTATTTTATGAACAAATTCAATATCGCTATTTATTATTCTTATTAAAGGGTGAATAAATCCCTTCCTTCGATCTATTTTGATCACAAAGTAAATAGAGTAGCTAAAGCTGCTGAAATTAATAGGTTAAATATGTAAAATATATATTAAATTAATTTTTGATAAGCTAGTAATTGGTAATTATATATGAGACATCTATAAAGTTTGAGTGGTTTAGAAAACATATCTTTAAATATGGGACATTCATGTACTTAGTTAAGTTAAAAGATTTAATAACTAAAGCAATGAAAAAAAGATAAGTAGTGACACTTTATTACAGACCAAGGACCAAAACAATCACTTAAAAAGGTTAAGAAGAACTACATACTTTACAGCAAAAAATATTATCTACTAGAGAATGGTGATACATTATTGAGTTTTTTTTTTAAAAAAAATTGATCAAAATGCTTAATCTAAGCTCTTTATATATAATTAATTTGAAAAATATTTTAATAAATATTAAAAACGTTTTTTTTATTCGAAAAAAAAAAACGTTTTCTAAAAAATGAACTATGAAGAAAGATAATTTATTTTAAAAAAATGGTTTACCTATTCATAAAAAGCATAAGTTAACAGATAAAATTGGAAAAGATTTTGAAATTTTAATCATTTTAGCCATTTTTATAATAATTTTTCTAAGATTTATAATTTGAATCTAGAGATTTCATAGCACAATTTAGTTTTTTAATGTATATTTTTAGAGTATAGGAGAAATTAAGATAACCAAAGATTTTGAAAGAATTTAAATAAGCTTTCTGCATTGATTTAAAATTTAAATAGATGAAAAATAATTAAAAAAAAAATAAAGAAAGGTTTGTGACAGTTTCCAAGAGGAAGAGGCAGGCCGTTGATTGCGTTTGCGGTTAGGAATAAAGCGAAGCTCTGACAAACAAAGCGCGCGCTCTCTCTTTCGAGTTTGACCACGCCTCTTTTCTTTACGCTTTTACCCTTGCCGTTGACCGTCTTATTACGACATTGCCACTTCATTTGACCATCTTCTTTCCCGCCCTTTTCTCCCTCTCTTTTAACGCCCTCTCATTTTTTGGATTATGGAAGAAATAATAAATTATTACTGTACCGGTTGAAGTCGATCAAATTTCAAAGCCACTTCCAATTTTCATAGGGATAATAATATATTTGATTTTTCGTGACACTGATTTCTCATTATTAATACTACCCTAAATTAACAAGGAACAATGACATCCATTTATCTAAAACTTATGTACTAATTTATATTTTGCAAACCACTTTAAATCTATAATTAAAAACCGTGTAAACCAAATTTAATTTGTTCATATTTGAGGTGTGTATGTGTATGTAATATAGTCATAGTTTATAAATACGTATATTGTATTCTGTTACAAAGAACTAATTAAGGGTTCGTTTGGTTACCAACTGAAAAACTCATGAAGTCGAAAAACCCAGTAAGTAGATGAAATATATGTGTTTGGTTGGAGTTTTAGTCACAATAAAACCCAGGAAGTTAAATTCCTAGGAATTTAAATTCCTCCATTTCACGGGAATTTAACTTACCTACTTCCCCTAGGTAAGTTCCAATTCCACCTTTTATAAAAAGAAATTTCCAATTTTCCAATTTTAATTCATATCATTTAAAATCCAACCAAACATAATTTTTCAATTCCCGGGAAGTAACTTCCTGGGAATTGTAATTCCCGTGTTAAACCAAACGAACCCTAAATTCCCCAAAAGAAGTAAAAATAAGTAAAAGTTCCACTCCTGTTTATATGAAACATATAAATATCGATAGTCTTAGACATAAATTATTAATTTAGGACGGTGACGTTCCAAATTGTGGTTATCCATGACATTGGATCAGAAAAAATAAGTGCTAGCCAAAACACAACAATTTTTGCTTTGAGCTTTGTATTGATCGATTCAAAAAAAAATATGGTGAAAACTGAGGCAAACCGAGTCCATGGATGCGCATGTTTAAAATGCTTTTCAAATGGCGTGAGAGATTTTTTTTTACAAGTTTACAAGAAATCCGCTTTGGGAAAAAAATATATAAAATTCGCATTTCAAATTAAATTTTCTATTTTTTTTTTCCTCTCCAACCATATCTTATATCTTCACCATTTAGGGTTCGTATGGGACGGGGTTAATAAACTGACTAAAATTATAAATAAGGTAAAAATTTATAAACTGTTGGTAAAAGTAGTTAAAATTTTATGAAAAAATATAAACTCCGTATGGGGCGAAAAATAGTTTATTTGTAAAAAGTGGAGTTTATTTGGTTTTTATTAGGGGTATTGTAGTACTTTCAAACCAAATAAGATAAAAGAGAAGGGGTAAAATAGTAATTATGGAATATAAACCTCAAAATAAGCTTCAATCTGCAGCTTATTTATAAACCCTTTTTTTAACCGACTAAAGCTTATTTGTTGTTACCATACACCATTTAAACCCGTTTATTTTTTTAACAGCTAATAATTTCACACTTTTTACCCTGCTAATATAGTAACCATACACAGCCTTAGACAAGTGTTACCTTCCAAATTCGGATTTAAACTGACCCTATAGTCTCATCAATCAATCACACAAACTTGGTAAACTCATCATGATATATAGGCGGTTAATTGAACACACAAACTTTTTTAAAAGGAAAACATATCAAAATATATCCAAAAGGTCCTCGAGACACAAAGCTTGAAATGATAAGGTTCGCATCAAAGTTATGGAGGGGTCGGAGTTCACAAAATATCATAAATAAACCAAAGTGATGGGAGGACAAAAACTACAAGTTGTTGCACCTTGGATGCTTCCTTAGTCTTGGGAACTACTCCCTCTGTTTTCAATTAACTAACGTTTTGAGATTAAGAGAGTTTGTAAAAATAATTGACGTTTTCACTTCTTTTTTTAATTGTAGAGAGTTCCAGTAACATCCTAATCTCCTTTAAATTTAAATTTAAGCTCCAAAATGTGGGTTGTTTAGCAGTGTAAAGGTGGAAAAGCTGAAAGGTAAAGAGTCGCCTATTTGATGTTGTCCTTAATTACAAGTCTTCAACAAGTATAAGTCATTAATTAATGTGCAACATTACAAAACGTCAATTAATTGGAAACGAGGGAGTACATCACGAATCATAAACTGATGTACGAGCTTTGGTAGTATCTCAAGGTCCTTTGTTAACATGATCGATGGACAGGTTGTAATTTGAGTCCACAAAGATTGCATTGGACAACACTCACTCGTATTCTAGGGTTCCAACTTCCAAGTACTTAACTAACTCCCTTGAATCCTTTGTTTTCTACTCATAGAGCCATAACCAGATCATTCTTAATTTGAATAAGCTAGTGAATGAAGCTCCTTCCATGTCGAACATGGCATGTATTATGTATAGTCTCATTCTTCTCAACAACGAACAAGGAGTAGTAAAGGACTTTTACCGTTTCAGCATCAATGTAGGCATGTCTTGATCGGATCATTCAGATTCCAACAGAAAAAATGGAAATAAAATAAAATTGTAAAATGGGAAAAAGACCCATGTTGTGCAAACCTAAATTTAAAGTTAGAAGAATGTCAAATAATGTATTTGATGTTGATAAAGCAGTCAACCGTAGTACTCAGTTATTAATGAATTTTTATAACAGAATTCAATGTTAAATTTTATTGACTCAATTCGTGAAATTTGATTATTTTCAACACTATTTCATTTTTTTTTAGTTTGGTCGAATAAGCATTGTTGATTATTTGTCTTATTTTGCGAATAACGATTATTGGATGAATAGAAATTCGATATTAGATTGGGCTTGTTGATTAAAAAATGGAGTGTGTGATGAATTGAAAAAAAATATAACTAAAGATACATTTGCATAAGGCAAAGTTAATATGGCAAAGTTAAGTGATATATATAGATTGAATTTTTTAAAAAATCACCTAAACATAATACGATAATAAGTGAAATAAATTTATTTAATATATTATATATATGAACACTCTTTCTTGAGTTAATAGACTTTTGCTATATACATCAAAATCCGGTGCTAAATGCACTCATTAGTGCGGCTATTTGACCCGTTTTACCCTTAACATGACATGTGTACATAATCATTGCCTCAAGGAGAGAAAAGTAATGAACGGATGCAGGATTTGTTCGACCAATTAAAAAAAAATTCAAACGGGTATGATCTGTTATAATTTTTTTATAACACAAGAATTTTTTTTTACAAGGAACATATTTTTATAAGGAACGGGCCTAATGAATTGTGTATTCTTTTTAAAAATTTTTTTGACAAGGAATGGATCTAAGTTCCGTTTCTACTTTCTAATGATTTTTTTTAATATCTGTTATAAAATTTTTTTTCCCGATTTGGTCGAATGGATCTAAGATCCATTCATTACTTTTCACTTTGAGAACAATGATTATGAACGCGTGTCAAGTTAAGAATGAAATGGATCTACGCTAAACTGAGTGTATTTAGCAATTGTATTGGATGCATATTACCTTTCCTTGAATTGGTAAATAAATAACGGTCATCTGGAGTTTGAGTCGAGAACCTTTGAATATTATTCGCAAGTTCTTTTCGGTTGAACCATTCCGAAATGGTTGAATATGGCCTTTCCGAGTTACAATACACAAGCGTAGAGTGAGGAGACAATAAATAGGTCAGATGAGAACAGACGCAGCCGCACTGAATCGAATCCTCCTCACTTGTGAAGTCAATTAAAACAACCATACCCGACCCGACCCTTTTTGTGGCTTTGCCTCAGGAACCTCCCACATGGCCCTCTGCCCCACTCCCCTCAACCGTTTCTCAACACCCCTCAACAATACTATTACACAAAATTTCCATATACCTCAACACCTCCAAATTTAAAAATTGATTTCTCTAAATATATACGCCTAAGACATAAGTTCAGAGGTTTCATTAGAAATTATTATCCTAAATTAAATGATATTTACTTTCTTTTAATATTGCTTTTCCTTATTTGATAGGAGATAGTTTTCAATTAGATTTCTTAACCATGTCTAAAAAGACTCATAAAAAAATAATAGCTTAAATTATACACCAGTATTTATATATATATATATATATATATATAAAATAAAGTAAATCATATAAAATCAATTTTAAGAAAGACTAAAAATAATTACCATTTAATTTTTTTTTGGTGGGGAATTACCATTTAATTGAACCCACCTTTAAAGCTTCTAATCTATGCATATTATTTGGTATAGGTGATAATTGAACCCACCTTTAAAATCATTATTCTTTTCACATTATCGCCCATGAACTACTTTTTTACTCGAGAAAAATTTAATATATATATATATGGTATTTTTGTATGTATTTATTATTTATGGTGATTTTTTGTAATTTACTGAATAAAAATAACAATGGCATTAAATAATGATACCTTTTCTGTTCCCCTGTTTCCTATATAGACCACCTCTTGGAGGCCCTCTGTTGCTCACCCACCTCACTTCCCCTCCTCTTCTTCCTCCCTAATTTCTTCGGTCGGTTTATCAGAAATTTTTGGGTGATAAACCACACCACCGCCTCCAATGGCTACTACATTCATCGTCCTAGCTCTCCTCTGCGCTTCATCTTGCCTCCCACTCGCAATCTCCGCCGGCCATGACTACTCCGACGCCCTCTCTAAAAGCTTCCTCTTTTACGAAGCTCAGAGATCTGGCCACCTCCCGAGCAACCAGCGCGTCACCTGGAGGTCTCATTCCGGCCTCTACGATGGGAAATCCAGTGGGGTTAGTCACTCCTCTCTCTCAATTTCATCCGCATTTGACCTAATTTTAAAAAATCCCCAAATTGGAGACTGATTTCAAGCGCTTTGTGAAATTCGTTGCAGGTGGATTTGGTCGGAGGGTACTACGACGCTGGTGACAATGTGAAGTTCGGCCTTCCGATGGCGTTCACGGTGACGATGATGTCATGGAGCTTGATCGAGTACGGCAGGCAGGTTTCCTCCATGGGAGAGCTTGCGAACGCCCTTGAAGCCATCAAATGGGGCACTGACTATTTCATCAAAGCCCATCCTCAACCCTATGTCCTCTACGGAGAGGTATTTTCCTAAAATTAAAGTAATTTGATTTTTTGAACAATTTTGATAAATTAATGCTTTTAAATTATATACAGTGTGCATAAATAAATGCTACTACAATAAATGATTTTACTAATGGTTATGGTCAAATAGAGTAAAGATATAAATTTGGGACGATTTTGGTAATTTAATGTAATTTGGACGGTGGAGAATTAAAGTGTGGAGTTAAAAATTGAAGGTAGGAGATGGGACGACGGACCACTACTGTTGGCAGAGGCCGGAGGACATGACAACCGACCGTACAGCGTACAAGATCGACCCGAGTAGGCCCGGGTCGGACCTCGCCGGAGAGACCGCCGCAGCCATGGCAGCCGCTTCCGTCGTCTTCCGCCACAGCGACGCCGCCTACTCGGCGACTCTCCTGAGCCACGCCCGCCAGGTATACTAAACAAACTCTGAGCCTGAGTCGGAGTCTCATTATTTAATTACTCCTCTGTGCATTTAATTAGGGTACTGAGTTTAGGGTTGTTTTTTCTGTTACATTTATGGAGATGAGATGGTGCATGTTAGCCTGGAGTTAATGAGGCAGTTACGGTGGGCCCCATTTTTAAGGGTTCCGTCTGAGTTCTGCACCTGATTTACCTTTTCAAAGCTCGCCCTTTTTTTTTTTAAAAAAAAAATTGGTCCATTTGGTTGGCCCTTGTTGCCTTGTCACTCTAGTGTAATCCCATAGCAAATTACCAAACTCTCCTTTGCTTTTTAACCATTTTTAAAAGCATACTATATAAATTCTTTATTGCTTTTGTTTCACAACTATAACAAAAACTTAAATGAAAACTAGAAAATATACAAAAAAAAATTCAATACCAAGCATAACCTTGACAAGCACCGCCAATTGTTAAAAAAAAAAGAACAAAGTGTACAAATTGGACTATAATGTAATTAATTTGTCTCACTTAAATGAAATAAAACATAAAAGAAAAAACAATGTAAAATATTTAATACTCTTGGCAGCTTTTACGGCGCATGGTTTGGACTTTAGAGTTGGACGACCCCTCCATTTTGCATTTCTGTTTTTTTTTTTCTGACTAGAGGTCGTAATAAATAATAAAAAGAAATAAAAAAACCGGACGCCACGTAACCTGGTTCAGAGCCGTCCATACCTGTCCCCACAATCAGATGAGATCCTAGCCGTTTATTTCACGGAAGGCGCTAGTTGGGCCCTCACGTGACATTAACTGTCGGTGGGCCGTTCAGTTCTTTCTTTCTGCCCCGCTTTATATCGGCCGTTAAACCCCCAACTGTCTTCCCTGCTTTTACTTTGTACTTACCGAATCTGTTCCCACTTAGGCCTCGTTTGGCTCCATCAATACATAACATTTCGGAAAATACACACTTATTTTATATAAGAAAAACGAGTCTTTCTTAGAGATTTTTTTTGTCGCAATGTGTTGATCGATAAATCGAATAACTGAACATTAATTTGCTTAAGTATGTTTTGGTTTTGTTTATGATTTCAGCTGTTTGAGTTTGCGGACAAGTACAGGGGAAAGTATGACAGCAGTATCACTGTGGCCCAGAAGTACTATCAATCTGTCAGCGGTTATGATGTAAGTTCCTGCCCCAATTTCCCTTGATGTAGAGTTCAAAAAATTGATGTGATTATCAATCTGTGTAACATTTGGAGTGATGTTGTTTGATTTGTTTATATCATCTTTGCAGGATGAGCTGCTGTGGGCGGCTGCGTGGCTTTACAAGGCGACCAATGAGCCTTACTACTTGAATTACCTCGGTGTCAATGGTGACTCTATGGGTGGAACTGGCTGGGGTATGACTGAGTTCGGTTGGGATGTCAAGTACGCCGGTGTCCAAGTTCTCGTCTCCAAGGTAATTTTGGGCCACTGAGTTGATTGTGTTTTTTAAGCTCAAGAGAGGGACTAACTTGGTGTGATTGCTCTGTTTCGCAGATCTTGATGCAAGGAAAGGCTGGACACTATGCCCCAGTGTTCGAGAAGTACCAGCAGAAGGCGGAGTACTTCATGTGCTCGTGCCTCGGAAAAGGCTCCAGGAATGTCCAGAAGACTCCTGGGGGCTTGATTTTCCGACAGAGGTGGAACAACATGCAGTTTGTCACTGGAGCTTCCTTCCTTATGACAGTCTACTCAGACTACCTCACTTCCGCTGGGAGGAGCATGAGCTGTGCCACGCCATCTGAGCTCTTTAGCGGGGCCAAGTCTCAGGTAAACCGATTAATCTACAAGCAAAATTTCGAACCCCAAATGGATTTGGATTTTGATGTGATGAAACATCTTACAGATTGACTACATTCTTGGGGACAACCCAAGAGCGACGAGCTACATGGTGGGGTATGGGAACAACTATCCGCAGCAAGTCCACCACCGTGGCTCTTCCATTGTATCCATCAAGGAGAACTCTGCATTTGTTACCTGCCGCGGTGGCTATGCTACCTGGTTCAGCAGGAAAGCCAGCGACCCCAACACTCTTGTTGGTGCTCTTGTTGGTGGGCCTGATGCCTATGACAACTTCGCTGATCACAGGGATAACTATGAGCAAACCGAGCCTGCAACGTACAACAATGCTCCTCTTATTGGTGTACTTGCTCGATTAGGTGGCGGTCACAGTGGTTACAACCAACTTCTTGGTAAACTATAAGGCTCAAATGAAACCTTTTTTGACTACTGAAATTTTGAGTGTGATTCTTAGCTGTTCTTTACAATTTCGCAGAGGAATTGCCAGTTGCTGTTTCTGCTGCACCGGCTTCTTCAAAGCCGAATCCTGCACCCCAGCAGAAAACATTGCCAGCTCCTCAGCACAAAGCATCCCCGGCTCCCGAAATCAAAGCTTCTCCATCTGCTGCAGGTACTTTTTTTTGGCTCAATTTGGAGACCTAATTGAGTGAATCAAAATCCCAAACATCTGATCTAAACTGTACGCAAAAATCATCTTTGTCAGCTCCGAAAACTTCTCCGGTCACCATTGAGCAAAAGACAACATCTTCTTGGAACAACAATGGGAAGACTTACTACAGGTACTCCACAATTGTGACCAACAAGTCAAGCAAGACTCTGAAGGACCTCAAGATCTCGGTAAACAACCTCTATGGTCCACTCTGGGGGCTCACGAAATCCGGTGGCTCCTACACTCTCCCCAACTGGCTCACCTCCTTGCCCGCCGGCAAGACCCTTGAGTTTGTCTACATCCATGCTTCCTCCCCTGCTGAGGTATCCGTCTCGGCCTACACCTTGGCCTAGTTCAACCAGCCATGTTCAAGTTGTGAGAAATTGTGCAGTTCCTTATAGTAGGTTTCGGAATCTGTTTTACTTGTTAGTTTGTGTGTCAACTAGTAGGAGGGAGAAGTTGAAAAAAAAGGGATGAAGGTATAGGAGGTGAAAGGAGTGAAGAGACAGATTGAAAAAAAGTGCTCATCCTCTTTCACCTATGCCTCATTTGCTTATATTTATATATAGAAGTGTCTAAATGTGAGATTGAGAGGAGTGAAATGAGGGGTTTTTTTTGCTTCCTCAATTTGCTCATGTTGTAGTGTGTGGAAGGAGTGTGTCTCTCTTTTGTTCCTTTGTTTTGTTTGGAAGAAGAAGAGATTTGGAAGTACCTTCTTTGCCTCTATATATATAGTTCTGTTGAATGCGTTTTCTGGGAGATTGCTGAAACAGTTCGTGATTCTTGATTTAAAGATCTTGATTGAGAATTAAAACTGCTGCTTCTGAGTCATCTGTTTGATACTTTGATCCTTCAAATCCCTCTGATATTTGGATTAATGAATTGTCATGAGTCTTATGAGATCATTTTAATTTCGGTTCCGAGTTGTGTTGTGTCGTGATCGGTTCAACTCGGATTGACTCAGTTTTCTGAATTTCGAGGCCCGGACCGGGTCCGCCATTTCAGTCAAACGTAAGTGATCAATTTTTCATCTAACAAGTTTCACCATTTCCATTTCCCGCAAGAAGTTGAAGATTCCCGCCAAGTTTCGTAGAAGCTTTGCCTGCTTCGTTTGCCGGCAAACCAAATCGTTGTCGAAGAAGGGACTTGCAGACCATCTTTGTGAGTTTTGGCTCCCTTTTCGTTGCTATGAATTCTTCAATTAAAATTTCTCATCGCTCTCTTTCCAGATTTCTAGGGTTTGTCGGGTCTACTGGTAATTGGAAACCGATCGTTGTCCAAATCCTTTCAAATTCAATTCTTTTGTGCTCCACAAGCTTTAATCTAGGTTTGATTTTGATCTATTGATCTCCAACAAGCTGCTTATTTAGTCAATTTTGAGCAGCTTAGGGTTTTAGACTTTTTGTTGGAAATGGATTGCCTAGAGTAGATTCAAGCACTTGAATAATGGTTTCCTAGTTAGTAACAAGGAATGAATTAAAGAGAAATGCTGTAACTTGTAAGCACTATTGATTTGAGCACCTTTGCAGTTTGAAATTATAAGCTTGTTAATGTGCTTTTTCCTTTCTTGTATATACCAATCAGATTTTTTTTTTTGGAAAACCAATCTAGTTTATATCAATGCCATGGAATGGAATATGTCTTGCCCTCACATTTGGAATCTTATGATTCATTACATCATCTCTGAGGGTGGTGAGATACTGAGATATGCTGATTTTATTTAGAATCTCTCAAATTGCACAGAAATGTTTGTTGAATGTTTATCCTTGTTTAAGTTTATTTAATTTCCTCTATGTATTCCAAATCTGTTTTGTTTTTTCCCTCTCTGAGAAACTCTCTGGTTTGCTTGCATTCTATCTTGTTCTTCTCTGTTTTAGTCTTTTAGATATTCTTTCCCAGCAAGTGGGTTTAGGAACAGTGATTCAGTGCAAGTGTGCAACCACTGATAGAAAGACCCAGTTTGACAAAGGCATTGGATTGCTTTTTCTTCAGTTCGTTTGATTTATGTTTGAGGTGTTTGTGATTAATCTGATTGAAATTAGCTTTTTCTTCGGTTCGTTTGATTTAAGCTTGAGGTGTTTGTGATTAATCTGATTGAAGTTAGCTTTTTCTTCGGTTCGTTTGATTTAAGCTTGAGGTGTTTGTGATTAATCTGATTGAAGTTCCTGGCATTTGCATGTTTATATAAGACTCGTACAAATTGCACACAAATATCCTTTGAAACTTTTCATATTTGGTTTAGTTCATATTGCTCCCACCCTGCTTTGGATGAATCATCCTTTCCTGTTCTATATTCTGATATTTTCAGACAATATGAGTAATCAATCCGCTGTTAATTCCCAAGTCTCTTTCTTCACTTGTGTTGTTTCATTGCCATGGTTGCTACTTTGAGCACCCAAGGATTTGATAACTATAAACCGTATCTGTGTATTGATCTCCAGCCAGTTCAGCTCAGTTTTATTTAATTCCAGTTTTGAGTGATTTCCACTTTTTCTTTTTCAATCACGAAGAGGGAGTTTCATAGTAGGGAGTTAACTTGAAAATATTGTTTTCTTATCCCACATCGCTTTTCTAGAATAAAATACACTGCTTTATATTGTCTGATGTACCAACACAGTTTGTCTCTTCGGAGACATCTGATAAAATTGGAACGATACAGAGAAGATTAGCATGGCCCCTGCGCAAGGATGACACGCACAAATCGAGAAATGGTCCAAATTTTTTTGTCCTTTTTCCCCCTTCATTTTTTTTTATAAAACAACCCTTCATTTTCTGTAGATGCTTATAAAATAATTCTCCAATTCTGGAATTTTAATTTTTAAATGGTTGCATTTTCTGTACATATCCATTCCGACTAAATTTCCTTCTATCCTCACTAAATTTGCTAAGGTTAGTTCCATTCTTGTATTCCTTTATTTTACGGATGTTTGAAGCATGTTTTAACTCGAGAAATTGGTCATGATTTGGGCTCTTATATTCACTTTCTGGCTTCAAGTGTATGATTATTTCAATGCTTGTAGGTGCCTTTTGAAAGTCTCTCTTTTAGTTGTGAGTCAAAGACAACATGGAGTGAAGTAAGGACCAAGGAATGTTAGGATCAACAAATACTGAAACTGCAGGTGAGAATCTTGTTGTGATCCCTGCTTTGTTGAGGCTACTGCTTTTTCCTATCCTGCATTGGTATTTTTTGGCAAAATTGTAGATATTATTCTTTTGTTTTGCATTAATCATATTATGTATATGGTCAATTTTTTAGTTTAGTTGAACAGGAATAGCTTCAGAATTCAGATATATTCTTCAATCCACTAAGTAGATTCTAATCAAGATTAGTTGCAAGTTGATAGCATGCATTTAGGTAGGCATAATAGGTTGCATTTAGCTTAGTTAAGACGCATTTCATGGATGGATTAAGCATGATTTGCATATTAGTTCTCTATGTTGTCGGAGTCGGAATCTACACGATTTTATTGATTATTTCAGGTAATGGTAGATCCGAGGAGAAGACATGAGTTGATAACGCATTTGATGAGAATGTCTAGTTGATCGAAGAAGCTTACATGAAGATCTCAAGAGGTCCTGAGAAGAAGAAGCGAACCTAAACGAAGAACAAGTCTGCAGAAATTGTCGCCAGACATGCTGAACTTGTTTTGCACTTTCTGGAGGCCTCGGTTGTCCGATCGACTATTATGACCATGCGTTGGAAAGCTCTTTCAGAGAGCTACAACTTTCATGTTGACGTCGAAAGCTAATTCGAGACGGAATTTTCGGGAAAGACCAATGACGTGCCCGCGCTAAACTTGACGCGGCCGCGCTGCTACTGGCGCGCCCACGCTGCTAGGAGGAAGTGGCCGCGCTGATGCACCAGATGGAAGAAGCAAAGTCGAGGTATGGCGCGCCCGCGCTGCTATATGGCGCGCCCGCGTCGGGTCCCTGAAGACGGATTCTTATCCGATTTTCCATATCTTATTAGTTTTAATATTATATTTTTACGGGATGTTAAACCCGACTTAATTAGTTTATATAGGCCGAGAAGGCAGAAGAGATTTTATTAGGTTATTTTGGAGAGACGTATTTTCCCTTTTGTTCATCTCACAAACCCTATGGAGAACTAACTCTCCTTTGTTACACTTGGTTCTTTGAAGCCTTCAATTGATTTGGTTGTGAGTATTCTACTCTTGTTCGTCCTTTGTTAATTGTTTCGATCTCCTGAGCTTATTGCTTGATTGCTTATTATTGGTTAATCTGGACTGATCACCTAGGTTTATCGATACTAGTCATATTGCTAGGGTTTCCAATTCCAGGTTTGGGGTTGTAGATTCATTGTAGCAAACACAATCACCATACGCGGGTTGCTTGTGGTAGATTGTGAAGGAGATTCGATTACAGGCTATTTTAACGGGTTGTTAGAATCGCTTGTATCTCATTATAATTCATGTTTGAATGCTATTGCTTTATTATTTGGTGAAGGTTTTCCCTTGTAATTTGGTGATAAGTGCTTTTAGGACTGGTAGGACTAAAAGCTATTACACGATCTGAATTGAGAACAATTATTGGACATTAGAACTTGAGATTCATAGAATGCGATGATGAACCATCTCAATTGTTGTGCGGATAATTACCTGGTGTGATACTTTTCCATCATATATTCACAACCTCTTATTGCAACTTGTTCTGTTATTACCGCTCACACACAAAACTCCCCCTTGAATCGGTTACTTTTGAGTAATAATACTTGCTTTTACAATTGATTCTGTTTCCCTGTGGATTCGACCCTAACTTACCTACTATACTTGTTATAGTTTGCATCTTAGGAATTTACTTTGATTTGGCATAACGACTTTAGGCCTGTCACAAGTCTTGTCTGCGAATGATTACCAAATGAAGATAGAACTCCAGTCTTTATAATATATTTAGACTTCTGAACATGCAACATACTGTGTTCTTAAAGGGAACTAAAATTTCACTGAATTCAAACCATAACTGGAAAAAGAATATATGGTCAATTTCTTAGTTTAGTTTAACTGGAATAGTTTCAGAATTCAGATATATTCTTCAATCCACTAAGTAGATTCTCTAATCAAGATTAGTTGCAAGTCCTTGTCTGAGAATGATTACCAAATGAAGATAGAGCTCCAATCTTTATAATATATTTAGACTTCTGAACATGCAACATACCTGTTCTTAAAGGGAACTAAAATTTCACTGAATTCAAAGCATAACTGGAAAAAGGAAAAAAATGAACCATAACTGGAAAAAGGATAAAAATACTATCGGAAAAAAATGAACCATAACTGGAAAAAGGATAAAAATACTATCAGAGCCAGGTTTCGATCCTGGGACCTGTGGGTTATGGGCCCACCACGCTTCCGCTGCGCCACTCTGATTTTGTTGTTTATATAAACCAGCAACCAGTTTACAACTAGGCATCTTAGTGCCTTCATTTTGCCTTTCCCCTGGAAATTTGTAGAGCATGACGTGACGCAAAAACACCCTATCTTAGCAAATTTCAGTTCACTCCAATATGACCACTTATGGAGATGGTGAAACGGAATTATAGTGAAATTGAACTACAGAGGCTGAATGTTGTTTCTTGATGTGCAGATACAAATTCCTTGGAGAACACAAAAAGTTACAGTGATCAGTTTAGGAGTTAAGGGGCATCCATAACTCTCCTAGTGTGAAGGCTTGAAACAAGTAGTCCTCGAATTTTCCAGCACAATTGCAATTTTCGTATTGGGAGGAATCCAATATGATTGAGCCTATTTTACTTTAGATAGCTTGGTTACGAAGATTGCTTTGCTTCTCAGCTCATGGACATGCTATATTGCTATATGTGCATTAGTGCCCTTCGTAAAAGTAGATTAAAAAATCAAGTACAAGCTTAAATATAGGAATTTAAACAAACTGTAAAAAATAAGAATCTATATCATCCAAGAGTAAATGAGGGGAAACCCGAAAGGTGGGAATGGTTGAGGGAGGGAAGCGGGTGGGGCTAGTCAAAGTGAATGTTACAAAGTACCAAGTACTGATTTGAATACCTTTGCAGTGGAGAAGGAAGCGTGGTAATACATACAGTATATGATGTGCAAAGCTGTGCTGTTGAGAATTGTTTAAACATTGCAGCTTTTCTGTTTTAAGACTTACATATAGCTTTGTGATCAGTCCTATGGGACAAGGAAGCTTGCTAACACACATATGACATGTAAAGCTTTGCTACTGATAATTGATTAAACATTAGCTTGTTTTCATTAAGACTCATACAGATCGCACATAAATCTCCTTCAAAACTTTTCATGTTTTGTTTAGTTCATATCTTCATGTTCTATATGTTGGTCTTTTTAGCCATGGCTGCCACTGAGTTCCCTTGGTTTTTTTTAACTCTTTTTAGATAACCTCTGTATCTGTACACTACTTTGTATTGCTTGATGAAGCAGACAGTTTGCCCAAGGATGACAAGCACTGATTGAGAAATGGTCCAATTCCCCCCATCCCCATTTTCCAGCTCCACTCGCCGTGTCCTTTGCATCCCGAGTTTTGGTTTGTAAATTCAGAAAATCAAGTTGTGAGCACTTACCACTCCTCTCCCCCTCTTGTTTTTCCATTTTAGGTACTCAGCATCTAAACTTCAAGATCTCGAGCAATCTCTTCATTTTGTTCTCAACAAATGAATTGAAGGATCAAATTGATAATTCTGGTATTATCATTATTTTTTTTAAATAGAAAAACACTTTTAGATCTTAAATATTACCTGGCTGTAGGCTTCCATTCCCCGTTGGGTTGGTGGTTATACAATTGAACTTGATAGGTGAGGTGTGCCAAGCCCATACAATAGTGAAACACATAGGCGACACATGAAGACCAAAGATAGCAAGCTACCTTAAATGAGCCTTCCCCCTCAAAAAATAAATTTAATATCGAAGTGGACCAATGGTCCACATATCAGATATTAAACTGAAAAGAACAGATACTACACTTGATCTTAGCCAAAAGGCCGAGAAAGGTATGCTCCATATATTCTTGGTTTGGGCCTTCTATATTCTCTCCAAACTTATTCTTTATGTTGACAATCAATGTGGGATGAATGTCAGACCAATCAACCAGTGCTAAGTTGCTCAGATAATAAACTGATATCTGGAGATGCCATTTTTAGCCCCAACTACAAGGTGACAGGACCTGCCTCTTTGTGCTTAAGGTTGAAGATTGCTTGGTCATAGTATAAATTTCATTCCCAGTTGGTGAATCCATAAGCTATCTAATAAAAGGGAAAAGAGGCATGCTATTTTTATCCTGGCTACAATGAAGTAAATTTGCAGGCCGAAGGAACTGGTTCTTTTTACAAATGAACAAGTCATCGCTGGTAGTTGATGTTTTTTTTTAAAAAAAAAAATTGGGGGGAATTTAGATGTTTCAATTGAATTACTTCAGATTTCTAAATTAACGGGTGCATTTCAAACTGAAGTTCAGTTAGGTAGCTGTTGTTGATTCCCAAGTCTCTTGGTTCAGTTTTGTTGTTTCATTGCCATGGATACTACTTTGAGCTTAAGTGTTCAAGTTCATCCTGGTGTATGAGTTGTCTGAATCTACGAGCAAAAAGAGCCCGCAGCATACAACAATGCTGCTTTTATTGGTGTCCTTACCCGATTAGGTGGCAGTCACCACAGTAGTTTCAACCAACTTCTAGGTAAACTATAAGGTGCAAATAAACCTTTTTCGTCTAATCAATTCTAGAGTGTGCTTCTTAGCGGATGTTAAAATTTTTGCAGAGGAATTGCCAGTTGCTGTCCCTGTTGACCTGCTTCTTCAAAGCTGAATCCCCCAACCCAGCAGAAAACAGTGCCAGCTCCTCAGCACAATGCATCCCCCTGGCTCCTGAACACAAACCTACTCCAGCTGCAGGTAGTTTTTTTTTCCTGCTTACTTTGGAGACCTAATTCAGCTATTAAGTGAATCAAAATCCCAACATCTGTTCTGAAATGTATGCACAAATTGTCTTTTCAGCTCCTACAATTCCTCTGGTCACCATTCTGGTGGCTCCTACACTCTCCCCAACTGGCTCTGGCTCATCTCCTTGCCAGCTGGCAAGAGCCTAGAGTTTGTGTACATCCATGCTTCCTTTCCTGCTGACTCTCTGTATTGGCCTACACTTTGACATAGTACAACCAACAATGTTCAAGTTCTAAGAAATTGTGCAGTTCCTTACAGTAGGATTCGGCTTGGAGTTTACAACCTCTTGTTTTCCTATCTTGGGAAACTGTTTTACTTGTTAGTTTATGTGCCAAGTAGTAGGAGGGAGAAGATAAAAAAAGGAAGGAATGAAGGTATAGGAGGTGAAAGGAGTGAAGAGACAGATTGAAAACAAGTGCTCATCCTCTTTCACCTATGTCTCATTTGCTTATATATTATATATAGAAATGTCTAAATGTGAGATTGGTAGGAGCGAAATGAGTTTTTTTTTTTTTTTTTGCTTCCTCAATTTGCTCATATTGTAGTGTGGAAGGAGTGTTTCTCTTTTGTTCCTTTGTTTTGTATTGAAGAGGAGATTCAGGAGTGTTATCCTCCTTTGTTTTGTATGGTGCACAAACTGTCTTTGCTCAATGCAGAAAGGTTTGGCAGATTGCTGAAAAAGTTTATGATTCTTGGATTTAGAGATCTTAATTGCGAATTAGAGAGGTATTCAGATTAAAACTGCAGCTTCAGAGTGATCTATTTAATCCTCCAAATCTCTCTGATCAATGAATTGTGGTCAATCAAGTGTGAAATCATCACAAGATGCTGCTTACTAGCTAGTTACTACATTCCTCTTAAGACTGATGGCTGGATTGTTTTACATTCTTCCTAATTTTTTTTTGTCCCTGCACACTGTGCTTTTGTTCGTATCTTCTACCATAGTTACGGTGTTTGTTTGCAGAATATTTACATTCTTCCTAGAAAAGAACCCTCCTAGCAAACTCTACTGAATCCAAATCCTCTTGATTAAGCAGTAACCAAATTTCAAAAGTGTGCTGTTATTATGATATGCCAAAAAATGGTCAAGTTGAGAGCACAGCCTGCCTATGGCTAAAAAGATGTATGCCTAAAACAATGTTACTTATCTTAAAATGCAAGACGAATAAGTAGAAAAAGAAAGAAGCAAAGATAAGTGGTCATAAAATGCAAAATGTAACAAGAAATCTCTCAGAAAGCACAGGATACAGCATAAACTATAAAGACATGAAAAAAGAATAGCTGCCACTCTTGAAGAGGCTTTACCTAGACAGTCCTCAAATGGTTCCCTTTCCCTCAATATAAAATGCCCCGTAAAAATATTTTTAAAAATTGATAAATAAGTGAATTTAATACAAAAATTCTGAAATTGAAAAGATTAAGATAATGCAGTGAAGAGATAAAAATGAAGCAACTGGTTGTTTCGCATTATCTGGCAGGATGAAAACTAAATTTCTTGAAAACTAGCTAGTGTGATCCACCTTAATTATCAGTCACGTACCATAATCTTTTGAATTTGGCAATATTCATAATTTCATAATGAATACTAAATCAAGTTATATGAAAATTTATTTAATTTAATACTAAAACTGTAGGAGCCCTCCAAGGAGAGCAACCTTCCAAAAATAAGGGTATGCCACTTAAAAACAGCAAGCACACGGTATTCTTTAGTAAAAGGCGAAAGAATAGTTCGCTTTGTGCCTACTGCATGGCTCCACAAGTGTTACAAAATGGCTATTGATTGGAGTTATAGGATTCAGTATGGAAGGTATTTCAACGCTTATTCAATGTGGGAATCCTTTGCACATCTGAGAATGGATTGGAGACTATCAATTCAGCTCTTGAAACTGCTATAAGAAGTTCCGATTTCATGGAAGTATAAGCTAAGCTTCAGTGCAAAGACGAAGAGAATGAAATCACTTATAAAATCTATGAACCGATAAGAAGTACATAAAGAGAGTAAGACAAACTCGCTTTCATAGCAAAATCACACATGAGCAACGACCTTTCATCATTATAAACAACTTCCCTCATTCTCAATCTACTACTTCCATCAAACCACATTTCCATTTTCATCGGTTTACCTAAAGAAGAAGAGTTTTCATCTTTTTTTTTTGGTATGCAAATAGAACTATAAATGTCAATTAGAAAGAAAAAAAAGAATGAAAGTGTTGATTAGAGTTCACTGTTCACACAGACTCCCTACAGTGAAGAGCTTCAGTTTGAGCCGTTTTTTGGGACAGTTACAGTGAGTCAGTACTTCAACTAGTATTGGTGGGGTGCGCCAGGCCCATGCAGCAGTGCAACGCTTGGGCGACACACAAAGACCCAAAATAGCAAGCTACCTTCAATGGGTCTTTCCCCTCAAAAAATAAATTTAACATCGAAGTGAACCAATGGTCCACATATCAGATATTAAACTGATAAGAACAGATACTACACTTGATCTTAGCCAAAAGGCCGAGAAAGGTATGGTTTGTGTAGTCTTTCATTCGGCTTTTTATATGCTCTTCTAAGCTACCTCTTTATTCTGACATTCAATGTGGGATGAATGTGTCAGACTATGCATCGGTGCTTAGTTTCTCACCATTAGATGCAATATTGTAAATGAAAAAGAAACAAGTTGTCCATCCACCATGGAGTGTTAATTACTGGCAGCCTTGAACGTGAAACATTCTTTTAACTTTGAAATCATTTGAATTTTGATTAGACAAAAGAATCTAGCTAGTATCAATAGCGGAATTTCAGTTTTTCAACCTCTTCCTTTTCAAATTTGAGCTCAATGTCAATAGAGAAGTTGTAGGCTTGTAGCTCTCAAAAAGACAATCGCCACATACTTTTTTTTTTATTAGGTAAGAATTTCAGGAGGATAAACCTATCCGAATGCATCCTTTCGGATGAGGTGCTAAAGACCTTGATTGGTAATGTATATATATGTCGGGATCCCAACAGAGCAACAAATGTGTGCAACCTTTATTTGACATTGCTTCCATTCCGGGGCATGTGAGCTCTTTATGAATTGAGCTTGGAAGCATGAAATTCTGCATTGTATATAAGGGCTTAGCTGCCAAATTCGTAGCTATCAGGACAACACGACCGGCCTTGTTGCAAAAGTGTATTAGCTGTTCATTTACTCAATTGCTCCACTTACACACGATTTCCTCAAATGTTTGTTTATTTACTTTTCCATTGATTATCGGGCAATCTAGATTTTTTTTCCAGAGCGGTTTCCCTTGAGATGCTTAAACAATTTTCAAAGTTTTGTTCTTCTTGAATGTGGTATGCCTTTTGTAAGCTGGAACGCCGATTTATGATAGTTGACATGTTGTCCAGAAATATTGCAGTACTCATCAACTATCATTTTCACTCCAAGGCAAGTACATGTTTTGATTAAGTTCCTTTTGTAAATATTATGATATCATCTGCAAGTGCTAGAAATGGAATGATAGGTCCATTGATTCCGAACCTAAAACCTATTCCACTGCTCACAATGTTGGCTTCATGGGAAAGCTTCCTCGCCAGAACCTCTACCCTCAATATGAATAAAGAGAGAGAGAGTCCCCTTGACGAAGCCCTCTGGTAGATTGGGCACAATGTAGAAAATGGAGTTTCATCGTCTGGGTGGCTGCACTCGAGAAGCTGCAACTGGCCGACGAATAAAGCATTGGAACGGGCCTGCTACTGTGCTTTAAGATAGTACTGATATCGATAGAAATCAAAATAGGATATAGACAAATGATCAATATAATTAAATTTAGGAGGAGAGCAATGAAAATGCTCAAGGCATGGTTTTTAGGATCGGGATCCTAGTGTGGGATCGAGAAGAGGGCGTAGGATCGGATCGTAAGATCGTAAGATTCTAGACAAAAATTAAAAATAAAATAAATAATAAAATAAAAACAAACAATCTTAAACAAATACGTTAATTTTAAAATAAAACTAAGTTTTTCCTCCCTTAAACAAATTAAGTAACTAAAATAGTCCAATAATAAGCACTTAACCTTCCCTTAAACAAATTAAGTAACTAAAATAGTCCAATAATAAGCACTTAACCTTCATAATTTGTCAAGAATAATGTCTCAAAAGGTGACAAACAAACAATGATAATGTCTTAAAATATGACAAACATACAAGAGATAAATCACACATCCAAATATCCAATGTCATCTCTAGTTTCAAATGTCATCATCGGAATTAACCACATCATGAACAATTTCAGGCACTCAGACGTGGATTTGTCGAGTTGAGTAACGAAACAAAAGGCTTAGGGTTTCAATTCAACGTCTTCACTCTTCTGCCTTCAATTTCTAAGGAGATGGGCTGCCAAAAAAATAAAAAATAAAAGGTCCATCGTATCCAGAAGGCTCAATATCCAAACAAAACAAACACAATTACACAAATATGGTTTTTGCTAGGATCGGGTATTTTTTCTAGGATCGGTAGATCTTAGGTGGATCATACGGATCCCACACGATCCCATATGATCCTAGGTAGATCCTAGCACGAAGGAGTCTATATGCCCGATCCGGATCAAAACCTTACCTAGAATCGTAGGATCGTAAGATCCGTATCGGGATCCTAATAAACATGGCTCAAGGTAAAATATAATTATTTTTCATTAGTAATAGGGCTGTTTTCGTAATTATACTATGCAAACCAAAGATATTCTAATTATTATTTATGGAAAATGACAATTTGAATAAATAAATAAGTATTTTATTTTTTGAGGGATATATAACTTATTTTTATAAATTTCAGGGATTTATAATTAAATTTAGAAGGATATATAGATATATAGATATAGGTAATTGTCGAGTCATGATCGATCTTCTACAACTTAAAGAGCACCACACGTCAAACTAACGTACAGAAATCAGAGAGATGGAAAAAGCCCCTTACGGGCCACTATAAACTTAATTTTGACGGGTCCTATTTTCCACTAGAGAATGGCTCTTTTGGATTCGTTATCAGAGACCACGATGGTGCGATTGTGTCCTTTGGTTCTGGTCTTTGCAACAACACTTCGGCTGTCTTCTCCGAGGCAATGGGGCTGCACATGGGTGTGGTAAAGGCCCTCAATTTGGGTCTCGACAATCTACTTATCGAGGGCGACTATTTGGCCGTTATTAAGGCTCTTCTAGGGGACTGGTCTTGCCCTTAGAACATTGAGCTGTTGATGGTTGATACTTCTACCTTTCTTCGCTCCTTTTCTAATGTTGCAATTTGTCATATTTTCAGGGATTCAAACGCTGTGGCTGACAAGATTGCTCGTCTGACTCATAGCTCCCCTCCTCTGCCGTGGATAGCTTCGCTGTTGATTCAGAACTCTGTGTTCTCGTCCGCTTGAACCCGCTAGGAAAGAAGTCGGGTCGGCGGCGGCTTTCCTAATCCTTATCACGCTTCCCAAAAAAAGAGGTGCACCACTAAACTATTTCGGACATAATTCTATTTTTTTAATTTAAAAATATATTTATATTCCATATACTTGTATTCACATGTTTATAATTTTTTTTAATAAAAAAAATGATATCTAGATATCATATATCGAATATCAGCCCGATATCTGATATTTAGTGTTTGGTAGGACTAAATACCAATATCAAAGTGATATCGATATCTAGTGTTTGATATTCTCATTTATCAATTATCAAGTGATATATGATATCTGTGTTTGGTAGCGCTAGATATCGATCGATATCTAGATATTAGATTTGGGCTTATTTGTCTCTTCAAAACATTTGATGAAATTGGAACAAGAGAGATTTGAGCTCATTTGATATATTAATTTTGAGGGATATATCACTCTATATAAAAAATCAGTCGATACCGAATTCTTGATACCGATGTCGATATCTTGATATCAAGATTGATATAAAGATATCAACCGATATCGATATCACGAGGTGATGTTGACTGGTAAAATTGTCCCTTGTAGGCATAGTTTGAAAACCTTGTAGAATTTCATCATTTTATTATTATTTTTGTTTTGTTTTATTTTTTTGGCAATGGTAAAAGGAAAAAGGAGTTATAATTAGGGTTTTAGGGTGCTTCAACTTTTGATACATAAGACTCTACTTTGCATTCTCGTATCCTCCAAATCGAGGATGAAGACCCCTTTCAATCTCCCTTTAGACTTACTCAATCGGATTTTGGTCCTCCTCCCATTCGGCTCAATTCTTGATTGCAAGCTGGTGTCAAAGGAATGGAAGAATCTCATCAACGATCCCGAGTTTTTCAAGCGTTACCGCGACACATCTCTCGCCATGTTGCATTTCAAAAACAGCGTCTACTGCTTATTAGTAAGGGATCAGGGTAACATAACAATCACCAATTTCACGCTGAACCGCATTCGATTCGATCTGGAAGACGACGATGGCATTCGTGAATTTCATTCGGAACCATCCAAGGGGATTGCCTGTGTCCTCACCAACAACAGTCGCCTCCTTTGCTACAAACTTGTTCACCGGAGCTTCCTACACCACAACGGATTTTCCGGTGTGGAAACACTCGGATTCTCAGTCGATATGTTATGGCTTCGGTTACGATTCTTATGATGATGATTATAAGATTGTGTGGAAATACAAGCTTAAGAGAATGCTCGACGACGGTCTGTATTGGGTTTACAGCTTGAGAAATAAGGAATGGAAGTCCTTCAAAGGCTTCCCTTACGCTGCATATCGGTGGTCGAATTTGCTATCAATATTGAACCGACAAGCTTGCTCCTTTAATGGTGTCCTCCATTGGGTTTTCCTTAAGAGAGGTACGATTAAGACACCTGAAAAGTATGTCATCTCTACTTATGATTTGCATACTTGTATGTTTGGAGAAATGCCGCTGCCAGTGCTGACTAATCATTGTACTGATCAAAGTATACAACTAGTTGAATTAGGTGGGCAACTTTGTTGTATGCTCAAGAATAATTGCCACCTTATGATACGTGTTTGGAGGATGAGAGAGTATGGGGTTAGTGAGTCTTGGGAGAAATTCTGCATTTACAATCCCATCTACTGGCTACCCAACCATTTGATGAGAAGCGGGGTAGAGCCTGCAATGCTATATGAATGCCGAGATGGAAGAAAAGGAGTCTTGTTTTTCTATCACTGTAACGGATCATTGCATTGGTACGATCTTAACAATGGAGAGTTGACACACATACAGAAGAGTGATTGGGAGAAGATCAGCAGGATGCCAAAGGAGAAAATTAGAGTTGAAACAATTGAGAGTTGAATTGAATTGGTACGACAATGCTAGCCAATGGAGGCAATGTCAGCATGTTTCGGGTTTAAAGCTCCAGAAATCACGATTGGAGCCCCACAATGGCCTCCCTTATGCTCTATGTAGTTGAAAAGGTTGTAGGGATCATCAAGCTTGCTCCTTTAGGAACATTGGCTGGTTATGGTATCAAAAAACCGGAATAACAGGTGATCTGTAATGAATTAAAGTTAGGTGATGATGTTAGCAAGTATACAATATTGTTGTTGCCGTCATGGGAGTTTTTTTTTTATTTAACCTTTTTTATTAAGAGGGAGTTTTCTTGTTTTTGGTTCAGTATTAAGTTTACTTGATACAAATTACATATACCAGCCACTTCAATCCCAAGCTCAAGGCCAATAACAAACAAAATCGAGTTGAGAGAGTGAAGGCGTAGGTTTGAGTTGAAAATGAACACAAAATGCTTGTAATAAAGTTGAGCAAGCTCAGGCATCAAATCTATAGTTTGCCAGGTTCTCAGTGCGCACGAATCACCAAAATCAGCAACAAATAAACAAAATTTTCAATCTTCAATGTTTTTTTTTATAAAAAAAACATAAATTGCATTTCACTACTCATAACTAGAACGAGCAAACGAACACTGCCACTGGCGTATCCAGGGGTGGTCCATGATAAATTTCCGGAGTTCCTCCTATCATATCTTCTATCATATCCTGGTCCAAGTCATCGCCAGGCCATATATGCATCATCTTTTCCTGTTCCATATACTGATCTTTGCTGCCAATTTATGTACTTTATCAATCTGCTGTTGATTCCCAAGTCTCTTGGTTTAGTTTAGTTTTTTTTTTTTTGCCATGGATACTACTTTGACCTCAAGTGTTCAAGTTCATCCTGGTGTAAGCAAAAAGAGCCTGCAATGTACCACAATGCCACTCTTATTAGTTTCCTTGCCGGATTAGGTGGTAGTCACCACAATGGTTTCAACCAACTTCTAGAGGTAAACTATGAGGCTCAAATAAAACCCTTTTCATCTAATGAATTCTGGAGCACGTGTGCTTCTTAGCTGATATTAACATTTTCGCAGAGGAATCGCCAGTTGCCTTCCCCTGTTGCACCTGCTTCTTCAAAGCTGAATCCCATGCCACAGCAGAAAACAGTGCCAGCTCCTCCGCAGAAAGCATCCCCGGCTCCCAAACACAAAGCTATTCCAGCTGCAGGTAGTTTCTTTTGCTCACTTTGGAGAACAGTGAATCGAAATCCCAAACATCTGTTCTTTGTCAGCTCCGACAACTTCTCCGGTCACCATTCAGCAAAAGACAACATCTTCTTGGAACAACAATGGGAAGATGTACTACGTACAGGTACTCCACAATTGTGACCAGCAAGTCAAGCAAGACTCTGAAGGACCTCACGATCTCGGTAAACAACCTCTATGGTCCACTCTGCGGGCTCACGAAATCCGGTGGCTCCTACACTCTCCCCAACTGACCCTTGAGTGTGTTTCTCTTTTGTTCCTTTGTTTTGTTTGGAAGAAGAAGAGATTTGGAAATACCTTCTTTGCCTCTCTATATATATTTCTATTGAATATCTTATCTGGGCTTGTTTGTTGGTGCACAAGAAGGTTTTAATTCGCAGTCAAGATCTTTAAATCCAAGAATCATAAACTGTTTCAGCTTCTGGAGTCATCTGTTTGATCCTCCAAATCCCTCTGATATTTGGATTAATGAATTGTCATGAAGTCTATGAGATCATTTTAATTTCGGTTCCGAGTTGTGCTGTGTCGTGATCGGGTCAACTCGGATTGACTCAGTTTTCTGAATTTCGGGGCCCGGACCGGGTCGGCCAATAGTCAAACGCGAGTGATCAATTTTCCATCCACCGAGTTTCACCATTTCCATTTCCCGCAAGAAGTTGAAGATTCCCGCCAAGTTTCGCAGAAGCTTTGCCTGCTTCGTTTGCCGGCAAACCAAATCGTTGTCGAAGAAGGGACTTGGAGAGCATCTTTGTGAGTTTTGGCTCCCTTTCGTTGCTCTATGAATTCTTCATTTCAAATTTCTCATCGTTTTCCTTCCAGATTTCTAGGGTTTTTTCGTGTGTACGGGTAATTGGAAAGTGATTGTTGTCCAAATCCTTTCAAATTCACTTCTTTTGTGCTCCGCAAGCTTTAATCTAGGTTTGATTGTTATAATACCTGCTGATTTTGATCTATTGATCTCCAACAAGCGGCTTACTGAGGCAATTTTGAGCAGCTTAGGGTTTTAGACTTTTTGTTAGAAATGGATCGCCTAGAGTACTTTCAACTTTCAAGCACTTGAACAATGGTTTCCTAGACACTAACAAGGAAGGAAAGAGAAATGTTGTAAGCACTATTGATTTAAGTACCTTTGCAGTTTGAAATTATAAGCTTGTTAACGTGCTTTTTCCTTTCTTGTATAAGCTTGTTAATGTGCTTTTTCCTTTCTTGTATAAGCTTGTTAATGTGCTTTTTCCTTCCTAGACACTAACAAGGAACAATGGTTTCATGGAATGGAATATGTCTTGCCCTCACATTCGGAATCTTATGATTCATTACATCATCTATAGTGAGCATATTCAAACTGAGGGTGGTGAGAGATACTGATTTTATTTAGAATCTCTCAAATTGCACAGAAATGTTTGTTGAATGTTTATCCTTGTTTAAGTTGATTTAATTTCCTCTATGTATTCCAAATCTCTTTGTTTTTTTACCTCTAAGAGAAACTCTCTGGTTTGCTTGCGCTCTATCTTGTTCTTCTCTGTTTTAGTCTTTTAGAGTTTTTTGCCAGCAAGTGGGTTTAGGAACAGTGATTCAGTGCAAGCGTGCAACCACTGATAGAAAGACCCAATTTAACAAAGGCATTGGATTGCTTTTTCTTCAGTTCATTTGATTTATGTTTGAGGTGTTTGTGATTAATCTGATTGAAGTTAGCTTTTTCCTCGGTTCGTTTGATTTAAGTTTGAGGTGTTTGTGATTAATCTGATTGAAGTTCCTGGCATTTTCATGTTTATATAAGACTCTTACAAATTGCACACAAATATCCTTTGAAACTTTTCATATTTGGTTTAGACTGTTTAGTTCATCTTGCTCCCACCCTGCTTTGGATTTGTAACTATTTGATATTGCTACTTTGAGCACCCCAGGATTTGTAACTATTTGATAACTCCACCAGTTCAGTTCAGTTCTATTTAATTCTAGTTTTGAGTGTTGTGACCACCTTTTCTTTTTCAATCACGAAGAGGAAGTTTCATAGAAAGGAGTTGGAGATACTGCTTTTCTTATCCCACATCACTTTGCTAGAATAAAATACACTGCTTTATATAGCCCAGTGAAGCAACACCGATTGTCTCTTCGGAGACATCTGATAAAATTGGAACGATACAGAGAAGATTAGCATGGCCCCTGCGCAAGGATGACACGCACAAATCGAGAAATGGTCCAAATTTTTTTTTTCCTTTTTTGTAGCTCAACTCTCTTCATTTTTTTTTTATAAAACAACCCCTTTATTTTTTGTAGATGCTTATAAAACAATTCTCCAATTCTGGAATTTTTATATGATTGCATTTTCTGTACATATCTATTCCCTTTTTTGTAAGCTCAACTCTCTTCTTTTTTTTTTTTTTTTTATAAAACAACCCCTTCATTTTTTGTAGATGCTTATAAAAACAATTCTCCAATTCTGGAATTTTTATATTATTGCATTTTCTGTACATATCTATTCCGACTGAATTTCCTTCCATCCTCACTAAATTTGCTTAGGTTGGTTCTTGTGTTTCTTTATTTTTTGTAAGCTCAACTCTCTTCATTTTTTTTTATAAAACAACCCCTTCATTTTTTGTAGATGCTTATAAAACAATTCTCCAATTCTGGAATTTTTATATGATTGCATTTTCTGTACATATCTATTCCGACTGAATTTCCTTCTATCCTCACTAAATTTGCTTAGGTTGGTTCTTGTATTTCTTTATTTTATGGATGCTTGTAGCATGTTTTAACTCGAGAAATTGGTCATGATTTGAGCTCTTATATTCACTTTCTGCCTTCAAGTGTATGCTTATTTCAATGCTTGTAGGTGCTTTTTGAAAGACAACATGGAGTGAAGTAAGGACTAAGGAATGTCAGGGTCGACAAATACTAAAACTGCAGGTGAGAGTCTTGTTTGGATCCCTGTTTTGTCTAGGGTATTGCTTTTTCCTATCCCGCATTGATTTTTTTTTTTTGGCAAAACTGTAGTTATTATTCTTTTGTTTTGCATTAATCATATTCTGTATATGGTCAATTTCTTAGCTTAGTTGATTGAACAGGAATAGTTTCAGAATTCAGATATATTCTTCAATCCACTAAGTAGATTCTAATCAAGATTAGTTGCAAGTCCTTGTCTGCGAATGATTACCAAATGAAAATAGAACTTCATTCTTTATAATACATTTAGACTTCTGAACATGCAACATGCTGTGTTCTTAAAGGGAACTAAAATATCACTGAATTCAAACCGTAACTGAATTATAAAAAAGAAAAAAATCTATAAGATTCAGGTTTCCCTGAATAAATGAAAAAAACTGTGTTCTTAAAGGGTACTAAAATTTCACTGAATAAATGAAAAAAACTGTGTACTAATTTCACTGAATAAATGGAAAAAATCTATCAGAGCCAGGTTTCGATCCTGGGACCTGTGGGTTATGGGCCCACCACGCTTCCGCTGCGCCACTCTGATTTTGTTGTTCATATAAACCAACAATCTGTTGATAACTAGCCACCTTAGTGCCTTCATTTTGCCATTCCCTTGTAAATTTATAGAGCATGACGTGACACAAAAACACCCTATCTTAGCAAATCTCAGTTCACTCCAATATGACCACTTACTACAGAGGCTGAATGCTGTTTCTTGATGTGCATACAAATTCCTTGGAGAACACAAAAAGTTATAGTGATCACTTAAGGAGTAAAGGGGCACCCAGAACACAATGCTCCTCTTATTAGTTTCCTTGCCTGATTAGGTGGTAGTCACCACAGTGGTTTAAACCAACTTCTAGAGGTAAACTATGAGGCTCAAATGAAACCTTTTTCATCTAATGAATTCTGGAGCACGTGTGCTTCCAGCTGCAGGTAGTTTCTTTTGCTCACTTTGGAGAACAGTGAATCGAAATCCCAAACATCTGTTCTTTGTCAGCTCCGACAACTTCTCCGGTCACCATTCAGCAAAAGACAACATCTTCTTGGAACAACAATGGGAAGACGTACTACAGGTACTCCACAATTGTGACCAGCAAGTCAAGCAAGACTTTGAAGGACCTCAAGATCTCGGTAAACAACCTCTATGGTCCACTCTGGGGGCTCCCATAACTCTCCTAGTGTGAAGGCTTATAATAAGTAAAGTCCTTGAATTTTCCAGAACAATTGCAATTCGGAATTACGAATATTTGCTTTGCTTCTCAGCGTAAGAAGGGCGTGCTATATTGCTATATGTTCATTTGTGAACTTCGTTAAAAGTAGATTAAAAAAAAGTACAAGATTAAATACAGAAATTTATACAAACTGTAAAAATTAAGAATCTATATCATCCAAGAATAAATGAGGGGAAACCCGAAAGGTGGGAATGGTTGAGGGAGGGAAGCATGTGGGGCTAGTTAAAGTGAATGTTACAAAGTACCAAGTACTGATTTGAATACCTTTGCAGTGGAGAAGGAGGCATGGTAATACATATATGATGTGCAAAGCTATGCTGTTGAGAATTGATTAAACATTGTAGCTTTTCTGTTTCAAGACTTACATATAGCTTGTTAGAAGCTTCATAGATTTTGTGATCAATCCTATGGGATAAGGAAGCTTGCTAACACATATATGATGTGCAAAGCTTTGATGTTGAGAATTGATTAAGCATTAGCTTGTTTTCATTAAGACTCATACAGATCGCACACAAATCTCCTTTGAAACTTTTCATGTTTTGTTTAGTGTGTATCGCTCCAACCCTCAATTGGATGATTATCTTTTCATGTTCTATATGCTGGTATTTTCAGCCATGGCTACTACTTAGAGCTTTCTTTGTTTTTTAACTCTGTATCTGTATATTTCATTGCCAGCTCAATTCAGTTCTATTGAATTCCAGTTTGAGTACTTGTGACCAATCTAATTTAAGATTGCTTTTCCTTTTTCAATCATGAAAAGGGAGTTGAGGATATCCCTCGTCGCTTTTCTAGAATAAAATACACTACTTTGTATTGCTTGATGAAGCAGACAGTTTACCCAAGGATGACAAGCACTGATTAAGAAATGGTCCAATTCCCCCCATCCCCATTTTCCAGCTCCACTCGACGTGTCCTTTGCATCCCGAGTTTTGGTTTGTAAATTCAGAAAATCAAATTGTGAGCACTTACAACTTCTCCCCTTCTTGTTTATCCATTTTAGGTACTCAGCATCTCAACTTCAAGATCTCGAGCAATCTCTTCATTTTTTTCTCAACAAATGAATTGCAGGATCAATTTGATAATTCTGGTATTATCATTATTTTTTTTAAATAGAAAAACACTTTTAGATCTTAAATATTTCCTAGATGTAAGCTTCCATTCCCCCTTGATTACTTTCCATTTGGGTTGGTTAAATAATTGAACATTATAGGTGAGGTGTGCCAGGCCCATACAATAGTGCAACGCATAGGCGACACATGAAGACCCAAGATAGCAAGCTACCTTAAATGAGCATTCCCCCTCAAAAAATAAATTTAATATCGAAGTGGACCAATGGCCCACATATCAGATATTAAACTGATAAGAACAGATACTACACTTGATCTTAGCCAAAAGGCCGAGAAAGGTATGCTTCATCTATTCTTGGTTTGGGCCTTCTATATTCTCTCCAAACTTATTCTTTATTTTGACAATCAATGTGGGATGAATGTCAGACCAATCAACCAGTGCTAACTGCTAAGTTGCTTAGATATTAAACTGATGTGGAGATGCCATTTTTAGCCCCAACTACAAGGTGACAGGACCTGCCTCTTTGTGCTTAAGGTTGAAGATTGCTTGTTCATAGTATAAATTTCAGTCCCAGTTGGTGAATCCATAAGCTATCTAATAAAAGGGAAAAGAGGCATGCTATTTTTGTCCCGGCTACAGTGAAGTAAATTTGCAGGCCGAAGGAACTGGTTCTTTTTACAAATGAACAAGTCATCGCTGGTAGTTGATGTTTTTTATAAAAAAAAAATTGGGGGAATTTAGATGTTTCAATTGAATTACTTCAGATTTCTAAATTAACGAGTGCATTTCAAACTGAAGTTCAGTTAGGTAGCTGTTGTTGATTCCCAAGTCTCTTGGTTCAGTTTTGTTGTTTCATTGTCATGGATACTACTTTCAGCTTAAGTGTTCAAGTTCATCCTGGTGTATGAGTTGTCTGAATCTACGAGCAAAAAGAGCCTGCAGCATACAACAATGCTGCTCTTATTGGGGTCCTTGCCCGATTAGGTGGCAGTCACCACAGTAGTTTCAACCAACTTCTAGGTAAACTATAAGGCGCAAATGAAACCTTTTTCGTCTAATGAATTATGAAGTGTGCTTCTTAGCGGATGTTAACATTTCCATAGAGGAATCGCCAGTTGCTGTCCCTGTTGCACCTGCTTCTTCAAAGCTGAATCCCCTGGCCCAGTAGAAAACAGTGCCAGCACAGCACAATGCATCCCCGGCTCCCGAACACAAAGCTACTCCAGCTGCAGTCTGCAGGTATTGTTTTTTTTTTTTTGCTCACTTTGGAGACCTAATTCAGCTATTAAGTGAATCAAAATCCCAACATCTGTTCTAAATGTATGTACAAATTGTCTTTGTCAGCTCCTACAACTCCTCTGTTCACCTTTCAGCAGAAGACAACATCTTCTTGGAACAACAGTGGGAACACCTACTGACCAACAAGTCAAGCAAGGCTCTGAAAGACCTCAAGAGCTCGGTAAACGACCTCTATGATCCACTCTGAGGGCTCATGAAATACGGTGGCTCCTACACTCTCCCCAACTGACTTTGGCTCGCCTCGCCCACTGGCAAGAGCCTAGAGTCTACATCCATGCTTCCTCTTCTGCTGACGTCTCTGTATTGTCCTACACTTTGACCTTGTACAACCATGTTCAAGGTGTGAGAACTTGTGCAGTTCCTTATAGTAGGCTTTGGCTTGGATTTTACAGCCTCTTGTTTTCCTATCTTAGGTAGCTGTTTTACTTGTTAGTTTGTGTGTCAAGTGGTAGGAGAGAGAAGTTAAAAAAAGAAGGAATGAAGGTATAGGAGGTGAAAGGAGTGAAGAGACAGATTGAAAACAAGTGCTTGTACTCTTTCACCTATGTCTCATTTGCTTATATGTATATATAGAAATGCCTAAATGTGATATTGAGAGGAGCAAAATGAGGGTCTTTTTTGCTTCCTCAATTTACTCTTATTGTAGTGTGGAACGAGTGTTTCTCTTTTGGTCCTTTGTTTTGTATGGAAGAAGAGATTTGGAAGGAGTGTTATCCTCCTTTGTTTTGTATGGTGCACAAACTGCCTTTCCCCAATGCAGAAAGGTTTGGCAGATTGCTGAAAAAGTTTATGATTCTTGGATTTAGAGACCTTGATTGCGAATTAGAGAGGTATTCAGATTAAAACTGCAGCTTCTGAGTGATCTATTTAATCTTCCAAAGTTCTCTGATCAATGAATTGTGGTCAATCAAGTGTATTAGATCATGACAAGATGTTGCTTGCTACATTCCTCTTAAGACTGATGGCTGGATTGTTTTACATTCTTCCTACTGAATCCAAATCCTGTTGATTCGCTTAATTTGTTTCACCCATCTCTTGAATTCTGCATGATCTGCTGAGGTGGGAGAGGGTCGCTCTGAATCTCTGATGGTATCTCATCTTTGGGATGCCCAAAGCCTTGTGCACCATCTGATTGTAAGCAATGAGTAAGTAGTAACCAAATTTCAAAAGTGTGCTGTTATTATGATATGTCAAAAAATGGTCAAGTTTAGCACAGCTTGCCTATGGCTAAAAAGATGTATGCCTAAAAGTCTCTTATGGCATAAATATTCACAAACAACAGTGATGAGCTGACAAATGAGTTTGAAGTAATTCAGATACCAAAACAATGTTACTTGTCTTAAAATGCAAGACGAATAAGTAGAAAACGAATGAAGCAAAGATAACACAGTCATAAAATGCAAAATGTAACAGGAAATCTCTCAAAAAGCACAAGATACAGCATAAACTAAAGACATGAAAAATGAATTGTTGCCCCCCTTGAAAGGGGCTTTACCTAGACAGTCCTCAAATGGTTCCCTTTCCCTCAATATAAAATGATAAACCCCATAAAAATATTTTTAAAAATTGATAAATCAGTGAATCTAATAAAAAAATTCTGAAATTGAAAAGATTAAGATAATGCAGTGAAGAGCTAAAAATGAAGCAACTGGTTTCAGAGTATCTGCATGATGAAAACTAAATTAAGTTATACTCTCTCCGTTCGGCAAAACTTGTCATTTTAGCTTATTTCACAAGTTTTAAGGCAATTAACAAATGTACTAATTACCCTCAATTACTACAACTAACAAATCATACATCAAGGGCGTTTTTGTAAAGTGAGGGCAAAAGTCCTAAAATGAACGGAGGAATACTGAAAACTGAAGGATGAAAACTAAATTAAGTTATATGAAATTTTAATACTGAAAACTGTAGGAGCCCTCCGAGGAGAACAACCTTCCAAAAATAAGGGTATGCCACTTAGAAACAGCAAGCACACGGTATTCTTTAGTAAAAGGCGAAAGAATAGTTCGCTTTGTGCCTACTGCATGGCTCCACAAATGTTACAATGCTGCTACTGATTGGACTTGTATGATTCGGCATGGAAGGTATTTCCACGCTTATTCGATGTGGGAATCCTTTGCACATCTGAGAATGGAAACTCCCAGTTGACATTTATACACAATAATACATGTTCCATTCCATGCAATTTACAACAATACACAAGATGATTCAATTCATTAATCTTTCCTCACAATGATTGGATCTCGGTATAAATTTTATGGCTGCGTTAGTAGTTGTTATTATCATCATTACAATAAGAAAAAACAAATGGTTATGAAAAGAAAGGCAAGGTTTTCTGAATAAATCTCCTTATGCCATTCTCTCTATCAAGATTCTAAAAATCCATCATACAATTCAGCTCTTGAAATGAATTCCAACTGCTATAAGAAGTTCCGATTTCATAGAATTATAAGCTCAGCTTCAGTGCAAAGATGAAGAGAATGAAATCTCTTATAAAATCTGATAAAAGTACATAAAGAGAGTAACACAAACTCGCTTTCATAGCAAAATCACACAGGAGCGACTACCTTTCATCATTAATTATAAACAACTTCCCTCATTCTCAATCTACTACTTCCAGCAACCACATTTCCATTTTCATTGGTTTACATAAAGAAAAAAAGAGTTTTCATCATTTTTTTTTGGGTATGCAAATAGAACTAGAAATGTCAATTAGAAAAAAATAAAAAAATGAAATTGTTGATGAGAGCACCCTATGGATATACTGATCTGTGTAGTTCCGGACTTTAGTTTGAAGCTTTTTTAGTATTGTGGTGGGGTGCGCCAGGCCTATGCAATAGTGCAACACTTAGGCGACACACAAAGACCCAAGATAGCAAGCTATCTTTAATGGGTCTTTCCCCTCAAAAAATAAATTTAATATCGAAGTGAACCAATGGTCCACATATCAGATATTAAACTGATAAGAACAGATACTACACTTGATCTTAGCCAAAAGGCCGAGAAAGGTATGCTTTGTCTAGTCTCTCATTGGGCTTTTTATATGCTCTTCTAAGCTCCCCCTTTATTCTGACATTCAATGTGGGAAATGTGTCAGACTCTGCATCGGTGCTCACTTTTTCACCAATGAGATGCAATATTGTACGGAGTAAATTAAAAAGAAACAAGTTGTCAATCCACCATGGAGTGTTAATTAATGGCAGTCTTGAACGTGAAACATTCTTTCAACTTTGAAATCATTTGGAGTTTGAGTTCTAATTGCCAACCAAACAAGCTCATAGTGTTTGGTATCTGATATCTAGATATATCAGATATCAGCCCCCGATATATGATATCTGGTGTTTGGTATACCTCAAATATCAAGTGATATTTGATATCTGTATTTGGTATCGTCAGATATCGATATCACTTGATTAGATATCAAATTTGGATTTTTTAAAATTTGATATAATAATTTTGAAGAAAATATCACTTGATATCAAAATATCACCCGATATTTGATATCTTGATACCTCTTGATATTAAGATATTAACTGATATCGATATCTTGATACCGTGGGTAGCGGCGTGAGAGGTACCGTGGGTAGCGGCGTGAGAGGTAGGTGATGTTGACTCGTAATTGTCCCTTGTAGGCATAATTTGAAAACTTTGTAGAATACATCATATATAATTTTATTTTATATCTTTGGCAATGGGGAATTATAGTTAGGGTTTTAGTGTGGTTCAACTTATGATACATATAAGACTCTACTCTTGTGTTTTGGTGTATTCTCGGATCCTCAAAATCGAGGATGAAGACCCCTTTCAATCTCCCTTTAGACTTACTCAATCAGATTTTGGTCCTCCTCCCATTCGGTTCAATTCTTGATTGCAAGCTGGTGTCAAAGGAATGGAAGAATCTCATTGACGATCCCAAGTTTTTCAAGCGTTACCGCGACACATCTCTTGCCTTGTTGTATTTCAAAAACAGCGCCTACTGCGTTTTAGCAAGGGATCAGGGTAACATAAAAATCAGCAATTTCACAATGAATTACCGCATTCCAATATTCGATCTGGAAGGCGGCGATGGCATCCGTGAATTTCTATCCGAGCCATCCAAGGGGATTGCCTGTGTCCTCACCTACAAAAGTCGCCTCCTTTGCTACAACTTGTTCACCGGAGCTTCCTACACCACAACGGATTTTCCGGTGTGGAAACACTCGGATTCTCAGTCGATCTGTTATGGCTTCGGTTACGATTGTTATGATGATGATTATAAGATTATGTGGAAATACAAGCTTAAGAGAATGCTCGACGAAGATGATGACGATCTGTATTGGGTTTACAGCTTGAGAAATAAGGAGGGGAAGTCCTTCAAAGGCTTCCCTTACGCTGCATATCAGTGGCCGAGTTTGCTATCAAAATTCAACCTAAAAGCTTGCTCCTTTAATGGTGTCCTCCATTGGGTTTTCCCTAAGAGAGTTACGGGTACGACACCTGAAAAGTATGTGATCTTTACTTACGATCTGCATACTTGTATGTTTGGAGAAATGCCGCTGCAAGTGCCGATTGATCATTGTAATCTTGAACGTGTGCTACTATTAGAGGTAGGTGGACAACTTTGTTGCAGTCTCAAGTTGAATATTAATAACCACCTTACGGCAAGTGTTTGGACGATGAGAGAGTACGGGGTTAGTGAGTCTTGGGAGATGTTGTTCATCAATGACAATTCAGTGATACACTGGGTAGAGCCCGCAATGCTATATGAATGCCGAGATGGAAGAAAAGCAGTCTTGTTTTTCTCTCACTGGAATAGATCATTGAATTGGTATGATGTTAACAATGGAGAGTTGAAACACATACAGAAGTGCTTGGCAGAAGATCAGGAGGATGCCAAAGGAGAGTTGAAACAATGGAGAGTTGAATTGAATTGGTACGACGATGCTAGCTAATTGAGGCAATGTCAGCATGTTTCAGGTTTATATATAGCTCCAGAAATCTCGCTTGGGAGCCACACAATGGCCTCCCTTATGCTCTGTCTAGTTGAAAAGGTTTCAAGCTTGCTCCTTTAGGTAATTAATTAAAGTTAGGTAATGATATATGTTAGCAAGTATATATACGAAATTGTTACTGTCATGGGAGTTTTCTTGTTTTTGGTTCAGTATAAAGTTTACTAGATTGAAATTACATATACCCCAGCCACTTTAAATCCAACTACTCTTGGGATATGATTAAACTGATCAAGGCCAATAAAAAACAGAATCGAGTTGAGAGAGTGAGGGCATAGGATTGAGTTGAAAGATGAACACAAAAGGCTTGTAATTAATAATAGTTGAAAAGCATCAAATCTATAGTTTGCCAGGTTCTCAGCGCGTGCGAATCGCCAAAATCAGCAACAAATAAACAAAAGTTTCAATCTTCAATGTTTGTTAAAGAAAAAAAGGCATAAATTGCATTTCACCACTCATAACAAGAACGTGCAAACGAACACAGCCACTGGCGGATCTAGGGGTGGCCCATGATAAATTTCCGGAGTTTCCGAAGAGGTGAAGAATGGTAGGAAGGAAAAAGATCTAGATAGGAAGGATTTCAGAAAGAGAAAGAAGAAACCACGTTTTGGGGGGCGGTGCTGTTGGTTTGCAAGTTGGAGCGTTTCCTGTCACTGCCGTGTTATTGGTGGCAGTCAAAGTCGATGCAGCGGATTAGGGAAATCCACATGTCAACCAACCTTGTTTGGAGCTGGTGTAGAGCTACCTGTTTCAGTATGTTATTCATGCCTAATGAACAATTCTCGTCTGCACATTGCCCTAACCGAGCTTGAGGATGTCGTCCGCAAGGGCGCTATTTGACAGTGGTTCGACCGAGGTTGACCACCCCAACTTTTCGCCTTGTATAAAAAAAAAATTCATCATAATTTTTTTTTCAATGGAAAAAAGAGAGAAAAAAAGGAATTAGGCAAAAATCCAAACTATTTTGCAATTTAGCCAAAATAAGGTACTATGCTACTATCCAAACTTTTTAAAAAATAATAAAATAATAAAGTTGATGTTAAGTAGAGGGGAGAGATAGTGAGAGATGGGGGCATGAGGGGTACGGGTGGGTGTGGGTGTCTTTTTTTTTTTATTATTAGGAAAGGATTCGAGGTCAGACAAACCTGAACCTCGATAGCCGACAAGTCGGCAGACGGAAAACCGTCCAAGAAAATTAAAAAACAATACAAAGATGGTGCGAGATACAAGCAAACACACTCTATACAAGCAAAACTAAAGCAACCAGACCGAAAGGGATGCGGACATAGACTAAAGACGAAAGCCAAGCACTCCCCGGAGGCAGCACCGCTGCACCGCAGGCCATCAAAACTTTTTTTTTAGGCGAAATCGGGTATATACTCTTAAGTGGGTATATACCCATCAAAACTTCAAAATTATTTATATACCCATCTAATCATTTAAATTTTGTTTGATTGTCCATAATATATTTGATCTAATATTATTGAGTGAAAATTAGATTAAAATTTAATTATTATATACTGAACTTAAATAATTTTCAAATAATTAGAAAATTTATCACTTTACAATTATTGGATAGAAAATATAATTAAAATTTAAATATAAAAGTTAAACTTCAACATAATTATAATTATATTTTTATCCAATGATTTTATTTTGAATATCAAGTTTCATGTATAAGTTCAAAATAATTAAGTTATAGAAATGACCAAAAACCATAGTAAAGAAATAAAAATACATATATTTTTTTTAATGTAAACTCACATGAACATAAAAAAAATTAATTAGTTTGAGAGAAATTGAAATTAATGTCTCATTTTTATAATTATTTTAAAGTTAACTAATTTTGATATTTAAATAATTAAATTTTAATAATTTTTAGATTCAATAGTATAAATTAAATATATATGGACAATAAAACAAAATTTAAATGATTAGATGGGTATATAAACAATTTTGAAGTTTTGATGGGTATATACCCAATTAATAAAGTTTCCATGGGTATATACCCGATTTCGCTTTTTTTGGAATTTAGGGAGAGTCGATGTTTTAAACATCGACTCTCCCTATATTTACATTTTTTTTTCAACTTTCTCTTTTAAATTATGAATTCTATCAAAAAATTAAAAAAAAAGTCGTTGTTTGAAACAACAACTCTACCCTATTTTGGCTAAATCGCAAAATAATTTGAATTTATGACTAATTTTCAAATTTTTTTCTCTTTTGGCAGATCTCCTACTTCACACCCTACACCATCCCCTACATCACAAAATTATTTTTGTTTAAAATATATCGTTTAAAAAAATTAAAAAATTATATTCACATTTTAAACAACTATATCTATATGTTTATAAACTTTTATTTTGAAAAATTATGTTTTGAATAATTGTAAAAATAGAATTTGCAAAAAATTGTCTTTTTAATTTTAAGAAAAATTGTAAAACATAATTTTTTAAAAACAAATTTATGAATTTATGCAATACGTGTGAAAAACAAATTTATAGATCACAAACCCTCGACAACAGAAGTTGAGGAAATTTATGAAGCTCGGCTTAAGTCAATGAGGCTATTTCATAACCTCACCAATATCCATCGAGCTCCCTCATTAACCTCACTCAATGGAGCCGAGGTTATTTATTTAGCTCGAATCTCAGAGCTTCGATAGATTTTTCATGACGACAACCAAGAAAAATAGTCGAAAGTCTTTCAATAATCATCTGAAGCGATTGTTATACCAAATTAAGTATCGATCAATTCATTCCTTGATAAATTTACTAAAAGTTTGTTCAACCGATGATATTTGGATGAACGCATTTAGGTTTTTTCAATTCACTCTCAGAGAGTTTTGGGTCTGGTTGCAATTGTTTGAAAAAAATAAAAAGGACATGTGGTAATTTAGTTTAGTTGAACTTATCTTGTCCATAATCCTTCGGACATCTTGCCTTTAGCCTCACTCAAAAAAAAATCCTTATAATTAGGGTTTTATTATGCTTCAACTTTTGATAGGCAGACTATACTTTTGTGTTTTGGTGCATTCTCGTATCCTCAAAATCAAGGATGACCACCAATGAATTAAGTTTGAATCTCCCTCAAGGCTTACTCAACCAGATTTTGGTCCTCCTCCCATTCGGCTCAATTCTTGATTGCAAGCTGGTGTCAAAGGAATGGAAGAATCTCATCGACGATCCCGAGTTTTTCAAGCGTTACCGCGACACATCTCTTGCCTTGTTCTATTTCAAAAACAGCGTCTACTGCTTATTAGTAAGGGACAGCAATTTCATCAACGGCGATTCCAATCCCCCCTTCACGGTGAACCGCATTCCATTCGATCTGGAAGACGGCGATGGCATCCGTCAATTTCTTTCGGAACCATCCAAGGGGATTGCCTGTGTCCTTACCTACAACAGTCGCCTCCTTTGCTACAACTTGTTCACCGGAGCTTCCTACACCACAACCGATTTTTCGCTGTTTAATTGTAAAAACTGGGAGGATATTGAGTTCATCTGTTATGGCTTCGGTTACGATTGTTATGATGACGATTATAAGATTATGTGGAAATACAAGCTTAAGAATATGCTCGACGATGATGATGACGGTCTGTATTGGGCTTACAGCTTGAGAAATAAGGAATGGAAGTCCTTGAAAGGCTTCCCTTACGCTGCATATCAGTGGTTGAGTATGCTATCAATATTCAACCGAAAAGCTTGCTCCTTTAATGGTGTCCTCCATTGGGTTTTCCCTAAGAGAGGTACGGTTACGACACCTGAAAAGTATGTGATCTTTACTTACGATCTGCATACTTGTATGTTTGGAGAAATGCTGCTGCAAGTGCCGATTGATCATTGTAATCTTGAACGTGTGCGTGTGCTGCTATTTGAAGTAGGTGGACAACTTTGTTGCAAGCTCAAGTTGAATATTAATAACCACCTTACGGTAAGTGCTTGGACGATGAGAGAGTACGGGGTTAGTGAGTCTTGGGAGATGTTGTTCAGCATTAATGACAATCCATTGACATATTGGTGGATAGATCCCGCAATGCTATATGAATGCCGAGATGGAAGAAAAGTGGTCTTGTTTTTCTATCACTGGAACGGATCATTGAATTGGTACGATGTTAACAATGGAGAGTTGAAACACATACAGAAGAGTGCTTGGGAGAAGATGAGGAGGATGCCAAAGGAGAAAATTAGAGTTGAAACAATGGAGAGTTGAATTGAATTGGTACGACGATGCTAGCTACTTGAGGCAATGTCAGCATGTTTCAGGTTTATATATAGCTCCAGAAATCGCGCTTGGGAGCCACACAATGGCCTCCCTTATGCTCTGTCTAGTTGAAAAGGTTGTAGGGGTCAGGTCATCAAGCTTGCTCTGTCTAGTTGCAAAAAACCGGAATAACAGGTGATCTGTAATGAATTAAAGTTAGGTAATAATCTGTGCAAGTATACGATATTGTTGCTGTCATGGGAGTTTTCTTGTTTTTTATTTATTAAGAGGGAGTTTTCTTGTTTTTGGTTCTGTATTAAGTTTAATTTACTTGATAGAAATCACATATACCAGCCACTTCAATCCCAAACTCAAGGCCAATAACAATCAGAATCGAGTTGAGAGAGTGAAGGCATAGGTTTGAGTTGAAAGATATATGAACACAAAGTGCTTGTAATAATAGTTGAAAAGCATAAAGCTCAGGCATCAAATCTATAGTTTGCCAGGTTCTCAGCGCGCACGAATCACCAAAATCAGCAACAAATAAACAAAATTTTCAATCTTCAATGTTTTTTTTTTAAAAAAAAAACAAAAATTGCATTTCACTCTACTCATAACTAGAATGAGCAAACGAACACTGCCACTGTATCATATCTTCTATCATATCCTGGCCCATGTCATCGCCAGGCCATATATGCATCATCTTTTCCTGTTCTATATACTGATCTTTGCTGCCAATGTATGTACTTTATCAATCTGCTGCTGATTGCCAAGTCTCTTGGTTTAGTTTAGTTTTTTTTTTTGTTTTTGTTTTTGCCATGGATACTACTTTGAGCTTAAGTGTTCAAGTTCATCCTGGTGTATGAGTTGTTTGAATCTACAAGCAAAAAGAGCCTGCAATGTAAGACAATGCTCCTCTTATTAGTGTCCTTGCCCGATTAAACCAACTTCTAGAGGTAAACTATAAGGCTCAAATGAAACCTTTTTCATCTAATGAATTCTGGAGCACGTGTGCTTCTTAGCTGATATTAACATTTTCGCAGAGGAATCGCCAGTTGCCTTCCCCTGTTGCACCTGCTTCTTCAAAGTCGAATCCCATGCCACAGCAGAAAACAGTGCCAGCTCCTCCGCAGAAAGCATCCCCGGCTCCCAAACACAAAGCTATTCCAGCTGCAGGTAGTTTCTTTTGCTCACTTTGGAGAACAGTGAATCGAAATCCCAAACATCTGTTCTTTGTCAGCTCCGACAACTTCTCCGGTCACCATTCAGCAAAAGACAACATCTTCTTGGAACAACAATGGGAAGACGTACTACAAGTACTCCACAATTGTGACCAGCAAGTCAAGCAAGACTTTGAAGGACTCCACAATTTTTTTTTGCTTCCTCAATAGTCAATTCGCTCATGTTGCAGTGTGGAAGGAGTGTGTTTCTCTTTTATTCCTTTGTTTTGTTTGGAAGAAGAAGAGATTTGGAAGTATCTTCTTTGCCTCTATATATATATATATATATTTCTGTTGAATGTGTTTTCTGGGAGATTGCTGAAACAGTTCGTGATTCTTGATTTAAAGATCTTGATAGAGAATTAAAACCGCTGCTTCTGAGTCATCTGTTTGATACTTGGATCCTCCAAATCCCTCTGATATTTGGATTAATGAATTGTCATGAGGCTTATGAGATCATTTTAATTTCGGTTCCGAGTTGTGTTGTGTCGTGATCGGGTCAACTCGGATTGACTCAGTTTTCTGAATTTTGGGACCCGGACCGGGTCGGCCAACAGTCAAACGCGAGTGATCAATTTTTCATCTAACGAGTTTCACCATTTCTATCTCCCGCAAGAAGTCGTAGATTCCCGCCAAGTTTCGCAGAAGCTTCGCCTGCTTCGTTTGTCGGCAAACCAAATCGCTGTCTAAGAAGGGACTTGCAGAGCATCTTTGTGAGGTTGGGCTCCCTTTTCGTTGCTCTATGAATTCTTCATTTCAAATTTCTTATCTCTTTCTTTCCAGATTTCTAGGGTTTGTCGTGTCGTAATTGGAAAGTGATCGTTGTCCAAATCCTTTCAAATTCACTTCTTTTGTGCTCCACAAGCTTTAATCTAGGTTTGATTGTTCTAATATCTGCTGATTTTGGTCTTTTGATCTCCAACAAGCTACTTATTGAGTGAGTTTTGAGCAGCTTAGGGTTTTTGACTTTTTGTTGGAAATGGATTGGCTAGAGTAGATTCAAGCCCTTGAACAATGGTTTCCTAGATACTAACAAGGAAGGAATTAAAGAGAAATTTTGTAAGCACTATTGATTCAAGAACCTTTGCAGTTTGAAATTATAAGCTTGTTAATGTGCTTTTTCCTTCTTCTTTTTTATATACCAATCAGAGATTTTTCTTTGGAAAACCAATCTAGTTTATATCAATGTCATGGAATGGAATATATCTTGCCCTCAAATTTGGAATCTTATGATTCATTACATCATCTATAGTGAGCATATTCAAACTGAGGGTCGTGGAGATATACTGATTTTATTTAGAATCCCTCAAATTGCACAGAAATGTTTGTTGAATGTTTATCCTTGTTTAAATTGATTTAATTTCCTCTATGTATTCCAAATCTGTTTTTTCCCCTCTCTGAGAAACTCTCAGGTTTGCTTGGGTTCTATCTTGTTCTTCTCTGTTTTACGGAGTAGTCTTCTAGATGCTTTTTGCCAGCAAGTAGGTTTAGGAACAGTGATTCGGTGCAACCACTGATAGGGTTTAACAAAGGCATTGGATTGCTTTATCTTCAGTTCATTTGACTTAAGTTTGTGGTGTCTGTGATTAATCTGATTGAAGTTCCTGGCATTTGCATGTTTATATTAAAACTCGTATGAAGTGCACACAAATATCCTTAGAAATTTTTCATATTTGGTTTAGTTCGTGTCAGTCCCCTGCTTTGGATGAATAATCTTTTCCTATTCTATATACTGATCTTTTCTGTCAATATGTGTCATCAATCTGCTGTTAATTCCCAAGTCTCTTTGTTCACTTTTGTTGTTTCATTGCCATGGTTGCTACTTTGAGCACCCCAGGATTTCTAACTATTTGATAACTGTAAACTCTAAAGTGTATTTGTGTATTGTTCTCCAGCCAGTTCAGTTCAATTCTATTTAATTCCAGTTTGAGTGAATGTGACCACTTTTTCTTTTTCAATCACAAAGAGGGAGGAGTTGCATAAAGGGAGTTGAAGATATTGCTTTTCCTATCCCACATCGCTTTGCTAGAATAAAATACACTGTTTTATATTGCCTAATGAAGCAACACAGATTGTCTCTTCGGAGACATCTGATAAAATTGGAACGATACAGAGAAGATTAGCATGGCCCCTGCGCAAGGATGACACGCACAAATCGAGAAATGGTCCAAATTTTTACTTGGCCTAAAATTGTAGGTCCTTTTTGAAAGTCTCTCTTTTAGTTAAGAGTCAAAGACAACATGGAGTGAAGTAAGGACTAAAGACAACATGGAGTGAAGTAAGGACTAAGGAATGTCAGGATCGACAAATACTGAAACTGCAGGTGAGAATCTTGTTGTGATCCCAGCTTTGCCGAGGCTATTGCTTTTTCCTATCCCGCATTGATATTTTTGGCAAAATTGTAGTATTCTTTTGTATTGCATTAATCATGTTCTGTATATGGTCAATTTCTTAGTTTAGTTGAACAGGAATAGTTTCATAATTCAGATATCTTCTTCAATCCACTAAGTAGATTCTAATCAAGATTAGTTTGAAGTCCTTGTCTGAGAATGATTACCAAATTTAGACTTCTGAAAATGCAACATTCTGTGTTCTTAAAGGGAACTAAAATTTCACTGAATTTAAAGCATTACCGAATTAACATGGAGTGAAGTAAGGACTAAGGAATGTCAGGATCGACAAATACTGAAACTGCAGGTGAGAATCTTGTTGTGATCCCTGCTTTGCCGAGGCTATTGCTTTTTCCTATCCCGCATTGATATTTTTGGCAAAATTGTAGTATTCTTTTGTATTGCATTAATCATATTCTGTATATGGTCAATTTCTTAGTTTAGTTGAACAGGAATAGTTTCATAATTCAGATATCTTCTTCAATCCACTAAGTAGATTCTAATCAAGATTAGTTTAAAGTCCTTGTCTGAGAATGATTACCAAATTTAGACTTCTGAAAATGCAACATTCTGTGTTCTTAAAGGGAACTAAAATTTCACTGAATTTAAAGCATTACCGAATTATAAAAAGAAAAAACATCTATATCAGAGCCAGGTTTCGATCCTGGGACCTGTGGGTTATGGGCCCACCACGCTTCCGCTGCGCCACTCTGATTTTGTTGTTCATATAAACCAACAATCAGTTCATAACTAGCCACTTTAGTGCCTTCATTCTGCCATTCCCTTGTAAATTTGTAGAGCATGACGTGACAAAAACACCCTATCTTAGCAAATCTCAGTTCACTCCAATATGACCACTTGTGGAGACGGTGAAACGGAATTACAGTCAAACCGAACTACAGAGGCTGAATGTTGTTTCTTGATGTGCAGCTACAAATTCCTTGGAGAACACAAAAAGTTACAATGATCACTTAAGGAGTAAAGGGACACCCATAACTCTCCTAGTGTGAAGGCTTATAATAAGTAAAGTCCTTGAATTTTCCAGCACAATTGCAATTTTTGGAATTACGAATGTTGTTTTGCTTCTCAGTGCAAGAAGGGCATGCTATATTGCTATATGTCCATTTGTGAACTTCGTTAAAAGTAGATTAAAAAAAACAAGTACAAGCTTAAATACAGAAATTTAAACAAACTGTAAAAATTAACAATCTATATCATCCAAGAATAAGTGAGGGGAAACCCGAAAGGTGGGAATGGTTGAGGGAGGGAAGCAGGTGGGGCTAGTTAAAGTGAATGTTACAAAGTACCAAGTACTGATTTGAATACCTTTGCAGTGGAGAAGGAAGTATGGTAATACATATACGATGTGCAAAGCTGTGCTGTTGAGAATTGATTAAACATTGCAGCTTTTTCTGTTTCAAGACTTACATATAGCTTGTTAGAAGCTTCATAGATTTTGCGATCAGTCCTATAGGATAATTAAGGAAGCTTGCTAACACATATATGATGTGCAAAGCTTTGCTGTTGAGAATTGATTAAGCATTAGCTTGTTTTCATTAAGACTCATACAGATCACACACAAACCTCCTTCGGTACTTTTCATGTTTTGTTTAGTTCGTATTGCTCCAACCCTCAATTGGATGCATTATCTTTCATGTTCTATATGATGGTCTTTTCAGCCATGGCTACCAGTTTGAGCTCCCTTGGGTTTTTTAACTCTATTAGATAACCTCTGTATCTGTATATTTCATTGCCAGTTCAATTCAGCTCTGTTGAGTTCCAGTTTGAGTACTTGTGACCAATTTAATATAAGATTGCTTTTCCTTTTTCAATCATGAAGAGGAGTTGAGTATATCCCGCGTCGTTTTTCTATAACAAAATACACAACTTTGTATTGCTTGATGAAGCAAGACAGTTTGCCCATGTGCAAGGATGACACACACAGATTGAGAAATGGTCCAATTTTATTTTTTTCCTCATTTTCCAGCTCCACTCGCCGTGTCCTTTGCATCCCGAGTTTTGGTTTGTATATTCAGAAAATCAAACTGTGAGCACTTACAACTTCTCCCCTTCTTGTTTTTCCATTTTAGGTACTCAACATTTTCTCCAACTTCAAGACCTCAAACAGGATCAATTTGATAATTCAGGTATTATCATTAATAAAATGATTCTAACTTCCCTTTTGAATGTTTTTATGGATTTTTGCATTAGCTACTTTCCATTTTGCTTGGTTAAATAATTGAACATGATATTGGTGAGGTGCGCCAGGCCCATACAATAGTGCAATGCATGGGCGACACATGAAGACCCAAGATAGCAAGCTATCTTAAACGAGTCTTCCCCCTCAAAAAATAAATTTAATATCAAAGTGGACCGATGGACCACATATCAGATATTAAACTGATAAGAACAGATACTACACTTGATCTTAGCCAAAAGGCCGAGAAAGGTATGCTTCAACTATTCTTCGTTTGGGCATTTTATATTCTCTCCAAACTTGTTCTTTATGCTGACAATCAATGTGGTATGAATGTCAGACCAATCAATCAGGGCTAAGTTGCTCAGAAACTAAACTGATATGTGGTCCATGTGGACATGTCATTGTTAGCCCCAGCTACAAGGTGATTGGACCTGCCTCATCGTGCTTAAGCTTGAAGATTGCTTGGTCATAGTATAAATTTCAGTTCCAGTTGGTGAATCCATAAGCTATCTTTTTTTTTTGGTAAGGGAAATCCATAAGCTATCTAGTATTAATAAAAGGGAAAAGAGGCATGCTATTTTTGTCCCAGCTACAATAGTGGAAGTAAATTTGCTGGCCGAATGAAGTGGCTCTTTTTCCAAATGAACAAGTCGTCGCTGGTAGTTGATGTTTTTAAAAAAAAAATTGGGGAATTTAGTAAATTGACTAGTGAATTTCAAACTGAAGTTCAGTTAGGTAGTTGTTGACTTGTTGTTTATTCCCAAGTCTCTTGGTTCAGTTTTGTTGTTTCATTGCCATGGATACTTCTTTGAGCTTAAGTGTTCAAGTTCATCCTGGTGTATGAGTTGTTTGAATCTAAGAGCAAAAAGAGCCTACAGCATACAACAATCTCCTCTTATGGGTGTCCTTGCCCGACTAGGTGGCAGTCACCACAGTGGTTTCACCCGACTTCTAGGTAAACTATAAGGCGCAAATGAAACCTTTTTTGTCTAATGGATTCTGGAGTGTGCTTCTTAGCTGATGTTAACATTTTCGCAGAGGAATTGCCACTTGCTGTCCCTGTTGTACCTGCTTGTTCAATGCATCCCGAACATAAAGCTACTCCAGCTGCTGGTAGGTTTTTTTTTGCTCACTTTGGAGACCTAATTCAGCTATTAAATGAACCGAAATCCCAACACCTATTCTAAAATGTATGTACAGATTGTCTTTGTCAGCTCCTACAACTCCTCTAGTCACCATTCAGCAGAAGACAACATCTTCTTGGAACAACAGTGGGAAGACCTACTGACCACCAAGTCAAGCAAGGCTCTGAAAGACCTCAAGATCTCGGCAAACAACCTCTATGGTCCACTCTGGGGGCTCGTGAAATCTGGTGGCTCCTACACTCTCCCCGACTGGCTCTGGCTCACCTCCTTGCCCGCTGGCAAGAGCCTAGAGTTTGTCTACATCCATGCTTCCTTTCCTGCCGATGTCTCTGTATTGGCCTACACTTTGAGCTAGTACAACCATGTTCAAGGTGTGAGAAATTGTGCAGTTCCTTATAGTAGGCTTCGGCTTGGAGTTTACAGCCTCTTGTTTTCCTATCTTAGTGAGCTGTTTAACTTGTTAGTTTGTGTGTGAAGTAATGGGAAGGGAGAAGTTGAAAAAAAAAGGAATGAAGGTAGGAGGTGAAAGGAGTGAAGAGACAGATTGAAAAAAAGTGCTCATCTTCTTTCACCTTTGTCCCATTTGCTTATATATTATATATAGAAATGTCTAAATGTGAGATTGAGAGGAGCGAAATAACCGAATTTTTGGCTTCCTCAAACTGTCTTTTCCCAATGCAGAATGGTTTGGCAGATTGCTTCAAAAGTTTACGATTCTTGAATTTAGAGATCTTGATTGCGAATTAGAGAGGGTTTCAGATTAAAACTGTAGCTTCTGAATCATCTATTTAATCCTCCAAATCTCTCTGATTTTGTTAGTCCACATGGATAAATATATTTTGGTCAAGTGTATGAGATCATGACAAGAAGCTGCTTACTACATTCCTCTTTAGACATGGCTGGATTGTTTTACATTCTACCAATTTTTTTTTTGTCCCTGCACCTTGTGCTTTTGTTCGTATCTTCTACCATAGTTATGGCGTTTGTTTCCAAAATATTTACATTCTTCCTAGAAAAGAACCCTCCTAGCAAGTAGCAACCTCTACTGAATCCAAATCCTCTTGATTCACTCCATTTGTTTCACCCGTCTCTTGAATTCTGCACGATCTGCTGAGGTGGAAGAGGGTCGCTCTGATGGTAACTCATCCCTGGGATGCCCAAAGCCTTGAGCACCATCTGATGGTAAGCAATGATAAGGTAGTAACCAAATTTCAAAAGTGTGCTGTGATTATGATGTGTCAAAAAATGGACAAGTTTAGCACAGCTTGCCTATGGCTAAAAAGATGTATGCCTAAAAGTCTCTTATGGCATAAATCTTCACCAACAACAGTGATGAGCTGACAAATGAGTTTGAAGTAATTCAGATACCAAAACAATGTTACTTATCTTAAATAAAATGCAAGACGAATAGCTGCCATAAAATGCAAAATGTAACAGGAAAGCTCTCAGAAGGCACATAATACAGCATAAACTAAAGACATGAAAAAAGAATAGCTGCCACCCTTGAAAGGGCTTTACCTAGACAGTCGTCAAATCGAGTTCAAGACCATCTTTTCAATTAAGTTGCGCACTAGAAGATTAAGATTCTTAGTTTGGAAAATGGTTCCCTTTCCCTATATATAAAATGATAAACCCCATAAAAATGTTTGTAAAAATTGATAAATCAGTGAATCTAATAAAAGTTTTCTGAGAAATGATTAAGATAATGGACAAAGGGCTTGTCATCAAGACTCCAAGTGAAGAGGGCCTTGCATAGTTTACTTATTTATCAACCTTAGAGTGGGGTCTGAGGTAATCCTAAAAATGAAGCAACTGGTTTCACAGTATCAAATTTGAACTACCTGCAAATCAGTCACACCAGAATCTTATGATGAAAACTACCTGTAAATCAGTCACACCAGTATCAAATTTGGCAATAATCATGATGAAAACTATATTGAGTTATTAAGTTATATTATATGAATTTTTAATAATAAAAACTGCAGGAGCCCTCCGAGGAGAACGACCTTCCAAAAATAAGGGTATGCCACTTAGAAACAGCAAGCACACGGTATTCTTTAGTAAAAGGCGAAAGAATTGTTCGCTTTGTGCCTACTGCATGGCTCCACAAATGTTGCAGTTCAGCTACTGATTGGAGTTATAAGATTCAGTATGGAAGGTACTCCCACACTTGTTCAATGTGGGAATCCTTTGTACATCTGAGAATGGAGACTGCCCATATTGATACCCAGCAAACTGCCAGCTGACATTTATACACACAACAAATACATATTCCATTCAATTCATTAATCTTTCCTCACAATGATTGGATCTCGGTGTCAATTTTTTTTCTGCGTTACTAGTTGTTATTACAATAAGAACAAACAAATATATGGTTATGAAAAGAAAGGCCAAGTTTTCTGAATTCGGATTTGAATAAATCTCCTGATGCCATTCTCGATCTCTCTATCAAGATTCCAAAGATTATACATTCAACTCTTGAAATGAATTCCAACTGCTATAAGAAGTTCCGATTTCATGGAATTATAAGCTAAGCTTCAGTCAAAAGACGAAGAGAATGAAATCTCTTATAAAATCTATCAACTGATAAAAAAGTACATAAAAGAGGGTAACGCAAACTTGCTTTCACAGCAAAATCACACAGGAGCAACGACCTTTCATCATTATAAACAACTTCCCTCATTCTCCTACTCCCAGCAACCACATTTCCATTTTCATCTATCGGTTTACATAAAGAAAAAAAGTGCATTCATCCTGATTTTTTTTGGCATAAATGACTATGCAAATAGAACTAGAAACGTCAATTAGATAAAATAAAAGAATGAAAGTGTTGATGAGAGAGCTCACACACAAACTCCCTATGGATATACTTTCTGTTTAGTTCCGAGCTTCAGTTTAAGCCGTGTTTTTAGGACAAATTCAGTGAGTCAGTATACTACCTCTTCAACTATTGAAACTAGTATTGTTGGGGTGCGCACACACAAAGACCCAAAATATCAAGCTACCTTTAATGGGTCTTTCCCCTCAAAAAATAAATTTAATATCGAAGCAAACCAATGGTCTGCATATCAGATATTAAACTAATAAGAACAGATACTGCACTTGATCTTAGCCAAAAGGCCGAGAAAATGGAGTGCTGTTTTATGGCATGGTACACAGTGTAGAAAATGGAGTTTCATTGTCTGGGTGGCTGCACTCGAGAAGCTGCAAACTGGCCGACGAATAAAGCATTGGAGCGAGCCTGCTACTGTGCTTTAACACTATGCCAGATTTACACCCTGGGGACGGACATTGATTGGTTCGTCTCTTGGATTATATCCTAGCAACGGATTTCACGGGGGTCGTTTCTTGTGGATGGGCTGAGAGTAGACCTGAGCATGGGCCGGGCTGGGCGGGCTTGGGCCGGGCCTCGGCCAAAATTCCAGCCCATTGCACCGGGTCGGGCTTGGGCTAGACCCGGTATTTGGGCCTAATCCCTTGCCTAAGCCCGCCCTCTTTGCCGGGCCGGGCCGCCCACCGGGCCAAGCGGGCCTAGCATTTCAAATTCATTTTCTGTTTGAAATCGAACTAAAAAAAGTGGCAAATTACAACATTGTATAAATACTTTGAAATGCGAGGCAAATCTGGACAATATTAGCTTACTAACAAATGCAAATCAATGTTATAGTGTACCAATACTTTCAAGCGGCACTCGGGCTATGCGAGAGAGAGCATTTAGGGTTTTTATTTCATAATTGGATTTGATTTTGAAGATGAGAGCGTTTATGATTGGGAATAGTTAGCACTGAGCACTAGTATGACACCGGTAATATAGTTCTAAATTATAAAAATTATGTATATATTTTTACAATACTCTATATAATTTATATAATTATAATTATATATAATATTATTATAAAACCGGGTTGGGCTCGTCGGCCCGCTTGGGCTTCACCCTCTGCCCAAGCCCGGCCCACTGGACCTACCGGGACGGGCCCGTCGGCCTGCTTGGGCCAACTGCTCTGCCCAAGCCCGCATATTTTGCTGGGCGGGTTGGGCGGGTTGGCCCATGGTTGCTCACGTCTAGCTGAGAGCAAGGCATCCATACCAGGTTTCAAGTGACGGACATTCTATAAGTTCGTCTCTTAAATAAGTCTCAAGTGATGGGCATTAATAGGTCCGTCTCCTGAATACATCCTAGTGACGCTTGTTTATTATTGTTCTAGAGGCCGAGCTTTTGGTGACGAGTAGTAAAAGGTCTGTCTCTTCAATTAATCCTAGCGAAGGAATATAGCATGTCTCATGGCTTGAGTAGCTGTCATTTGTCGTTTTCTGACTCTCATTCAAGCAAGGGGTAAAGGTCTAACTCCGTCTCCTAAACTTCATTTACAACCACCACATTAAATGAAGCTACTTACCTCGTTAAAGTGATAAGGTTACAACAGTAGCCTTAAATGAATGCCGATGCATTCTTCTTCTTCATCTCTTCATTTTCCCATTATTTTCTCCATTTTTCATCTTTTTCATTTGAAAATTTCAAGTGATTTGGATAATATTTTTGGAGATTAGAAGACTGATTCGTGTGGAGTTGTGGCAAGGTATTGTTTTTTATATATATAATTTTATATTTCGTTGGATTTGTGAGAATCTTGTTGTGATCAATATGATTTGTTCATGAAACCATCGTGAATGCAACATGGATGTAATTCCTAGTTGTTTTCTATTTTGGGTGTTCGAAATCATAAGTGCTTGAAAGGTGATGCGAGGGACAAATGAGCTTTGACATGGCTACAAAAAGACTGTGAATTTTCTTTTCTAGGTATCACCACCCATTATAAATTAGTTGGTTCTCTTTAGAAATAATTAGCAGAGTCAACAAAAACAGCAACCATGGCATGGAAACAAGAACGGAGTATCTCTAACCTTATAGAGATACTTCTTCTGTAGCATGATAGCAGTTCAACACATTATCAATATGAGTGAGGCTCGACACGAGAGTATGAGTGTGTCATTCCATTTCTTGTACCTTAATGGAACGATTCTCATTCATGGTTCTCTTTTGTATTTCAAAGGACCAACTAAGACAATTGTTGATGCTGTATTGTTCATATTTTCCATTCTATTTCCATTCTATTCACTTCTGCTCAGATTCTCCAAGACACGATATGGAAGAAAACACCTTAACTATGAAGTTCTTTTTCTATTGCTAATACACTAGATTTCCATAGCATAATTAACAACAGTCACTACCAATGGCCTGTTATTTAGACCAATACAGCTAATATAGCTCCAAGTAATTGCATTTTTCTTATTTACATATGAGGTATTCTGTGTAACTGCAACATGTATTCAAGAATAATGAGTTTAAAGCTACATTGGAAATAATTTACATACAATGGAACAAATTCTTCATCACTCCCAGTGTGGAGATCTCAACTTCTCCTCCTTGGCGCAGATCATTGCTTAATAGTGTGATTTTGTTCTCCGTTCTTTTCTCTCTATAATTATGTTATTTTTAACTTTATTAATTAGTTGAACGCACATGTCAAATCCAATTTTGAGGATAGGTGAGAAGTGACCACTTGAAACAATTACTGTAAGATAAAACATTAAAATCTACATCAATTTATTTCATGTTTGCTTAATTACTCTATTTTAAGAACAACTAATTTACTCTTTGGATAAAGTTATGATATTGATTTAGTCATTGAGAATTACAATCAGAAATGGAAAAAACAAAATTTTCTAACCTGATTTATTCGTTTAGTCTGTCTCATTCTTAGAAACATATGAGTTTGCATTATAACAAGATCCATCACACATACCTCAACACAATTTAATGAATTTATGCAATACGTGTGAAAAACAAATTTATAAATCACATACCCTCGACAACAAAAATCGAGGAAATTTATGAAGCTCGGCTTAAGTCAATGAGGCTATTTCATAACCTCGCCAATATCCATCGAGCTCCCTCATTAACTTTACTCAATGAAGCCGAGGTTATTTATTTAGTTCGGATCTCATAGCTTCGATAGATTTTTCAAACGACATCCAAGAAAAATAGTCGAAAGTCTTTCAATAATCATTCGAAGCTATTGACATACCAAAATAAGTATCGATCAATTCATTCAATTCCTAGATAAATTTACTAAAAGTTTGTTCACCCGATGAAGTATTTGGATGAAGGCTATGTTTTTTCAATTCGCTCTCAGAGAGTTTTGGGTATGTTTGTAATTGTTTGAAAAAAATAAAAAGGACGTGTGGTAATTTAGTTGAACTTATCTTGTCAATAGTCATTCGAACATCTTTACTCTAGTCTCAATAACAAAAAATCCTTATAATTAGGGCATAATTAGGGTTTTATTATGCTTCAACTTTTGGTACGCAGACTCTACTTTTGTGTTTTGGTGCATTCTCGTATCCTCAAAATCAAGGATGACCACCAATGAATTAAGTTTGAATCTCCCTCAAGGCTTACTCAACCAGATTTTGGTCCTCCTCCCATTCGGCTCAATTCTTGATTGCAAGCTGGTGTCAAAGGAATGGAAGAATCTCATCGACGATCCCGAGTTTTTCAAGCGTTACCGCGACACATCTCTTGCCTTGTTCTATTTCAAAAACAGCGTCTACTGCTTATTAGTAAGGGACAGCAATTTCATCAACGGCGATTCCAATCCCCCCTTCACGGTGAACCGCATTCCATTCGATCTGGAAGACGGCGATGGCATCCGTCAATTTCTTTCGGAACCATCCAAGGGGATTGCCTGTGTCCTTACCTACAACAGTCGCCTCCTTTGCTACAACTTGTTCACCGGAGCTTCCTACATCACAACGGATTTTTCGCTGTTTAATTGTAAACACTCGGAGGATATTGAGTTGATCTGTTATGGCTTCGGTTACGATTGTTATGATGATGATTTTAAGATTATGTGGAAATACAAGCTTAAGAGAATGCTCGAAGTCGACGACGATGATGACGGTCTGTATTGGGTTTACAGCGTGAGAAATAAGGAATGGAAGTCCTTCAAAGGCTTCCCTTACGCTGCATATCAGTGGCCGAGTTTGTTATCAATATTCAACCGAAAAGCTTGCTCCTTTAATGGTGTCCTCCATTGGGTTTTCCCTAAGAGAGGTACGGGTACGACACCTGAAAAGTATGTGATCTTTACTTACGATCTGCATACTTGTATGTTTGGAGAAATGCCGCTGCAAGTGCCGATTGATTGTTGTAATCTTGAACGTGTGCGTGTGCTGCTATTTGAATTAGGTGGACAGCTTTGTTGCAAGCTCAAGTTGAATATTAATAACCACCTTACACCAAGTGTTTGGACGATGAGAGAGTACGGGGTTAGTGAGTCTTGGGAGATGTTGTTCATCATTAATGACATTTCATTGATGCACTGGGTAGAGCCTGCAATGCTATATGAATGCCGAGATGGAAGAAAAGTAGTCTTGCTTTTCTATCGCTGGAACGGATCATTGAATTGGTGCGATGTTAACAATGGAGAGTTGAAACACATACAGAAGATTGCTTGGGAGAAGATCGATCAGGAGGATGCCAAAGGAGAAAATTACAGTTGAAACAATGGAGAGTTGAATTGGTGCGACGATGCTAGCTAATTGAGGCAATGTCATCATGTTTCAGGTTTATATATAGCTCCAGAAATCGCGCTTGGGAGCCACACAATGGCCTCCCTTATGCTCTGTCTAGTTGAAAAGGTTGTAGGGGTCAGGTCATCAAACTTGCTCCTTTAGGTAATGAATTAAAGTTAGGTAATGATGTTAGCAAGTATAAGATATTGTTGCTGTCATGGGAGTTTTCTTGTTTTTGGTTCAGTATAAAGTTTACTAGATTGAAATTACATATACCCCAGCCACTTTAATCCCAACTACTCTTGGGATATGATTAAACTGATCAAGGCCAATAACAATCAGAATCGAGTTGAGAGAGTGAGGGCATAGGATTGAGTTGAAAGAGGAACACAAAAGGCTTGTAATAATAGTTGAAAAACATCAAATCTATAGTTTGCCAGGTTCTCAGTGCGCGCGAATCGCCAAAATCAGCAACAAATAAACAAAAGTTTCAATCTTCAATGTTTGTTAAAAAAAAAGAGACATAAATTGCATTTCACCACTCATAACAAGAACGAGCAAACGAACACAGCCACTGGCGGATCTAGGGGTGGTCCATGATAAATTTCTGGAGTTTCCGAAGAGGTGAAGAATGGTAGGAAGGAAAAAGAGCTAGAAAGGAAGGATTTCAGAAAGAGAAAGAAGAAACCATGTTTTGGAACCCGATCCTATAAACTCCAAGTTTCGAAAAACTGTTGAAATCAATGGGTGGTATGAACTTTAATTGCTTTTTTCATCCACAATAACCCCCTCTACGGGTAACAAACTACAGCAGATGAGCAACCTTGTATGGAGCTGGTGTAGAGCTACCTGTTTCAGTATGTTATTCATGCTTAATGAACTAGCTAAATGGTATGTAACTGATCTTAATTGGTAGCACTGCCTTGAGTGTATGTAAAACAATTCTAAATTTCCACTGTAATATCTATTTCTTTGCAATAAAGAAGATAGCTAAATGTGTTCATGGGGCAAATCAAACTTGTATGTATTTTTGTATTTGTCAAGTGATTATGTGGAATGAAAATTATGTTGTGTATTTGTGTTATTCCAAACCTACGTACTGTCAATACATATTGGTGGATTATGTGTTCTATTATGAACTTTTTTTGAGTACTATGGTTACTTGGAGTGTATTACAGTCTCGCCTAAGGGTGCCAAACATAAATTACAAACCCCCTTCATGGGAATTAAGAAGCTACAATGCAGTAGAAAATGGGAAGTATATGGCACCTCGAACATGAGTGGGGTTGAAACTAAATACAGTATTAATGTAAAAATCCCAGAAGGGTCTATTTCCAAAAGGGTTTGGACAAATTCCCTGGACGGTTAAAAAAGTCCTGAACGGATCAACCTATATTCCGTAAGGGTCTGAATAAAGCTAATTCATGTCCTAAAATTCACTAGGGCTTGAGTACACAATATTAGATTAGTAGTAATCTCGGTAGTAGTAGTAGTAATAACTTGTGTGGTTTGCTTTGTCTTTGTACGACTCTGCTCTAGTGTGTCTTGTGATCTACGTCTTTGATGGGGTTCTGTCAGTTGGAGTTGGGACTGACTGAGATCGTGGTAGTGTGTACGGGGCGACTTCGCACACGGAAAGGTTCCTGGGAGGTTCGTCTTTACTGCCCACAGAGACTCCTGTTGCTTCGCTGACCAGCGGTTCTATCTCGCGATGGTGCTTGACTTCGTACGTAGTCTATGTCCCCATCTTGTTGTAGGTCCATTTAGATTCGTCTTTATTTGGTGCGTACTGCCTGTTTTTATTGCACCTTTTATGTGATTTGTTGTATGTATGACAGTTTGTCGTCTGCCAATTTGTCGGCATCTCGAGCTTCATGTTTGTATGAGCTCGAATTTTTACTTAATCCAAAAAAAAAAAAAATTGAAAACCTTTGTAGAATACTAACACAACATAATCCTAGAAACAGTTTCCAACATTAGAAAAAGTTTCTAAATGGAATAAACCTGCCAAAGGATTCATGAAACTTAATTTTGATGGTGCAAATGTGGCTTCAGGACAAGGAGACTCTGGCTATGCCATCCGCGATTGCTATGGTAGAGTGGTTTCTTGCGGTGCGCATGTCCTTGGAAATGTTTCTCCTATCCAAGCTGAGTGTCACGGTCTTCATTTTGGTCTTCTGGTTTTTCTCACCTCGTGGTGGAAGAAGACTGTCTGACCATCATTAATGGCCTCTTGGGATTGGTACGTGACCGTGGATTATTGAAATGATGATCATCGATGCTCTCGGCCTCTGCAAAGCGTTCGAGGTTGTCTCCTTCTCCCACACTTTCTGGGAATGCAACCAGGTTCCAGATAGGTTAGCGCACATCAGTTAATTTATCCTTTCCTTCTCGTCTGCAGATTGCCATGACCGAGCTCAAGGATGCCGTCTGCAAGGATGCTATTTCGCAGTGGTTCGATCGAGGTTGACCACTCCAAATTTTCGTCTTGTATAAAAAAAATCATCATAATTTTTTTTCCAATGGAAAAAGGAAAAGGGAATTATAATTAGGGTTTTATTATGCTTCAAATTTTGATAGGCAGTCTCTACTTTTGTGTTTTGGTGCATTCATCATCAAAATCAAGGATGGCCACCTATGAATTAAGTTTCAATCTCCCTCAAGACTTACTCAACCAGATTTTGCTGCTCCTCCCATTCGACTCAATTCTTGATTGTAAACTGGTGTCAAAGGAATGGAAGAATCTCATCGAAGATCCCGAGTTTTTCAAGCGTTACCGCGACACATCTCTTGCTTTGTGCTGTTTCAAAAACAGCGTCTACTGCTTATTAGTAAGGGACAGCAATTTCATCAACGGCGATTCCAACCCCCCCTTCACGTTGAACCGCATTCCATTCGATCTGGAAGACGGCGATGTCATCCTTCAATTTCTTTCGGAACCATCCAAGGGGATTGTCTGTGTCCTCACCTACAACAGTCGCCTCCTTTGCTACAACTTGTTCACCGGAGCTTCCTACACCACAACCGATTTTTCGCTGTTTAATTGTAAACACCCGGAGTATATTGAGTCGATCTGTTATGGCTTCGGTTACGATTGTTATGATGACGATTTTAAGATTATGTGGAAATACAAGCTTAAGAATATGCTCGACGACGATGATGACGGTCTGTATTGGGCTTACAGCTTGAGAAATAAGGAATGGAAGTCCTTGAAAGGCTTCCCTTACGCTGCATATCAGTGGTTGAGTTTGCTATCAAAATTCATCCGAAAAGCTTGCTCCTTTAATGGTGTCCTCCATTGGGTTTTCCCTAAGAGAGGTACGGGTACGACACCTGAAAAGTATGTGATCTTTACTTACGATCTGCATACTTGTATGTTTGGAGAAATGCCGCTGCCGACTGATCATAGTAATCTTCAACCTGTGCTTCTATTTGAAGTAGGTGGACAACTTTGTTGCAAGCTCAAGTTGAATATTACTAACCACCTTACGGCAACTGTTTGGACGATGAGAGAGTACGGGGTTAGTGAGTCTTGGGAGATGTTGTTCGTCATTAATGACAATCCATTGTCATACTGGCGGTAGAGCCCACACTGCTATATGAATGCCGAGATGGAAGAAAAGTAGTCTTGTTTTTCTATGGCTGGAACGGATCATTGAATTGGTACCATCTTAACAATGGAGAGTTGAAACACATACAGAAGAGTGCTTGGGAGAAGATCAGGAGGACGCCAAAGGAGAAAACTACATTTGAAACAATGGAGAGTTGAATTGGTGCGATGATGCTAGCTAATTGAGGCAATGTCAGCATGTTTCAGGTTTATATATAGCTCCAGAAATTGCGCTTGGGAGCCACACAATGGCCTCCCTTATGCTCTGTCTAGTTGAAAAGGTTGTAGGGGTCAGGTCATCAAGCTTGCTCCTTTAGGAACATTGGCTGGTTATGGTATCAAAAAACCGGAATAACAGGTGATCTGTATTGAATTAAAGTTAGGTAATAATCTGTGCAAGTATACGATATTGTTGCTGTCATGGGAGTTTTCTTGTTTTTTATTTATTAAGAGGGAGTTTTCTTGTTTTTGGTTCAGTACTAAGTTTAACTTACTTGATAGAAATTACATATACCAGCCACTTCAATCCCAAACTCAAGGCCAATAACAAACAGAATCGAGTTGAGAGATTGAAGGCATAGGTTTGAGTTGAAAGATGAACACAAAATGCATGCTTGTAATAATAGTTGAAAAGCATCAAAATCAGGCATCAAATCTATCATTAGATAGGTTCTCAGCGCGCGCGAATCGCCAAAATCAGCAACAAATAAACAAAAGTTTCAATCCTCAATGTTTGTTAAAAAAACATAAATTGTGTTTCACTACTCATAACTAGAACGAGCAAACGAACACGTTTCACTAATCATAAATTTCCAGAGTTTCTTGCATTGAAGGAGTGTGCATCGGTTGATTCCTGTGCTGCTTTGGGAGCTTTTGTCGAGGAGATTATTGTTTGGAACACAAAGAGGTTTTCACAAATATTTTCAAAAATAATGTACATTGACAATCAGAATTTATCGGAGGAAACTTGCGCACGGAGTGTCCAGCCACTATCTTCAGTTCGGTGGAAATGTATATTGACAAGTGAGCTTTATTCCAGGTCGATCGCCAAATCGTTGATAATGTAGTTATAGCCCCACGCTACAAGGTGACTGGACCTGCCTCATTGTGCTTAAAGTTGATGATTGCTTGTCATAGTATAAATTTCAGTTCCAGTTGGTGAATCTTTGCTGAAATTCAAACTGAAGTTCAGGTACAATGTGATTGGAATAAAAGGGAAAAGAGGTATGCATTTCAAACTGAAATATTTGGTCAATATATGTTGATTTGGTGGAAAAATAAAAGATGAAGGCAAAACATGGAATTAATACCTAAATATTCAACAATATTAAAAAAGATATCGATATCAGGAATATGGGTATCAATCTTATATCTGATATCCTTGTTTGGTATGCTGAGTACGTATATCAAACTAGTATATCATAATAGGATTTTCAAATTGGATGAAACCAATGTTATAGGACTTTCATCAATTCGAAAATAGCTCATACAAGGATTTTAAATTCCCATATCGAAGAAATTCATCAATTCGAAAATAGCTACTGCAATTTAACGCTCCCATGTTCTACGACATTCAATTTGAAAACAAAAACCATAAGGACTTCAAAATATCCAACATAAAAACAATTACCACAAGGACTTTGCGAATCCCAATTGTGTTTTGCAAACATAATCTTCCCAAATGATAGTAGTCTAGAACTTGCAAATCCAAAATTGGGTTGCTGGAACAACCACTCTTCTACACTCGGCCCTGAGTAGCACTTGCAGGACCACGAAGCTGGGAAAGGATCCTTCGCACATACCTCACCTTCCACTCGTCATTTGGGCAGCTGAAAAATGTAAACACCTCAGCAAACAATCAACAAAATTTGTTTAAGGGGTTGCACAGTACTAAAAATCATTCTGATCAATTTGTAAACGAGTACGTACTAGTTTGGATGTGATCAAGAATATGATCAAGATTGCAAGTCAACCCAAGATTGCAAGTCAACTCATATATTTCTCAAACTAGGTCGTACCATAGATTTCTCATTGAACTGAACACCAAATTCAAGATATTAATCAAAAAGCATTGAAATTCAGCGTCGACGAGTACGTACTAGTTTCATTAAGGATGAAAAACAAAACAAAAATCTGGTTTTATACTTTCATCTAGTCCCGAGTCCTCATTCTAGCTTTAATCAATTTCGAAGGGGTCAGATCTATTCAAGGGGTTGGTACGGTAGAACCCTAGATAAATTTCTATGGAATTGTGAAAAATTCTCAACAAATCGAAAGTAGGCAATCGAAAGTAGGGAAAACCAAAATACAAAAGATATATAAAAAGGGAAGACCATACCTTGATCGGGTTGAGAAATCCAAGCTTGAGGGATAAATCCATACAGAAACCACTCTACAGAGAAGCGTTGAGAAAGAAACCAGAGAAGAGTCTATTTTGATATCCCATTAGAAGGGTATATCAAAGTAGGGCAAAATACAAAGGAAGAGAAAAAAGGGTATATCGAATTGATATCTATATACCTCTTTACCAAATACTAGATATGGGTATGAGTGATACCCATACGCATATCACATATACGTATATGGATACCAAACGACCTCTTAGATAGATTTATCTAAAATGATAAGTTTTCTACCTAATTAAGATATAAGGTTGAATATTTATAAAAAAACCTAATTAAGATGTAAGGTTATATTAGATAGATTATTTGATCTAAAAAATAAGTTTTTTACCTAACTATATTGCCTTATTAATTGATGTGACCCAAAAATATAATACCATTTTAATTCAAAACTAGTACTTTTTCCGAACCTTGTTCAGGTGTTTTCATAATATTTTCGATCGAGTTTGACATATTAAGTACAAAATATTCGACACGTCAAATTAAATCGGGATGTGATGGGGATTTGACTCGGGTCCTAGTTCTAGCCACATTTTCCTTCCCTTTGAAATAACCAAGTGAGCTATGCGGAATTTCTAATTCAATCTACATTCTGTTTCTAATTATCACAAAAGTTCCACTATACACAAAAATAAAATAAAATTATATACATATTTTTTTATTTTATATATATTGTTTTTCACAAAAGTTCCCCTGTAGTTATTACAAAACCCCACCACAATAAATTTGTAGGTTTTTATATTCATAATGTATTAGATATTAAAAAATGTGTTTCATGCATGGCCATTAACTATTTCACACCATTGCTGTGAAACGTCCTGAGATAAAACTATGAATTCATCATTGTGATGGTTTTAAGGTGCGGCAGCCGGCATGTTACCATGGGAGTCCATATATTCCAAATGTAATCCAACGACAACAAATTTGTAGGTTTTTATATTCATAATGTATTAGATATTAAAAAATGTGTTTCATGACCATTAACTATTTCACACCATTGTTGTGAAACGTGCTGAGATAAAACGATCGATTCATAATTATGTTTCATCCATATCTAATTGAATTGAATGTATACGTCTGTAACTATTTACATGCAGTTCACTTCAAAATATAATTAGTTTATTATAAAATAATAAACCGACATAATATCACAAGCATAAACTTAAATTGTATCAGTGTAACCGGTTATCATATTATTCATAAACCTTTTAAAAAATAGGAAACTAAATTTATAATTTCCCACAATTTAACCCCAAGTAAAAGTTGCTAAAAAAAAAAACAAAAACCCTGGATTTCTAGAGAGAAGGGCTCTGCCCTCTCTCTAGAACTCTTTGTGTATCCCCAATTTGATTCTAGGGCTCTATCCCTCTTGAATCCCATTTTTTGGTGTTTTGGCTATAATCGGTGTTGAACATCTTTCACTATCACTTTCCTCTGTGCAAATCCTTTGGGTTTTGGGGCTCTTGTTGCTTTCCTTTGATAAATTGTGTTTGTGGGGTAGTCAATTTTCAGTGTTGGGATTTCTCTTTGAAGTCCCACCTTCTTTCTTTGATGACCATCCCATCCACATTGTTGGAGACTATTCCGGTGCCTGTGCTCTCCATCCTCTCCGATGTATTCCTCCTCCGGCCTGCTCTCCCTCGTTTTCGCTTGCTCTGCTCTCGGATCGGGCTTCCTTCCCCTGTCCTTGGTGAATCGAGGGTTCTCGTTTCCTCCCGGTGTCCGTGTCCGCCTCAAGTGGTATGAATCCCTCTCTCTTGCGAAGCTGTCAGCGCCTTCTCTCCGACTTCGTCTCGTCCTCCGGCGTCATCCCCTTCCGGCGGCCTGGTGTTGCTGGTGGACTGCGTTCACCCCGCTCCTGCGAAAAGTATTGCTTTGGGCCGAGGCTAATCCTTGGGCCCGAAGCGGCCCGCTAACTTGTGCTTCGGGCCCAAGACTATGCCTTGGGCCCGAGGCAGCCCTAGAAAAAAAAAAAGCCTCGAGTATATTCACCCGAAATGCCTTAGGGCCCAAGTTTCGGGTCCTTAGGGCCCAAGTTTCGGGTCCTTAGGGCCCAAGTTTCGGGTCCTTCGAGCCCAAGGATGACGAGTTGCTATTTTCGAGAATTAAAGTGATTGAGAAACTATCCTTTTGGGTTTTTATCAAGAACCCAATTCGGTTTCTTGATATTGTCCCGAAAGGGTTTTGAGTACAACCACCCGAGAGGGTTTGAGAAAACCCCGCAAGGGCTTGTCGATAGTTTTGCAGGTGAAAGCTTGATGGCGGTATGTTCGAGCAGTTTGCGGCCCTGCTTCCGATGTTTCTAGGAGATCTTCTGCTTGGTTGAGGGGCGTGGAGTCTGTAGTCGGGTCTGGCTGGGGTCGAGGTGGTGCGCTCAAAGGCGACTCCGTATTCGGGATTGAGTTTTCCTTGGAGCTCGTCTGCACTACCCACCGGAGTAAGTTTCCTGCTGTACTACTGGCCCGCGGTGCTACTGTTCGGTGGTGCTTGGCTGCGTTCTTCGGCGGCTTCCTCAGCTCTTCGGGTGTTAGGTCTTCTTGGAACGTTTGTTGTAGAGTTTATTTCTGTTTGGTTCGTTCGCCTGTTATTTGTATTTCTGTTTTTAGGTGCTATGTTAGACGGTGCGCCGTCTGCCGACTTCGGTTGGCCTCTCGATGAGTCAGGCCTGTCTGACCTTCGAATTTTTACCTAATCAAAAAAAAAAAAAAAAAAAGTTGCTAAAAAAACTCGATCATGTGCCGCCCATAGCCTCGAATTCGTCGACCAAGTCTCCTCCTTTGTCTCCAATCTCACCTTCTACATCGTCAATCAGATGGTTGTGGCCTTCCATGAGTTGGATCCAGGCGGCATCTTCTTGCCCTGTTCACTCTCTCTCCGTGTACAGTGTTCACTACTCCCCCTCATTCTTAAGCTATCACCCTTTTAACTCTCCGAGGTCGACTGTCAAAGATGTGGCTCACCTCCTTGCCTCCCCATCTTGCAAAGAATAAGATGGACAAAGGGTTTCGTCGGGGCCAAGTCTGTCACAACCTACCTAGACCAACAAGAGATTGAAAACCACGTTAACATTATAGACCGACGAGCTTCTTAAGATCAATAAATGACAAATTATACACACCATAATCTATCTATATATAGTATTCTTCATGATAGACCAAACTAAAAATCACGGTTAAGAAAACATATATATAATTTATAAAGGGGACAAGATACTCATGTCCGATTACAAACATATAAAAATCATGGCATTCACAAACTGATTTGATCCCTACACCAAGCATCTACAGCATTGCCATTTATAAATTGCTAAATAGAAAAATCAAAGCCTCACCTTCCAGCGGATCCCATTCAACATCGGTAGCTAAAAATTATGGCTCATCGACTCCGAACATTCCATGATGCAGAAAAACTCAAATTCCTCAATACCTATATTTATTAAGGTGGAAGAAACATTAAAGTGGGAATTGTAAGGTTGTGAAACCGTTGTGCATTAAATGTTATGAAACTCCTAATTTTGTGTTGATTGAAACTCCTAATCCCACTAAATGCGCCTAATCATAGGGAATTTTGTTGACTGAAACTCCCAGATTCAATATTTTATATGCTGCCATTAAAATCAAAGTGTAAACATTTATCTAAGCTAAAGCATATTATCCATGACTAACCTCTACAGCCCAGTTGCTCTTTGATGATTTTTTTTGGGGGCTACTCAGCCTGCTGAATTAGCATAATAGGAACAATAGCTAGGTTAGGTTAATTTGGCATCTCAATCCAAGAGGTCATTTGTGAGATTCAGACACATCACACATGGAAAATGAATCAAACAATTCATACTACAGAGGAACATGAAGCTATATAGTTTATTAAAAAATTGCACATCATAGTGTAAATTGAATCCCGTAACTATGATGCAATTTCAAGAGTTTGGTAATTAAAACATATCTTGAGTGACATTCAACTTTGTATAAATCATAGCACATCATTTTGCTCACCTTCAAGTTGTGATAAACTTTACATCCCATCTTCATGGCCTCTTTGAAGGAGGTGACTCCAATAGGAAGGATCTTGCACTCCTTCTTAAACAAATATGTTAATAGTTCTAGACGTGTCATGCTCAAAAAATACAACATGAATAAGAAACAAATGAGCATCTACATAGCAAGCTTGTTCTCTTCAAGTGATCCACCATTGATCACATTCACATTGACAGTAGGGGTGAGCAATATTATCTTTTTTTTTTCTAGTAAGCTCAACAATGTGCTACATTTAATCCATGCTAATCAACATAGAAATCCAAGCGAACCCCTGCGGCCCTGAATGTTCATCAAATTGAAATTGGATAGCTTTCTTAAACCCAACTGAAGCCAAATTTTTCATATTTTTCAAAAAAAACACTCTAATTATTTGATACATTTTATCAAACATCTTGTGTGCATTACTTAATCAATAAAATTCATTTCCATATTTCAAATGTATGCACTTCTTCTTAGAGACATTTAATCAAATACCTTATGTGCAAAGATTAAACCCAGAATATAACAACTTTAGAACCTCAAATTTGACTAATAAATCTCAATATATAATGCAATCATCCATACAAGCACAAGAAGATGAAAGCTAATTAAAGTGAAGTTGTAATCATAAAACAAAATCAACCTAGACTAACCATCTAAACGTACATCATCTCCCTCAAATTTCATTCAATCTTCTATCTTCAGGCTTGAAGAAATGGGAGAGTGAAAACCCATTACATATCAAAATAGGAATTAATAATTTAAAACTCAAATAAATCACCCATAGTAGGAGAAGAGGAAATACCATTTGTCGGAGGAGATCGCAAGCCAATGTCGACGATCGATGCCTATTCTAACCGAGGTTTTTTTGCAAGAGAGAGTTCATTTAGTAGGGCCGATTCCACCGCTGTCAACTAACCGCCTCCCGCGACTCGCCCTCGTCTGCCCACCACTCGGATCTAAGTAACCACCTACCACCCACGGATCTAAGCACTTGAGATTAGCATGGATGGAGAAGGAAATTGAGCATGGATGGAGGAGGAAATTGAAATCGTTGAGCATGGATGGGGAGAACGTGGGTTTGTCCCTGAAGAAGACGCCTGCAAGAGAACATGGGAAGGAGGTTAATTTTCTGAAAAACCGCTTGAAAGGAGGTGGTTTCTTAACTTGAAGAGAGAACGTGGGTTGTTGATGGGAATTCTTAGGGTTGCTCAACTAAGGACATGTGACGCAAATTTTTCCAAAGACCTTACTTCTAAAATAATAAGTACAAGGGGTGGATATGACACGTATGGAAAAATAATCTCATTTTAATCCAGAAAATTTTTGGCAATGGAAAATTTTGGAAAAATAATCTATATCGATATATATAGATATAAATATAGATTAGATAGAAGATTAATAGATAATAGATAGATTTTTGGCAATGGGGAATTATAATTAGGGTTTTATTGTGCTTCAAGTTTTTATACAGAAGACTCTACTTTTGTACGTGTTTTGGTGCATTCTCGTATCCTCAAAATCGAGGATGATGACCCCTTACATCCCTTTATACATACTCAACCAGATTTTGGTCCTCCTCCCATTCGGCTCAATTCTTGATTGCAAGCTGGTGTCAAAGGAATGGAAGAATCTCATCGACGATCCCGACTTTGTCAAGCGTTACCGCGACACATCTCTTGCCTTGTTCTATTTCAAAACCAGCGTCTACAGCCCTAAACCAAAACAAAACAGCGTCTACTGCTTATTAGTAAGGGATCAGGGTAACATAACAATCAGCAATTTCACAGTGAACCGCATCCCATTCGATCTGGAAGACGGCGATGGCATCCGTGAATTTCTCTCGGAACCATCCAAGGGGATCGCCTGTGTCCTCACCAACAACAATCGCCTCCTTTGCTACAACTTGTTCACCGGAGCTTCCTACACCACGGATTTTCCGTTGTGGAAACACTCGGAGGATATTCGGTCGATCTGTTATGGCTTCGGTTACGACTGTTATGACGACGATTATAAGATTATGTGGAAATACAAGCTTAAGGGAATTAATGCCCGACGACAGTCTGTATTGGGTTTACAGCTTGAGAAATAAGGAATGGGATTTCTTCAAAGGCTTCCCTTACGCTGCATATCGGTGGCCGACTTTGCTATCAATATTCGACCGAAAAGCTTGCTCCTTTAATGGTGTCCTCCATTGGGTTTTCCCTAAGAGAGGTACGGGTACGACACCTGAGAAGTATGTGATCTCTACTTATGATCTGCATACTTGTATGTTTGGAGAAATGCCGCTGCCGACAGATGATTGTGATCTTGAAGGTGTGCTACGTACTATTTGAATTAGGTGGACAACTTTGTTGTAAGATCAGGTACACTACGCCAGATCTCTGTTCAGGCGACGGACCCAACCCGTCGCCTCAAACAGAGTTCTGGTTGCCCCATATTTCAGGCGACGAAAGTTCGTCGCTTGAAGAGTCGTCGTGTCGAATTCATCCCCAGAGACTTCTGGCGACCAACATAACAAAACTCGTCGCCCAAAGTGTATTCAGGCGACCACAAATGTGTTCCTCGCCAGAAAGCTTGTCAGACATTTAAGGCCTTCTCAAGCCCGCCCATCATCATCCGGGTGACCACATTAATTCTTTTAGGCGACGACTGTGTTCGTCGCTCCAATGTAATACTTTGACAATTGAACTTATTTGAGGGGACGAGCACACTAACATGTTTGTCGCCCCAAAGTTGTCTAAATGAATTTGAAGCGAGTTGGGGCGACGAGGTACACAACAATGTTTGTCGGGGGATAGTCGGAGCGACTAGATCACCTCATATATGTTCGTCGCCCAATATACGTTCCGATATATAATTCCATTCGGGCGACCAAATTAACTTATAAATGTTGGTCACCCAAACAAATAATCTTTTTAATAAAATACAAACTATTTTAGGTGACCATAGTGTTGATAAATGTTCGTCGCTCCAAAGTAATATTTTATTTTCTTTTACCATCAAGCAACGAGTTAGTGGATCTATGTTCATCGCCAGAATGTGATTTTATATTAAAAAAAATATTTTATATTGGCAACATGCCCCCTGTTTTATACCATACGCCTTGTGTAGTTCAATTACACAATGCACACAAGACAACCTGTTTTCACCATTAATTTGCATTCATCAAATGCACAACACATTCAAAGGAGGGAACACATTCAAAATAAACCATATACACATCACAAACGTACTAAACATTCATACCAACCATTCAAATACATTTATACCAAGTTACCAACCATTCAAACACATTCTTACCTTGTTCAGCTACTTAGCATCATGCACAAAAGTTCAACTACCAAGTTCCAAAATAGGGACAACTACTGAAACTACCAAGTTCCATAATATGGACAACTACCAAGTTCAACACCCAAGTTTCACAAAATGATATCAAGTTTCAAAATATAGAGAAATTTCAGAAAATGGGATTCAATGCTCAATCCACTACCTGGGAAGTCGATGGCTGCGTGGGCTGCTGAGAAGGCTGCGTGGGCTGCTGAGAAGGCTGCGTGGGCTGCTGAGAAGACTGCTGGATGGCTAACTGTGTGCGGAGGATATCCATCACTGTCTTCTCCAATGCAGTGACACGGGAATTAGCCTCTTCCGCACGGGAATTAGCCTCTTCAGCACGGGAATTGGCCAATTTTGTTTCTTCCCTGGCCTGCTGCAGCTCTTCCTCGAGCTTGAGGGCGCGGTCCTCCAAGTCCTTCCTCTGCAATTCCGCTTGGGCAGTCCATGGCCCCCCTCTTTTTTTTGCGGGCCTTGTACCAGCCATTCCCATGCCTTCCAAAATAACATAGGATATATGTTGTAAAAAACAGTAAGTTAATACAATTATGCTATGTGTCCTTTGTTTTGTTATTTAATAGCTGATAGGATTCTAAACTTTGAGTGATTCGGTTTTGATACTACTGTTTTTCCATTTTTAATACAAGTTAATACTACTGTTTTTTCCAGTTTTAATACAAGTTAATACAACGCCTCAGCAAACCGAGAAAATTCAGGTAATAAATGCCTCTTAGGATTCACATTTTGGGTTTATTATTGGAAATTCCCAGTTTAATCAGAAACTACTGTCTCTTGTCAAAACATTAATTAAAAGCAGCTGACTTCTGTGCAGATTATGTTTTCTTTTTGCTTTTGTGATGCTTAATGCTGAAAAACATCAATAACACAACAAAACAACTAGTAATACTACTGTTTTTCAGTTTTAATACAAGTTATAAATTACAGCTTTAATTTTTTACAATACAAGCCATAGCAAAAAGGTAAATCAGGCAAGAGAGTTACCTCTAACTCCCGTTCCGCGTCGTTCTCCCAAGCAATCAATGATGATAGCTGTTTGTTGTTCCAAGGAGATGGGTTCTGCTTGGCTGGCCTCACCTCCATCCTCTTCTTGACCTTTAGGAAGCTCATCAAGACGTCGTTTCAGGCTCTCCTGTCAAACAATGCCCAAGAGAAAGTGGTTAAAAAAATCTATTTTTTTTTTAAAAAAATCAGACCAAGCCCTTTCTGTTGTAATTTCTTGTTTGTAATTTCTTAGTTTATATATTGATTTGAATATTCATCCTCATTTTCCCATTCACAAAATGAGAGAGATAACTTGCACTCACCACTTTCTCCTTTGCATTTGGACAATTTTCTATGCCATGTATCACAGCCGATACCCATGGTGCTGGATGATTGCCTTTTTGAAAGTCTTCAGCCCAATGACTTATTGGCTTAGCGCCCGATCGATGGTTAATCTGGTTTGGATTCTTTGTCCGATTCTTCTTGTTGCGCTCGCTCAAGGCCTACACAATATCATATGTAAAAACTCCAGTTGGACATCTATAAAGAAAACAGTAGTAAAAACAAGCAGAAACAAAACACTAGAATATTGAAATAGTAGACACGGTCATATGAGGGAAATTACCTTTTTCTTTTCGTCACAAAACTCACTCTTCACCAGGTAATGCCACTGATCCTCTCGCATCTCAAACTCAAGTGGAGTAGGTGGCCCATACTCCAAGAAGTGTTGATGGCAATCATACTTCCAATCAGAGTAAATGCGGTATGCTTTTTTCTTGATGAAAGTCTTAATTCTATCGTCATCTGGTATTTCATAATACATCTACATGTGCAAGTTTAATGAGGTTTTAGTTTCCATTTCATTATTGAAGAAGATAAGAAATGTTATCGAATCAAACATTTGCAAATCATTTAATTTGTTAAACATGGATAGTTGTATGGCTAAGAGTTTTAAAATAAAAATAAGTTGTTAAGGTGGGTGTGTTAAGAAAGAAGGATTTGAACTTTGTGCTTGCCTTGCATTTCTGATTCATATATGAACTTTGATTAGGTGCACATTTAGCTTTCTTTATTTAATATTTTGAACTGACTTTTGTAAGTGGTTTTATTGTGTCCATGGTGCTTTAGTCAATCATCTTTCATCTAGGCAATTATCATACCTCTTTTTCATCTAGACTATTGAAAACAACACAAAAATATGCAAGTCACTTGTACAAAATTTGGAAAAAGACCAAAGCAAGATATGCAGCTGATTCGCAGGTGACTAAGTAATCCAGCAAAAACTCAATAGATATGTAGTTTCCAACCACACTCAATTGAACTTTAAACCAATAATTCAGGATTTGATGCACAAGTTCAACATGATAATATCAGCAAAGACTCACAACGTCAGATGAAATCAATGCAACAAGTAGAAAGCATTCAAATCAGCAAATAGTCAAGCAATGAATACAGTCAGCAGGTAAGAACACAATCGTAGCAATGAACACAATCAGGAGTGAGCACAATCAGCAAATAGTCAAGCAATGAACACAAGCAACAATGGTTCTTCTATCCTTGGGCGTGTCCATACAAAAGCTAACAAAAGAAGCAATCCCAATACCAACAACAAATTCTAACCAACAACAAATTCTATGAGCAAATTAGCACAAGAGGCAGCGAAATAATACCCGAGTGATGATATGCAGCACAAAGAAGCAAAATCAGCGCTTCAATATTAACAAGTCCAAACAGAACTAGCAGACAACAACAGATCTAACACAACTAACCCAACATCAAAATTCAATAGCATGGGCTCAAGATCTCTCAAAGTAAGCAGAACACCAGCTATACCAACACAGCAAAACTAACCAATCACACAATTCAACAAAAACAAGTAAAATATCAAATATGGTTAAGAGGGATGGTATGCCTGAAATTATTACAAATCAGGAGCATCCCCTTCATTTGTAAGCCTATCCACCTCACCATACAAGAAGGGGAAAAAAAAAGCACAACAAAACAAAAGCGCCAACCTTTGAGGAACTAAATAAGCAAACAACTCAGCAGAAAAAGGAATATCGATAGCAAAAAATTCAGCAAAAAAGTGATCATGCCTAGCAAATTTTCAAGCATAAACTCAGTTCAGTCGCTTGTAATAGGCCAAATCTGCAAGCCACAGACTATATATTAGCTGTACAATTGTGTAAACAGTCAACATCTACCATTGTACACACTTCTAAGTTCTAACACAGCTCTAAAGTTCATCAAAAGAACAAAAAAACTGCAGCTTATATCTCCATTGCCTGATAATATTAAATGCCCTACTAAATGTGATAATAAAATAGGCCTTCAAGGATTAAAAAAACAGAAACTCTGTTGCCTATCGACGGATATCCAACACAGAAAAAACGTTATTAGTAAAACAAGCAGCAATCTTGTAATCTTATCAGAGAGAATATGGCCAGGACAATGATACCTCCAAGTAATCCATGAGCGGGGCTTTTTGATCTGCAGTGAGTTTATTGTATGTCGAGGCAAGCATGGGAACATTTGATCTGATCGCATTGCCCATGTCTCGGACGAATGTGTTGTAGAGCGGCCTCGGGTAAGGCGCGCTGTGGAACGGTGAGTACTCGAGCAATTGTTAAATCAATTGTTAAATCAATGACTTCCGCATCGTCTTCCTCATCGTCTTCCTCTTCCTCTTCCTCTTTCTCTTCGGGTACTTGAAGATCAATTGTTAAATCAAACACTCCCGTGAAGTAGTGGATCGGACCGTGTTCTTGATATGGTTGTTCAGAATCAACGGCAAGCTCATCCAGGTATAATGCACAGGTCCGGTTTCTAGCACTTGTTGTGGCAGATGAACCATAAGGTGAATCATGATTGTAAAAAAATGTGGAGGATAGATCATCTCCAAGTGGCACAAAATCTGAACTATCTCATCTTGCATCACTTGTACATCTTTCTTCTTCAACTCTCTAGCACACAACTTCTGAAACCATTTGGATAGTGAAACTAAAGGCTTCGCAACATTCACTGGTAGGTATGCACGAACTACTATAGGGAGAAGACGCTGAAACATGACATGACAATCATGAGTCTTCAATCCGACGAACTTTTTCTCTCGAACTTTAACCTTATTGCGTAAAGTACCGGCATAGCCATGGGGGTACTTCACTTCACTAAACCATTCGAAAACTTCTGATATATCTTCTGGCTTTACTACGAACGGCGCGTGAGGGAGGCTTCCATTACTCCTTCGTGCCTGCCTTTTCCGCACCCCTCTATGTTGTAAAGCGGCTCGAGCTTTGACACCGTCCTTTGACTTCCCTTGAATGCTAAGCATGGTGCCGATGATGTTATCAAAAACGTTCTTTTCAATGTGCATAACATCCAATGTATATCGCACTCTAGTGTATTGCCAATACGGAAGTCTCCAAAACTGACACTTATTAGTCCAACAGACCCTGTTTGCCGAACTGTAAGGGGCCTTAAACATAGTGTGCGAGCTGAGGACAGGGAACTTGATCCTAAAACAAGAAAGAAGTTAGTGTTTATGGAATGCAATAAGGAAGAGTGGGATGTGTAGAGTTCGTACCTATTGATTTGTGCGAGAACCTCCACACCGGATAAAGATGTAGGTCGTTGACCATACTCTATCTTCCCATTGAATGCCATACTGGCGAATCGCCAAGGGTGGTCTGGTGCGAGCCATCTGCGGTGACCATCATAAACCATTCTCCCCTGTTCGTGCGTTGCAGAAGTTTCATCCAAGCAAACAGGGCAGGCTTTATACCCCTTGGTAGTCGATCCTGCCAACATCCCTAATCCGGGAAAATCACTGATAGTCCACATAACTGCTGCTTTCATCGTGAAAGTAGACCTCGAGTGTCGATCAAAAGTACAAACTCCTGTCTCCCATAACTGTATAAGCTCATCAATCAAAGGCTCCATGAACACACTAAGACATTTTCCGGGAGACTTCGGTCCCGGAATCAACAACGCCAGCATATTGAATTCCTTCTTCATGCACATCGACGGAGGCAAGTTGTATGGTATGGCAATCACAGGCCATGTACTATGGAGAGTCCCCATAGTCCCAAATGGATTGAACCCATCAGTTGCTAGTGCAAGCCTTACGTTTCTCACATCGTCAGAAAAATGTGAAAACGTTCTATTAAATTGTTTCCATGCCTCGCCATCTGCAGGGTGTTTCAACCATTCTGAATCTCCCACCCGCTCACCATGCCATCGCATTTGCTTCGCAATGTTTGGCTCCATGAACAATCTCTTTAGTCTAGGAGTCAAGGGAAAGTACCGAAGGACCTTTCTTGGAACCTTGCGACCCCTCCTAAATTCATTTGTATCCCACCTCGAAGTGTTGCACTTTGGACACACTTCGGAATCTGCATACTGTTTATAGAACAAACGCAGTTATACTCGCAAGCATCGATTATCTGGTAAGGAAGTGAGAGGTCTCTAATGATTTTCTTCATCCTTTTTCCTTCAAATGGAAATATGTGTCCATCGGGTAACAATTCAGAGACAAAGCTGCACAGGTCATTAATGCCCTTATCAGTCCACCCATTTTCTGACTTTATCCGCATTGCCTCTATACAAGTACCCAGAATCGTCTTTTTGCTACCGTCATACAAGGGAGTACGAGCTTCTAATAAAAGTCTCTCATATTTCTTGTAATCATCATCAACAATATCTTCGAACGCAGGTTCATCTGCACTCGTATGTGCCTCATATCCGGCATGATAAGGAAAAGTGTCGTGTAAAATGTCCATAATAGGACCATCACTAAAGGAAGATGCTCCCTCATCCAAAATATGCGCTCTCCGTTATGAAATTCCTGTATCAGCTCGTGGTTCTCCATGTTTGTCCCAAACGGTATAACTAGACCACATCCCCTCTTGGGACAAATGAATATACATCTCACCTATAGTAACCCATTGAGTGTTGCAGCAAATTCTACACGGACAAAGAAAATGGGTCATCCCATTCGCATTATCTCTAACATTGTTCACGAAGTGATAAATTCCATTAAGGTAGTCGTTGTGAGAACGAGGGAGTTGCATCCAACGCTTATCGGCCATTCTCCTGTCATTATGAATCTCAATCACTAGTTCCAATAATCTCAAGATAAATCTATATTCTCATTCTCATATGTCTCAATTTCAATCACAAGAAACATACACTAATTTCAATCACAACTACGTACTACTTTGAATCACAAACTAATTTCAATCACAATCAATCCCAAACTAATTTCAATCACAACTACTCATTTGAATCACAAACTAATTTCAATCACAATCAACACCAAACTAATTTCAATCACAACTACTACTTTCAATTCCTACCCATCTTCTCATCACCATATTTCAAGCACTACTATCATATACAAATGTAAATAGTTTGACAAAATAAAAACACAAACAAACAAACTCATACATACCTTGTTTAGGAAGAGCCGATCAAATGAACTTGAAAATGGAGAAATGAGAGGTTTGAGAAAGTGGTGATAGTATGAAATATAGGAGGTACGTGGGTTACTATGGGGAAGGTGGGTTTGAAATGGTAAAGTTCAATTGTGGCACGCAAACAGTAAATTCGGTAGTTGACAAAAAGTTTTTTCAGGCGACGAACTTAGCCTATGTTGGTCGCCTGAAAGAGAAGTAAATAAATGCCCTAAACCTACATATCAAAGCAATAAATATGGCAGTTTTCAAGCGACGAACTTAGGTTTATTTTCGTCACCGGAGGTCATTTCTGACATTGACAATTGGACCTCCTTGGTTAGGGCGACGACTTGTACTATAAGTCCGTCACTTGATGTCGGTCAACATTTTGACTAAGTTTTAAGCGACGAACATAGACAAATGTTGGTCGCCTCCAACTATACCATGGATGAGTTGCACCCCTCTGGCATTAGGGTGACGAGAGTTTTCATGTTCGTCGCCTGAAGAATTTTGAAGTGACGAGAATTGGTTTGTTCGTCGCCCGAACATCAATCTGGCGTAGTGGTATAGGCACAGCCTTACGAATAGGTTTTGGATGATGAGAGAGTACGGGGTTAGTGAGTCTTGGGAGATGTTGTTCAGCACTTACAATATTCCAATGACAAACTGGGAAGAGCCCGCAATGCTATATGAACGCCGAGATGGAAGAAAAGTAGTCTTGTTTTTCCATCGCTGGGACGGGGCATTGAATTGGTACGATGTTAACAATGGAAGGTTGGAAGGCATACAAAGTAGGGCTTGGGAGAAGATCAGGAGGAGGCCATTGGCTGGTTATGGTATCAAAAAACCGGAATAAGTAGGTGATCGGTGATGAATTAAAGTTAGGTAATGATGTTAGCAAGCTAGTACGTTTACGATATTGTTGCTGTCATGGGAGTTTTCTTGTTTTTGGTTCATTATTAAGTTTACTTGATAGAAATTACATATAGCATCCACTTCGATCCCAAATAGTCTCTTGGGATATGATTAAACTCAAGGCCAATAACAAACAGAATCGAGTTGAGAGAGTGAGGGCATAGGTTTGTGTTGAAAGATGAACCCAAAATGCTTGTAATAAGAGTTGAAAAGCATCAAACTCAGGAATCAAATCTATAGTTTGCCAGGTTCTCAGCGCGCGCAAATCGCCAAAATCAGCAACCAACAAACAAATGATTCCCAATTCTTTAAATTTATACACAAAGTTGCCGGCCTTTTAAAGAACACCTTTGGATCTTAAATATTTCCTTCTATCCTGGCTCAATTTGTAAATGATTCTATTTTTTTTTTAAAACGGATACTTTAATTGCTGATTGCCTTCTATCATATCTTCGTCTGCTATATCCTGGGCCAAGTCATCATCTTTTCCTGTTCGATCTATATATACTGATCTTTCCTGCCAATGTATGTATGTTATCAATCTGATGTTGATTCCCAAGTCTCTTGGTTCAGTTTTGTTATTTTTGGCCATGGATACTACTTTGAGCTTAAGTGTACAAGTTCATCCTGGTGTATCAGTTGTTTGAATGTAAAAGCAAAAAGATCCTGCAATGTACGACAATGCTCCTCTTATTAGTGACCTTGCTCGATTAGGTGGTAGACTGGTAGTCACCACTCACCACAGTTGTTTCAACCAACTTCTTAGTAAACTATAAGGCTCAAATGAAGCCTTTTTCGTCTAATGAATTATGGCGTGTGCTTCTTACTTCTTAGCTGATGTTAACATTTTCGCAAAGGAATTGTCGCTTGCTTTCCCTGTTGCACCTGCTTCTTCAAAGCCGAACCCCACACCACAACAGAAAACAGTGCTAGCTCCTACGCACAAAGCATCCCTGGTTACCAAAATCGGTTCTAAAATGTACGTATGTACAAATTGTCTTTATCAGCTCCTACAACTTTTCCGGTTACCATTCAGCAAAAGACAACATCTTCTTGGAACAACAATGGTAAGACCTACTATAGATACTCCACAATTATGACCAACAAGTCAAGCAAGGTTCTGAAAGACCTCAAGATCTCAGTAAACAGCCTCTACGGACCACTCTGGGGGCTCATGAAATCCGGTGGCTCATACACTCTCCCCCGCTGGCTCTGCCTCATCTCCTTTGCCCACTGGCAAGAGCCTTGAATTTGACCTAATACAACCATCTATGTTCAACAGGGTGTGAAATAGTGCAGTTCGTTATAGTTGGTTTCGGCTAGGAGTTTACATCCTCTTTTTTCCTATCTTAAGACGCTGTTTTGGTTTTTAGTTTGTGTGTCAAGTAGTAGGAGGGAGAAGTTGAAAAAAGGAAGGAATTAAGGTAGGAGGTGAAATGAGTTAACAGACAGATTGAAAAAAAGTGCCCATTTAAAGAAATGTGTAAATGTGAGATTGAGAGGAGCAAAATGAGTTTTTTTTTTTTAAAAAAAAATTGCTTCCTCAATTTGCTCATATTGTATTGTGGAAGGAATGTTTCTCTTTTGGTCCTTTTGTTTTGTATGGAAGAAGAGATTTGGAAGGAGTGTTATCCTTCTTTGTTTTGTATGGTGCACAAACTGCCTTTGCCCAAATGCAGAAAGGTTTGGCAGATTGCTGAAAAAGTTTATGATTCTTAGGAATTAGTGTGATCCACCTTAGAAGCACTGATTTCACAGTATCTGCAGGATGAAATATTATCAAATTTGGTAAACTACCTGCAAATCAGTCACATGCCAGAATCTTTTGAATTTGTCAATATTCATATTGAAAACTAAAATAAGTTGTATGAAATTTTAAAACTACAGTCACATGCCAGAATCTTTTGAATTTGTCAATATTCATATTGAAAACTAAAATAAGTTGTATGAAATTTTAAAACTAAAAACTGTAGGAGCTCTCTGAGGAGAACGACCTTCCAAAAAACACGGTATTCTTTAGTAAAAGGCGAAAGAATAGTTCGCTTTGTGCCTACTGCATGGCTCCACAAATGTAACAATGCTGCTACTGATTGGACTTGTATGAATCGGTATGGAAGGTATTTCCACGCTTATTCAATGTGGGAATCCTTTGCACTTCTAGGCTGCCAATATTTATACCCACCAGCAAACTGCCAGTTGACATTTACAATAATATAATCTTGAATCTTGCAGAAGTGCTGCTGCGCCAAGCAACACGATTCATTATTCTTCCCTCACAGTGATTGGATTTCGGTGTGAACTTTTTGGCTGCGTTACTAGTTGTTATATCTTCATTACAATAAGAACAAACAAATGTTTATGAAAAGGCAGCCCAAGTTTTCTGAAGCACATTGAGGAGCCAAATTGATATGAAAAGAGTACCAATTGGCACCAAATGGTTAAACAGTTCAATCTTTACAGGAAGCATGCAACATACATTGCCAATGCCATCCAGGGAAGCGGAAAGCGAAGGGATGCTTTTGAAGGTTGATTTGATCCAAACAGGATAGTAGTGGTTCTGGCTTTTCTATCTTTTGTTTTGGTGTTCCATTCACATATTACGGTGAATGGTAATATATGAATGGAACACCAAATGGGTATATCCAAACTCAACCGCATCAACTCGATTGCCACCTCTAGTCGTATGTATAGTAGGTAAATTGTCGTTGTTCCTATAAAAAAAAAAATCATAACTATTAACTAGTAAAACAAGTAAGTCATTGTCGATCGCACCTACAAAATAATCAAGTCTAATAAGTAAAGATTATTTACTTATTCATAGAAAATGGGTGTTTGGGTGATGAGGTAAAAAAAACTAAAACATAAACATAAATAAGTTAGTTGAGATAACATTTAAGATAATAGTTTCATCCCAAAATATTCACTTTAGTTTGGTCAATTAATAATCGATTCTTCTTCAACTTATCTTTTAATTCTATAATTACTCATGGCAAAAACTAATTGAATAAATTTTATGGAGGAAAAATTTGTAACAAAAAAATAACATGTGGCAAAAAAAATTATTTTAATATTATACTCCGTATAAGATAAGATAAAAAAATTAAACAAAAAACTTTCCGTATATTTTTTTTTAAAAAAAACTTGCCATAGATTAAGTGCAGTAAATAATAATTTAGACACTCTATCGAGACTTAATATTTTATTTTTATAATAAAAATTAAAATAAAAATAATATTATAGAACAATTTTCCGAGTTCGACTCCCGTATTTAACCTTTTATTCCCCTTTCCCCTTTAATTTAAAGGAGACCGACCGACTTGAGGATAGGGCGATAGGCGATTTTCATCTACTCCTCCGACTGACCGACTCCTCTGAATCTCCGGTCTCCTCGTCCGGCTGTCCACCGGCCACAGCGGAACCTCCCGTCTTTCGCCGCCGCTATCTATGTCCGGCTGTCAACTCGGTGGTGAGTTGTAACCAGTTCCTCGATCAAGGCTCAATAACCTCTCAATTCAAAGGTAAATTTCCACTTTTCTATTTCAAAATTTATGCATTATGAATATTTCTCTGTTAATCTTCAGTTTTAGGGTTGCTTTTGATCTCTCATATGTGTGTGCACTAATGCTGGATATAATTGCTCTGATCTTAGTTATTCTTGTAAATAGGCAATCAATAGTGTGAGACTTAACCCTTTAGTCCCCAAGATTAAAAAAAAACTGATCAATTCTAGGATAGCTGTATACTGTGGCACTGAGTAGATTACTTGTTATGCTAAAGATCCAACTTAATTTCCTTAGGAAGTTGAACTAATGTTTAGTTTCAATGTCTAATTTATTGGAAACTTCTTCATGCTCTTGATTGTTTCTGACCTGTTTTAAACCATTAATGAAAATGACTAGTTCAATCTGTTATCTGTTATAACATATAAGGTTGTGTTTTCAGAACTAGTATTAGACAATTTCAGGCTAGTGTCTGTGTTTGTGCTATTTACTCTCTATTGTTAAAAGTCGTATGGCCTTTTCTTTGTGTATCGTTAGGTATATGTAAGATCGGCAGAATTGAACACATGAAACTTTGTTTATAGTCTCCTGTCAATTTGTGTCATAACACATAACAAGCTTGTGTCTCTATATATGTACAGCAACACATTTACTTTGGCCTGTTAACTTGTTGTTATCTTGCAACTACTTATATTGTGATTATTTTGCTAAGTCAAGGTTAACTTATTTCATCTTCATGTTTCTTGTGGTTAGATTAGCATTCTCCCTTTATTAACAACATTAGCGATGGCTGAAACTTCAAGATTTGTCTACGAACAACTCCAATTCCTACGGTTGGATTTGGACCGCCTTCTTCAAATAAAACAAGAATTGCGCAACTTAACATCTAATGTCGAGGATCGGATCCACTTGATTGAGAAGACATTGAAGGAGGCACAACTTCCTTTGCTCTCAGTTTATGCAAATGCTAATGCCAAATCAGTTGAATCTCAAATCAAATCAAGGAGGGCCGATGCTCTGTCCACCCCTACCAACCAGTTCGAAGTGGTAACAACTCTGAACTTGAATATTTGCTTTGATTTACACTGTCATATTGTCATTTGTTTTAAACTTTGTCAACCTTTCTAAAGCCCTTAGGTATGGAGACACCATTAATGAAAACAACTTCAAGCTCAGGTGTCCCATATGCCACTACTGACTACCTACCTACCACATTAGACCAAGATATATGGGAATTGCGCCGAATGATACATCACTTTTCCCAAGCATCAGAGCCGCTTCACATGGACGAAGAAAAGGTTGAGCATGCTCAGGCTATTGTTGCATCTGGGTGTGAGTTATTGCACAAGGAAAAACTTTCAACTACCTTTGATGGTGCCAAAGCAACTCCAGTTTTCTTGTACGAACAACTCCTAGTCTTAATTGAGAAGATAGATGACTTCCTCCATACTGAAGAACCCTTGCACAAGATGCAGCTAAAGTTTAGTGTTGAGGATCACTTTGACTTGATAGAGAAAGTTTTCAAGATGCTAATAGGCGTGGATAGCCTTGGCATGGTCTTGAGTCAAGAGATACCATTGATGGAGGCAGCTTTAATGTGTGACATACGCAAGAAGATATCTCTATTTTTTGATATGGCATCTTTTGCTAGCCTTGGCGTGGATATGAAAAAGGTCTATCACATTGAGGGCATTGTTGAAGATGTGTTTGATTACTATTTGCAAAAGGGACAACTTCCAGCCAACATAGGAGGTGCCAAGGAGGTAAAAATTTTGGCATTTGCTTGCAAAATTGAATTTGTTTTAGATTGTCGTACACAACTTAATGATATTGCATCTGTGTAATTTTCTCTTTTACTAGTTCTGCTTGTGACTCTTCTTGCTATTTATTTGCTCCATTTTTAATTCATGGTAAATGGCCTTCATTTATACTTGCTGCTCTAATCTGATTAAGCCTTGATGTGGAATTGTTGTGTTAAAACTATATCAAATTTTGACATGTTTACTTGAAATTTGTAATTTTTTGGAGAAAATGAAATGAGTGATTGCAAGTCTTGGAACTCTTGTACCTTGATATTATTTTTTTTTTTTTTTTGGATTTTGAAAGTTTGACATTTTATAAATATGTTGTTGCTTGAGCAGGAGCCGAGATTTCTTTTAGTTTCAAGTGGGTGTGCAATCTGCCTCTTGGATCTCAAGTTGTTGAAGGAGGAGCCATTAAGCAACGCTGATGTTGTACGACCCCTTCCAGTAATAGCTACCTTAAGGATGGTAGAGGAGCAACTTCCGGTGTCAGTAGGATTGTTCAGATTTAGTTCAGGTGCATACATGATTGGTGGGCATATGTTTCCACCCATGACTGATGGGCAATTGATTCCAAGAATCCAGTGCTACAAAAACAATCCCTCGAGTGGCGAGCTTTATGAATGCTTTCTTGATAGACACCACCCTCACAAGGGCTCATCTCGTGCTATGTATCGCTTGACTCTTAAGAACGGGCATCTCTGTCACACTAAATGCAATAGTATGGAGCTGCAAAAACCCAAGTTTTGGCCTATAATTGAGGAGGTTGACGGCAAAGTTCATGTATTTGACTCGTATCCTACTAGTGTGACTCGCTTTCACCCTGATGCAATCTTTTCCCATGAGGTTCTCGAGTGTGATGGCGGGAGCAGGATCATGACCCCGATGCAAAGCGAGTCGTCCTACTTCATAAGTCGTCATCTGGTTCTCGGCCACAACATCTATGCAATCATTGGTCAAGAGTGTTTGTTGTTCGACTCAAGGAAGATGAAATGGAATAGAGTTGACAAGAAAAGGGAAAAGCCAGTCCGCTTCAAATGTGTGTGGGATATTTTGATGTTGTATGCATTTGATTGGGTAGTTGGAGAAATTGAACTTGGTGGAGCAGAACCGGACGACCGACTCTATGTGATCCTTGCACTTGAACCGGAGCTGGAGAGTAAGAGTAAATTAGTCTACATCGTGACCTCGATGGGGCAAGTTGTGTGCAGTCAGAGTGTGCCTCATCTCTTCGCAATGGGGCCCTTGGAGCCGGGATACGTGGTTTCCGGTACGATGACCAAAGCCGATGATGGGACAGTGTGTCTCATTCTCAATGCTTTCCCTTCCAAGGCAGAATATCCAGAAGACGTTCCTCGTCTTTTTATGTTTACTTTCACCGTGAAGGAGCTTTGCGGGGCTGCCTCCAAGTATATGGCAAACCGACAACATAGTTGGGAGGATTTGAGTGTCTCGGGTGGGTCTGATTTCACCTCTGAATGTATGGAGTATGTGCGTGTTGAGATGAAAGATACGTATATATTTAGAACAAATGCTGATTTCGAAGACGAAGATGAATCCGGGCTTGTAGGTATTCGAGCTTGCTTCGTCGATGGGAATATTTGAAATCAAATTTTTATCGACTATGCAATATTTTTTTTTGGAATTAATGATAGGGTAGGGTAATGTAAGTTGCTTTTAATTAATCAAATTTTGTCTGACCATGCATTCTTTTTAATTAATGTTTTACTATTGTTTACAATAATGTTTTAGCTTTGCTTGTGTCATTGTGTGGGCAATTGAATGTAAATTTTGTTAAGAAAAAGTTTTCAATTGCCCATTCACTTTATCAAATTGCCCCAACCTCTCTCGCCTATATATATTGAGCTAACCCTGTTTATCCTACTTTCTTTTTCTTATCCATACTCTTTGCCTAGCTCTCCTGGATGCTTTCATTGGGCTTTGTAACTCCCGAGCATTGAAAGCTCTCGGCGTGAATAACACCCCAATGAGTATATGTTCCTTGCTTCTTCATCCGCCCTTTGCCCTTTGGCTTGAATCATTGACCACGACTTCCAATCTCTCCTCCTCAGTAAAGGGCATCTATTTCCCCTTTCCAAGCATCGAAAAAACTCCTCAACCAAGATCTTTTATAGAACCGAAACCAAACACCATCTCCGACAATAGCGAATCTCACACGTGGGCGTGCAAGATTAAAAGGTTTGCACGTCCTTAATATTAGACACAAGACTTGCACGTCCTTAAAGACATGCAATATTAACCTTGTGATTTGCGGTGTATATAGCAACACCCTATTTTTTTCAATATAAACACGAGTGTTGTGCTGGGTCAACTCGGACTGAGTCAGTTTTCTGAATTTCGAGTCCGGACCGGGTCGGCCAATAGTCAAACGTGAGTGATCAATTTGTCGTGTAACGAGTTTCACTCCCGCCAAGCTCCACAGAAGCTTCGTATGTCGGCAAACCAAATCGTTGTCGAAGAAGGGACTTGCACACCATCTCTTGGTGAGTTTTGGCTCCCTTTTCGTTGCTCTATGAATTCTTCATTTCAAATTTCTCATCGCTTTCTTTCCAGATTTCTAGGGTTTTTTGTGTCTACTGGTAATTGGAAAGTGTGTTAATTCCCAAGTTGATCGGCGTCCAAATCCTTTCAAGTTCACTTCTTTTGTGCTCATCGAGCTTTAATCTGGCTTTGATTGTCCTAATACCTGCTGATTTTGATCTTTTGATCTCCAACAAGCTGCTCATTGAGTCAATTTTGATCGCAGCTTAGGGTTTTAGACTTTTTGTTGGAATTGGAATGCCTAGAGTAGATTCTTGGGTGATTCAAGCGCTTGACCAATGGTTTCCTAGCTACTAACAAGGAAGGAATTGAAGAGAAATGCTGTAAGCACTATTGATTTGAGTACCTTTGCAATTTGTAATTATGAGCTTGTTAATGTGCTTTTTCCTTTCTTGTATGTACCAACAGAGGTTTTTCTTTGGAAAACCAATCTAGTTATATCACTGTTGATGTCATTGTCCTGTAATGGAATATGTCTTGCCCTCACATTTGGAATCTTATGATTCATTACATCATCTAGTGAGATATTCAAACTGAGGGTCATGAGATTTATCAAGTTTATTTAGAATCTTGCAGATTGCACATAAATGTTTGTTGAATGTTTTTAATGTTAGTAATCACTATCCTTGTTTAAGGTGATTTAATTTCCTCCATGTATTCCAAATCTGTTTGTTTTTTTCCCTCTATAAGAAATCTTGTGCTTGCTTGAATTCTGCCTTGTTCTTCTTTGTTTTAGTCTTTGAGATGCTTTTTGCCAGCAAATGGCTTTAAGATCAGTGATTCAGTGCAACCACTGATAGAAAGACCCAGTTTGACAAAGGCATTGAATTGCTTTTTCTTTGGTTTTTTTGTTTAGTTCATATCGCTCCCACTCTCCTTTGGATGTATCATCCTTTCCTTTTACTATGTACTGATTTTTTCAGCCCATATGTGTAATCAATCTGCTGTCAATTCCCAAGTCTCTTTGTTTTAACTCTGTTCGATAACTGAAAGTGTATGTGTATTTTGTTTTCCATCCAGTTCAGTTCAGCTCTATTTAATTCCAGTTTGATTGTTTGTGAGCACTTTTCTTTTTCAATCATGAAGAGGGAGTTGCATAGAATGGAGTTGAGGATATTGCTTTTCCTATCCCACATCTCTTTGCAGAAATAAAATACACTTCTCTATATTGCTTCATGAAGCAACACAGTTTGTCTCTTCGGAGACATCTGATAAAATTGGAACGATACAGAGAAGATTAGCATGGCCCCTGCGCAAGGATGACACGCACAAATCGAGAAATGGTCCAAATTTTTTTGGCCTTTTTTTACCCTAAACTTGTCGATTTCTTTGCATCACAAGTTTTCCTTTTTTGCATTACAAGTTTTCCTACAAGTATATTCATGATGATACTATGACTGCTTATAAAAAAATCCCTTGATTTTTTTTTGTAGATGCTTCTTTTATACATCACTTAGCCATAGTACTACCTGAAGAACTTACCATGATTCTCATAATTTTCTCAATAATTCTCCAATTCTGGAATTTTTACATGGTGCATTACCTGTACGAATCCATTCCGACTAAATTTTCTTCTATCCTAACTAAAATTGCTTAAGTTGGTTATTTTATTTCTTTATTTTACGGATGTTTTTAGCATGTTTTAAAATATAGAAACTGGTCATGATGTGGGCTGTTATATTCACTTTCCGCCTTTTAAGTGTATGTTTATTTCAATGCTTGTAGGTGCCTTTTGCAAGTCTCTGTTTTTGTCAAGAGTCAAAGACAACATGGAGTGAAGTAAGGAATGTTTGGGCCGACAAATACTAAAATTGCAGGTGTGGTTGTGATTCCTGCTTTCTTGAAGGAATTGCTCTTTCAGTTTTTCCTATCCTGCATACATTTTTTAGCAAAATTGTGCATATTATTCTTTTGTTTTGCATTAATCATATTCAGTATATGGTCAATTCCTTAGTTTAGTTGCACAGGAATAGTTTCAAATATGTCCTTGAATCCACTAAGCAGATTCTCACTGTGAATTCAAGCCATTGTTTAATTATAAAAACTGGAAAAAAAAATATCAGAAGATTCTCACTGTGAATTCAAGCCATTGTTTAATTATAAAAACTGGAAAAAAAAATATCAGAGCCAAGTTTCGATCCTGGGACCTGTGGGTTATGGGCCCACCACGCTTCCGCTGCGCCACTCTGATTTTTTTGTTAGTTTAAATTTGTAACCCTACAAAATTCACAACTAGCCACCTTAGTGCCTTCATTCTGCCATTCCCTGGTAAATTTGCAGAGCATGACGTGACCCAAAAACACCCTATCTTATTAAATCTCAGTTCACTCACAGTCACAGGTCAGAATTATAGTCAAACAGAACTATAGAGGCTGAATGTTGTTTCTTGATGTGCAGATACAAAGTCCTTGGAGAACACAAAAAGTTACAGTGATCAGTTAAGGGGCACCCATAACTTCTCATGTGAAGACTTGTAAGTACTAAGTAGAGTCCTTGAATTTACAAGAACAACTGCAACATTCGTATAAGTAGAGTCCTTGAATTTACTTTCAATAGATTGGTTATGAATGTTGCTTTGCTTCTTAGAGCAAGAAGGGCATGCTATATTGCTATATGTCCATTAGTGCACTTCAATTCAAAGTAGATTAAAAAGAAAGGCAGGGAAAGTAGTTAAAATGAAACGTTACAAAGTACCAAGTATTGATTGGAATACCTTTGCAAAGCTTTGCTGTTGAGAATTGATTAAACATTGTAGCTTTTCTGTTTAGAGACTTACATATAGCTTGTTAGAAGCTTCATAGATTTTGTGACCAGTCCTATGGGACAAGGAAGCATTGCTGTTGAGAATTGATTAAACTTCAGCTTGTTTTTTTTATTAAGACTCATACAGATCACACACAAATGTCCTTTGAAACTTTTCATGTTTTGTTTAGTTCGTATCGCTCCAACCCTCAATTGAATGCATCATCTTTTCATGTTCTATATGCTGGTCTTTTCAGGCTTGGTTATTACTTTGAGCTCCCTTGTTTTTTTAACCCTACTAGATAATCTTAAATTGTATATGTATGTATATTTCATTGCCAGTTCAGTTCAGCTCTGTTGAATTTTGACTACTAGTGACCAATCTAATCCAAGATTGCTTTTCAATCATGAATAGGGAGTTGAGGATTTCCCACATCACTTTTCTAGATAAAATACACTACTTTATATTACTTAATGATGCAATGCAGTTTGTCTCTTCGGAGACATCTGATAAAATTGGAACGATACAGAGAAGATTAGCATGGCCCCTGCGCAAGGATGACACGCACAAATCGAGAAATGGTCCAAATTTTTTTTCCATTTTCCATAACTTCTCCCCTTCTTGTTTTTCCTCTTTAAGTAATCAGCCACATCTCAACTTGAAGACCTCAACCAAGCTCTTCAGTTTGTTCTCAACAATTCCCAGTTCTGGAATTTTATACATAAATTGCAGGATCAAATTGATAATGCAGGTATTATAATAATTATTTTTTAAAGAAAAACACTTTTGGATATTAAATATTTCCTTCAATCATGACTCAATTTGTAAGATTCAATTCAATTTGTAAGATTCAATTCCCTTACCATTGATTAATAAAATGATTCTAGCTTCTTCCTTTCTTTTCTAACGGATGCTTTATGTTCTACAGCGAGAAATGGGTGTAGCTTCTTCCTTGCCTTCTAGCATATCCTTTTTTCATAATCTTTTTAGGTTTCAGCTTAAAAATGATTCTTAGTTCTTTATATAATCTTTTTAGGTTTCAGCTTACATGGTTTTCTTAGTGTATCTATTTGAGCTTCATTGTGCACTATTAAACACTTTTGGATATTAAATCTTTTTAGGAAATATTTTTGTGAAGCATCTTTCCATTTTGAATGGATTTGCGCCATGGCTACTTTCCACTTTGTTTGCTTAAATAATTAAACATGATATAGGTGAGGTGCGCCAGGCCCAAGCAATAGTACAACGCATGGGCGACACATGAAAACCCAAGATAGCAAGCTATCTTAAATGAGCCTTCCCCCTCAAAAAATAAATTTAATATCGAAGTGGACCAATGGCCCACATATCAGATATTAAACTGATAAGAACAGATACTACACTTGATCTTAGCCAAAAGGCCGAGAAAGGTATGCTTAATCTATTCTTGGTTTGGGCCTTTTATATTATCTCCAAACTTGTTCTTTATTCTGAGAATCAATGTGGGATGAATGTCAGACCAATCAACTGGTGCTAAGTTGCTCAGATATTAAACTGATATGTGGACTTGTCATTGTTTGCCCCAGCTACAAGGTAACTGGACCTGATTCTTTGTGCTTAAGGTTGTAGATTGCTTGGCCATAGTATAAATTTCAGTTCCAGTTGGTGAATCCATAAGCTATCTAATAAAAGGGAAAAGAGGCATGCTATTTTTATCCAGCTACAATGGTTGAAATAAATTTGCTGGCCGAATGAAGTGGTTCTTTTTACAAATGAACAAGTCATCGCTGGTATTTTATTTTATTTTTTTAAAAAAAAAGGGGAATTTAGATATTTCAATATACCTTTTCTGAATTACTTCAGATTTCTAAATTAAATAGTGCATTTCAAACTGAAATTCAGTTAGGTAGTTGATTCCCAAGTCATTTCCAGGCCATGCATCATCTTTCCGCGTTCTATATACTGATTTTCGCTGCCAATATTGTATGTATGTTATCAAACTGTTGTTGATTCCCAAATCTCTTGGTTCAGCTTTGTTGTTTCATTGCCATGGAGTATGAGTTGTTTGATTTGTTAAGCAGAAGATAGAAAAGGATTTAATTCAGTAAATCGTAGGTTAATTGAACTACAAAGGCATTCACTGATTGGTGGCTGCAGTCCATATCTCCTTGTGACACATTACAGGTCTCAGATCACTCCCCTGCACGCATTTGTTGTCATCCAGGATTGTAGGAGGGCAGTGAAGATCCCCTTCAGCTTCCAAAGATTAGGATTGTCTTTATAGATAACATTTTCTTGAAAAGGGAAAAAATTGCTTTGAAAACATTCAAAATTGCTCTGAAATTGATGGGATAAATATGTGTCGAATGGAAACCTATAACGCTTGATATTAAGACTGTGGAAGTTAACTGGAGATTGGTAACTATCGGAATCAAATGTCACCTCTTCTTTATTCACTTCCTTGGTTTCACTATCCTCTGAAGTTTCACAGCCTCCAGTGGATATGACAGAGCTGGAATAATATGTGGCTTACAAACCATCCTCTACAGCATTCCTGTTCAAACTGTGTAGCTATCAGAATGGACTGTCATTTTGCCTCCTAACTTTTCTGATCATTCGGCAGAGGTTGTCTAGACCAGAAACTGGCAGAGCTTCTGGTATCTCTGGGATTCCCAAAGCCTTCTTTAACTCTGGGATCTTTGGGATGCATATAGCTAAATGAATCTTCTTACACCAGAATTTCTTCCTTCTCCACAAAGTTCAAATTCTTTGATTTAACAGTTAACAGGATTCTCTAGCAATTACAAATTGCAAAGATACATTCAAATCAAATCAAATAATATCCTAAAATCTAAACTACTTGATAATAATCATAATATCTTTAATATAGAAGGGGTGGTTTATAGCAAAATACATATTATGACCGGAAACTTGTGGTTTGGATTAGTATTTTATTTCAGGCTCTTGCTAACTGTGCAAGTTTCCATCTTTTTTTGGATGAAAATGTGGAGTTGAATTCAGATTCTTCGTCCAATGAGGAACAACTTGAAAAGCTACCGCTACCTCTTTCATCTGCTTTGGTTACTTTGTTTGAAAGTACAATTAATGACTATATTTGAAACGTCGCTTTGTATTAGTAACCAAGATTAAATCTTATATTGAAATGATTTGTACAATATTACTTTAATAGGTTAGAAAATAATCGTTTTAAGGGTTTGTTTGATATATTTTCAAGTATAGGGTTGTGATAAGGAGTCGGTCAATTGGGTTGTGCAGGTATCAAGTTGGAATGTTTTTCCTCAAATTGGTGTTTTTATGGTGCTGGAGTGATTCAATTCCCGAAACCTGCTGTTTGGGAAATGTCTCATGGGATGGTTATCTTGCACATACATATCCCTATAGTTTAGAATCTTTAGATAGGTGATATGTCAAACTCATACTTGCTGAAACTTTATAAATGTGTAAGGAATAGTTTCATAGTCTTATTCTACAAATGTTCATTTATCATCCTATGAATTTTGTTAGTTTTGCTATTCTAAATTTCAAGCATGATGATTTGGCTGGAATCTGCCTGTCTCTCTTATAAATGCAGTCACATTTCAACTGCGATAGTGTGATTAAATTGCTAATCTTACCTCAGCACACGTCTTTTATAATAGAGCTATACATGCCTCAAGATAGAAGGAAAATATTGAATCCTCGAAGTGTGAAGTCAGCAATGAATCTTTATATCCCACAGTTCCAGCTGATGGACCAACAGGTGCTGAGTGATTGATTTGGCTGGGCTGTGATTCCTTGCTTGATGTCCAACTAAAATCAGAAGATTCAAAACTGATGAAGGTTTTCTTCATCTTCTATCCTGGTTAAGAGGAGAGTTTTCGGAATCTTACGCTCCCAATCATGGTTCCTTGGCAAGTTAGCAGATTTGGCCTTTGGGGAAACATGGCTACTGGAAGTGCCAGACTGCCAGGATTGTACGTAACTCAGGAAAGGATGGAGGATGCCAGTGAACCAAGAAGTGGAAGCAAAGGTTTATGGGGCCTTTTGACGGGATTCTTAGCAGTTTCCTTACATGTCAAAGTTGTTCTTCTGAGGTTGAGTGCCATATATTATTGTATTATATTCATCTTAAACTAGCTTCACAGGTTATTAGTTTCACAGGTTATCTATATGGTATTATATACATACTCTTTCTTCGTTCACGACAACCCTAATGTTATACCAGCTTTAACACTAATGTTTTACCAGCTTTCTGATTTTTCATCTTAGATTTCTTATGATTAGCATTTGCCTTTCTATCCTATGCTTTTATTGCAGATTTTGCTGGATTATGATTTCTTTCATACCCTGTCTCTTTCTGGTTGATGCGTGTGCTTCCATTATTTGTATCTATTATGTGTTCTTTCGTTATGTAGAAACTCTCTGTTTTGTTCTTTATATATTTAGTTTTTTTATTTAATTATATTCATAAGTTTGAATATATTTCTAGGTACATAAATGCGCTCTAGAGGATTGCGCGCTTGAAGAGATTAATGGCCACTGAGCTGGTAGAAAACTACCACTGCACGCTCTGTTGGCATCTGGCTGAAGTTAAGTGCTTAATCTGTGTCAGAAAGATATGAGGTTAGTTTCCTGTCACTAATATGCATATATTTTTTTGGCAGGGGTGGGAAGGGCAGGAAGAAATGAAAATGCTAAAATGCTGCAGCGACCAAAATTCTTGCGATTGCAGAAACCTACCATGTCTTCAAGGATTACATTGGTCAGATTGCTTTTCGCACACAGTTAAACAACTCGGTATTCTATGCTGTCCAAAGGTAATATGGTTTCCTTATTGTATGCTGTCCATAAAACCCTTGACTAGTGAACATTGACAGCTTGATGCTAATTGCCTTCACATGCCATTCCTTGAATATAGGGCCATATTTCCTTCCTCGGTATCTTGGACCTATCACCATTTGTGAATGATGGAGAGTCAGCATAAGAAATGTTCAATACGATATGACGACTCAACAATGTGATCCATCTAATCCAGAACCTCACCAACATGCAAACAGGAAGGATTTTAAACTTTATCTCTGGTCTAGCCGGAGAAAATAGGCTGTTTGAAGCAGTGGATGGTCACAGATTAGGAGCATGCTCTGAGATGAATCTCAATCACATTAAGTCTCATGAAAAGGTTTGGACTTGAACTACATATGCTATATTACCGTATTTGGCATGAGCATGTTGAAAATTTAAAAAGGGATTCCTGCCCGGTTATTTGGAGGGTAGAATGAAAAGAAAATGGAATCGAATAAATCAAAGAAGAGATCTGACCTTCCATTCCATTTCAACTTCCCTAAAATGATTGAGCAAAACTATACAGATAATTCATGTTTTAAATGATGGCTTTTTTCATGCTTCCATTCCAGGTATCAAGTCATCTGAAAGTTTCGGATTATGGTCACATATATCATCTTGTTTCGGTTGTGGAGCGCTTTGGAAAGGAAGAAGTTGTTGCTGCTTATGCCATCTTGCTCTTCTATGAGAGAATCACAGAAGCCTGACTTATCACACACTTTAGCAACCTTTTTTTAGAGTAGGCAAGAAATAGGTCGACTTTGACTAAGCAAAGCTCAACCCTTCTCATCTCTTTTACAAAGTCCCCGATTCATCTGGGAGTGGATAATTCTTTGTGTGCATATGGATTTCTTCAATAGTTCTGAAGATCTCCAAGGGGACAGAAGAACTCTTGTTGATTGCCAAAATCACGCCAAGACGGTAACCTCCCACTATAATGCAATATGTAATTTTAAAACTAAAAACTGTAGGAGCCCTCCGAGGAGAACAACCTTCCAAAAATAAGGGTATGCCACTTAGAAACAGCAAGCACACGGTATTCTTTAGTAAAAGGCGAAAGAATAGTTCGCTTTGTGCCTACTGCATGGCTCCACAAATGTTACAACGCTGCTACTGATCGGACTTGTATGATTCGGTAGGGAAGGTATTTCCAGGCTTATTCAATGTGGGAATCCTTTGCACATCTGAGAATGGAGACTGCCAATATCTAATACCCACCAGCAAACTGCCAGTGGACATTTATACAAAGCTTAATGCATATTCCATTCCATGACATTTACAATAATAAATCTCAAATCTTGCACAAGTGTTGCCGCGCCAAGCAAGACGATTCATTAATCTTTCCTCGCAATGATTCGATCTCGGTGTAATCTTTTCGGCTGCATTATTGGTTGTTATCATCGTTACAATAAGAACAAACAAATGGTTATACGAAAAGAAAGGCCAAGTTTTCATTCTTTTAGGGAAACTTTTTTGGAAGCACATTGAGGAACCAAATCAATATGAAAACGTACAAAGATTTCATGGACTTATAAGCTATCAGTTCAAAGATGAAGGGAATGAAATCTCTTCTAAAATCTATCTAGTGATAAAGTACATACCGGTAACACAAGCTCGTTCCCATACTTCACTGGCCCCGACTTCATCATTATAAACACTTCCCCTCTCATACGGTCATACTCAATCTGCAAATGGAACTTCATCCATGAGCGCATCACATGCTGAAGAGAGGTAAGATATTTTCTTATTTTTGTGTTTAGATCTTTGGCTTAGTTAAGTTTATCACGGATGATGGGGCCAAAGAAAGTCAGTGAGTTAGTCTCATAAACTATTGAAACTAGTATGGGTCGGGTGTGCTAGGCCTATGCAATAGTGCAACGCTTAGGCGACACACAAAAACCCAAGATAGCAAGCTACCTTAAATGGGTCTTCCCCTCAAAAATAAATTTATATCAAAGTGAACCAATGGTCAACATATATCAGATATTAAACTGATAAGAACATATACTACACTTGATCTTAGCCAGAAGGCTGAGAAAGGTTTGCTTTGTATCGTCATTCATTGGGCTTTTTCTATGCTCTTCTAAGTTCGCTCTTTATTCTCACATTCAATGCGGGATGAAGGTGCTCACCACCGGATGCAATTGTAAAGGAAAAACAAACAAGTCATCAATCCACTGTGGAGTGTTAATCAATGGCAGTCTTGAACATGAAACATTCTCTCTTAACTTTGAAATCAATATAGTGTTTGACATGCTCTTGACATCAGCTGAATTACCAAACAGCAACGTTCATCAAGCACCTATCTCACTTGCTCTGCCAAAACCTTAATGGTAACACTTTCCATGAAAATTTTATAAGAAAGAAATTGATCTCAAGTCTTGGAAGATATTGGAGATATTGTTAAGAAGATGGTTAAGGGTGGACTAAAAAATCTTTTACACTTGGCATGTTGTCTGATTGAGACATTGAGTTGGTGTTCTTATTATGACTGAAATTCTATTCATTTCGTTGTACCTCTTTTGCCATAAAATGCAAATGAATAAATGAGTTGATGTGTTTATTTGATCCGTCGGGACTGACGGGGCTCGAACCCGCAGCTTCCGCCTTGACAGGGCGGTGCTTTGACCAATTGAACTACAATCCCAGGAAATTAAGTATACCGCATCAATACTTTTAGGATTGAATTCAAACCTATTTTTTTTCGTGTTGTAACAGAAACACGGGTTAGATAGTGATATCGGCACGGCTTTGCACGTTCTTTTGAATGATAGCGACACGTTCTTTCAAACCTATTGCAAATTTGCAACTGCAACCGTGGAAGGGCTTCTCGGCTATGAGTCAAGACGGATTTACATAAGAGGATGGAGATGAGTATCTCAATGACTCAATGATTCTCTAGTGTGCTATATATCGAGAAAGAAACTTTGAAGAGTATTGAACTATTGAAAATGAAGTGATTGTGAAACATTTACATAAAATGAAAACTCACGGGATGAATTTATCCCCTCTATTTATAAACTAAATTCGTATGTAGTATTTTTTTTTTTTTTTTTTGATTAAGTAAAAATTCGACCACCGGACAGACCCGGTTGGTCGAGAGGCCGTAGCAACGGCGACGGAAAACCCGTCATACAAGCAGATACAAACAAAGTAAAGTAATCCCACAGAATCGAGAAACAAAGGTGCAACAAAAAGGCAAACACTAGCCCTATCAAACTATGAACGAGCATTCAATGAAACCACTTCGTATGTAGCCAATGGATACTTTTGTTGTGATTTTCATGAAATCGTTTTTTTTAGCCATGGGAAAAATCCTAGTTCTGCCCCTGCTCCATAGTTCCATAAATCGCGGCAATCGTCGTGTACAAGAGTTCGTAAATTGATCCAACTTGAGAACTTGATATGACCTATCCAAACCTAGGCACAACAAACTCAAAAATCTAACATCATGCAATCTGAACCCAAACCGAACCCGACTCATTTTGACCCAATAGCTGAATAGACACGAACGTAGACAAACCCAACCCTAACCAAATAAGACCCAAACCCAATTATTAATCATTGTAAATTTGTCATTACTTTAATTGTTAAATTTAAAAACGCAATACTAATATGAATTACTTTTTTTTTGGTAAACCTAATCTGAATAACTTATAATAAGACATAATACAACTACATAAATGAAGTTTAATAGTCACTAATTAAGACAAATAAAAAATCATCATCATTTTATAATAAAACTAATTGTGACCCGACCTGAACCAATTTGAAATCTATTTTGATATGAACTTACCCAACCCAACTCAAACTCGATTTGAACATACAATATAATCGACACATGACATGACCCGATATTTGACTAAATCTGAATAAATATGCCCAAATCTGACTCGATCGACTGCCACATCTAATGGTTCTTCCTCCGTTTCCTTTTAACTCACCTTTTACTATTTATGTACGTTTTTTAAGGTGTAAAAAACTATATAAAATATTAATTTTTAAATAATTTTTTCCAATAATATAATACCTACCGGTGATATTATTAATATTATAATTTTTTTTTATTAAAATATTAATATTTAATAGTTTTTACCGTTCTAAAACTTCGTGCTCAACTTGAAAAAGATAACGGAGGAACTAATATTTTTACTTCGGTTCTGAGGTGTGTCGTGTCGTGCTCGAGTCAACTCGGACCGGGTTGGCCAACAGTCAAACGCGAGTGATCAATTTTTAGTTTTTTACATCTAACGAGTTTCACTTTCACCATTTCCATTTCCCGTAAGAAGCTGAAGACTCCCGCCAAGTTCCACAGAACCTTTGCCTGCTTCGTATGTCGGCAAACCATGTCGTTGTTGAAGAAGGGACTTGCACACCATCTTTGTGAGGTTTGGCTCCCTTTTCGCTGCTCTGTGAATTCTTCATTTCCCATTTCTCATCTCTTTCTTTCCAGATTTCTAGGGTTTTTCGTGTCTACTGGTAATTGGAAAGTGTCTTGATTCCCAAGTTGATCGTTGTCCAAATCCTTTCAAATTCACTTCTTTTGTGCTCCTAAAGCTTTAACTTGGCTTTGATTGTCCTAATACCTGCTGATTTTGATATTTTGATCTCCAACAAGCTTCTCGTCGAGTCAATTTTGAGCAGCTTAGGGCTTAGACTTTTTGTTGGAACTGGAATGCCTAGAATAGATTCTTGGGTGATTCAAGCACTTGAACAATGGTTTCCTAGCTACTAACAAGGAAGGAATTGAAGAGAAATGTTGTAAGCTCTATTGATTTGAGTACCTTTGCAGTTTGTAATTACGAGCCTGTTAATGTGCTTTTTCATGTACCAACCGAGATTTTTCTTTGGAAAACCAATCTAGTTATATCATTGTTGATGTCATTGTCCTGGAATGGAATATTTCTTGCCCTCACATTTGGAATCTTATGATTCATTACATCATCTAGTGAGCATATTCAAACTGATGGTATTGAGATTTACCGAGTTTATTTAGAATCTCGCAAATTGCACATTTGTTTTTCCCCCTCTATGAGAAATCTGCTTGCTTGAATTCTGCCTTTTTCTTCTTTGGTTTAGTCTTTGAGATGCTTTTTGCCAGCAAGTGGCTTTAAGATCAGCGATTCAGTGCAACCGCTCATAGAAAGGCCCAGTTTGACGAAGGCATTGGATTTGCTTTTTCTCTGGTTCTTTTGTTTAGTTCATATCGCTCCCACCCTCCTTTGGATGTATCATCTTTTCCTTTTACTATACACTGATTTTTCAGCTCATATGTGTAATCAATCTCCTGACGATTCCCAAGTCTCTTTGTTCTATCTACTGGTTGCTACTTTGAGCTCCCTGGTTTTAACTCTCTTCCATAACCGTAAAGTGTATCTGTGTTTTGTTTTCTAGCCAGTTCAGTTAAGCTCTATCATCCACATAACTTCTCCTCTCCTTGTTTCTCCTCTTTTAAGTAATCAGCCACATCTCAACTCGAAGACCTCACCAAGCTCTTCATTTTGTTCTCAACAATTCTCAATTCTGGAATTTTATACATAAATTACAGGATCAAATTGATAATTCAGGAATTATAATTATTTTTCAAAGAAATACACTTTTGGATCTTAAATATTTCCTTCTATCATTGCTCAATTTGTAAGATTCCATTCCCTTACCAATGATGGATAAAATGATTCTAGCTTTTCCCTTTCTTTTCTAATGGATACTTTGTGTTCTACAGCAAGAAATGGGTCTTGCTTTGAATGCTGCTTGCCTTCTAGCATATCCTTTTTTTCATAATCTTTTTAGGTTTCAGCTTATAAATGCTTCTTAAGTGTATCTGTTTGAGCTTCATTGTGGGTGATGGGAGATGCCTTTGTGAAGCAACTTTATGTTTTTAAATGGATTTTTGCCTTGGTTACTTTCCATTTTATTTGCTTAAATAATTGAACATATAGGTGAGGTGCGCCAAGCCCAAGAAATAGTGCAACGCATGGGCAACACATGAAGACCCTAGATAGCAAGCTATCTTAAATGAGCCTTCCCCCTCAAAAAATAAATTTAATATCGAAGTGGACCAATGGCCCACATATCAGATATTAAACTGATAAGAACAGATACTACACTTGATCTTAGCCAAAAGGCCGAGAAAGGTATGCTTCATCTATTCTTCGTTTGGGCTTTTTACATTCTCTCCAAACTTGTTCTTTATGTTGACAATCAATGTGGGATGAATGCCAGACCAATCAACTGGTGCTAAGTTGCTCAGATATTAAACTGATATGTTGACATGCCATTGTTTGCCCCAGCTACAAGGTGACTGGACCTGCCTCTTTGTGCTTAAGGTTGTAGATTACTTGGTCATATTATAAATTTCAGTTCCGGCTGGTGAACCCATAAGCTATCTAATAAGGGGAAAAGGGGCATGCTATTTTTAACCCAGATACAACGGTGGAAATAAATTTGCTGGCCGAATGAAGTGGTTCTTTTTTAATGAGCAAGTCATCGCTGGTAGTTGATGTTTTTTTTTTTAAAAAAAATTTGGGGAATTTAGATATATCAATATACCTTTTCTGAATTACTTCAGATTTCTAAATTCAATAGTGCATTTCAAACAAAAATTCAGCTAGGTAGTTGGTTCGCAAGTCATCACCAGGCCATGCATCATCTTATCCTGTTCTATATACTGATCTTGCTGCCAATATTGCATGTATGTTGTCAATCTGTTGTTGATTCCCAAGTCTCTTGGTTCAGCCTTGTTGTTTCATTGCCATGGAGTATGAGTTGTTTGATTTGTTAAGCAGAAGATAGAAAAGGATGTAATTCAATGAGTCGTAGATTAATTGTCCATATCTCCTTGTGACATATTACAGGTCTCAGGTCACTCCCATGCACGCATTTGTTGTCATCCAGGATTTTAGGAGGGCAGTGAAGATCCCCTTCAGCTTCCAAAGATTAGGATTGTCTTTATAGGTAACGTTTTCTTGAAAAAGGGAAAAAATTGCTTTGAAAACATTCAAAATTGCTCTGAAATTGATGGGATAAATATGGGTCGAATGGAAACCTACGCTTGATATTAAGATGGTAGAAGTTAACTGGAGATTGGTAACTATCCGAATCAAATGTCACCTCTTCTTTATTCACTTCCTTGGTTTCACTATCCTCTGAAGTTTCACAGCCTCCAGTGGAGACGATAGAGATGGAATAATATGTGGCTCCCAAACCATCCTCTACAAACATTCCTGTTCAACCTGGGTAGCTATCAGAATGGACTGTCATTTTGCCTTTGAACGTTTCTGATCATTTGACGGAGGTTGTCTAGACCAGAAACTGGCGGAGCTTCTGGTATCTCTGGGACGCTGCCTTCTTTAACCCTGGGATCTTTGCAATGCCCATAGCTAAATTAACCTTCTTACACCAGAATTTCTTCATTCACCGTTGGTGTTTTTATGGTGCTGGACTGATTCCATTCCTGAAACCTGGTGTTGGTGTTTTTATGGTGCTGGACTGATTACATATGCATGCCTATAGTTTAGAATCTTTACATAGTGATTTGTCAAACACATACTTTCTGAAACTTTATAAATGTGTAAGGAATAATTTCTTATTCGTATTCTACAAATGTTCATTTATCATCCTTTGAATTTTGTTGTTTTGCTATTCTAAATTTCAAGTATGATGATCTGGCTGGAATCTGTTTGTCTTTTTTTATAAATGCAGCCACATTTCAACTGTGATATTATTTTATTATATCACAGTTGTTCTTCTGAGGTTGAGTCATGAGTGCCTTATATTATTGTATTATATCCCTACTCTTTCTTCGTTCACGATAACCCTAATGTTATACCAGCTTTAACACTACTGTTTTAACCGCTTCTGATTTTTCATCATAGATTTCTTATGATTAATATTTGCCTTTCTTATCCTATGCTTTTATTGCTGATTTTGCTGGATTATTATTTCTTTCATACCTTGTCTCTTTCTCCTGTTGTTGATGCGTGTGCTTCCATTGTATGTATTATGTGTTCTTTGTTATGTAGAAACTCTCTATTTTGTTCTTTATATATTTAGTTTTTTATTTAATTATATTTATAAGTTTGAATATATTTATAGGTACATATCAACATTTGTGAATGATGAAGTCAGCACAAGAAATGTTCAAGACGATATGCCAACTCAACAATGTGATCCATCTAATCCACAACTTTACCAACATGCAAACAGGAAGGATTTTAAACTTTATCTCTGGTCTAGCTGGAGAAAATAGGCTCTTTGAAGCAGTGGGGATGGTCACAGAGTGGGAGCATGCTCTGAGATAATCACATCAAGTCTCATGAAAAGGTATGGACTTTGAAGATGATCCCTGCTTTGTTGAGAGTATTGCCTTCTCCTATCCTGCATCGATTTTTTTGGCAAAATTGTGCATATTGATATTTTTGTTTTGCATTAATCATGTTCATTGTTAATTTCTTACTTCTGCACAGGAACAGTTTCAAATATGTCCTTCAATCCACTAAGCAGATTCTAATCAACATTTGTTGCAAATCCTTGTCTGAGCATGATTACCAAATGAAGATAGAACTCCAATCTTTATAATATATTCAGACTGCTGAACATGTACATGCAACAAACTACTGTGTCGATGATCAATGCATCTTAAACCTAACTATTGCTGATTTTTTCACAACAAACTACTGTGTCGATGATCAATGCATCTTAAAGCTAACTAATGCAATCACAACAAACTACTGTGTCGATGATCAATGCATCTTAAAGCTAACTAATGCTGAATTTAAAAATAAAATTGAAAGTAAATTTATCTACTGTGTCGATGATCAATGCATCTTAAAGCTAACTAATGCTGAATTTAAAAATAAAATTGAAAGTAAATTTATCAGAGCCAGGTTTCGATCCTGAGACCTGTGGGTTATGGGCCCACCACGCTTCCGCTGCGCCACTCTGATTTTGTTGTTCCTATAAACCAACAGTTCACAACTAGCCACCTTAGTTAAAGTGAAAGTACCAAGAAGGGCATGCTATATTGCTATATGTCCATTAATGCACTTCGATTCAAAGTAGATTAAAAAGAAAGTCAGGACAAGTAGTTAAAGTGAAAGTATTGGAATACGTTTGCAAAGCTGTTCTGTTGGGAATTGATTAAACATTGTAGCTTTTCTGTTTCAAGACTTGCATAGTCCTACTCCTATGGGATAAGGAAGTATTGTTGTTGAGAATTTCAGTTCCAGTTGGTGAATCCATGACTAAAAGATTGCTTAGTCATATTAGGGAAAAGAGGCATGCTATTTTTATCCCAGCTACAATGGTGGAAATAAATTTGATGGCCGAACGAACTGGCTCTTTTTGCAAATGAACAAGTCTTTGCTGGTAGTTGATATTTAAAAAAAAACAATTTGGGGTATTTTGATATTTCAATTATGAATTACTTGAGATTTCTAAATTAAATAGTGCATTTCAAACTTAAAATTCAGTCACCAGTGTTTACAACCAACTTCTAGGTAAAACTAAATTAAAGTTTCAAATGAAACCTTTTTCGACTGCTGAAATTTGAGTATGATTCTTAGCCGGTCTTTACATTTTCACAGAGGAACTGCCGGTTGCTTTTTCTGGTGCACCCACTTCTTCAAAACCGAACACCTCACCCCAGCAGAAAATGGTGCCAGCTCCTCAGCACAAAGCTTCCCCGGCTCCCAAACACAAAGCTACTACAGCTGCAGGTACTTTTAAAAAAAACTTTTTGGAGACCTAAAAAAAAGAAGAATAGCTGCCACCCTAGAAAGGTTTTTACGTAGTCAAATTCGGGTTCAATATCATCTTTGCGGATTAAGAGCTTCATTTTGGCACATGTTTCCCTTTCAGTCAATATAAAATGATATAAACCTCATAAAAATATTTTTAAAATAGGTACACCAGTGAATCTAACAAAATCTTTCTCAAATCGAAATGATTAAGATAATGGAGCTAAAAATGCAGCGAAGAGTGGGTGTCTGGGATAATCAAATTTAACCTACCTGCATCAGTCACATACCAGCATTTTTTTGTATGTTTTACAATATTCATAATTTCATAATGAAAACTAAATAAAGTGATGCAATATAATTTTAATACTAAAAACTGTAGGAGCCCTCCGAGGAGGACAACCTTCCAAAAATAAGGGTATGCCACTTGAAAACAGCAAGCACACGGTATTCTTTAGTAAAAGGCGAAAGAATAGTTCGCTTTGTACTTACTGCATGGCTCCACGAATACTACAATCTGGCTACTGATTGCAGTTATAGGATTCAGTATGGAACGTAGTTCCGCACCTATTCGATGTGGGAATAAACAAATGGCTACTGCCTGTTGACATTTATACTCAACAATTATTCAATTCTATGACATTATACTTAGGAACAAACAAATGGTTACAAAAAGAAAGGCCAAGTTTTCTGCATTTTCATTATTTCAGGGAGAGGTTTTTGGATACATATATATAAACGCATCAGAGTGATGGGAACAACTACACGTACACTTGTTTTGCTTCATGTAGTAGATTCATTTCCCCATTTGTGCATACATTTTATATTCTTTTGCTAATTCTTATGTTTCCATGGGTTTGTGATAACAATAATCTGTTTTTCTGTTCCATTCATTCCCATGACCGGTAATTAATGTACTTGGATTTTGGATCAGTATTTGTTAAACTACGTAGTACCATTTAAGGATATTATGAGTGCCTCACACGCTAAACTGAACTGAAGGTAAGAGTTTTATTTCTGTTGATTGTCAGGATCTTTGCCTTAATTACTTTCTCTTTAGCTCCAAGCTTCGTTTTTAAGTTTATTATGAACAAACACTTTTGGATCTTAAAAATTTCCTTCTATCTTGGCTCAACTTGTAAGATTCCATTTCCTTAACGTTGATTAATAAAATAAATCTATCCTTTCTTTTCTAACGGATTCGTTATCTTCTAGAGCAAGACATGGGTCTTGCTTAGAATGCTGCCTTCTACTCTTCTAGCATATACTTTTTTCATAATCTTTTTAGGTTTCACCTTATAAATGCTTCTTAGATCTCGACCAAAAAAAATGCTTCTTAGTAGTGTGCACCTGTTTGAGCTTCATTATGGATGAAAAGATGTCTTGGTGAAGGAACTTTCTGTGCAATGTTTTTGAATGGATTTTTTCCTTGGCTACTTTCCATTTTATTCGCTTAAATAATTGAACATAATATTGGTGAGATGCGCCAAGCCCACACAATAGTGCAACGCATGGGCGACAAATGAAAACCCAAGATAGCTTGCTATCTTATATGAGCCTTCCCCCTCAAAAAAATAAATTTAATATCGAAGTGGACCAATGGCCCACATATCAGATATTAAATTTAATAAGAACAGATACTACACTTGATCTTAGCCAAAAGGCCGAGAAAGGTATGCCCTTGTCTGCTCTTTTTTGGGTGTTTTATATCCTCTCCAAAGCTTTTTCTTTATGTTGACAATTGGTTTAATTATATTATAATTCATATTAATTATGTTAACATATTCTCGTGCATACAGGACGAAAGCTACACTAGTTGTCTATTAAAAAATATTGTGCGAACCCCGGTCAAATTCCTAGATCTGCTCTTGATGACTTGACACAAAAATATCCTATCTCAGCAAATCTCAGTTCACCTCAACTATGAGTCTATGACCACCAATGATGGAAGTGAAATCGGAATTAAAGTCAAAAGGAACCACAGAGGCTGAATGTTGTTTCTTGATGTGTAGATACAAATTCCTTGAAGAACCATAGGGTCCTTGAGTTTTCCAGTACAAATGCAGCTGTTGTATTGGGAGGAATCCAATATGCTCGAGCCTAGTTTTTTTTATAGCTCGGTTACAAATGTTGCTTTGATTCTTAGAGCAAGAAGGGAACTATCATTGCACGAGGAGCATGCTATATGTACTCCATTAGTGCACTGCAATTCAAAGCAGATTAAAAAAAACAAGAAGCTTAGCTATTTAAACAAGCTGTAAAATTAATCAATATCATCTAAAAATAAATGGGGGAAAGCCTAAAAGATTGGAATGGTTAAGGGATGGAAGCAGATGGAGCAAGTAGTTAAAGGGAAATGTTACCAAGTACCAACTACTGATTTGATTGTATAAACCTATGCAGTGGATAAGGAAGCTTGCTAATACATATATGATGTGGAAAGTTGTGCTATTGAGAATTGATTAAACATTGTAGCTTTTCTGTTTCAAGACTTACATATAGATTGTTAGAAGCTTCATAGATTTTGTGATCAGTCTTATGGTTCCTGCAATTTGTATGTTTATCAAGATTCATGTGGATTGCACTCAAATCTTCTTTGAAACTTTTCATATTTTGTTTATTTCGTATCGCTCCCACCGTCAATTGGATGCATCATCTTTTCCTGTTCTGTATACTGGTCTTTTCAGCCAATATATTTGATCAATCTGTTGTTAGTTCCTATTTCTTTTTGTTCAGTTTTATTGTTTCACTGCCATGAAGAGGGATTTGCATAGAAGGGATCGGACTTGATGATATTGCTTTTCCTATCCCACATTGCTTTGCTAGAATAAAATACACTACTTTATACTGCCTCATGAAGCAATACAATTTGTCTCTTCGGAGACATTTGATAAAATTGGAACGATACAGAGAAGATTAGCATGGCCCCTGCGCAAGGATGACACGCACAAATCGAGAAATGGTCCAAATTTTTTTGAGGTTTTCATTTGGTTTCAGCAATTCCCAATTCTTGAATTTTCACTACATAAATTGCAGGATCAGTTTGATGGTTCAGGTATTGATATTATAATATTTTTGCAAGAAAAATGCTTTTGGTTCTTAAACATTTCCTTCTATCCTGGCTCAATTTTGTAAGCTTTGATTCTCTTACCGTTGATTAAAATGATTCTAGCTTCTTCCTTCTTTTATTCAAAATCGAGAAATGGCTCTATGCTGCATGTCTTCTGGCATATCTTTGTTTCAGATTCTTAATAGGTTTCACCTTGTAATTTGCCTTTTAGTTTGTCTCTGTTTGAGCTTCAGTTTGAGGTTAGCTAAATAAAAATGTTGAGATTTTTTTAAATGGATTTTTGCCTGGTAACTTTTTCAACTTTGTTCCTAAAGTATCATACCCTCAAATAATTGGCACTAATATTGGTGGGGTGCGCCAAGCCCGCACAATAGTGCAACACATGGGCGACACACAAAGACCCAAGATAGCAAGCTATCTTAAAAGAGCCTTTCCCCTCAAAAAATAAATTTAATATCGAGGTGGACTAATAGCCCACATATCAGATATTAAACTGATAAGAACAGATACTACACTTGATCTTAGCCAAAAGGCCGAGAAAGGTATGCTTTATCTACTCTTTGTTTGGGCCTTTTATATTTGCTCCAAACTTGTTCTTTATGCTGACAATTAATGTGGGATGAATGTCAGACTGATCAACTGGTGCTAAGTTGCTCACCACCCGATGCAACAACAAATGGAAAACAAACAAGTTACACACCATGAAAGTGTTGATGGACACTACTACTCAGCATGAAACATTCTCTTTTAACTTTTATTATTTTGGATTTTACTAAGATAAAGGAATCCAGCTTGAATAGTTTCAATATACCTTTTCTGAATTACTTGAGATTTCTAAATTAATTATTGCATTTCACTGTTCTTTATATTGATCTTTGCTGCAAATGTATGTTACCTATCTGTTGTTAATTCCCAAGTCTCTTTGTCCTGTTTTGTTGTTTCTTTGCTATGGTTGCTACTTTGAGCTCAAGTGTTCAAGTTCATCATCCTGGAGTATGAGTTGTTTGATTTGATATGCAGAAGATAGAAAAGGAAGTAATTCAGTATGAGTTGTGATGAGGGATATGATCAGAATCAGAAGATAACTCAGGGACACCAATTTTGGTAACCATGAAGAGGGAGTTGCATTAGTAGATTGAGGCTATTGCATTCCCCCGACGCTCTGCCTCGTCTCTTCGGAGACATTTGGCAAAATTGGAATAATACATAGAAGATTAGCATGGCTCTGCCCAAGGATGGCACACAGAAACTGGCTATGCATCATTGCATCAACATTCAGCTAAGAGTTTCTGCTGCCATTCTCTTTCTATCAAGAGTTTCCGCACTAAGCAAGCGCTCCTCTGGCCATGGATTCCAACTGCTGTAAGAAGCCGAGATTTGTTGGACATATAGGCAAGCTTCAGTACACTAGAGAGGGTAACACAAACTCCAGATATAACTATATAAGCTATAGGCGAGCTTCAGTGCCAGTCAAAATAAAGGATTCCTTGGTTGCAACTCCACACAGCCTCCAGAAAAGTTAATGAAACTCTCTGGTCAAGAAGCTCAGTAACAATCTGATTCAAGACCCTTATCCATCCAGACCCGGATGTGGAAGTGTGGAACCTTCCAACTTCGACACAACTTGTCTATATACGCAATGAGCAACAACTGCAGCAGCAAGGTTAAAGCAATGGACATGTTGATAGGTGGCTGCAGCCCATATCTCCTTTTGACACATTACAGATCTCAGATGACTCCTCTGCGCATATTTGTTGTTATCAAGGATCGTGGTATAGCAGTGAAGATCCCCTTCAGCTTCAAAAGATTAGAATTATCTTTTAGGCGACTTTATAACATTCCTGTTCTAACCAGGTAGCTATCAGAATGGACTATCAGTTTGCCTCCGACGTTTCTGATCATTCCCTGGAGGTTGTTGAGACCACAGACTGGCGGAGCTTCTGGTATCTCTGGGATCTTTGTGGACTGAAAATTAGAGAGTAAACACTAACCCATAGATTTTTTTTGGTTAGAACTAACCCATAGCTAAATGAACCTTCTTACACCATAATCTAAAAATTAGATTCCTTCACCACAAATTTCAAAGTCTTTGATTTAACAGTTAACAGGGTTCTCGAGCAATTACAGAGAGTAAATATAGGGATTACGCAACAAACTAGGATAGATTCAAATCAAATATTCAATTAATATCCTAAAATCTAAACTAATTAACTTAATAATAATAATGTAATAATCATAATATCTTTAGTATAGAAGGGGTGAAAGCTGGTAATTTGGAAAACAGAGCAGATGCTGAACTAACAATGGCTGTTAGTAGCTTGGGAAATAAGCCATTGATGCTCCGTTATAAACCCTCAAAAACCCCTTCATCAATTCGCAGTGATTTTCAGAATTCAGGTAAGCCAAACCCTCCGTCTGAATTTCTCATCTCTCTGGCTTGGATCTCTTTGTTAGTGATTACCTTATGCTTTTCTTGTTTATCCTGTTCGTTCGCAGTGGAAGAAGATGGCTTATAGGCGTAGCCTATCAACCCAAGCTACACTTCTGGCTGGTAGACTCAAGCCCTTCCCCTCGTTCACCTACATTTCTCCTCATGACAGAGAGTTTTCCTCCTCTGGGCCAAAGATCGAGTCGTATTTTGCCCAGAGGAGGTGTTTTGGAAGCTATTTCAACAATACTTCAAGCCAATTCACTGGCACATTTTGTCGAACAGGCTATGGATTTATCGGAAATGGAATTCTCTTGAATAGGTACATGTCAACCTCGATTGGGGAGGCGGATAAGATTAGTTTCCCCAGTAATGTTGCCCCTGTGGTTACCGACGATGTTGCCAGTGTGATCACTGATACTTCCATTACCATGGAAGCTGTGGCCTCGCAGGCCTCAGCTATGAGTGTGGATACCATTGCAGATCCTGAGTTTGGCCTTCTTGGTTTCCCTAGTTATATCATTGAGCACTTGATGCATGGTGTTCATTCGTTTACAGGGCTAAACTGGTATGATAATGTCTCTTAGATTGAAAAGTTTAATTTTCTGGTTTGGTGATGTACTTGTTATTCATAGGTGGGCTTCCATTGCTCTTACAACTTTGTTGGTTCGTGGAGTTACAATCCCATTCCTCGTATATGAACTTAAGGCCTCTTCAAAGTTTGAGGTACTATATAAGCATCAAAGAAGTTCCCACTCATGTCAAAGTTTGCTGGATTATCACAGATTCGTAAACTGTTTTGCAGTTAATGATGCCAAGGAGGGAGGAGATAAAGACGGAAATGCGGGCAAGGGTAATTTATCAATAACTCTTGTACTGTTTCTGTACACATATAGTTCAATTTATGCACATCATAAGGTGCCGAATATCTTGATGAATGTTATAACCATTCAAACTGTACAGGGCATGAAACCCCAAGCTGTTGAAGAAGGGAATAAGATGGATGAGCTTTGTAAAGAGTAAGATGCTTTAAAATGTTTGCCTTTCTATTTCTACAAATAGTAATTTTTGAGTTCCTCAAGTATCTTGCATGATATCTATGGGCTTTCGGTTTCTATAAATAGCATTCTTGCATTTACTAAATACTAACGCAGTCATAAGAGTATTCTAACCTGCGAAAAAAGGTCGCAAGAGAAGCTTAGGGCTTGTTTCGTATAAGATTACGTAAGATAAACGGAATGGAAACAAATTTTGTTTGGGAAAATATATTGTAGTGAAATTTTGTGAGTCAGAAGAATGCTCATTTTTGCATGAAAATTAAGATAAGGTTTAATGACTAGAGGAGTATATGGAATTATGGATGTGGTTACCCTTGCCCAAATGGGAAAATTTTGTATGGAAAATTGGGAGATGGGGTAATGATTAAATTTTCTAACAATGTGGTTAAATTTTCTAACAATGTGGTTAAATTGGGAGATGGGGTAATAATATATTATATGGAATTATGGATGTGGTTAAATTTTCTAACAATGTATCTTGAACTACAAATAGACTATGTTCATCTTGTTTCCGTTTACCTTTTTAACTTTTATACCAAACGAGCCCTTATTGTGTGATGAATCAGCAAAGCACATGTTTCAAACAAAGAAATTTTGAAGCTTTTGTGAGGCATATTGTTTAGTTAATGGATTTTGAGGAATTTTGCTGATCAGTTATGTTCAGTCAGACAGTAACTCAAATTGCTAGAGACCCTTGTTAACTTTTACTCTGTGCTTCGCAGTGAAGGTTTTCTAGTACTTGCTTCTAGCTTTCGATGCAAAATTAAAAGTCTTCTCTCTATCTTTTTTGAGGTTGTCTTTCCTGTCTCTTTGTTCACTAGTGATTAATGACATAATATCTGATGCGGCAGATACGGTGTGAATCAATATGATCCAGATGCTCAATTAATGGGATTAGTTGTCGAAGGCTCCCTCATTTGCAGTTTTCTTATTGCTGTAAGTTGGAGACTTGGAGACAAGTCTAAAGTCTTTCATCCATTCTCTTCTCAAGCTGTGTATTCAATTGTTCATGATATAATTTTCTCATATTTCGATTCAAACACTCATCTCTTGTTGATAATGATTCGCTTTTGTAGACATTTCGTATGATACGGGATGTTCCGTCACTCAAAACTGGAGGAGCATTGTGGTTTATTGATCTCACCACTACAGATGTTGCAGGCGCCTTACCTTCTTTGTTGGTGCTGACATTGTGGGGGATGGTGTCGGTAAGAATGCATTTACTGAGATAAACTCTGCCAACATTGTTTTGAATCTGCACTTCTCTTCACATTCAGGGCTCGCCATTGTCTCAACTCTCAACTCCTCTCTGTCTCGTACTCTCGTGTGCAGTTTATTTGGAACGACAGACAGGGAGACAAGGCGACATTGTCGTTGGCTATAGTATTGGTTTCCGGGCTTTGCCCCAATGTAGTCCATCCGAATCTTAATTCATCATCTGAGCTATTTGCGACGTTTTTCTATGTCTTGCATTTTATGATAGCCATTCAAAAATAAATGTGCAGGCTACTGTCTTATGCTTTCTCACCTCAGATGTGTTCTCCCTTTGTTTCGGATACAGTAAGTGTTGGACTTCTTATCATTTTCGGACAATCTCGCAACAGATTGATCGTTACGTTTGTGTATTCTTGTTGAATTTTTCAGTGCTCAGAAATCCCAGTGCTAAGAAGGCATTGGGCATCCGGGAGATACCGGTAGCTCCACCATCTTCTGCTGGTGACAAATTATCTCGAATGATCAAAAACTTCTGGAAAGGTGACATTTTATACTGACTATCATACCATTTCTAGTATCTCTCTAATGTTTATAGGGTATCTTATGAATTTTTAAATTACTGAATTTGCAGAAGCAAAGGGATGCCAATGAAGCGCCTCAGAAGCTGCTCGTTGTCTTGTTGAAAGGGACTCCCTCCGATCACAAATGTTTGAAGGTTTAGATTTTCCATTTGAGTGAATTGTGATGTTTCTAGGCGCCATTGAATGATTGATTTATTCAATAAGATGACAACAGTTACTCTCATGTGTTTATTAAGGCTGTCCTTGAAATCATAAAAATCAGTAACTCAGCCCAAATATCCAATGAAATACATCTGTTAAAAGGATATGATCAACATATGAAGATGATATACTAAGATTCATATTGAAAAATTGAAGACTATGAGCGCACAAGCAGTTGTTCCTAGTATATCTTTTATCATCAGATTACAATCATATATAGAGTACAAGCCTCACTAATGTTGACGGCGTCCACCAAACCACACTAATGTCGACGGCGCTTTGCCCCCTGACCTCGCCCTTCGACGGATAGCGCTTGGTCTTCGGCCTTCTCGGCGCACGCTTCACCACCGGCGGCAAGCAAATCATCGCAGCTATTTTTGGAGGCACCGCCCATGTGTCACGAGGTGGCACTGGGTAGACGACATTGACGTAGCTTCCCTTTCTCCTCGATGGAGCCTCGAACCTTCCCTTTCTCGTTGACCTCACCTTCGTTCGCCAAGAAGTTCCAAAACAGGATTTACGACAACACCACATTCCCTTCCAATTACTACTTGTGCAGGTAAATGAATTAGACAGTCAACTAGTAGTGTATATTTATGAGTTTAGAGATTATAAGGTGTGATCAAGTTTCGGTATCATGTAGGTGGAGCCAGCTACAAGACAACGGAACCAGCCATTTCTGCGTTGTTGATGCTGAGAGGAACGCGGTTTCCATGACCACCAATGTGAACTACCTATTCGGAGCAGGTGTTCTCTCGCCTTCCACAGGGATCCTTCTTAACAACGAGATGGCTGATTTCTCCACGCCAACTGATTTCCATGACCACCACTGTCACGAGCTTCCCTTTCTCCTCGATGGAGCCTCGAACCTTCTCATCCGCCCCTCCGCCTCCATCAAGACCATCATCAAAGTCTTCCTGCGTGGTGGGAGGCCCGGTTAGAAGTATTTCCCTTGGGGTGGGAGACGACAGGTCCTCAGCCCATGAGTCGGAGTTTTCCGACTCATGTTCACTGGAGGGTGTGGAAGGGGTTGTCGTTTTCATCCATAAGGTGGCGTGCAGTGCGATTGGCCAGGCTCGTGCACCGGATTCAGTGTTGTAGAACTTGTAGGCTTCTAGGTTATCGTCGTCCCGGACCCGAATCGGAGTGGCCCGCCCAATCGAAGGAGGGAGGTAGGTGATCTCAATGTCGTACAAGACCATGTCCACGTCGAATTTGGAAACAATCTTCTCCTTCAGTTGGTCGTAGCCAATATTCTGTGTCACCACCATAGCTGCAGTACGTGCCTCTCCCTTGAACACCAAGCTACCACTCCCGGGAGCCCACCAACCGCCGCACACGACATTGATACATACCCTATCATCCGGGGTTAGCCACGGGAATAGAGGATCAGCCTGGGGGGTAGTTCTGATATAGGAAAGAGGAGAAACTAGAAAGGAAAGGTACAGGATGACTTACCCATCGTTGCCAGTGCCACCAACAAACTTATTGCACTTTTCGTGGAATGGAAAGACAGTTGAACACTATTGGCAGGCCATAACGTACTGTACTATTGGTAGGATGACAACTGTATCGTTTCCTCGGATGCACGTGTGCCTTTTCCCCCGTCCTTTCCGCCTCTCTCCTGCTCTGCCTCACTTTTTGCAGGACATGTTAAGGTGTTTGAGATCCTCCCCTCAAGCTTATATATGTGCTTGAGGAACACCCATCAATACAATGATTGCATTTTCCCCTCATAAATGCTCTCCCCTTCCCCCCAATGAAGAACCCCGTTTTGGCGCCAAAATTACACTGACAACCCGCCAAAACAGCTACGGTCAATCCCCTCCAAATTTCTCCAAAATTTCCAGGTATGGTACGACATGTTAAGCCTATTGGTAAGATAACTATATTCTACTGGTAAGATAAATGTATCATATTGGTCAGATAGATGCTCTCCCTCTTCCCCAATGAAGAACCCTGTTTTAGCGCCAAAATGACACTGACAGCCCGCCAAAACCGCTACGGACAATCCCCTCCATATTATCTCCAAAATATCCATGTATGGTAGGACATGTTTGGCCTATTGGTAAGACAAATGTCTTTTATTGGTAAGTCAAAACGTGTCCAGTTCCCAGAAATGAAAGTGATGTTTTGCCCTCACCTTTCCACTCGTCTCCTATGTTGGCTCTCTTTTTTGCAGAGCATTTAATAAGGAATGACACCCATCAATCAAGCTTCTATAAGGGTTGATTGACACACTTAATTCCAATCATTTAAATTTCCCCTCATAAATGCCCCCCTTATTTCCCTATTTTATTGGAGCCACACCCCAATTCCTTTGACATGTCCAGCACCTCCCCCTCCTGATTTCTCTCGGCCAAAAGATGGAGCTACAGTGTCGGCCTCACCTTCACCTGCAACTTCCTCTCCCGGTTGTATTTTTGTATTTGCAAAAATAGACCACTTTCTACCCCTAACCAATAAAAAAGGGACGTGTCTAGTTATGCAAACTTTTTTTTTTGGGTCTAGTTATGCAAATTGGCCATAGCATATATTCTTCATAGTCCACATGAATCAATCGATACAATATTGTTTTGAAGGTATAAATCTTTAACCTGCTATATATCGATATCCAAGATGGGAAATTTTATTCCAGTACAAATACAGTAATAGTATGACATTGCATCCTAAGATCAGTATGCATTTTATTACGCATTATAGAATCGATCATAACATTATTATTGTTGTGACCTATATCAAAGTTGTATATATGGTCCAAACCAAGTTAAAGTTAACGTTGGACAAGTGTGCTGATGTCATAGGGAACAGCCTCAGCCGGGGTTCGGGCCTTGTAAGCTCTGGCTCCAAGGACCTTAACGATCGCATCGGTAGGATGAAACAGATCCCAAAAGTAGTGACTATCCCTATTTGAGCATGGTGTCGATTGAGGTTGGCACTGCCCATCACTCCTCGGCGTGCAGCAAGGCGCGTTGAACACTGTAACACCTGCGCCCATACATATATATATATATATATGAAAGGTACGTAAACAGAATGGAAACAAATTTTGTATAGGAAAATATATCTAGATAAGAGAAGAATGTTATTTTTTGTATGAAAATATGACAGAACGTATATATGCAGTATATGTACGCACCGGTAAAAGCGGAAGATTCAACGGCAGTAGAGTTTATGTAGATGAATTGAGCACCGGGGAGTTGGCGATTGAGCTGGGTGACGAGGCCAACCAACTGACTATCGAAAATGGCAGTTGCCTTGTTGACGCTGTCGACGCATCCGGTGGCGCCCATTGCTACGATTTCTCCGAGGGTGCACCCTATTTGTCCCAACAAGTAGAAGGCTATCTTTCTGGCCCCCATCGCGTACAAAAACTGAGTGTAAGCTCGATAAAAGGCGATGAGGGTGGAAGCAAACTGAGTCGGGGTAAAGACTCGGCTGGTGGCATAGCTCTGATTCATGAAGTAGTTGTTGATGTAGTCGTTGCTTCCAATGTTGATGGTGTAGAGGCACTTGCTTAGGTTTACCTGCCTCCCTATCTTTTCCACTATGCTTGCATGATGTTGTATCTGTTCTGGGAAGCTTATTACATCTCCCTACATAATAATGCATATATATATATATAAATTAATTATTAAAAAAAAGATATATAGACAATATATATAGTGCGTGATTGAAAGAATATATACCAGGTTTAGTCGACCGGTTTGATAGAGAATCCCGGCACCGCCAGAAGCGTAATTAACGCCTTGACTTGCTTCGGCTGCCCCCATGCTTTGATTGTAGCTCGGAATGAACCGATCGAACCCAAGAAGTTGAGCTGCATTTATTAATTCATGTATCAAGGACGAGTAGCTCGAATTCGACCGATAAAAACTCAACTCGAGCTCAACCCATACTCACTCGATAAAAACTCAACTCGAGCTCGTTCATTTTCTAAACTCGACTCGAGCTTGTTCATTTATCAAGGACTAGAGACTTGGCTTCTTCGCTCCTCTTGCTCTTTTCAATCAATCTTGTTGTTTAGGGCTGTATTCGCTCTCAGGTTGGTCATTCAATTCTCTTCTGAAACTTTATTTGGCTGAAATTTTAGAACAGTTGGGTGAAATAGACTAATCGAATCCCCTATTTTGGTTGCTGACTTTCTTTGTTTGGCCTCTCGGTGTAGGGTCTTCGTTTTTTCTCACAAAATTCGCCCAATTGTACTCTGGTATGTCTTGCTCTCTATGCTTAATTTATGATAGTGATATGTGCTTAATCCTTTTTAGTTTCGGATGGTAAAGAATTGTATCATATGGGCTGAGATTGAGTGCTCTTCTGGTGGAAAATTCCCTTTGTTGTGATTGTCAAATTGAATTTAGATATGATTCTCTTATCACCTAGGGTTATAGAGTTTTCAGCCATTTTTTTTAATGAAGTTATAGTGAGTGTTAGAAGCTAGGTTTGCTTTTATCTAAGGTGTAACTTTAGATGCTAATTGGGCACTAGAAAGCACCTGCATAGATTTTTATAACCCATCTGTTGATTAATCAAGACCATATAGAGATGGGTATGGAATTAAACATGGATGTGCAGAGCATAAAAAAAATGGATGTCAAATTAAGTAAAAAAAAATTGATGTGGAAAGACATATTTTTACTACTGAAAACAGAGATGAATGCATAAAATTACTGGTTGGATGTTTTTACCGTTGAAAGAGTTAAGAATCATGACAACTGAATGCATGAAACAACAATGACAGAAGAATTCAATAAAAGAGAAAGACATATTATTAGTGTTGTCAACAAGGTTGATTAATTACTATTAACTAATAGTAATGAAACATGGATGTGCAAAATCACGATGTTAAAGAATGAGTTGCAAATGACTAGTATTTTTTTTGAAAAGTAGCCTAACCCACCAACACTCTAGGTCAATATATATAGGTCGATTTTTTTATAAAAAAATATTGACTTTTTTTTTTTTAAATGTTAGCATCATCAGCCGCTAAGTCAACTTAAAAAGTCATGTCACCGAAAAAAATAAATCAAGATAAAAATGTAAAAATAAAATAAAATAAATAAGTGTCGAGTCGATCTACCAGACCCCCTAGTTCCCTAAACCTTGACCTGGGCCAAAGCCTATTGAGTCTCAACCAACTTGTTTCTCGTGGACATGTATATATAAGAAGTCTGTTTCTAAAGTAGGATGTACATGAGTCATTTTAAACGATGAACTTATCAATATTTAATAGAAAGATCATCTATGAATTCATGTAGAAACATTAGGAATGTAAATAAGTCGATCTTGTGATAGATTAGAAACATCCTTGATAATATCGTGAAACATCCTTGATAAAAGCATGAAGCTGAAGAATGAATTCCAGCTCGTACGTATTCTATGTCTCCTATAACCAAAACGTACACTTGATATCCCACCAATTTTATTTTTTTTGAATTGACTTGATAGTGTGTGGCCGGGTATATATAGAGATGGGGAGGCAACCTAACACAACTTGACAGGTAGCTTTAAGTGTCAAAGCTTGCAAATCTCACTGTGAACCAATAGTAGTATTTAGCTATCTATCTATGCATATTAGTCATACCGCTTACCACAAATGCATTATCAATCTAGCTACTTCCATCCAAGTGAGATTCAACGGCTTCTAGCCAGCTACATTCATGGGGAATATATATGTCTATATTTTAAATTCTAATTAAATAAATAATTGATTAATTTATTATGATTAATTAAAAGTCCGTCACATTATTGGAAATAATCAAAACATGGCATAAATTAATAAGAGCTATAGGGCTCTAACCCACATTTGTTGACAAAAAAAAAAAATAAAAAAAAATGATGTATGTGTATGGGATGAACGTTATCTTCTAGTAAGTGATGGATTCCGAACATTTTGTATTGGAGGAATGGAATTTTTCTTTTTAATTGATCGATCCAATATTGATGGGTACATTAGTTTATTTTTATGCCCACCTTTGATACTTGAAAGGTTCCGTCACTACTCGTTGAATTAATTAGTCGCTTTGCTTGGGCTGTTTTAATTTATAACTAGTATGATCCTGCGTCAATGACATGTAACTTAATGTTAAAACAATTGAAGCTCAAAAGCATTATAATGATCGTAATTTATTCTATATTATCAATTAATATTGTACGGTCCTACAAATTCATAGATTTCGATAAAACTCATAACTCAGATGCCAAAAAAATCACAAATAGAAGGTGAAGCCGACAATTTTCCACCCAAAGAAGGAACATAACTCAGTATCAAATACATCTCGAGCAAGGCAGATTAACCAAAACCGAAAATTAGATGAGTAGAAATTAAATCAGGAATTGGACAAAGTCAATGATACCATATAGAAGGTATCTCTAAGGAAAGTTTGTATCCCCAAAAAAAATATAAGGAAAGAGAATATATCTAATAGCTAATACTCCATACTAAGGAAAGTTGTTATATAATTCCATTAATATGTTTTGATAGGAAAAAAAAAACTGTGAAGCTAAAATTTTATTGGATGAAAGAGCTAGAAATAAGGAGGTTGTGACACCTCATCATTTTTGCTCTCTAATAATAGTTAGAAAATATCTAATATCTAATACTACCTCCGATCCAAAAAGATTGTCGTTTGACTTTTTAACACGTATTTTAAGGAGCTAAAAACTATATAAAATATCAACTTTTTTTAAATTATTTTTTTACAACTTAATATTTGTTGGTAATAAGTATTAGATTATAAAAAAATTAATAAAAAAGTTAATATATTATATAGTTTTTAGCTCCTTAAAATACGTGTTAAAAAATCAAACGACATCCTTTTTGGATCGGAGGTAGTATAATACTAAAACAACTGCTTCTCAAGCCACGTGACAAAATTTCCTTAATTATAGGCTTACGTGGCGATTTCATATTAAACCTGACCCCACCTTCAATTTAAACGAAAATTAATTAATGCTTCTAATTTTAATTTATTTATTTTTCAATTAATGTATTTTCTTTTCCATGTTTTGATATTGTTACCATAATTTTATGAATAAAAAAGTTTTACTTTATTAATTTAATTTTTATTAGCACTTAATTAAATCGGACTTTTGAAAAAAATTATAGATAACATAAAAATAGTATATAGTTGATGACTATTTATATATAAGGATACTATGCTAGCACATTTGATCGAGTACATGGTAGGCTATCTAATATTCCTATTAATTTCGGACCAATATTTAATCAGTTGTAATTGAAATAATTATTGCATTTTGATCTTTCGTTGATATTTTAATCTTTTATGCCATTATCTTTTTCATATGTCGTTTATTTATCAAATTGTAAATGCAATAATATAATTCTTTTTTATTAACTTTATTTATCAAGTTATTAACTAAAAATGTATTTCTTTAACAATTATTTTGCACAAACCAACAATAAATTTACAATCGACATTTAAAATTATTTTTAATTACCATTTTTATTTAGTTTATATTTAACAATATTAATTTCTAACCTATATCCTTAAAGAATAGGTTGTTAAGAACCTTGATTTCGAAAGATTCTCTGCTATAAATGGATAAATTAAAGAATTAAAAAATATTATTTAATCTAAAATAATTAAATTTGGGAAATTATTTTCAAATTAATGTTCTTAATTGATGCCTTTGAAAAATAAATAAATAAACCATATATTTTTATAAGTTATATTGCAAACAATATACATGTGCACATGTTTTTTTTTCCTTTTAAGAAATTTAAAAAATGGTCATATCAACAATCTACAAATTATATAATAAAAGCTTCATTTTTTGTTAGTATTTTCTAATAATCTTAACAAAGGTAGCAATCACAACAAATTCTTCATCTTAATTTTTTGGAGAATATTGGGATTGTTTTTAGTCCAACAGTTTCCCCATTACAATCCACATTTATAATGCCGTTGCAAACATTATACATGTGCACATGTTTTTTTCCTTTTTTCTGTTAAGAAATTTAAAAAAAGGCCATATCAACAATCTACAAATTATATAATAGACACTTAATTTTTTGTTAGTATTTTCTAATAATCTTAACAAAGGTAGCAATTCCAACAGATTCTCCATCTTAAGTTTTTAGAGAATATTGGGATTGTTTTTGGCCCAACAGCTTCCCTATTACATTCTCCAAAATAAAGAAATATGAGAAAAAATGGAGATCATTTCCTAAATTTGAAAAAAAAACTCTATATATTTTTGGTCCAACAGTCACCAGACATGCTCACATAATTTTAAGCCAATGAAGGATTGAGTACCCACTAATTACACATAGTGTGTAAAAAATGGGATTTGAACCTTGACTCTTGCAAGGGTTTCTTAATATGTAATACATTTACTTTACCGGTTTTTTTTAAAAATAAAGGTACATCCAAAATCAAAATTGTGCATCGATGCCTTGAATTCTTCAAGGTGATGGATTATTAAAGTTGTCGTGATTTATACATGCATCACACTTTTAATTATTGATCGAAGATGTGGATCGAGTGAGTGAAACCAATTTAGTATATTTATCATTTGGATGTTTGGATTTGATTTATTCTTATGATGATTGATATTTCTTTAGTTGGATGAATGTCACGTACATAGTACAATCAAAATAATTAAAATTTAAGTTGTTTAGTCGTTAGTAATTATGTGTCATTACAAAAATATAATATATTTTACAACGCACGGGTACTGTGCTAGTAGAAGCTAAAGCAGATACATAGCGTACATTTTGCTGTTATCTTGTTTTGATCTTCTATTATTACAAGTTATAACTATATCCGGTCAACTGGAAGTCTGAAGCAGGGGCGGGACCATAAAAAAAAATGGAGATGAGGCTCAACTTTATTGTTGGAGATGAGGCTCAACTTTACCCATTCTCTCTCTCTCTCTCTCTCTCTCTATATATATATATATATATATATATATATGATAATTTTTAAAAATATATATATAGTAGAAAACACATTAAATAGATATTTTAAGTTAAAAAACTAAGACAAAAATGAAGCTATAAGGATTTGAACTCAAGAACTCATGATTCAATTTCTCACTCCATACCAACTAAGTTAATGACACTTTTTTTTTATTTATTATCATTTTTAACCTTTTTTAACCCTTAAATTATAAAAAAAAAATACAAAAAATATTTTTTTTAAAACATTTTCCTCATAGTAAAATCTTACTAATATATTAAATTAATATTATAACATAATTGCAAAAGTTCAGATAATTAAATATTTTGAATTGAACTCATGGATTGAGAAAACGATTAAAGTAGTATATATATATATATATATATAGATAGATAGATAGATAGATAGATAGATAGATAGAGAGAGAGAGAGAGAGAGAGAGAGATTACTAATATTAATTTTATGTTTTCTTATTATTAATTTTATGTTTTGAATTAAGCCCAATAGTAAATAAAATTAAATCAAAAAGAGAATTAAAGGAAAAAGAAGAAGAAAAAAATTAGAATTAAAGAAAATCAAAGAAAAATGGCAAAAAAATGATTGATCAAGACTCCTAAAATTCCTCTAAGCTTGACACATCATCCTAAACTCTTCTAAATTAAGAGTTTAAATGGCAAAAAAATGATTGGTCAAGACTCCTAAAATTCCTCTAAACTTGACACATCATCCTAAACTCTTCTAAATTAAGAGTTTATATAGATATAGATAGTTAGTAAAATTAAATCAAAAAGAGAATTAAAGGAAAAAGAAGGGAAAAAAAATTAGAATTAAAGAAAATCAAAGAAAAATAGCAAAAAAAATGATTGGTCAAGACTCCTAAAATTCCTCTAAGCTTGACACATCATCCTAAACTCTTCTAAATTAAGAGTTTATATAGATTACAAAAATGGTCATTGATTGAAACAATTTGTCAAAATATTCACGAATATATATAGTAAATGTCATAAAAATTAAAAAAATATATAATTGGTTTGAAAAGATAAAAAGAAGGAGAAAATAATAATTAAAGGAAATAAATTTGAGTTAAGTCTAGTAGCTATATTAAATTAAATTCAATGTTTTGAATTAAACCCAATTTTTAATGGAAAAAAGAGAAAAAGGAGAAATAAAAAAATGAAGGAAAAAAAATAATTGGTCAATAGTCCTAAAACTACTCTAAGGTTGACACGTAAGCAAAGTCTTCTGAATTAAAGTTATATATAGATAGATTTTTAATGTAAAAAAGAGAAAAAGGAGAAATAAAAAAAATGAAGGAAAAAAAAATAATTGGTCAATATTCTTAAAACTACTCTGAGGTTGACACGTAAGCAAAGTTTTCTGAATTAAAGTTATATATAGATATATAGATATTTGTACAGATAATTTGACTACCTTAGTTGGTGGAAACTGGAAAGTGAAAACTAGCTATTTATTCGTCAATAATTGTCTTCTATTGGGAAAAAAAATCACAATATTAGGAATTTTCAATATTTTTTTTATAAAAAAAAAACTTTGATTTTTTTTATAAAAAAAAAACTTTGATTTTTTTAATGTGTTCCGGATTCAAATATGCCATATGTGAATTGGATGGGAGAGTGGTGGCCGGACTTACTTATAACGTCAACGAAAGTCCGGTTGTTGGTAAAGCGTCCGGTGGGAACTCCGCCGGGGAAATCGACTCCGTATGGTTGATAATTAGCTTTGGCAAGCGTCTGAAGGTTGTTGTTATTGCCGCTGTCGGATAACGAGTCTCCGAACACAAAGTAGCATTGCACTTGCGGCTTTTGTGCCGGTTGCAGAGTAACAATACCCTTTCCTCCAGGCGCCCAGCTCATGACGATGACCACCATTGTTGCCACCAACAAGCTCGGAATCCTCATCGACGTCCTCAATACGTTGATGAATTTGACGGTGTCGATTCGGTGATGGTTATCGACTGAGGCAACTGTTAATTTGATGGTATGTGTGTGCTATAGGAAGGAATGGTGTCCCTTTGTTTTGAGATGAAAGAATTGTTTAGGATGCAAATGTGTATTTATAGGTAGAAATGGTCCCATCTTTTTTAAATATAATGCACTCCTCAATTATTATTAATTTAAAATTAATATCACTCTTTCAAAAGTATTATTATAACTATTTAAAATATTCAAATTTGTTGTTAGACATAATTTGGAGGCGTGTTAGTACTACTAAAGATATATGACAAAATAACATTGAATGAAAAGTATTTAAAATTCCAAAAGGGCTTTCTGGTGCGTCTGACAAGGGTGGTCTCACGGCGTTTTCAGTTGTTCTTGGCGATCCTAGTCTAAGTTAATTGGTGCTCTAGCGCCCGGTGTCGGGTCTAGAGGGAGTATAGGAATGTGCATCGAGGCGACTCCATGTTCCAGAGATTTTCTTGGAGGATCGTCTTCATTGCTCACAGGGACTCCTGATGTACCAATGGTCAGTGGTGTCATTGCTTGGTGGCAGGGTTGTCCAATGTATTTTCGGGGCCCTGTTCAAAACTATCTCCTTATTAAAATATTTGATGTTTTATATAGTTTTATAAATATAAAAATAAATGAAATTATTAAAAAAATAATTTAAAATTCTACATTTTATAGAGTTTTTATTTTTTCTAAACCCTATGAAAAAGTCGAATATAAATATTTTACCAGGAGGAGTAGTTATTAAGAATTACTAATAAATCACAAACATGTATGAGAGTAAATTAGTATAAAATAAATTTATTTTAAAAAATAAAATAAATTTAATATAGAACTACCTTCTATTAGATTTTTAGTCATTTTTACTATTTATGTTTATATCAATATAATAGGAAGTTGTGTTAAATTAACAAATAAAAATAGTTAACAAGAAGGTCCCAAAAATAATATAAATAGTTTATAAGAAGGCCCCCAAAATAATGTAACATGAATATGTATTAAATTAACAAATAAAATTAGTTGATAAGAAGACCCGAAATTAATTAAAAATAGTTAATAAGAAAGCCCAATGTAGTTTTCCATATAAAAAAGGTTAAAATATTATTTTTTTTAAAAATGAACCCCACTTGAGATTTGAACACGCGACTAGTGTGGAGGTGCTGGATCTGCTTAGGCCGATTGCCAGTGGGGCCCTAGAAAAATTGGGGGCCCTGTTCCATTAGGCTCTTTGCACTGTCAATTGGACGGGCCTGCTTGGTGGCTCTTAGCTTCGGGTTTAGTCTACGTTGTCCCCAATATTTTTGGGTTAGACTCGTTTGTTCGTCTGGATCTGTTAGCTTGCCACTTTTTTATTGTACCTTTTTTTATTTTACGTTGCGTGTTTGACGATTCGTCGTTTGGAGACTTTATCAGCCTAGCTCTTAAGAAGTCAGGTTTGTTTGGCTCACGAATTATTTCCTAATAAACAAAAAAAGAAAAGAGATATATAGTCTCGACCCAAAGCATATGCAATAGAATTGCTGGCTGGCTAGGGTCCATAATTTTTAGGGGCCTATAATATTTTATAAAGTAGATATTACACTATTATGAGTGAGACTATAGGAAATAATATTAATTAATAAATAATAAAAGGATGAAATCCACTTAATTGTCTAATAAGCCCTTTTTCATTTTGTAACCAAAGACCGTGTTTGACAAAAAGGGGTTTTTTTAGGGGTTGGGTATTTTTTAGGGGTTGGAGTTTATTTTGGGTATTAGAGAGGTGTGGGAGTTGAAGTTTTTTTTTTTATAAAATAACCTTGTAAAAAATCTAATTGGTGTTTGGTGGGTATAGGGGGTTTGAGATATATTTATGGACAAAATGACTTTAATACCCCCACTTTTATTTGTTCTCCCTTACCCATTGCCCTCTTTTTTTTTCTTTGTGTTGGAACAGACGGTCGCCTTCTCGCCAGCAAAAACCCTCTTCGTCGCTTCCCATTCTCATCGGCAATCACCTCCGTCCACGGCACGCCGCCCATAGACCGTCGTCGGAATCCTGCAATTGTTCAATCTCCTTCTAGATCTACTGGTGTCTTGGGCTCTTGGCCTGTGGCAAGCTTTCTGTCACCGAGAATGAGATAGCAAGGGGAGTTTTCGGGAAGGAGGCTTCGACTGCGATTTGGGGGAGGCGCTCAATTGCCTTGGCCAATCCTGCAATTGGGATCTGGATAGATTAGTTGCTCAATTGTTTTTGTTTTGCAAAGGTTTTTCGCTAGCCAAGAAATTGATGGAGGCGAAGGCGCCATCTCCTCTGCAGACGCTTCCTCCGCCACCTCCTGGCCGCCGGCGCCGCACTCAGGCCGAGGACTTCAGGCCGAGGAAGCAGATTTTGTCGGCACGATACGGGGACTGAAGAAGAACGAGGTGAGAGTGGGGGCGGAGGTGGAGCGAGGCAAGGGCAAAAAAGAAAAAATTTCAGAAACCTGATTACATAAACTCCCGAAGCTTGCCTCCCCCATCTTCTGAAATTGGTAAAAAAAACCTGCAACTCCAACTCTGAAAGCTCCACGAGAACACGCTTTCAAACATGCTTCAATCAGTTGGCAAAAAAAAAAACCCTCAAATAACCTAGCAAAAACTGCTTTCAAACACGCCCTTAGTCTCCAAATTGGGAAAACAAGAAACTCTCTCAATGAACCTAAAGGGAGACCCTCAATCATCATTGTTAAACAGTTGGGATCGAGAACCCACCTTTGTTGAACCAAATCGATCGTAAAGATTTCGACCATTCACAAAACCCATTTAAGCTTCGAATTATCTTGAAATTGAAAGCTTCAGATTATATATCCAATACATCGCTTCTAACTCTAACGATTTAAACGTCTCTCGAAACGCCATCACAATTGCAGATTCCGATCTCATCCTCACCTCCTCATCTTCTTCTTCCCTGTCGATTTCCTCATCCCCTAGATTCAGCGATCTCACGCCATTCTCTGCTCGAAGATAATGGAATTTTTTTTCAAAATAGCCAAAAATCGGAAAATTATTTGCAAAATAGCCAAGATCTGAAAGTTATTAGCGAAATAGCCAAAACAGGGTAAAGTCGCTGTTACAAACAGCGACTTTACCCAAAAATTTTAAAAAAATTAATAAAATAGGTAAGTCGCTGTTACAAACAGCGACTTACCTCTATTTTGTATTTTTTTTTAGTTTTAGGTTAAAAAAAATAATTTTATCTAAAAACTTTTAAAAAAAAAATATTGGGAGAGGAGCGACTCTCCATTTTTTAATTTATTTTCCAAAACGTCGAACGTAGAACTGGTAATAGCGCCGGCCTCTTCCAGTCTTCCTCCCTCTTTGTTCTTCTACCGGCTGAAGATCAGCGTTCTCCCGTCTGCTGCTCCACAATCTCAGCCGATCGGCGTGCCCCCAACGGACTCCAATTCTGCCACCAGCCACTGCAGCCTTCGGCGCCGCGAATTTGAGATCCGAAGTCCCCGGCGCCACAACACAGGTAGGCTGAGCAATCGGCGAACAATCGAACAACCATGGCCATCCGAATTCAATCGGCGCAATCGGCTGAGCAATCGAACAGCCATGGCCATCCGAATTCAATCATTGAAGGTCGACCGCAATCGGCTGAGCAATCGAACAATCGGCGCAACGGCTGCTCCTCTAGGGCTCCAGATCCGGCAGGGAGGGCGCACGGCGCTAGGAATCGCTGAAGTCGCTGGCGGCGCTGGGAGTCGCTGGTTTTCTCCAATCTCCGCCTCTTGTTCGACATCTCCAGATCCGGATCTCCGCCCTGATCGACATCTTTGCCTCCTGTTCGACCTCTCCGTTCCTATTTCCGGCGAATCGCTCCGTTCCTATTTTCGGCGAAAGGAGTCGATGTTTGCTCCGATCCTAAATCGCTGCTTCAACCCTTCCATCGTCAGTTTGCTGTTCCACCTATCTTTCCGGCCTCCATTTTGCCGTTCTTTAAAAAAAAATTTAAAAATGGGTCCCAATATTAATTTTTTTTTTTAAGTTTTTAGATAAAATTAATTTTTTTAGCCTAAAACTAAAAAAACAAATACAAAATAGAGGTAAGTCGCTGTTACAAACAGCGACTTACCTATTTTATTAATTTTTTTAAAATTTTTGGGTAAAGTCGTTGTTTTTTGCTATTCCGCTAATAATTTTCAGATCTTGGCTATTTCGCAAATAATTTTCCGATTTTTTACTATTTTGAAAAAAAATTCAAGATAATGACTGTTCGACAGAATCTGAGGGCAAAAATTTTGGTACTCATGAATGGATCCTCTGGTTTGAATACTCGTATTCGTTTGCATCATCGGTTTCAGTTATTGGCTGATAGTACTCCGGGATGTCGTTCGATTGAGCATCGGAGTCGTTGCCACCAACGTTCTCTTCGATCATCATCTGTTTCGGTTATGGCTGGAAGGTGATTACTAACCCAGGCTGCCGGAGGGGGGACAACGGGGTTGGGGCGGCGGCGGAGGGAGTTGGGATGGAGGAGTTGCTGCCTAGCTCTAGAGGCGGTGATTGCTAGTTTCTGGCTATTGCTGCAGTGGCTGGGATGGTGCAAGTGTAGTAGTAGTTGCCATGTCAATAGTTTAGTTTTTTTTTTTTTCCCCTTTGAGCAACGCTACAATGGCAATGGTTTCATTAATCTCAGGGCAAGAGCTCGAGAAAAAAACCTTATTTGGGGTAGGAGAACACCACCACCGCCAATCAATTGTGCCGAAAAACCGTCGGAAATCCACCCCCTTCGGAGGCTTGAAAAACACCCTATTCGGAGGCCTGAATAAACAACTATGGAGTGAAACCCCTTTGTGGCTTTGTGGGAGTCATGGTGATTCATTGAAAATCAAACCTCAAATTTGGATGGCGCGCTTCACATAATTTTATTTTAGCTGGTTTTATTAATTTACTCATTTCCTGTGCAAATAAGTTTGTCTCTTTAAACTTTAAAATGGTTGTTGATGACTTTTTTAAAACAAAACACCAAAATTTGGTGATTATGAAAATAATTATAATATATAGGATTCTTTTATTTTTTTACATAAAATCTATATGATTTCAAGCAAGTTTGGTCACCACATAAAATTTGTCGAAATCTTATAATTACCACACGAAATTCTTAAAAAATTTAAGTATCACATGAAAAAAGTCAAATCCCATGACCGACAAAATTTAAAACACAGGTATTTCATCTTTATGGTTTAGTCCCGTGTTTAAAGTGTCCAATTTGTTTTGGGGTGATTTTTAAAATGTCCATATTTATGGGCTTTATTAGTAAAATGTTTCCCAAGTGCTCTAAATTAGCAAAATGTCCACCGCTCTCTGTACCCCAAGTGTGCCCCATGTGCCCCCGTCCTGTTTCAGCGGGTTTTTTTTTCCTTTTTTTTCGCGTTGCTGAAACGGAGTTGCTGAAACTCCTGTTCCAGCACATTCGGTTTCAACAACCCCTGTTTCAGTGTTTTTTTTTACCGTGTTGCTGAAACAGGGGTTTCAGCACATTCGTTTTCAGCAACTCTTATTTTAACTTTTTTTTTCGCGTTGCTGAAATCAGGGTTGTTGAAACCGGAGTTATTGTTTTTTTTATTTTTTCCGCGTCACCACTTCGACACCGGATTTGCTGAAATTGGAGTTGGCTTTTTTTTTCCTTTTTTTTTTTGCGTCACCACTTCGACACCAGAGTTGCTGAAGCCGTATTGCTGAAAAAGTGTTTGTTTATTCGGAGTTGCTGAAACAGGGTTGCTGACGCTGACATTGCTGAAACGGGAGTTGCTTTTTTTTTTTCGCTATCAGCAAAAAATGTTGAAATGCTTTACCAATTAGTTCCTCTTTCTTCTATAATCTATTAGCCGTCGAGATTAGAATTTAACAAATTAAAAATCACGAACAGATTTGGAGATTAGAATTTAGTTTTGTCATACTACTTGGATAATAGAACACTGCGAAATTCAAAGCAAGAGGAAGGAAGCAAACGTTCAAGAGAATCAAATATCAAATACTCCGTATATAGATTAAATTATGATTTGTGATAAATTATGATTAGTAAATTGTCCAGTGTGATAAATTATGATTATTAAATTGTCCACCTCGTTGCTTTGCAAAAATTACAAGAGGAAGGAAGGAATGTTGGCATTACAAATCGAAGCCCGAAGAACGAGCTTTACACAGAGTTACAAATCTGCAAAGCAACGAGGAGAGAAGATGAAGATTTTGTTTTGTGCACTCATGACCCTCCCTCTCACCCTCCCGGAAAAGCAGTGACCAAATGAAACCTGTTGAGAGAAAACATCCGAAAAATTCGAGTTAAATATGTGGGAGGTTAGGGGTTAATTACAAATCTCTTCAAAACCATGAAGATCTGCCAGAGGAACCACAGATCTAAGCGAAGAGAACCTCAGATCTATGAAAGAGGGAGTATGAGAGAATAGATCTAGGATTTTCTGATCTGGAGAACAACTTTCTTACCCCATTGATGCGGCTAGCGATGGACGGCGCCCGAGTTCACCGTCTCTCAGGCGCGGCAGCAATAAATCCGAAGATCGACGGTGCTCAATCCGGTGAAGATGATGACGAGGAAGATCTGCTGAAGTGCGGCCGCCGGCGGTGCTTCTCCGCCAATTTCTTCATCTGGTGAAGGCGGCCGCACTGCTGCACCATCAGGGCGGTGAAGATGATGACGAGGAAGATCGAATGGCGAAGATCGACGGTGCTCTAGATCCATTGAAGATGATAACGAGGAAGAGGGAAGCTTTAATGGCGGGCGAGAGAGGAGCAGATCTGAGATTTGGAGGCGGGCGAGAGAGGAGCGCGCATATCTGAGATTGAGGGGGGGCTGTTTTTTTTCTGGTGGACATTTAGCTAATTGGAAGGGGTCGGTGGATAACTACTTAATTTGATCCTCCAAATGGATCGGTTGAGCAAATTTTCTCATTTATTTTTAGAGAAAATTAATTAAAATACACCACCTTTGGGCTTTGAGGGTAGGTTAAAAATCGGAAACGATATCTACATCGCTAATTTTTACTATTTCCACCGCTAATCACCGCATATCTATGCGGTGAGTTTAATGACGGTTAGCGCACCTACCGCATATACATGCGGTGATCCACCGCATGTATATGCGGTGCTACCCACCGTATGGAGACTCACCGCATTAAGATGCGGTGAGTACCCCCGTTCCGTTCCAACCCCACCGCATACCCATGCGGTGGGTATCGGATAACCAGATTTGCGAGTAACTATTTGGAGGAGCGGAACGGACCGATAAGGGACCGATATACACCGCATGGGTCTGCGGTATACGCCGACACTACGAATTTCTCGTATAATACAGGGACATCTGCGGTATAATCCTACTACAGTGGAATTAACTTGTAATAAAAGCCGTGATCTGAAAAAACTCATATGTTGAATTCAAAAGAAAGATGATATTGCATCAGCATTGATTAAAACGAAAGTGCGATAAATATCCTCGATGACGAAAATATGGAGTTCGAAAAATAGTTTGTGAAATGGAATAGACAAAGATACAACCCAATTGAACATATGAAGTTCGAAAAATGACACCAGAAAGTGGAAAGTGCTAATACGGTAGGGGACGGCCACCATCACGACGGCGGTAAGCTCTATATCGTGCAATCCTCGCTGCAAACTGCTCTTCCCAATCGTCGACTGTGTGATCGTGATGCCGTGTCCATGTGACGTAGACTGGAGGAAGAGGTGAACCAGTCAACGACCAAATATGTGAATACAAGGTGAATATTGACATCAGAAAAGAGAAACAAAACATTAACAAATTAATGAATATGAAATACGAAACGTACCGGAACGAAATGGTTGTTGTTGCTGACTAAAGCTATTCCATCTAGGTCCTCATAGGCCGGTACTGACGGGCCACCGGTGGCGTACAGAGTTAGGCACAACATAGGCATCATCTATGACAAAATCACCAAAGGGCGCTGGTGAAGCGTGGCAAACACCTCGCCCATGATGGGAATCTCCATCCAATACGTAGCATCATGACACGTGCCGAAATAGTTGACCCTCATGATGAGCTCATCTAAGGCAAGATAGTAATGGTACCAATCTGAATGCACCTGCAACTCAACGGCCAGCTCTCGTCGAACTCGAGGCCATGCGTCTTGTCCCAAGTTCAGAAGACAAGCAAAAGACCTATACCTACAGTGACCATCACCTGCAACATTTGTGACGGCTCGTACGAAAGTAATCATGAATTCGTCGATGTTGCCAGTGCCCCAATTGAAATCTACTCGAGGTAGATTCTGTGGTGAAAGTGTCGTAGGTGCTGGTGTTGGAATGTCACCTACAATATCCGGAGTTGGCTCCGACGCTGATCGACCTCGTCCACGTCCCCTTCCACGACCCCGTCCTCGTCCTTTGCCTACTCCTCGGCCCCTAGGAGGGTCGTCGATGGCAATGACGTTGGACCCAGTGGCCTCCTCATTACCTTCCACATCATCTGTTTCGTTTGATGTCGGTTGACCCTGACCTCGGCCTCGCCCTCGTGCGGATCCAGTGGTCGCCTGTCTATCTGCCCGACGTTGAGCCCGAGCACGCTCACGTTCCCAAGGTAGAGGGTTCGTCTGACAGGGGTGGCGAGTCCTCGGTCTCCCGGGCGGTCTACGGTCCTCCGGGTCAGGGGTGGTCAACGGTGTATGGGAGGGACGATCCCCGTCGTTGAATGCCGACGCGATTCTCCAACGAGTATCTTCGTCCATAGCTCCACTCTAGAATAAACTGATCATGCGCGACATGTCCACATCAGCTCTGCTGAGGGGAGTGTTATCCTGGACGTTGTCAACATGAGGCCTCTTGAAATCCAATTGCTTCCAAAAAATGTGAATCTGGGATGGTCTGATGGGTATCTGCGTGTCTCGACAAGCTTGCATCTCATGTGTGCATGTAAGACCGTAGACGTCCCTCCAGTATGCATCTCTGCATGGTTGCGAAGGTGGCTCAGCTTCCATCTTTGTGTAGATTTCGAACAACAGGTTGAAACATTCATTCGACACAATATTCCGAATTCGATCGAAAATCCATAGGCCGTGGGAGTCTGTAGGCCAGGTGTTGTTCACTCTTCCCAATGTATTCTTCACCTCACTTATTTGATCCGCCATCATTAGTTCGATTGTGTTTATCACGTGAGTGAAATCACCGACCGCAGAGTTTAAGGTCTTTTTCAACACAGAATGAGCAACCTCAACCCTACAAGATAAGTGAGACTCGCAGGTGAAGATCGTTATATGTAAACAAATTACGTGTATAATGAATTTTATAATGAAAACGTAGGTGCACCTGTTCGTCGTGGTCGTACCAAAATGTTGGATTGCGTCTGTCCATGCACGAATTATATTCTCCGAGTAATCTCGTAACCACGTCGCCTCCAAATACGACATAAGCCTTTCGATATGCCCCCACTCTGCATGCATACCCCTCCTTCTAGCGGCGAAAGTTTCAACCGATCTGGATTGGAACAGGCCAACACATGCGTTCTTGAAACGCCTAGCAACATCAAGATTCTTTGACTTTTGGAAAGCAGCTTCTTCGCATCGTCGGAGGACGTGCACTGTGCACAACTTATGCCTGACATTGGGAAGAACTTCTCGTAGCGCCGCAATCAACCCCAACTCTCGATCAGTGACAACAACGTTAGGAAGATTACCTCGCATGAGGTAAACGAGCTGCCCCAACGCCCAAATGTACGTATCTGTGTTCTCGTGCGACATGAAGCAGAACCCGATGACGAAGTTCTTCTTTGTGCAAGTAAATCCAACGAACTCACACAAAGGGATCCCGTACCTGCACAATGAAATATTTGAGTTCGCATACCCTGGTGGGAAGGGGTAAAAGAATAAGTGTACATAGAAACGTACGCATTCGTCCGGTATGTACTATCGACGAGGACGACGTATGGAAACATGTCTAGAAGATGGCGAGCGTCTGTATGGGTGATGAATAGATCTTGAAGCTTGTTGGGATCGTCAGGGGATCTCCTCGTAGAGTAGAAGTAACCCTTCTCCCGCAAAATGCGGAGTGCTTCCTGGGAGACTGTTCGATCTCCTCTCGCTTCAGCTTTAAACTTTGCTCTCGCATTGTACACTTGGCGCCGCGATGTGAAGTTCAACTTCTGTTGTGCGTCAGCTGTCATCTTCAATGTAGCTAAAATCGGTTTTGGTGGGGTATCAGCGACGGTAAGGACCAACGTAGCATCTCTTTCCTCTGTATCCATCCGTCCGACGTACGGGTGACCGTCCAATGCACCGGGGAGTTGATGGTTGTGCTTGCCATGAAGAACGTCCAGGCCCCATTCGCCCCGTTTGAACTCCACGCCAGACAATGCAAACGGACACCCCTCTATCTTCGAAACAGCTCTGCGCGTGTTCCCGCTTGCATCATCTCCGGCTACTCGCGGTCTCTTACGGGGAGTGTACTAGCCGTACTTCTCACATCCGAGCAATAGACTCCCACGCCTTGTAGGAGTACTCCCCCAAGAACGCTTGATTGTCAAAACCATATTAAGCTTTAATGTTGTTCCACGACATTGTTGTAGGAGATCGTCGCGATTGGTCCACGTCTGGGATGTAGCAAATTCGGGAGTGTAATCGCGGTACTCCTGGTTACGGGCCTGATCGTCCTCACCGTCTTCCGGCATCGGATCAGCCTGCTCTTCCAATGGTAGCTGCCAGCATGCAAACAGTACATATATATTACGTGACCCATTCATGGTTTCCGTCTGCTCTAATTTAGAACCTAATTTATTCCACTACATTTAAAAACCGGTACCTATATTTTCGTTTCCATTCGATATGATTCCACTACCTATATTCTGGTTATTCCACTACCTATATTCTACCTGTAACGTCATTCCAAATGATAAACATTAATCACATACCGGAAGACGAGGGGGTGGTGAGTTATCGGCCATTGGCGTAGTTGTAGGTGCTTCCTCCCCTGGGCTTGAAGGTCGTCGATTGGTGTCGTCGTTAACCGTATTAGAAAATGAGCGTCGATGAGGTGTGAGGGATTGGATGCATTCCGACGGAGAGCGGAAGACTTCTTATACAGTAACACCGCATACCAATGCGGTAGTTCCAAATGACCGTTGGCGTTGAATTATTTGAATTTGTGGGCCCACCGCATAGGAATACGGTAACTGGGACACTGCATAGGTCTACGGTGTACACACCGCATGGGTATGCGGTGTGTACCACCGTATACCTATGCGGTGGATACATACCGCATGCCCATGGGGTGGGTGCCTATATATACACCCCATGGCCGGTGTGTGACATTTTCCGTGGCGGAAAAGCGATGATAATCTGTGCGAACTAGTCATGGCCAAATATTTGTGTCTTCGGATCGAAATTTTTGACCATTAACTAGTTTGCACGGGTTATATCGCTTCGTCTCATAAAATAAAATCCGTATGTATGCTTTTTTCATGGCTCAATAGCGATGATAGCCTAGGCAACATGCCACTGCCGGCGATTTGTGTCTTTTGATTGAAATCGCAGGCCGCTGGCATGTTGCTCGGGTTATATCGCTTCGATATAGTGTTATGTAGATTCGATCTAATAAAATGCAATAGGTATCCGCAGGATAATGTGAAACACGTTGTGATAGTACATATGTACGTCCATAACGTCTTTGACATTATCCTGTAGATGACTGTTGCTCATCCAACCAAAATTGTAAATGCTTCGGAAACGTACCGGTACGGGTACACCGTCATCTTCGTCCGTCATCGTAGTGGGCGTCCAAATTACATCTGTCGAGGGAGAATGAACCTCTTACAAGAGGACGAAGCTGGGAACTTTCGTCGGAAGCACGACGGAATTTCTCATTCGCACTTTTATAAGAGGCTCGCTCTTCCCCGACCAATGGAATTTGGACGACCAACCCCGACGACGGAAGAAGATGATGATGTCCCCGTGCCGGTATGTTTCCGCCTCTTTTTTTACCACCGCATATCTATGCAGTGTATCCCACCGCATATATATGCGGTGGTAATCCTCGCATATAACGCGAAATGATTTCCTGCTATAAATTACGCCGTGCGATGTCGAAATTACAACATCTCGTTTGACGGAAAAGGAGATGGCGGTTGGTAACACACCAAGACCTTTCTTCTCGGTCTCAGGGAGCGACCCGAGGGATTTTTTCTGGTGGGTAGAAGACGTCTCGCTGACACAAATATTGGTAAGCCCCCTTCGGTCGTCTGACATATAATTCACAATGGTCCGAACTCACTAAGTAGATCTTGAAAACTGCAGCCTCTGCCTTCCAACTTCGAAGAAGAATACGGCCTGAGCGGCGTCGAAAGAATAACGCTGACTAATGGGATAGGGAGGAGAGGCACCAGCATCCGGGTAGAGCGCAACAGATCCGGGGCACTCTGGCTCGCACAAGGATGGAATACGTTCGCGAGATCGCGTAGCGTGCGGGTAGGCGCGGGTTTGATGTTTAGCTACTTAGGCAACTCTCGGTTTCGGGTAGTCGTAGTGCCGCCGGAGAATGTTTCACCATCAGAGGAAGAGAACAACAATGATTTCCTCTGATGTGTGACATGACAACGACCCGACAAAACTTTGTAACTAAGTTATTTTTGCTGTAATCTTATATCATTAATTAATATGAAAAATGAGGCACTCTAACCGTTTTCATGTAACGTGTTTTTCCCTGAAATAACCAAAAATCATATTTGAAAACACAAATACCCCTCGCTGTTTATATCATGAAACGGTGACGCCGTGCTGGTACGTTGCTCCATGTCTACGCTGTTATCATGTAACGGTGTCACCGTATGGACATGCGGTGGTATATACCGCATGGACCTGCGGTGATATATACCGCATGGATATGCGGTGGTATTGAATGGGAACTATAAAAGGGCAGTTGTTAGTTAAGACCTACAATAAACCATAAACACTATGTCCACTACCAAAGTGTATGAAGCGGAGACAAGATCGGGCAGTAGGTTTAGACTTACAGTCGAAACTTTTCGTACGCTACCTGACGATATATTGTGCAACTGTCAGCACAGAAGCTCGAAAGGATGGTCGTGCTGCCTTTGCCAAGTCCGCATGACCAGGCCGTACTCGTATAGGGATAACCCTGCAACATATTATATTCACGTGACGGAGACAATTACGGAGCTTGTTAGCGACTTCTTCTCCAATTTGGGATTGTCCAGTGCAGCGCAGGTGGCAAGATACACAGTGGAAAAAGTCGTGCGGCGTGCAAACACCAAGCTTACAAAGTACTCATTTCACCGAATAGAGATTCACATTTTGCCGAGCAATCTAGAGGAGTCGGTTGGTAGTTGTTATGTACCATAGGTAAAATGTTGTCGGTTGGTATTTGTTGTGTATCATTTATGGTGAATTTATCAGGTCCCGAGTTAAACCAACAATTATATTTCTCTGATAAATCATTTGCATTACACATGCGGTGATATATTGGCTAATAAACGGCTTCTACATAATGATTTTACACCAACTTGGTTCCTGCTCTACTAATCATATGGTATATTTTGCATAGGGTCCCACCACAGTACAGGATCTACGGAACAACTACCTACTGACACCCATATCTGTCTCACCTTCAAACTCAGCAACTCTAACCATGCTTTGATTGTTGTGATTCGTATGAGGTGGTTGTCGCATTTTATAGGCAAAATGGGACAACCATATGCGGTATTCAGGTACCGCATGCCCATGCGGTATAATCCACCGGTCCGGACCGGACCAGTCCGGCGACACCGCATGACCATGCAGTGTATGGCCTATAAATCATGACGGCCACCCAAGTGCGACTGGAACGACTACGGCTGTCCATCGAATCACAAAATGGTCAACACCTTAGACACATACTGGCGAACGACAAGTTATCTGGAGTACAATGTTACATTAATTCGTTGCACGGAGCCACGGTGGCCGGAGGAATGCACCTGCAGGCATCCAACATACCTTCCTGGACATTCGTGCGTTATACTTCAGTGTCAATTCAAGACGGACACTGATATAGCATATCCGATCGAGTTTTCTTGTGCGCATTGTTATGACGACAAAGGATTTCCCGAATCGTATTACTTAGATGCAGAGGCGCGGATCGCGAATCACATTAGGAGATATTGTCGTTACGATGTTTACATTTTCGGGGCTGAGGGCCTATGTGATCATGTTATCCGAAAGCTGCGAGCATTCAACGCGGGTGAAAGGTATTACGCGTTCAACCAAATGAATATTGTCATTTCCATTAATGAGAGGTCATCGGACGAAGGTAGTGACTAGACGTGCATTACCAAGTATGTAGTGTGTTGTGCAAGTGTTGTATTTTCATTTCTAAGCAGTTAAACCTTTTAATGAAATTCTCTATCGGATCCCGATCGGTGATTTCCATGACATATTATTTCAAATGTTGCAATAGGAAACACATGACACAAAGAGCGTTCGTACCAACAATAACAACAATAACAAACTACTACACAACCGACTTATTATTCAAACAACATTGTTACAACTAGACGACAAACAAACTACTACACAACCAACAATAACAACAACTTCATCACACTGGCACAAACGAACGACTACAAAACCAACAATAACAACAACTTCATCACACTGACACAAACGAACGACTACACATAAGTCGGATAAACACATAAATCCTAGATCTCGTCGGCATGCTTGTTGTTGATGTGCCTCTTAAGATGACCGTGCTGCAGGTTGTTGGTCACGGTGTAGCGATGGCCGCAGTGACGACACGTTGCAGTAAAAGCGATGCCTCCAAGCGCCTCTCTTTTGTAGTGTTTGGTGAACATGTCTTCACGTGGAATTGGTCTTGGTTCGGACGACATTGTCGGCGGTGAAGTGTGTTTCCGGCGGTGGTTGAGGTCGATATTATATAGGCATTCATACCGCATGCATATGCGGTGTGTACTCACCGCATGGCCATGCGGTATGTACTAACCGCATAGGCTTGCGGTACGTACTGACCGCATGGCCATGCGGTGAGTACATACTGCATATGCATGCGGTGTCTAACACCTATATATGCCAGGAGTCTCTAACCAAGTTACCACACATCAACATGTCGGACAACAGCGGGGAAAGCTCAAGCAACGACATAATATGTCAAGGCACGATGGAAGAGTTTGAGGCGGTTCTCTACACTGGTAGTCCACGCTCAAATACGGTGGAGACGATGATAAAGAGACTACGTGATGAAAATCGGTCGCTTCTGGTCGAAAACCAACAAGCCCGTTGGAGGATTGATATCCTGGAAAGTCAAGTTGCAGTTCTGGAAGAGGAAAAAAAGGCTCTCGTCATGAAGCTAGATGAAGCTACTTTGCGTAACCCTTGACTATATATTAGGGCCAGTTGTATTTGGTCGATTGTAATTTATAAAGTTCGTTTCGAATCATGATATTGAAAGTTGTGTACGGGCATACTATTCAAATTTGAAAACGATTCGAAACGGTGACAAAGCATCAAATCCACACCGAAAACACAAAATACATAATCCGAAATCGAATCATCAACTACTGCACAAAAAACAATCCAAACTACCAACTACTACAAAAAATGTCATCTACCCGCAAATAGAACAACCACATACATCAGCCCAGATCGCACCGTCACGGCGGGGAAGGACCCCAAAATTGCTCATAGATGCGATCCAGATGTGCAGCTGTCAACTCAACTCCTAGGTCCCTGAGTCGCTGAATCTCCAACCCAACCGCATGATGGCGCTGCTCGATGATGGTCGGCGGGGGTGGCGGCGGCGGGATGATGGGCTGGTGTCGAGGAGTGTCAGGAAGTAGGTATGGATGACTATGGCGGTGTAACCACTCCAGATAGTCATCGGCCACGCCATATGGGTACTCTTCAGAGGTCCGTGGCAACTCCTCCATGGGGAAAAGATGATCGAACATGTGCGCCCAGTGGTTGTCGGCTGAGTGGAACGACGCCTCCTTCTTGGCCTTGGCGGACTTCGGTCTGTGCACTTTGCTAGGTCTGATTGGATCAGCGGGAATGTGCTGAACCCGACCAAACTGTCGCAGCACACGGTCCGGCATATACGGCTCCTCCTCGAACAACCACCGGATGGTGCCCCTATATCTCGATAGACGCAGATCTCCATCAAAATCCAAGTGTCTACCAAATGGCATGAACTCGATCTGCAATGGAATAGAAATTGTTATTACAACTAAAATGTTCAAAATCTAGTTTATAGTATGACAAATGTAAGTGCGGATATAAAATGTGTTCGTACCTCGTCGACAGTCATCTCATCCAGCCTCCGCCGCAGAACATCCAGTCGCTCGATGCGAGGCCTATCATCCCGGGTCACCATAGTGGAAAATGGCGTCGCCCCCAGGACGTACCTCACCCCGCGCCGCGGATCCCGGGCTAGCCTCCGATCGAGCATCATGCCGGGCTTGAACACCGAAAAATGCAACCATATCCACACCTACAAAGGAACAATACTATCAGCAACATAGTCATTATAACTTAGTTACAAAACTGGCAAAAATTAATAATCACAGAACGAATGACTTACCTCCAATAGTTTCGTACAATCGTCCATGTCTTTGGCCAACTCCCGAGTCGCCTCGCCCAATCCCCGGTACAAGCACGCCAAGACCCCTGCAGCTATAGAAAGATGCGGCACCTGCGCTGCATCCATAAACCTACGGATCACCTCCGGACCCAATCTTCTGCCCGACTTGTCGATGAACAAGGTCGCAATCACAATAATCCCCATCGCAACACCCACGATGCACTCCATATCATGCTCTAGTGGGGCGCCATCTCGAACCCGCTGTCGCATCGCTGCTATCTTCTCAAGGAGGAGTTGAACAGTAGGGCCTCCATGGGCCTATGCGCTCGCCCGCTCGTGCTGAGTCAAGCCGTAAAACTCCCCAACTGTGTCCCTCCCGGCGCCCACGTCATCCACAAGAATACACTCCTCTCCGTCCAAACCAAGCCCAAGTATGAAGAACACATCGTGCAGTGTGATAGTGATCTCTCCCCATGCAAAGTGAAAACTGTTCGTCTCGGGGTGCCAGTGCTCAACAAATGCGCTGATCAGACTGTGATCCACATGATCCCACTCGAAATCTCTCAGCTCCCAGAACTCAGTCTCATGCACTGCGGGAAATCAGGACTCCCGTCCATCCACCTCCAGCGACTGCCCTCGTCTCTGCACACGCACACCCCTCCGAAAGGCTGCGTCCTCCCGTCTCCAAACAACCTGTGCAATGTGGGTCTCGTAATCTCTCAGAAGTGAAACGGTATGTGGCCCCCCGGGCCATTCGGGCAGAACTGCCCGAACTACCCTTGTGCTGATAGGCTCGCCATGCTGCCTATCACCTCCTGTACTACTCCCCTCGGCATGCTGCCCAGCACCACCTGCCCTACTGCTCTCGCCACGCTGTCTCCGCCTCCTCTTCACTACACTGACGGGGGGCTGTGCCACCTGGTCTCCTCCCTTGTCCTGACGAACATCGTCACCGGTCCCCCACGGATCATGGCTCAGGCCGAGGGGGGCCAGCGACACATGACTCCGAAGTGCAGCTAGCTCAGTAGGTGGAGCCGAAGAACTCCTCTATCCACATACATCCATCTCATGACCCTCAGCAATCGGCACACCCTCCAAGTTCCTATGTATCGCTGATGGCGCCACCTGCTGACTCCCAGTGATCGACTCAGGCTCGGAGCTCCTCGGCGTCGACGATGGCGCCGCATGCTGACTCTCAGGCGTCCTCCCTACACCCGTAGATCCTACCGGGGTGAACGACGCAAAATCTATCTGCCCAACTAGCCACGGCTCCTGGTCGCCCGCTCGAGCATGACTCGTCCCAACACCCACATCTCCGAGCAAAGGTGCCGAGTCGTCATACGAGTTCAATTGCTCGCTCTCAAATTCAGTCCCAAAGTACGCCTGGTAACCGTCTTGCTGAGTCTGCAACTGCTCATCCACTCGCTCAGCTCCAGCATGCTGTGCTCGGTCCCCTCGTAGGTACTCCTGCATCATCTCATAACCCTCCCCTGGTCTAGACTCTTCGGTCGACTGCACCACTGGGTCATCCGTGTGGTCAGACATCAACTCCAGCTCAAGCTCCACCAGACTTCAATATGTCTCTATAGACGACTGTGACGTACGCCCCAAACCGTCATTGTGGTCAACACGTGACTGAGACGATGGCTCAACCCCAGTATCAACTTCTACCGTCTCAGTATCCCTCTTCGGAGGATCCACTACATCCTCCAACGTATGGCTCTCCCTGACGGCAGCCTCGGTATCACCATCTACTGCGTCACTATCCATCTCCATAGGAACTGGTACATCCTCCAACGTCTGTCTCTCCCTAATGGCAGCTCTCCTAGCAGATTGCAAAACCACCCTCTCTCCTAACCCTCTCGATAACGTGGACTGTGTAAATTAAAATATATTTGTCAGAATCCTATCGCTCGAATACAATACTATATCGTATGACTGTCTAAATGTGGCAAGATTTTCGTAAGGTTTATTAATGATTTCATCTTAATACTAACAATTCCTAAGAAAACATAAATATATACTTATTCGATTTCAATTTCCCTACACCTAGTATTTGTCAGAATCCTATGGCTCGAATACGATACTATATCATATGACTGACTAAATGTTGCAAGATTTTCCAAGGGTTTATTAATGATTTTAACTTAATACTATCAATTCCTAAGAAAACAGAAATATATACTTATTCGATTTCAATTTCCATACACCTAGTAACGATTTTAACATACCTTAGGCTAAGGCTGTGTCTGAGTCTGTGGTTGTTGCTCAGTCTGTGTCTCAAGCTATGGCGGTACATCTGTCGTCCTCCTCCTCTGTATAGTGGGGTCCGGCTACATTATATATAACAATTAAATGTTAACACTATCTCCTTCAGCTTAAAAAAATAAAGCAATTCGATTTTTATAAACATTCAATGTTACCTGTAACGGATGTCTCCGAAAAGGGCCGACACCATCATCCGCATCTTTTCCACGATTGTCTTTCACCATATCAACACTCGGGTACAAAGTGGGGGTAGAAATAGGGACGGGGAATCGACGGAACCAAAAGTCGGGCTCGGAATGAAAGGTATCGGAGAAGAGTCGGATGGTGTGTCGAAGAACTGCCCCCCCCCCCCCCCCCCACGCCAATTTATAACGGGCCCCCACAACGGTAAAAAAGATACTGCATGGAGATGCGGTGGTTTTTTTACCGTTGCCACAACGGTAAAAAAGATACTGCATGGAGATGCGGTGGATTCTTGCCCAAATTTTAAATAATTTAAAACCCACCACATGGGTATGCGGTGGGTTTCGGATAACTTCGACCCAACCGGTTTCTTGTATAACGGACTCCGTTTTAGCCTAACCCACCCCATGTACATGCGGTGGGTAGTAATACGGTCAACGGACTCACCACATGTACATGCGGTAGGTCGGGCTAAAATTTGATTAAGTCACCGCATAAGGATGCGGTGGCTTTGCGGTGTAAATAGTAAAAATTAGCGGTGAACTTATCATCCCCCGTTAAAAATATATCATCAACTTTCAAATATAATAAAAATATCCTGATCTTTGAGTGTAGTGGTAATATATTACTACGAGTTATCTCATGGGTCAAACATGATGACAAGGCAATCTACATGGATTTTTTTTTTGACAAGGCAGCCTGGGTGGAAGTCTTTTTACAAATTAGCACTAAAATTGGGTTTTTTTTAACGGTTTTCTTATGATAAAAATAAACCGACAACAAAATTAAACCCGAAAAAAATTGATTCAACCAAATAACTAATCTGGTCAAAATTGCCTCAAATTATTAACACAACACGACTATTGCTAACCCAAACCGATAACAAAACTAACCGACAATAAAAGAAACAACGAAGGGGGAAAAGACAAAATTGACTCAGCCAAGCCCGTCAATGAATCAAAGAGGAAGAAGATGTGAGAGAGACAGCTCAAGATAGGCGACCATGAGCGAGGAAGAATGTCATTGAAGAGGAACCATGAGCTGTCTAGAAGACATGGATGACAGTTCAAGAGGCGACCACGGAAGAAGATAGGAGGAATGAAAAGACGTTGGATATGAACCCGGTCTAAATCTTTATTTTTTTTTCCTTAGGAAACCATTCAAAAAAACTCATGTGAAAAAAAAAATCCACGTAGGCTTCTTTGTCAGCATTTTTTACCTGTGAGAAAACCCGAGGTAATATATTACCACTGCCCTCAAAGGTCGGGATATTTTTAGGCAAATTTGCTAAAATGACCTCCATATCCGGAAGGTTTGCAAGAGTAACCCAATCCGGAAAATATTTGCATAAAAGCGGATACCCGCTTGACAAGGGGAGCCGGTGACCGGTCACCCTGTGGGGTACAGCTGGACGGACTCCACTCTCGGTGGGAGGGAGGCATCTTTACTTCTGCAAAAGCAAGGACCAGTGAGAGAGGAGGGAAGAAGTAGCTGCTGCAGTGACAGAGGACAGAAGAGAGAGATAGAGAGAGAGAGACAGAGAGAGAGAGAGAGAGAGAGAGAGAGAGAGAGAGAGAGAGAGAGAGAGAGAGGTTAAATATAAAAGTGCAGGCTGAGAGGACAGATAGATCAGTGAGAGTGTCAGTGAGGGGGAAAAATATTCTTTCAACTAAATGACATATTGTTTAAGATAAAACCAATTGAAGAAGGAAGGGTTTGGGGGTTTATTTTAAGGATCACGTGTAAGCAGTAAGTTGTAACTGGACATCCATATTCGATAAACATGTCAGCTATTATCTTTCACTGGACACGATTGTAACTATGAAAAACACAGGTCATTAACTACCATAATCGAATGGAGAAGATTTATGGGATAAGCATATTCTCTATAATGACATATTGTTTTATGTGTGCCCAATTATAATATTTACCCATACTTGGATGCCATGATCTCGTTATCTCCGGCCGTCACTAGCATGCTTGACCCATATTGGAATCGAATGGATAAGAGTGACAGTGAGGGGGCATAAACATACGTATAATGACATGGTAAGGTGAAGAGAAAAACCATGGAATAACAATAAAGTGGGTGGAGGTAAATTCGTGGGCCGACTGGTAAGCGCATAGATTTTACTGGACACGAAATAAATACGACATGACAGACATTGGTCCTTACTGGACACAAAATGGTGGAGACAGAATCACTTGCATTAATCAAATACGACACAAGAGCAAACATTTAAAAGATAGTAGGAGAGCGTAGCAACATAGAAGACAGTGAAAACGAAATTTATGGTAACATGAATTCAAATTGTGGCTGCGTGGTGAATCTGTATCCATCCCAATCGAAGTGTGGGCGCATATTGCGGGCACGATGTTCAAACGTCTCGTCGCTCAGTGCGAAGTAGGCCGTGAAAGTTCGGTCACTCCCATAACCGGACACAGCAAGGACCCTCCCGGCCCAAAACCCATCGTTGTCGCGGCAGTCGACACGGTCTTCGGGCATGTAGGCATCGTAAGAAATACGAGGCGGCCGTGGACGAATCCGTTGCACCGGGATGACCTCCCTCAGCAGCTCTCTTCTGTTGTTGCATAGGAGGGTCACATATTCGACCTCCCAGTGGTTAGGGTCCAGTTTGCGTACAAGGGTCGCCTCGTAGAACGACCCGAGCATCCCAGACTCACCGCCGACAATCTCTACTCTTTGATTTCGTCGGTACGACGGTGGCGACATTGGTCCTGCATAAAATAAAAAAAATAAGGTAGTATAATGATACAAGTAGCACAACTGAAATCTATACGAATTAAGTGATCCACAAACCTCCATCATCCGATTCGTCGGATGATATAACGATGGGGACAGGTCGGGGAGGGAGGCCAGATGCGGAGCTGCGGTGGTGTGAAGAGGATGCCATTTTTTTGAAGGGCTGTTGGAGAGGTTGTAAAACGGAAATGGGGAGTTAACTTCACCGATTTGTGGGGAGTATAGATGGTGGATGGCTATCATATAAGTGGAGTGTGTGGGAAATAGCAACATTGTTCAGCATGTGACCGTTGAGGGGAAAAAAAAGAAACAAAAAGCATAGGGGATTGAATTGCAGTGCTTTGTTGTTGTCTACAATTAACGTGGCAATGGTCGTCTGTATACATGACACGTGTCATTTCTAACATAACAAACGATAAAGTGTGTTTACTTCTTGTCGTTAGACGCTACATGACACCCATTCAAAGCAACTAGCCGGTTAATTAATACCGACTGGATAACAAACAGTTTTCCACTATACACCTTTAGCAGTGGTTTTACTAAAATTTTGACCTTTGTATAAAATTTGGTTTCCCACTCACCATTAATACTAAAAAAAATACAAGACCATAGAAAGAGGAGTATACCCATATTAATTGAAAACCACGAAATACATTTTCAAACAATATATTATGTTGAAAGAAATGAATAAAATTTTGACCCAACAATAACTCCAGAGAGACCAGGGGGGAATCTTGCAGAGGGTAGTTAAAGACATTTGATAAGGCAGGAGAGAGAGAGAGAGAGAGAGAGAGAGAGAGAGAGAGAGAGAGAGAGCGGGACAGAGAGAAGGCGGGAGTGAGATTAAATCTCCCGCCCTGTCATTTACCCCTTAAGAGAATAAGAGGGAGAGGAGGGAGAAGGGGGAGTCCATAAACCCATTCACGCGCTTGACACCTACTGGGGTTAACTGGACAGACACCGACTTCTTGGCGGAAATGAGTAAGTCATCCTTCCATTTAGGTTATGCGATACGTCTCTCCTCACAATACGTTCTTCTCCCTATAAAACTGAATGTCCCCCCCCCCACTAACTAATGGAACAGGGGAGAAATCGTCTGTGTGTATCACTGTATTGTTTGGCGGATGGTGGGCTTGTGAAGAGGGCACTTGGGTCGTGAAGTGGTCGAGGAGTCAGAAGGCCGTACTGGTAGACGAAAGTATTGACTACGTCTCGCTGAAGAAACAACTGATGGCCAAGTTTAATGTCGATGGGAGGAGGCATGACGTTGAGCTAACATATGTAAAGCCGAAGAAGGAAGGGTGCAGACCTTTTTCCATCGGGGATGATGAAGACTTGCAGGCCTACAAGTTCGTTAACGGTCTTTCCGGTGAACGATTCTGGCCTATCGACCTCCATGTGTCCCTGGTACGCAAGGATGGCGGCGATTTCACCACTACGGAAGGATCCACAACGGCCCATCCACTCGGGGGTGGGCCACACTTGACGCAAGAAGATCACCCACAGTTAAAAACTAAAACCCTCTTGGCAGGGGATGAAGAATTGGAAGTTGTGGTAGCACACGGTGTCGATTGAGCAGGAAGAGGTGTCCAGTTCGAAACTACGAGTGTCCAGTTAGAACGATCACTTGTCCAGTTAGATAATCCACGTGTCCAGTTAGAACCAAGTGATGCGTTGTACAACGTAGTCGATTATGGCCGTGGGAAGCAGGCCATTTCTGTGAGTAGTGACGTCGAGGATGTAGTCAGCCCGTGGGATCACGACGCGGAGCGAGCGGTAAGGGAAGTAGAGGAAGCATACCAACGCGGAAAAGGGAAGACCGGAGCGTTTCCGACGACTGTGAAACTTGAACCAACAGAGTGGACGCGTCCCACTTATGGGAAATTCAAATTGCAGAAGCGCCGCCGCACGTAGCGGGGGCATAGGAACTTCCATTTGCGGGGCCTTTTGCAGTGAAGTAGATAGTACGCCCATTTTGGTTAGACGTCTTTCGCAAAGAATTATGTTGCCTTTCTGCACCTTCGTATGGGGGGTTTTGTTCTAGTTTGTTCTAGTTATAGTTTGTTCCATTATGCTAACGGAATGCCATATGACATTACCCCCTTTTGACCTGACACAATCGGATTTTGGCATGACATTTGTTTCATATTCACATGACATTAGCTGCATATTGACATGACATGTATCTGGATTGACATGTCATAATTAAAAACCAACCAATACAACAATCCAGCAATAAGTGCATATCCAAATGTCTAAAACCAACAAACATAAGTGCATTTCCAAATGTCTAAACCAACTAACAGATCAACACAAACCAACAATGTATATAAAAGCAATGACGGAGTTTTTTTAAGGATCGGATGGGGTTGTAAGACGTCCGTGAAACATGGCAACACAAAGGGATTGGCGGTACGCCGCAATGAATAAATCGTCCAGGCCACGGAACTTGGTGTCGCCGGTCGCGAGGAGCTGCAGGAAACGGATGGCATATGGACCACAGTCGCCCCTGCATCAAAATAACGAAATATGCTCACACAACCTGTGCCAATGTTTTCCAAATGAAGAGGCAATAATGACTTACGATTGTTTGTTTTGGGGAATCCCCTTCACCCTTTTGTACGCCAAGGGTTTCGGGACTTTGCCGACCCATTTGACTCGAAGTTCAGGGTGGTCGTTCATCAAAATGGGGAGGAGGTGGGTCACCGGCTTCAGGAGGCCCGGCATATGGCGCTCAGCGATGTGGCTCGTGTCGGGATCGTACACGTCCAATGTCCACTCCGCGAAGTTGATGTCAAGGGCCACCCAGTGCTCGTTTTTCAGATTCCAAGGTGCCAACAACCGGTCGACATCGGCCCAAGCCGTCGGAAACATCTCCGGCAACTTGCCGTCAAAGTATTGGGTCACCGTGTCGTCCCCCTTCACCACCTCAAGGTCCCCCTTCGCGTCCGCCAGTTTCTTCTGCAAGAGATACCCCCAGATGTAATCCAGAACGGCGACCCCTTCGTTTTTGTCGCCGGCGTTGATGTCCTACCGCAGTAGGGTGCAAGCTTGCTCAATATGCTGGACGCAAAGAAAAATCAATAATTAGGAAGACCATATGAGGAAAAAGGTTATGACTCGAACCACAATGTGGGAACGTAAATAACCTCGGATGACACCCAGTTGGTCGGTGATTGAAGCGTCCCAAAGAACTGCTTCGCCAGTTGGGTGCCTTCGACCGACCGGACGGGGTCACTTCCGTCCTTCATCCACGCAGCGAACGCATCAGCATCTGCCCTGGTCGCCATGCCTAGCTCGACGGCATCCATTGGCTTCTTCCTCAGACGCGGCTTCTTCGCTGGCTGCGTTTCGTCCGCCTGGGACAACGTATCAGGATGTTGACGGGTACTTCTTCTCGGCCGTATGAGGGGCACCTCAGCCTAAGCCTCACCATCAGAACCGGGTGGCACCAACTCCTCCTGCAACTTGAAGCCCATTTCGTTTGACATGACAGTTAACACAAATAACATGACATTGTTTATAAATAAACATGACAGTCTCATGCGCAAACCTTTGCCTTGTCCTTCAACTTGTCCTCCTTCAACTTGGCCTTGGCCTTCAACTTGTCCTCCTTTCTCTTGTCCTTGTCCTTGTCCTTGTCCTTGCTCTTATCCTTGTCCTTCCCTGTTCCCTGAACCTCAGCACATGACCTCTCAGTAAACTAACATGAAATCTATTATGAACAACATGACAGAGATATGAAGTGACATGACGATTATGATCTGATACCGGGAGAACCTGTTGTAAGGAGGAAATCGAGTTTAATAAATAAGAATATAAATCAAACCAGATTCTGCCCACGCAAATAATTACAAGACCTCCTCCTGATGTAGCAGCGGGAAGTCAGGATCGATCCACGAGGAAGCGTGTCAGCGGATCCTAGGCAGCAGAAGAATCTCACGGAAGTCGACAACAGGGGTGCTCGAGCTCAACTAGGGTAGTCGACAGAAGATCGGACAGTCGAACACAGCAGCAGCAACTCGACAAAGGGTGGTCGATCTCGACAAGGCCCTACTCGAGATCGAGTAGCCTTCGTCTGGGTCGAGTGGGTCTGGTCGAGTTCCTGCACAAATAAGCTACGGCGACTCTGGGTCGAAGATCAGTAGTCGAGGTCGACCAGGGTTTGGTCGAGATCGACGAGGGCAGGGAGTAAAAACGAAATAAAAGAAAGTAAAAACAAATGCTTTGGGGTTTCGACTAAACTTAATGTAAAAGGACTTCCAAGATTGGGGTTTGCAATGACAATAACCAAGCATGCATAAGGTAGAACCAAACAGATAATCATGTGAATCGCATTAAAGGATTAAGCTTTCGCCTTTTCCAACAATTAGACAACTCTTTCAAGAAACCCTAATTGTCTCTACCGATTTTATGTTTATAATCCAAGTTGTTAGCATGGATCTCCATTAGACGGGCAATAAATACATCAACAAGTAGGAAAATGCTCAAAACATGATAAAGGTCGGATTTTTACCTCAATTATGCATGGCTATCGTCGGGCTCGCCCCAACCCTAGAAGTGGGTGGACTACTCGCGCCTCATCGCAAACTCAGACATCATTGATTGAAAAGAAACAACTTGCATAAATATAAACCAAAGTTTACAACCGCTTGAAGCCAACTCCGCTCTCGCTTCACAACTCCAATCGGCCGCTCACTCTCTCTTTCTCTCTCTACTACTACTTCTCCTACTGAAAATTGAATGAATAAAACTGAGCCCCATGGTCCTTATTTATAGGCTTCTAATCCTTGCTACTCAAGGATAGAATATCTATATCTAAATCTAAAACTTTATCTAAAACTTTAATGATAAATAAAAGACATAAAGGAATTAAATCTAAAATAGGAAATATATCTAAAGTGTCTTCAATGGATAGAACTTTTCTTCTTCATGGTAGATCTTGATATTTTCGGATAGAATCAGCAATCTTCACGCCCAAGCAATCCCAAGTCGAGTAGGATTCGTTGAACCGAGTAACGCGGCTCTGGAGGTCTAATCGATCTCGACAAGGGTCTGGTCGATCTCGAGTAGGGTTGACTGGCTCGGCTTCGTCGTCTCGGCTAGCTGGTGCTCGACAGACTCGGACTTGGCTCCTGGCGCTCGTCGATGTCGACAAGGGCTCGTCGAGGTCGAGTAGACTGGCTATGTCGACTGGGTCTTCTCGGGTGGCTCTACTCGACAGGCTCGGATCTGGACTCGGAGCTCATCGATCTCGACTAGGGCTCCTCGAGATCGACTAGGGTGTGGCCTTCTCTGGTCGAGCAGCTTCTCCTCGGCATGGACTCAGACTGGCGTTGTGGGGCTCGTCGATCTCGACCAAAAGCTTGTCGAGATCGAGTAGGATTGTCCGCGGCGTCCTTGTCCTCGGCTTCTCGATCAGTTCTCTCCTCGACTCCGGGTGTGGCGCTGGGCTTCGTCGACCTCGACCAGGTCTTGTCGAGATCGAGTTGGGTCCGGAAGTCGGGTGGTCTGGCTCTCGACGTTGCTCCTGGTCGACAAGGCTGTGCTCGGGCATACTTGTCGAAATCGAGTTAGGGCTACTCGAGGTCGAGTAGTCTGGTTTCTCGGCTCGATTTGACTGGTTCCGTTGCTGCTTTGACCTTGGACTTTTGTAGCTGTTTTCCGAGCTTTTCCGACCTTCCTTAGAATTGCTGTAAAACGCCTCGAATTCTGCGAATTAAACAGAAACTGGTGTAGATTCCATAATTTGGCAAATAAACATAAATTACATAGGTTCTGTACTATCTTAGCCCAAATGTATGCAATGTATGCAGAAATCGATATAAAAGTTACTGTAAAACATGGAAAATTAGGCTCACAACAAACACCCCATACTTAAGCTTGCTTGTCCTCAAGCAATACTTTTATTTGTCATTCAGGGGAAGAAATCAAACTCTCAACATCTTAGATTCATTCTTATATATCCCTGCAATCAATTACCATCCTCGAAAAGGTACTAGTGTCACAAATTCATGCATGTGCAATTATACAAAAGCAACATCTACTCACAAAAGGAGGGTTATGCAAAAACAATTTATGTGACAAAGCAACAATAATCAAGAGGACTTTAATTTAAGCTCAAATAAGGAGTAGATTGGTAAAAGGCTAAAAGGTGGGCAATTTTTGGCAATGTGGTGCTTTTGATCCGGGGAAATGGAGTATTTCCAAATTTGAATTTCCACATTCCTTCTCCATTTGATTCATCACCTTTCATAATGCTTTTATTCATAATAATGCTTTTACCTCTCTAAACTTAGCACTGCCTTCTCGCGAGTCGCAAACATGGGTGTCATGAATGGCCCCGGATACTTAGTGCTTTGGACTCCTCACAATGTGTCCCATCTCTCTAAACTATTATCTCAGAGAGCAGGGTCAATCTACCTTTATCTCCTGAGGTGATTGGATTTTCTTTCACTTATTAAATTTTCCATATATTTCAAACAATTTCCTTCCGAACTTCAATAATGATAATAACAACACAACAACCATATAACATCTCCATAATGTAATATCATTCTCAACATAATTCCCGGATAAGGTAAAGAATGGCAAATATTTGTAACATGTGGAGCAATATTTGAAATAAGGCATAATATGGCTTTTGTGATGCATAAGCATAGGTAAGGCTAGGATTATAACAATATGAGCATTATATGGAAATATAAAGTCCTCCATCCTCTTATCATGCAACATGTCAAAAGCAATATCAAATTTTACTTCCTTTCATGGTTTTCAAGAAAATATGCACTTCATTGTGACTTCCCTTTACTAGGCAATTTCATGCTATATCTCTAATGAATCCAATTTTGCATCGTCGAGTTCAATATAACTTCCATGACATTATCAAAAATTTCAATGGGGGTCATTTTTTTCAAATTTTGGAAAACATGCATATAGGCACATAAATCAATAATGCATTCCAAAATAGCCATGTAGCAATTCAAAGCAATAAATTCTAAATATGCACAAATAATGTCAAATATGGCAATTATGCATGAAGTAAGCCCTTCCCCCACCCCATACTTAAACATTACAGTGTCCTCACTGTATAAAATCAAATAAAACAAGAGTAAAGGAAGGAACTCACAGGATAATGCATCGAGGAAGGTGAAACTGGGCATGTCGAGTAGGGATTCTCGTCGATATCGAGTACAATCTACTCGATATCGAGTAGCTTTTCAGCGTCTGGTGGTTTTATGAAGTCGAGGAGTGTTTGATGGCTTGTCGATGTCGAGTACGTCTACTCGATCTCGAGTAGCTTCGTCTGGGCTGCTCCTCCTTGTCGTCGTCGACTTGGCCTTCATCGATTCAGACTGGTTTTCAGGGACTTCTTCCTTCCACCTTTCGCGATCCTTATATGCTTGCCGATCAAAAAGTATTAGATTCCACAAAAAACAAGACTATCCACTTAAAGAATTCTAAAACATAAAAAAAAACCAAAAAGTCCAAAAAAAATTCATAAAGTTTATATACACGCTCTAGATTTTAGAGTCGCTAGGCCGACTTCACCGTTTTGCGCTCAAGGACCATTATTGTGGGGCCCGCTCATGCTTGGCCCTTCTCTTGGATCGTCTAGGTCTTGATGGTAGTATGCAAGCTCAGCTGACAGGTGGTTGCTTGCATCATCTTCCTTCTCTTTCTTCTTCTTCTTTGTAGCCCTCAGTTTCTGCAGGTTCTCTCGCCACGGTGTTTTATTTCCTCTTAAATCATTGAAAATTTTATTATGGACTGAGGGGGAGTAGAATTCATACCTGAACTTACCTGTTCGGAACCAAAACAGAAATCTTTGGGCTTGGGTCTACTCGATGTCGAGTACTGCTGATCGAGATCGAGTACAGGGACCCCATACTTAGGCTCCTGGAAAGTTTCTGGCTCAGTGGTGGTGGTCGACATCGACGAGTCTTGGTCGAGGTCGAGGAGGATGCTTGTCGAGATCGAGGAGGGCTTGTCGACCTCGAGTACAGTTATGGCGCCTTCCTCCGTTGTTTGCTGAGTCCTGTGGTTGCTGATGCTTTTCACCTCCAGCCATGAAACTTCCTCCTTTGCAGGGCCAAAAGAGAAATCCAAAACCTCATCGCCTATGGTGAAGGTGAGCGGCCTATTCTTGACACTAATTCGGGCATCTGCAGTAGCTAAGAATGGTCTACCAAGAATAATAGGGCTAGTAGGATCTTCAGCATAGTCAATGATAAGGAAATCAGTTGGAACAAAGAATTTACCAACCTGGACGGGGACATTTTCAACTATACCTGTAGGGATGACCACTGTATTGTTAGCCATGTATAATTTAGCATCCACAGGTTCTATGCATCCTATCTTGACCTTCCCCCAGATTGATAAAGGCATGATGCTCACACTTGCTCCTAAATCGCATAGAGAATCGTATTTATATTGTCCAAAACCCACGGTAACAGAAAACTTACCAGGGTCAGGCCTCTTTTCAGGGAAGTGGAGTACTTTGCATTCGCCTGCGATCTCTGAGATGGATCGCTTCTTGCTCAGGATTTCCTTCAGAAACTTGACATATCCAGGCATCTCTTGCAGGGCTTCTGTAAAAGGAATAGAAACATTCAGTTCTTGCAACATATTAACAAATCTGGTAAACCTACCTGCAGTGGGATCTTTCTGTGTTTTTGAAGGGAAAGGCAGTGGCTTTTTCTGCTTTGGAGCCAGATCAGTTGTTGGAGATGTTGCAGAGTCGTCGACCTCAGCTTGCTGCTCCTCGACATTGACCAGAGGCTTATCGACCTCGACCAGGGGCTTGTCGATATCGAGTTGGGTTGTCGACCTCGGGTTGCTGGTCTGCGCAGCGGAATCCGAGCTCAGCTTCTGGTCTTGGTCGAGTAGAGGCTTGTCGACATCGAGTACGGGATCGTTGAGATCGACCAGGTGCTGCTCTGTCTCGAGTTGCTGCTCTGCGTTGCTTTGCTGTTTTTCGACCTCTGGCTCGTGTAGTTGATGCCCACTCCTGAGTTTGATAGCTGCGACATGTCCGGTTTTCCCCTTAGGATTTGGTTCTGTTTGCCCAGGGAGCTTGCCGGACGATCGTGGGATCTGCGCAGCGATTTGACCCATCTGGGTCTCTATTCCTCTTTTCCAGATGTCTAGTTCCCCAAATTTGGTAGTGATGCTCTGGAACTGGTTGTTGATGGTGCCCTGATTTCGTTGCATTTCCTCAAGGATCAATTGCAGATCATCCTTCTTTTGATCCCTTTTTGGATGTCCTGGAGCTCTGTAGGGTGGGGGATTCCTAGGGGGACCTTGGTTCCATTGTGGTTGATAGAACCTTTGATCTCCCATATAGCGATTGGGACCCCCAGCGTAGGCTGCCTCCTCATGTGTCTCTGCCATTCTGACTTGCTCTGCGTGTGGGCACTCAGTAGTGGTGTGCCTCTGTGATCCGCATTCGATGCAAGGCTGATTGACAGATAGGTATTTGACTTGCTTGAGGAGCTTGCGATTCTGGTCTCTGTAGAACTGCTCCCTGACATCTGGGTCAATCTCCTTTGCTGGCTCGTAGAGTGGCATAGATGGTGCTGGCCTGGTGTAGGAGTTCTCCTCATAGTTTGTAGGAGCCCCATATTTGTTGTCGTAGTTAGTGAGCTTTTCTAGCACACCCCATGCGTCACTTGGTGGCATCGTCAGATACTCATAGCGAGTATAATGGTTGATTCTGTCCTTAGTGACTTGATCAAGAGAGTTGAAGAAGATCTCTTGAATGACGTAGGGTGGCTGTCCATGAGTAGGGCAAGATCGCAGCAGCTCCTTGTAGCGTTCCCATGCCCTTGCCAGCGGTTCCCCTGGCTTCTGTTTGAAGGCGGTGATTTTCTGGTGGAGAAGTGTTGTTTTGGCGGGCGGGAAGTATTTGTTCAGAAACTCTTGCTCTACTTGGGCCCATGTGGTGAGAGATCTCGGCTTCAGCCCTTCAAGCCACTTCAGTGCAGGTCCAGCCAGCGACCAGCGGAAAGCTTTCATCTTGACATATTCCAGAGTTGTACCTTCAGCAAGAGTACGGCACATGTCATGAAAATTGGTAATATGTTCAAGAGGACACTCATTAAATCTTCCATGAAAAGCATTATTTTTAAGCTCTATAAGAAATTGAGTGCGAATTTCAAAAGAGTTTTCAGGGATTAGAATCGCCGATTCAGGCACGACGAGAGTTGGATGCATATAATCCTCAGCAGTGGTTGGATATTGGGCAAGCTCAGCTTCTGCTTGCCTTGCGCGCTCATTTGCTTGGTCCCTTGCCGTCCTCTCATTGGCGATAGTAGCATCCTTTGCGGCTAGCTCTGTGGTAAGCCTTGTGATCAGCTGTTCCTGTGTTTCAGCGGCCGCCATGGCTCTTTGTAGTTTAGCCCTGATGTGAAAAAGGCAATCCGGTTCGTCTAAGGCGTCAAACTCAGGTGTTTGACCAGAACGACGCATACACCTGCAAAGTAACTCAAAGAGAACGTGAGAACTGACTACCTAAGGCGCGAATGATAGCTTCCCCGGCAACGGCGCCAATTTGTTGTAGGAAGAAATCGAGTTTAATAAATAAGAATATAAATCAAACCAGATTCTGCCCACGCAAATAATTACAAGACCTCCTCCTGATGTAGCAGCGGGAAGTCAGGATCGATCCACGAGGAAGCGTGTCAGCGGATCCTAGGCAGCAGAAGAATCTCACGGAAGTCGACAACAGGGGTGCTCGAGCTCGACTAGGGTAGTCGACAGAAGATCGGATAGTCGAACACAGCAGCAGCAACTCGGCAAAGGGTGGTCGATCTCGACAAGGCCCTACTCGAGATTGAGTAGCCTTCGTTTGGGTCGAGTGGGTCTGGTCGAGTTCTTGCACAAATAAGCTACGGCGACTCTGGGTCGAAGATCAGTAGTCGAGGTCGACCAGGGTTTGGTCGAGATCGACGAGGGCAGGGAGTAAAAACGAAATAAAAGAAAGTAAAAACAAATGCTTTGGGGTTTCGACTAAACTTAATGTAAAAGGACTTCCAAGATTGGGGTTTGCAATGACAATAACCAAGCATGCATAAGGTAGAACCAAACAGATAATCATGTGAATCGCATTAAAGGATTAAGCTTTCGCCTTTTCCAACAATTAGACAACTCTTTCAAGAAACCCTAATTGTCTCTACCGATTTTATGTTTATAATCCAAGTTGTTAGCATGGATCTCCATTAGACGGGCAATAAACACATCAACAAGTAGGAAAATGCTCAAAACATGATAAAGGTCGGATTTTTACCTCAATTATGCATGGCTATCGTCGGGCTCGCCCCAACCCTAGAAGTGGGTGGACTACTCGTGCCTCATCGCAAACTCAGACATCATTGATTGAAAAGAAACAACTTGCATAAATATAAACCAAAGTTTACAACCGCTTGAAGCCAACTCCGCTCTCGCTTCACAACTCCAATCGGCCGCTCACTCTCTCTTTCTCTCTCTACTACTACTTCTCCTACTGAAAATTGAATGAATAAAACTGAGCCCCATGGTCCTTATTTATAGGCTTCTAATCCTTGCTACTCAAGGATAGAATATCTATATCTAAATCTAAAACTTTATCTAAAACTTTAATGATAAATAAAAGACATAAAGGAATTAAATCTAAAATAGGAAATATATCTAAAGTGTCTTCAATGGATAGAACTTTTCTTCTTCATGGTAGATCTTGATATTTTCGGATAGAATCAGCAATCTTCACGTCCAAGCAATCCCAAGTCGAGTAGGATTCGTTGAACCGAGTAACGCGGCTCTGGAGGTCTACTCGATCTCGATAAGGGTCTGGTCGATCTCGAGTAGGGTTGACTGGCTCGGCTTCGTCGTCTCGGCTAGCTGGTGCTCGACAGACTCGGACTTGGCTCCTGGCGCTCGTCGATGTCGACAAGGGCTCGTCGAGGTCGAGTAGACTGGCTATGTCGACTGGGTCTTCTCGGGTGGCTCTACTCGACAGGCTCGGATCTGGACTCGGAGCTCGTCGATCTCGACTAGGGCTCCTCGAGATCGACTAGGGTGTGGCCTTCTCTGGTCGAGCAGCTTCTCCTCGGCATGGACTCGGACTGGCGTTGTGGGGCTCGTCGATCTCGACCAAAAGCTTGTCGAGATCGAGTAGGATTGTCCTCGCCGTCCTTGTCCTCGGCTTCTCGATCAGTTCTCTCCTCGACTCCGGGTGTGGCGCTGGGCTTCGTCGATCTCGACCAGGTCTTGTCGAGATCGAGTTGGGTCCGGAAGTCGGGTGGTCTGGCTCTCGACGTTGCTCCTGGTCGACAAGGCTGTGCTCGGGCATACTTGTCGAAATCGAGTAAGGGCTACTCGAGGACGAGTAGTCTGGTTTCTCGGCTCGATTTGACTGGTTCCGTTGCTGCTTTGACCTTGGACTTTTGTAGCTGTTTTCCGAGCTTTTCCGACCTTCCTTAGAATTGCTGTAAAACGCCTCGAATTCTGCGAATTAAACAGAAACTGGTGTAGATTCCATAATTTGGTAAATAAACATAAATTACATAGGTTCTGTATTATCTTAGCCCAAATGTATGCAATGTATGCAGAAATCGATATAAAAGTTACTGTAAAACATGACAAATTAGGCTCACAACAGAACCTTACCTCCTTTCCCAGAACTTCCTTGTCCTTGTCCTCCTCCTCCTTGCCCTCATCCTTCTCCTTCGCTGATCCCTGAACCTAAGCACATGACCTCTTATTAACATGACATATACTGTAATTGACATGACATGTATTTATAATAACAAGACATCCATTACTAAAAACATGACATTAACAGGAAATGACATGACGATTCCGATCTAATACCATGAGAACCTTACCTTTTCTCCCAGAACTTTCTCTCGCTCCTCCGACTCCCTAGTCCCCTTCCACCGCAGTTCCCTCCTCAAGTTTTCAATCGCCTCCTCAAGCGTCGCCATCTTCGAGTTTACCTCCGCGGATATACTCCTCAGCATGTCGTCCATCTTTGCCACTAACCGTGATTCTATCTCTAATAGGGTAGCTTGTGTCTGCGTGCCCTCCCCTGATTCTTGCGTTGACGCACTTGCTACCTTTGGTTGTTTCTTTGGTGAGGGTCTGAAATTTGCTGATAAGAACGCCCGGACTATGTCGTCGAAGAAGTTGTCCCGCTTGTCGTGAGTGTTTCGGGCGTCGCGGTATAAACGAGTTGCTCTCTCCACATCATCGGGGAGTAGAAGAAGCCTCACGGCTGCAGCGTCATTGAAGTGCCCGAGCTCCTTCGCCTCCTGCAGTCGGGTTTCGATTGAGGCATACTCGAGGTTCGGGTCTCTAAACTCGTATCGCAGACACCTGGGGTACAACTTCTCGTCTATGACATTCGCGAATTGGTCGGCCATTGGAGTAAGCGCTTCGTACAACCATAGCTGCAATTACATATTGTCCAGTAAATAATCACTTCCTGTCCAGTCAATAAATATTACACGCCTAGTAAACGTGTATACGGTGTCCAGTGATATCTGCGTACGAACCTGGAAGGCGAGAGGGAAACCCGGTAGGCAATAGGCCGGGCGTGCATTGGAGTTGCCCTCATCCCGTTGGAGCTTCCTCTCGATTGCACGGTTCAGGAACTCGTTTGTTCGCTCGTAGCAAAGCCGACCCCACGGAAACGCCAGGAACCTGTCAATGTCGCCGACAAGGTCGACCACCCACCCGTGAATGTAGTTTTTGGGTTCCTTCCCAAACAATACTCCCTCGACCAGCATCAGCAGGACAAATTTTAACTTTCTGGTTGACGATTTCTCAGATGCCATTGCCACACGGAACTGCACCTCGAACTCGGACATCCTCATCTTTGAAACTCCAAGGAAATCATACATTGCCTTCTCGAACCCGTCGTCGTCCTCGGGCTCTTCGCCATAGCCACAGTTGAGCCCGGTGACAAGGGCGAACTCATCTATTGAGAACCTCACGACCGCATCATGGATCTTGTACCACGTTTCATTCTCCTTCTTCGTCTTCAATTGTCGTTGGAGAACGTAGTGTACAAGCTGTCCCGAGAAATGGACCCTTGTGCGGTTGTGCCCAGTCTTGCAACGCCCCCCAACGGGCTGTCCGTCAGGCGCTTCCATTGGGACTCGCTCAACCGGTTGTCAATGTTTACCAGGAGCGGCATCCGGGAGTATTGGTTAATTTTTGCTTTGATGTGTCTGTCTTCCTCGACGGCGTACACAGCCTGCACAGACTTCAACATGTCAGCCACACTGCAGCACAACAATCACAACTTACATTACTCGAACGAAAGCCATATTACCGCGCCGGATGTTTGAGCTGTACGGTCTACACTCTTCTTCACACTTCCCTGCGACATTTTTAATATTCCCCAGATATCCTGCATAGTGGAAGACCCAAATTCAGTATTCTACACATCAATTCTTCTCCCCCAACCCACGGTTCCCTTCATATGAATATCAAATGTAACATGATACAAACACGCGTACACATGACACACACACATATACACATGACACATGGTTGTGAAAACATGACAGCATACTGATTCAATCTGTCCATCTCCATTTGCACACAAGTCATCCTATTCCAGATAATGTCGATTCCACATAAACTTTTCACCCTTTCTATAATTTTCCCTAACCCTAATGCGCCGCATTTCATCCAATTTCCCCCAAACCTGAACGCATCTACCGTCATAAGCCCCATTTCGCCCAATTCCCACCTAAACTGAACGGATCTACACTCCCCTTCTCCTGATAAGTTGGATTCAACAACACAGTTGCCCAATTTCCCCGTTCCCAACAATCCCCTTCTCTCCCAGACGCGCAAACCCCAGTACCCAAACTTTCCACCAATTGTTTTTAACTTGACGCCGGTTACTTCCTACATGACAGGGCGATATTGCGTATTGTCAACCCATTCGACCCCTTTTTCCCATTTTCACACAATCCAAACTAGTTTTGGTTCTTCAAATCGTTCCTCCCCTACGAATCGAAGCAAAACGTATTTAATCGGCATTGTGAGGGGTTACTTACTTCGAAGTCTCGTCTCCTCTTCTGCACTGTCGTCTTCTTCCTCGCCTTTGCTTCTTCTAATCCTCTCTCGCTCTGTCGTCTCCTTCCTCTTCTTCTTCCTTCTCTTCTTGTTTTCCTCAGACTTGCATGTGGAACTGTTGCCCTCTCTCTCTCTCTTCCTCTTTTGTAAGCCGTGAGAGGCAGTTGGGGGTCGACAGTTTTCAATTCAAACTCCTTCCTCTCTCACTCATCCACTCTCTCTCTCCACAATAACTTCCCCCACTTCCACTCTCTCTCTCCACAATAACTTCCCCTTTCCTCTCTCTCTCCACCCCGCTTCCTCTCTCTCTCTCTCCTCCTTTTACCTTCTCTCTCTGTCCCGGTTAAATCTCCTCTGTCCCGGTTAAATCCAACCGGCAATTATGCCTTTTTTTGGTGGGGGGGGGTGTAACCTTTGCAAATGTTGTGGATAGTTGGTTAGGCTAGCAAACCATTTCGGGGCAAGGGTCATATAGTTTAAATCCCTCATATTTTTATTACATTTAAAAGTTGATGATATATTTTTACCATACCCCAAATGTGGGGGTATTTTAATTAGTTTTCCCTTGTTTTTAATAGGGAGTATAATTTGTTTAGTTGAATTCGAAGTTGTATTCCCTCGGTTTCAAAATATAAGTCATTTTATTTTTAGATATGTTTTTTAATGTGTTAAAAAATCTATAAAAATCAACATTTTTTTTAAATTTAAAAAAATAATTTTAAATCTGTTACTAATAAGTTTGAAATTATTTTTAAAATTTTGGAGAAGAAGTTAATATTTTATAGAGTTGGTAATAAATTTGAAATTATTTTTAAAATATTTAAAGGTTGATAATGAAGTATTATTTTATTATTGGTCCACTCCAGACCAGGATTTGCACCGACAGCGTGCGTAGCAGGGAGTATCCATTTGAACAAGAAAAACGTAGATAGTATCCACACCCATATGAAGTCAATATAGATTAACCAAGAAAGGCTAGGATAAACTCTACAAAAATACATAAATAAGTAGGGGTGGGTACAAATCCCGCAAATCTCGTCCCGTACCGCTTCCCGTCCCGATCCCGGCGGGATTTGTTAAAAAAAAATTCAATCCCGTCCCGCAAAATATACGCGGGACGGAGAGTTATCGTCCCACAAATCCCGTCCCGTCCCACATATTATATATGTAATTAAAATTAATAAAAAAATATCTAAGAATATATGTATAGTATATATATTAACATTTAATTATTAAACAATAGAATTAAATAAGAAATTAGGAATTAGTGTAAGTATTACGTAGCTACACTTAAAAAAAATCAGTAGCTACACTTGAAAAAAACCAGTAGGAATGTATAGCACCCACCTAAAATAGGAAGTATATGCAAGTTATACTGTATATAGGGAAAAAACAGTAGCATTTGTAAATAGGAATTATTCATATTTTAGGATTATACATGAAATGAGGAATCATGTAATAATTTTGCTAATTATATGAGTGTAAGAGTATTTGTAAGAATTTATTTTTGGAGGTTATTGGATTATTTTGGAATCTTTTTTTTTACGAGGGATATGTCCCGTTCCGTCCCGATCCCGTCCCGTCCCGTCCCGTGAGGGATAAAACCCGGCGGGATTTGAAAAAAAAAAATTAAATCCCATCCCGATCCCATCCCGCAAAAAATACGCGGGACGGGACATGGGATTACCCTAATCCCGTCTCGTCCCGTCCCACGCCCTCCCCTATAAATAAGGGTGGAGCTGGTATTAAAAAAGAAATAGCTTATTTTTAACCTATACCGCAAAGTTGCAAGTTAAGCATATTTTTGTACGGAAATGATTTTCTCTAAATACATTTGGTTTACTATTTTAAAAAAGATTATAACATTGAGTAATATTTAAAGAAATAGCTTATCAATTATCAAATATCAAATATCGGCTTCTTAACATATGATTTTAGAGCACATATTAGAAAAATTCTTTAAATAATCTAAAATAATAATTATAAGTGAAATTAATAGGGGTGGGCACAAATCCCGCAAATCCCGATCCCGTCCCGGTCCCGTCCCGATCCCGGTGGGATTTAGGACAAAATAGCAAATCCCGTCCCGCAAAAAGTATGCGGGACAAAACGCGGGACGATCCCGGTGGGATCCCGCAAATCCCGTCTCATCCCGCATATTATTATAATAATAATAATAATAATAATAATAATAATAATAATTTTTATAATAATAATAATAATTTTTATAATAATAATAATAATAATAATATGATAATATTATAGAATAATAATAATATATTATTAGTATTATTATTTTGAGCAAATATTATAATTACAATTATAATCATAATCTTCCATTTATAGTAATAATATTTGTTTATAATAATAATATTATTATTATTTGAGAAAATATTATTTATAATTATAATAATAATCTTCAATTTATAATAATAATTGATTATAATAATAATATTATTATTATATAATATTATAATATAATTTAATAATAATATTACTTTATAATAAAATTATATTATATCATATTATATTTTTTTCTTGTAAAGTATAATTATTTTATAATAATAACAATAAAAATAAGTAATAATAAAAAAAAAAATTAATTATAACGTGACATTATTATTATTATTATTATTATTATTATTATTATTATTATTATTATTATTATTATTATTATTATTATAATACCCATTTAGTGCTACAATTGGCAAATAGCTAAATACGGTATTCTTCTCAACTATCAATCGATAATGAGACAGTATCTGATGAATCTCGTCTCAATTCTTTTCCGTCCCGATCTAGTAAGATAATGTAGCCAAATATGTTGAACATTATAATTAATTATACAATCATTGTATGAATTAATAATAGTATAATAATAATATTATTATTATTATTATTATTATTATTATTGAATAATATAGTTGAGAAGAATACCGTATTCAACACATTATACAAATTAATGAATTATGAAAGAATTTTTCACTTTGCAAATTTATATAATATTTTATTATTTTTATTTGCGGGACAAGGCCCGTCCCGTCCCGATCCCGTCCCGTCCAGACACCATCCCGTCCCGTAAAAATTTCGCGGGACGATTCCCGTCCCGGCTCAATCCCGTCCCGTCCCGTCCCGCGCCCACCCCTAGAAATTAATATGAAAAATTATGGTAAAACCAATAAAAGTATATATTATTTCTGTTATGTATATTGATGTATATGTGATATGATTTATCATATTTGTGTGCGATAGAAGCAAATGTAAATTATTCATCTTGTTCTCCATGAATCAAGGCGATTCATATATGATTTATCATATATGTTTTTACAATTTTGATCAAACCATAAATATTACTTTCTTATTGCTCTCTTGTTCATTTAAATTTAACTCCACTAATTATCCTATATCACGTTATCAACATGGGTCTCTACTTTAGCTTCAAGGATTCTAAGGTAAAAATACTTATCACTCTTCCTAAATTATCGTCGTAATTCTTAGGTTCATTTCTGAAAAACTTTTTTTTTTTTTTTTTTTTTTTGAGGATTATGCTCTATAGTTGCCCCTAGTGGAGAACTAGAAACTCAAAATCTTGAAAGGAAAATATCGTTTTCACGAGGAATATACTCTGAAATGTTCAACTTGGGATCCCTTACCTGATAAACTCAATCTTGTCCATACAACTTACATCATTTTTTGGCCAAAATTAAACACGAGGAAATGGTAGCAATTAGACCAAAAATTGGATCTAATTGCACAACTAGACCACAAGGCAAAAACTTTGCCCAAAATAATCCCTCTACCCCCGAGCAAAAAAAAAAAAGAGTTGGTTATTTTGCACTGTTCATCACCGGGATTAGCAAGTGAGGGAGGGGAAGGGGATTAGGCACACCGTCTCCCTCCTCCTTTCGTTTCACTCTCTCAAGGCCGCTTCCGACCACCTGTCTCTCTCTTTCTTGCTTCGGTGCCACCACCACCTCGCCCGCTCCGACACGCCGCCCTCCGATTATGAACGCAACCAGCGCCAGCTATAGTGGATCCTCGGAGATGTCCGAACGCATTGACGTGGCGATTGTATGTGCCGCGGATTCACAATTCTCGGCCCTAATTTGTAGGGATGTCGATCGTCTTCGAGAAGCTCTCGATCGCCAATTTGGCTCGCGCGTCGTGCGTTTGCCGGCTGTGGTTCTCGCTGGCCTCCGACGGCGAGATTCAGATAGCGTCCTTTAACTCTCCTTGGAAATTGAAGGATGTGGTGGGGAATCCGACCTCTGGTAGCTTCTGGCGAGACAACAGCTTGACGAAATTCGCCATTTCTCAAAAAAATAAGAATCAATATCATCCAAAAATAAGCGGGGAACCTAAAAGACTGGAATGGTTAGGGACGGAAGCGGATGGGGCAAGTAGTTGAAGTGAAATTTTACCAAGTACCAAGTACTGATTTGATTGAATATACCTATGCAGTGGATAAGGAAGCTTGCATACATATATCATGTGGAAAGAGGTGCTGTACTGCTGTAGCTTTTCGGTTTCAAGACTTACATATAGATTGTTAGAAGCTTCATAGATTTTGTGATCAGTCTTATGGTTCCTGCCATTTGCATGTTTATCAAGATTCATATGGATGCATATTTGCACTCAAATCTTCTTTGTTTCAGATTCTTATAGGTTTCACCTTATAAATTGCCTTTTAGTACTTGTCTCTGTTTGAGCAATAAGTCTGAAGCAACTGACTGCACCAGTTTGGGATGTCTTTTAATGGATTTTTGCCTTAGTAACTTTCCATTTAGTACCATACCCTTAAATAATTGACACTAATTTTGGTGGGGTGAGTCTAGCCCATGCAATAGTGCAACACATGAGCAACACACAAAGACCCAAGATAGCAAGCTATCTTAAACAAGTCTTTCCCCTCAAAAAATAAATTTAATATCGAAGTGGACTAATAGCCCACATATCAGATATTAAACTGATAAGAACAGATACTACACTTGATCTTAGCCAAAAGGCCGAGAAAGGTATGCTTAACCTATTCTTTGTTTGGGCCTCTTATATTCCCCCAAACTTGTTCTTTATGCCCACAATCAATGTGGGATGAATGTCAGACTAATCTCCTGATGCAACAGCAAATGAAAAACAAACAAGTTATCAACGCACCATGAAAATGTTAATGGACACTATTCAGCATGAAAGTAGATGAAACATTCTCTTTTAACTTTTATCATTTTGGATTTTACTAAGATAAAAGAATCCAGCTTGAATCGTTTCGATATACCTTTTCTGAATCACTTGAGATTTCTAAAAAAGCATCAATAGTATATACTCCCTCCGTATCGCAATAATTGTTGTTTTAGCTCTATGCACACTTTTTAATAAAATCTATCTTTACTTTACTTTTATAGCTTAAAATACCTAAAAAGAGTAATTATTACCTATAAAAAGAGCAATCATTACCTATAAAGACAATAATTATAACTAAAACAACAAGTTTTTTTATACAACTTTAACACTCTAAAACAACAAGTATTGCGATACGGAGGGAGTAATAACTAGTGCATTTCAACTAAAATAACTACAGCAGCAAGGTTAAAGCAATGGACATGTTGAGAGGTGGATGCTGTCCATATCTCCTTTTGACACATTACAGATCTCAGATTACTCCCAATAAAAAAAGGAAAATTTTCAAAATTGCTCTGAAATTGATGGGATAAATATTGGTCGAATGGAAACCCATTACGCTTGATATTTAAGGCTACGGAGGTTAACTGGAGAACTGGTTAACTATCAGAATCAAATGCACCTCTTCTTCATTCACTTCCTTGGTTCACAATCCTCTGACGATTCACAGCCTCCGACAGGTGACATAGAGATGGATTATGGAATAATATGTGGCTCCAAACCATCCTCTACAACATTCCTGTTCTGACCGGGTAGCTATCAGAATGGACTGTCAATTTGCCTCCGACGTTTCTGATCATTCGCCGGAGGTTGTCGAGACCACAGAGTGGCGGAGCTTCTGGTATCTCTTGGATCTTTGTGGACTGAAAATTAAGAGTAAACACAATCCATATATATAGCTAAATGAACCTTCTTACACCATTATCTAAAAATTATATTTTTTTTTTTGGTAAACAAAACCTGGAGAAAAACTCCAAGGACAAAATCCGGACTACACAACAAACAAACGGGGAGTAGTCCTTCCCCTACAATCGTCCTCCATTAGGCTCAAGACACCATCCGGTGGCTCAACGAGACCATGGTAACCTAACGGGAAGGCATGGGCGATCCCTGCGAGGGTGTCGGCGACAAAGTTCGCCTCCCTGAAGACATGTTTGAATCGGATGGTCCAATTCAATCTATGGAAGCCTTGGCAACGAGCAACCAGGCTAGACATCGGATGAAACTCCTTCACCCCATTTTGGATCAAGTTCAGGGCGGTCAGCGAGTCGGACTCGAGGACTACATTGCGCCAGCCCAGCTCCCACGCTCTACTGAGCCCTCCGACGATGCCCCACAACTCGGCAGCAATCACCGGAACACACCCTATATTTTGGACAAAACCTCCCAGCCAGCGACCCTCGGCATCTCGAATCAGACCACCCGCTGCGCCTTCACCATTTCTATTGACCGATCCGTCCACATTCACCTTAGCCCAGCCCTCCTCCGGTCTCTCCCAACCAATGCTCTTGGTCATGCTATCTTTGTCCATCCTTGCTTCGGTTCCAGAATTCCAAGCCTCCTTGTACTGCCTAGTGATCGCCGTCACAAATTCCGCTTTGTCTGGTCTGCTGCCGCTGTTGCCGAAGGCCCTTTCGTTTCTCCAGCGCCACGCCCACCACGCAGCATTGGCGAAGAGACAAGCCCACTCGGTCCCATCCGCCCTTCTAATATTAGACATGATATTAGCTCTCCACCAACCTGCAAAAGGTAAAGAGAAGAAATCAGCATCTTTTCTATGACAGACCAAACCTTGCCACAAATCATAAATGAGGGGGCAGTCCCTTAGAATGTGGAGCGTAGTTTCTGGCACCCCGGAACAGTCCGAGCATGTTGAGTCCTCCGCCAGGTGCCGTCTGCACCTCTCCTCGTTCGTCAAAATAGCACCTCGCGTGACAAGCCACAAGAACATTCGAACCCTCTCCGTCACTTTCAATTTCCAAATCCTGTTGTACACAACACTATCCATACAAGCAAATGAGTTGGCTTTAGTTAAGCGCTCGTAGGCTGCTTTGATCGAATAGTTCCCATCCGAGGCATCATTCCAAGAAATCCTGTCCGGCATATCACCACCCTCCGAGACAGCGTTTGCTGCTATCCTCATAAGCATCCCAGCAGGGATCAGCTCGGAAATCTCATTCCACTTCCATCCCACTCCCGGAGACCAATACGAGTTCACCGTTCTGTCACGATCCGCAACGTGGATGGGGCCTCTAGCCTGCTCCACCAAAGGCGCATCCGAGAGCCAATTATCTTTCCAAAAGCTCACCGTGTTGCCATCTCCTATGATCCATCTGGTGCCCTCACTCACCACCATCTCCAAGCTCTTGCGCATACAGGTCCAGATTGCCGAGGCACCCGTCACACAAGCTCCCGAGTCCCTCACATACTTGCCCTGCAAAACCTTACACCAAATGTCATTATCATTGCAATTTAAAAACCGCCAAACGAGTTTCCCATTAATCGCCACATTCAGCTCATTCATGGATCTTAATCCCAGCCCTCCTTTGCACTTCGCCTTGCACATATCACTCCACGCCACAAGATGGATTTTGCGACCTTCCTCACTATCTCCCCAAATAAAGTTGCGGCGTTTCCTATCGATCAAGTCGCACGTTGCTTTCGGAATTGACACAGTAGCCATAGAGTAGACCGGAATCGACTCAAGCACCGACTTAGCAAGGGTCACCCGGCCCGCCAAGCTCAAGTGATTCCTCCTCCATCCCGCAAGGCGACCATCAATCTTGTCAACCAGAGGCCTGAAAGTCTCCACTCCAATCCGAGAGTGCAAGATTGGCATGCCGAGGTAGCTTCCGAGGTTATCAGTAACCTCGAAACCGCACTCCTGCCTCAGCCCCTCCGTCACCTCTCTACCGACATGGGGAGAAACGAACAATTTTGATTTATTCGTGTTCACCCGCTGTCCAGAGGCCCTACAGAACACATCAAGAATACCTTTGATGATCCTAAGTTGCTGAACTGACGCTTCCGCAACTAGGACGATGTCGTCAGCGAACATAACGTGAGAAATGATAGGGCCTCTCCTAGTCAATTTAGCAGGTTTCCAATCACCCTTAGCAACCGCCCTATCCACCAGATGGCTTAACCTTTCCATACACAAGATGAATATATACGGGGAAATCGGGTCTCCCTGCCTAAGCCCTCTAGAAGGCTCAAACTCTTGAGTAACCTCGCCATTAACAAGGACCCGAGTGGTCACCGTACTGATGCACTTACTCACCCATTCCACCCACTTGTCCGGAAAACCCGCATCCACCAGAGTATCGCAAATAAAGTCCCATCTCAACCGATCATAGGCTTTCTCGAGGTCGATTTTCAGAATCATCCACCCCTTCAAACCTTTCTTCTTACGCATCGAATGGACCAGCTCTTGCACAATAACAATGTTGTCCGTGATTTGCCTGCCTGGAACAAAACTTCCCTGCGTTGGACCGATAATGTCTTTCAGAAGCGGCCGGATCCTATTCGCCATAATCTTAGTAATAATCTTGTAAAGCACATTGCACAGGCTTATGGGCCTATAATGGGAGACGGCTTCCGGCCTCGCCACCTTTGCCAATAAGACAATCAGAGTCTCATTAGTCGACCTCGGCATGTAAGAAGAGGCAAAAAAATCCCTAACAAAACCGACCACAGTACTCCCAACAGTATCCCAGCATTTCTGAAAGAAACCGGCTTGAAAACCATCGATGCCTGGAGCCTTAAGAGCCCCCATCTCCTTGACCGCCTGGTAGATCTCCCCACTCGTGATCGGACCATCAAAGTGCTCCCAACGATCCTCCGACAGAACTGGAAACGCACCCCCCTCCCAAAAGAAAGGCGTCAGTTCTTCCACCGGAATGGTATACAACCTATGAAAGAACTCCACCACCTTATGCTCTATCCTGGTTCCATCCAGAATCTCCGTCCCATCCTCCTCCCTCAGCACCTGAATTCTGTTTCTCTTCCGACGAATAACCGTCGACAGATGAAAATAGGAAGTATTCCGATCACCCGCCCTAAGCCAGTTCTCACGCGACTTCTGGAACCATAAGATCTCTTCTTGCTCTAAGGTCAAATCAAGCTTCCTTTGAAGATTAGAAACTCTCTCAATCAGCTCATCGGAGGGATTAGTCGCAAGAGCCGATTGAGCCTCCTTAATATCCTTAGCAATCTCGGCTTTCCTCTCAAAGATGTTACCGAAAACCTCTCGATTCCACTTAATCAGGCAGTCTTTCAACAAATCCAGCGCCGACGGGGCGTCAGCCTCCGACTGCCACGAGTCCTTGACGAGCTTACCAAAATCAGGATGCGTAAACCAAGCCGCCTGGAACCTGAACGGCCTGCGCAACTTGTTCATCTTAACCGGAGCGTCCATCGTAAAAAGGAGAGGACAATGGTCCGAGCCATGCATCGGAAGGTGTCTAACAAGAGCCTCCGGCCATTCGAGACGAGCAGCCGCATTCCCCAGGACCCTATCCAGCCTCCGAGCCTTGAACGTATCCGTAGAATTTCCCCTAGACCAGGTGAAAGTAGCCCCTACGAACCCCAAGTCGATCATATCGGCCATACTCATCCACTCCCTGAATCGATCCGCGTCAGCCGAGATCAGACCATCCTCATCCTGCTGCTCCCAATCATGGATAATGCAATTAAAATCCCCGCCAGCAAAAAGGGGCCCCGACAGCCCACTCGTAGCCTCGGCGATGTCCCTCCAAAAGATCCGGCGCTCATGGACACTCGGATGAGCGTAAACCACAAGGAGATGAAACTCCTTACCCCCACAATTAACTTTGGCCAAAATAAACCTCTCATTCGAGGTGGTGACCGAAATATCCACCTCTTCTCTATCCCATAAGAGCCAAACACCCCCACGAAAACCATTCGCCTCAACGATAAACCTATCAGTGAACTTCATCCTGTCACAAACCTGCTTCGCTTTCGCCCCGGAAATCTTCGGCTCAAAAATCGCTAAGACATTAACTTTGTGCTTCTTAAGCATATACCTAATCCATCTACGGAACCCGTCGCTACCGGCTCCGCAACAATTCCAAAGAAGACAATTCATCATAAAAACGACAAGAAGGGGAAGACAAACCAGGAGGATCAACACTGCCCCGAATCCGGACCCCCATTAACCCCAGGCTCGGCCCCTTCGGTTCCATCAATGGCCATGTCGCCGCCTTCACCTTCCTTCTCGGTCACTTGAGTACTAGCTCCATTCAAACCTGAGCAATCAACCCCTGCCTCCTTCGGTGCCTCCTTCACAACAGCATTCTGAGAAGGCATTATATAACCAAAAACCCCTCCTTTGATTCCTGTCACCACCTCCGTCTCGGTTCTAGGCCTCTTGAGGGACCCACCTTGCCTTTTAACAACCGAGTCATCAACTTTAGTCCCTTTGCTCTTGGGCTTTTTAGGCCCCTTCTTCTTGAGCCCACTAGTACTTGCCAGCCCACTCGCACTAACCGGCCCAATTTCAAAACCTTTAACCTCCTTATTCTTAGTAGAGGAAGTCAGATCCCTAGTAGTCTCCGACTTGTAATTTTCATTAATACCTTTGCCTTTTTGTTCATTCCCCTTGGTACCGCCAATAACTTCTTCCCCTTCCTCATATGACCGTTCCTCATTCTTGCCGCTCTCTTTATGTTCTTCATTAATTCCCTCATCATTAACTTTATTCTTTTGGGCAGATCCCGAAACGCCCCTCTTCCCGTTGTCATTGCCATTGCCATCACCGGCAACTGTGCTCGTTTTCTTCTGGCTCCGACGCCGGCGAGCAACCTCCATCCAAGGTCCATAGCAACCCCCCGTCGTCTCGACCTGTTCATCTGTCTCCATTCTCGAGCCTGAGTTATCGCCACCATTCACTTTTGGAGCATTCAATCCACCCGACTGCTCCTTCGACCTCGGATTTTGCTTCTCAGCCTGCTCTTCCCTTTTACTGCCTCCCATAGAACATTGCATCGCCAGGTGACCGAATCTTCCACATTTGAAACAAATTCTATGTAACCCTTCATATTCGAGGAAGTACACGTGATCGTTGATCGTTACCGTCCCTTTGAGCGGCTTGGAGAGATCAACTTCAACACACACCCGTGCGTAGCGTCCACGGTTGGTGCCAAGCGTACGAGTATCCACCTTCAGAGGTTTTCCTATTCCAGATGCAATTTTTCTCAAAATTCCCTCTTCGTATAAAACAATGGGGAGATTAGCGATTCTGACCCATGCCGGCGAGGTTGAGATCGTATCCGTTAGGGGATCGAAACAAGGCGTCCACGCCTTGATGATAAGATAGTGGCCGAACAGAGACCACGGCCCCCCGGTTAGAGCTTTCATATAATCACTTTCATTGTCGAACCTTGCCACATAATAGCCCTTCGGTAGATCCGCAAGGAAGAACTTACCCGCAGGTCTCCAGAGTTCACGAAGCTTCCTATCCATAGTCGCATACGGAATGAAGCCGCCCAACACCTTGATAATCAACGACGATTGCCAGACTGACTCCAGGACAGTCATGACTTCCCTCGGAATGTTCACCACCGGGTCACTGTTGTCCCCGCTCGGAAACGAAACCGTAACTTTATCTTCCGCATAGCAAACCTCTGTCATACCACCGCCGAACCCAGCATTTCCCATCAACATGTCTTTCCAGGATTGAGCCCTATCCGGTGGTTCACCAGGTTGGCCCAATCCATGGGAGCCGCTCGCCATCCCCTCCAGAGAAACCAGAGAGCGTTTCAGAGAGAGAGAAGAGAGCGTTTTTTTAAAAGCTGGGATTTGTGGAGTGAACTGAATTGTGATATCAATCCGAAAGCAATACAAGTTTGCCACGGAGTAGAGTTCCCTATCTAAAAATTATATTAAAGTCTTTGATTTAACAGTTAACAGGGTTCTCTAGCAATTACAAAGAGTAAATATAGGGATTACACAACAAACTAGCTAGGATACATTCAAATCAAATACCAATTAATATCCTAAAATCTAAACTAATTAACTTAATGATAATAATCATAATATCTTTAATAATAGAAGGGGTGGTAATTGGGAAAACAGAGCAGATGCTGAACAAATCATGGCTGTTAGTAGCTTGGGAAATAAGCCATTCATGCTCTTTTATAAACCCTCAAAAACCCCTTAATCAAGTTTCTGTGATTTTGATACAGAATTCAGGTAAACGTAAACCACACCCTCTTTGTGAATTTCTCATCTCTCTGACTTGGATCTCTTTGCTAGTGATTACCTTATGCTTTTCTTGTTTCTCCTGTTCTTTCGTAGTGGACGAAGATGGCTTATAGGCGTTGCCTCTCAACCCAAGCTACACTTCTGGCTGGTAGACTTAACCCCGTCCCCTCGTTCACCTACCTTTCTCATCATGACAGAGAGTTTTACTCCTCTGGGCCAAAGATCGAGTCGTATTTAGCCCAGAGGAGGTGTTTTGGAAGCTATTTCAACAATACTTCAAGCCAATCCACTGGCATATTTTGTCGAACAGGCTATGGATTTATCGGAAATGGAATGCTCTTGAATAGGTACATGTCAACCTCGATTGGGGAGGCGGATAGGATTAGTTTCCCCAGTGATGTTGCCCCTGTGGTTACCGACGATGTTGCCAGTGTGATCACTGATGCTTCCATTACCATGGAAGCTGTGGCCTCGCAGGCCTCAGCTATGAGTGTGGATACCATTGCAGATCCTGAGTTGGGCCCTCTTGGTTTTCCTGCTTATATTATCGAGCACTGGATGCATGGTATTCATTCGTTTACGGGGCTAAACTGGTATGATAATGTCTCTTTATGCATCTTTCACCAAACTTTGGATGAAGATTGGTGATGTACTTGTTATTCATAGGTGGGCTTCCATTGCTCTTACAACTTTGTTGTTTCGTGTACTTACAATCCCATTCCTCGTATACGAACTTAAGGCCACTTCAAAGTTTGAGGTACTATATAAGCGTCAAAGATGTTCCCACTCATGTCAAAGTTTGCTCGATTATCACAGATTCGTAAACTGTTTTGCAGTTAATGATGCCAAGGAGGGAGGAGATAAAGAAGGAAATGCGCGCAAGAGTAATTTATCAATAACTCTTGAACTATTTCTGCACACATACAGTTCAATTTATACACATCATATGGTGTTGAGTATCTTGATGAATGTTATGGCCATTCAAACTGTACAGGGCATGAAACCCCAAGCTGTTGAAGAAGGGATTAAGAAGATGGATGAGCTTTGTAAAGAGTAAGATGCTTTAAAATGTTTGCCTTTCTGTTTCTATAAATGGTATTTTTTGAGTTCCTCAAGTATCTTGTAGGATATCTATGCTTTCGGTTTCTATAAATAGCATTCTTCATTTACTAAATACTAATGCAGTCATAAGAGTATTCTAACCTGCGAAAAACGGGCGCAAGAGAAACGTATGGTTCGTTTGGTAAAAGATTAAGGTAAACAGAATGAAAGCAAATTTTGTTTGGGAATCTGCTCATTTTTGCATGAGAAATAAGAAGAGGGGTAATAACTAGAGTATATGGGATATAGTTGCGCCTTGCTCAAATGGGTGATCGAAAAGAGGGAAACAAAACAAATTTTGTATGAAAAATTGGGAGACTGGGGTAGTGATTAAAATTTCTAACAATGTATCTTGAACTACAAATAGACTACATTCATCTCATTTCCGTTTACCTTTCTAACTTTTATACCAAACGAGCCCTTATTGTGTGATGAATCAGCAAAGCACATGTTTCACACAAAGAAATTTTGAAGCTTTGGTGAGGCACATTGTGTAGTTAAATGGATTTTCAGGAATTTTGCTGATCAGTTATGTTCAGTCAGACAGTAACTCAAATTGCTAGGGACCCTTGTTAACTTTTACTCTGTGCTTCGCGGTGAAGGTTCTCTACTCTAGTACTTGCTTCTAGCTTTCGATGCAAATTAAAAGTCGTCTCTCTGTCTTTTTTGAGGTTGTCTTTCCTGTCTCTTTGTTCAGTGATTACTGACTTCATATCTGATGCTCCAGATACGGTTTGAATCGATATGATCCAGATGCTCAAATAATGGGATTAGCTATCGAAGGCTCCCTCAGTTGCAGTTATCTTATTGCTGTAAGTCGGAGACTTGGAGACAAGCTGTGTACACAATTGTTCATGATATAATTTTCTCATATTTCGGTTCAAACACTCGTCTCTTGTTGATAATGATTCGCTTTTGTAGACGTTTCGTATGATACGGGATGTTCCATCACTCAAAACTGGAGGAGCATTGTGGTTTACTGATCTCACCACGGTAGATGCTACATGCGCCTTACCTTCTTTGATGCTGCTGACATTGTGGGGGATGGTGTCGGTAACAATTCATTTTCATCATTTACTGAGATAAACTCTTCACATTCAGGGCTCGTCGTTGTCTCAACTCTCAACTCCTCTCTGTCTCGTACTCTCGTGTGCAGTTTATTTGGAACGAAAGACAGGGAGTCAGGGCGCTATGGTCGATGAGTTATATAATACTTTCTGCGCTTTTACCCAAGGTAGTCTATCCGTATCTTAATTCATCATCTGAGCTATTTGCGACGTTTTTCTATGTCTTGCATTGCATTGTATGATAGCCATACAAAAATAAATGTGCAGGCTACCGTCTTATGCTTTCTCACCTCAGATGTGTTCTCCCTTTGGTTCGGATGCAGTAAGTGTTGGACTTCTTATCATTTTCGGACAATCTCGCAACAGATTGATCGTTACGTTTGTGTATTCTTGTTGAATTTTTCAGTGCTCAGAATTCCCAGTGTTAAGAAGGCTTTTGGCATCCCGGAGATACCAGTAGCTCCACCGTCCTCTGCTGCTGACAAATTAGAGCGAATGATCAAAAAAGTCATTAAAGGTGACATTTTATATTGACTAGCATACCATTTCTTTTATCTCTCTTAATATGTTTATAGGGTGTCTTATGAATTTTTAAATTACTGAATTTGCAGATGCAAAGGAAAGCGAATGAAGTGAAGTTATTCATTGTCTTGATGAAAGGGACTCCCTCCGATCACGAATGTTTGAAGGTTTAGATTTTCCATTTGGGTGAATTGTGATGTTTCTAGGCTTTGTTTGAACTTGTTTGTTGTCTTGTTGAGTGATTGATTCATTCAACAAGATGACGACAGTTACTCTCATGTGTTTATTAAGGCTGTCCTTGAAATGAAGGCATATTGGTGACATTCTGGAATCATGAAATACAAAGTATCTTCAGGAAATTTGTGACTTGAGAGCCTCTGATAGTCTGATGCAAAGCCAAATCCAGCCATATACACTAGCCTCTTGTTTTGTTACCAGCCACATATTAATGGGCGGTTTTCAACTTCAAGCGCGTTGGAATTTATAACAAAGACAAACAGTAATTAAAATTGAAAAATTTCCTGTGGAGGATGGTAATGGATGGACTACCGACAAAATCTAGACTTAGAGATAAAGGAATACATACGTCCATGGAGTGCGCTCTCTACAACTCCATGGGGGATGATGCTCTGCATTTACTTATGGAATGTCTGATTACCTTGAGAATCATTGGACTAATGGATAAAGGCATAGAGAGACTAATTAGTCCAATGATTATAATCTTAAGCTAGTCTCTCTAAATGACGATGGAATCGATTGGGATGTGCAAAGGATTTTTGATTCGAAGGAGTATAGGACTGTATATACTCCTAAGGGTTATTGATGATGGTAATCAGTTGTATCAGGAGATGCCAAAAGCTTAATGGTAACGTGATTGAAGAACAAGAAACTGTAGGTCGAGACGGAGAGTGAATTGATTGTCACAAAGGCGCGCTCAGGTTTGGTTGATCATCAAGTGCTTGGTGAAATGAACACAACAGTGGAGATCGATGAGGCGTCATAGCTCAATGTTGTGTGGAATTGTTTTTATATGCATTGATTGAGATCTCAATTGTTTTAGGTAGAAGTTTGATCCTCACTTATAGATACTCTATAATTGCTATGGAGGAGATATATCATATACGTAGTCATCATAGACGTCTTTCGAACCCGGCAGGCCATTGCTCTAGACAAGGTGTAATGCTATTCAAGGCAAGACGTCCATAAAACACCCTTTTGTAAAGCTCTTAATATGGACTACAAAGATATAAGCTAGATATGAAAAATAATAAACTGTCTTGAGCGATTTCTACATTTCCTTGACCAAATCAACGCCTGGCTACATTTGTGTACAAACAACAACAGTCCCTGATCTCCACCTTTGTCTAGCAGAGTAGTCGATGCCATCCTGAACGTGCATTGCGAATCACACAACACAATCGCCTTTTTAATTCGATGGCCACGATTGTAAGACTAGGGATTACTATATTCCATCCACGTCAACATCAGCTGTTAGCAGCTCCTGCATTCCCCCAAGCTATCATAAGTAACAATAAACTCTCTTCGCCTTTCGGTTATCTCTTGTAAGAAGAGACCGATGTGTTGATGTGATGTGTACACACCTACTCAAGGATCAAGTTCACATTCAACCCAGGGAACCAGTTCAGCTGACCATGGTTAACTAGGACATCTGTAACAACTAACAAAAATTGTTAATCGAGAAGACCATATATAGTTTTTGCACACAATACATTATTGTAAGACCCAAAACTTAATTAATTAGTATGAAGAAATATGTATGTATAACATATATATTACAGTGAAACAATTAGGAAAATATTGCTAAATTCAAACTCTTATAATTTCCCTTTTTTTGTTGCTCTTCATCATCTTCTTCTGCCATGTTTTCTTGGATACGGCGTATACCTTGTTCTTGTCGATATTGCACCAAATCAAAGTCTTGCTATACTTGTGAACAAACAACACTACTCTTCCAAAACCACCATCTCCGAGTTTGTATAGCAGAGTGGTCGGTTCCATCCAGAGTGTTAAATTTTGATCACACCGAATCGTAAACCTTTCCCGAGAATCTCCGACTCCATACTCTTTCATCACCCACACATCCGTAATTTTGTTATCTTCATCAACCAGTTTGCAAACAAAACACAGTTGTCCATCGACTTCAGACATGATTGAAAGAGACGTAGGATTAGCTGGAGGCGAAGCAGAAGCAAACAGCGGCGGCACCTGTATTTCTCCGAGCCTATTGGTATGCAAATCGTAAGTAACGATAGCCTCCTTTTGGTTATCTCCTGCTCCAATCATAAGAAACCAATGAAGGACGCCATTAAAGGAGTGAGCTACCTCGCCGCCAGAAAAGGTGAAGACTTCATAAGGAAGATTATGTTGATATATAAATGCTGAAATTGGCACGTTTTACTACTTGTTTAGGTGTTGTATTTGTTCCATCTACGATCACAAATGGATTATTGCCCAACTTCGCGGTTCTACAGGTGCTAGTCAGGGCTAGAAGTATGGTCTACCGGCAAGGCTTTTTTGGCGTCAATGTTTGACGAAGTGTATGCCATGAAAAGCTACTAGCATTTGGTTGTTTTTTGCCACAATTGGGAAGATTATGTTGATAGGTTGTTGGCATAACACTATTGGTACTTGCAATTTCGCGTAACATTTGGTATTGACTATGATTGTTTTTTTTAATTGAATGTCGTATGAAATTTAGTATTGAAATCCTTGGAGTAGTTGCTTTTGATTCATGAATTATGAATGTCATATAACACTTGCTTTATCAACTCTGCAAACTCATATCCGATATCCTGCAATACCAAACAGGGATATCAGATATCAGATATCAAATTTGATACCCATATCCCTGATATCCATATCTGATACCCATATCTGATATCTGATATCAGGATATGGATACCAAACAGGGACTGAATGAATTCCATTCCTTATTTCTACCTTATTTCTATAGCTGTAAATCCAACACGGACAGCACTCGCAACCGACGACTATCTTATAATCGTCGCCATAATAATCGTAACCAAATCCATAGTAGTAGCCGGAGAAACAACTGAATCGTCGTCGCGGGGGTTTTGCGACGGTTTGAAAAGATCCAGTGAACCAGTTGTAAAGAAGGAAGGCTCCCCTGACCGCTTCAAGACAAGCTATTCCGTGGGAGGATCCGATCAAATTGGGATTATTGTCGTGGTGGGATAGGACTCGGTGCACCGTGAAGGGAGGAACATGCGGGCCATGGATCCGCACCTTGTTGTCGTCGGCAGTGTCGTCGCTTATGGAGACGTAGTAGAGGCCGTCCCGTCCGTGGAAAAAGGCCGTACGGGAGATATCATTGTAGAGGGTGTAAAACTTGGGATCGCTGATGAGATTCTTCCATTGCTTTGACAAGAGTTTACATCGCAGGAGCGATCGGAGGGGGAGCCGGTAGATAATCTCTGTGATTATTTCTTGAGGAAGATGAAGAGGGGCCATGCTTGAGATTTTAGAGATCGCAAAAACCCTAAATTTTAATTCATGATTAATTTGGGATCGCAAGGGATGTATGTGTGCTAAAAATCTAGGTTTTATATGGGGTATGATATGTACACCGCTAATTTTTACTATTTACACCGCAAATCCACCGCATAGGGATGCGGTGGATTAATAAAATTTTAGCCCGACATACCGCATGTACATGCGGTATGTATGTTGACCGTATGAAAACACCGCATGTATGTGCGGTGGGTTAGGTTTAAACGGAGTCCGTAATACAATAACCCGGTTGGGGCGTAGTTATCCGATACCTACCGCATTGCCATACGGTGGTTTAAAAAATACCGCTTACCCATGCGGTATGTTTTGAAATATGGGTAAAACTCATACCGCATCTCCATGCGGTACTTTTTTACCGTTGTGGTAACGGTAACAAAACTTACCGCATACCCATGCGGTATGATTTGTTACCGTTGCCACAACGGTAAAAACATACCGCATGGAGATGCGGTATGAGTTTTACCCTTGGGGTCCCATTATAAATAGGCGTGGGGGGCCCAGTTTTCCGACACAACGAATCTTCTCCGATCTCTTTCATTCCGAGGCCGACTCGAATCTTCTCCCATTCTTTGATTCCGAGCCCGACTTTTGGATCCGTCCATTCCCCGTCCCCATATCTACCACCACTCTGTACCCGGGTTTTAAGATGGTGAAGGACAACCGTGGAAAAGCCGTAGCTGATGATGTCGGTCATGTTCGGAGACATCCGTTACAGGTAACATTTAATGTTTATAATAATCAATTTGCTTTATTTGTTAATTTGAAGGAAATAGTGTTAACATTTCATTGTTATATATAATGTAGCCGGAGCCCACTATACAGAGGAGGAGGACGACAGATGTACCGCCATCGCTGGAGACACAGCCTCACCCTACGGTATATTAAAATTGTTACTAGGTGTAGGGAAATTGATATCGAATAAGTATATATTTATGTTTTCTTATGAATTGATAGTATGAGGTTGAAATCATTTATAAACCTTTGGAAAATCTTGCAACATTTAGCCAGTCATACGATATAGTATCGTATTCGAGCCATAGGATTCTGACAAATACTAGGTGTAGGGAAATTGAAATCGAATAAGTATATATTTATGTTTTATTATGAATTGTTAGTATTAAGATGATATCATTAATAAACCTTACGAAAATGTTGTCACATTTAGACAATCATACGATATAGTATTGTAATTGAGCGATAGGATTCTGACATATATATTTTAAACTACACAGTCTTTGTTGTCGAGAAATTTGGGAGAGAGGGTAGTATTACAATCTGCTAGGAGAGCTGCCATTAAGGAGAGGCAGACGTTGCAGGGTGCATCCGTTCCGATGGAGACGGATATCGACGCGGTAGATGATGATACCGCGGCTGCCGTCAGGGAGACCCAGACGTTGGAGGATGTAGTGGATCCTCCGGAGAGGGACACTGAGACGGTAGGAGCTGATACTGGGCACACGTCCCAGTCATCTATAGAGACATATCAGCGTCTGATGCAGATTGAGCTGCACTTGATGTCTGACCCCACGGATGACCCAGTGGTGCGGTTGACTGGAGAGTCTGGTCAAGGCGACCAGGGTATTGAGATGCTGGAGGAGTACCTACGAGGGGACCGAGCACGTCATACGGGTGAGCACTTGCAGACTGGAGCTGAGAGAGTGGTAGAGGAGGTGCACACTTATCCTGACAGTTATCGGGACTACTTTGGGACTCAGTTTGCGAGCGAACAATTGAACTCGTATGACGACACGGCACCTCTGTTCGGAGATGTGGGTGCCGGGACGAGTCATGCTCGAGGTGGCGACCAGGAGCCATGGGCCGTTGCGCAGATAGATTTTGCGTCGTTCACCCCGGTTGGTTCTACGGGTGTAGGGAGGACGCCTGGGAGTCAGCATGCGGCGCCATCGTCGACGCCGAGGATCGCCGAGCCTGAGCCGATCATTGAGCTTCAGCTTGCGACGCCGAGGACTGCCGAGCCTGAGCCGATCATTGGGATTCAGCTTGCGACGCCGAGGACTGCCGAGCCTGAACCGATCATTAGGAGTCAGCATACGGTATCTATTGCACCGTTCACCTATGCGGTGGGCCCACATTTTCAAATAATTCAACCCCAACGGTCATCTGGAAACACCGCATAGGCATACGGTGTTACTGTATAAGAAGTCACCCGCTCTCCGTTGGAATGCATCCAATCCCATCACCCCCCATCAACGGTCATTTTCTAATATGGTGAACGACGACACCAGCCGACGACCTGCAAGCCCGGGGGAGGAAGCACCTACCGCGACGCCAATGGCCGATAACTCACCACCACCTCGTCTTCCGGTATGTGATTAATGTTTATCATTTGGAATGTCGTTGTAGGTAGGATATATAGGTACTGGAATCATATGGAATGGAAACCAAGATATAGGTACCGGTTATGTAGGGGAATAAATTAGGTTCTGAAGTAGAGCAGACAGAAACCATGAATGGTTCGCGTAATATATATGCCATGTTTGCATGCTGGCAGCTACCACTGGAGGAGCAGGCTGATCCGATGCCGGAAGACGGTCAGGACGATGAGGCCCGTAACCAGGAGTACCGCGATTACACTCCCGAATTTGCTACATCCGAGACGTGGACCAATCGCGACGATCTCCTACAACACTGTCGTGGCACAGCATTAAAACTTAATATGGTTTTGACAATCAAGCGTTCTTGGGAGAGCACTCCTACAAGGCGTGGAAGTCTATTGCTCGCATGTGAGAAGTACGGCCAGTACACTCCCCGTAAGAGACAGCGAGTAGCCGGAGATGATGCAAGCGGGAACACGCGCAGAGCTGTTTCGAAGATACAGGGGTGTCCGTTTGCATTGTCTGGTGTGGAGTTCAAACGGGGCGAATGGGGCCTGGACGTTATTCATGGCAAGCACAACCATCTACTCCCCGGTGCATTGGACGGTCACCCGTACGTCGGACGGATGGATGCAGATGAAAGAGACACTACGTTGGCCCTTACCGTCGCTGGTACCCCACCAAAACCGATTTTAGCTACATTGAACATGACAGCTGACGCACGACAGAAGCTGAACTTCACATCGCGGCGCCAAGTGTACAATGCGAGAGCAAAGTTTAAAGCTGAAGCGAGAAGAGATCGAACAGTCTCCCAGGAAGCACTCCGCATTTTGCGGGATAAGGGTTACTACTATTGTACGAGGAGATCCCCTGACGATCCCAACAGGCTTCAAGATCTATTCATCGCCCATACAGACGCTCGCCATCTTCTAGCCATGTTTCCATACGTCGTCCTCGTCGATAGTACATACCGGACGAATGCGTAAGTTTCTATATACACTTATTTCTTTACCCATTCCCACCACGGCATGCGAACTCAAATATTTCATTGTGCAGGTACGGGATCCCTTTGTGTGAGTTCGTTGGATTTACTTGCACAAAGAAGAACTTCGTCATCGGGTTCTGCTTCATGTCGCACGAGAACACAAATACGTACATTTGGGCGTTGGGGCAGCTCGTTTACCTCATGCGAGGTAATCTTCCTAACGTTATTGTCACTGATCGAGAGCTGGGGTTGATTGCGGCCCTACGAGAAGTTCTTCCCAACGTCAGGCATATGTTGTGCACAGTGCACGTCCTCCGACGATGCGAAGAAGCTGCTTTCCAGAAGTCAAAGAATCTTGATGTTGCTAGGCGTTTCAAGAACGCATGTGTTGGCCTGTTCCAATCCAGATCGGTTGAAACTTTTGCCGCTAGAAGGAGGGGTATGCATCCAGAGTGGGGGCATATTGAAGGGCTTATGCCGTATTTGGAGGCGACGTGGTTACGATATTACTCGGAGCAGATATTTCGTGCATGGACAGACGCAATCCAGCATTTTGGTACGACCACGACGAACAGGTGCGCCTACGTTTTCAATATAAAATTCATTATACACGTAATTTGTTTAGGTATAACGATTTTCACCTGCGATTCACACTTATCTTTTAGGGTTGAGGCTGCTCATTCTGTGTTGAAAAAGACCTTAAACTATGCAGTCGGTGATTTCACTCACGTGATAAACACAATCGATCTCATGATGGCGGATCAAATATGGGAGGTGAAGAATACATTGGGGAGAGCGAACAACACCTGGCCTACAGACTCCCACGACCTATGGATTTTTGATCGAATTCGGAATATTGTGTCGAATGAATGTTTCAACTTGTTGTTCGAAATCTACACAAAGATGGAAGCCGAGCCACCGTCGCAACCATGCAGAGATGCATATTGGAGGGACGTATAGGGTCTTCCATGCACACATGACATGCAAGCTTGTCGAGACACGCAGATACCCATCAGACCATCCCAGATACATAATTTTTGGAAGCAATTGGATTTCAATAGGCCTCATGTTGACAACGTCCAGGATAACACTCCACTCAGCAGAGCTGATGTGGACATGTCGCGCATGATCAGTTTGTTCCAGAGCGGAGCTATGGACGAGGATACTCGTTGGAGAATCGCGTCGGCATTCAACGACGGGGATCGTCCGTCCCAGACACCGTTGACCACCCCTGACCCGAAGGACCGTAGACCACCCGGGAGACCGAGGACTCGCCACCCCTGTCAGACGAACCCTCTACCTTGGGAACGTGAGCGTGCTCGGGCTCAACGCCAGGCAGATAGACAGGCGACCACTGGATCCGCACGAGGGCGAGGCCGAGGTCGGGGTCAACCGGCATCAAACGAAACAGATGACGTGGAAGGTACTAAGGAGGCCACTGGGTCCAACGACATTGCCATCGACGACCCTCCTAGGGGCCGAGGAGTAGGCAGAGGCCGAGGACGGGGTCGCGGAAGGGGACGTGGACGAGGTCGATCGGCGTCGGAGCCAGCTCCGGAGATTGTAAGTGACATTCCAACACCAGCACCTACGGCGCTTCCACCACAGAATCTACCTCGAGTAGAATTCAATTGGGGCACTGGCAACGTCGACGAATTCATGATTACTTTCGTACGAGCCGTCACAAATGTTGCAGGTGATGGTCACTGTGGGTATAGGTCTTTAGCTTGTCTTCTCAACTTGGGACAAGACGCATGGCCTCGAGTTCGACGAGAGCTGGCCGTTGAGTTGCAGGTGCATTCAGATCGGTACCATTACTATCCGGCCTTACAGGAGCTCATCATGAGGGTCAACTATTTCGGCACGTGTCATGATGCTACGTATTGGATGGAGATTCCGATCATGGGCGAGGTGTTTGCCACGCTTCACCAGCGTCCTTTGGTGATTTTGTCACAGATGATGCCTATGTTGTGCCTACCTCTGTACGCCACCGGTGGCCCGTTAGTACCGGCCTACGAGGAGCTAGATGGAATAGCTTTAGTTGGCAACAGCAACCATTTCGTTCCGGTACGTTTCGTATTTCGTATTCATTAATTTGTTACTGTTTTGTTTCTCTTTTCTAACATCAATATTAACCTTGTATTCACAGATTTGGTTGTTGCCTGGTTCACCTCTTCCTCCAGTGTACGTCACATGGACACGGCATCACGATCGCACTGTCGACGGTTGGGACGAGCAGTTTGCAGCGAGGATTGCACGATATAGAGCTTACCGCCGTCGTGATGGTGGACGTCCCCTACCGTATTAGCATTTCCCACTCTCTGATGTCATTTTTCGAACTTCGTATGTTCAATTGGGTTGTATCTTTCTCTATTCCATTTCACATCCAAACATCCGAACTCCATATTTTCGTCATCGCTTATATCTATCGCACTTTCGTTTTAATCATCTTTGTTTTCAATTCAATATATGATTTTTTTCAGATCACGGCGTTTATTAAAAGTTAATTCCACTATAGTAGGATATACCATTGCAATGTCCATGGATTATACGATCAAGTCGTAGTGTGGACGAATACCGCAACCCTAAGCGGTGTATGCCGGTTCGAATCGATCCCCTCAGCTCTTCCAAATAGTTAAGCGCAAATCGGGTTATCCGATACCCACCGCATGGGTATGCGGTGGGGTTGAAACGGAACGGGGTGTTCACCGCATGAATATGCGGTATTTCTCTATACGGTGGCTATCACCGCATGTATATGCGGTGATCTACCGCATGTATAAGCGGTAGCTCATTGACCGTCATTAAGTCCGTCATTAACTCACCGCATAGGTATACGGTGATTAGCGGTGGAAATAGTAAAAATTAGCGGTGTAGATATCGTTTCCGGTTTTATATTATGCTTGGAGTATAAGGAGTTTATTTCTTTCAATTTATATGGTTGAAAAACTAAGAGACACATTAATTGAATACTACCTCTTTATTAAAATAGCCCGGTTGATTTTTTAATATGTTTTTTAGAGCTAAAACCCATATAAAATATTAATTTTTTAAACTAATATTATCTATAATCTATCTATATCTATAATATATATATAATACATGAAAAGTTGTGTTCAGGGCCAATTTAATGTTCATTTATTTAGTTATTCATATTTTATATTTGTTTTAATTTCATAAAAGAACACAAATATCTTCATAGCTCAATGGTTAATAGAGTTTTATTTGGTAGGAATAAGGTCTTGAGTTCGAATCCTATTAGTTACACTTTGATCATACTTTGCAATTTTTTATACATAAAAAGTTGCGGTATTAATTGTCTAAATTACTACAAGATAATTATGTATATAACTACATTGAATTCCAAACGGTTATGCTATTAATTGTGTAAATTATTATATGCCTTTTAATTTCTAACCTTTTGCATTCTCACTATTAAAGACATAATATGTACAAAATCATCTAGCTATCTTATAATCTATTTATCTATAACCGGTCATATATTTTAGTCTTAGACCCTTCATATGCTTTGGATCTCATAACTTCCATTAATTTCAATAGCAATTATATTACAATATATGCATATTCAAATGTTTAAAACCGCACCTTTTCATTTTCTTCCAATTTAATAACACGCCCTCATTAATGTGAACCCATTATAATAGCTTATAATATATAGCCTTTAGTCTTATTTTAAGATCAATTGGTTTAATTTTCCCATTAAATTGTATTTTGCAAAAACATTGATCGATTTGCCTCTTTGATTCCCACCATCAATTAGTTTACAAATTCCTATACATAATGCTATCATTTGATGTTAATAATAACCAAACGGTTTTAATATAATGCTATCTCCTTCTCAGCTAGTTCGGGGTCGGGCGACTATTGTTTCCCACATTCTTCGGGAAGGCAAAAGTGCTGCAGATAAGATGGCGCATCTTGATGAAGGCCTTGGTTTTGGAGGTTTTATAAAGGAGCATCAATGGCTTATTTCCCAAGCTACTAACCCTAACGGTCATGATTTGTTCAGCTCAATTTTCGCAAGCACCAGCTTTTACCCTTAAAATATGTTTGCTTCTTCTTCTTCTTCTTCTTCTTCTTCTTATTATTATTATTATTATTATTATTATTATTATTATTATTATTATTATGAAAAAGATTTACATAAAGTTAGTTGGAAGCCTCGTAACAAATTGAGCTCCAACCCCTTTTTGAATAGTAAAACCAACTCTATGAAATAAGAAATCACCAATATCATACCCTGCCCCATGACTTTTCGTAACCAATTGAACCCGCTTCATAAACCCAATAGCATCATTCCCCGGTTATCCAAAAGTAGAGAACGCAAATGCTAGAAAACAATACTCCTTAGCCGCACAAATAGCTGCGTACTAATTATTATTATTATTATTATTATTATTATTATTATTATTATTATTATTATTATTATTATTAAGTTACTTAGTTTAGATTTTAGGATATTAATTGATTATGTGATTTGAATCTATCCTAATTTGTTGTGTGATCCCTATATTTACCCTTTGTAATTGCTAGAGAACCCACAAACTATTAAATCAAAGACTCTTAAATTTTATCAAAGACTTTTAAATTTGTGGTGAAGGAATCTAATTTTCAGAATATGGTAAAAGAAGGTTCATTTAGCTATGGTTTGTGTTTAGTCTCAAACTTTTAGTCCACAAAAATCTAGGAGATACCAGAAGCTCCGTGTTAGGATCCTAGTGTTACCATGGAAGATTGATTGGAGGAGAAAGAGATGGAAGAGAGATTAGAGGAAGAGAGGAAGAAGAAGAGAAGGAAATCGGATTCTGTATTCATTTGTGATATCTCGTACAATGGCTAATGGCCTATTTATGCATCCCTTTACTAATTACACATTCAACCCTTTTATTGGCCTTAATTGCCAAATGCCCCATATATCCCAATTCCTAACATTCCGCCAGTATGTGGTCTCGACAAGTCGACAACCTCCGGCGAATGATAAAAAAAATGTTAAGAGGCAAATTGACAGTCCATGCATTCTGATAGCTACCTGGCTAGAACAGGAACAGTTATATAGGATGGTTTGGAGCCACATATTATTCCTTCTAGTGGCGGATCCACGGGGGATTCGGGATGGCTGAAGCCTATGGATTAAATGATTGAGAGAATTGAAGATGAACAAAGATTAGATGGGAGAGGAACAAGCTAATTTGAGATTCTCCATTGATGAATTGCTGTAACAACTACAACTAATCTGTCAAGGGATCTTGCCCTCTTTTATACAGAGAAGGCCTAACAAACTAATGGCGGGAAACAACCTCCACCCTACACGTGTCCCTTTATTCTCCTAATTACAAAGATTAGCCCAAACTTGCTAAAGCTAACATATTATCCTACACTCCCCTTCAAGCTGGAGTGTGAAAACACATCTAGAACACCCAGCTTGGGCAAAAAACGACTGAAACAATCAACGGTAGTAAGTTTGGTAAACATGTCAGCCAACTGAAACCGAGTAGGTACATAAGAGGTCACAACATGCTTTGATTGAACCATATCACGCACATAATGGCAATCCACCTCTATGTGCTTTGTTCTCTCATGGAACACAGGGTTCTGAGAGATATGCAGGGCCGCTTGATTGTCACAAAACAAGGCCGCAGGAGATAACTGAGGACAACGTAAATCACGAAGAAGGGCACCAAGCCACCTAATTTCAGTGCAGGCATTGGCCATTGCACGGTACTCAGCCTCAGCTGAAGAACGAGACACAACTTGCTGCTTCTTGGATCTCCATGATACCAAGGAATTGCCCAGAAGCACACAATAGCCTGTGGTTGATCTTCTTGTGAAGGCACAACTTGCCCAGTCTGAATCACAAAAAACTCGTAGCTTGAGATCTGAATTTGAGGACAAGAGAACACCTTGACCAGGTGAAGCTTTCAAAAACCTTAACACTCTGATTGCAGCATCCATATGCAAATCAGTGGGTTTGCTCATGAACTGACTTAGCAACTGCACAGTGAAGCTTAAATCTGGACGAGTTAGAGTTAGGTAGATCAGTTTCCCAACTAATCTCCTGTAGTCATTTGGCTTGTCAAGCAACTTTCCTCGATCAATGGATAGCTTGACATTAGGATCCAGAGGCAGTTTCAATGGTTTGCAGTCCAGAAGATTTGCATCCTTGAGCAAATCCAACACATACTTCCTTTGGGACAAGAAAATCCCTTTATCAGATCTTAGTACTTCTAAACCCAGAAAGTACCTTAGATCACCAAGATCTTTCATTAGGAAATGACTGCTAAGCATATCTTTTACCTTTCTCAATTGAGTGGCATCACTGCTAAGAACAATCATATCATCAACATATATAAGAATTGCAGTGAACTTTCCTGAAGATGCCTTGATGAATAATGAATAATCAGCTTTGGACTGTCGAAAACCATTGCCCAACAATGCTGAAGATAACTTGGCAAACCATTTCCTAGGGGCCTGTTTAAGGCCATACAGACTTTTGATCAATCTGCAGACCTGGGAGGAAGACTTGTTGTCTTGTACACTCTCCCCTTCACCAACATAGCCCTGAGGTAGCTTCATGTAAACCTCCTCATGGAGATCACCATGTAAGAAAGCATTCGACACATCCATTTGACTAATGTGCCAGCGTTTGACAGCAGCCACTGCAAGCACAATCCTCACAGTTGTCATCTTGGCTACTGGTGCAAATGTTTCATCATAATCCACGCCTTTCTTTTGCCTACACCCTTGTATGACTAACCTTGCCTTGTACTTGTCTATAGAACCATCAGCTTTGAACTTAGTTCTATAGATCCATCGACAACCAATGGCTCTCTTTCCCTTGGGAAGATCAGTGATAACCCAAGTCTTGTTTCTTTCTAATGCTCTAAGCTCAAGATTCATGCTTCACACCACTTTGGATCCTCAATGGCTTGTTTGAAATGGGTAGGATCAGAAATAGAATTGAGGGCCAATATGTAAGACTGATTTGCAGGACAAAGATGAGAGTAAGAGACAAAGTTACTAATGGGAAATGAGGTTACCTTTGAGGATGTGGTATGAGCTGTGGCAGTTGTATAATCTGCTAACCAAGAGGGAGCATGAGAGACCCGGTCTGATCTTCTGGGAATAACCACCTCAGGTTGAGGATTTGACACTGAAGGCAAGACATTGGATGACTCTTCTGACACTGGAATATCATCTGACCAAGGCATTGTAGAAGGAAACAATAGAGGTTTTGGAGAGGCAATCCTTTGTGGGAAACCAGTTTGGTAAGGGAAAATGTTTTCATAGAATTGAACATCTTTGGAAACAAATCTGGTCATAGTAAAGAGATTGAGAAGCTTGTAGCCTTTTTGAGTGGAGGGGTATCCCAAAAACACACATGGAACACCCCTGGGATCAAATTTGTCATGAGTTCTGACTGGATTTGCAGCAAATGCCAAGCACCCAAACACTTTCAGTTGATGGTATGAAGGGGGTTGATGACAAAGAATTTCAAAGGGGGTTGTATTGGACAAAACTGAAGAAGGAAGGCGATTTATGAGGTAAACTGCTGTGAGAGCACAGTCACCCCAGAATTTCAATGGGAGATGAGCCTGAAATCTTAAGGCTCTTGCAATTTCTAACACATGTATGTGCTTACGCTCCACAACACCATTTTGTTGGGGACGATCAACACAAGAAGTCTGATGTACAATGCCTTGATCAGAGTAAAAATGCTTACATTCAGCACTTGAAAACTCTAAAGCATTATCAGATCTGATAACTTTGATTTTGCTGGAAAACTGAGTGTTAACCAGCTGACAGAAGGTTTTGATCATAGAAAAAGACTGATCTTTGGATTGAAGAAGGTAAATCCAAGTAGCTCGACTAAAATCATCAACAATTGTCAAGAAAAATCGACAGCCATTATGTGTTGGAACACGATAAGGGCCCCAAATGTCAATGTGTATAAGATCAAAACAAGCACTTGTAGAGTGTTCTTTGACAGGAAAAGGTAACTTCGTAAATTTTGACATAGGACAAACAGAACAAATGTTCTCAGTTTGATTTATTGAAATGCAAGGTACATGCTTCAGTTTGGACATGGGAGCATGACCCAATCTCATATGCCAAGTATGAAAAGATCCAGGGAGTTTGTACCTACTGGATGTCAAAGAAAAAGGTATACAGGGCTTGACACAATCTTCAGTCACTTTCTTGACAAAGTCAGGCCGAAATTTGCTCATCCCTTGATTCAGCAAGAAGTACAATCCACCACTCTCTTTACCAATCCCCAAAAGTGTCCTGCTGGCACAATCCTGTATCAAACAGTAGTTGGGGTAAAAGGTTACAAAACATTGATTATGTTTAGTGAGTTTAGAAATGGACAACAAGCTGAATTTGAAGGAAGGGACAAACAAGACTTTGTTTAGTTTAAGGCTGTTTTCTAGGTGAATTGTGCCATGATGAGTAATCTGAGAGGTGTGACCATTAGGCATATGGATATTGGTGCTAGAATTGTGAGGGATAGGATCCAAAATGTGGTTGAACACTGGTGTCATGTGATCGGTTGCACCAGTGTCCAAGATCCACTTATCCTTCATAGCATGAGCATTGAAACAAAACGAGTTACCTGCAAAGTCACCCTCTAGCTCATCATCAGTAATGTTCACCTTGTCATTCTGTGGAGTTCCAGGCAAACTCCTCATGAACTCAGCAAACTGTTGTGGTGTGAAGATCACATTGCCAGATCCTTCACCATCAACCATTGCCTGAGCTGCTGTCTTCTATTTATGAGATCCAGTGTTTCCTTTTCCCTTTCCAGTTTCAGGAGGGCTGCTCTTCTGTGGGAATTTCTTTGATTTTGAATGCCAGCTTGGATATCCTATCACCATCCAGCACTTTTCCTTCGGATGCCACTTGTTGCCACAGATCTTGCATTTTTCCTCCGATTTTCCATACAAAGCTGACATCTCAGTGCCATTTCCTCCAGGATCTAACACTTCTCGTTGAGATTCTTCCTGCTGAAGCATGGAGCATGCTCCTTCAACAGTAGGCAATGGAGTCATAAGCAAGATCTGGCTTCTCTGTGCTCCATACGAGTCATCCAGACCATTCAGGAACTGAAACAACCTCGTCTCCTGCTTCAATTGATCAATTCGTCTCAGATATTCAAGCACATCTGCATTGACATTGACCAATCTTGGCAGTACATCCATGGCATCGATTTCTTCCCACAAAGATTTCATACGAGTGTAATGTTCATTCACATTACATCCATTTTGTCTCATAGCATAGATTTCTTTGTTCAATTTGTATTTACGCGAGCCATTGCTCAACGAAAATCTCTTTTCCAATTGAATACAAATCTCATGTGCAGAATCAACATACAACACTGATTTTGCAATAGATTCAGAAACGGAATTCATGATCCAGGCGATTACCAGGATGTTGCAGGTGTCCCACTGCTCCGCCTTCAGAGCATCATCTGAAGATCGCACCACCGTCCCTTTCACAAATCCCAGTTTGCGCTTGGTTGAGAGGTTGATCTCCATGCTCCGTCGCCAGGATCTGTAATTGCTTGCTCCTGCAAGCTTTTCCGACACCGTGATCGTTCCAGGTCCATCAGATGGATGCAAGAACAATGGACTCTGCAACTCAGCCGTCGTCGGATACCTTGCTGCCATCGTTAACCCCTTTCTTCAATCTTCAACGAATTCGCTCAATCTAGAGCTCTGATACCATGTGGATTAAATGATTGAGAGAATTGAAGATGAACAAAGATTAGATGGGAGAGGAACAAGCTGATTTGAGATTCTCCGTTGATGAATTGCTGTAACAACTACAACTAATCTGTCAAGGGATCTTGCCCTCTTTTATACAGAGAAGGCCTAACAAACTAATGGCGGGAAACAACCTCCACCCTACACGTGTCCCTTTATTCTCCTAATTACAAAGATTAGCCCAAACTTGCTAAAGCTAACATATTATCCTACAAAGCCCCTGTATCCCAAAAAAATATATGTATATTTTTATATATCTGTTATTTTTGTAATATATTTAAGTGAAGTAGAAGGTAATAGACATCTTGCCTCAATGGTAAGAACACGGGAGAAATTATTCGAATGGCTTGTCAAACCAGGTTTGAATCCAATCACCTCCACCTTTTGCATCTCTTTTTTTAGAGACCCACACATGCACAACATTTCACTTTCAGTTCACACACTTAGTGACTGCACACAGAGCGAAACCCAACCCCACCTCCAGCTGGGTTTGTGATTTGTGATAATTAAAAAAAATGTGAAATTAGGGTTTGATTTTGATAATCAATTTTGTGGAATTTTGATTAGGCTTTGTAAATATATATGGTGTTGGTTGAGAGATTCTAGAACCTATGACATTTGTTCAATTCAGGCAGAGGTTAACTATCTTGAGCATGCAGCTCTATCAATCTCATTTAGTTAAAATGATTGGATATTGTTTGGAGGATGAGCACTGAAATTTGGTGTACAAGTTCATTCCTCGTGGAAGTTTGGATAATCACTTGTTCTAAAGTATGATTTCCAATATACATTAACATGTTTTGCTATCTAATTTCGAAGTACATGTACAAATGATGTTCCACAAGAGCTTCTTACTTCCAACCGCTTTCTTGGGAGATTCGGTTAAAGGTTACGCTAGGGGCTGCAAAGGGGCTGTCTTTTCTCCATAGCACCAAAACAAAAGTGATTTATTGGGATTTTAAGACTTCTAATGTCCTGCTTGATTCGGTACTTGACTTGTCTAGATGATCATCTTACGTTTTCATCTTCCTGCTGTTTCACAATGCCTATAAGAACTTGTCGCAATTCGATTACAGAACTACAATGCAATACTTTATGATTTCGGGTTGGCCAAGGATTACTTGAGGCATTGTGTTTTCGGTTGCTAGAAATGTCAACGTAATGAAGCCAAGTCTCGGCTTTGCTGTTGAATATCCAACATAAAGTCATTGTCACCTTGTTGCTTTTAACAAACCATGTATGTGCTTTCTCTTTTTTGGTTTCCTTTTTTCTTTTCAAAGAATGCAGTTAAAGGGTTTAAGAGTTGTTGGGTTAGATTTATATAGATAGTTTTTCAATAGACAGCTTCAAGGTTTTGATGACAAATAGACTCATAAATAGAGGCTCCTTGAGGGTCTGAACCGACAATCCTTGTGATTTTAAAGACACGGTTTTCATGCTTCAATTCAAACAATCATTTATTGGGAAAAAAAAATGCAGCCCCCTTACAAGAATTCCTGGATCCGCAACTGATTCCATATCTATGTCATCTCCGCCGGAGGCTGTGAAACTTCATAGGATAGTGAAAACCAAGGAAGTGAATGAAGAAGATCAGACATTTGATTTTGATAGTTACCCAACTCTTCACACTGAGAATTCGCCAACTCTCCAATTAATATCAAGCGTAATGGGTTTGCATTAGACCATTTTGATTTGCGGTGTATATAGTAAACATGATTGTAGTTATAGAGAAACATGATTATGTGGCTCATTTTGTCCAAGCAAAACAAACATAAAGGTTTTCCTTTTTTTATGACTATTACTTGATATATCTTTTATATATTTTCCATTTTTATACCTGTTAGATTTTTTACAAAATACTTATTTAGTCAATGAAGAAATGTCACTAGCCCCGGCTCCATCCAAATGAACATGCTTTAAAGTTTCGATCAATTTTAATTTTGCACTTGTGGAATAATTGATCCTTACAATATTGCATTTGCATATTAAAATTTAGAGTTCTATGGGGGTTATTAAATTATACTCCGTATGAACTATAAATATTGATATGTAATTTCGTAATTAAGTGTTTCTTTTGGTATGTAATATTTATTTGTATAATTTGCAATTTAATTTTGTAGTTGTATACCATTGATGTCAAAACTTGAAATTTTACCATTACCAATCAGTTATTTTAGTTACCAATTAAGTTTGTACAAGGGTTTATATGGCTGGTAATAGTACGAGATTTATCATTATCAACTGATTAGTACGATGAATAAAAAAAATCAATTGATTAGTACGTGATAACGAAGAAAATTAATTGGTACTGCGATGAACGATGTACGTAGTGGCTGGATTTGGCTTTGCATCAGAGGCTCTTAAGTCACAATTCAACGACGGCCTAAGAACATATATGCCTGAATGTCACCATATATGCCTTCATTTCAAGGACAGCCTTAGTAAACACATGAGAGTAACTGTTGTCATCTTATTGAATGAATCAATGATTCAACAAGACTACGAACAAGTTCAAACAGTGTGTAGAAACATCACAATTCACTCAAATGGAAAATCTAAACCTTCAAACATTCGTGATCGGAGGGAGTCCCTTTCAACAAGGCAACGAACAACTTCTGAGGCGCTTCATTCGCATTCCGTTAGTTCTGCAAATTCAGTAATTTAATCAATAAATGTCACCTTTCCAGAATTTTTTTTATCATTCGGGATAATTTGTCGCCAGCAGAGGACGGTGGAGCTACTGGTATCTCCAGGATGCCCAAAGCCTTCTTGACACTGGGACTTCTGAGCACTGAAAAATTCAACAAGAATACACAAGATCAATCTGTTGCAAGATTGGTTCGGGTAAGCCCTTGACTAGATATTGCCTAGTTAAAGGATTCATGACTGTTGTGATAGTGATATATATTGTCTGAAAATGATAAGAAGGCCAACACTTACCGTATCCGAAACAAAGGCAGAACACATCTGAGGTGAGAAAGCATAAGACCGTAGCCTGCACATTTATTTTTGTATGGCTATCATAATTCATAAAATGCAAGACATAGAAAAACGTCGCAAATAGTTCATGTTAGAGTAATAAAATGATGCCTCAGGTTATGTTAGTAAGGCATCACATTCTCAGGCTATATAAAGCCTCTAGCTGTAACAAACTGGCAGTTGTTCAAGTAACATATTTTACACAATTCAATCCAATTGATTCCCTCTCTCTCTTTCTCTCTCGTTTCTCTGTCTCTCAAGCTGTTCTACAGCTTGAATTCACAAGATCTGATCAAGTCAATAGTTCAGATGATGAATTATGATACGGATAGACTACCTTGGGTAAAATTGCAGAAAGTATTATATAACTCGTCGACCACAGCGCCTTGGCTCCCTGTCTGTCGTTCCAAATAAACTGCACACAAGAGTACGAGACAGAGAGGACTTGAGAGTTGAGACAACGGCGAGCCCTGAATGTGAAGAGAAGTGCAGATTCGAAACAATGTTGGCAGAGTTTAGCTCAGTAAATGATGAAAATGCATTCTTACTGACACCATCCCCTTAAATATCGGTATCATTAAAAAAGGTAAGATCATCGTAGCATCTGAAGTGGTGAGATCAATAAACCACAATGCTCCTCCAGTTTTGAGTGACGGAACATCCCGTACCATACGCAACGTCTACAAAAGCGAATCATTATCAACAAGAGACGAGTGTTTGAACCGAAATATGAGAAAATTATATCATGAACAATTGTGTACACAGCTTGAGAAGAGAATGGATGAAAGACTTGACTTGTCTCCAAGTCTCCAACTTACAGCAAGAAGAAAACTACAAATGAGGGAGCATTCGACAACGAATCCCATTAACTGAGCATCTGGATCATATTGATTCACACCATATCTGCAGCATCAGATATCATGTCAGTAATCATTAGTGAACAAGGAGACAGGAAAGACACCCTAAAAGTTAACAAGGGTCTCTAGCAATTTGAGTTACCGTCTGACTGAACATAACTGATCAGCAAAATTCCTCAAAATCCATTAACTATACAATGTGCCTCACAAAAGCTCTAAAATTTCATTGTCCGAAACACGTGCTTTGCTGATTGATCACACAATAAGGGCTCGTTTGGTATAAAAGTTAGAAAGGTAAACGGAAACGAGATGAATGTAGTCTATTTTTAGTTCAAGATATATTGTTAGAAATTTTAATCATTACCCCAATCTCCCAATTTTTCATACAAAATTTGTTTTGTTTCCCTCTTTTCAATCGCCCATTTGAGCAAGGCACAAGTGCACAAACATATCTCCCCTCTACTCCTCTAGTTATTACCCCTCTTCTATATTTCTCATGCAAAAATGAGCAGATTCCCAAACAAAATTTGTTTTCATTCATTTTACCTTATATAATCTTATACCAGCCATACGTTTCTCTTGCGCCCTTTTGTCGCAGGTTATAATACTCTTATGATTGCATTAGTATTTAGTAAATGAAGAATGCTTTTTATAGAAACCGCAAGCAGAGATATCATACTCTTTACAAAGCTCATCCATCTTCTTATTCCCTTCTTCAACAGCTTGGGGTTTCATGCCCTGTACAGTTTGAATGGTTATAACATTCATCAACATATTCGACACCATATGATGTGCATAAATTGAACTGTATATGTACAGAAACAGTAGAAGAGTTATTGATAAATTACCTTTGCGCTCATTTCCGTCTTTATCTCCTCCCTCCTTGGCATCATTAACTGCAAAACAGTTTACGAATCTGTGATAATCGAGCAAACTTCGACATGAGTGGGAGCTTCTTTGACGCTTATATAGTACCTCAAACCTTGAAGAGGCCTTGAGTTCATATACGAGGAATGGGATTGTAAGTCCACGAACCAACAATGTTGTAAGAGCAATGGAAGCCCACCTATGAATAACACATACGTCACCAAACCAGCAAATTAAACTCTTCAATCTTCATCCAAAGTTTGATGAAAGATGCATAAAGGGACATTATCATACCAGTTTAGCCCTGTAGACAAATGAACACCATGCATCAAGTGCTCGATAATATAACCAGGTAAACCAAGAAGGCCACACTCATGATCTGCAATGGTATCCACACTCATAGCTGAGGCCTGCGAGGCCACAGCTTCCATGGTAATGGAAGCATCAGTGATCACACTGGCAACATTGTCGGTAACCACAGGGGCAACATCACTGGGGAAACTAATCTTATCCGCCTCCCCAAACGAGGTTGACATGTACCTATTCAAGAGCATTCCAGTTCCGATAAATCCATAGCCTGTTCGACGAAATGTGCCAGTGAAATGGCCTGAAGTATTGTTGAAATAGCTTCCAAAACACCTCCTCTGGGCTAAATACGACTCGATCTTTGGCCCAGAGGAGTAAAACTCTCCGTGTTTGGTGCGATCACTGTCATGATGAGAAATGTAGGTGAACGAAGGGATGGGGTTGAGTCTACCGGCCAGAAGCGTAGCCCGGGTTGAGAGACAACGCCTATAAGCCATCTTCAAAACCTTCAGGTGTTTGGATTGATGGGAGCTCTATCGAAGCTCTGTCAAAGCATCATACCAAGGGAGACAGTGAAAACCTTAAAGATCGCCGATCAGAGAGAGCATGAGAGAGCAAAAACCCTTGATCTGAACAGTAACTCTATCCCAGTAGCACGAGCCGTTGCCTTCCGAAATTGGGCCAATTTGGTTACTTCACATTAGGCCCACACTTTACAGCCCAATCATAAAATACAAACCGAAACTGAAGAATTAAACACAGAGGGTATATAAAGTCTCTACTCTCTAATCTCTACACCAAGCAAAAGAGTTGCCGCGCACTCCTTTTGTTCCTTTATCGATAGTACTAGTCTGAGCTTATAACTGTACTCATGTAATTTGGTCATTTTGTTGTGTTGTTTTATGTTTGCCCTCTGCTTGTATTGACGGGTTATCTATTGTCGATATTTTCTGCCTATTCACCCATCGGGTCTGTCCGGTGTGTTGAATTTTTACCTAATCAAAAAAAAAAAAAATATATATATATATATATATATGGTTTTTTTTCATGACCATTGCTTTTTTTTTTGAAAACAAAAAGAGATTAGAAAGGACTATAAAGTATAAACGATTCATAATCCATTTTAAAACATCATTTTGGATGAGAACTTGCAGTTTTAAATTTGTGTTAAGGTTGGTAATAGTGGTTGAGTAATCTAAAAGGGACAATCTACCCGCTATGCTATTAATTTCCCTAAACACGTGATGAATTTGTACTGTCTGAAAACGATAGAGGTCTATCAGGGAATTAAAAATGATCATTTTGACTTCCCAATTCCAAATACCTTTAAGTGCATTGATTATGCAAAGGTTATGCTAATCATTTCGACAATTAGATAAGAAGTTATGCAAGTTTATTTTTTTTAAATATGGTTATACATTATTAATTACATGTTATGAGTACGTGCAGTGGCGGAGCCAGGATTCTCGGCCAGGGGGTGCTAAAAAAATTTCATGAAACAATTTTTTTTTTATGTATACTCATTAAGAATATTTTTTGAAAGAAAATATTGAAAAAAATACTAAAATTTTGATTTTTAAAAAGGTATTTTTGTATTTAAATAGTTGAGAGTAACCAAAAAAAGAAGAAAAGAAACAAAAAATATAGGAAAAAATCACGAAACATTACTTTTAAAGCAATATTAAAAGAAAAGGTTAAATGCGTAATTTAAATATAAGTATGACATTTTTTTAATGAAATAGTTGATAGAAACAAAAAAAATATATAGAGAAATCAAGAAGAATTAATGAAATGGTAAAATAAATAAAAAGTGAAAGAGTTGGGATTTGAACCAAGACCTTTTGATTTTGAATTTCCTTCCTGTTAGGGATTTAGTGATAATAAGAACACGAGCGCGCAGTGGAAAGAACGGAATCACGAATAGAGCGAGTAAGGCAAGATAGAACACACAAATTTAACGTGGGAAACCCGAGTACTGGGAGGAAAACCCACGGGCGGCAAGAGCCAACAAATCCACTATCAAATAAGAAAGAGTACAACAAACCTTGTATGGACTACAAGGGGTAATGGGCAAGACTCTCTCTTTACAACAAAGTGGGATAGGATGCTTGGAAGGAGACTAATTTGTGTGTAGGCTTTGATGGGCAAATGTTTATGGATGGTTTGGGTGGATGGAGATGGTGCCTATTTATAGACTTCAAACCAAGGTGGTTGAATGGTCTAGAATCCTCCAATTTGGATGGGATTAAAAGGAGAATTCTAGACTAGTGGAGAAGATGGGCAAAGAGATGAGATTTCTAGAGAACGTGGGAAGGTTAGGGAAAGTGAGGAGAAGCTTCTAGTTAGGAAGCTTGGATCTCCATTAGCCCACTTAATCCACTCTTGCCCATGAGTTTAAGCCCAAACCCAATGAGGATTGGATGCAACTCAACAAACTCCGCCTTGCATCAATATCCGAATGAGCTCATGCCGCATAAAGCCCCAAAGGGCACTCACTGTTGAGAAACACAAATCAAGTCCAAATAACGACTGGATTTAGCAATCGGGCCGAAATCAGCAGTAACACAAGAAGGACCCCCATAAATTAGAGTGAGCATAATCCAAAGGTGGTTGAATGGTCTAGAATCCTCCGATTTGGATGGGATTAAAAGGAGAATTCTAGACTAGTGGAGAAGATGGGCAAAGAGATGAGAATTCTAGAGAATGTGGAAAGGTTAGGGAAAGTGAGGAGAAGCTTCTAGTTAGGAAGCTTGGATATCCATTAGCCCACTTAATCCCCTCTTGCCCATGAGTTTAAGCCCAAACCCAATGAGGATTGGATGCAACTCAACAAATTCCGCCTTGCATCAATATCCGAATGAGCTCATGCCGCATAAAGCCCCGAAGGGCACTCACTGCTGAGAAACACAAATCAAGTCCAAATAACGACTAGATTTAGCAATCGGGCCGAAATCAGCAGTAACACAAGAAGGACCCCCATAAATTAGAGTGAGCATAATCCAAAACACCTTTAGGTGAATGACGAACTTTGGAGAAGTTGGCCCCTTTATGTTTTCCAAAGACATAATGCTCACAGAAGTTGATCTTGCAACGAGTATGATCACCCAAGGAACCTCTCTTTAAGGGCGAATGCATGCCCTTCTCACGAATGTGGCTAGAACGTGCACACCACCTTTGAGTATCATTATGATGAGAGGTCAAAGATGAGGCAACAAAAGCTGAACCTGCAATAGTATCATCTTCCAGCACTTATAATTTACCAATATGGTTAGCTTTCAACAAAACCATAGAGCCACGGGAAACTTTCAACACTCCGCCTTCACTTGAGTACTTGCACCCATGAGATTCAAGGATGCCTAACGAAATCAAGCTTTGTCTTATCATTGGGATGTGTATAACACCGGTCAATGATCGAATAGTACCATCATGAGTTTTAATCTTGATAGTACCTTTCCCGACAACCTTGCAAGGAGTGTTATTTCCAAGCAAGACAGATCCACCATCAAGAGTCTCATAACAAGAGAACCAATCTCTATGTGGACACACATGGTAAGTACATCCAGAATCAAGAATCCACTCATGACTACTAATATCACCAGTGTTAGCAACCAATAAAACATCACCATCAGAGCAAGCATCAACAATACCAGCTTCAGCGGATTTATCATCATATTGTTTCCCTTTAGCCTTTTCTTTATTCTTCAGCTTATAACATTCATAAATAAAGTGGTCTGATTTCTTGCAGTAATGACATGTCTTATTACCTTTAGACTTAGAAGAATTACTGCTAGTGCCATTTTCAGTGCTATGCCCCCTAACACATAAACCTTCTCCAGGTTTATCAAACCGGTTATCAACATCATACTTTTCTTTAGTAAGAAGGTTAGTCTTAACATCTTCCAAGCACAAACTATCAGCATTATTCTCATAAAGCATGATTTCCTTAAAGTGCTTGTAAGAAGGGGGCAAAGAGACAATCAACAAAACAACTTTATCCTCATCATCAATCTTAACATCTAAATTATCACGATCAACAAGGATAGAAGAGTACTGAGATGAGTTTGAATCGGGGTACCTTCAGACATATGAAGAGTGTAAAGGCGCTCCTTTAGTCGCAACTTGTTGGCAAGACTCTTCGTCATATAAAGCGATTCAAGCTTCAACCACAAACCAGCAGCGGTGGTCTCATGAATTACCTCGCGCAGAACTTCGCGAGATAAACAGAGTTGGATGGTTGACAAGGCTTTCTCATTCAACTTGTCCCACTGCTCATCCGTCATATTAGGCGGCTTCTTGGATTTCCCATCCAAAGCTTTCTTCAAGCCGTTTTGGGTGAGAACGATCTTCATCTGGACTCGCCAGATAGAGAAGATAATCTTGCCATCAAATTTCTCAATATCGAACTTGGTAACAATCGACATTGAGACAGTGATTCCAAAAATGATCTTAGAACGCTTTGATACCACTTGTTAGGGATTTAATGGTAATAAGAACACGAGCGCGCAGTGGAAAGAACGGAATCACGAATAGAGCGAGTAAGGCAAGATAGAACACACAAATTTAACGTGGGAAACCTGAGTACCGGGAGGAAAACCCACGGGTGGCAAGAGCCAACAAATCCACTATCAAATAAGAAAGAGTACAACAAATCTTATATGGACTACAAGGGGTAATGGGCAAGACTCTCTCTTTGCAACAAAGTGGAATAGGATGCTTGGAAGGAGACTAATTTGTGTGTAGGCTTTGATGGGCAAATGTTTGTGGATGGTTTGGGTGGATGGAGATGGTGCCTATTTATAGGCTTCAAACCAAGGTGGTTGAATGGTTTAGAATCCTCCCATTTAGATGGAATTAAAAGAAGAATTCTAGACTAGTGGAGAAGATGGGCAAAGAGATGAGAATTCTAGATAATGTGGGAAGATTAGGGAAAGTGAGGAGAAGCTTCTAGTTAGGAAGCTGGCTTCCTTGGATCTTCATTAGCCCACTTAATCCACTCTTGCTCATGAACTTAAGCCCAAACCCAATGAGGATTGGATGCAACTCAACACTTCCTTCTTTCAATACCACTTGAGTTGATTAGTACTCTTGTCTAAAATACCATTTAAATATTTTATATCACCTTAAAAATACTAAATATATGCCAAAAAAAATTATTATTTTTTGTATTTTTTTTCCCGCCAAGGGGGTGCTCGAGCACCCCCAAGCATCCCCTGGCTCCGCCACTGAGTACATGCAACAAGTTATATATATCAACCAGGGTTGTTATTTAAGCCAAACAAATCTAGTATTGTTTGATTATTTGATTGTATTTAGCTCATTTAGAAACAAGTCAAGCTCGAATCGAACCTATATTTGAACTTGAGCTCGTGCTCGACTTGTTTAGTAAATGAAAAAGCTTTAGCTGAGTTTTTGTTTCCAAGTATTATGCAACTTTAATTGCTCATGACATAGTAACTTAAAAGAAAATTTGTAAATTTACAAAAATTTGTGCTATTTTAGTTTCAAATCAAGTCGAGCCGAGCTTTGAATCAAGCATAAAAATGTGCTCATAATCAATTTATTTTGTAAATGATGCTCGAGCCGAGCTTGTATTGAGCAAAACTCAAGCCAAGATCTAGCTAATTAGCTCATATAACAACCATAAACATAACTTAATGTTTATTATATTGCGTTCCTATACTTATTTAGTTAATTTGTTTTTCCAGATATTTCATTTATATATTTATATTTGTTTTTTTAGGCACGAAAAAAATGATAGCGTTTTATCATAAACCGATGACATTTTATCTTAAAATAACATTATTTATTATCGTATTATATATAAATGTTTATGTCAATTTAGTCCAACACTATATCTTACCCGTATGATTGTGCCCCTTCGAAATATTAATGGCTTCGCCACTGAGTAGAGATTGCCTTCTTGAAGGGCTGTTTTTCTTTCTCCATAGTTGTTCTTTTCCTAACTTGCCACAGAGAGGGGTGAAGGTGATGAATAAGATTAGAGAGAGGATATGAGAGGTGGTGTGGGTTCATATTTTGTTGAAGTCATTCTCTTTTATACTCTGGGTTCGTATTCATATTTTGAATGTCGGAGGAGCACACTCTGATAAAAAAAAGAGAAATTTGTTCGAATGATTTTGACAGAAGCCCTTGGATCTTTTTGTTAAAGCATCCACAATGGTGGGAAGACTCTCCCGATTTCACTTTTTCATTAGATTTGGGGAATCCGACCACTGTGGACAACCTCTCTAAATTTAGAATACCCTAGTATATTGGACACCTTTTCAAATCTGAATCCAATAAAATAATGACACGTGTCAATGTAATAAATCATTTCATTTTTTTTATTTTCCTTAATAGATTTTAATTAAAGACTCAAAAATATTAACAATTTAATTAAAATATTTTAGAATATTAAAATTAATTATCAAATATAATTATATAATTATGCTAATAATTTTTTTCAATTGTTTAATATATTAAAAATTTAGTTAAAATATTTTCAATTATTAAAATTAATTACCGAATATAATTAGAACGTTTAATTAATATTTTTTAGTTCTCGGATATATTAACAATTAGTATGAACGTTTTAAATTTTATTAAATGTAACTATCAAATATAATTAAAAATTAAATTAATAATATTTTGAACTGTCAAATTTATTAACAATTTAGTTTAAATTATTAAAAGTAATTAAAATATTAAATTAATAATTTTATTGAATTTTCAATTTTATTAACAATTTATTTGAAAATATTTTAAATTATTAAAACTGATTATAAAATTAAATTAAATTTTTATGTCGATAAATCAGTTCAATTGTTTAATATATTTGAATTTATTAACAGTTAGGTTTGTATTAATTGAGTTGTGAATTGTGATGTGGACATGATGTGTTGCAACGGAATTGGGCCGAAGCTAGCTTGACCCAATTTGGTAATTTCGGAAGGCAACGGCTCGTCCTAAGTCACTCCCATCTATGTAACCCTTATGAAGCTACTGTGCTAGGGTTTTTGCTCTCTCTGTTCGGCGATCTTTAGGGTTTTCACTCCCTTGGTATGATGCTTTGACAGAGCTTCGATAGAGCTCCCATCAATCCAAACACCTGAAGGTTTTGAAGATGGCTTATAGGCGTTGCCTCTCAACCCGAGCTACGCTTCTGGCTGGTAGACTCAATCCCGTCCCCTCGTTCACCTACATTTCTCATCATGACAGTGATCGCACCAAGCACGGAGAGTTTTACTCCTCTGGGCCAAAGATCGAGTCGTATTTAGCCCCGTGGAGGTGTTTTGGAAGCTATTTCAACAATACTTCAGGCCAATTCACTGGCGCATTTCGTCGAACCGGCTATGGATTTGTCGGAAATGGAATGCTCTTGAATAGGTACATGTCAACCTCGTTTGGGGAGGCGGATAAGATTAGTTTCCCCAGTGATGTTGCCTCTGTGGTTACCGACGATGTTGCCAGTGTGATCACTGATGCTTCCATTACCATGGAAGCTGTGGCCTCGCAGGCCTCAGCTATGAGTGTGGATACCATTGCAGCTCCTGAGTTGGGCGTTCTTGGTTTACCTGGTTATATCACCGAGCACTTGATGCATGGTGTTCATTCGTTTACGGGGCTAAACTGGTATGATAATGTCTCTTTATGCATCTTTCACCAAACATTGGATGAAGATTTAAGAGTTTCATTTGCTGTTTTGGTGATGTACTTGTTATTCATAGGTGGGCTTCCATTGCTCTTACAACTTTGTTGGTTCGTGGACTTACAATCCCATTCCTTGTATATGAACTTAAGGCCGCTTCAAAGTTTGAGGTACTATATAAGTGTCAAAGAAGTTCCCACTCATGTCGAAGTTTGCTGGATTATCACAGATTTGTAAACTGTTCTGCAGTTAATGATGCCAAGGAGGAAGGAGATAAAGGCAGAAATGCTCGCAAGGGTAATTTATCAAAAACTCTTGTACTGTTTCTGTACACATACAGTTCAATTCATGCACATCATATGGTGTCGAATATGTTGATGAATGTTGTAACCATTCAAACTGTACAGGGCATGAAACCCCAAGCTGTTGAAGAAGGGGATAAGAAGATGGATGAGCTTTGTAAAGAGTAAGATGCTTTAAAATGTTTGCCTTTCTATTTCTACAAATAGTAATTTTTGAGTTCTTCAAGTATCTTGTATCTTGTATGATATCTTTGCCTTTTGTTTTGTATGAGAGAATATAATTTAGAGAAGTTTTGTGAGTCTAGATGAAAGAAGAAGGCTCATTTTTTCATGAAAAATAAGATAAAGGGGTAATGATTAGATGAGTATAGGATATGTTTACCCTTGCTCAAATGGGTGATTGAAAAGAAAGAAACAAAACAAATATTGTATGAAAAATTGGGAGATAGGATAATGATTAAAATTTCTAACAATGCATCTTGAACTACAAATAAACTACATTCATCTCGTTTCCATATACCTTTCTAACTTTTATACCAAACGAGCCCTTATTGTGTGATCAATCAGCAAAGCACATGTTTCAGACAAAGAAATTTTGAAGCTTTTGTGAGGCACATTTTATAGTTAATGGATTTGCTGATCAGTTATGTTCAGGGAGACAGTAACTCAAATTGCTAGAGACCCTTATTAACTTTTACTTTGTGCTTCGCGGGGAAGGTTCTCTAGTTCGTGCTTCTAGCTTTCAATGCAAATTAAAAGTCGTCTCTCTATCTTTTTTGACGCTGTCTTTCCTGTCTCTTTGTTCCTAATGATGACTGACATAATATCTGATGCCGCAGATATGGTCTGAATCCAAATGATCCAGCTGCTGAAAAAATGGGGTTAGTTGTCGACGGCTTCCTCTTTACCAGTTTTCTTTTCGCTGTAAGTTGGAGATTTAGAGACAAGTCTTTCATCTATTCTCTTCCCAAGCTGTGTACTCAATTGTTCATGATAGGATTTTCTCATATTTCCGTTCAAACACTCGTCTCTTGTTGATAATGATTCGCCTTTGTAGACGTCTCGTATGGTACGGGATGTTCCGTCACTCAAAACTGGAGGAGCATTGTGGTTTATTGATCTCACCACTTTAGATGCTACATACGCCTTACCTTCTTTGTTGCTGCTGACATTGTGGGGGATGGTATCGGTAAGAATGCATTTTCATCATTTACTGTGATAAACTCTGCCAACATTGTTTCAAATCTGCACTTCTCTAAACATCCAGGGCTCACCATTGTCTCATATCTCAACTCCTCTCTGTCTTGTACTCTTGTGTGCAGTTTATTTGGAACGACAGACAGGGAGCCAAGGCGATATTGGCTTTATATTTAGTATTAGTTTCCGGGATTTTACCCAAGGTAGTTCATCCGTATCTTAATTCATCATCTGAGCTATTTTCGACGTTTTTCTGTGTCTTGCATTTTATGAATTATGATAGCCATACAAAAATAAATGTGCAGGCTACGGTCTTATGCTTGCTCACCTCGGATGTGTTCTGCCTTTGTTTCGGATATGGTAAGTGTTGGCCTTCTTATCATTTTTACTTGTCAATTTCTAGCCAAGGGCTTACCCGATCCAATCTCACAACAGATTGATCATTACGTTTGCGCATTCTTGTTGAATTTTTCAGTGCTCAGAAATCCCAGTGTTAAGAAGGCTTTGGGCATCCCGGAGATACCAGTAGCTCCAGCTGCTCCACCGTCCTCTGCTGGTTACAAATTAGAGCGAATGATCAAAAACTTCATTAAAGGTGACATCTTATACTGACTAGCTTACCATTTCTAGTATCTCTCTTAATGTTTATAGGGTGTCTTATGAAATTTTAAATTACTGAATTTGCAGAAGTAAAGGAAGGCGAATGAAGCGCTTCAGAAGTTCATTGTGTTGTTGAAAGGGACTCCCTCCGATCACAAATGTTTGAAGGTTTAGATTTTCCACTTTGAGTGAATAGTGATGTTTCTACTCGTGTTTATTAAGGCTGTCCTTGAAATGAAGGTATATATGGTAACATACTGGAATCATGCAATACTATCTTCAGGAAATTTGTGACTTAAGAGCCTATGATGCAAAGCCAAATCCAGCTACTACGTACATCACAATTTAGGGGGGAAATTGGTATAACACCGATTAATTTTCTTCATTACCACTTATGACGTACCAATCATTTAACATCATGTTATGATAAATCTCGCACTATTACCCACTAATCTCTTACACCGACTTAATTGGTAACCAAGTTTTGACATAAGTGGTATGTAACTCCAAAATTAAATTGCAAATTTTAAAAATAAATATGAAATACCAAAAAAAATGCTTACTAAATTACATACCAATATCAATAGTTGTTATAATTTAATAGTTTACTCGGAACTCTAAATATTTTGTAAAAATTCAAACATGTAAAAAAATGGAAAATATATAAAAAAGAGACTTATGTTCCTCCTAGTGCCTAACTACGTCGTTTTGGCCCTTGACTGCCTAACGCGCATGTGGATCCCTCGGTTTTCGCATCAATGAACTTCACTTTTTTGGTCTTTGCAATTGAATCCGAAAACTTGGATTCATGCCATTTAATTTTTTTTCATCTATTTTTTTCCACTTATCACCTATATGAATCCATGGGTTCACGAATGGAGATGGTTGAAAAAGCAGAGAGAGAGATGAGAGCCCGATACCCCTCCCCGTCATTGTACAAGCGCAAAAACCCTAAGCCCCAAATCCATGTAAATCGTCCCAAATCGGTCCTGCAATTGAGTATCTCTGCTAGTCGGGTACAAGGTCAATCAAATCCTCAGAAATTAAATGCCCTAACCACTGAATTCGGCTGTGTTTATAGCCGAATTAGCCCAAATCAAAATCGTTCGACGAAAGCTTCCTCACTGTGCATCCATGGAGCATTCAATTCGGCCAATGATGGCTACGCTCCCAGTCGAATTTGGTGTACGATCTTCAGAGTTTGGTGGTGGTGGGAGCTAGTTCTCTTGGCTCTTACCTCCTTTACTACCGATCGAATCATGGATTAGAGGGGCATTCAAGTTGATTGACGTTGGAGAGGGGATGTTCTCCTCCTTGTTGTGCAAGATTCGGCGCTCAGCATTGGAGACTTGGCTCTCGTTCATGCGGCTCTGGGCGCTTCTGCTGGCCTATAAATACAGGGGTCTGAGAGGCACTCGTTACCTCTCTTCCTTTCAGTCTCTCTCTCTTCATTTCTGCTATAAAAATGTTCTAAATTACTTCTGTTCTTTGTTTCTGACCATGGCTATTACAAAACTTGATAAGGGAAAACACAAGCTGGTGGAATCCAACCTTGCACCAAGGAGGAAGCCTGATAGTGGGATTGTTATTACTGAGCCAACTGATCCATCCGATGGGAAACCTGTCCCAAAGGATAAGGGTGTAAACCCGATTACTGAAACTCCGAAAGGCAAAAAGAAACCTACTCTTGATGTTGCCAGAGTCCGGTCTCGGCTTTCAGGAGTTAAAGACAACATCCTTAAGCTGCAACAAACGACCCTATACGCAACAATCATTGGAGAACCAGTGGAGGTGAAGGAGATTCGGAAAAAGATCAGATTTGATTGGAAATTTGTGGAAGGTGGATTCTAGGTAACCCCCCTTTCCCACAACTGGATAGAAATGAAATTTGTACTTCATGAGGACAGGGACAGAGTATGGAACGGCCGACCGTTTCATATTCTGGGACAATTGCTCCTGCTCAAACCTTGGAAACAAGGTTTTGATCCGGCCTCCGAATCCATATCTACTCTGGATATGTGGATAAGGATCCCTGGAGTCCCTTCGGAATACATAAGTAAGGAAGTTTTAGCCACTATCATTGAGGAGAATGGACTCGGCACTATACTGAAACTTGATGCATTCACTACTAAGGGGGTGCGAGTCCGCTATCCTCGCATCTGTATTAATGTAGATATCACCTTGATCCCGGATAAGAAAGTCTTTGTCCTAGATGAGAATGATAATCTGAGAGAGCACCCGGTCTGGTTCGAAGAGTTCCCGGAGGGATGCAGGAGCTGTGGCTCGCCTGAGCACTTCTTCTCGGAATGCCCTCACCGCCAGCTAGCTCACAACACGGTCAACGTGACCCTCCCCAAGCCAAAAACGAAGGAGCAGAGGAAGGAGGATCTGATTGGCGATGATGACGATCGGGATTGGATCAAGGTTGCATCCAAAGAACATTGGCATCAATGTTACCTACAAATCGGATTCTTCATCATCTAAGATGTCGGGCAGAACCTCTAGCATCTCCTCTCGTATTGGCGGGGAGGCGCCACCTGACCCAAAGCTGGTCCTGGCCGAGCCGACGTCGACTGATGAAGTTGCTCAAGCGACCCTTCATAGTGATGATCCTAAGGAACCGCAAGCTGCGTTACCTTCCTTGCCTTTTACCCTGAAACCTGATGATGATGACGCCTTTGATTTCGACAATATTTTATGTGCTGAAGAGTTGGACGAACCTATGGATTTCCTCTGCCATGAGTCTTTTGAAGATGCTCTGAATGGGGTTCCTATTGGGGTGGAGTTTCACTTGTCCACCCTGTACGACCCGGCTTTGTATGTTGAGGTTGTGCAAGCTGCTGCTACTACCCCTTCGACCCCTTCAGGTTCCTTTGTTCAGAGGCTAGAAAAACTGGGAGTCACCACCCCCTCAACGTCTGAATCAGGGAAGCGGAAAAATGGCATGGGAGTTAACGACACTGCCTCGTCCTATCTGAAGGAAGGAGGCGGGAAGAAGCAGCGCACCGATGAGTGACAAACCTCGAAGTAGTTGGAGTTGTGCGCTATGGTCTGAAGCAACTACCTCTATATATTATGCTACTCTTATGAACCCTTGTTGGATATTAGATCTTTTAATCACCTTTTGTATTGTGAATATCTCGGTTTATCGGTTAAGCTTTGTTTGCTGCATGCTGTTGAATTCTAGAATAAGGAACTATGGCTTGTATGATATGGGTTGTTGGTTGAAATGCAAGTTAGGAATAGCACCGTATGTCTAGAACTCGCTATGTAATGGTTGGACCTATCAAATGTTAATAGAGGCATATATATATATATATATATATATATATATAGAGGTTAGGTCTAGTGTTAACAACCCTTAATGTGTTTTGTGTTAACAAATATAGGCCATTGATTTAGTGCAAATGAATGGATGAGATTATTTGGCTATTTTGGTTTTTTTTAATTAAAAATCAATGGGACCCACTTCTTTCCTTGCCACTTGCTAAATAACGTGCGTGTGTTGTACGTTTTTTTTGGCGTTACATTTTTTTAACGTTGTTTTTTGTGTGGTGCACTATTCGAACTATTCGATAAGGTGATACAAACATTCGTTAACTTATACTTATTATTCGTTAAATAATAGAAAAAGAGTTAGTCAATTTTGCAACTATTCGCTAGGTTAATAGTAATTATTCGCTAAATTAATCGTTATTATTCATCCGTAAAGAGGAGTTATCATTTAGATAATAGCAAAAGGGTTGATCAATTTTGTAACTATTCGCTAGTTTGATAGTAATTATTCGTTAAGTTGATAGTAATTATTCGCTGGTTTGAAAGAGTATGTAAATGTAATTCTTGATTTCCCACATCTAATTAACCAAATACATGAATAATTATGAATTATCAACGAATAGAAACTATGAACTTATCGAATATTGACTCTGAACATGAAACAATAACTAAATAGTAACGAATAACCTATATCATTCCATCGAATATTTATTGCAAACCAATGAATAATTTCTTATTCTTGATCAAATAACAAGGAGAATCATGAAAAACCACCGAATCTACGACAATAACACTATTTCAATTGGAACACCATAATTCAATTGAAACAAATCCCATCACCGCCCTACACATCAACAGCGCTGGCGACATTTGAGAATAGAGGAAGTCACCATCGAGAGCACTGCCCCAATTGACTAATTGAGAACAGAGGGAGTGGCCGGAGGATTTGACATCGAGAGCACCACCGTCAAGTTCCGATCGTCGTCACCCGGTAGCACTCATCGCCTCCATCATCCTCGGTGTGTTGCAGCCGTTGCCCCCGGTAGCACTCGTCGCCGTTTCGCCATCACCTCTTCACCATTGTCGCTTCGCCATCGCCTCCATCGCCGCTTCTCCATCTCCATTGTCGCTTCCCCGTTGTTGGTTGATCGTCATCGCACCGAATCTTGGCGAGGGAGAGGAGAGAGATGGTTGCACCGACGGCGGTTTTCGAGGAAGATGGTTGCAGCAGGCAGCAGCGGCGGTTTCCGATCAGCCTTGCCTCCATCATCCTCCATGGCCGCCCCCACGTACTGCCCAGATCTTACAGGTTCACCCCCAACCGCCTCTATCCATTGAAGAAGTCGTCGATCGCCCCCACCAAGACCTCGCCGCTTTGAAGAATGGAGAAGGATCTGATTGATCAATTAGGGTAAAGGTAGAATATATAATGGATTGAAACACACGCTCCAATATAGTGAGAGTAGTTCCCTTTTTTGGTGGGGTCCATGTTAATAAATTAATAATTAATTTTGATTTTGATTTAATCTAGGCCATCCGTTTTCCATCAATCAAGGGCTGAGATTTGTTAACACAAAACACCCTAAGACTTGTTAACATTTGATCCATACTCTCTCTATATATATATATTACATCATGTGTTTTTCAAATTACATTTTGATTTATGCACAACATTCCTTCGATAACAGTCCAAGATCAACCAATAACAGATTACCTACTAAGGCCACCAAATTCAAGAAATCCCCACGACAAACGGCCATCTCGGCCTTAACACGACTTAAAGCAGCGGGTCACTCCCGGGGAGTCGAGCTCCTCAGTTTCGGGGCCCTATCCCCGACTCAGTTGCCTAGACTGCCCGCCAACAACACGCCTGGGTCCCGAAACAATTGGTGGCTGCGCTCCTGGGCCAGTCATCACTCTCCGGTCAGGGGTATTGCAAACCGCAAGCCCCTATATTTGACAGACTACGTTAAAATTCACGAGAATATGTGCACGCTTAAACCAAATCACAGCCCGACAAAGAATAAACAAGCAGAAATGTTTGATCGAACCAAAACGCTTGAGCCTTGTAATCGGTGGTGGGCGAAACATGTTCTCGCCCCCCCCCCCCCCCAATCCCAGGTGACAATGAAAGTTAGCTTCTGGAATTGCAGAGGGATTGGCCGTCCCACGTTCTGGATTGAGGTCAGCACGTGGTGTAAAACAGAACACATCCAACTACTGGCACTTGCAAAACAAAAACTGAAAACATCCCCCCCCCCCCCCCCCCTTCAACCTGGTTAGGTACTGGGTTTGACAAAGCTTTATGGTCCCCAGCTATTGGTAAATCTGGGGGTTTGGGGCTTCTATGGAAGGAAAACTGCTTGCTAAATGAAACCATTGAAGTTATAGCACAACGACCTAGGGTAATTGTAATCAAATACACTAATACCCTTGACAACTTCTCATGCCTCATATGGTTCATTTACGCTCCCCCCCCCCCCCCCAGGAGCAACATAAACCGCAATTCTGGGAACCGTTAACTGAGGAAATCAAACGTGCATCACTCCCGTGCATCATTATGGGCGACTTAAACGAGATTGGTTGCTTTGCTGACAAAGAAGGGGGGACTGTCACTCACCCACGAAGGTTTCTTCGGCTAACAGACATCAAAAACAAATGCTCATTGGTGGATATTCCAGCTTGGGGAAACCCCTTTACATGGAGGAAGAAGCAGGCTGACTATGGAAACATAAAAGAAAAAATCGATCGGGTTCTGGTACATCACGATATAATACATCAGTACCCCGCCTTATGCACTAAAAATGGTGCATTCGCCTCTTCAGATCATTGCCCAATCACAATCGAGCTCAACACCAGCCAAACCTTCAAACTCCCACTGTTGACGGAAAAAATTATACAATGTCATGGATATAATTATAAATATATATCCATATGTATATGTCATAATTAAGGGAAAATTAATACAATTGGTATCCCTAAATACTTTGACATATAAACATACCGAACATATATGTATAGCAATTAGTTGCCTCTAATCCAAATTAAAGAGATATACGGTTAAATACCGGGCATGAAAAAAAAGAAACAGCCAAATCTATCTATATAACATAAAAAGTTGTGTTCAAGGCATATTTAATGCTCATTTATTTAATTGTTCATATTTTATATTTTTTTTGTTTCAATTCCACAAAAGATCACAAATATCTTCCTAGCTCAATGGTTAATACTTAATAGAGTAGTTTGGTATGAGTTAAGATCTTGAGTTCGAATCCTATTAGTTACACATTGATTATATTTTGCAATTTTTTAAATTTTATCTTAAATTGTCATATTTGTTATACATATTTTTTGTACATAGAAATAAAATAAAGGTGTATAAAGAAAAATGAGGAGAACATTATAAGTTCTTTTCTTTATATATACATTAAAAAAAGTTGAATTTTTTAATCAAAATTTATCATATAGTAGTATAGTTTATACTATGCAAATGTGTGAATGAGATAATTTATCATACCATTGTCATAATCTTTGTGTTACTATTTATTTTCAATTAATTTCAAAATATTATCTTTGTTCACACTCTTTAAAGAATTATAATTTATATATGCTATTTTAAAAATTAATTGACCTCTTTTTTTTTGTCATGCAATGAATTATAAGAATCATCAATATAATTATAATATTCATTAAACCCTAAACGGCTACCTTACATGATAATTATGTATAATTACATTGAATTCCAAACGGTTATGATAATAATTATCTAAATTATTATATGCCTTTTAATTTTCTAACCTTTTGCATTCTCACTATTAAATGCATAATATGTACAAAATCATCTAGCTACCTTCTAATCTATCTATAATCGGTTATATATTTTAGTCTTAGACCCTTCATATGCTTTGGATCTCACAACTTCCATTAATTTCAATAGCAACTATATTACAATATATACATATTCAAATGTTTAAAACCCCACCTTTTCATTTTCTTCCAATTTAATCACACTTTTTTCATTTAATTAATTTCCCAAAGTGAGTATAAATAGTTGAGAGAACATATTCTCTAGCTTATATACGCTGAAAAGAAATTGGTTTCCTCTTCTATCTTCGATTCATCTATTTGTTTGGTGCTCTATGTCCATAATATTTTTTAATCCCTCTTCTATCTTTCATTATTTGATTAATCATTTGTTTGTTGCTTAATTTTTTTGTATATATTCTTACACTTTCTCATATATATGTAGCATTGGATTTGATGTGTTGATCTATTCTTTTCTATTATTATCAATCACGATTCAAAATGTTATGCTTATATCACAGTTATTTTTCTAATTTTTATTCTTCTCTTTTATTTTGCAGATTAGTTGGGGAGAGCTATATATATCTTCCCTCGATCATTCGATGACCCATAAGAATTTTTTTTGTTTCCTCTTCGATCTTTTATTCTCCGATTAATCAATTTGTTGTTGCTCTATTATTTAGCATTGGATTTGATGTGCTTATCTATATATACTTTCTATTGTTTAATTTTATCATAATTAAAAAATTATACCTACATCATAGTTCTTTACCCTATTATAAAATTTATGCCATGTTAATTTTTGCGTTATTCAACAATTATAATATTACTCATTTATTTGATATAAAATCATGTCCCGGGCGTAGCACGGGTCTGCTACCCTAGTTGAATTGTATGAATGCATACGTTACAAGGTCAAATTCAATAGCACAAATTAAACGTTTTAGTTGTTGAATGCATACGTTACAAGCTATCACATTCAATGGCATAAATCAAACGTGCTAGTTGTGGGGAAGGTTGTATATAAATACATATACACATCCTGCGAAAAGGAAAGCCATTGGAGCAAAGAAAAAAGAAAAGAAAGAAAGAGAGCAAAGCCTGCAGATTGGAGTTCAAAATCGATCAACTTGCAAAAGGCAAAAAACAAAGGTATAATCCCTTCCTTAAAAATGTGTTGTTCCTATTGCAGGTGTGGCCGAGGGTGGGTTTAGACGTAGGCAGGCTCGAAACATTCCGTTTCGCCTCCTACATCGAAGATCCGTGGACTATGTGCACACCGTAGGCAGGCTTGAAACATTCCGTTTCGCCTCCTACATCGAAGACCCATGGCCTATGCGAACACCATCTCACCTCTTGCTCCAAAGCCGGTAGAGGGCTCGAAGCATTCCGTGTCGCCTCTCTTACGCAGCGGTGGCCGGTCGCCTCTACAAGGTGAAGAATGGGGGGAGAACAAGTTCAGTTGGTTCCGAAATCACCAAAAAATAAATAATGTCTACGGCATAGATGGCCTTCATGAACGTTGTGATGAACATCTCCCCAAATCCGGCGGGCAGCGGCCTCGAAGCAAGATCAAGGCTGTGGCAACGCCATTAATCATGAAGACAAACACACCAAAAGGAGGGAAGGGCGATAAGCAATGGGGATACTTGTCCTCTACCGACAAGCCGTGTGATCCTCTCTGCGTTTGCGCCCCAAAGATTTAGCTCAAAGAAGTCGCAAACAACATATGGCTAGGCTCGGGCATCACCGCCTCCTTGCATCTTCAATGTTTGTCCAAATCGTGGGACTGTCACTCACCCACGAAGGTTTCTTCGGCTAACAGACATCAAAAACAAATGCTCATTGGTGGATATTCCAGCTTGGGGAACCCCTTTACATGGAGGAAGAAGCAGGTTGACTATGGAAACATAAAAGAAAAAATCGACCGGGTTCTGGTACATCACGATATAATACATCAGTACCCCGCCTTATGCACTAAAAATTGTGCATTCGCCTCTTCAGATAATTGCCCAATCACAATCGAGCTCAACACCAGCCAAACCTTCAAACCCCCACCGTTCAAATTCGAAAATGTATGGTTATAGAGAGAGGATTTCAAAAACATTGTGAAACAGGCATGGCGCCTGAAATGCCATGGCTCGACAATGTACCAACTAACTAGGGAAACTAAGCTACTAAAGGAAAAAGCGAAGATGTGGAACAAATGCACATTTGGTAACATTTTTAGGCAACTACAAAAAGTAGAATCACAACTTCTGTCGCCTCAACAAGCTCGATCAAATAATTCAAACTGCAACAGGGCCAAAAAAGAGGCAACCTTGATAAAGAAAAAAGAAAAATTACTTCTCTTCCAGAAATCTTACTGGAATCAGCGTGCCAAATCCAAACATATCAAATTATCAGATTCAAACACTGGATATTTTCACATAATAGCGTCAGGCAAAAGAAATAGAAAATTCATCCGTTCCATCACAACATCTGAAGGCACCCAAATCATAGGAGAAAACTACATAAATAGAGAAATTAGGAATGACTTCCAGAAAAAGATTCACCAAACAACAAATCAACACGCCAAAACTAAACGACTTCCTTACTCTAATCACACAAGATATAACAACTACGGACAACACTGAGTTAATATCCATTCCCTCAAACGGTGAAATAAAAACGGAAGTCTTCTACTTAGGCAAAAACAAGGCCCCTAGTCCTGACGGAATAACGGCTGAATTCTACAAAGCTTCTTGGAACGTAGTTGGTCCCTCGGTCATTAAAGCTGTAAAGAGTTTCTTCTTATCCGGAAGACTACTGAGACAAATAAACCACACATTCATTACGCTGCTGCCGAAAATAGACAACCCAACTACAACAGACCACTACAGACCCATTAGTTTGTGTACAACAATTTACAAGATTATTTCCAAAATCCTAACAGAGCGACTAAAAAAAGTCATGGGAAAATTGATTAGTCCCCTCCAGGGTGCATTTGTGTCGGATAGAGCTATCCAGGACAATGTTCTTATAGCTCATGAAATTTTTCACTCATTTAAAACCAGAAGGGGAAGGACGGGGTGCCTTGCCCTTAAACTAGACATGGAGAAGACTTACGATCGTGTTAACTGGGAATTTACAGAAGCTGTCATGAGAAAATTTGGGTTTCACCCAACATTCATTAATTGGATTAAGGAATGCATCACATCAGTATCATACTTGGTTCTGGTAAATAATGGTCCTACTGACTTGTTCACCCCAACTAGAGGTTTAAGACAGGGGATCCCTTATCACCGTTCCTATTCATTCTGGGTGCAGAAGTTCTGGCGCGAAAACAATCCTTGGAAGCTAGGGCCACTAACAATTTACTGGGCTTCAGGCTCGGTAGGTTTGGCCCCTGTATACCCTTCCTTGCATTTGCTGACGACATCCTCATTTTCCTTAAAGGGACTAATGAGGCCTGTCTCACGGTTAAAAAAAATCCTAGATGAATATTGTCAAATATCTGGACAAAAAGTAAACTACCACAAATCAACCTTCCAGGCCACACCTGGAATCACACGGATAAGAGCTACTGAGCTAGGTCAAGTGTTGGGTATTTCCCACTCACAATTGGTTGAAAAGTACCTGGGCTGTCCGATTATTAATGGAAGAGTCAACAAAGATACGTTCAAGGAAGTAGTCACAAAAACCAAAGACCAATTAAGCAAATGGAGGGCTGATTCTTTATCACAACAGGGAAGAACGACTCTTACCGGTTCAAACTTATCTGCAAAGCCGCTATACATTATGGAAAACTTCATGCTCCCAGCCACAATGCATAACGAGTTAGATATAATAAACAGGAGCTTCTTTTGGAACAAGGATGCACAACACAGACCATTAATAGGATGAGGGGAAATTTGTAAACCAAAAAAATCAGGAGGCTTGGGGATTAGGAAATCCAAGGAAATGAACGAGGCCCTCCAGCTGAAACTTCTTTGGAAGGTTCTAGCTGAACCAAACAACGCATGGGTCCAGGTAGTCACGCACAAATACCTAAAAGGAACGCATATCCTCAACTACGAAAAAACTGGAAACATGTCCTGGCAATGGGCAAAGCTAACAGGCTTACTACATAAATTCAAAGAAGGCATCATTTGGTCCATTGGGAACGACAAATCTGTAAAATTCTGGACTGACAATTGGGTCTCTGATCACCCGCTGGTACGGCGATCGGACTGTCCGACACAAATTGACAAGAATGAAACAGTCAATGAATATATTATGAACGGCCAATGGTGGGTGGAGAAGCTAAATAGGGCACTTCTGCGGACTGTAGTGGATGACATTCTCTCTGTCCAGCTGCCCGTAACACAACTAGAAGATAGACTATACTCGTGGCCCGATAAACACGGATGGTTTACTACCTCATCTGCCTACAAACTCCTCATGAATGAGTCAGGAAATGAACCATGTAATTATGAGTGGATATGGAAGCTGAATCTACCACCCAAAATAAAAAACTTCCTGTGGAAAGTTGCAAGGACTAGCCTACCAACAAAAGCCCGTCTGGCGGCAAGAGGGATCCCGGTGCCGACTGCCTGCGACCGATGTAACGGGAGTGTGGAGGATGACTCCCACATTCTCGTCGAATGCCTCCCAGAATTAACCACAAACCAACTAAGTGCACTAGAAAAGCAGATGCTCCAACAAACTACGGCCAGAACGCGAGATGTGGGTGAACTGTTGAACTGGCTGCAAAAACTATCAAAATCCAAAATACAAGCCATTGTCAGAAGGTGGTGGGCATTTGGTATTTCCGAAACGGTGTAACCTTCCGACACCAGAAACCCCCAACAGCGAGCAACATTGAGGCATTCTCCATAAGACAAATTGAAAACTGGAACCGGGCGTGCGAAATAGAAGGTGAGATCCACATTAACCACACAAACAAAAAGACAGCAAGGAAGGCAAACAACAAAAAAAACTGAGAAGGCAAAACAGAAAAAATGGAAGAAGCCACCCCACGGAACATTCAAAGTCAATTTCGATGGATCCGCGCCGAGCAATAGGGCAAGCTCCGCTGGCATTATCATACGAGACTGGGACGCGACTCCCATCCAAATATCATCGTTAAAACTCGGGCGCTCTTCGCCCCTTCTGGCGGAAGCTGCAGCCCTCAGGTTGGGAGTGGTGGAAGCCACAAAGCTAAACATCCAACAACTGATCATCGAGGGTGATTCAAAAATCATTATTGACTATTTAAAAAGTAATTCCCGCTGCCCATGGGAAGTTGAGTTAATCCTCTCCGACACCCAATCCATCGCCCGAAATACGAGGGAAGTATCGTTTTCTCATATTCCCCGTGCAGGCAATAGAGTGGTTGACAATGTTGCACACATTGACCACTCTGCCTATGGGGATCAAATAACAACCAACAAAGATCTGCAGGATCTCATCCGCTTGGATGCTCTTGGGTAGCCCCCTACCCAAATTTTTACCTAATAAAAAAAAATAAAAAATAATAAAAATGAAGATGGTCTCCATATGAGGTACAAAAATGTTTTAATTGTTATAAATAAATTTAATTGTTATAAATAAATAAACAATGTAAAAAGAGTGGTTTGATATTTATAGCTAAAAATTTAAACAACAAAAAAGCTACCAAATTGGACCGAAGCTTGGCCCAATTTCTCAAGGCAACGGTTCGTTCCAAGTCACTCCCATCCATATAAGCCTTGTGATGCAAATGTGCTAGGGTTACTGTTCATATCAAGGGGTTTTTGCTCTCTCTGTTAGGCGATCTTTAGGGTTTGATGCTTCGACAGAGCTTCGATAGAGCTCCCATCAATCCAAACACCTGAAGTTTTTGAAGGTATTTTGAATATAGATCTGCTTTTGTGTTGCTTCGTTTTGAGTTTTCAGTGATTACCTTCTTGTTTCTCCTGTTCGCTCGTAGTGGAAGAAGATGGCTTACAGGCGTTGCCTCTCAACCCGAGCTACGCTTCTGGCTGGTAGACTCAATCCCGTCCCCTCGTTCACTTACATTTCTCATCATGACAGTGATCGCACCAAGCACGGAGAGTTTCACTCCTCTGGGCCAAAGATCGAGTCGTATTTAGCCCAGAGGAGGTGTTTTGGAAGCTATTTCAACAATACTTCAGGCCAATTCACTGGCACATTTCGTCGAACAGGCTTTGGATTTATCGGAAATGGAATGCTCTTGAATAGGTACATGTCAACCTCGTTTGGGGAGGCGGATAAGATTAGTTTCCCCAGTGAGGTTTCCCCTGTGGTTACCGACGATGTTGCCAGTGTGATCACTGATGCTTCTGTTGCCATGGAAGCTGTGGCCTCGCAAGCATCAGCTATGAGTGTGGATACCATTTCAAATCTTGAGTTTGGCCTTCTTAGTTTACCTGGTTATATCATTGAGCACTTGATGCATGGTGTTCATTTGTGTACAGGGCTAAACTGGTATGATAATGTCTCTTTATGCATCTTTCATCAAACTTTGGATAAAGATTGAAGAGTTTAATTTGCTGTTTTGGTGATGTACTTGTTATTCATAGGTGGGCTTCCATTGTTCTTACAACTTTGTTGGTTCGTGGACTTACAATCCCATTCCTCGTATATGAACTTAAGGCCTCTTCAAAGTTTGAGGTACTATATAAGCGTCAAAGAAGTTCCCACTCATGGTGAAGTTTGCTCGATTATCACAGATTCTTAAACTGTTTTGCAGTTAATGATGCCAAGGAGGGAGGAGATAAAGTCGGAAATGCGCGCAAGGGTAATTTATCAATAACTCTTCTACTGTTTCTGGACACATACGGTTCAATTTATGCATGTCATATGGTGTCGAATATCTTGATGAATGTTATAACCATTCAAACTGTACAGGGCATGAAACCCCAAGCTGTTGAAGAAGGGAATAAGAAGATGGATGAGCTATGTAAAGAGTAAGATGCTTTAAAATGTTTGCCTTTATACTTCTACAAATAGTAATTTTTTAGCTCTTCAGGCATCTTGTATCTTGTAACTGCTTTCGGTTTCTATAAATAGCACTCTTGCGTTTACTAAATACTTATGTAGCCATAAGAGTATTCTAACCTGCGAAAAAAGGGCTCAGGAGAACCTTAGGGCTCGTTTCGTATTATACATTCTAAATAGAATGGAAACAAATTTTGGATGGGAAAATATACCGTAGAGAAGTTTTGAGTCTAGATGAGAAAAAAATGCTCATTTTTTGCATGAAAAATAAGATAAAAAAGGTAATTGCTCAAATGGGTTCTTGAAAAGAGGGAAACAAAACGATTTTTTTTTGAAAAATTGGAAGATGGGATAATGATTAAAATTTCTAACAATGTATCTTGAACTACTAATAAACTACATTCATCTCGTTTCCGTTTACCTTTCCAACTTTTATACCAAATGACCCCTTATTTTGTGATCAATCAGCAAAGCGCATGGTTGAGATAATGAAAATTTGAAACTTTTGTGTGGCACATTGTGCAGTTAATGGATTTTGAGGAATTTTGCCGATCAGTTATGTTCAGTCAGACAGTAACTCAAATTGCTAGAGACCCTCTTTAACTTTAACTGAGTGCTTTGCGGTGAAGGTTCTCTAGTACTTGCTTCTAGCTTTCGATGCTAATTAAAAGTTCTCTATCTTTTTTTGAGATTGTCTTTCCTGTCTCTTTGTTCACTAGTGATTACCGACATAATATCTGATGCTGCAGATACGGTGTGAATCGAAATGATCCAGCTGCTGCGATTATGGGATTTGTTGTGGAAGGCACCCTGATTTGCGGTTTTCTTCATGCTGTAAGTTGGAGACTTGAAGACAAGTCTAAAGTCTTTCATCCATTCTCTTCTCAAGCTGTGTACTCAATTGTTCATGGTAGAATTTTCTCATACTTTGGTTCAAACACTCGTCTCTTGTTGATAATGATTCGCTTTTGTAGACGTTGCGTATGGTACGTGATGCTCCGTCACTCAAAACTGGAGGAGCATTGTGGTTTATTGATCTCACCACTTTAGATGGTACACAGATCTTACCTTCTTTGATGATACCAACATTATTTGGGATGGTTTCGGTAAGAATGCATTTTCATCATTTACTGAGAAACTCTGCCACATTGTTTCGAATCTGCACTTCTCTCACATTCAGGGCTCGCCGTTGTCTCAACTCCTTTCTGTCTCGTACTCTCGTGTGCAGTTGATTTGGAACGACAGACAGGGAGCCAAGGCGCTATGGTCGACGACTTATGTAATACTTGCCTCGATTTTACCCACGGTAGTCTATCTGTATCTTATTTCATCATCCGAGCTATTCGCCACGTTTTTCTATGTCTTGCATTTTATGATAGCCATACAAAAATAAATGTGCAGGCTACGGTCTTATCCTTTCTCACCTCAGATGTGTTCTGCCTTTGTTTTGGATATGGTAAGTATTGGCCTTCTTATCATTTTCAGACAATATATATCACTATCACAAGAGTCATGAATCCTTTAACTTGTCAATTTCTAGTCAAGGGGTTACCCGAACCAACCAATCTCGCAACAGATTGATCGTTACGTTTGTGTATTCTTGTTGAATTTTTCAGTGGTCAGAAATCCCAGTGTTAAGCAGGCTTTGGGTATCTCGGAGATACCAATAGCTCCAGCTACTCCACTGTTCACTTCTGGCGACAAATATTCCCGAATGATAAAAAACTTCTGGAAAGGTGACATTTCATACTGACTAGCATACCATTTCTAGTATCTGTATCTCTCCTATTGTTTATAGGGTGTCTTGTGAATTTTTAAATTACTGAATTTGCAGAATTAAAGGAAGGCGAATGAAGTGCCTAAGAAGTTGTTCGTTGTCTTGTTGAAAGGGACTCCCTCCGATCACACAAATGTTTGAAGGTTTAGATTTTCCATTTGGGTGAATTGTGATGTTTCTAGGCTTTGTTTGAACTTGTTCGTAGTCTTGTTGAATGATTGATTCATTCAATAAGATGACAACAGTTACTCTCATGTGTCTGTTAAGGCTGTCCTTGAAATGAAGGCATATATGGTGACATTTTGGAAGCATGAAATACAAAGTATGTTCAGGAAATTGTGACCTAAGAGCCTCTGATGCAAAGCCAAATCCTGGTACTAAGGTGCATCAGAAAGGAAATGGCACCAGCACCCAAAAAGCCAAAAATAGAGCTGCACCCGGCGAAAAACCCACCAAAAAAGGAAATCAGGAACGAGAAATCAGGGAAAAGGAGGGAGATCAGAGAGTAGATCTAAGGCTAAGAGAAAAACGAGGGATTTTTTCGGATCTGGCTCTAAATCAAAGATCTAAGTACAAGGAAGGTAGAAAGGAGAATGGAAAAAAGATGGGAGTATAAAACTCAAGCAAAAAGATCTTAGTAACTGGGTCTGCAAAAGAATGGCGAAAATTCGGCAAGAAGAAGATTGATTTCGGTAGTGGTGTTGACCAATTTGAGGTGCTGCAAAGAAGCCCGTGTTCGTGGGGATGGCTCCACCTGCTCCCGCTTCCTGGCAGCGCCGGCTCTCTCTCGGCCCTGTCGTTCCATTTCATGGCGACTCGAGTGGTGGGGGATGTTCTCCGCTTTGCAGACATTTCCTGCTGATGATCTTTCATTCTGAATAGAATCTTTCGATCTCTGAAGCCTTTAATTGGTTATCGAACTGGACACCCCTCCACCGGAAGGGATTGCTAAGAAATCGAACTGTTTAGACGGGTCTTGTTTTGGAATTATTGGACAAGAATTTTGGTCAGATAATTTGGGTTTGGAAACTGAGGAATAAGCTTATTTTGTTGATTTTGATTCCTTGGTAATTTTAGCGATATAATTAATGGGATTCCTCCCAGATCTGACCCTCCTTTGGACATGGAAACAGGAAAACCACCTCCGGTGGTGTTTACTTAGAAAAGAACCATGAACAAACTGATCCACTCGAGCAAACCCGTGACCGGATTGATTCCGGCTTGTGATTGTTGTTTGACTAGAGCTTCTATCTGCCTTGCCTCCATTGGTTTCATTTGATCGTCTATTTGGGGGGTGTGTGGGATGCAAGGTTCTCGCTGGCCTTGAGGTGATTTTCTTCCTGCTTGTTGTTCAATTCAAGCCTTTCAAGTGGTTGGGCTTCATGGCACCTCAGAGTTGGCCCGAAAACTTGTGATTTAGGCCCAAGGAATATTTATTTACATAAAATATATATTCATACATACTTTGAGTAAACTATTTAGAAGGGTTAAGGTAGTCTTGTCAATCGGGTTATTTCGGATTTTGGGTAAAACGAGTTTAAGTTAAAATGGGTTTTGAGTAGATCCAGATTAACTCAAACACGGATTTGACCCGGTTTTGGGTCAATTTCGGGTTGATATTTTTTTTTAATAATAAAATCGTATTTGGATGATTTTGCAATAACTTCAAAATGATGAAGATAAAGATGTGGTTGCTAAGTTGTTCGTTTTAGACCCTATACTTATTAAAAAATGTCACCCTAAGCTCACGCGCTTGTAATTATATACTACATCTGATCTAAAATATTTGATTTTCACTATTACAGTTGTAATACTCATGATTTTTAATGAAATTTAAAACTCTGTAAAATATAAAAGTTTTAATTAACGCTTTGAAGTTATTTCATAATGATTAGTAAAAATTAATATTTTATAGAGATTTTTAGCTTTTTGAAAACATATTGAAAAAAAAAATTAAATCAAATGGTACCGATAGGAGGGAGTAATATACAATACAAATAAATATAAAAGTTGATTTGAAAAATAAAGATCAAGTGTTTGTAATTATAATAATATATAATTATAAATTAATTAATTTTAATAATATATTAATTACTAAACTTACACTAATATGACTTTGGGATTTCCGTGGCTTTTAATCAGTCAAAGTTTTATTTTGACAAACTGGGTTAGCCGGGTCACCGGATCGAAATCCATTTGACCTAGAAAAACACCGGTTTTTCGGGTTCGGATCCAAAAAAATTCTCGGGTCAAAATTTTCGGGTCTTGAACCAAAATTTTCCGAGCCTTCGGGTCGAGTCTTAAATCCCGAAAGGGTTTGAGGCGGTGTGGCCCTAGTCCCGTCGTCTGCCACTGAGAAATGCTCTCCGAAAGAAGATTCCAACATCATCTAGATGCAGAGCATGTGGCCAGTGGCCGGTGAAGTAGAAGTTGTTGTTGTAGCAGATGTTGGTGGCGTTGACGCTCCCGAAGTATTCGATGAAGGTTTGGGCAACGTTTCGGGTGCAAGCGTACGAGAGGGTGGGGTAGTAAGAGATGAGTTCGTCGGTCATTCGTTGACGGTAATACTCGTAGTACCTGCCCTTTTTTTCTTTTACAGTAGGCAAGAAGTAGATCGACTAAGCGATCTTCAAGCCATCAAAAGATGGCTTGATGAACCCTACGCAGAGGGTCGCCAGTGAAAAAAAATTACTTAAAGCCTAAAATTACAATAAGATAACTTTAAATTTAAAAAAACGTCAAAATTGGTGATCACTAGTTGCATGCAAATCGAGGAACAGTTACCACTAGCTTAAATCTACTGGTACAATTATAGTTAAAATATTATAAAAACATTTGGAGCTTAGAACCATGTTTCTTTCTTGATATCTGCACTGGTGGCTTAGATGGCTTGCATGTAAGCCATGAAAGTTGTTGAGTTTGGCAAAGTCGGCTCATAAGTTGACGATGTTGCGATTCTGGTTCCGAAATCGGTGACGGCCAAGCACGAGGAAGGATCCAACCACGGAAGGCAAATCACCAAGTTAAGGCTGCTATATGGAAAAATATTGATAAACAAGAATTAGTTGTAAACAAAATTTGATAAAGAAACAAAGTTTAAAAATGGGGCTAAAGGTTGTTTGAGGATTTGTAAACGTTGTTTGAGGATTTGTAATGGTAGAGATAAAATTTAGTTTTGGGATTGGAATAAGGGGTTTGTGGCTAAGGGGAGGAGATGCACTTAGATTTGAGTGAAGGGTGAGTTTGGTTTTCAGATTGGGATTTTTCCATGGCTAAGGGGAGGAGATGCACTGGCATCAGTGACGCCAAGCCAAGGAGGATCGAGTGCAGGGAGGTTGATGTCGGAGGGATGTCACCGGATGTTTGGACAGATCTGAGGGATCTGGGTAGTTGGGCAGGAGTGGGAGAGAGACGGAAGTATCCAGAGCGGTGTCGGAGCCTGTGGGGAAGCCGCACCGGCCGACGGAGAGAAGAGTCGTCAGCGGCGCCGGCTGGAGTGGAAGATTTAATAGGGTTTGGTTTTGAGAGTTTTGAGCGTTGAGGGTGTAGATCGGGGAGGCGGGGAGCCAGGCGGGCAAGGCTGCCGGAGGAAGCCATGGCAGGAGGCTGGTGATGATAGTAGGCGCACAGAAGCAACCGGAGGCGGCCGATGGAGGATCGAAATTGCACTGGCGCCTGGCGGCTGCTGGGTAGGTTGAAGAAAGGTTAGTTTTTAGGGTTGGGTTTTGGGTTTTTTAGAAAAGAGAGCGTTTGGGATCTCCCCTCAACTCCAGTTGCCCACCTAGTACCTGTCCTCTTGTCGTAGTATTCGTATTCGTCGTCGGTGTCGTCGTGTCGAATTAGGTCGCATGCCACAAGGCAAGGGAAGAATATCCACCGGTGACCAATACGCACCATCATGACGTACTCACACTTGGAGAACCCCTTCAAAGACATTATTTGTTTAATAGATAAGTGCTATTTTATTTATATCTAAATTATTTTTTGATGAAAAAATTTATTTATATAAAAATTATTTATTTAATAATTGTTATTTTATTTATATCTATATTAATTTTTGAGCCTAAAATGATTTCTAAAAATATTAGGTAGCCACCATCCTTCCGTGCATAGCTATTTTAGTAAACTAATATAATAAAAATATCACATATATCTTTAATAAAAAAAATATTAAAATATTTTTAAAAATAAATTATCTATTAAATTACACGAGATTCAATTAATGTTAGATTAGGAAAAAAAAACCCTTTACCTTATGAATATGAATTTTGTTTATATTTTGAGAGAATCTAAATAAAAATAATTTAGATTATATATAATCTATCAAATTAATTTTAGTTGTATCTATATTATTTTTTGGTGGAAAAAATTATTTATATTTAGATTAGTATTACTTTTACTTATTGGAATCTATCTAAATTATTTATAATATTGTATTAATGTATTCTCCGTGAATGAGACAAGACCTACACTAGGATATACTTGTATACTCCGTATTAACAATATAATAAATAAAATTTTAATGTAAATAGTAATAGTAAACATTAATTTTATATCATTGGATATATGATACTCCCTCCGTTCAACAAAACTTGACGTTTTACTATTCATGCACGCTTTTTTAGGAGCTAAAAACTATATAAAATATCGACTTTTTAAATAATTTTTTTTAACAATTTCGTAGTTATTATTAATAAGTACAAACTCGTTAAAAAAGATTTTTTAAAAAATGAATATTTTATATAGTTTTTATCGTTCTAAAAAAGCGTGCGTGAATAGTAAACGACAAGTTTTGTTGAACGGAGGGAGTATATCTATTGGTTCTTATTTTTCCAATTCTCACTTTATAATTCAAATCTGTTATATATTCATTGTCACATAGTAGATTTTTACAGATAATACTCCCTCCGTCTTAAAATACATGTCCTTTTAGGACGGAACACGGGAATTAAGGAGTGGGTTAAGTGTAATGATTAGATGTAAAAAGTAGGGTAAGTGTAATGATTAAACTTTGGTAATAGAGTATTTGTTTTTTTTTAAAAAAAAAAATTGTGAGAGTAAGAGTAGTAGTGATGTAAAAATTAGGATAATGATTAGATGTAAAAGTAGGTTAGAGGTAATGATTAAATCTAAAAAGACATGTATTTTTGACAAAATTTTAGGGGCTTAAAAGACATGTATTTTAAGACGGAGGGAGTATAGTACTACGTATAATTTTACACACAACATTGAGCCAAGCTTAGCAGGCCCAAGCTGTTCCGAACCAAATTCAACCTGAAATTGGTGCGTTGCGTATAGACCCCAAAACAAAGGGAGCTTTACCAGAGAGGACGAAGGGCCACCGTCGACATTTCCTCCATCCACCAAGGCACCAAGGCTTCAACCACCGTTTACCTCCTTCCCCTCTCTCTCTCTCCCCCTCCGCGTGCTCTCTTCCGAGAGGAAACCAGATCCACCCTCCCCTTCCAACCACCGCTGTTCCCCTTTTCGATTTCGTCGCCTTTGAGTCACCGGTCGGGATCCCTTTCGCCGCTCCTCACGCGCTGACGATCGCGCCTCCCAGCAACCACCAACCACAAACGTCTCCACCTCCGGTATTGTTGTCCATCACAACTGTGAGTCAGATTTAAGGTGAATTAGAGAGCGAATTCGCCATCTAAGATCTGTTCTTCGCATCCTCTGCGTCATCACCTCACCGCCAGCGGCTTCAATTTCGCCATGAGCCGTGTCTTTTCCGACTAGTTTCCACCAGGACTCGCCCTCCCTGCCGATTCAACTTGTTAATTTGGGTGAGAATTATACCTAGATTCAATCGTCATCATCGCAGCAAGAAAAGTCCCTATTTGATGCATTAGTTGCTACTTCATCAGTGTTATTCATTAGTGCACATCATTATTCTGGATTGCCTATTGATCTACCTCCCTTTTGACTTTCATCTCAGCTAATCCCAAATATGGAGAATACCGATGCGTTCACCACCTCCACCGCGCCGCTAACGTGGCACGATTTTCTCGAGCGCATGCGTCAGCCTTCAGCTGCCGAATTCGTCAAGGCAATCAAGAGGTTCTTTCTTTCCTTCTCTATCTTGTAATTCATTTATTATCCAATGTTTAATGACTCGTAAAAGTGTGATTTTGTTTTATTGGGCAATCGTGTGCAATTTGCTGTGTTTTGGTTGCAACATTTGGTTGAATTGGGATCAAATCGTTACTTAATTTTGTTCATTTTTGAGCAACCTTTGGCTTTAGAAGGGAAGAAAAGGCTGTTAACTCCTGGTAGTTGATTGCTTAAATTTGATATGGGGATTAGAGATTTGTATCAGTATGACAAAATTGATGTGGTGAAATTTGAGGTTCATGGAATTTGAGCAATATATAAGAAAATGGAATACATGGATTGCAAGGGTTAACTGATTAGAATATATAAGAAATTTGGGGATTAGGATTAACTGATTAGAATAGAATTATCAATTCAGTATTGATGGTTTGGATGCACTGATGTAATACATGGATTGCAAGGGTAGCCTGATGTTTACAATGTATGTTCAGCAAAGGAGCTACTACAAACCCAAAGGATTCTGGCACATATTAGGTGATCTGTATTGAGTCTGAATAATCACACATAAGAACAAGGAACAATAAATTCACAAATGGGATCCACCAAATTAAACCACTCACGGGGAGACCTCTCACTTTTCTGGGAAAATAATTCCAGTTTTCGTTAGGCTCAAGGTAAAAAGAAGCAATCATAGTTTACTCATGAAAGATAAAATTTATCAAATAGCCCTAGCTTGGTTCACTAACAAAATAATGAATTAACCACGAATAGATAATATAATTCTCCTTGAATATAGGACTAATTGCTGTGGTGGTGGATGTGCAATTTCAATCTCTTTGAGGGGAGGGGAATTTGTGCACATTCTGAAGGCCCAAAAAGGAACACGGCCATGCCGATTTGAATCTTGTACATGAATTCGCCACAGAAGGGGGTCTTTTGATTCTCAACATACCCTTGTCATGTTACATGTCGTAGAATGGCCCCTCTTCATATCCTTGGCATTCTAGTGTGCTTGGGCAGGTTCATTGTATGACTTGTCTAGCTCTTGTAAAATTGAAACACACTTGAGTTTATACTTGAGGTAGATACTTACCTGAGCTCATTATTTATTTTCCATTGTCCCCTTGTTCTCTTGCCTGGTTAAGTGTGCCTCATTGAGGTTTCGAAGTTGAATCAAATTCACATAATATAGCATGCTGCTTTCTCATATCAAGCTAATTGCCTTTTCCCTCTCACGAACCAGTGTTACTTATTAGTTATGATGCTGATAAGTAGAACTCTCTTACTTTGGTGAAGGCAAATTTCTTGATGGATTTAGATTAAACAGCTGCTTTCTTTCTTGCATTTTGAGAATGATTCTGGAAAAAAAGCATTGCTTTGTATAGACTAAGCACTTGTGGCATCACTTGGTTCCTGGATGGATGTGTACTTACTGTTGATATTTTGAATCACTTTTCAGTGGTCCCTAACATTATGTTTTGAGTTGTGGTGATATTGTATTCGCAGGGTCCCTCTTTTTTTTTTTTTTTTTTTTTTGTTGGGGGGGTTGAGAGAGGATTCCTTTTAATATAGGAATCTTATTCAGAGCTGATCCTACGATTTTGAATCACTTCTAATTTGTTTTTTAATGTGGCAGTTTCATTGTATCATTCTCAAATAATGCTCCGGATCCTGATCGGGATAGTGCATCTGTGCAGCAATTTCTTGCCAACATGGAAGCTGCTTTCAGAGCTCACCCACTTTGGGCTGGGTGCTTGGAGGAGGAGCTTGAGAGTGCAGGCGAAGTAAGTACTTATTTATGTTGGGTTCGGCATTATTATAAAAGAGACAGTTATGATACTTGTTATTTTAAGCAATATGTTGGGGACGAAAATTGCCCTTCCTATCCTACTTTTAGCATTTTTATTACTCTGTACAGAATGCATCAAATTGTTTCTTCAATTGTACGACTGACCTCAATAATATTTTTCACTTGTAGGGTTTGGAGAAGTACGTCATGACAAAGCTGTTTTCCCGTGTTTTTGCGTCACTTCCTGATGACTTAAAGGTTGATGAGCAGATCTCAGAAAAGATGGCCTTAGTTCAGCAATTCATTTGTCCAGAACATCTGGACATAAAGTCACCCTATCAAAACGAAACATCTTGGCTGGTCAGTCCAGATTTATATATTCAAGCTACAAAACTTTTTGTATCATATTGATGGCTGCAACACTATATAAATTATGACTCTTCTTGGGCTAATGTTGTTTGTTACTTATATTCATATTCCTGAAAATTCTTCCTTACCTGAGTTGCCTTAAAAGAATAAAGGACTTGTGAGGAGCCTAAAGTGTGGGTGGGTTGGTGGGTTTGGGGGGGCGCGCGCGTGCGTGCGTATTTTTATCTATAAAGCTTATGTTGTAATATTTTTGCAACCATAAAAGTCGCATTACATACACGAGATTTCCCAAACCTCTTTTACTGGTGTGAGATCTATCTAAATCTCTAGGGGTGTAGGTGCTATCTGAGGTTTTCTTTAAAATGTATATTCAGTTTCTTGCTTGTTGGTTTTATCTACCATTTATCCTATTTCTTTATTATTTTATCTGGTCATTTAGCAAATTATACATTTATGGATAAACTAAATGGTTCCACAAAACCACCCTTTATGAGTAAAATTACATTTAATGAGCTATTATCGATACTTTGCTAGTAGTTTAGTGTTGAACGTATTTTTATTACAAGTTAAATGTTAAGATAAATTAAAAAATGTCCAATTTACCCCCTCGTTTAAACATATGTATTGTTTGTTTTTACAATATATTTTGGACATTTATTACCATTTCAAAGTAGTTTTATAAGGCTAGAGTATGTAATAAACGTTGAATTGCTAGAAAAATATGGATAATGGAGGGTTAAATGCAATTTATCTTCCAAGTGGGTGGTTTTGTTCAAGTAGACTAAATTACCAGTGTTTCTGGGTATTTTACCCATATGTGTATCATTCTTTTTGGTTAAAATATTGAAAATCAAGCTTAAAAGGTGGCAGTTGCCCAAAACCACTCATTTTACCCTACAAACTTCATATGGTTTGTACTTTGTAGAGTGGTGTTTGGTTGACGGTAAATATGTAGTGAGAGGTTTTCTCTAATTTTCCTTGTTGTAACATATGGTTTTGGAAAACTCCCCCTATTTAATGGGTGGGTATTAGTAGTTTGTCCTTGTTTTTTATATTCATTTTTTTTGGGGAGCTTCCTTTTCCGTGTGACCAAGGTTCCATGTTTCCGTGTCCATGACTGTGTATTACGAAATTCTGATATTGGCAGATGTACTAGGATATAACGCTCCATGTTGGCATGCACTGATTCTGATCCTGAGCATTGCAGAGCTTTTATATCGAACAGACGACTAATTTTTGTAGTTTTTGAACTTGGAAGTAATTGGTTATTGTTGGCAATTGGGAGGTTCTTCATGTGAATGGATCGACAAAAATTTCCTCTGGTGAAAATGGGAAAATGTTTCACTTTTCCTTTTTTTTTTTTCAGCATATAGATGATCAGTAGTCGATCCTGGTGACTTATTCTTGACTCTCTTTCATCATTTTGGCAGTTAGCCCAAAAGGAGCTGCAGAAGATCAACATGTACAAGGCACCTAGAGAAAAGCTTGTTTGTATTCTTAATTGCTGTAAGGTTATTAACAATTTGCTGCTAAATGCTTCAATGGCTTCAGATGGAGATCCTCCTGGAGCCGATGAATTTCTTCCTATCCTTATTTATGTCACTTTGAAGGTAAACTCTGCTATAGCTGGTGTGATTTATTTCTTAAATCTTGGACACTTCTCGTGCTAGCCCTTTTCTTTACCTTGACATGTTTTTGCTTGTGGTTGGATCTTATAAAAGCACTACTGATGGATCTTATAAAAGCACTACTGTCATCAGGTTGTTATTTCAAACAACCTGATGACAGTTATGATTTCATGCATTTAATTGTTTTGCTATTGTCCAGGCAAATCCCCCACAACTGCACTCGAATCTGATGTATATACAGCGATATAGACGTCAATCTCGTTTGGTTTCAGAAGCAGCTTATTACTTCACAAATATGCTTTCTGCAGAGTCCTTCATCTTGACTATGGACTCGCAATCACTTACAATGGATGAAACGGAGTTTGAAAGGAATATGGAATCTGCACGCGCTCTTCTGTCTGGCCTGTCATCCGATTTTGAGAACTCAAATGTCGAGAGTGCTTCCGTGTCTAATTCTGCAGAACTCAAGAATATAAATATGTCTCCTTATGGGAAGGACTTGATGAAACAAACGCAAACACCATCTTCATTATATGGCATGAAAACTGGTAACAAGGAAGAACGACACTCAAAAGATCTGTTACGAATGACAAAGTCAGATTCCATCTCTGCATTGGAAGAGAAAGGCGCAAGTGTGCTTGTGAAGGCGGATCTTATCAGCAATGTATTCCAGGAGTTCCCTTATGTGTTTGCTAATGTTGGGGATCTAACATTGAACGATGTTGAAGGTTTACTGAACAACTATAAAAAGCTAGTCTTTAGATATGTTTGCTTAGCCAAAGGGATGGGTGTCGAACCGTCATCCTGTGAACAAGTCCAATCCCCAGATGAGTCTGCAAAAGGATCTGGGAATAATGACAGAGCACTTGATACGGACACTGAAAAGGAACATCTTGAAAATCAAAAGTCAGATTTTGAGGAGAGTTCTGAAACAAAATTGTTTCTTCTGGAAGAGGTAGATGCTCAAGACTCAAAGGCACCACTAGAAGAGCATCACACCGATACACATTGACAATTGTTGAGTTCTATCTTCTGTGAAAAGGAGTTATATGTATTACAAAGAAAATGGAGGCACCACTAGAAAAGCATCACAGCCTCTGCTAATATCGTTGTCTACATGAATCAAAGGGATGGATGAAAATGGAGTGGACCAAACTCGCAGGCTTGATCTATCATCTGTGAGACTGACATCATCCTCTGTGTGGAAGTTAAAACAAACCAAAGGTATGGATGAAAATGAAGTAGGCATCGATAGTTTTAACATTCATGAGGATGTTCCTTTCTAAAATAATCCTAATCCTATGGATTGTTTGGTTTAAGTGTTAGTTCAGTTTCAAATGTTTTGAGATGGTAAGTCAGTGATGCCTTCTGGGTTTTAGCCTTCCTGCCTTACGCATGATATCATTCAGCGGTTATACTTGAATGACATTTGTCAAGGTTTCGACGGTCATACTATAGTCTGCAGTTGGGTTCCCATCACACACTTCTCAAAAGTTATGTTCAAGTCAGAAAGGACTTGCATCGTCGGATCTACACACTTTGAAGCTCCACTTATCACACCATGGCGCTGTTGTTTGTTGTGTCATCGCCCATGACTGATCAAAGTATGGTAAATCCATGTGGGTCTTGCTCAAGCTACAAATTTGTAGCTCAAGCAAAAATAAGTACAAAAAATTGCAAAAAAATTCATCTGCAATGTTTCTTTGTAATACAATGCAAGAGCCAAGAGGGATATATTTTCTTTTTAAAAAAACTAATACATGATGTGAGTCGATACTCGTTTATCGAATATTGATTCTAGAATTGTCAATTCATGACAATTCCCTTCTAATTTCAACATTTCTATACCAAGTATTCAATTCATGATTTGCAAAATCCAATATGACGTTCACCATAGTTGCCATTTTTATTTTTTTTTATAACGAGGAACCCACCTTTGGTGGTAAACCCCGAGCACGTGACCCAGCCGGCAAGGTAAACCGGCTTGCGTCGACCGGCTCGACCCACTGGTGAGGAGCAAGGTAAACCTTGGAGGCAGGGATCGAACCGGGACCTCCTTCCCACTCCCCTTGCTCCACACCGGTAGGCCACCCCGACTGGGGCCCATAGTTGCCATTTTCCATAGAGGGTTTTTGCAGATCCAATTAAAACGGGTTCAATGATTCAATATGACGTTCACCATAGTATGGCATGTCCGATCGATTAGAGTTTTTGTAAACTAAATGAGGTAATCCAAACAGGCGACTTTCGATCTAATTTTACAAGTTAATGAATTTGCTGACATCTGTTGGATGGGATGGGTAGAAAATGTTGAAGGGGTTTTGGAAATTACTTAGTAATCGTTGGTAATTGTCATAAAAAAGAGAATTTAATTTTTTTTTTTTTTTTTTTTTTTTTTTTTTTTTTTTTTTTTTTTTTTTTTTGAATAGGTAAGAATTCGAGCTCAGACAAGCCTGATGCTCGAGAGGCCGACGAATCGGCAGACGGAGAAGCCGTCAAAATACGACAAACTAAAACACACAAATAAGTACAGATGAAAGAAAAACCCAAACAACCCGAAGAAGTCATCCGTTAACAGAGGAGTCGAGGGAAATCCAGGGCGAGCCACGAATGCCGGGAACACGGGAGAGTCGACGACTCACACGGCGTCTCGACGCCGAGAAGGCGGAGAACAGTAACCCACTATCGGAAAGGGCGAACCTGTGGAAGTGCGGATAACCGACGTTGCCCCCACCTAGATGAGGGATCTTCGAAGACCACGAACACATCCACGATCCTCTCGATCATACAGGAAGCCCGATACTGCAACCCAACTCGGAACTAAACGCCACCACGCCATAGCAACGACCCGACGCCAAAGGAAGAACAAAAACGGGCCAAAGAGGAAGATCGAACATCCAACAAAATAAGTGTGTAGATCTCCTGAAACACAGAGTGTCCGAGGAGATAAATTTATTACGATTACAATATGGGTGTTCACAGACCTCGTGGGGTTCAACCCACTCGAAATTTTAGTCAAATTTGAGATTTTTGAAACCCTTTCGGGATTTGCACAATGCCCCTTTCGGGAATTTATCTTTTTTTTTCCTCTATATAAATACATATAACTTCGCCTACAATTTTTATTTAATATTATTTTATATATTTTCCGGGCTGCTTTGGGCCCAAGGCAAAACCTTGGGCCCAAAGAACAATTTTCGGGTCTCCTCTTCGGGCCACCAGGGCCCAAGGAAAAGAGAGACGGGTGAAACCCTCCCAAGCCAAACTGAGGCAAAGGAAGAGCCGCCAGGCAGTTCGAGTGAACACGCCAGGGCCAAACCCCAACCGCAGGCCAAGCAGCGGAGGGCAAAACCATGGACGGCGCCGGAGGTGTTCAAAGGATAACACTGATGCCATTTTGATTGCTTTCGAGACAGGCCGGAAGAAACAGATCAAAACTCAAGATCTGAAACCGAGAGCCAGCAGATTGACAAGGTCTAGATCTGAAACCGAAGGTCCACACCCATGAATTTCAAAAAGCCCCCAAAAAAGCATTTTGACTGGATTAGGAGTTTTGAGGAAGTAAAGAGCAGTGAGCCCAACATCGAATACCCAGTTGGGACACCGGGAGGCAACAACGCAGCCACGACGGGCCGTCAAAGGCGAGGCAAACGAGAAGGTAGACGAAGAAGGAAGGCAAACTCACAGACAAGATGGTGCGAGCAGTCAGACTTCGACAACTCCCAAGTGGGCAAAAGAGGGATGAACCCATACGAGGGTGAACACGGATCGATTAGAGCACCGATTGAAACGACAATCGGGCTAGGATATGCCCCGAAGGGATGTTTGCAATCCCTCTCTTCACTCAAGAAGAGAGAGCGGCTTTAAGGGCCAAAATTAGTGCCACAGTGTAGCACTTAGATTTCATGGATTTGATTAACTCTACCATGGATTTTGAGCGAGGAGGGTGGTGGCGCGTGAAGGCGCGTTCTCCACTATCCCAAAAGGGGTAAGATCATGAACACTTTTACACAGACTTTCAAAAAAAAAAGAGAATTTAATGCCTTATCTGGGTACTTTAGTTTTTTTTTTGCGAGTATTTTGTAATTTTTTTATCATAAGAGCTAGAGTCAAGACGTTGAAACGGCTATTGACAAGACAAATTTTATCAAATTGACGACGAATCCTTTTCACAAATGGACTGAAACCTGTGAATGGATCGTCGACCCAACCACCCTTCTAACCCTACCGTCGTCGCTTCCACATCCACCTCTATCACTACTGCTACTGTCGTTCACTTCTCTCTCCCGTCCTCCCGTCCGTTCACTTCTCTCTCCCCCGTCATGAGCCAATCTCGGTCCTTAGTTACCGCCTTTCATCGTCTTCGCCCCCACCATCTGCGGCCTTGATTCAAGTTCGTCTCCATTTCCCACTCATTGGCTGTCGCTAGAGCATCTCATTTGTCAAAATTCTCAACCCTAGAAATGCAATAGCTGTGAAATCTGAATCCAATTTTCCTTTCTCCCTCTTCAATTCCTCCGATCCAACAATATTAGAAGATATAAAAGAGAAAAGAATTGGAACTTCTAACGTCATAATAGTTTATGCGTATTCCGCGCTTTGATATCGCAAAATCCCAATTAAACTTCTCCATCTCCCTCTACAATTTCTCCGATTCCGTAAAATTAGGAGACATTAAAGAGGAAGCAACCGGAGGTTTGATGAAGATGACAACACTTCGAAGGCTTTAGTTAGGGGCTTTGATTAATTCTTGATTTCACTATATATTGTTAAACCTTTTTTTCAAATCTTAAATGAATTTCTAGTGTAATTTGAGTTTGGTTCAATTAATTGTGTGTTCTTGATTACGTTGATCCATGCCATTGATGTTTCGATTATGTACTGATTGATCTTCGATTGTTTTTGAGCCTGATATATTTGATATATGGGGTTAAAAGTTACTTAGTTTTTCAAAAGAGTAAAACCCTAAATCATTTTTTATTTCTCAACAATTATTTGGATGAACTCATTCAGATTTTCTTTTGCTCTCGGTCCAATTAGTAAATATTTTTAAAAATTGGAAAGTGTTAGTGTATAATTTACCGAGTTTATCTTGTCAATAGTCGTTTTGACATCTTGTCAATAGCCTCACTCATTTTATATTGAGTAAATTACACATAACCACCCTTAAATTAGGTTAGTTTTCACATAACCACCCATAAAATTATAAATTATTGAAAATCACATATAAATTACATTTATTGTTAGAGATGTGAATGAGACCAAAGTGTCCCACATCGGAAAGTTGAACATATCAAGCCCTAGTATATGAGTCGGTGGGCTACTCCTTCTATTGCCAATTGGTTTTAGAATGGAACCTCACTCGGCTTGTGTACTAGGCTACTAGCGCATGTGCACCGGTGCACACGACCCCCAGTCATCGGTCCGAGTCGGACTTTGATATTTATTTTTAAAAGACTACCCATCCATTAAACATTTACTTGTTTTGCTTGAAAAGACTAAAATACCCCTAATTCAAACTTATTGTTTAAGGAAAAGACTGAGGTGGCAATTGGGCGAGTCGGGTCAGATTCGGTTAGTCGGGTAATGTCTAATAATTTGATCATTTGGTTGGGCCGAGTTGGGGTTTCAATTATTTTGGGTTTGGATTGTCTCAAATTTACATTATTTAAACATTCATTTTAATTTTTTTTACTAGAATCTATCTTAAAATTCGGGTTATATCGGGTTTCGGTTATAATGGGTTCGAGTCTTAATAGGTTTCGATTGAATCGGATTCGGTTCATTCAGATTTGGGTGAGTTTCGGTTATCGGTTATTCGGATTTCGGGTCTAAAATGGGCCGGGTTGGGTTGGTGTTCAGGACAATCGGTTCCAAAATACATACAATAACCCTAGAGTGGGCAAAGTACGGCCCGAACCCGAAAATCCAACCCGATCGACCCGAAACCGATTGTCCTGAACACCGACCCAACCCGGCCCATTCTGGACCCGAACTTCGAATAAACGATAACCGAAACCCGATATAACTCGAATTTTAAGATGGATTCTAGTAAAAAATTTAAAATGAATATTGAAATAATGAAAACTTGAGACAATCCAAACTCGAAATAACTAAAACCCGAGACAATCGAAACCAGATACAACCGAAACCCAAACCCGACCCAACCAAATGATGAAATTATTAGACATTACCCGAATGACCCGAAATCCGACTAACCGAATCCGACACGACTCGCTCAATTACCACCTCAGTCATTCCTTTAAACAATAAGTTTGAATTAGGGACATTTTAGTCTTTTCAAACAAAACAAATAGAGGTTTAATGGATGAGTGGTCTTTTGAAAATAAATGTAATTTATGGGTGGTTTTCTATAATTTATAATTTTATGGGTGGTTATGTGAAAACTAGCCTAATTTAATGGTGGTTATGTGTAATTTACTATTTTATATTTATCGGATTTTTTTTTTTTTTTTTTTTTTTTTTTTTTTTTTATTAGGTAAAAATTCGGATGGGGAACCCTAACCGAAAGCATCCTGTCGGATGAGGTCAAGAAGACCTGTATCTAAGTATAGGTGTGAAAACAAATACGTATGAAAACACATATTTATCGGATGGTTAGGTGTGAAAACACATATTTAATGGGTGGTTTTCATAAATTACGTATGAAAAGAAAGAAGAGACGCCCCTTTGTGAAATTGCAATTGCAGGAGCCTCTCTTCGACTGGATTTCGTCTCCCTCGGGCCTCAGCCATCAGCATGAGCACGACCATCCTCCCTGAAAAGCGATCGCCGGAAGCAACCAACGAAGCAGTGAAGCGCTCTAGGATCACCGAATCCCCGGAGGATTCTCACCCGATAGATTGTTTTGCTCAAGGTACGCAATCTATCAATCAAATCTGTTTTCCTCTTTCTCGTTCATGCCGGCCGCATGTCTATCGTAATCATCCTTCGGTATTTAATGGACTGTCTGTCTGTTTAAACCTCCTCTCTCTGTTACATACCTGGAATTGTTCCACCAATCGCCGTTTGTTTGTTTAAAGGTTATAACTAGGGTTTCTGATTTACTTTTGATATTTGGGAATTTGGATTGCAGTTAGGAATTCATGAGTTCAAAGCATCAATTGAGAACTGATGTATGTATGTTTAAAACAAACTCATCAATCTTATTAGGTTTTGGTCCATAAATTAGCAGAGTACTTAGAATCAGGCCGGCTTGTAAGTAGCTAGGTGTCTAATTCCCTTTGGACGGTATTTTGGGATTGCACTTGTTCTACTTCTAGTCCTAGTTGTGTTCTGATTCTTAGGGGTTGGCATTGTAGGGAAAGTGGTGGTAGACAGCCACATAATTTTGGGAGAAAAAGATTCGGATTCGGAGGATGTATGGTCCTTGATGCCCCAGGGCAGGCTTAATTCAAGCCTTTTTATATCCGAGCATGGCCTTAAATTGTTTGTTTGTTCCTTCCTTTAAGTTTAGTTGGAGGTAGCTAGCACTAGTTGTAGTTGTAGTTGTAGTTGTGTCTGACCAGGATGGATTTCTCTTGCATTGTAGGGAAGGTCATCCCGGATGACAACAATGTTTCCAAAGAAGAATATTCGGATTCAGATGATGAATCGTACTTAGATCCCCCAGGCCCGATTCCATATGCTTTTCTCAAAGATATGCAAGTAATTCGCAGACATATGCCTGAGGAGAGGAAAGATATCCCTGAGGAGAGGAGAGATATCATTGAAAAGAGGAAAGGCTTCCCGGCCGACTGGGTCTCTTATTGCCATATATGCGAAGAGATGACTGGACATTACACTCATGTGTGTCCTTACAGATGTGTTGCATTTTACAAGAATGATCAGTGTTTGAAGAAAGTTCACGATGATGATAACCATTTGTATCGATCGCTTGCTGAACCCTCCGGTGTGAGTTTATTCTAGTGCAACTGTTGTTGCTGTAATTAATTAGGCCACTTGATATTCCTAACAACCATTTTTTTTTTGTTTTTATCTATCATATGTGAGACTGACATCATCTTCTGTGGAAGTTAAAACAAACCAAAGGTATGGATGAAAATGAACTAGGCATCGATAGTTTCACATGAGGATGTTCCTTTCTAAAATAATCCTAATCCTATGGATTGTTTGGTTTAAGTTTTATAGTTCAGTTTCAAATGTTTTGAGATGGTAGGTCAGTGATGCCTTCTGGTTTTTAGCCTTCAGCGGACAGCGGTTATACTTGAACGACATTTGTCAAGGTTTTGACGACCACACTTCTCACTAAAGTCGGCAGTTGGGTTCCTCTCCAATGCCAAAAAGCATCACACACTTCTCAAAAGTTATGTTTAAGTCAGAAAGGATGTGCATAGTTGCAAGTACTCACTTTGAAGCACCGTTAACCACACCATGGCGCTGTTGTTTGTTGTGTCATCGCCCGTGAGGGCCGTGACTGATCCAAGCATGGTAAACCCATGTGGCTCTTGCTCTGAATACATGTATGGGAAGTTACAAATTTGTAGCTCAAGCTAAACTAAGTACAAAAAATTGCAATAAAATTCATCCGCAACGTTTCTTTGTAAAAATCTGGAGACCTTTTTCACTTCAAAAAACTAATACACGATGCAAGAGCCAAGGGGGATATATTTTCTTTTAATAAAAACTAATACACGATTTGAGTCGATACTCGTTTATCGAATATTGATTCTAGAATTGTCAATTCATGACAGTTCCCTTCTAATTTCAACAGTTCAATACCAAATACAGTATTCAATTCATGGTTTGCAAAATCCAATATGACGTTCACCATAGTTGCCATTATCCATAGTGGGCTTTTGCAGATCCAATTAAAATGGGTTCAATGATTCAACTTATGTATAAGTCGGATCGATTAGGGTATTTGTAAACTGAATGGGGTAATCCTTAATTAAGGTGATTTGCCTAAACTAAATGAGGCGACTTTCGATCTAGTTTTACAAGTTACTTCCTAATCGTTGGTAATAAAGAAAATTTAATGCATAGATAAGGGTACTTTAGTCGTGAATGTGATGGATGATTTTTTATATTTAGCTGATGATTAAGTGTGAAACGCATATTTAACGGGTGTTTAAGGTAATCATATCCACTATATACTCCTCTAATTATTATCCCTCATATCTTATTTTTCTTACCAAAAATAACACTATTATATCTAATATCTATCTAATATCTAATATCTAATCTAATATAATACTAAAACAGCTGCAAAAAGGACACGTGACGGTCATACATTGAAAGTGACACGTGACATTCATACACTTAACATACCGTCATATATACTTAAAATAAATATATTTAAAATAATTTTTTATTAATTAAAATATTGAATTTGTTGACCATATCACAACAACTTCTCCAAATTTGTAGATAATTTTTTATCTAAGATATTTTGAAGCCAGGAAATAATAAATCAATAATATTATTAATAAATTTAAATTAATTTATCCACCAATGATTTGAACACATCTAATTAACAATGAGATTTGTTTGAATTAACAAATTAATAATATTTAAACATTTTGTTTATTGATTTTTTGGTTAAGATATTTGAGGATTCTACTACTAAGTGATTTTATATTTAATGAAATAACAATACGTGAAGATTTTATTCTTATATATTTAATTTATCTGTTTATTTATTTTTTCAAATTATAACCATTTTTAATTAATTTAGTTTATTTATTTAATTATAAATGATATTGTATTTAGTGAAATACCAATACGTGAACAATACTAAGCAATTTAGTAAAAATAAATATTTGTCAACAATTATGGCTTTATCTTATACTATGTAAATTCCTAATTAATATGGGTTCAACTTCACTAAACATGGTGCTCAAAAAAAACTTCACTAAACATGCGTGACTTTACTTTATACTATGAGATTATTTCTAATCAACATTTTTTGATTAAACAAATAGGACACATAATACATTATCCAGAAGTCGAGTCGACATGAAGCTCGACTGAACTAGACTAAGATAAAAAAAATGTTTGATTTGAATTCATTGAGTTCGATTTATTTGATTTGATTTAAATAAACAATGAAAATATTAGAAATATTATAATGCTTAATTATTCATTAAAACTAATCATTTTCAATTATTTTAAAAACAATAAATTTAACAAAATGAGAAAATCAAGAGATTTCATAAACTTCTTTATTTGGTTAGCTGATACTCCGATATATTTGGGTTATTAATTTTATTCACTATATTTCAAAGATAATTATTTAGTTATAATATTTAATCATTTATTTTTAATTTTTTTAAAGTTATAATTCAAAATTTGATTTTATCACCTAAATTTATGTTTAATCTGAACACATGTGCGCACACACACCCATATGCCCTTTTATTTCATTTGAAAAATTTGATCTTAACAAATACATACTCAAAAAAAATTATTTAAAATTCTAATTATGATGTGTTCATATGTAAATTAATTTCTTACAATCATCTCATTTGATAGTGATTGAATTCTCTAGATTGATCAATTTTAATTTATTATCATTAATCAAATAACAACAAACCATATCTTTTAAAAAAAAAAAAAAAAACTCAAAACATTTACATGTATACATATATACAATAAACATGTTACTTCTATCATGTCTATACTTACAATTTCATAGTTTTTTTTTTCCAGTTTCTCTACATGTATCAATATATCTATATTTTCTTCTTTCATTTTACAAATATTGTTTTATCTAGAGTAATTGTTTTTAACATATAATCAATAATGAATGACCTTTATTACGGACCACATTGAAGAACTAACAAACTATAAAATATTATAAGATTAGAAGATAACTAAAAAAAAGTTGAAACAATATTTGCATCTAGAAATAAAACAATAATGTAGGGGTGGGCATGGGACGGGACGGGACGGGATTGGGGTAATCCCGCGTCCCGTCCCGCGTACTTTTTACGGGACGGGATCGGGACGGGATTGAAATATTTTTTTTTGAATCCCACCGGGTCTTATCCCTCGCGGGACGGGACGGGATCGGGACGGGACGGGACTTGTCCCTCGTGAAATAAAAAATCTAAAATAATCCAATAATAAAGGCTTTTGATCTTTTGATATTGATAGAAATCAAATTTATTAAATATTTAAATCTACTAAGTAGCTGAATATCTCTTCAAAAATCTCAAATTGCTACTAAGTATGCCACTGAGTTACACTGTATGTCTATATAATGCTAATGAGTATCTCTTAAAAAAATGCTACTGTTTTTTTTTTTTGGTGGGAATGCTACTGAGTTACACACACACGGCCTAAGTATATATACAAATATACAATGGGTAAAACTTATTAAATCTACATTATGTATATTTTTTATATTAAAAATATATAGTTTTATATATATGCGGGACGGGACGGGATTAGCGGGACGAGAACTTTCCGTCCCGCGTCCCGTCCCTCGTATTTTTTGTGGGACGGGATCGGGACGGGATTGAATTTTTTTTTCCAAAATCCCACCGGGATCGGAACGGGATCGGGACGGGATGCGGGACGGGACGGGATTTGCGGGATTTATGCCCACCCCTACAATAATGTGTATTTTTTTTGGAATAAAGAACTTTGAACTTATGAACTAACAATAATGTTTTGTCTATATTGCATGTAGAAGGCAAACATGCAATGTTTGGTGTGTGGTAAAGCTAATGGGGATTATTTAGCTGAAGAGGTTAAGGAAGACGAGGATAAAGAGGATTATAAGGGAAAAATAATACTCCGTATATATTAAATAAAATATGGAAGTGATGAAGAGGATGATGAAAATCAAGACGGGAATGAGGAATGATAACATCAATCAAAACAATTATGTTTAATAATCTAGCTAGATATGAAAATAGATTGCCTAAAAATACTAAATTATTTAATCTCATATAATCTTCTCTGAATTCAAAATTCATAATAAGTATGCCACAAGACCGCAAGTTAGAAAAATCAATTATAACATATGCTTCATGACACGAGAATTAAAATTTGAATCCAAGTTCAAGATTTTCATTATCAATAGATTATGAGCTCGATTCCCAATCCCCATTTTATTTAATGGTTTTTCCTGCATTTCTTCTTCTTCTTCTTTTACAAATAAATTGAAAGTACAAACTTGAGATTCAAAAGATTTTCATCCAACAAAAACTAATCCACACACAAACCCATATTATGTTGGATATAATCTTTACATAAATAGACATCAAAGCTATGCCATTAGGATTCATTTTGCTCTTACATCATTCCTTGCAATTTGTTCTAAAAGTTTGTCTAGGCTTCACTAATTAATAAAGCTTGTATGGTAATTTGTTCATTTTCCCCCTTGAATTGAAATGTTGTATTGTTTTTCAGTTGTTCCATTTTTTGATACAATTATTTGTTTATGACAATGAAGGGTAGAGTTTTTGATGTAGATGCATTATGTTTGGCATTTATTTTGGTTTAGTGCATGCGTTTGGAATGGCACTGTTCTTTTGATAATGTTGAACCAAGTTGCTTGACTCTCTGCCAAACTAATTGATGTTGTTATTCTTTTGGATAACATAATATACATCACTTTCTTCTTTCTTGAACAAACATCTATATATAATTGAAATTTAGCTAGGTGGAACAAAATCAACTAGTATCCACTATGAAGGTGGTTATATTCTATGCTTTGATTCAAGAGGTTCAAATGAGCCCTTCCGAGAAAAAAAAAATCCAATCCACAGAACCTCAAAAGTTAGCATTCTTGCTTCCCCTTAAACTAATTGAAATTTAATGTAATATGTGATTGTGATTTTATTTAGGATGTCATTTTTAATATGACTTATGGTATATCTTATGTACAGTTGATGACCAATGCGATAAGTTGTATAGGATATCCAACCATATCATGGGAATAATGATAGGGAATGCCCAATATTCTTTAGAGATGAGAAATCTTTTGGCTTCAAAATATGCCCATATGGTAAAATAAATATTTACCTTCTTTTGAATTCGCCATCTATTTATATATAAAGTGACACTAAATACAAAACTAATAATTTATTTTTTTCAATACGATTTTGATTATATTGAAGATTATTTTAAAAGTCACTTTGAAGAAGACTATTCATTTGCGACTATCATATGTGAGTCAAAGATATAAATTAAGTCTATGCTAAATTTATTTAGTTGCCTTTCATTTGAGTTTTTAAAAAAAAATATTTGTACCATCTTTTTTCCTCATTATTTGTTTGTTAAATTTATTTATTTTTAAATATATTGTAGCTTGGATATACTTGTGGGTTTTTCAATATAAAACTCCATGAGAAAGTGATAGAGTCAAAGAATCCTAGCGAATTCTTTACATTGGGAACGGGCGCCAAATAGATTTTAGAGATAGCTGATGAATTGACAAAAAAAAGGGTACGTAGTTTATATTCAAATTTGTATGTAATTTTCTTATGTTTTATATACTCATATACCATCTAATATGAGAAATTGTGTTATTCTAAAGCTGTTGATCTGTGACTCTATGTTAGGCCTCTTTCGGAGTGATGTATTGTTTATGCATCATTTAAGGATAGATACACTGGGGGTCCATTAATGGTAAGATTCTCATTTTTACATTTTATTATACTTCGTATTAGTTTTAAAGTATTCCATTCTAAATATTTCATCATCATATTAAGTTTCTATTCAGCCGATTGGGATTGAAATCATTATCTAAGGAAAAACACACTCAATGTTTATTTGGATTTCTTTGATTACTTCAAAGATGTACGAGTCTTAGAGTATGTCATCCATACTCTAAGACAATTCCACAAACGAAAACCCCCGAGGGGAACCCTCAAGTTAAATTTTGACGGATTCACAATTTCAAATAATGACAGCTCGATAGTCATACCTATAACACGATCCCCACACTCATACCTGAGCAGGGTGTTTAGAGTTATAGGTATGAATGTCAGGACACTTGAGTAGGAAGTTTAGAGTTACACAGTCCTTGGATATTCCTCGCGATTAATATCTTCAAAAATATCAAAAGCTTTTTCTATCTTCCCAGATTTGTACAAAGCATCCAAGACCGTGTTATAAGATATTCCATCTTATAAGATGGAATATCTTATAACACGGTCTTGGATGTTTTACTCTTTACCATCTGAGTTATTTTGTTAGATAAACCTCCATTTTTTTTAAAATATTAGTTTAGATCGATCGGCTCAATCATTCTACTTATGAATCTTCCAACTTTGTTGCCCTTAACGAAAATCATGACACCTTATGAAGTAATTTATATATGTGAAGAGATATTTGATGTCTAAAATTATGGAGTGTTTACGGAGTGATTCACAATGATATTTCTTTCATGTCTTAAATTGAACAACAACGTAACAAATACAAATATTAAAAAAGATATACAAGTAATTCACAAAGATATCTATGTGAAGAGAAAAGATATCACATAAGAGAGGAAGACTTCCCTACACAGGGTCTCTTTTTGCCATTTATGTGTTGAGATGACTGAACAAACAATCTACGGTTTTGGCATATATGTTTGTATTAGTGTAAGCTCCTTTAGATTTGAAAGCGAGAAAACCCAACTTGAAAGTTTATCACCTACATACCCTTTTATTAACATGCAAAAACTGTAGATTTTCATGTAGTTGAACTGCATCTAGTACTGCTTTTGTTTCTTTCTTGGTCATTTCATGTCCACCATCGCGAATCATCCCATTCAGTTTGTGCTTTTTGGACATTTTTTTTATATTCTTGCATCTTTTATGCAATTATACGACCCTTTTTTTGGAAGCTCAACTTTCACACATCCCCATACAAATCATCAAGACATCTCAACCCCATTACTGGGATGTATGATAACCCGATCCAAACTCACTAGTTTATCTGTGCCAACCCTAAAGGTAAAGAACCTAAGCTTTTGCAATCCTTTAGAAAGAGGTGTCTCAAACTCACCAAGTTACCAAGGTTCAAAGGCAATTCCACAAGCGATTCACAACCCCTAAGGTCAAGGGTTTGCAAATGCTGAAGCTTACAAATCGAATTCGGATTTTTTTTCCAAATGGCGACTACTTGATAGATCGAGGTATCTCAAGTGAATCAATCCTCCAAACGAGGTATATATCTCAAGTGAATCAATATATCCTCCAAACGAATAAGGTAACATATCAACGAACAAACATGACATTCCCAAACCATGCAACATTTTCAAACTTCCCAAAAGGGAATTCAAGGAGCTTGTTTTGAGTCATTAGTGAGTAGAATGGTCCTTAAGGTCTTTGAATGGGGAGACAGAAAACAGAGTCAAATAAGAAATTCGGATCACACTTGATAGAGATGTGATGAAGAGAGCTCCCGCCACCCATACCCTCTAAATCTTGTCTAATGCGCGAAAAATCTACCCTCCATTCCTACCACTTTTATTGTCAAATTATGTAGCAAATCATGCATTTTATATAGACCTGTCAAAACATAACCCGACCCGAAAACCCGATCTGACCGTCCGAAATTTTTTGGGTCAAGACCCGAAAATTTTGACCCGGAATTTTTTTTCAACCCGAACCCGAAAAATCGGAAAATTTTCGGGTAATTTGGGTTTGGACCCGGTGATCCGACTGACCCGGTAATTTTGACCCAATTTACCCGATTGACCCGGTCACCCGGTGACCCGGTTGATTTATAATTAAATATAATTAATTTTTTTATATATAATTAAAATTTATCGCAAAATTATCAAATCATGATTTTTTTAATTTAAAAAGGAAAAAATTGACAAACCCGGGTTCTAGTCAACCAGAAATACCCGGAACCCGTTTTACCCGAGACCCGAAGTGACCCGACCCGAACCCGACCCGAATGACTTGTTTGACAGGTCTAATTTTACACGTATATATGGGATAACCTTTCTTTTCATCCTTTACCAACTCTTGGAAGAAGCACTTGGTTGCCAAGTGAAAGAAATACACATCCCCAACTTTCTCCAAACTCTTCTTATCTTTTCGCTCAATAAAACCCTGAGCTCCCCACATACGAACCGAGGTTTTTCAAATTTATAATCTTTAGGAAAGATTGAACAACCACATCTTTTTATCTTTCCCTTTGGATCACAACATGTTACCAACGGTAATTAGAATAGGGGCATATCCACACTTTCAGACAATTTTCTTGCCTAATCGAACAAGTTCAGATCATTAGCAATTTCACCCTCCTCAAATGTTGACTTGGCAAACAAATCCCAAACACACTTTTTTTTTGGGTGCAACCCAAACACTCTTTTCAGCGAGTAGTAAGGTTTTACGACATTAAAACATTGGGCAACCTCTATACCGCGTGTTGTGGATAAAATAGGATAAAATTTTACCCCTTAATCTTTTTTACACTTATTTTACATTTTAACCTCTCCCAAATATTGAATAAGCCATAAGGTTTAAAGGAAGGAGAAACGAAATGATTTTTTTTTTTTTTGGGAAAGAGAGATACTCGGCATGGTGATGGGAGTAAAAATTCCCCATAGAGTAAGGAAACGAAATGATTTCTTTGAATTTTACACGCTTAAAGTCTTCTTCTAATACTTTTTAGTTGCTCTTAAATATTAAAGGGTGCAAATTCAATGTTTTGGTATTTTGATAATTGAATTTGAAATAAAATTGATTAAATGTTAAAGGCTTTCAATATTGGGCAAGGATTGGGCAAAGAAAGGCATCGGTTGAATGTTCAGTACAGGATGCACCCATTAATTAAATAAAGAGTTCTATAATAAGAAGATTTCTGATGCCAAAATGTAACGCTACGAAGTTATACAAAGCAAATTTCTTGAAGGAAAGATGTATTCGTAGTGTTCTTTCATCAATGTATCTACTGGAAAGAAGGATTTCGACAAAGGACACAGCCCGAGAAACTTGGCTGAGGTGGTTGCTCTCGCGGAGTTAGTAGGAAGACTTCAAAATGGTATGATTTAGTGTAAATTGCAGGAAATCGCAAGGATTGCTCGTGAATACACAGAGTGTAGTGTTCTTTCTGTATGATGATTTGAAATAATGAAATGGTTGTTTGGGTCTCAAAAAAAAATATTTGCTTTGAATTGTTTAGTGTCTTTTGAGCCTTTTTTTCTTTGTCATTGTGGAAGCAAGTTTCATTCAATTTTTTACTCTAGTATGTCTTAGCCTACTCCTACTATGCCTAAGAAGGAGGAGGAGGAGGAGATTCCTTCCATTGATGAAGATGAATACCAGGAACTTCAACAAGAAGAAGAGTGGAGGAGGATGTAAGGGCAAAAAGTTCGCTGGTGGCCTATTCAAGAAGCTTCGGTAGGTGAAGATGAGACCGTCCTCTTGAGAGCTTGGTTGAATGCCGGGTTGGATCCGATGCAAAGAGCGGCAAGGGAGGCGATGATCTCATCTTTGCAATGGATCCAATCCGGTATTCAACCAAGCTTCTCATCAGGACAATCTCATCTTTACCTGTCCAAAGCTTCTTGAACAAGTCACTGGCGGACTTTTTGACCTTGACATCTTCCTCCACTTCTTCATTCTCCTCTACTTCTTCTTCTTCTTCTTCTTCTTCTTCTTCTTCTTCTTCTTCTTCTTCTTCCCAACAATCCAAGACTCCTTTCAACACCGGTATTTAGGTTACCGGAAAAGTACGTATCAGGAGGAAATTACCTCTACTATTGGTTGTTATAGATAGCCATTTTCATTTATCAAAGCTCTAAGAGAGCTACAGAAGCACGAATTTTCCAAATGTACATGGAGATGAAGAGGGCTTAGCCAAACGTTTTAAAGCAAAGTTTCTTTATCTTCTGTTTTCCCTTCAACAACAGCTTTTCCCCTGTTATTATGGTGAAGACTAGTGAACCTCAAGGAAGATATATCTTCATTTCTAAAAATAAAAACCACCCTTCATAAATCTGCACACAAGATACAACCATGGATCATTTAGAAATAGAAGCAAAAACGCACCAAGTCTTTGTGACTCATAGATCCAAACATACTTTGGCGAACACGAACATGACAATCATAACTGTTATAGGGAGATGGAATTAATATACATATAACATGGTCGCTAGCAGTACAGCATATGCTCGTACAAATCATAATCATTAATCGGGTGTCGCATCTTCTTGATCCTTTTCCATTGTTTCACTTGTCTTTTGACATGTCTGAGTTGTTGGCTGAGGAGGTAGATCGTCGCACCTTCCAGATGCCTAACGCCTTTTGAACTCTAGGATCTCTGATGGCTTGAAATCAAGAGGGAAGCAAGGGATTGATTCATGTAATGTAGGACTAGATCGAAACCGGAATTTCAGTGTTGTCAAGATGTTAAAGTACAGAACTTACCAAATCCGTAGCACAAGGAGAATAAGACTGAAGTGAACCAGTAGCAAAATAAAGCCTGCATATGATTTTTTTTTCCATACAAAATCCAAGGTAGCAAGATTTAAATGGAAAGATTAAATCACATGGTTCAAATTTCACCAAGTTGCAGTCAATTGAAAAGATAATGTTATCTTTCGTGAATCGCAAGAAGGCATATAACAAAGGGCTTGTTGACAGAGCTTGATCGAGCAGAGCTATCCGAGAAGCCCAGCCAGCCCAAGTCGACAACACCTCTACTCGATCTCGAGTAGGCACTGGTCGAGATCGACGAGCCGCGTCCCGAAGTCGCGTTACGCGCTTTGGCTGTCCGTGTCGAGCTGGGAGTCCTTGGAGCCGAAGGAGATCGAGATGGCCGAGTCTATCCTACATCCATCTATCAACTATCCATGGAAGACAAGATCTATCAACAAGAAGATATTTACCTATTTTAGATTTATTTGTCCCTTTTAGATTTAATTCCTAAAGTGCTTTTATTTATCTTTTAAGCTTTTTAGATATAGATAGATATATTCTATCATTGAATAGCAAGGAATAGAAGGCTATAAATAAAGCCCTAGGGGCTGGTTTTTCATTCATTCAATCACACACACAATTCCATTCAAGTAAGTAGGAGTAGAGAGAGAGTTTGTGGCAAGCAAGGTGGAAAGGCGAAATCGGATTTGTCTTGTTGGTTGTAAGCTTTCTTTATTTAATTCAATGCAAGTTAGTTTCTTTTGTTATTTGATGTCTTTCTTGATGATGAAGAGCGAGTAGTCCACCCACTTCCGGGGTTGGGGTGAGCCCGACGGTGGCCATGTGAGGTGATGCGGTAAAGGTCAGATCTTGTTATGCAATTCGTCTTCTATCCCTATGAGCATGATTCTTTTGCGAGAGTTGAAGGTGATCCTTGTTTGTGTTATTGAAGCGAAAGTGATCTTAATACAACTTGGATTAATTATGTGAAAAGGGTTAGTAACAATTAGAGTTTATGCGAAAACCTCTATATGCCTATTTGTTAATAACGAAAGTTATTTTGATGGAAAGCATGATCTTTTATGCCTTTATGTGTTACTTTGCATGGTTATCGTTGTGGTGTTGATACCCTGACTTTGGAAGTTCTTTCATATATTGAATTTATTTCTGTCGAAATCTGAAAATCTGTGTTCGAACTTGCGATTCATACTTTCTGTGTTTTGAGTCGATCTAGAGGAAAGCTTCGTCGATCTCGAGTAGGCACTGGTCGAGATCGAGTAGAGTCTGGTCTAGGTCGAGTTACTGTCGTCGGATTTTGTCCTTTGTCGATCTCGAGTTAGGGTTAGTCGAGATCGAGTTAGTTGTTGCCCTTGTTTTATTTCTTGCTTTCGCTTGTTATTTCTGTCTTTCTGTCTTTGTTTCTTTGTTTCTGTTTTCTGTTGCTTTTCTGTGAGATTTACAGCTACCTAGGATCCGCTGACACGCTTCCTCGTGGATTCGATCCTGACTTTCTCTTACTACATTGGAGGGAGTCTTGTAATTATTTGCGTGAGCCTAAATCTGGTTTGATCTATTTCATTATATTTCATACTCGATTTCCTCCTCACAACACTTCCATCAAACATTCTTCCTCACGACCCTAAGCAGCATTCCGAGGTACCTACATCCATTACCCTCGATCATCGACTTGCTATTTTCTCTCTCATTCTTAGAAAACGGTACGCTATTATAGAGAGAGTCTTCGCCTGAAGTAAAAAGGCATTTAATATTTATAAACGTTTACCCTTTAAACCTAGCATGTCTCAAACACTCTTTAGCTTAATTAGTAAAAAGGCATTGTTGTCTCTCTCATTCTCATAAAACGGTCCTCAAAGTACTCAAGGATACTCCTGTGCTAGGAATATGGCTGTTATATGAACTAACATAAAAGAGAGGCAGATAATTGAAGTATAATTTCCCTCTTACAATAATGGTAGATTTGTGCCTATATGAAGACCTTAATTTAGGTAACCGTTATCTCATGGTTGTTGAAACACACCCGCCACTAACTACCCTTCAATCCTTGCATGCATATAGCTACATTTATTACATGTATTGTAAAAATGGCCGGCTTGACCCTACCCTAACCCGAACTTGACTCAGACCCTGAATTCGTCGAAGCTCATTGCTTGACAACTGGTTGACCCAACTCGACTCAATAATCAAAACAACCTTACCTCAATAATGACCCTAGTTGAAATAGAACCCTATGCACGCTCGAAACAACATTTGGCTTTACACAAACTTCGAAAGACATGATCGATAATTAGTGGTGACTTTTGACCCGGATCTATATAACCCCTCGGGTGGGTGCCGTTTCCCATGTCGGACACCCGAGGATGCTTTGTAATGAATCTTAGACAAAATTATTGAGCCTTGTCATTTCTGTTTTATCAATTAAATGTGTCTTTCCTTCTCTAGATTGTTGTCACCTAGATAATTGTAAAATTCAGGTTATATAATTTATTTGCGTTTGGCGAGAAATTGCTCGTGTAGATGACAACTCCCTCTTTCCACTGATATTCATAACTATCTCTAAAACATACTCGGTGCCGGTTCCGATGTACATAACTTGACATGATTCTTTGTTCAAGATGCTTTTTTTCTTTAAAATGATATAAACTATACTCCCGCTGTCTCATAAAACTTGTTGTTTGAATTTTGACGTATTTTTTAAGAAGTTAATTAAAAACTCTATAAACTATCAAAATTTTAAATATTTTTTAAAAATAATTTCATAGATAATTGTATTAAGTATGAAATTGTTTTTGTAATTTACTAAAATTATTGATATTTTTATAGTTTTTTTATCATTATTAAAAAACGTGTCAAAAGTAAAACAACAACTATTTTGAGACGGATGAAGTATAAAATATCTATTTTTTATGAATATTTTTTCTAGAACAACCACAAATATTTTGACAGAGAGTATTCCAAATTAATTGTCATTTACATAGTAAAAACAGGAAATCATTAACTCTTGAATTTGTAAATAAAGAGCGACTTTGGTACTACTCACAAGTCTTTTCCAATGAGATATTCCGGAATGGTTCAGTCAATCATTAACTCATACTCAAGGAGTTCAACATGATCAATTATTATAATATTTTTTTATCAAAAAAAAAATTATAATTTTTTTTTTGCAAATAAAAAGCTTTTTTAAGTGAAATTTTTTTCTTTCTTTAGCGTATTTTTCTTTCAAATGACAAATATATATTTTTTTTTTTCAGTGCAAAATGAAAAATAATGAGGAAATTTGTTTTTCTTTTACGTGTTCAACATGATAATTGCCATTATACCTAGTAAAGTTTTTTAAGTTTTTTTTGTCCCTTTATCGTGTTTTTCTTTTCAAGTAAATTTCCTTTATCACGAGTGTAATAAGATTTTGGAAAGTGAGATACTAACTTTAAAGGAAGAAAATGATTTTGTTTTAAAAGAAAGGAAATAATATTTTTTTTTTCGAAAGAGAGATATTCGGCATGGTGATGGGAGTTTAAAAATAAAAATCCCCATATGGATTATGGATTGAATATAATTAATTGCCCAAATTGAAAAATACTGTGTAGATTATTTAATTCATTAATTAATTACATATGGTAAGCCAGACTGCCAGAGGTCTCTCTCCTTCCTATAAAAATAGAAGAAGCCAACCAGTAGTGAGTAGTCACGTCTTTAATTAGTCCTGGTGAAGGAAGAAGAGTGGATGAAGATGAAGACCGCGGGGGGACCTGTTCAAGAAGTGTGGACGGACGAAGATGAGATTGTACTGTTGAGAAGTTTGGTCGAATAACGGATCCAATCCGATGCAAAGAGCTTCTTCCTAACGGTACAATCTCATCCTCGTCGGTCCATGTCTTTTTGAACAGGTCACCCGCGGATTTTTCGCCCTTGACATCCTCCTCTACTTGTTCTTCTTCTTGTTGTTCTTCCCAACAATCCAAGACAGGCTACCGGAAGAGTATGTATCGGAAGGAATTACATCTGCTATTGGTTGTTATAGATATCCATTTTCATTTATCAAAGCTCTAAGAGAGTTTTTTGAATCATGTAATAATATATTGAGCTCAACTTCAATTGGATTTGGAATTTCTTTGGCAATGAAATTTAGTTTTTGATAGTTTTCAATTTGTAGCAGACTATAGCAGTCTCCAAACATGGGAAAGATCAATAGATCATGATGGACACAAAGATGAAGAACCATGAAAAAACTACGACTGACTGATATAATCATTAATCTGATGGCACATCTTCTTGATCCTCTTCCATGGTTTCACTTGTCTTTCGACATGTCTGAGCTGTTGGCCGAGGAGGTAGGTCGTCGCACCTTCCAGATGCCTAACACCTTTTGAACTCTAGGATCTCTGATGGCTGAAAATCAAGAGTGAAGCAAGGGATTAATTCATGTAATGTAGGACTAGATCGAAACCAGAGGAATCTCAGTGTTGTCAAGATGTTAAAGTACAGAACTTACCAAATCCCCAGCACAAGGAGAATAAGATTGAGGTGAACCAGTAGCAAAATAAAGCCTGTATATGATTTTTTTTTCCATACAAAATCCAAGGTAGCAAGATTTAAGTGGAAAGATTAAATCACATGGTTCAAATTTCACCAAGTTACAGCCAACTGAAAAGATAATGTTATCTTTCGTGAATGGCAAGAAGGGATATAACAAAGGGCTCGTAGACAGCACACAACATAGTACCTGAGGATAACTCGAGGAAAGAACTGCCAAAAGAGCGATGAACACCCTTTCGAAGTTTTTCTTTAAGGGATTCATTTTGAGACCCGAATACAACTGCAAACCATAATGGATGATAACCGCAGGATAAGAACGCTAAAAGACATCAATCAATAGGTTGATAAAAATGCAAAACATAATTGATAAGCACTGGAAACCTTCATAAAAACAAATGGGCCTGAAATCATCTACATAAAACCTCAATGAATAAAGCCAAGCTACACAGCAATAGTTTTATGCTCAACAGAGCTGACAGAGCAAATGATCAAACTTTCCATCACAACTGCAGATTCATTTAAACGTCACCAGGGCTTGTCTAAACAAATTATATAAATGCATCATTACCTCCAGGTGTACCAAAAGTATCAGTGCTGTCAAAATAGGAAATATAAACATAGCATCTGGAGTGGTGAGATCTGTGAACCACAATGCTCCCCCATTTTTGAATGATGGAACTTTTTCTACCATGTTTAAGATCTGCAAGATGATTATTATCAATCAATACAAGAAAAAAAGTATCTAGGCAAACAAATATCACAAGTCTATCTATGAAACCTCAACATGCACCCAGCAGATGAAAGCATGGAAGAAACAAAATGGAGTTTATTTGGCAATGAAACTTACAGCAAGGACAAAAGGGATGGAGATAGCGATTCCGATAAATTGTCTCTTATATGGAGTAAATCGAGATACACCATGTCTGCAGAGCATTAGATAATATATCAATAGACTCGCTATTCATTAACGAAAAAGAGACAGTAAAAGTTGAGCTGAAGAATGGAAGAAATAAAATCAACATACTACAATCGCCATGGCCTTTTTAATTTCAGTATAATGGAATTGACCATTATTTAATCACAATTAAGAACAACAGTGAAGCAGGATGCTAGAACTGTTAGGGGTACGGAACCTTCTTGGACCAGAATCTAAAATGAGCTTTCTTAAAACCAGAGTGCAAAGTCTGACTCAATAGGGTTCTAGCAATTTGAAGTTAATGGACTGAGTAAAATGAATCAGGAAAATTCCTCTACTTCTTAAACCATATACTTAACTCATTAGATGATTTTCATGCTGCTAGAAACACACTCGACATTCTGACCAGAAAATAAACACACTCTGGACATACAAGGATAAATCAATGGACATCCAAATTCTTATTACCTCCATTATTGAAGGAAAAACACCAGCAAGCTAAATTAAGACAATCTAGACCAATATGTGCTCTAGAGGTGACTGTAGATAAAAGTTGACTTTTGTTATAATCATAAGTTTAATGTTAACATAATTATGAAAGATACATTAAAACTCCCAAAGTCCCAAAAGATTCAAATTTGATTGGTCTAACAAGTTTACCTTTTTTTATTTACAAACATTTGCTTACTTGTACAAAGATCAAATCAAAATCATCATTTTCAACTTTTATGCTCATGTCATCTTATGGATACATTTAAAAGATAATTGAAAATGGATATCCATAACAATCAATAACACAGAAAGCAACTATACGATGTTGAAAGAATCTTGAGAGCTCACAAACGAAAATAATCTACACTTAAAAGAGCTCAAGACGCAAGAGTTTTCGAATGCTCATAGAAAAGAAGAGGGCTTAGCCAAACATTTTAAAGAAACTTACTGCTTACAAAGTTCCTCCATCTTCTTTTCCCCTTCGGCAACAGCTCGGGGGTTCATACCATGTAAAGTGTGAGCTAAACAAGTTCATGAAATTGATCAAGAAATTTGGTACCATATATGGGATGGAATATAATTTTTTTAAGGGTAGACAATAACAAGATGTCTCGGATACCATGTGATTGTCTATTTCAGAAGAAAAGCAATCAGAACTTCAATCTTCTAAACATAGACATATAGATGTTTGAAGGAGTCCATAAATGGCAAAGGAGAAGAGAGGGAAACAACCTTTTTCCTTGTTATTATGGTGAGACCGGAGGAACTCAAAGAAGATATATTTATATTTCTATGAATAAAAATCATCCTTCACAAATCTGCAGAATCTTTTTTTTAGAGCACATTTCCATCTGTCCAGCCATTTTGGTTCTACTTTATAAAAGTATACAATTATATGCCATTTTTTCCTAGGTTGTAAACAAACTGACACCATCAAGGCAAAACAATGATACAAATTTTATGGATCTTTGAACAGTGTCCACCAATCGTACAAGGTATAGTCATTGATCACCAAAAATAAAAGCAAACACGCACCAAGTCTTTGTGACTCATAGATCCAAACAGACTTGGCATTTGGCGAAAATGACAATCATATATATGGTGAAAATATTCAAAATAACAGTCATATTACCATTGCTTGCACTTGCTCCTTGATCTGCATCAACTGTGGCCTTATCAACTGCCGGGAAAAAAAAACAATCAATAGGATTCGGAATTTATTTGGCAATGAAATTTAGCGATTTTCAACAGTTGTCAACTAGTAGCAGACTTGCATTCTTCATTATAAACTCGAAGTTTACAATTGGAAAATAGTTCCAAACATGGGAAATATTATGACAAACCCAAAGGTGGGAAAAACTATGACCGACAGATATAACATATTGATAGAAAGAGCATTTAACATCTCCGGGAGAAGCAACATATATCAAAAATCCTTACAAGAAACAATGATCAGATCAGGAAAGTTAAGCATATAGTACAGTACCGCATATTTTATATTCTCCTTAAGTATACTTATGAGAATCGGACTTGTAGCTACACGAATCAACAAAGTGGTAAGAACAATGGAAGCCCACCTATGACAAACAACAACAAAAGAGTATATTAAACTCTTCATCATTGAAAAATTCTAGTAAAAGCTCAAAGCCCACAGGGCCATAACTTTCAAATTCAAAGAGAATGAGATTGAAGAAAGTAATGCAGGGTATGTTATTAACATACCAATTCACTCCAGTAACTGAATGAACCCCATCAATCAAGTACTGCAAGGCAGAAACAGGGAACACTGAATCAGCAGCTGCAATTGCAACCTCGCTCACAGCTGGGGATTGCGAGGTTAACACCTCAATGGGAGCATCAGAGATAACAACAGCAACATCATCAGTAATCAAAGTGGGACCTTCATCCGGAAAACCAGTCGTATCCCCCTCCCTAAACGAGGTTGACATTTGCCTCTTCAAAATCAGTCCATTTTCGACCCACCCATAACCTGTTCGACAAAATGCGCCAGTGAACTGCCATGGAGCACAATTCGTACAACTACCAAAAGACCTTCTCGGCGTTGAATAAGTCTCGATGATCGACCCAGTCGAGTGTAAATCTTCATGATTACTCTGATCATTAGCAAGATGAGAAATGTAGCTGAACGAGGGATTGAATCTACGAGCGAGAAGCGCAGCTCGGATTGAGAGGCTACGCCTAAATGCCATCCTCCTCAATTCCGAGAAACCAAGGTCCACTGGTGAGGATGAAGAAGGAGTTAGTAGACTCGAAAGCAGAAGGCGAAAGGTAAAGCAGAAATCTAGGGTTTCTAAGGAAAACGGGGGACTTGCATATGGAGATCCCAATTTTGTACACAGAGAGAGCTTCCATTTTTGGGTAGTTGGGATTCAGGCGAAAGGAAAAGCACACTGTCTGCGTTGCTATGAATCGGAATTCAGGAAAACACTTTGCGCCAATAAACTGGAATTTTTCAAAGACGGAAAGACCCCTGTAATATTCTTATATTTTAACTAAACCACCCGTAGATTAAAGAAATTATATAAAACCACCAATAAACTGTTTTTTTTTTCAAAGAAGTATCCATGGCCTTTTTTTATGTTTTAAAAATATTCAATTAACACTTTATTTGTCAAATTAAAATTTCACATGTTTTTGATTTTTATACACATAAAAAATATTTGTGGATGATTATTTATTGGTTTAGTGCAAAATGAAAAATAATGAGGAAATGTGTTTTTCTTTTACGTGTTTGTTATCAGATGGAACAAACATCAAGACTCCATTGTTGGAGCTTGAAGAACTACGAGAGAGAGAAACAGAAATGGTTTTTATTCAACTGAAAAATGGAATTCTGTAAGTGAACAATACATGGAGATTGGTTGATTTACCTGCAGGCAAGAAACCCATCACTTGTAAATGGGTTTTCAAAATTAAACTCAAATCAGATGGAACTCTTGAGAGATACAAAGCTCGCTTAGTAGCTCGAGGATACACACAAGTTGAAGGTGTTGATTATGCGGACACTTTCTCTCTTGCGATCAAAATGTTTACTGTTCGTTGCCTCATTTCTGTGGCTACATCCAATCATTGGCCCCTTTTTCAACTCGACATAAATAATGCCTTCCTCCATGGAGATCTGCACGAAGAGGTTTATATGCAGGTTCCTCAAGGCATCCCAAATCCTACAAACAAGGTCTGTCGACTTGTTAAATCTCTATACGGTCTCAAGCAAGCAAGCCGGCAATGGTTTGCCAAGCTAACTAATACATTGATTGACAAAGGTTTCGTTCAAACAAAAAACGATTATTCTCTTTTCATCAAGTCATCTGTTGCCGGGGTTGTCATTGTAGCTGTCTATGTTGACGACATCATCTTAACTGGCTCAGACAAGCAATCCATCAATCTGAAACAGCACCTTCATCACAAATTCAGTATTAAAGATTTGGGTCATCTGAATTTTTTTCTGGGCTTAGAGATCTCATACTTGGACAATGCAGTAGTGATGTCTCACAAGAAATTTGCCAAGGAAATTATTTCTGAGAGTGGCATTTCAACTGACTCCAAGGTACCTCTTACTCCATTGCCACTCAACACAAAGTTAGAGCCTCATCAAGGGATCCGGTTATCGAATCCTGAGTTCTACAGGAGCATGGTTGGAAAATTAAATTTCCTTACAAACACGCGCCCAGATCTGTCATACACGGTTCAATTACTAAGTCAGTTCATGTCTGCTCCTTGTGAACCGCATCTTCAAGCTTTTCTTCACACCATCAGATACGTACAGAGTACAATTGATAAGGGCATCATCATCCATGGCAATCAACATTTGGTTCTCCATGCTTTCTCCGATTCCGATTGGGCTGCCTGCCCCACATCCAGAAGATTTGTCACCGGCTACTTGGTCACACTTGGGGGATCTCCAATTACTTGGAAATCGAAAAAGCAATCCACCGTTTCCCGTAGTTCTGCAGAGGCAGAGTACAGAGCCATGCCCCAGGCTTTAGCTGAGCTTGCTTGGTTAGTCCATCTTCTCCGAGAGTTAGGTGTCTCAAATCTGACTCTTGCCACATTGTTCTGTGACAATACATCAACAATGCATATTGCTAAAAAACCCCGTCTTCCATGAGAGGACGAAACACATTGACATCGACTGTCATTTCACCCGAGAACGTGTGTTAGATGGCTTGTTGCAGCTTCTCCATGTTCCCACAAAAGAGCATCTGACCGACATTTTAACCAAGATCTTGCCTTCACCATAACATGCTTTTATAATGTCCAAGCTTGACATGTAATTCCAATCTTGAGGGGGGGATGTTGGATCCGGATAAGTCCGGTTATGTGTATTTCAGTTTACGTATTGGGCTTAGCCCATTTATGTGTATAAATAGGCCCTGAATGTTTGTTAGATCTTTGGAATCTTGCTTATAGGTTATGGGTTCAATAAGAGAATGTGTAGGAGAAGTTGTGGAGGTGAAGGTTGTAGGAAATGAAGCACAAAACTTATGAAGTATGTCAAGGGAACTGGTGGCATTGCAAACAAAGTCTTTGAGGTGTGCTGGAGCACTAGAAATGCGAGAGCTATGTCTCAATGGAGGTGGCATAGTGCTACTGGTGTGATCAGAAGATGAGGCAATTTCTGTGGGAGGTTGAGGAACAAATAAAGGATGCATATGTTGGGGAAATGAAGGAGTGTCTGCTGGTGTGGTTGCAGGAATGATGGTGTGAGTGTCCATGTCCTGAGCAAGAACAGGTAAGGTGGGTGGTGAATCTGAAGATATAGAACGAAATGGAAAGATGGTTTCGTGAAACACCACATCACGTGATGTAATGATCTGACTGCTATGAATGTGAAGAACAACGAGAGAGAGAGAAACAGAAATGGATTTTATTCAACTGAAAAATGGAATTATGTAAGTGAATGTCTAAGAAACATTCAGGGCCTATTTATACACATAAATGGGCTAAGCCCAATACGTAAACTGAAATACACATAACCGGACCTATCCGGATCCAACAGTGTTCAACATTTTTGTCCCTTTATCGTGTTTTTCTTTTCAAGTAAATTTCCTTTATCACGAGTATATAAGATTTTGGAAAGTGAGATACTCCTTATATATTAACTTTAAAGGAAGAAAATGATTCTGTTTTAAAAGAAAGGAAATACTCCGTAATACTCAGTATTTTTTTTGGAAAGAGAGATATTCGGCATGGTGATGGGAGTTATTAAAAAAAAAAAAATCCCCATATGGAGTAAATATAATTAATTGCCCAAATTGAAAAATACTATGTAGATTATTTAATTCATTAATTAATTACATATGGTAAACGTATCAGAGGCCTCTCTCCTTCCTATAAAAATAGTCCTGGTGGACAGATGAAGATGAAGACCACAGGTGACCTGTTCAAGAAGTGTGGACGGATGAAAATGAGATTGTACTGTTGAGAAGTTTGGTCGAATACCGGATTAGATCCAATGCAAAGAGTGGCAAGGGAGTTTGCATTGGATCCATTCCGGTATTCAATCAAACTTCTTCTTCACAGTACAATTTCTTCGTTGTCTGTCCACGTCTTTTTGAACAGGTCACTGTAACAGTTTGGAGGGAAAAATGGAGAGAGTTTTTGTGTATTGGATTTCAATGTACATGGAGAAGAAGAGGGCTTAGCCATTTTTATTTATCAAAGCTCTAAGAGAGTTTTCCAATGTACATGGAGAAGAAGAGGGCTTAGCCAAACGTTTTAAATAAAATTACTGTTTACAAAGTTTCTTTTATCTTCTTTTTCCCCTTCAGTGTTGCTTTTATCCTGTTATTATGGGGATACTGGTGAAACTCAAGGAAGAGATATCTTCATTTCTAAAAATAAAACCTGCCCTTCATAAATCTGCATAACTTGATACAACCACTGATCATTAAAAATAAAAGCAAACACGCCCCAATCTGTGACTCATAGATCCAAACATACTTGAGTCTTTGGCGAACACGACAATCATATGGTGAAAATATTCAATCGAACAGATATTACTTTAGCTGGCACTTGCTCCTCCATCTCCCTCAACTTTCTCCTTGTGAGGAATGGAATTGTAGCTCCACGAATCAACAAAGAGATAAACAGTAATCCACCTGTAACCTGTTATAGGGAGATGGAATTAATATATATATATATATATAACAGGGTCGCTAGCAGTACAGCATATGCTCGTACAAATCATAATCATTAATCGGGTGTCACATCTTCTTGATCCTTTTCCATTGTTTCACTTGTCTTTCGACATGTCTGAGCTGTTGGCTGAGGAGGTAGATTGTTGCACCTTCCAGATGCCCAATGCCTTTCGAACTCTGGGATCTCTCATGGCTGAAAATCAAGAGCGAAGCAAGGGATTGATTCATGTAATGTAGGAGTAGATCGAAACCGGAATTTCAGAGCTGTCAAGATGTTAAAGTATAGAACTTACTAAATCTCCAGCACACGTTGAATAAGATTGAGGTGTACCAGTAGCAAAATATAGCCTGCATATGATTTTTTTTCCATACAAAATCCAAGGTAGCACGATTTAGTTCAAATTTCACCAAGTTACAGCCAAGTGAAAAGATAAATATCACGACATTGTTATCTTTCGTGAATTGCAAGAAGTCCGTATAACAAAGGGCTCATAGACAGCACACAACACAGTACCTGAGGACAACACGCGGAAAGAACTGCAAAAAGAGGGATGAACTTCCTAGCAAAGTTTATCTTTTTGGGATTCATTTTGAGACCCGAATACAACTGCAAACCATAATGGATGATAACCGCAGGATAAGAACACCAAAAAAATACATCAATAGGTTGATAAAAATGCAAAACATACTTAATAAGCACTAGAAACATTCATAAAAAAAGGGGGCTGAAATCATCTACAGAAAACCTCAATGAATAAAGCCAAGCAACACAGCAATAGTTTTATGCTCAACAGAGCTGACAGAGCAAATGATCAAACTTTCCATCACAACTGCAGATTCATTTAAACGTCACCGGGGCTTGTCCAACCAAATTATGAAAATGCATCATTACCTCCTGTTGTACCAAAAGTATCAGCACTGTCAAAACAGGAAATATATACATAGCATCTGGAGTGGTGAGATCTGTGAACCACAATGCTCCCCCATGTTTGAACGATGGAACTTTTTCTACCATGTTTAAGATCTGCAAGATAATTATTATCAATCAATACAAGAAAAAAGTATCTAGGCAAACAAAAATCACAAGTCTATCTATGAAATCTCAACATGCACCCAACAGATGAAAGCATTGTCTCAACTTACAGCAAGGACAGTAGGGATGGAGATAGCGATTCCGATACATTGTCGCTTATATGGAGTAAATAGAGACACACCATGTCTGCAGGGCATTAGATAATACATCAATAGACTCACTATTCACTAACGAAAAAGAGACAGGAAAGTCGAGCTGAAGAATGGAAGAAACAAAATCAACATACTAAAATCAGCATGGACTTTTTAATTTCAGTCAAATGGAATCGACCATTGTTTAATCACAATTAAGAACAACAGTGAAGCAGGATGCTAGAACTGTTAGGGGTATTGAACCTTCTTGAACCAGAATCTAAAATGAGCTTTCTTAAAACCAGAGTGCAAAGTCTGAATCAATAGGGTTCTAGCAATTTGAAGTTAATGGACCGAGTAAAATGAATCAGAAAAATTCCTCTACTTCTTAAACCATAAACTTCACTCATTAGATGATTTTCATGTTGCCAGAAACACACTCGACATTCTGAACAGAAAATAAACACATTCTGGACATACAAGGATAAATCAATGGACATTCAAATTCTCTTTAACTCCATTATTGAAGGAAAAACACCAGCAAGCTAAATTAAGACAATCTAGACCAATATGTGCTCTAGAGGTGACTGTAGATAAAAGTTGGCTTTTCTTATAATCATAAGTTTAATGTTAACATCATTATGAAAGATACAATAAAACTCCCAAAGTCCCAAAAGATTCAAATTTGATTGGTCTAACAAGTTTACCTTTTTTTATGTACAAACATTTGCTTACTTGTACAAAGATCAAATCAAAATCATCATTTTCAACTTTTATGCTCATGTCATCTTATGGATACATTTAAAAGATAATTGAAAATGGATATCCATAACAATCAATAACAGAGAAAGCAACTATACGATGTAAAGAATCTTGAGAGCTCACAAACGAAAATAATCTACAGTTAAAAGAGCTCAAGAAGCAAGAGTTTTCGAATGCTCATAGAGTCAGAGAAAAGAAGAGGGCTTAGCCAAACATTTTAAAGAAACTTACTGTTCACAGAGTTCTTCCATCTTCTTTTCCACTTCGGCAACAGCTCGGGGGTTCATACCCTGTAAAGTGTGAGCTAAACAAGTTTATGAAATTGATCAAGAAATTTGGTACCATATATGGGCATTGATGGAATATAATTTTTTTAAGGGTAGACAATAACAAGATGTGTCGGATACCATGTGGTTGTATATTTCAGAAGCAAAGCCATCAGAACTTTAATCTTCTAAACATAGACATATAGACGTTTGAAGGAGTCCATAAATGGCAAAGGAGAAGAGAGGGAAACAACCTTTTTCCTTGTTATTATGGTGAGACCGGTGGAACTCAAAGAAGATATATCTATATTTCTATGAATAAAAACCATTCTTCACAAATCTGCAGAATCTTTTTTTTAGAGCACATTTCCATCTGTCCAGCCATTTTGGTTCTACTTTATAAAAGTATAAAATTATATGCCATTTTTTCCTAGGTGTCCACCAATCGTACAAGGTATAGTCATTGATCATCAAAAATAAAAGCAAACACGCACCAAGTCTTTGTGACTCATAGATCCAAACAGACTTGGCATTTGGCGAAAATGACAATCGTATGGTGAAAATATTCAATATAACAGTCATATTACCGTCGCTTGCACTTGCTCCTTGATCTGCACCAACTGTGGCCTTATCAACTGCCGGAAAAAAAAAATCAATAGGATTCGGAATTTATTTGGCAATGAAATTTAGCGATTTTCAACGGTTGTCAACTAGTAGCAGACTTGCATTCTTCATTATAAACTCGAAGTTTACAATTAGAAAATAGTTCCAAACATGGGAAATATTATGACAGACCCAAAGGTGGGAAAAACTATGACCGACAGATATAACATATTGATAGAAAGAACATTTAACATCTCCGGGAGAAGCAACATATCAAAAATCCTTACAAGAAACAATGATCAGATCAGGAAAGTTAAGCATAGTACAGTACCGCATACTTTAGATTCTCCTTAAGTATACTTATGAGAAACGGAATTGTAGCTACACGAATCAACAAAGTGGTAAGAACAATGGAAGCCCACCTATGACAAACAACAACAAAAGTGTATTAAACTCTTCATCTTTGAAAAATTCAACTAAAAGCTCAAAGCCCACAAGGCCATAACTTTCCAATTCAAAGACAATGAGATTGAACTTTGAAGAAAGTAATGCAGGGAATGTTATTAACATACCAATTCAACCCAGTAACTGAATGAACCCCATCAATCAAGTACTGCAAGGCAGAAACAGGGAACACTGAATCAGCAGCTGCAATTGCAACCTCGCTCACACCTGGGGATTGCGAGGTTAACGCCTCAATGGGAGCATCAGAGATAACAACAGCAACATCATCAGTAATCAAAGTGGGAACTTCATCCGGAAAACCCGTCGTATCCACCTCCCTAAACGAGGTTGACATTTGCCTCTTCAAAATCAGTCCATTTCCGACCCACCCATAACCTGTTCGACAAAATGCGCCAGTGAACTGCCATGAAGCACAATTCGTACAACTACCAAACGACCTTCTGGGCGTTGAATAAGTCTCGATGATCGACCCAGTCGAGCGTAAATCTTCATGATTACTCTGATCATTAGCAAGATGAGAAATGTAGCTGAACGAGCGATTGAATCTACGAGCGAGAACCATAGCTCGTATTGAGAGGCTACGCCTAAAAGCCATCCTCTTCAACTCCGAGAAACCAAGGTCCACTGGTGAGGACGAAGAAGGAGCTAGTAGACTCGAAAACAGAACGCCAAAGGTAAAGCAGAAATCTAGGGTTTCTAAGGAAAATGAAGGACTTGCATACGGAGATCCCAATTTTGTACACAGAGAGAGCTTCCATTTTTGGGTAGTTAGGAATTCAGGCGAAAGGAAAAGCACACTGTCTGTGTTGCTATGAATATTCAGGAAAACACTTTGCGCCAATAAACTGGAATTTTTCAAAGACGGAAAGACCCCTGTAATATTTTTAGATTTTAACTAAACCACCCGTATATTAAAGAAATTATATAAAACCAGCAATAAACTGTTTTTTTTTTTCAAAGAACTATTCAAAACCTTTTTTTATGTATTAAAAATATTTATTTAACTCTTTATTTGTCAAATTAAAATTTCATATGTTTTTTATTTTTATGCACATAAAAAAGATTTGTGGATGATTATTTATTGGTTTAGTTTGGTTTTTATTTTAAGGGATTGCAAACACGCACTTTGCATGCCAATAAATTGTAATTTCCAAAGAATTGAACCCTTATAGTATCTATATTATCTTTATTACATATACTAAAACTAATGCATTGCTGCCTACGTGGTGACGTGCGAGTGCATCTGCAAATTTAAATTAACGCATTCTCCGTACACGGGACGAGATCTACATACTAGTTATGTAAAATATATTAACAAGATGTCATACCTTATTCTTTGACTTGAATAGGTAAATTGTCATACCTTAATTCCTTTCAAACTGATGAAACTCTTCTTGCATAGCCTTGATCTAGTTGGTATCATTGAAGGCTTCTCCAACATTCTTGGGTTCTTGCAAAGAGATGAAAGCATTGGAAGCACCAATGTTTATGATGTTGGTAAGAGGGGTTAGTCCGGAAGGATGAAGCACCTATCCTTGGGGATAGGTGCTTCTTGAACTCATCCTCTCCCCATTTAATTAACCTTGGGGATTGGTTGCATCATAATGTCTAGCAATTTCAGACATAAGTCTTCAATGATACTCTAGCACGGCGTACCCATCAAATGAGCCGATATGCTCCTTCATTTGCTTAGACCAAGAGGTAGTAGTGGGCGCTTCCATAATGACCCATCTTTGGAGCTAGTTTCCTGAAGAGCTCATGTCTCTTGCAATTAATCAAACCAGGCCATCTAGAGCACACTAGCTTTGAAACCAATTGTTGGATAAGTAATTAAGAGTCTTAGATGAGTAAACATAAGTGACCACATCACATCAAAAGACAAACAAGAGTAATATAACATGGTTATTTAGAGTGGAAACCCTAACCAACCAACTAGTTGACTAGGTAAAACCACTGCCTTACTAGTTTTTCACTGGTAAGGACTTGAATGGTCTACTTGTTTTATTGATAGCTTTCGATTACAATCACAATTTAGAGACCGGCTTAACTAGAATTACACTGACTCAAACACCTCTAAGTCTTTACAAAACACTTAAGCAGCTTCGTAACTTTCTTCTCTACAAGCTCTTTGAAGTTCTATACGTTCAAGCTAGCACACCCTAGAAATGACTCTTACACTTGTACTCTCGCCAACATCCCGAAACTCTAATAGATCCCAGTCTCATCAATCTCTAAAGAATCTAATTGTCCATTATAATAAAGGTAAGATCATCTACTTAAGCATTTGACCCCTATCCAGAACTAGCTAGAGCATACTCTGGAAGCTAGAGCATTTGCCTCCTATCAAGAACTCTGGATTCTTGTCCACAAAAACACTATTAGGTGGTGGTTGATCTAGTCGTGACTGACACCACCCAAATCCTCATCCTGTAAAAAAAAATATCGGATGAAAGTCAATATAAACATAATTAATTACAAGGATAAAATGGATATTTCAGGGGAAAAAAAGGGAGGTGATGGTGTTAGAGTTAAACCAATTTTAGTTAAATATTAAGTCCTAGAATTCAAAAAGAAGGTAGTTTGGAGGGGGAATGGTAGCAAAGCAAGGCTGATACATTTTGTTTTTCCCTGACTCCATTCATGAGAACTTATAAATCCATCAAAGTGTGTTTGTTATATTCCGTCCGTTAATTAAAACATGTCCTATATTTTAGGAAGGAAATCGTGTTAAGAAAAATATGTCATTGCAACTGTACACCATAATGGATGACAATTACCGCACACCATAACGGATGACAATTACCGCAGGGTAAAGATGCCAACGAATTGACGAAGTGTTAAAAAAAATTGAAAAGACTAAAATACTCCTTAAAAAATATAGTATTATGTACCATTTATAAGGGTCGAAATTTGACATGGAACTACATACCTCCCATTTATAAGGTTTGAAATTAAATCAACGCATGGGTGGTGACTTGTAAATGGAACAAACGGGTGGTTAAGTGTGAAAACATGTATATAATGGATGGTTTTATGTAAATTTCCCTATATATTAACTATAGGTTGTATTTAGAGATGCGTGGAATACCTTAACCGGCTGGCGTCTTGAATCGCAATCTCGATCCTCTGTTGCCCCTCTTGAATTGAAAGTGGATATGTATGCCAATTACTTGCAGCGGATCGAGCCTTTATATTTCCATCGATCATTGCAGGCCTCCTTGCTTTACATAATCTCCCTCAATTTACAGGCCGGCCTCATTATCCCACCACCTATTAATATGATACATGTAGTAGTATCATATATATATGAGGGGGATTTGCATGTCAGATTGTCAGTTAACCCTGCTTAATTCCTGTGTGAGTAAGAAGAAGTACAAGTTATTATGTAAAGACGATTAAAGGGGCACAAATTAAAAAATAAGGAAGAATACGTTTTTTGGGGGATAAATTAATGAAGTAGATTTAAATAATATAACCTTTGCCCTTTGAATCGGTGAGTAATCTATCTATATCTATATATATATATATATATATATATATATATATATATATATATATATATATATATATATATATATATATCCTCATAGTTAGTCTCATAAATAAAAAGTACAAACGCTAAAAAAAAGGAAGAAAGCAATAATCTCGTAACTATGATATGATCATAGTTTAAGCATACCATATTCGAAAGTAGGGGATATGGGAAATGAGATGCCGGTCTTCCCCAGTTTCTGGTTTGCATCTCTCTTCTAATTCTATTGTTGCGGATGATCCACTAATAATCAGAGATTGCAAGGAGGTGAGGTGCTCGAATCCGTCCGGAATCTTCTTCAAATTTCCCACAGAATGAAGTGTAATCTTACGAAGTGATTTGAAGAGCTTCCAGGGAATGTCATATATCCAACGTTCACCCTGCATATGCATGCATATGAGTTTATTAGATTAAATACAGGAGTAGTATTTTAATTATTATTATTATTATGAATGGAATGTATATTCAAACAACTGATTAATTAAGAGATCCAAAAAAGAAAAGAAAAAGAAAACAACCTATTAAGATTGTTATCCACGCACGTAGTTATATACATTGAGAAGAAATTTAAACAAAAGAATCAAAAAGATGTTTTGTTATTTTAAAAAATATATATCTTTCTATGATATTTTTAACAACTCGATACTTTAAAATATAAAAATAATTAAATTTGTCTAATCAAATCTTCCTTTTTTATGCTTTTATATTTTTTCAGTGGTTGATAATTATATTTATTTTTTGTAAATATTACTTAAATGCAAGATTACTAAAAGATTAATTGCATTAAAAGATCTCATATCATATCGGATAATGGAGATAATAGACTGTAGTGTTTAAAAAATCATCATGTGTTTAATTATAACATATAAAAAGAATACCTCAGTGCAATAAATCTCAAGTTCGATAAGCGGGCTGAATTGGATTTGTTGTTCCACCAGCTCCGTCTCATCCACGTTGACCACCTTATCCACATCAAAAAAAGACAGCTTTTGGAGGTTCATATTTGCTAGCATTACCCAACTCATGCTCAACTCCACATACTTGGACCAGCTGGTAAACTGCAATTCTTTTACAAAACGGAGATGCTGAATCCACTTGGGGCAACTACACGGTGTCGTTTTAAAGTAAATTAAAAGTGTTTGAAGAGCAGGTAGGTGGAGTCCTTTCTCCACCATTTCATTATCTTCTTCTACTTGTTTGTTTTCATAATATTCAATCACCAAGTATTCAAGAGCAGTGAGGTATTGAAGCCCCCCTTGTAAGTGCCTCTGCCATGGCACAACCAAACTTCGCAGTCTCTGCAAGGATTTCCATGGCATCCCCAAACCACTATTATGATTTATCTCCTGCTTTTCAGCTTCTTCATATCTGTCTTCCAATTTCACATTTCCACGGTTGGAAATCTCCAACTTTTCAAGGGCAGTGAGACACACCAAGCCACTACTAGACACCCATTCTAGACCATCAAAACACTTAATTTCAAATGACTTGAGAGAAGTTAAGAAATTTATTGAATCCTCTGGTACACAATTTAAATCTCTTACTTTGTTGAGCCTTAACGTTGTTAGGTTTGGAGACCTCGCATTAAGCAACTTGCCCACTAACTTCTCATTAACATTTTTTAAATTCAATTCTTCAATCCCCCTGAATAAAGGCATACCTTCCACAAGATTTGGACAATCACTTATCAAAACCTTTAAACCACGGGACGACGGTGGTGATACAGAAATTTGAGAATCATCTTCAGGTATTGCTACTTCCCTCCACCAACCCTTCAAATTACGCAAGGACTTCATTTCTAGGATTTCAAGGCACGGAATTGATTCCAATTTTACATTCTCATGATATAAGTACTCCAAAGTGCATTCATATAGACTAAGCCTCTTGAGATTTGAAAGCGAGAAAACCCAACTTGAAAGTTTATCACCTGCATACCCTTTTATTGACAAATACTCAATATTATCATGCAGTCGAATCGCCTGTAGCACTGCTTCTGTTTCTTTCTTTTCCATTTCATTTTCACCATTGTCGATCCACTCTAGGAACATCCCATTCAGTTTGTGCTTTTTGGACATGTTTGATTTTTTTGCATCTTCTATGCAATCAGACCATCCATTTTTCGGAAGCTCAATTTGCAGAGCCCCGCACAAATCATCAAGGCATCCCAGGTATCTCAAACCCCCATTACTAGGTTGCACAATAAGCCGATCCAAACTCACAAGGGTAGTTATCTCTGCCAACCTTGAAGGTAAAGAACATAAGCGTTCGCAACCATTTAAAAAGAGATGTCTCAAGCTTACCAACTTCCCAAGCTTCAAAGGCAATTCCACAAGCGATGTACAACCCTTAAGATTAAGGGTTTGCAAATGCTGAAGCTTACAAATCGAATTCGGAAGTTTTTTCAAATCTTCATTGTATGATAGATTAAGGTATCTCAAGTGAATCAATTCTCCAAATGAATCAGGTAACATTGGAATGTACAAACGTGGTATATGCAAGGCACGCACCATTTTCATACTACCCAAAATGGAATTCAAGAAGCTTCTATTAGGGGGTTCAACTTGATTGAGTAGAATGGTCCTTAAGGTTTTTGAATGGGGAGATAGAACTAAAGGATCAACTAAGAAATTCGGATCACACATGATAGCGGCGTGACGAAGAGAGCTCTCACCACCCTTGCAATCTGAATCTTTTATTAACAAATCTTCTTCTTTAATGAAACGTCTACTCTCCATTCCTGCAACTTTTATTGCCAAATCATGTAGCAAATCATGCATTTTACATGTGTATATGGGATAACCATTCGATTTATCTATTTCCAACTCTTGGAAGAAGCACCTGTCAACCAAATGAGAGAAATACCCATCCCCGACTTTCTCCAAGCTCTTCTTATCTTCTCGCTCAATAAAACCCTGGGCTGCCCACATACCAACCAACTCGTCTTTTTCAAATTTATAATCTTCGGGAAAGATTGAGCAATAAGCAAAACAATGCTTTAATGCAGGCGGAAGACCATTGTAACTAATCATTAAAACATTCATGATATGTTTGTGATCATCCTTATTACAACTAGCAAGATCACTCACTAAAGACGACCATGTGTTCCTATCTCTCACTTGGTGTCGCAACATGCTACCAATAATAATTAGAGCAAGGGGGGCATATCCACACTTTCGGACTATTTCCTTGCCTAATCGAACAAATATAGAATCAACAATTTCACCCTCCTCAAATGTGAACTTGGCAAACAAATCCCAAGCATTCTCTTCTGACAGGCTTTTTAGCGAGTAATAAGGCTCTATGGCATTCAAACATTGGGCAACCTTTGTACTACGTGTTGTGGCTAAAATTTTACTACCGAATCTTCCACAATCAAGGATTTCTTTCAACTTATGCCAATTGGTTGTTTCTTCATCCCAAACATCATCCAACACTAGGAAATATTTTTTATCCTTAATTTTCTCCTTCAACATGTTTTCCAAGTTACCTAAACTGTTGTCCTTGGGTTTAGACCCAAGAGCAGATGTTAAAATTTCCACTAAGACTTCCTTTAGATCTGAAAAGTAATTGACACAAGCCCAAAGATACAAATCAAACCCACTCTTTACTCTGTCATCATTATACACAAACTGAGCTAAGGTAGTCTTCCCCAATCCGCCAAACCCAATTACAGAGATAACAGATACCCTAAGTTGGCTAGTTTCCTCTTTAGGCAACAACAGTTCAATGATGTCCTTCTTTTCCTGGTCTCTTCCAATCACATTCTCTAATTTGACAAAGGAGGAAGTTTCGTTCCTAAACCTAATGGTGGGGGCTCTAGTTGGGTTCTCTTCAATTGGTTTACTCATAAAATTGAACAAATTGATATCTTTGGAAATGCCATCTAGACACTCCTTGATGTCCTTGACATCATGAGCGGTCCTAACAACAAAATACAACTGGTTGGATTTGGAGAAAAAAAGGCGTACCTCCTTCCTGAATGAGTTGCCAGACATGACCTTCTTCAGTAAGGCCCTGGCAGAAATAGCATCGAACAAGTCGTCAGCCTCGTACAAGACCGCCCTGAGCCTGGAAAGCCATTTCCGCACGGGAGGATTGGTGGATCCCTTTTGTTCGGCATCAGAGAGGAAAGCGGTGATTGTTTCGATGGTCAGCTGGAGGTTTTTGAGGTCCTTGTCGAAGTTCCAGAGAAGGAGGAACTCTTTGGAAGCGGGAGAGGCAAGTTGCTGGAGCACAGATTTAGCAACGCCAAGCAAGGCAGCCTCAGCCATGGTTGATTGAGATGGGCTTTGACGGGTGAAAAAGGGGGATTCAAGTGAGAGTATGAATTGGTGAGCGCAATAACATGAAGTGTTGGTGAGGGGTTCGGTTAAGTAGTGAGAGAGTGCAGCGACAACCCCACATGGCCGCCCCTGTTTATCGCTGCCAAGCCCCTAGCTATTTGTAGTTTTTATGTACAAGTTGTAGATTTGAAACCAATGGTACCCCGTTTTCGTGCACAAGTTGTAGTTTTTATAGCTGGAATCTTAGTTGGGCCCCTAGTTGGTTTTAAAATTTAAGCTGGGGCATTGTTTGGTAGCTTACAATATTACATGCCCGCCCCTATTTATCGGTGAGAAGACCACATGCGTCGTCCTTTTGCTTTAAATAATTCAACCAATTTGCTTCGGAGCAAGCAATTTTTTAATCCTTTAGGTTGACCGCTTGACTCATGCCCACATGCGCGCTCACATGCTTCATTAATCGCTCTCGCTCATTTTGAATATCACCGATTTTTTTTTTTATATATAAAAAGGGGAAAACTAATTAAAATACTCCATCTTTGAAAGTATGGTAAAAATATATCATCAACTTTAAAATGTAATAAAAATATCATGACCTTTGAGTGTAATGGTAATATATTACCACGGGTTTTCTCATGGGTCAAACATGCTGACAAGACAACCTACATGGATTTTTTTGACAAGGCAGCCTGCATAGAAGCCTTTTTACAAATTAACACTGAAATTGAGTTTTTTTCAACGGTTTTCTTAGGATAAAAATAAATCGAAAACAAAATTAAACCCGAAAACAAAATTGATTCAACCAAACAACTAATCTGGTCAAAATTACCTGAAATTAACACAACACGACTATTGGTAACCCAAAACAACAACAAAACTAAACCGACAATATAAAAGAAACAACGAAGGGGGAAAAGACAAAACTGACCCAGCCAAGCCCGTCAATGAATCAAAGAGGAAGAAGATGTAAGAGACAACTCAAGATAGGCGACCACGAGTGAGGAAAAATGTCATTGAAGAGGAACCATGACTTGTCCGGAGGAAATGGATGACAGTTCAAGAGGCGACAACGGAAGAAGATAGGAGGGAGGAAAAGACGCTGGATATGAACCCAGTCTAAATCTTTATTTTTTCCTAAGGAAACCGTTCAAGAAAACCAATGTGAAAAAAAAAATCCACGTAGGCTGTCTTGTCAGCATTTTTGACCCGTGAGAAAACCCGAGGTAATATACTACCATTACCCTCAAAGGTCGGGATATTTTTATTACATTTGAAAGTTGAGAATATATTTTTACCATACCCCCAAAGGTGGGGTATTTTAATTAGTTTTTCCTATAAAAAATTATGCATTTATGAAGAAACACTAGAAACATAATCTTGTATAAGACGTTATTACTTATTATAATTAGCGTAATCCTCGGCCATGGAGAGAAGAAGAGGAGACCAGACAAGCTTAGGTTTGGGATGCTCAAGCATCCCCAAAAAAAAAAAATTTTTTTTTTAGTGTTAATTTCCTAATATTTTACGTCAAGCATCCCAACCCGGGAAAAAAATTACAAAATAATTTTTTTTATACCTTTAAAAATTTTCGGAATGATGAAAAATTTACCTTCAAGTATCCCCGGGATGACGGTCCAGGATCCGCCCCTACTACTTATATAAATAATACTAAATATATAATTACCTATATACCTATACGTTAAAAAAAAATTGTGGGGGCCAGGGCCATCTCTAGTCCCCAAGTAGTTCCGCCACTGCCTACAAGTACTAGCCTCTTTTCTTTAACTCGAACAACTTGTGTGTTGAAATATCCGGAACAACCTGAAATTAGATTTATAGAAAAACTAGGGGTGGGCACAAATCCCGCAAATCCCGGTCCCGTCCCGATCCCGGTGGAATTTATAAAAAAAAATAGTCAATCCCGTCCCGGTCCCGCAAATCCCGTCCCGTCCCGCATATATTATAATAATAATAATACATTAATATGTTATACATACTGTAATGTATAAACACACTAGCTAGAGATCAAATATGCCTTCGAAAACCCAGCCAAGCTAAGAAATCAAAACTTATGTAGACTAATACTCTGTACTGATAGATTAATACTTATTAACCTTAACCAGCTGAAATACTCTGTAGTGATATATTGGCCCTCTTCAATTGAAAGTGAATGCATGTATGCGAATTGCTTGCCAGTGGGGCCTTTATATATCCTCCATCTTCTTTTCCCCTTCGGCAACAGCTTGGGGGTTCATACCCTGTAAAGTGTGTGCTAAACAAGTTCATGAAATTGATCAAGAAATTTGGTACCATATATGGGATGGAATATAATTTTTTTAAGGGTAGACAATAACAAGATGTCTCGGATACCATGTGATTGTCTATTTCAGAAGAAAAGCAATCAGAACTTCAATCTTCTAAACATAGACATATAGATGCTTGAAGGAGTCCATAAATGGCAAAGGAGAAGAGAGGGAAACAACCTTTTTCCTTGTTATTATGGTGAGACCGGTGGAACTCAAAGAAGATATATCTATATTTCTATGAATAAAAATCATCCTTCACAAATCTGCAGAATTTTTTTTTAGAGCACATTTCCATCTGTCCAGCCATTTTGGTTCTACTTTATAAAAGTATACAATTATATGCCATTTTTTCCTAGGTTGTAAACAAACTGACACCATCAAGGCAAAACAATGATACAAATTTTATGGATATTTGAACAGAGTCCACCAATCGTACAAGGTATAGTCATTGATCACCAAAAATAAAAGCAAACACGCACCAAGTCTTTGTGACTCATAGATCCAAACAGACTTGGCATTTGGCGAAAATGAAAATCATATATATGGTGAAAATATTCAAAATAACAGTCATATTACCATTGCTTGCACTTGCTCCTTGATCTGCATCAACTGTGGCCTTATCAACTGCCGGAAAAAAAACAATCAATAGGATTCGGAATTTATTTGGCAATGAAATTTAGCGATTTTCAACCGTTGTCAACTAGTAGCAGACTTGCATTCTTCATTATAAACTCGAAGTTTACAATTGGAAAATAGTTCCAAACATGGGAAATATTATGACAGACCCAAAGGTGGGAAAAACTATGACGGACAGATATAACATATTGATAGAAAGAACATTTAACATCTCCGGGAGAAGCAGCATATCAAAAATCCTTACAAGAAACAATGATCAGATCAGGAAAGTTAAGCATAGTACAGTACCGCATACTTTATATTCTCCTTAAGTATACTTATGAGAAACGGAATTGTAGCTACACGAATCAACAAAGTGGTAAGAACAATGGAAGCCCACCTATGACAAACAACAACAAAAGAGTATATTAAACTCTTCATCTTTGAAAAATTCCAGCAAAAGCTCAAAGCCCACAAGGCCATAACTTTCCAATTCAAAGAACAATGAGATTGAAGAAAGTAACGCAGGGTATGTTATTAACATACCAATTCAACCCAGTAACTGAATGAACCCCATCAATCAAGTACTGCAAGGCCGAAACAGGGAACACTGAACCAGCAGCTGCAATTGCAACCTCGCTCACAGCTGGGGATTGCGAGGTTAACGCCTCAATGGGAGCATCAGAGATAACAACAGCAACATCATCAGTAATCAAAGTGGGACCTTCATCCGGAAAACCAGTCGTATCCACCTCCCTAAACGAGGTTGACATTTGCCTCTTCAAAATCAGTCCATTTCCGACCCACCCATAACCTGTTCGACAAAATGCGCCAGTGAACTGCCATGGAGCACAATTGGTACAACTACCAAAAGACCTTCTCGGCGATGAATAAGTCTCGATGATCGACCCAGTCGAGTGTAAATCTTCATGATTACTCTGATCATTAGCAAGATGAGAAATGTAGCTGAACGAGGGATTGAATCTACGAGCGAGAAGCGCAGCTCGGATTGAGAGGCTACGCCTAAATGCCATCCTCCTCAACTCCGAGAAACCAAGTTCCACTGGCGATCGAGGACGAAGAAGGAGCTAGTAGACTCGAAAACAGAGCACCAAAGGTAAAGCAGAAATCTAGGGTTTCTAAGGAAAACGGAGGAGTTGCATACGGAGATCCCAATTTTGTACAGAGAGAGCGCTTCCATTTTTGGGTAGTTGGGAATTCAGGCGAAAGGAAAAGCACACTGTCTTCGTTGCTATGAATCGGAATTCAGGAAAACACTTTGCGCCAATAAACTGGAATTTTTCAAAGACGGAAAGACCCCTGTAATATTATTAGATTTTAACTAAACCACCCGTAGATTAAAGAAATTATATAAAACCACCAATAAACTGGTTTTTTCCAAAGAACTATCCATAACATTTTTTTTATGTTTTAAAAATATTTAATTAACACTTTATTTGTCAAATTAAAATTTCACATGTTTTTGATTTTTATACACATAAAAAAAAGATTTGCGGATGATTATTTATTGGTTTAGTTTGGTTTTGATTTCAAGGGATTGCAAACACGCACTTTGAATGCCAATAAATTGTAATTTTCCAAAGAATTGAACCCTTATAGTAGTATGTAAAATATATTAACAAGATGTCATACCTTATTCTTTGACTTGAATAGGTAATACCTTATTCCTTTCAAACTGATGAAACTCCTCTTGCATAGCCTTGATCTAGTTGGTGCTCATTCAAGGCTTATCCAACATTCATGGGTTTTCGCAAAGAGGGGTTAGTCCGGAAGGATGTATCAAGCACCTACCAGTTGGAATTGAGACTATATAAGGAGAGCTAGCTCAAAACTCACACAAACCTTGAGGGAAAGTCTTAGAGATCATTTTTCACCCTTTTGAAGAGCATAGCTTGTACTCTTCTTCTAGGGTTGTGATCTTGTCTTGTTTGACATCTCTTCATTCCCTTGGTGAATCGTAGCTTAGGTAAAGTAGTTTATTCAAGGCCAATATCTCAGTACACATTAGAAAATTTCGCCCCACCTTTCGGAGGATCCTGCGGCCGTCACTGGGAGTGACAAACCCCCCATGACCTTGCGTTGATCACCAGACGCGATAAAGCAAGAGTTATCATCTTCCTTAATTTTGAGTTTTTCTCAAACTTCTTGAACTCATCCTCTCCCCATTTAACCTTGGGGGTTGGTTACATCATAATGTCTAGCAATTTCAGATCTAAGTCTTCAATGATACTCTAGCACTACGTACCCATCAAATGATCAGCCGATATGCTCCTTCATTTGCTTAGACCAAGAGTAGTGGGGGCTTCCATAATGATCCATCTTTGGAGTTTCCTGAAGAGCACACTAGCTTTGAAACCAATCGTTGGATCAGTAAGAGTCTTAAATGAGTAAAACATAAGTGACCGGCCACGTCACATCAAAAGACAAACAAGAGTAATAACATGGTTACTTAGAGTGGAAACCCTAACCAACCAACTAGTTGACTAGGTAAAACCACTGCCTTACTAGTTTTTCACTAGTAATTATGGTCTACTTGTTTTATTGATAGCTAGCTTTCGATTACAATTAGGGCTGGCAAATGGTACGGAAATTACCATATCAACCACGTATCAACCACAAATCGACTATGTTGGTAACCACACTTGTGGTAACCAACATGGTGGTAACCATCTTGGTGGTAACCACGTGAAGGTGGTACGGTAATGGTAATGAAATCTGAATATCATGGTTACCATGGTTACCAAGTATACATATTAATTTTTTTTATTTTATGTTTTATTTTTATTACCTTTAAGTTTTAAGTTTTTAATTTATATTTTATATTTTGATTTTGACCTAAATTTGTCCTTTCTATTTTTTCTACTAGAAACAGTAGAAACATTTTGAATGTTTGAAGACGACTTTGAACTTGTTTTTTTTAACTTGCAGAAATATTTTGAATGTTTTAACAATTGAACTTGGTTTGTTTCACAACTTTGAACTTGGTTGGTTTGAATTGGTTTGTACTTTAGGTTGTGAACTTGATTTATATGAACTTTTAATAGGGGTAACCATATTATTTTTGGTAACCATATTTTTTTGTTCGATAACTTTGATGATTACCGGAAGGTAGCCAAGGGGTTTCAAAACAATACAAACAAAATTACAGCTTGGTAACCATGGTAATGTACCGATGGTAACCACATGTCGTGGTTACCACATATGCGGTAACCACGACTTGTGGTTGGTACGTGGTATGAAAATTTACAAACCACCAGTTTGTGGTTGGCACGTGGTAATCACCATTTTTTGGTGGTTACCGTACCATGCCAACCCTAATTACAATGACAATTTAGAGACCGACTTGACTAGAATCCCACTGACTCAAACACCTTAATCTATCCACTACCAGTATAACAAAAGACTCACGCAACTTCGTAACTTTCTTCTCTACTATCTCTTTGAAGTTCTCTACATTCAAGCACATCTAGAAATGACTCTCACACTTATACTTGTAATCTACTTAAGCGGCATTTGACCTCCATCCAGAAGTAGAGCATACTAGAGCATTTGCCTCCTATCAAGACCTCCGGATTCTTGTCCCCAAAAATTCTATTAGGTGTGGTGGTCGATCTAGTCATGACTGACATCATCCAAATCCTCATCCAGTAAAAAAAAATATCGGATGAGAGTCAATATAAACATAATTTACAAGGATAAAATGGATATTAATTCAGGGAAAAAAATGGGAGGTGATGGTGTTAAGAGTTAGAGGTCATGGCTCTTTTATAGGTGAAGATGTACATCCTAACCCTATAAAAGAGCCAAGAGCTCTATTCGTGCTCTTGGCGGATGATGCCATTCGTGGAAGATGATGCAGATTGAGATGTAAATCCAACAAACTTGAGATAAAAAGATGTTATTAATAATTTTGAATTTTTTTAGGGGACAAGAAGAAGAAGATAACATAGAGGTAGAGGAATATTAACAATAAAAAAATAATATAGATATGAAAATTAATTTAAAACGTTAACATTTAAACCAATTTTAGTTAACCGACCCCATTCATGAGAACTTATAAATCTATCAAAGTGTGGTATACACTACAAGAAAAGTGACTTTGGGCGACTAAATTTTAAAAAATAGGGTGACATATTTATTTTTGTCGCCCAAACTAACTCTTTTGTGACAAAAATGGTTTTAGTCACGCTAAACATATTTTAAGTGATGAAAATCGGAATCTGTCGCCCATACAAACACATAAGGCTACAAAAAGGGGTCTTTTTGTCGCCCAACTAATGTATTCTTTTAATAAAGTGTCCTTGCGCTCTCTCTCTCTCTCTCTCTCTTTATTCTCATATCTGAAACCCTAAAACAAGCATATCGCCTTTCTCCTCGGCCGCCATGGCTAATCCTACGGTTCCTACCTTAGCGTCCACCTTTGCAGTCTCTCCTTCACCTCCACATCCTCTCCTTCCTTCATCGATCTCTACTGCCTTGCAATCTCTCTTCCCTGTTCTCCCTCTCGTTTCAGAATGTCAATGAGCGCCTCTCCTACAATTTTTATGCTTGAGTACGAAATTGTTCCAGATTTCGCTGTGGTCATCAAGGAGATCGAGAAGGTTCTATGAATCCTCCGTGGATTCATAACTTGTATGTATAATCGGTCAATTACTCCCTTAATTTCATTTCCAAAGTTTAGATTGGGTTGGGACATTGAAGTTCAACACTTCAACAGTGATTGCCATCAGTCCATCACTATTAATTTCTTCTCCCTCCTCTACGCTTGCAGACTTATCAGCCACTTGCTCGAGGAGCATCGCTTGGCCAACAATCCATTCTCGCTCTATTTTTGCTCCCATTCGGGGCTCGTAGCAATCGCAGGGATGGCTTTGCCGATTTTTTATATCTCCGTTATAGGTTCTCCCTTTTTCCTTCTTTTTTGTTTTTTTGCCTCTTCTCGAATTCTGATATTGGACTGGAATGAATGATTAGGTTTCCGAGAGTGTTTGGAATGCAGATTGGATTTCCAAATGGATCAAGTGATTCTGAAAACACTTTGTCACCCTTTATCTTTGATTTCTGATATAGATTTAAGATATATTTCTAGTCATTTTTTCTTCATGATGTTTTTGCTCATCATAGATGCAAAATCTTACTCTGTAAGTCTACTGAAATCCTAACTTCATTTTACTCTTGATAGTTTCATTTACTACTTGTCTGCTTGGTAGCAACTAGCAATCCTTAAAAGTTTGACTACCTTTGCTGTTGTGTTTTGTTAACATACATGTAGAAATGTTTTGCCGAACTACATCTACGAATTCTTATTTTTCCTTCATGAATTTTGAATCCATATGTAGAAGCAGAATGATTAAAGAGGAGACTCTAAAGCAAACTTGGTGCTGACTACTAAAGAACTGAAGCCTCATGCCAACTTAGAGGTACATATTAAATCAATAGAGAATTCTTTTATGGTTGAGCATTGAAAGGTGTTTTTACTAAATGGAAACTTAATTGGGTGGTGTTGTATCATTGAATTTATTGGTAGTTCATTTTACTAGATTTGTAGTCCTTTATGTTGAATCTATTTAGTTTAATTCCTACGGGATAATTTTTAGGCATTTTCTCATTAATTCTATTCTTTTGCATGTTCTCCATTATTCTGGTTTTAATATATTTTCTCCATTATCCTACTTTTTTATTGTTTCATCTCTCATTTCCCTATTTTTAGTTAACTTGTTTTCTATAGTGAAAAAAGAGCAAATGCAGATCTATGGATGCTTGCTTTATCGTGCCTTGTTTTGACTAGTTTAATTATCTTGGGTTTGAGGCTTTGAGCATGCTGCTCTTTTCAGGAGGAACTACATTTAGAGTTATTTGGGACAAACTTGATCAGACATATTCCAAGTAAGGAAATCTTATAAGTTTTAATAAATTTCATGTCTATTTTATAACAGTCTTTAGGTTTAATCTACGATTGGTTTGTTGTTGACTTTGTTTTCCTTGCATTTTTTAGGTGGGTACTGACTAACCTCTCCGGAAGAAGATTAAAAATTTGATGATGAATAAGCTTCCTGAAATTGTGTGGGTAAGTGTAGCCATTATCCTTGTCCACACTTCATTAATTTGAAACTAAAAATTTGTATTTGGTTTTCCATTGCTGAGCAGCAATGCTTTATGGGGCTTCAATCACAATTTTCTATCTGTTAGGAATTTGAGAAAAAATATTTTACCTCCCTAACAATAATTACAGATATATGTCATATTACTTGTGTACCAATTTCATACTTGTGCATCATTATAGTAGCAAAGTAAATAATCACTTCTATATCTTCGTAAGTGACAGGGATTCAGGTATATATTGAACAATTGTATCCTTTATAGATATGAGTCTATTACATTTAATTTCACTTATCTTAAGGTCCTGCATTTCATGTGACACAAAGGGTGCAATATCAGACTGTTTCATTTTGAATATATATGAAAACCTTATATTTATTGAGTTTACTTCCGTTCTTATTGTTTTTTAGTAGTTCAAAACCTCCAGCCTGCTTTCTTTGAGACCACAAAGGCAGACCCCAAAAGTTTACTAGGACATGCCTCTTTCCTCTTATAAGTACCAGAGCTAAACCAGATGTAAGTAACTATTATTATTATTATTATTATTATTGATTTTCTGTCCTATATCCTTCAGAATGGGTAGGAATGAACAATTTAATTGTGGTTTCTATATTACTTTATAGTACGGTAGTGTCTAAAGCTCACTAATCACTTAAATAGTCTGCAAGCTATTATTTCAATGCTTAGGACGATTGCAACACCGTGGACTGTTGCATGGACCAGATAACGTATATTGCAGGTAGGCCTTGCTCCTTTTTATTTATCATTGTGCCCACCTTTCTTTGATAATTGGTGATCGTGTGTTATAGCTACAGAATGAGATAAGACTGCTTCTTCTTACGAAGTCACTATCTCCAGGTAGCTAGGTGAGACAAGATAAGACTTCTTCTTGAAATTATCCAAGGCAAGTTGAATGAGATTAAATGAGAAAATTTCAGTAAATTCTTGTAGGCATTCATGCATGACAGCATAAAGCTCTTTGCTAAAGAGTCTTCTGGTACCAACTAGTAGGATTAACATTTTTTATGTTTTTAGACTTACAAGCTGCTAGCTCACTCTATTTTTGTATGTGCTTTGCAGTATCTACAAAGCGCAATGTGGAACATCTTTGAGGTACGGGGCATTGCGAGATTAGACATTGTCGAATTGGTTTAGTATCACAACTGCAAGGATAATGATTTTGTCACCCTAATTTTTATTTTTTGTCTCCCAAAACATAGCATATTTTGATTGATTTTCCATAGCTGAAGGACTCAAGAATTGTCCCAAAGATGTTAACCCCGCTGACGAAGTGGATCGTAGAGAATTATTGGGGTTCAAAGAAGCAAAAGGTGAATTGATTTATAGCGTATTTTGATTGATTTTCAAGAGTTAAAGTTTTTATTCTAAATCAAAGTGTCTTATTTTGATTGTGAATAATGTTATCATGAAGTCTTGAGAAATAGAAAAAAATGTTCTTTCTGTTGACAGATTGCTATTTGCTATGGTCTTCTCTGATGGCAGGGTCTGATGGTTCGGATTCTAACTTAAGAATGAGGATTTTCCAGCAAAGGAAACTGAGGAAAAAGAAATTGAGAGACTTTATGAGAAGATCCAGAGTTCATTCGGAACAAATACCTTATGTGTTAAGTTTTTTAGCATTGAAATGCAAATGTTTTACTAATATAATCATTTGTAATCTAGGAATCTTTATATGTATTTTGGATTGAATATATTTGAAACTAAGGTTTTTTTAATATAAAAAATTGAGATTAAACTAATTGGCTATTTTTGTGTTATAATTTCTGTGTTTTGTATATATATAGTGGGTTAAAAATGTTAAATGGGTTAAATAGGTTAAATGTGTATATTTAGGGAGAGAAATCACGATTTATCACTTTTATCTTTTGTGACAAAATAAAAAATTTCTCACAAAAAATGGGTAGAATAGGTGACTAGAGGAAAATTCGTCACAAAAAGTAGGGTACTTAGGGCGACAAAATTGGTACTTTGGGCGACAAAATTAAAAACTTTGTCACAAAAAATCTAGGGCAACGAAATTTGAATTTCATCACAAAAGGGCTATATATGGCGACGAAATTTTTTTTGGTCGCCCAAACTTTGGGCGACGGGGCTAAGGCGACGAACGGGTGACGAAATGCTTTTTGTCACAAACCTGAATGGGCGACGAAAAATACACTTTTGGCGACGAAATATTTTGTCACAAAAAACTGTTTTTCTTGTAGTGTATACTAGTGTAATACCCGCGTCATGGCGCGTTTGCGATGGAAAAGAATCAATGAAACTGAATTAGTTAAGTTGAATTGTATAACAAAATTAATACAGAACAGATCAGAAGTGATAAGTAATAGTTGTATTATGCTTTTTTATTGACAAAAGGTAACATATATGTAAAATACAACAACAATCCATAAAAATATAAATCCTGGCATTTTGTTTCGATACTCATACAACCTAGGTAGAAACAAAATTAATGGAGTTGTTGCTTATGTTCTTCCAAAGTGAGGCTGCAAAACACAAAAAAAAAGATTTGTTTTATACTCATAAGAACAAACAAAGTGGATTAAAGAGATAAATAATACCAGTATATAATTAGACATTAGACATCTCCAATAAAAGAAAAACCAGGCCGGCATGTCTATTAAATTTCCACGTTTGAACACATTTTCTAGGGGAGGCATTATAACACAAACATTGAAAAAAGAAACATTAAAAGTGTAAGCAAAAATAAGTTGGTTCAACAGTACCACATTACCTCTTCCAAACTTCTTTTCTTCAAGTTACATATATTAAAATAAAATAAGGATAGGCTCCTTGATTTGTTCCGGGCGATTGTGCAAACCATACAATATATCCCTTTGTGCATCTGAAATTTCCATCATATCAATATTGTCTAAGAAGATACAAAAAAATTCAAAGAAAGTAATAACTTGATCGATTTAGGATACGAAATGTGTACAAAAGCAATAAATAACCCGATTTAGGGGGAACTCAATTGAAACTAAATTATCTAGACAAAAATCAGAGTTGATGAAATCTGGAAGAACCATAGATGAAGCCATTGAGAAATCAAAGAAGCCTGATTTAGGATTGAATTGTGAATGCTAAAGTAGCACATACTTGATTCAACATGCACGGATCATTCACTCCAGCGTCGTACTAAATTTAGGTTTAATTGATCCCCATGGAAGACACTATAAAAGGCTGTTCATGCGATATGAATTGATGGGATGATGGGGAGTGGGTTAATAAGGGATTAGTATTTATAACAGAGGAAAAATGGATAAAACCAAACCAGAAGTGATTTTTTTTCAGAAAATAGGAAGAAATTTAAAAAATAACAAATGGGTAATGTGATAAAAACAAATCATTGCCATAGAAGAAACCTTAACAACATGATTTTCAAATGTGATAAAAACAAATCATTGCCATAAAAGACTGAACTTGCAAGTTGCAGCTGTAGCTGTACTTACATTGCTTGGACAACCCATGTTGAATCAGGAAATGATACCTAAGTAGTAATCAATCCCGCAATATGCCATAATACAACAAAAAGCTAAACAAACGGAAGACAGATGCATATGGCCAAAGTAGAAAAGGCACAAATCACAAACCAAAGTACTAGGAGAAGTAAAAACCTAAGATAGTCTTATAATAGTAGAATTTCACCAAAGACACAAAACCATAGATTAAGACATTATATTGATAGATATTTTGAATTAAACCTAATAGTTAGTAACTGGGTAAAAATTGAAAATTAAAAGAAAAAACGTGATTGGTTAAAAGGGAGTGAAATAAGGAGAGAGCGCCACGTCAGCGGAAAGTATACGAAATTAAGTAGTTATATAGATATAGATACTCCATCCATCCGTTAATTAAAACATGTCATTTTTAAATGAATTTTGTTAAGAAAAACATGTCATTTTATATACGTATTTTGCTTTCTTAAAAAAAATTCAAATGAGTTTTGTTAAGAAAAACATGTCATTTTATATACGTATTTTGCTTTCTTAAAAAATGTGTAAATCGCTAAAATGACACGGTTTAATTAATGGAGTAGCTTATTCTTCCAAAGACTTGGAGAGCAATTTTTCGCACAAAGCATAAGCATTGATCACATTTCATGTGCACGGGCGCACATGCGCTAATAGTCTAACACACAAGTCGAGTGAGGTTTCATTCTAAAACCAATTGGCAATAGAAAAAGTAGCCCACCGACTCATATACTAGGGTTTGATATGTTGAACTTTCCGATGTGGGACACTTTGGTCTCATTCACATCTCTTACACTAATCATTTGGACAAGGGGGAGGTTGAGGAGGTCGGTGGTTTGGCGACTGGATTTGTAAAACCACCTTAGCAGACCCGTCTCCGCCTCCTTATGGTTGCCCCTTCACAGGGGACGATGGCTACTATGGCGGCTCCGACTCTGGAAACTATATATGGCGGCTCTGGCCCTGACTATGGCGGCTCTGGAAACTATGATGACAACTATGGCTCTTTCTATGTGTATGGCTCTGGCAGCAACTATGGCTACTATGATTCCGATGGCAACGAGTAGTAGTTGTCTTGTAAGTGTGTACGGTTTCCCTATCTTGTTTGGTATTGGTCCGGTCTATGAGTAGTCCTTGGTCTGGTTTGTTATTGTAAGCTTATTCTCCGTTGTTATTGTTGTTATTGTACCCGATTATTGTAAGCTTACTACAAGCTTTGTTAGAATGTTATTCTAGGTGGTGGTTGTTATTGTACCCGGTTATTCTAAGCTTTCTACAAGCTTAAGCTTTGTTAGTATGTTATGTTAGTATGTTATTCTCTGTTCTGTTATGTTGCATTTGTATCATCCCAGAGCGTTTGTATCTCTCAGAGCCACTAAGCTTTGCAGTGAGCAGAGCATTCAAATATGCTGGCATCAGGAGGGCTTTAGTTGTCCAAATAGATGTACGTAGCTCTGTGCCCCCAAGGTTTAGAGCTCCTGTAGACGATTGGTGTAGAGCAGTGGGAGAAGGATGAGTCTCACATTATCATTAATTCGAGTAGTTTGAGGCATAATCGCTTCCAAACAACAAATTATCCTGTGTGATGACATTAGCTTTGGAAAGGAATCCACTCTTGTCGCTTGCATTATCGACAAAAACATGTTCGATTCTCTTCATGTGCCAACGACTGGCTTTGATGGACAAGCAACCTACCTACCTTGGGCTCTAGGAACTATGTAGCATTACATACTGGGTAGCATTTCTAATTCACTTCTCCGATTGTATGTGGCTTGAATAGCAGCACTATTCCACAATTCTTCAACCAATGATGCATATTCACGAGTTGTTGCAGGAAAGATTGCATCCAAACTGCTAGATGTCATTGCTCTTAGAAGCCAATCAGAGAATGAGATTTCTACCTTGGAGAAATGAAATGGAATAGATAGTTCTGTTCTTATGTCCATCAGCAATGCCAACTACAAAGAGAAATCTCTCACATAATTACTTACAGAATCGACTCAACAAAATCCCATTTGATAAGCTTAGGAAACAATAACTTCATGGTCTGATTCAGCAAATAAATGCATGCTTCCATCAAAGATTCTTCCTCACGACCCTCAAGCAGCATTCCGAGGTACCTACATCCATTACCCTCGATCATCGACTTGCTATTTTCTCTCTCATTCTCAGAAAACGGTACTCTATTATAGAGAGAGTCTTCACCTCAAGTAAAAAGACATTTAATATTTATAAACGTTTACCCTTTAAACCTAGCATGTCTCAAACACTCTTTAGCTTATTAAAAAGGCTTTTTCTCTCTCATTCTCATAAAACGGTCCTCAAAGTAGTCAAGGATACTCCTCTGCTAGGAATAGGGCTATTATATGAACTAATATAAAAGAGATGCAGATAATTAAAGTATGAAATCCCTGTTACAATTTGTTTCTTCGTTGCCGACGATGACAAATACAAATGGTCAAGATCAAATTTGGCTTTGTAAATTTGGGCGATTCTTATTGATGATGATAGATTTGGTTTTCTCTTCCCTCCTCAATCACTCTGAATTGATGTATGAGATTGGAAATTTAGGAGATGCTGATTCTTTAATTGTTGTCATTGTTCTGGATGATGCCTTCCTCTATAAAGGGGCAAACTTCTGTTTTATGAAATTGTTAGATTATGTTGGGCTAGAAACCACTTTCCAGCCGCACCCGGAAGCGAATTCGGGTAACAAGATAACCGACAACAATCAACTAGCAAACTACGACCAACCGATAATATCAAATCCGGAAACCAAGCAACTAAGCAACTACAAACACAAATAAAAGCACAAATATTGACACAAGATTTACGTGGGAAAAACTCTCTCTGACCAGAGGCTCAAAAAACCCACCTTCCGCCCACCAGAGCAACCAATCCACTAATCAATAGGTCAATACAAGTGTTTAACAATCCAGTCTCAGACCGAGAGAAACAAACATGGAGATCTCAAACACCGATCTAAATACAACCCGATCTAGAAAAGATTCCTCTCCAAAATCTAGCTAAACACTTGTAATCAGATTAGATTTCCAAGGAGGAGAAAATATCTATCAACAAACACCCATTGTTGACTTACCGAAAGAAGGAGACGGATCACCAGATCAAGAGACGAAACACCCGCTCGAATCTCCTACCTTTCTTCTCTTTTCTCCCTCCTCTCTCTTTTCTCTCTCTCTCCCCTTTTTTATGTTGCTAGCGGCACTCAGCAGCTCTCACCTTTGCTCCCTATCTTGTGTGTACAAAGTAAGACAATATATTGCCTTTTATATTATACAAAGAAGGCAGCAACAATGGCTCCCTTTGGGTTGTACCCAAATGGGCCATAGGCCCAACAGATTAGACCTGAAATCAACATTGCGACGTTTTTTATCATTCTTGAAAAACGTATTAAAAGTAAAACAACATGTATTTTGAGACGGATGAAGTATAAAATATCTATTTTTTATGAATATTTTTAATAACTTCATAATATTAGTAATAAGTATATAATTAAAAAATTAATTAAAAAGTCGTTATTTTATATAGTATGGTCTTTAAAAAAACACGGTGAATAATAAACAATACATATATTTTTTCTAGAACAACCACAAATATTTTGGCAAAGAGATAGAATATTCCAAATTGTCATTTACGCAGTAAAAACAGTCAATCATTAACTCATACTGTATCAAGGAGTTCAACATGTCATTAAATCATTAACTCATATCAAGGAGTTCAGCAAAAACAATCTTGCTGGCTTAGCTGGTTAAGAATGACATGCAGTGATCAATATGTCACGAGTTCGAATCCCCATTTCCTTATTGTAATGACCTAAGTGCCTACCTATAAAACCGAAAAAGAAGAAATTTTTTTCCAAATAAAAGGCTTTTTTAAGTAAAGTTTTTTTTTTCTTTAGCATGTTTTTCTTTCAAATGACAAATAATTGTTTTTTTAGTGCAAAATGACAAATAATGAGGGACAAGACTTAATGTGTTTTTCTTTAACGTGTTCAACATGATAATTGCCATTTATACCTAGTAAAGTTTTTTTCTAATCCCCTTGAACGTGTTTTTCTTTTGAAGTAAAGTGAGATACTCCGTATATATATTAACTTTAAAGGAAGAAAATGATCTTGTTTTAAAAGAAAGGAAATAATATTTTTTTGGAAAGAGAGATATTCGGCATGGTGATCGGAGTTATAAAAAAAAAAAAAAATCCCCGAATGGAGTAAATATAATTAATTGCCCAAATTGAAAAATACGGTGTAGATTATTTCATTCATTCATTAATTACATATGGTAAAGCCAGAGGCCTCTCTCCTTCCTATAAAAATAGAAGAACAAGTAGAGGAGAAGGAAGAAGAGTGGATGAAGATGATGAAGACCCCGGGTGACCTGTTCAAGAAGCGTGGACGGACGATGATGAGATTGTACTGTTGAGTAGTTGGTCGAATACCGGATTGGATCCAGCATAGAGTGGCAAGGGAGTTTGCATTGGATCCATTCCGGTATTCAATCAAACTTCTTAACAACACAATCTCTTCTTCGTCCGTCCATGTCCTTTTAAACAGGTCACCCGTAGATTTTTCGCCCTTGACATCCTCCTCCACTTCATTCTCCTCATTTGTTCTTCTTCTTCTTGTTTCCCAACAATCCAACAGGCTACCGTAAAAGTAAGTATCGGGAGGAATGGAATTGAATTGTGTTAGGATATTATAGTTAAGATATGATCTTATAATATCTTCTGCCTCTGTCCCAGGAAGTGTATCTCCCCTCGCCTCTCCTGCATCCACTGCAGCATCATCCCACAGTTCACCAACTGCACCACCTCCTCCCCCACTACCCTCAATGTTCCGTCACCCTGACCAATCCACTCACCCTATGAGAACTCGGTCCAAAGTTGGCGAGTTCAAGCCTAAAGCCTTCACCACAAAATTCCCCCTTCCTCCCGACTCTTCTCATCCCAAAGAACCAAAAACTTTTCACCAAGCGTCCAAACTTCCCGAATGGCAAAATGCGATGCAAGCGGAATATGATGCTCTTATGCGTAACGGCACTTGGGATTTAGTTCCTCAACCTAGTAACTCTAACATCGTTGGGTGTAAGTGGATTTTCAGGATAAAACGCAAGGCTGACGGCAACATCGACCGGTTTAAAGCTCGACTGGTTGCCAAAGGGTTTAATCAAGAAGAGGGCGTTGATTATTTTGACACATTCAGCCCTGTGGTAAAACCGACTACGATCAGGCTTGTCCTATCTATTGCTCTCACTCACAACTGGAGCATTCGCCAAGTCGACATCAACAATGCGTTTCTAAACGGTGATCTTCAGGAATGTGTTTACATGGAGCAACCAAAGGGCTTTATTGATCTGTCTCGTCCTCATCATGTGTGTCGTCTTCGAAAGGCCCTATATGGCCTTAAACAAGCCCCAAGGGCATGGTTTCACAAGCTCAAAGCCTTTCTGCTTGCCAAGGGGTTTGTGTCCTGCAAATCGGACACGTCGCTCTATGTCCACAAAACTCCAACTGACATTATGTATACTTTGGTATATGTGGATGATTTAATTGTTACAGGGTCTGATGCCTCTGCAGTCCACACCCTCATACAACAGCTCAATGGTTCGTTCTCACTCAAGGATCTCGGGCCACTTCACTACTTCCTTGGTGTGGAGGTGTCCAGAGGGGCCAAGTCACTTGTTCTTACTCAACAACGCTACATCCGAGACCTGTTAGAACGGACCCATATGACAGAAGCTAAGCCCATTTCTTCGCCTACCGAGCCAGCCTCCCGTCTGATCAAAGCCGGTGATCCTTTTGAAGACCCACATCTCTATCGAAGTATTGTGGGAGCTCTGCAATATGTACTCATCAGTCGCCCAGAAATCTCATATGCCGTCAATAGGGTCTGTCACTATATGCACAATCCCACTGTTGAGCATTGGAAATCAGTGAAACGCATCCTCCGCTACTTGAAAGGCACGATCTCTCACGGCGTCACCTTACGACCGGCTCTGGATTCCCGCCTGGTGGCCTATTCGGATGCAGGCTGGGCTTCTGATTCCGACGACTGTCGATCTCAACATGGCTTCTCTATATATTACGGCGGCAATCTCATAAGTTGGTCCTCTCGGAAGCAACGTGTGGTTGCTCGATCAAGTACGGAGGCGGAATATCGGGCGATTGCGTTCACTGCTGCTGAATTAATATGGCTTCGCCAACTCCTGGGAGAGCTACATTCGCCCTCGTCAACACCTATCCTGCTTTGCGACAATCTCAGCGCCACGTTTATGTCTTCCAATCCCGTGTTCCATGATCGGTCCAAACATATAAAAATCGATTACCACTTTGTGCGGGAGCAGGTTGAAGACGGTGAGTTGGTTGTTCGCCATATTCGCTCTGCTGATCAGGTGGCTGATATCTTCACCAAGGCAGTCGGCAGTGCGAGATTTGTCGCCTTACGAGACAAGCTTCATGTTCGTAAACTCCCATGACCTTGCGGGAGGGTGTTAGGATATTATAGTTAAGATATGATCTTATAATATCTTCTAATGTATATCCTGTTACTGGTAAAGATCTTGTGAGGATAAGATCTGTCATACTGTATATATACATTGTATCTCATCAATGAAAGGCATCAACTTCACTCTCAATCATTCTCAAACGTTTACAAATTGTTCTTCATTCTCGCACTTGCTCCTTCCATCTCCCTCAACTTTCGCTTTGTGAGGAATGGAATTGTAGCTCCACGAATCAACAAAGAGATAAACAGTAATATACATATAACAGGGTCACTCGCAGTACATCATATGCTCGTACAAATCATAATAATCATTAATTGGGTGTCACATCTTCTTGATCCTTTTCCATTGTTTCACTTGTCTTTCGACATGTCTGAGTTGTTGGCTGAGGAGGTAGATTGTTGCACCTTCCAGATGCCCAACGCCTTTCGAACTCTGGAATCTCTCATGGCTGAAAATCAAGAGCGAAGCAAGGGATCGAAACCAGAATTTCAGAGCTGTCAAGATGTTAAACAGTTAAAGTATACAACTTACCAAATCTCCAACACAAGTTGAATAAGATTGAGGTGTACCAGTAGCAAAATATAGCCTGCATATGATTTTTTTTTCCATACAAAATCCAAGGTAGCAAGATTTAGTTCAAATTTCACCAAGTTACAGCCAAGTGAAAAGATAAATATAACAAAGGGCTTGTAGACAGCACACAACACAGTACCTGAGGAAAACTCGTGGAAAGAACTGCCAAAAGAGCGATGAACTCCCTTTCAAAGTTTTTCTTTTTGGGATTCATTTTGAGACCCGAATACAACTGCAAACCATAATGGATGATAACCGCAGGATAAGAACGCTAAAAGGCATCAATCAATAGGTTGATAAAAATGCAAAACATAATTGATAAGCACTGGAAACATTCATAAAAACAAATGGGCCTGAAATCATCTACACAAAACCTCAACGAATAAAGGCAAGCTACACAGCAATAGTTTTATACTCAACAGAGCTGACAGAGCAAATGATCAAACTTTCCATCACAACTGCAGATTCATTTAAACGTCACCAGGGGTTGTCTAACCAAATTATGAAAATGCATCATTACCTCCAGGTGTACCAAAAGTATCAGCGCTGTCAAAATAGGAAATATATACATAGCATCTGGAGTGGTGAGATCTGTGAACCACAATGCTCCCCCATTTTTGAATGATGGAACTTTTTCTACCATGTTTAAGATCTGCAAGATAATTATTATCAATCAATACAAGAAAAAAAGTATCTAGGCAAACAAATATCACAAGTCTATCTATGAAACCTCAACATGCACCCAGCAGATGAAAGCATTGTCTCAACTTACAGCAAGGACAAAAGGGATGGAGATAGCGATTCTGATACATTGTCGCTTATATGGAGTAAATAGAGACACACCATGTCTGCAGACCATTAGACAATACATCAATAGACTCATTATTCATTAACGAAAAAGAGAAAGTAAAGTCGAGCTGAAGAATGGAAGAAACAAAATCAACTTACTACAATCGGCATGAACTTTTCAATTTCAGTCAAATGGAATCGACCATTGTTTAATCACAATTAAGAACAACAGGGAAGCAGGATGCTAGAACTGTTAGGGCCTTAGGGGTATTGAACCTTCTTGAAACAGAATCTAAAATGAGCTTTCTTAAAACCAGAGTGCAAGGTCTGAATCAATAGGGTTCTAGCAATTTGAAGTTAATGGACTGAGTAAAATGAATCAGAAAAAAATTCCTCTAGTTCTTAAACAATATACTAACTCATTAGATGATTTTCATGTTGCCAGAAATACACTTGACATTCTGACCCGAAAATAAACACACTCTGCACATACAAGGATAAATCAATGGACATCCAAATTCTCTTTAACTCCATTATTGAAGGAAAAACACCAGAAAGCTAAATTAAGACAATCTAGACCAATATGTGCTCTAGAGGTGACTGTAGATAAAACTTGACTTTTCTTATAATCATAAGTTTAATGTTAACATCATTATGAAAGATACATTAAAACTCCCAAAGTCCCAAAAGATTCAAATTTGATTGGTCTAACAAGTTTACCTTTTTTTATGTACAAACATTTGCTTACTTGTACAAAGATCAAATCAAAATCATCATTTTCAACTTTTATGCTCATGTAATCTTATGAATACATTTAAAGGATAAATGAAAATGGATATCCATAACGATCAATAACAGAGAAAGCAACTAAATGATGTTGAAAGAATCTTGAGAGCTCAGAAACGAAAATAATCTATACTTAAAAGAGCTCAAGAAGCAAGAGTTTTCGAATGCTCATAGAAAAGAAGAGGGCTTAGCCAAACATTTTATGATGTAATCTTATGAATACATTTAAAGGATAAATGAAAATGGATATCCATAACGATCAATAACAGAGAAAGCAACTATATGATGTTGAAAGAATCTTGAGAGCTCAGAAACGAAAATAATCTATACTTAAAAGAGCTCAAGAAGCAAGAGTTTTCGAATGCTCATAGAAAAGAAGAGGGCTTAGCCAAACATTTTAAAGAAACTTACTGTTTACAAAGTTCCTCCATCTTCTTTTCCCCTTCGGCAACAGCTCGGGGGTTCATACCCTGTAAAGTGTGAGCTAAACAAGTTTATGAAATTGATCAAGAAATTTGGTACCATATATAGGCATTGATGGAATATAATTTTTTTAAGGGTAGACAATAAAAAGATGTGCCGGATACCATGTGATTGTCTATTTCAGAAGAAAAGGCATCAGAACTTCAATCTCCTAAACATAGACATATAGATGTTTGAAGGAGTCCATAAATGGCAAAGGAGAAGAGAGGGAAACAACCTTTTTCCTTGTTATTATGGTGAGACCGGTGGAACTCAAAGAAGATATATCTAAACTTCTATGAATAAAAACCATCCTTCACAAATCTACAGAATCTTTTTTTTTAAGGGCACATTTCCATCTGTCCAGCCATTTTGGTTCTACTTTATAAAAGTATACAATTACATGCCATTTTTCCTAGTTTTTGTAAACAAACTGACACCATCAAGGCAAAACAATGATACAAATTTTATGGATCTTTGAAAAGTGTCCACCAATCGTACAAGGTATTGTCATTGATCATCAAAAATAAAAGCAAACACGCACCAATTCATTGTGACTCATAGATCCAAACAGAGTTGGCATTTGGCGAAAATGACAATCATATGGTGAAAATATTGAATATAACAGTCATATTACCATTGCTTGTACTTGCTCCTTGATCTGCAGCAACTGTGGCCTTATCAACTGCCGGAAAAAAAAAAAATCAATAGGATTCGGAATTTATTTGGCAATGAAATTTAGCGATTTTCAGCAGTTGTCAACTAGTAGCAGACTAGTATTCTTCATTATAAACTCGAAGTTTACAATTGGAAAATAGTTCCAAACATGGGAAATATTATGACAGACCCAAAGGTGGGGAAAACAATGGAAAAACTATGACCGACAGATATAACATATTGATAGAAATAACATTTAACCTCTCCGGGAGAAGCAACATATCAAAAATCCTTACAAGAAACAATGATCAGATCAGGAAAGTTAAGCATAGTACAGTACCGCATACTTTATATTCTCCTTAAGTATACTTATGAGAAACGGAATTGTAGCTACACGAATCAACAAAGTGGTAAGAACAATGGAAGCCCACCTACGACAAACAACAACATAAGTGTATTAAACTCTTCATCTTTGAAAAATTCAAGTAAAAGCTCAAAGCCCACAAGGCCATAACTTTCCAATTCAAACACAATGAGATTGAAGAAAGTAATGCAGGGTATGTTATTAACATACCAATTCAACCCAGTAACTGAATGAACCCCATCAATCAAGTACTGCAAGGCAGAAACAGGGAACACTGAATCAGCAGCTGCAATTGCAACCTCGCTCACAGCTGGGGATTGCGAGGTTAACGCCTCCATGGGAGCATCAGAGATAACAACAGCAACATCATCAGTAATCAAAGTGGGAACTTCATCCGGAAAACCCGTCGTATCCACCTCCCTAAACGAGGTTGACATTTGCCTCTTCAAAATCAGTCCATTTCCGACCCACCCATAACCTGTTCGACAAAATGCGCCAGTGAACTGCCATGGAGCACAATTCGTACAACTACCAAAAGACCTTCTCGGCTTTGAATAAGCCTCGATGTGTTGAGAATGAAATGTGAAGAGACAAAAATGTCCCAAAGCCTTAGCATATAACCTAGTGGTCAACCCCACCTAATGCCAATTGGTTTTAGGATGGAACCCCGCTCGGCTTATGTGCTAGGCTATATGCGCATGGGCGCACGTATGCACACGACCCCCGATCCCGAGTCCCAACGGACTTTAGTATGGTATCAGAGCGGAAAAGCCAAACGGCCCGACTCTCGATCCTGGACTAGCTAAAAAGAGAATGAGATGCTAGACCCGATGTCCAAGTGTCAACTAGAGGCGAAAGACGACCCTAGTTGCACTTGCGGGGGCGTGTTGAGAATGAAATGTGAAGAGACAAAATGTCCCACATTGAAAGTGTGAAACATAAAGCCTTAGCATATAACCTAGTGGGCAACCCCACCTAAAGCCAATTGGTTTTAGGATGGAACCCCGCTCGACTTATGTGCTAGGCTATTAGCGCAAAGGCGTACGTGTGCACACGACCCCCGATCCTGAGTCCCAACGGACTTCAATATGGTATCAGAGCCGAGGTTCGGGATGATGCGGTGTGGTTTGGATTCCTGGTCTTAATTGGCTGGCCGGCCATAAGGCTTAAGTCGTCAAGTGCAACTGGCATTAATGCGTGGCCAGGCAGTTGCACTTGAGGGGGGTGTGTGGAAGGATGGGAAATATAACCATCCCACATTGATTAGAAATGGAATCCAAGCCTTGCATGTAAGCCGGTGGGCTACCCCACCTAACACCAATTGGTTTTAGGATGGAACCCCACTCGGCTTATGTGCTCGGCTTGGTTGGCGCGTTTGCGCTTGGCGTGCGTGGCCCCCCACGTCGGATGACCCACCGTGAATTTAATACGATGATCGACCCAGTCGAGTGTAAATCTTCATGATTACTCTGATCATTAGCAAGATGAGAAATGTAGCTGAACGAGGGATTGAATCTAAGAGCGAGAAGCGCAGCTCGGATTGAGAGGCTACGCCTAAATGCCATCCTCGATCCTCCTCAACTCAAGGTCCACTGGTGAGGACGAAGAAGGAGCTAGTAGACTCGAAAACAGAACGTCAAAGGTAAAGCAGAAATCTAGGGTTTCTAAGGAAAACGGAGGACTTGCATACGGAGATCCCAATTTTGTACACAGAGAGAGCTTCCATTTTTGGGTAGTTGGGATTCAGGCGAAAGGAAAAGCACACTGTCTGTGTTGCTGTGAATTTGAATTCAGGAAAACACTCTGCGCCAATAAACTGGAATTTTTCAAAGACGGAAAGACCCCTGTAATATTTTTAGATTTTAACTAAACCACCCGTATATTAAAGAAACGTTCCGGCTATATACACCGCAAATCATGCACGTCCTTAAGGACGTGCATGATTAAAAGGCTTGCACGTCCTTAAGGACGTGCAATATTGGACACAAGGCTTACACGTCCTTAAGGACGTGCAATATTAACCTTGTGATTTGCGGTGTATATAGGCGCACCCTAAAGAAATTATATAAAACCACCAATAAACTGTTTTTTTTTCAAAGAACTATTCAAAACCTTTTTTTATGTATTAAAAATATTTAATTAACTCTTTATTTGTCAAATTAAAATTTCATATGTTTTTTATTTTTATGCACATAAAAAAGATTTGTGGATGATTATTTATTGGTTTAGTTTGGTTTTTATTTTAAGGGATTGCAAACACGCACTTTGCATGCCAATAAATTGTAATTTCCAAAGAATTGAACCCTATATTATCTTTATTACATATACTAAAACTGATGCATTGCTGCCTACGTGGTGCCGTGCGAGTGCATCTGCAAATTTAAAGTAACGCATTTTCCGTACACGGGACGGGATCTACACTAGTTATGTAAAATATATTAACAAGATGTCATACCTTATTCTTTGACTTGAATAGGTAAATTGTCATACCTTATTTCATTCAAACTGATGAAACTCCTCTTGCATAGCCTTGATCTAGTTGGGGTATCATTGAAGGCTTCTCCAACATTCTTGGGTTCTTGCAAAGAGATGAAAGCATTGGAAGCACCAAAGTTTATGATGTTGGTAATAGGGGTTAGTCCGGAAGGATGAAGCACCTACCAGTTGGAATTGAGACTATATATGGAATATTTTGGTGACTTGTTTCCATTATCCCTCCAAGGAAGGAGAGCTAGCTCACAACTCCAACAAACCTTGAGTGAAAGTCTTTGAGATCATTTACACCCTTTTGAAGAGCCTAAACTGTACTCTTCTTCTAGGGTTGTGATCTTGTCTTGTTTGACATCTCTTCATTCTTCCCTTGGTGAATCTTTTTAATGGAGTGCTTTGCACTTCTCCTTAGGAGTGACAAACCCCCATGACCTTGCGTTGGCCACTAGACGATAAAGCAAGAGTTATATCATCTTCCTTAATTTTAAGTTTTCCTCAAACTTCTTGAACTCATCCTCTCCCCATTTAATTAACCTTGGGGATTGGTTGCATCATAATGTCTAGCAATTTCAGACCCAAGTCTTCAATGATAATCTAGCACGGCGTACCCATCAAATGAGCCGATATGCTCCTTCATTTGCTTAGACCAAGAGCTAGTAGTGGGCGCTTCCATAATGACCCATCTTTGGAGCTAGTTTCCTGAAGAGCTCATGTCTTTTGCATTTAATCAAACCAGGCCATCTAGAGCACACTAGCTTTGAAACCAATTGTTGGATAAGTAAGAGTCTTAGATGAGTAAACATAAGTGATCGACCACATCACATCAAAAGACAAACAAGAGTAATAACATGGTTACTTAGAGTGGAAACCCTAACCAACCAACTAGTTGACTAGGTAAAACCACTACCTTACTAGTTTTTCACTAGTAAGGACTTGAATGGTCTACTTGTTTTATTGATAGCTTTCGATTACAATGACAATTTAGAGACCGACTTAACTAGAATCCCACTGACTCAAACACCTCTAAGCCTATTACTTAATCTATCCAGTATCCCGCCAGTATAACAAAAGGATTAACCAGCTTCATAACTTTATTTTCTACTATCTCTTTGAAGTTCTCTACGTTCAAGCACATCTAGAAATGACTCTTACACTTATAATCTACTTAAGCCGCATTTGACCCCCATCCAGAAGTAGAGCATACTCTGGAAAATAGAGCATTTTCCTCCTATCAAGAACTCCGGATTCTTGTCCACAAATATACTATTAGGTGGTGTTCGATCTAGTCGTGACTGACACCATCCAAATCCTCATCCTGTAAAAGAAAATATCGGATGAAAGTCAATATAAACATAATTTACAAGGATAAAATGGATATTTCAGGGGAAAAAAATGGGAGGTGATGGTAGCAAAGCAAGGCTGATACATTTTTTTCCCTGACTCCATTCATGTGAACTTTTTTTTTATTAGGTAAAAATTCGAAGCTCAGACATGTCTGACTTATCGAGAGGCCGACAAAGTCAGCAGACAGTGAACCGTCAAACATACAACCTAAAAATACAGAAATACAGAGAACAAGCGAAATGAAACAAGCAGAAATAAACTCTACAACAAGATGATTAAAACATGTCATATATTTTAGGAAGGAAATCTTGTTAAGAAAAACATGTCATTTTAGGTACGTATTTTGCCATTCACTTTACAAAATCGTTCTTGTAATGATTAGGTAGATATTAGTTGTAATTTTCGAGAAAGTTAAAAAAATGTAAAATTAAGGTTATAAGTGTATTTTTGTTTGCTTCCTTAAAAAATGTGTAAATCGCTAAAATGACACGTTTTAATTAATGGAGTAGCTTATTCTTTAAAAGACTTGGAGAGCAATCAAATCAACGCCTGGGTGCTGACTTGTAAACGGAACACCTTTAGTGGGTGGTTTTATGTAATTATAGATTAAACGGGTGGTTAAGTGTGAAAACATGTATATAATGGGTGGTTTTATGTAAATTTTCTTATATATTAACTATAGGTTGTATTTGGAGATGCGTGAAATACCTTAACCTGGCGTCTTGAATCGCAATCTCGATCCTATGTTGCCCCTCTTGAATTGAAACTTGAAAGTGAATGGATGCCAATTACTTGCAGCGGATCGAGCCTTTATATATACATCGATCATTGCAGGCCTCCTTGCTTTACATAATCTCCCTCAATTTACAGGCCTCATTATCCCACCACCTATTAATATGATACATGTAGTAGTATCATATATATGAGGGGGATTTGCATGTCAGATTGTCAGTTAACCCTGCTTAATTCCTGTGTGAGTAAGAAGAAAGTACAAGTTATTATGTAAAGACGATTAAAGGGGCACAAATTAAAAAATAAGGAAGAATACGTTTTTTGGGGGATAAATTAATGAAGTAGATTTAAATAATATAACCTTTGCCCTTTGAATCGGTGAGCAATCTATCTATATCTATATGTCCTCATAGTTAGTCTCATAAATAAAATGTACAAAAGCTAATTAAAAAAGGAAGAAAGCAATAATCTCGTAACTATGATATGATCAGGTATAGAAAGATAGTTTAAGCATATATACCCTATTCGAAAGTAGGGGATATGGGAAATGAGATGCCGGTCTTCCCCAGTTTCTGGTTTGCATCTCTCTTTTAATTCTATTGTTCCGGATGATCCACTAATACTCAGAAATTGCAAGGAGGTGAGGTGCTCGAATCCGTCCGGAATCTTCTTCAAATTTTCCACATCATGAAGTGAAATCTTACGAAGTGATTTGAAGAGCTTCCAGGGAATGTCATATATCCAACGTTCACCCTGCATATGCATGCATATGAGTTTATTAGATTAAATACATGAGTAGTATTTTAATTATTATTATTATTATTATGAATGCAATGTATATTCAAACAACTGATTAAGAGATCAAAAAAAGAAAAAGAAAACAACCAATTAAGAGTGTTATATCCACGCGTGTAGTTATATTATATACATTGAGAAGAAACAAAAGAATCAAAATGATGTTTTGTTATTTTAAAAAATATATATCTTTCTATGATATTTTTAACAACTCGATCGATACTTTAAAGTATAAAAATTAAATTTGCCTAATCAAATCTTCCTTTTTTATACTTTTATATTTTCTCAATAGTTGATAATTAGAGTTCGTTTGGTTAACAATTGAAAAACCTAGGAAGTGAAAAAACCTAGAAAGTAGGATAAATTCATGTGTTTGGTTGTAATTTTTTTTCTTTCAAAATCACTAGAACTTGAATTCCCAGGAATTCCTTCCTATGAAATAGGGGAATTTAACTTACTTAGAGGGGACTAAGTAAGTTGCTTCCACCATTTTGTATACAAAATTACCACTTTCAGCATTTGAATTTCCTATCATTTAAAAACTAACAAAACATCTTTTTTTCATTAACCGGAGGTACAATTGACGGAAATTTAATTCACGTGAATTAAATTCCTGGGAATTGCACTTCCCATGTTCAATCAAACGAGGCCTTATATTTATTTTTTGTAAATATTACTTAAATATAGAAGATTAATGGCATTAAAAGATCTCATATCATATCGGATATTGGAGATAACATACTGTAGTGTTTAAAAGATCATCATGTGTGCAATTATAACATATAAAAAGAATACCTTAGTGAAACAAATCTGAAGTTCGATAAGCGGGCTGAATTGGATTTGTTGTTCCACCAGCTCCTTCTCATCCACGTTGATCACCTTATCCACATCAGTAAAAGACAGCTGTTGGAGGTTCATATTCGCAAGCATTACCCAACTCATGCTCAACTCCACATATCTGGACCAGTTGGTAAAGCGCAATTCTTTTACAAAACGGAGATGCTGGATCCACTTGGGGCAACTAAACGGCGTCGTATTAAAGTAAATTAAAAGTCTTTGAAGAGCAGGTAGGTGGAGTCCTTTCTCCACCATTTCATTATCTTCTTCTACTTGTTTCTTTTCATGATATTCAATCACCAAGGATTCAAGAGCAGTGAGGTATTGAAGCCCCCCTTGTAAGTGCCTCTGCCATGGCACTGTCAAACTTCGCAGTCTCTGCAAGGCTTTCCATGGCATCCCCAAACCACTGTTATGATTTATCTCCTGCTTTTCAGCTTCTTCATATCTGTCTTCCAATTTCACATTTCCACAGCTGAATATCCTCAACTCTTCAAGGGCAGTGAGATACACCAACCCACTACTAGACACCCATTCTAGATCATCAAACCTCTCAATTTCAAATGACTTGAGAGAGGTTAAGAAATTTATTGACTCCTTTGGCACACAATTTAAATCTCTTACGTTGTCGAGCCTTATCTTTTTTAGGGTTGGAGACCTCGCATTAAGCAACTTGCCCACTAACTTCCCATTAACATTTTCTAAATTCAATTCTTCAATCCCCCTGAATAAAGGCATACCTTCCACAAGATTTGGACAATCACGTATCAAAACCTTTAAACCACGGGACGACGGTGGTGATACAGAAATTTGAGAATCATCTGCAGGTATTGCTACTTCCCTCCACCAACCCTTCAAATTACGCAAGGACTTCATTTCTAGAATTTCAAGGCACGGAATTGCTTCAAAATTTACACTCTCATGGTATAAGTACTCCAAAGTACATTCATGTAGACTAAGCCTCTTGAGATATGAAAGCGAGAAAACCCAACTTGAAAGTTTATCACCTCCATACCCTTTTAATGACAAATACTCAAGTTTTTTATGTTGTTGAATTTCCTCTAGAACTGCTTCTGTTTCTTTCTTGGCCATTTCATGTTCACCATTGCCGATCCACTCTATGAGCATCCCCTCCAGTTTGTGCTTTTCGGACATATTTGATTTTCTTGCATCTTCTATGCAATCAGACCATCCCTTTTTTGGAAGCTCAATTTGTAGAGTCCCACGCAAATCATCAAGGCATCCCAAGTATCTCAAACCCCCATTACTAGGATGCACAATAAGCCGATCTAAACTCACAAGTGTAGTTATCTTTGCCAACCCTGAAGGTAAAGAACCTAAGCTTTTGCAACCATGTAACAAGAGATGTCTCAAGCTCACCAACTTCCCAAGGTTCAAAGGCAATTCCACGAGAGATTCACAGCTCCTAAGATCTAGGGTTTTCAAATGCTGAAGCTTACAAATCGTATTGGGAATTTTTTTTAGTTTTTGACTGCTTGATAGATCGAGGTATCTCAAGTGCATCATTCCTCCAAATGAATCAGGTAACATATCAACGTCCAAATATGACATTGATATTTGCAAGGTGCGCAACATTTTAAAAATTCCCAAAAGGGAATTCAAGGAGCTTGTTTGAAAGTTTTGCACCCTGCCGAGTAGAAGGGTCCTTAAGGTCTTTGAATGGGGAGACAGAACAAAAGGGTCAAATAAGAAATTCGAATCACACATGATAGAGATGTGACGAAGAGAGCTCTCACCCATACCCTCTGAATCTTCTCTAGTATTGAAACGTCTATGCTCTAAATCTTCTCCAATGAAAGATTTACTCTCCATTTCTGCCAATTTTATTGCCAAATCATGTAGCAAATCATGCATTTTACATGTGTATATGGGATAACCTTTCGATTTATCTATTTCCAACTCTTGGAAGAAGCATCTGTCAACCAATTGAAAGAAATACATATCCCCAACTTCCTCCCAGCTTTTCTTATCTTTTCGCTCAATAAAACCCTGGGCTACCCACATACGAACCAACTCATCTTTTCCAAATTTATAATCTTTAGGAAAGATTGAGCAATAAGCAAAACAATGTTTTATTGCAGGCGGGAGTTTATTGTAGCTAATCATTAAACCATTCATGATTTGGTCATCCTTATTATTAGCAAGTTCATCCACTAAAGACGACCACGTGTTCCTATCTCTCTCTTCGGATCGCAACATGCTACCAATAGTAATTAGAGCAAGGGGGGCATATCCGCACTTTCGGACAATTTCCCTGCCTAATCGAACAATTACATGATCAACAATTTCACCCTCCTCAAATGTGAACTTGGCAAACAAATCCCAAGCACTCTCTTCTGGCAGACTTTTTAGCGAGTAGTAAGGCTTTATGGCATTCAAACACTGGGCAACCTGTATACTACGTGTTGTGGCTAAAATCTTACTACCGAATCTTCCACAATCAAGGATTTTTTTCAAAGCAAGCCACTTGGTTGTTTCTTCATCCCAAACATCATCCAACACTAGGAAATATTTTTTATCCTTGATTTTCTCACTCAACATGTTTTGCAAGTTACCTAAACTGTTGTCATTGGGTTTAGACCCAAGAACAGAGGTTAAAATTTCCACTAAGACTTCCTTTAGATCCGAAAAGTAATTGACACAAGCCCATAGACACAAATCAAACCCACTCTTTACTCTGACATCATTATACACGAACTGAGCTAAGGTAGTCTTCCCCAATCCGCCAAACCCAATTACAGAAATAACAGATAGGCTAAGTTGGCTAGTTTCCTCTTTAGGCAACAACAGTTGGATGATGTCCTCCTTTTCCTGATCTCTTCCAATTACATCCCCTAATTTGACAAAGGAGTAAGTGTCGTTCCTAAACCTAATGGTGGGGGCTCTAGTTGGGTTCTCTTCAATTGGTTTGCTCACCAATTTGAACAAATTGATATCTTTGGAAATGCCATCTAGACACTCCTTGATGTCCTTGACATCATGAGCGGTCCTAACAACAAAATACAACTGGTTGGATTTGGAGAAAAAAAGGCGTACCTCCTTCCTGAATGAGTTGCCAGACATGACCTTCTTCAGTAAGGCCCTGGCAGAAATAGCATCGAACAAGTCGTCAGCCTCGTACAAGACCGCCCTGAGCCTGGAAAGCCATTTCCGCACGGGAGGATTGGTGGATCCCTTTTGTTCGGCATCAGAGAGGAAAGCGGTGATTGTTTCGATGGTCAGCTGGAGGTTTTTGAGGTCCTTGTCGAAGTTCCAGAGAAGGAGGAACTCTTTGGAAGCGGGAGAGGCAAGTTGCTGGAGCACAGATTTAGCAACGCCAAGCAAGGCAGCCTCAGCCATGGTTGATGGAGATGTGCTATAATTTGACGTGTGAAAAAGGGGAATTCAAGTGAGAGTATGAAATGGTGAGCGCAATAACAGGAAGTGTTGGTGAGAGGTTCGGTTAAATAGTGAGAGTGAGCGACAACCCCACATGCCCGCCCCTGTTTATCGCTGCCAAGCCCCTAGTTGTAGTTTTCTTTTCATGCACAAGTTGTAGATTTGAAACCAATGGTACCCCGTTTTCATGCACAAGTTGTAGTTTTGTAGCTGGAATCTCAGTTGGGCCCCCTAGTTGGTTTTGAAATTTGAGTTGGGCCATTGTCTGATACATTAAAAACAGGTAAATTACACATAACCACCCATAAATTATGATTCTTTTCACATAATCACTTATAAATTTATAAATTACATAAAATTACCCTTAAATTATAATTGTTGTCAGAAGACCACCCATTTATTAAATGTTCATTTGTAAAGACAAAAATACCTCAATATCTTAGTTTTTTTAAAGTAATAACATGAGTTTTTAAAAATTAATAATATGGGTTTATTTTAAACCTTACACATATCTTATTCACATTGCAAAACTTATGTAGATATATTGTGGTTAGGACATTTATATATGTTCTACAATGCCACTCTTTTTTAAGGCAGAACGTCAAATTGAATAGTAAAATACATAAAATAACTTTTCTTTTAAAGCAAATACACTTCAATAAGGGATATTTTGGTCTTTCCAAATAAAACAAATAGTGGATTAATGCGTGTGTGCTCTTATGAAAACAAATTGAATTTATGGGTGGTTTATTGTAATTTATAATTTTATGGGTGATTATGTGAAAAGTTTCCTAATTTATGGGTGATTATGTGTAATTTACTCTTAAAAATTTTACATGCCCGCCCCTGTTTATCGGTGAGAAGCCCACATGCTTCGTCCTTTTGCTCTAAATAATTCAACCAATTTGCTTCGCAGCAAGCAATTTTTTAATCCTTTGTTGACCGCTTGGCTCATGCCCACATGCTCACATGCTTCATTTTTTTTTTTTTTTTTTTTTTTTTTTTTTTTGATTAGGAAAAGATTCGGGTGGACAAGCCCTATCCGGCAGCATCTTTGGCCTAGATCTATTTTAAAATGAAATGGGGTCTCTATCGCTCTTTTTAAAGAATCAAATATGAAACTTCATACACCTTAAAGTTCATAGGACGAAAAGAGATTTTTTCGAGGTCCTTATACTTCATTATGCCTAGCATTGAATAGGCTGTTGCGGATGAGGTCAATAAGACCTGGATTGTTGTGAATATCATTACCTCGAGCAGAGTGGCTAAGAGCATGAGCAACCATGAGATTTCCTTACCTTAAGGTTAGTAAAAGGTAAGCTCATGGTTGTGGGTCTTACCTTAAGGTAAGGGGATGGAAGGGGTTACCTTGGTAGAAAGAGGTAACCTCTTCCCTTTTCTAATTTTGTTTTCCTTTTTCTTTTATGAAAAATTAACATCTTCTCTTTTCCATCCATATTTATTAATTGTAAACATGTGTAAAATGAAATAGAAAATATATTTATATTTCATTATTTTTTTAAATAAAATATCTCATTGGTTTAATTTTATTTTTCTCTATAATTTGAGCTCAATTTTACCCTATATATACCCACATCTTGATCTATTGTAGTTGCACTTATTCTCACTATGGATCACAATAATCCAAATAACTCACCCATTCCAAATATGCCTTTTGATCCAAATCTTCTAAAACATTCTCAATTTCACGTGATGTTACAAATATTTAACAATCATTCAACACCCGAATGCCCAAGGTTATGATCCGAATTTATAGGTAGCTCGATTAGTATTTACGCATGTTATAATGTTTCTAACTTTGTTAATTTTAATCTAGATGTAATAAAATATATTTATATCAAGTACTTGCTATTTTTATTTATTTATAAAACTATAAATAAAAATAATTGACAATAATATATGATGATAAAAACATAATAAAGGAAAAGATATGTAAATGAAAAGGAAAAGTGAAAATAAATTTAAAAAGGGGTAAAAGAGGTTTCTCATGGTTGTGGAGGAAACCTTTTAGAAAGAGGTAGAAAAAGTGAAAATAATTTTAAATAAAAAAATAAATGAGGTGTAAAGTTATGATAGGAAGATGGAAGAAAAAAGGGGAAAGAGGTTTCCTCATTGTTGCGGATGGTCTAAGGTGTGCAACCTTATCAGCCACTCTATTGCCCATACAAGGTACATGAAAGTAACCTACTTCTTTTACAGTTGACAACATGACTTGAATATCGGAGAGGATTAATTCAATCTCCCAAGGACATTTAGCCGTCTTGTTTAGATAGTCTATGATTATTTTACAGTCACCTTCAACCTGGATTCTTTCAATGTGCAGTTGTAGTACCTTCTGGATTCCCAGTTTGAGGGCGCACATGCTTCATTAATAATCGCTCATTTTGAATTTCACCAATTTTTTTTTATATAAAAAATTATGCATTTATGAAGAAACATAATCTTGTATAAGAGCAACCCCAAGAGAATCTGCAAAATAGAGAAAAGTTAAAATTTTAGAGAAAAGATGTGTTTTTTAGCCCCAACAGATTATGTAAACCTTTCTCTAAAATAGAGAAATCCAGGAGAGAGAAGAAAAAATCTGTAAATTTGGAGAAGGGTTTAAAAATGCTAAAATTAAATTCTTCATCACTCCCAAGAGAATTGGATTCTTCCTCACCCTTCCAATTGATCGATCTGGATGGAGTTAATCTTGATGTAGTACTCAAAAGCAGGGTAGGCTATTTCTAAGGGGTCCAAGACGGCGTGGGAGTTGACAAAGGGGAAGAGGGGGAGGGAGGTTTTGACGGGGGCGGTGGAGGTGGAGTCATGGTGGTATAGAGGGGTGAGGACATCCTGGACGAGGGATTCGAGGCCAAAGAAGCTGAAGTCGGGTACGTTGGCCGGAGGGGGCTGATGGCCCAGCCGTTGCATTGGAGGTTGTTGCAGGTAGGGGAAGGCCGAAAGGGGTTTGGGTGCAGTTGCCGGTGTAGGAGGCGTCGGTGCCGACGTATGCAATGCACTCGGTGGAGTTGACGGTGATGGACTTGTAGGAGGATGGTGATTACACTAAGCAAAAGTAATTTGCTTCAACGGAAGTGATTGCTGCTATATGTCTAGCTAATATTTTATGTTAAGTGCTTGATGATCTGTCCAGCAAAAAAAAGTGCTTGATGATCTTTTCTTTTGGTAGATGCATGTTATATTTAGACTAAATTATTTTTGAATTAAAATTTGTTAAATAATATCTAATAAATGTAGAGTATTTATAATATGTAATAAATGTAGAAATATGTAAAATAGAGAAGCTGTTAAATAATATCTAATAAGGCGTTATTAATTATTAGCATAGTCCTCGGCCATGGAGAGAAGAGGAGGAGACCAGACAAGCTTACCTATTGGCGTAACGTTATGTTGAAAGTGTTGTTAACATTTTGGTTTCCGTTATACATAACTTTGGTTTTGATTATCCTTCAATGCAAAGCATTCATATTTTGATCATGTTTTCAAGTGTTGTTTTGAATAAAGGAAATCATGTAAAATTGTAGAGGAAAATCATTTGGGAGAACTTGGAAATCTAGGAGCTTCCATGAGCTCAAGAATCAGTTTGTTACAACTGCAACTTGCAACTGAAGGTGAGCGGGAAAATCAGTACAAGTAGGTGGTGCTGTAAATGACCAAACTACCCTTACAGAAACCATATAATATGTATAAGATGTATGTGATCTTATTCATATATTCTACATTCCCCCCTCAAGCTTGGCCTGTACTAGGAAGAACAAGACCAAGCTTGGACCTCAAAAATTGGTGTTGATGGGAGCCCAAAGCTTTTGTTAGGATATCTGCAATCTGATTTGATGAGGACACATGTGAAGTGGCAATGAATTTATCTTGGACCATTTCTCGAATGAAATGAGCATCAAGTCTCACATGCTTTGTCCTCTCGTGGAACAAAGGATTTGCAGCCAGCTCCTGAGCAGATCTGTTATCACAGTGCAGAGGAATGGGTAGAGCAACAGGTATGCAAAGATCACTCAATAGACCCTGCAACCACACCAACTCACTGGCTACTGAAGACATAGCTCTATATTCACTCTCTGTAGAGGATTTGGAAACCACCTTTTGCTTCTTGGTTTTCCAGGAAATGAGTGAACCTCCAAGGAACACACAATATCCAGTTAATGACCTCCCTGTATCCTTACAATTTCCCCAGTCAGCATCACTAAATGCAGTTAGATGAAAGGAAGAAACTGCAGGGAAAAATAGAGCAATGTTGAATGTCCCTTTCAAGTATCTGAGTAAGTACATAGCTGCATTCCAATGAGGTTGGAGGGGATTCTGAAGGAATTGGCTTAACTGTTGGACAGTGAAAGAAATGTCAGGACGAGTGAGTGTGAGATATAGGAGTCTTCCAACAATTCTCCTGTACATCTCAGGCTGCTCAATAGGTTGCCCTTCAGTAGAGGATAACTTTGTGCCATGCTGCATAGGAAAGAGAGTGGCCTTGCAGGCCTCCATTTTAGCATCAGTGAGGATGTCTAAAATGTATTTCCTTTGGTTGAGCAAGATGCCTGAGGGTGATCTAGCAATCTCCATGCCTAAGAAGTATCTAGCCACTCCTAAATCCTTGATGGTGAAAGCATTATGAAGACTTTGTTTAGTGAGTTGTATGTCTGCAGAAGAGTTGCCAAGGAGGAGCATGTCGTCCACATACACAAGAGCAATGGTCAGAGAAGACCCTGTACTCTTGACAAAAAGAGAGTAATCATGTTTAGACTGAGAATACCCAAGCTTGATCAGGAATTGAGTTAATTCATGGTTCCATTGTCTGCTGGCTTGTTTGAGTCCATACAAAGACCTGTGTAGCCTGCAAACATGACCATCAGGGACCTTGTAACCCAAGGGAGGCACCATGTACACTTCTTCTTCCAAGAACCCATGCAGGAATGCATTGTTTACATCAAGTTGATGTAATACCCAGCCTTTGATAGCAGCCAAAGCAAGGATGACTCTGACTGTTGAGAGTTTAGCCACAGAAGAAAAAGTTTGCTTGTAATCCTTGTCTTTCACCTGATTATAACCTTTAGCCACAAGCCTAGCCTTATACCTCTCAATCAATCCATCTGGCCTATACTTGATTTTAAAAATCCATTTTGATCATATTGCTTTCTTGCCAGGAGGAAGAGGAGCAATAGACCAAGTCTGGTTCTTTTCTAAGGCTTCAATTTCAGTTTTCATAGCATTTTCCCATTCAACAATGCCTCTGGCTTAGGAGTAGCTGTTTGGCTCAAACATAACACACACATTTACCAATGACTGAACATAGTCACCAGACAGATGAGCAAGGTTTTGAAGACTGAATACAACAAAGGACTGAGAAATGGACTCTTCTGGCATTGAGCTATGTCTGGAAGGCAAACCTGAGTAGATGTAATCCTGTAGCCTTGCAGGAGCCCGGGCAGCTCTTTTAGGCATAGGAGGAGAAGGGCCATTAACACTCTCAGGGGAAGATGAGAGAATTGGTGATGGAGAGTGATTAGAAGGAGGACAAGTATCAAGAGAATCAGCAATGTCATGTACTGGACTGCTAGTGGTATGAGGTGGTGTAGGGGTTGAGGATGCAGGAATAATCCTAAACTGGGAATGAGTATGCTCATCATCATCATATGGATGGGAGTGTTTTGGGAAAGCTGAAGTGGTAGGAGACATGTGATCACCTTTGAAGGGGAATACAGATTCCTCAAATTTCACATGTCTACTTATTATAATGGTCTTCCTATCCCAATCATACAGCTTATAGGCTTTCTGGCCTGGAGGATAACCTAAGAACACACACCTTCTAGCAATGTTGCCCAGCTTGTCCCTTCTGTCATTGGGTTGAAGTGCATAACATAGGCATCCAACCACTCTAAGTCTATCATAGGTAAGTGACACATGAAACAACATCTCAAAAGGGGATTTCCATCCCAATATTGCAGATGGCATTTTATTCACAAGGTAAGTAGCACTCAATACACAATCTCCCCAGAATTTGATGGGCAGGCCAGCATGTAGTCTAATGGTCCTAGCAATCTCAAGTAAATGCACGTGTTTTCTCTCAACACGACCATTTTGTTCATGAACACCAGGAGCAGACCTCTGGTGAACAATCCCATGAGCATCAAGCAACTCAACACAACCTTTTTGTGTGAATTCAGTTCCATTGTCTGTCCTAATGCACTTAACAGACATTTGGAACTGTGTTTCAATCAACACAAGAAACTTAGTAATGCATCCTAACACCTGCATTTTATCTTGGAGCAAATACACCCAAGTAGTCCTAGTATAATCATCTAGGATAGTGAGAAAATATTTGGCCCCACAGATGGATGGAGTTTTGTAAGGTCCCCATAAATCCATGTGCAACAGATGGAAGGGAGCAGGAGCAACAGATTCACTTCTATCAAACTTTAGTTTGTGAAATTTAGCTACTGAGCAAGTATCACATCTGAAACAGAAATCCTTAGAACCTTTGCACAAATTCAAATGCCTCATTTTGGACCAAGACATGTGTCCAAGACGGGCATGAGTAGTCAATAAGCTGTCTACATTATTACAAAGCACCTTATCTGTTGCAGCAACTGAAATTTTACCATTTCTGTCTGAAGGCAAAGTCTGAATTATGTATAGTCCTCCATCTTCATGCCCTTTGACTAGCAAACACTTAGTTATAGGGTCCTGTAGGTAACAATACGCCTCATCAAACTGAAACAACAGTTTCTGATCCTTAAGGACTTTAGATACTGAAAGAAGATTATGACAAAATTGAGGAACATATAGCACATTTCTTATAATAAATGTGTCATATAGGATCACAGTGCCACACCATTTTACTGAAATATGGGTACCATCAGGTAATCCCAAGGAAATGGAAGTGGGTAAAGGAGCAATCTCAGAGAATATCCCTTTGTCAAAAGTAATATGGTCTGTTGCTCCTGAATCCACTATCCAGGTGTGCTTGTCTCCCTTATGTATACCAACAAGAAATGACATGCTCAAGGTACCTGCAAAGTGAACCATAGCCTGGTTTACAGAGCTCTCTGAGTGGTAAGCATGCCCTTTTCCTTTCATCATCCTCACTACTTCATTGTATATGGCATTGACCATAGCTGGATCTGGCCTCATCTCATGATTTCCATGATCAAAAGGATTGTCAAACTGAGCTCCTTCAAACTGAGCTACAAACTTCCCATGTGGTTTTCCTTTATCATCTTCCTTGGGGCTCTTAAACCATTCTGGATAACCAACAAGTTTAAAACAGTAATCCTTAGTGTGACCCCTCTCATTGCAATAGTCACACTTGCGTTCAAGCTTAGCTTTCTTACATTCTCGTTTAGCCTGCTCAAATCTCATATGTTCAGTCTGCTTACCATATCCTTGCTGGTCTCCTTGTTTACTATACCCAAAATCGCTCACGAATATCCTTGTTGGTCTCCTTGTTTACTATACGCAATTGGTAGATCAAAGGATCATTTGACTCACAAAATCGCTCACGAATATCATTCCACAGCTCAACAGCAGATTCAACATACATAAGTGTTTCAGCAATTTCACTCACCATCGAATTAATCATCCAACACCTGACCATAAAATCGGCTCTCTCCCATTTTTCAAAATCCTCACTGTTTGGAGGAGGTTTCACACAGCTGCCTGTGATGAAACCGAGCTTGGCTTTGGCTCCGAGCGCCATACGAATTCCTCTACTCCAGGATGCGAAATTCATCCCATTGAACACAGTGTTCACCAACTGCATCCCTGGATGGTCCGAATTGGACAAAAATAGAGGATTAAAGTGCACGCTATTCATACCTTGATTCAGATCTCCAAATTGGATTCCATTGAATCCGCCATTGCCGCCTCTCCCAAATCCAGCTGCAAGGGGAGTGACTGCGACAAACATTCCTCGGCAGCACCTCCTCCATTGACAGCCTCAGCATAGGTCAGTCCATTCGGATTCGGCGATCCTCTTCCAGCCATGAGCAAAACCAGCAATCAATCGAAAAAAAAACAACAATGAAAAATGCGGAAGAACAAACAATCAGATCACTCAATCTGATCTAAGCTTTTTCGATTTGGATCAAACAAGCTCTGATACCATTTGAATAAAGGAAATCATGTAAAATTGTAGAGGAAAATCATTTGGGAGAACTTGGAAATCTAGGAGCTTCCATGAGCTCAAGAATCAGTTTGTTACAACTGCAACTTACAACTGAAGGTGAGCGGGAAAATCAGTACAAGTAGGTGGTGCTGTAAATGACCAAACTACCCTTACAGAAACCATATAATATGTATAAGATGTATGTGATCTTATTCATATATTCTACAGTTGTGGATTTGATTTTCTGCGTTGTGGAGGGGCGCCCCGCCGCCCCTCATATGTTTTTGATGTGAATGGATGGAGCTTTGTGAAGAACTCATACAAGTACTAGCCTATTTTCTTTAACTCGAACAACTTGTGTGTTGAAATATCCGGAACAACCTGAAATTACGTGACTCTTACTATTTATAGAGGCTAAAAAAGGATTAGATTTATAGAAAAACAATTGGAATCGATAAATGTTATAATTCAAATCACTACTAATCAACTTCCTACTCCTCAATATAACTTCTCACTACTAATAACTTTTCATTACTCAGGTAATCTCTCACATTAAGCAACTTCTTAATAACCTCTCACTACTTACGTAACCTCCCACTACTCCTTAATATATACAGAAAATAGCACTAACTATACCAAAAAATGGCCCGTTAGCAAAACTAGACCAACATGCCCAAAAATTGAGAGGCACGCTTTTATCCTTTTAAGGCTTGGTACTGGAGTAAGTTTTCCAAAATCTCCTCCACATCCATATTAATTATTTGTAGCCACATTAATCAAGAACCTCCCACTTGATACTTGTTCGCTTAACCTCCTCAAACTCCCCCCCCCCCCTCAACATTGTTACCATGCCCTTGATCACCTTAGCTACTTCCTCAAGCTTGGTGATATCAGGTCATCCTCCTTCTTATTCTCAGCCTTGAACTCCAGCTTCTCCCTCTCTAAAACTTTAATCTTCTGAAGGAGCTCTAAAATACAAACGCACATATACACACATATAGGGTAGGGTTCGGGTGAGAACACCACCTCTACCGGTGAGAACAAAAGAAGCATTTTTTATTGGCTGAAATCGCACTGCTCAATCGTGTTTTTACCGAACCACTATATAACTACTGAACCACTTAATAAGGGTATATATATTGAACCACTTACTAATTTTTCACCAGTCGCTCAGAGCGCGTTTTCACTGAACCACTTACTAATATAACTGCTGAACCACTTATTAAGGGTATACTGAACAACTTACTAATGGCTGAACCACTACGAGTAAAAGAGCTGAACCACTATGAGTAAAAGGGTGACCACTACGAGTAAAAAGACTAAACCACTACTAGTGAAAACGCTGAACCACTACTTACATACGTACATACATAACTCAGGAATCCATCTCTAATGATTTAGACCTTTGAGATACCAAAAAACCTATCAAATTGCACAACGAATTCCCAAATCTAGCTCCCTATTCCAAAGAAATTGAGACTGTATAATATTTTGGTGACTTGCTTACATTATCCCTCCAAGGAAGGAGAGCTAGCTCACAACTCCAACAAACCTTGAGTGAAAGTGTTTGAGATGATTTTCACCCATTTGAAGAGCCTTGTACTCGTCTTCTAGGGTTGTGATCTTGTCTTGTTTGACATCTTCATTCCCGTGGTAAATATTTTTGAGTGTTTTCCACTTCTCCTAAGCAGTGACAAACTTCTTGAACTCCTCTTCTCCCTATTTAACCTCGGGGATTGGTTGCATCATAATGTACTGTGAGATCATGAGATTGATTGTAATGTCCTCCTTGAGGGTTTCCATTCATTGATATAACATATATATAGGTTACAAGGTATTGGGCCTTAACAGGCTTTCAGCCCACTATACAATAGGAGACCTATGTAATCTATCAAACCCCCGCAGTCGAAACGGGAGGGGTCCGTACAGTGAGACTGGAACGAAAATCAATGAATAACTGTCTAGAACGCGGACATGTCCAATGGCAACCTTGTCCCTGACGAAGTGGAGATCAAGCTCAATGTGCTTCGTGCGTTGATGTTGGACTGGGTTGCTAGCCCGGTAGACGGCGGAGACGTTGTCAGTGTAGACCAGAGTGGCCTTCTGTAAGGGGCATCGTAGCTCAAGCAGGAGATTGCGGAGCCAAGAGCACTCAGAGACAACGTTGGCAACACCCCTGTATTCGGCTTCAGCGCTGGAGCGAGACACGACGGATTGACGTTTGGCTGACCAAGACACAAGAGTGTCATTGAGGAAGACACAGTAACTAGACGTGGAGCGACGTGTGTCTGGACAACCACCCCAATCCGCATCAGTGTATGCCACAAGATCAAGCTTAGAGGAAGGAGTGATGGTGGTGCCGAGCTCGAGGGTGCCGCTGATGTACCGAATGATCCGCTTCAAAGCCTGAAAATGGGGTTCCCTAGGGGCATGCATGAACAAGCAGATCTGCTGGACGGCGTAACTGATATCAGGCCTGGTGAAAGTGAGATACTGAAGAGCACCAGCGAGGCTCCTGTACAGTGTTGGATCATCAACCAAAGGACCCGAATGAGCACTGAGCTTGTTGGATGTATCGACTGGGGTTGCGACGGGATTGCAGTTGACCATCTTAGCACGAGCAACAATCTCAGCAGCATACTTACTCTGTGAGAGAAACAGACCAGACGCATGTCGCTGAACGGCAACTCCCAAGAAGTAAGACAGCGGACCCAGATCAGACATGGCGAATTCGGCACTCAATCTCGAGATGATGGACGTTCGAAGAGCATCAGAAGAGGCGGTGAGAATGATGTCATCGACATAGAGCAGCAGGAAAGCCAAGTCCGAGCCTCTGCGATAGATAAACAGAGACGTATCCGATCGGCTGCCAGTGAAACCCAAGCGGAGCAGATGAGAGGCAAACCGCTGGAACCATGCCCGGGGAGCCTGTTTCAGACCATACAGAGAGCGCTTGAGGAGACAGACATGCTTTGGACGCTCAGCATCAGCAAACCCCGGAGGCTGAAACATGTAAACCGTCTCATTCAGATGACCATGCAGAAAGGCGTTCTTGACATCCAGCTGATGGATGCCCCAGTTGTGCGACAGAGCCAGACTCAGGACCACTCGGATAGTGGCAGGCTTGACCACAGGGCTGAAGGTCTCATCACAATCAATACCTGCCTGCTGAGATCTACCGTTCACCACCAGACGGGCCTTGTAGCGCTCCAATGTCCCATCAGAGCGGAACTTGTGACGGAAGAGCCACATACAACGAATGACGTTCGCCTCAGGAGGGCGAGGAACAAGAACCCAAGTACCATTCTTCGTAAGGGCCCTGTATTCGTCGAGCATAGCCGCCTGCCAATTCGGGTCTAGGAGGGCTGTTTTGTGGGAGGTGGGAACGGGGGAGAGGGAGGTCTGGGTGGAGGCAGAGGGGGAAGGGGAGTCGGGAAGGATGGGGGCAGGAGAGGCGAAGGACGCGGGCACGCCAGCCGGGGACGCGGGCGCGGGCGCGCCAGGTTGGGGCGCGGGCGCGCCTGCTTGGGGCGTGGGCGCGCCATCTTGGGGCAGTGATGTTGGCGTAGGGGATGTGGGGTGTATGGCGGGGTGATGGTCGGTGGTCATGGAGACGATCTGTCGGGGTCTGAAGACACCGGAGACGCTGCGGGTGTGAGGTCTGGTTGTGGGGGGTGGCGAGGGAGGTGGGGGAGGGGGAGACGCAGGAGCATCGGGAGAGCTCTGGGGAAGAATGAAGTGAGGAAATGGTGACTCAGACTCTGACGACGACACAGGGGGTGTGGGAGATGCGAAGGGAAATCGCGACTCATCAAAGGTGACATGGCGAGAGAGAATGATCCTGTGAGTCTTGATATCAAGGCAAATATAACCGCGATGATCGGACGGGTAGCCAAGAAAGACACAAGGGGTAGAGCGAGGGTGAAGCTTATGGGGGGCGGTGGATGCTTGATTGGGAAAGCATAAGCAACCAAATGTACGAAGGTGATCATATATGGTCAAAGCAGAATACAGTGCCTGAAACGGTGAGCGATGGTTGAGGGTGGTGGAAGGGAGAATGTTGAGGAGGTAGCATGTGGTGGCCAAGGCGTAGGGCCAATAAGGGAGGGGAATGGATGCGTGGAAGAGAAGAGTGCGCATCATATTGGTGATGGTGCGGATGATTCGTTCGGCTTTGCCATTTTGTTGCGAGGTGTAGGGGCAGGATAAGCGATAGGAGATCCCATTGGTATTAAAGAAAGTGTGGAAATCTTTATTGTCAAATTCACGGCCATTGTCGCATTGGAAACACTTGACAGAGGTGTGAAACTGTGTTTTAATGTAAGCATGGAATTTGGCAAAGATAGGGAACACTTGAGATTTAAAGTGCAAAGGGAAAACCCATAAGAAGTGTGTGAAATCATCCAGAAACAAAAGGTAATACTTATGACCCTCCTTGCTAGGCACAGGAGATGTCCAAATATCACTATGAATAATATCAAAAGGTGCGAAAGTAGTGTTTAAAGAACGCTGAAACGGAAGTCTGGCATGCTTGCCTAACTGACAAGACGAACATAAACCAGAGCGGTGCTCTTTATTACAAATGACAAGACTCTTAGAACGAAGTAAATCTAAAACTGCAGGACTGGGATGACCAAGACGAGCATGCCAAAGACTGGATGATGATGCCGAGAGGGCGACTGGACTTGACGGGCTGGATGGTGAAGGCGACGACACAGGATAGAGCTCCCCAGTGCTATTACATCTCAGGCGAGTAACCCCCGTAGTAAGATCCTTCACAGAGAAACCAAACGGATCAAACTCAAGAGAAACATCATTGTCAGTGGTAAACCGACGGACGGAGATAAGGTTTTTGACAAGTTTGGGGGCAATAAGGACATTGTTTAGGTGCAAAGGGTTGGTAGGGGTTGGTAGTGTGGTGTGGCCAATGCCCGAAGTAGCAAGGCGACCACCGTTGCCAACGATAATAGAATGAGCAGAACCCTTAAAAGAATGAGATGAGAGAGTACCTGAGGAGTTCGTCATATGAGAGGTAGCGCCAGTGTCCATGTACCAAGAGCCGTCAGGAGGTGTCAGCTGCATGGAAGAGAAGGCGTTGTGCACATCAGTCGGGTATGCCTGATCGGATGATGGACGGGGAGCAGGACCCAACAAGCCCTGCTGGCGGTTGAGATATGGGGCAGGTCCACGAAACGACGCACCGGGGTAGCCATAGGGCATCCAAGGAGGGTAGCCAGGGTTGGGGTACCAAGAGGGGTGGCGGTTGTCGTGTTGCTGCGGGCGCCAGGTGCTGCGGCCGCCGCGGCCTCTGCCGCGGCCGCGGCCGCGCCCGCCGCTGCGACCGCCGCCTCTAGGTCCTTGCTGATCGTTGGTGCGGCCTGGCTGGAGGGCGAATTGCTCAATGATGTCGCTGGATGAGACCAACGCCGTCTTGTCTTTGGCGGCGTCGGTTGTCTGACGTTGAAGGCGAGTCTCCTCCAGGATCAGTTGAGACCGGGTCTTCTAGAATGTAGGGAGAGGCTCTGTCTGCTGAATATGAGTAGCAGCAGCGTTGTATTCGGAAGGGAGACCAGAGAGAACCTGAAGAACCAGACGGGTGGCACTGGGTTTGGAGTCGACAGCGTCGAGCTGATCAGCCAGGGTTTTGATGTGCTGACAGTAGGCAGATATCGACGGAAAAGAGGAAAGCTTGCAACCTGAGAATTCGTGCTCGAGATAGACAGCACGGGTGGACTTGTTGTCTTGAAAGAGATCCTGAAGTTTCTTCCAAGCTTGCAAGGCGTTGTCTTTGGGGTCAAGGATAGTGGTCAATAGATCTTTTGAGATGGTGTTAAAGATCCATTGAAGAACAATGGTGTCAAGTTGAGCGAAGAGATCTTCGTCTTCGCTTGCAGGGCGGTGAGCGGATGAGTCAATGTGGTGGAGGACTTTATGAGCCTTAACATGGGTCGTGAAGAGGTGCAACCACATGGTATAGGTACCGGACTCATGATCAAGAATGATAGGGATGCAATTTTTGATGTTGGAGATGGTTAGGGCGGAATGGTAGGGCGGCTTAATGGGGTCGGTAGGTAGTGGGTTAGCCATGGGGACGAGAAGAGAGGGCTAAGGGCGGCGTGGAGAGGGAGAAGAGCTGGTGACGCGGGCGCGCTGTGGGCAACGTGGGCGCGCAGGGGGATGACGCTGGCGCGCTAGTGGTTGGCGCGGGCGCGCTGTGGGTTGGCCGACGGTAGGATTGCGGCGGCGAGGAGAGGGAAGGAGGGGCTGTGGGTTGGCCGACGGTAGGATTGCGGCGGCGAGGAGAGGGAAGGAGGGGGCCGACGGTGGGAGGGCGGCGGCGAGGAGAGAGAGAAGGAGGTGGCGGCTAGGTTTAGAGAAAGAAAGAATTTAGGGTTTTTGGATCTTAGGCTGTGATACCATGTGAGATCATGAGATTGATTGTAATGTCCTCCTTGAGGGTTTCCATTCAGTGATATAACATATATATAGGTTACAAGGTATTGGGCCTTAACGGGCTTTCAGCCCACTATACAATAGGGGACCTATGTAATCTATCATGTACGTCTAGCATTTTCAGATCTCTGTCTTCAATTAATGATACTCTTCTAGCACTACCCATCAATTAAGTCGATATGCTGCTCCATCTTTGGAGTTTTCTGAAGAGCTCATGTTTCTTGCAATTAGTCAAACGATCTAGCTAGAGCACACGAGCTTTGAAATTAACCAATTGTTGGATCAGTAAACGTCTCAAACGAAACCATGTTCCGTAAAACATAAGTTACCACATTACATCGAAAGCCAAACAAGAGTAATAACATGGTCACTTAAAGTGGAAACCCTAACCAACCAACTAGTTGATCAGGTAAAACCACCGCCTTACTAGTTTTTCACCGGTAAGGACTTGAATGGTCTACTTGTTTTATTGATAGCTTTCGATTACAATAACAATCTAGATATTGACTTCACTAGCTAGAATCTCACCGGCTAAAACACCTTTGAGTCTATTACGTAATATATCCACTACCCGATATAAAACATTTTCTTTAAAGTTTGTCTTCCGAGCTAAAGGGTGCTTTAGCCATCCCAAGCCCCTCATAGATCCGCCACTGAGTAATATATACAGTGTATGTTAATTATCAACCCAATACTGCAAGGCTAAAGCCTCCATGGGAGCATCAGCTAGAGATCAAATATGCCTTCGAAAACCCAGCCAAGCTAAGAAATCAAAACTTATGTAGACTAATACTCTGTACTGATAGATTAATACTTATTAACCTTAACCAGCTGAAATACTCTGTTGTGATATATTGGCCCTCTTGAATTGAAAGTGAATGTATGCAAATTGCTTGCCAGAGGGGCCTTTATATATCCATCCATATATCATTGGCCTCCTTGCTTTACTACCTCCCTCATTTCATGGGCCTCATGATCCCACCACCTATTAATATATAGTATCATATATGAGGGGGGTTAGTTTGCATATCAATCAAAATAAACATTTTTAATTTGCCAATAATCTAAATAAAATATACAAAAAGTTAAAAAGGGAGAAAGCAATAATCTGGTAATGTGATATGATGAGTTATAGAAAAGATAGTAGAAGCGTACTCTATTTTAATTTTGGGGATATGGGAAAGGAGATGCCAGTCTTCCCCGGTGTTTTTTTTGCATCTGTTTCTTAATTCCGGGGATCCCCTAATAAACAGATCTTGGAGGGAGGTGAGGTGCTTGAATCCGTCGGGTATCTTCTTTAAATTGCCCACTTCATCAAGTTTAATAATACGAAGTGATTGGAAAACCTCCCAGGGAATGCCATGGATCCAACTTCCATTCTGTGTGATGCAAAAAAGATCATCATGTGTGATGCAAAAATGTAATTATAACACACATATATTTATAAAGAATAGAATACCTCAGTGAAACTAATTTTAAGTTGGATAAGTGAGCTGAATTGAATTTGCTGTTCCACCTCTGCCGTTTCATCCACATTGACCTCCACATCATTAAAAGACAGTTGCAGGAGGTTCATATTGGCAAGCATTGCCCAACTCAGGCTCAACTCTACACAGCTGAATGCTAATTTTTTCAGAAAACGGAGATGCTGAATCCACTTGGGAAAGCAACTATGAGGCATCTCATTAAAGCCAATATAAAGTGTTTGAAGAGCTGGTAGGTGGAGTTCTTTCTCCACCATTTCATTATCTTCTTCTACTTGTTTCTTTTCATAATATTCAATCACCAAGTATTCAAGAGCCTTGAGGTGTTGAAGCCCCCCTTGTAAGTGCTTCTGCCATGGCACTATCAATCTTCGCAGTCTTTGCAAGACTTTCCATGGCATCCCCATCTCCTCGTGTTCAGCTTCTTCATATCTGTCCTCCAATTTCACGTTTCCACAGTTGGATATCCTCAACTCTTCAAGGGCAGTGAGATACGCCAAGCCGCTACTGGACACCCATTCTAGATCATGCGAATTCTCAATTTCCAATGACTTGAGAGAAGTTAAGCATTGTATTGAATCCTTTGGCACACAACTTAAATCATCTACATCCTTAAGACTTATCTTTTGGAGGTTTGGAGTCCTTGTATTAAGCAACTTGCCCACCAACTTCCCACTAATCCCCCTTAAATTCAGTTTTTCAACCTCACTGAATAAAGGCATACCTTCCACAAGATTCGGACAATCGCTTATCAAAACCTTTGAAACATGGGACAACGATGGTGATATAGAAATCGGAGAATCATCTCCAGGTATCGCTACTTCTTCCCTCCACCAACCCTTCAAATTATGCAAGGACTTCATTTTTAGGATTTCAAGGCACGGCAGAATTGATTCAAATTTTACATTCTCATGATACAAGTACTCCAATGTACATTCATATAGTGTAAGCTCCCTGAGATTTGAAAGAGAGAAAACCCAACTTGAAAGTTTATCGCCTGCATACCCTTCTATTGACAAATACGGTAGATTTTCGTGTGGTTGAACTGCCTCTAGCACTTCTTCCGTTTCTTCCTTGATCATTTCATGTAATTCACCATTGTAGATCCACTCTATGATCATCCCATTCAGTTTGTGCTTTTTGGACATTTTTGAATTTCTTGCATCTTCTATGCAATTAGACCATCTCTTTGTTGGAAGTTCAATTCTCACAACCCCGCTCAAATCATCAAGGCATCCCAAGTATTTCAAACCCCCATCAATAGGATTTACAATAACCCGATCCAAACTCACAAGTGTAGTTATCTCTGCCAACTCCGGAGGTAAACGACCAAAGCTTTTGCAACCATTTAAAAAGAGATGTCTCAAGCTCACCAACTTCCCAAGGTTCGAAGGCCATTCCCTAAGAGATTCACAACTCCTAAGATCCAGGGTTTGCAAATGTTGAAGCTCACAAATCGATTCTGGAATTTTTTCCAATTTTCGACAGCTTGATAGATCGAGGTGTCTCAAGCTCACCAAATTCCCAAGGTTCAAAGGCAATTCCACAAGAGAATAACAATTCTTAAGATCCAGGGTTTGCAAATGCTGAAGCTTAGTAATCGAATTGGGAATTTTTTTCAGTCTTTGATTGTTTGATAGATCAAGGTATCTCAAGTGAATCAGTCCTCCAAATGAATCACGTAACATATCAACGTCCAAATATGACATTTGCAAAATGCGCAACACTTTAAAACATCCCAAAATTAAATTCAAGGAGCTTGTTTTAAAGTCTTTCACATTGACAAGTAGAAGGGTCCTTAAGGTTTTTGAATGTGGAGATAGAAGAAAAGGGTCAAATAAGAAATTTGGATTGCACTTGACAGAGATGTGGCGAAAAGAGCTCCCACCACCCTTGCCCTCTAAATCTTCTCTAATGAAACATCTACTCTCCATTCCTGCAACTTTTATTGCTAAATCATGTAGCAAATCATGCATTTTACATGTGTAGATGAGACAACCTTTTGATGTTTTTGTTACTAAAACTTGGAAGAAGCACCTATCAACCATGTGAAAGAAATAAACTTCCCCAACTTCCTCCAAGGTCTTCATCGCTTGTGGCTCAATAAAACCTTGAGCCGTCCACATACGAACTAACTCATCCTTTTTAAATTCATGATCCTTAGGAAAGATTGAGCAATAGGCAAAACAATGCTTTAATGCAGGTGGGAGACCATGGTAGCTAATCATTAAAACTTTCATAATTGGGTCATCCTTATTATCAGCAAGAATAACTGCAAGCTCATTATCCACTAAAGACAACCATGTCATCTTCTTATCTTTCCCTTTGGATCGCAACATGCTACCAACCGTAATTAGAGCAAGGGGGGCATATCCACACTTTCGGACAATCTCCTTGCCTAATTGAATAAATTCAGAATGATCATCAACATATTCACCCTCCTCAAATGTTGACTTGGCAAACAAATCCCAAGCATTCTCTTCTGATAGAGTTTTTAGCGAGTAGTAAGGCTCTATGGCATTCAAACATTGGGCAACCTCTTTACTACGTGTTGTGGCTAAAATCTTACTACCGATATCTCCACAATCAAGGACTTTTTTCAACTCACGCCAATTAGACTGTTCTTCATCCCAAACATCATCCAACACTAGTAAATATTTTTTCCCCCTAATTTTCTCCCTCAACTCCCTTTGCAAGTGATCTAAATTTGTGTCTTTGGGTATAGACCCAAGAACAGATGTTAAGATTGCCACTAAGACCTCCTTTAGATCCGAAAAGTAATTGACACAAGCCCATAGACACAAATCAAACTCCCATTGTACTCTGACATCATTATACACAAACTGAGCTAATGTAGTCTTCCCCAATCCACCAAACCCAATCACAGAGATAACAGAAAGACTGAGTTGACAATTTTCCTCTTTAGGCAACAACAATTCGATCAGTTCATCCTTTTCTCCGTCTCTTCCAATTACATCCTCTACTTTGACAAAAGAGTGAGTTTCATTCCTAAACCTAACGGGGGCTCTAGTTGGGTTCTCTTCAATTCGTTTGCTCATGAAATTGAACTGACTCATATCTTTGGAAATGACATCTAGACGCTCCTTGATATCCTTGATATCATGAGCTGTCCTAACAACAAAATAAGGCTGCTTGGACTTGGAGAAGAGAAGGCTTACCTCTTTCCTGAATGAGTTGCCAGACATGACCTTATTCCGTAAGGCCCTAGCAGCCACAGCATCGAACAAGTCGTCAGCCTCGTACAAGACCGCCCCGAGCCTGGAAAGCCATATCCGCACGAGATGATCGTTGGATCCCCTTTGCTCAGCATCATCGAGGAAAGCGGTGATGGTTTCGATGGTCAGATGGAGGTTAGTGAGGTCCTTGTCGGAGTTCTTGACAAGGAGGAACTCATTGTAAATGGGAGTTGCAACAAGTTGCGCGAGCACGGATTTAGCAACGGTAAGCAAGGGAGCCTCAGCCATGGTGTTTTTGAGTCGGATCAGTGAGATTTGAAGGGCTTCTGTGCTTTAATTTGTTTGGTGGGAATTGTGGCTGAATGCGTGAAAATTCAAGGCTGGAAGACCTTCCCATTTTATAGCAATTAAGCTCTACTTAATCAATTACACCTTTTTTTTTAATAAATCAAATACTCCGTATCATTTAACAATAACAGATAAACGATGGCTAATGTGGAAGCACGACCTAGTGACTTTATCTACGGAGCTTGATATTATATATTTTTCATTTTAAATAGATTATCATCATGTAATACAGTATATTCTAAATGATTTTACTAATTAAGTGTAATGTTTATACGTGCAAGCATGACTCTGAATGTGAAGGCAATCGATTTAAATATTCTGGACACAAAATTGCAGATATTGACAGGAAAATATTGCTGATGAAGTTCCAAAGGAAAATTCACTTCAAATGTATCAAATGAAAGTATAAATAACTCACCAAATAGGAGACAATTACAATACTTGCTCGATCAGGCCCCAAACATAGCCTACATAATTATTGTTATTTTTTTTTCATACAAAATCTATAAAGATGTAAGATTAAATGATCATATAGTTAATTAAAATTTCAACAAACTTCTTTGCAAGTCTTCGAGATCATTTTCACCCATTTGAAGAACCGTATCTTGTACCCATTTGAAGAACCGTATTTTCACCCATTTGACATCTTCATTCCCTTGAATTGGTAAATATTTTTCAGTGCTTTCCACTTCTCCTTAGGAGTGACAAAAGGCTTGAACTCCTCCTCTCCCTATTTAACTTTGAGGATTGGTTGCATCATCATGTCTGGCATTTTCAGATCTCTGTCTTCAATGATACTCTAGCCCTACCCATCAATTAAGTCGATATGCTCCTCAATTTGGTCGGACCAAATGTAATACTCTCCTAGCTTGATTAGTGGGGGCTTCCATAATGATCCATCTTTGGGGTTTTCTGAAGAGCCCATGTTTCTTTGAATTAGTCGAACGATCTAAAGCACATATACAGGTTTTGAAACCAATTGTTGGATCAATAAACGTCTTAAATGAGACCATGTTCTGTAAAAACATAGGTGAAGACAAACAAGAGAAATAACATGGTCACTTAAAGTGGAAACCCTAACCAACAAACTAGTTGATCAGGTAAAACCACTGCCTTACTAGTTTTTAACTAGTAAGGACTTGAATGGTCTACTTGTTTTTATTGATATCTTTTTCGATTACAATAACAACTAGTTGATCAAAGCTAATTATGCAGACTAATTATACTCTGTAATGATCGACTAATACCTTAATTAACCGGCTGGCATCTTGAATTGCAATCTACTCTATATATTTGCCCCATTTGAATTGAAAGTGAATGTCTGCCAATTACTTGCCGGCGGGGCCTTTATATATCCATCCATATATCATTGGCCTCCTAGCTTGCTTTACATCAATCGTTAGCTTGCTTTACATCAATCGTTATCTGTACTCACCTAACAATATACAGTATCATATATGAGCTACGGGGATGTTAGAGATGTGTTTGAGACCAAAGTGTCCCACATCGGAAAGTTGAACATAACAAGCCCTGGTATATGAGTCGGTGGGCTACTCCTTCTATTGCCAATTGGTTTTTGAATGGAACCCCACTCGGCTTGTGTGCTAGGCTACTAGCGCATGTGCGCTCGTGCACACGACCCCCAGTTATCGGTCCGAGTCGGACTTTGATAGGGGATTTGCATGTCAATCAAATTAAACATACATATATACTAGAAAGAAAGTATATATAAGCGTACTTTTATTTCAATTGTGGGGATGTGGGAAATGAGATGCCAGTCTTCCCCGGTTTCTGGTTTGCATCTTTCTCTTATTTTGGGGGATTCAATTATGCGCAGACGTTGCAGGGAGGTGAGGTGCTTGAATCCGTCTGGAATCTTCTTCAAATTTTCCACATGATAAAAGGAAATAGTACCTGCAAGTGATTTGAAGACCTTCCAGGGAATTTCATGTATCCAACTTTCCTGCTGCGCGCGCGTTTATGAGTTTATAATTAGATTAAATACAGGAGTAGTATTTAAAATACTATTATGCACCCAATCCTGCAAGTCGGGGGTCCAGGGGGCGACGCGCCCCTGGCGGGGGGCTAGGGGAGACAGCGCCACCCCGCCTTTACGGTATGCGATGTTTATTGTAAACGGGCCTATCGTCTGTCTATTTTGGGCGTTCAGTCCATTGTCTGTTTAGGGTTCCATGAGTCTCTTCATATACTCATGGAACGCCGACCCCTGTAACCTAATCTGTTTTCGCTTCCTCTAATAAGAAATCTGGTTCTCTGCCCGTGGACGTAGGCAACACACCGTTGCTGAACCACGTAAATCTCTGTGTCTTTCTTCGCTATTATCGTTCTCGTTATAACACCTTTGTTGGAAGCTCGACTTTCACAACCCCACACAAACCATCAAGGCATCCCAAGTATATATCTCAAACCCCCATTACCAGAATGTACAATAACTCGATCCAAACTCACAAGTGTAGTTATCTCTGTCAACCCCGAAGGTAAAGAACCTAAGCTCCTACAACCCGTTAAAAAGAGGTGTCTCAAGCTCACCAACTTCCCAAGATTCAAAGGCAATTTCACAAGAGATTGAAACCATCTAAGATCCAGGGTTTGTAAATGCTGAAGCTTACAAATCGAATTCGGAATTTTTATAAGTTCTACACTGTTTGATAGATCGAGGTATCTCAAGTAAATCAGTCCTCCAATTGAATCAGGTAACATATAAACGTCCAAATATGACATTGACATTTCCAAGGTGCGCACCATTTTAAAACTTTCCAAAACGGAATTCAAGGAGCTTGTTTTAATGTTTATCACATTGCGGAGTAAAAGGGTTCTTAAGGTCTTTGAATGGGAAGACAAAACAAAAGGGTCAACAAAGAAATTCGGATTCCGGTTCGCAGAGATGTGACGAAGAGAGCTCCCGCTACCCATACCCTCGAAATCTTCTCTAATGAAACATCTACTCTCCATTCCTGCAACTTTTATTGCCAAATCATGTAGCAAATCATGCATTTTACAAGTGTATATGTGATAACCTTCCGATTTATCTATTTCCAACTCTTGGAAGAAGCACCTATTAACCATGTGAAAGAAATACACATCCCCAACTTCCTCCAAGCTCTTCCTAGCTTGCGGCTCAATAAAACCCTGGGCTGCCCACATACGTACCAACTCGTCTTTTTCAAATTTATAATCTTTAGGAAAGATTGAGCAATAAGCAAAACAATGCTTTAATGCAGGCGAGAGACCATGGTAGCTAATCATTAAAACATTAATGATTTGGTCATCCTTATTATCAGCAAGAACAACTGCAAGCTCATTATCCACTAAAGACAACCACATTTTCTTATCTTTCCTTTTGGATCGCAACATGCTACCAACCGTAATTAGAGCAAAGGGGGCACATCCGCACTTTTGGACAATTTTCTTGCCTAATCGAACAAATTCAGAATCATTAACAATTTCACCATCCTCAAATGTTGACTTGGCAAACAAATCCCAAGCACTCTCTTCTGACAAACTTTGTAGCGAGTAGTAAGGTTTTATGGCATTCAAACATTGGGCAACCTCTGTACTTCGTGTTGTGGCTAAAATCTTACTACCGATTTCTCCACAATCAAGAACTTTTTTCAACTCACGCCAATGGGATCGTTCTTCATCCCAAACATCATCCAACACTAGGAAATATTTTTTCCCCTTAATTTTCTCCCTAAACTCCCTTTGCAAGTGATCTAAACTGTTGTCATTGGGTTTAGACCCAAGAACAGCAGTTAAGATTGTCACGAAGGCCTCCTTTAGATCCGAAAAGTAATTGACACAAGTCCATAGACACAAATCAAACCCCCTTTGTACTCTGACATCATTATACACAAACTGAGCTATGGTAGTCTTCCCCAATCCGCCAAACCCAATTACAGAGATAACAGAAAGGCTGAGTTGACGATTTTCCTCTTTAGGCAACAACAATTCAATCAGTTCCTCCTTTTCCCGGTCTCTTCCAATTACATCCTCTAATTTGACAAAAGAGTGAGTTTCATTCCTAAACCTAATGGGGCTCTAGTTGGGTTCTCTTCAATTCGTTTACTCATAAAATTGAACTGACTCGTATCTTTGGAAATGACATCTAGACCCTCCTTGATATCCTTGACATCAAGAGCGGTCCTTACAACAAAATCTATCTGGTTGGATTTGGAGAAAAAAAGGCGTACCTCCTTCCTGAATGATTTGCCAGACATGACCTTCTTCTGTAAGGCCCTAGCAGCAACAGCGTCGAACAAGTCGTCAGCGTCGTACAAGACCGCCCTGAGCCTGGAAAGCCATCCCTTCACGAGATGATCCTTGGATTCCCTTTGCTCGGCATCGAGGAGGAAATCGGTGATGGTTTGGATGGTTTCCTGGAGGGTTTTCAGGTCCTTGTCAAAGTTCCATACAAGGAAGAACTCTTTCAAAGCGGGAGAGGCAAGTTGCTGGAGAACAGACTTGGCAACGCCAAGTAAGGCAGCCTCAGCCATAATGGTGTTTCTGAGACGGATCAGTGAGATTTGAAGGGCTTCTGTGCTTAATTTGTTTGGTTGGAATTGAGGATGATCGCTTGAAAAATCAAGGCTGGAAGACCCTTCCTTTATATACCAATTGAGCTTGTTTTTTTTAAATATTACACCCTTTTTTTTTAAATTAAATCAAATATGTTAATGTGCCTTGAACGACTGTTGACCGGCGACGCATCGGGGGGTCCGGGGGGCGGAGCCCCCCGGCGGTGGTCTCGCTGGAACGCCGTCCCCTGTAACCTAATCTGTTTTCGCTTCCTCTAATAAGAAATCTGGTTCTCTGCCCGTGGACGTAGGCAACACACCGTTGCTGAACCACGTAAATCTCTGTGTCTTTCTTCGCTATTATCGTTCTCGTTATAACAAACTGGTATCAGAGCAAGGTCGTTGAATTCCGCCGAGAATGATGTCTGGTTCTGTGTTGAAGATCGACAAGTTTACTGGAAGAAATTCTTTCAGTCTGTGGCAGATCAAGATGCGGGCTTTGCTGAAACAGCAAGGCTTATGGACACCGTTGGCCGCCGACAAGAAGGGGGCAGATACAACCACCGCTGAGTACGGCCTTCTGGAGGAGAAGGCTCATTCGACGATTATGTTGTGTCTCGCAGACGATGTCATAACAGAAGTTGCTGATCAGGAAACCGCAAGCAAACTGTGGCTAAAGTTGGAGTCTTTGTACATGACAAAGTCCCTGACGAACAAGTTGCTTCTGAAACAACGGTTGTTCGGGCTACGCATGCAGGAAGGTACACAACTCAGAGATCATCTTGATCAACTTAACACTTTATTACTTGAATTGCGTAATATTGATGTTAAGGTGGAGGACGAAGATGCTGCCCTAATTCTGCTGGTATCCCTACCCCCCACATACGAGAACTTCGTTCAGTCGTTCGTCATTGGGAAGGATTCCATCACGTTGGAAGAGGTTAGATCGTCACTTCACAGCAGAGAGTTGCGTCTGAAGGCAACCGGGTCGGTTACAGACAATCAGGCTTCCGGGCTTGTGGCAAACGGAGGCAAATCTGATGGTAGAAAGGGCAATAAGAAGAAGCATCGGCAAGATCGCAAATCAGGCCCTAAACCAAACGATGTTTGTAACTACTGCAAGGAGAAAGGTCATTGGAAGAATGACTGTCCGAAAAAGAAGAAGCAAGAGGAAGAGAAATCTGGGTCTGCAGCAGTAGCTGATCGTGGCAATACTTCTGAGGAGGATATTGTTCTGTTAGCTGATGATCACACACACAGGGCTGATGTGTGGTATCTTGACTCTGGGGCGTCCTATCATATATGTCCTAAAAGGGAGTTGTTTGCAACATATAGCCGTGCTGATGGGGGCAATGTATCCATGGGGAATGATGCTCTCTGCAAGGTTGTTGGGACTGGCTCAGTTAGGTTTCGGACAGATGATGGGAAATTTCGCACATTGGAGGATGTCAAGCACGTGTCATCCATGACGAAGAATCTGATATCCCTAACAGTGTTAGACGACAAGGGGCTCAGGTACACAGGTTATGGGGGAAAGTTGCGTGTGTTCAGAGGCTCTGATGTGGTTCTGCAGGGAGTCAAGCGGGGAAAGGGAACTTTGTACACCCTACAAGGTTCCTCAGTTACAGGTGCTGCAGCGGCTGTTTCTGCTGGGGTTCAGGAAGCTGATCTGACCAGACTTTGGCATATGAGGTTGGCTCATATGAGTGAAAGGGGGATGCAAATTCTCTCGAAAGCTGATCTTCTGGGAGGCCATAAGGCCCAGAGCCTTGAGTTTTGTGAACATTGTGTGTTTGGGAAATTACATCGCAGCAAATTTCCTAAAGCAGTTCATCAGACAAAGGGCATGCTGGATTATATCCATTCAGACTGTTGGGGTCCTTCACGTGTTCAGTCCTTGGGCGGTCACAGGTATTTTTTGTCTTTGATTGATGATTACTCTAGGATGACTTGGGTATTCATGATGAGGCATAAAAGTGAGGCATTCAGTAAGTTCAGGGAGTGGAAGACTCTAGTAGAGAATCAGACTGGAAAGAAGGTCAAGAGGCTGCGAACTGATAACGGTCTGGAATTCTGTTCATCTGAGTTTGATGGGTTCTGCAGAGATGAGGGCATTGCTCGGCATCATACAGTCAGATACACACCACAGCAGAATGGTGTAGCAGAACGAATGAATCAGACTCTTCTGGCGAAAGCAAGGTGCATGCTTTCCAATTCAGGCCTTGAAAGGCGATTCTGGGCAGAAGCAGTTTCAACGGCTTGCTATCTCGTGAATCGGAGCCCACACACAGGTATCGACTGCAAAACACCTTATGAGGTGTGGACTGGAAAGGCTGCTGATTACTCTAATCTGAGGGTTTTTGGGTGTATTGCTTATTATCATGTTGATGAGGGTAAGCTAGAGCCAAGAGCTAAGAAGGGAGTCTTCATGGGCTATGGTACTGGTGTGAAAGGGTACAGGATCTGGTCTGACAGCAAGATTATACTTAGCAGAAGTGTAGTCTTTGATGAGAGTTCTTTGCTGAATTCTAGGAAGAAGACCAGTGATGCAGTTGAGAAAGATGCTGTTGCTGAGGAGGTGGAGTTGGACTTCATTCCATCTGAGAGTCAGATACCTGATTTGGTCACAAACCAATCAGGTACTATTGAGTCGGACACTGCTGAGACAGAGGCTATACCCCTAGACACAGGAGCGGGTGGAGCGACACATCGCAGTATTGCTCTAGATCGGCCAAGAAGGGATGACATCAGACCTCCTGCGAGATATAGGTCTGATGAGTTGGTGGGATATGCCTTGCAGGTGGCCGAGGAGGTGGAGGATGATGCTCCGTCCACCTACAAGGCTGCTATTTCTGGAGATGAGTCAGCACAGTGGCTTGCAGCAATGGGAGAAGAGATGGAGTCTCTTCAGAAGAATCAGACTTGGGAGCTTGTCAAATTGCCTGCTGATAGGAAGGTGATTACTTGCAAATGGGTCTTCAGGAAGAATGAAGGACTATCAGCTGCTGAGGGTATTAAGTACAAAGCACGAGTAGTCGCAAGAGGTTTCAATCAGCGAGAGGGAGTAGACTACAATGAGATTTTCTCACCAGTGGTCAGACATACTTCTATCAGGGTGCTACTAGCAATGGTTGCACATCAGGATTTGGAGCTTGAGCAACTAGATGTGAAGACAGCTTTCCTACATGGAGAGTTGGAGGAGGAAATATACATGTCTCAGCCGGATGGTTTTCAGGTTCCTGGAAAAGAGAACCATGTTTGCAGACTGAAGAAGTCTTTGTATGGGCTGAAACAGTCACCAAGGCAGTGGTACAAGCGATTTGATAGCTACATGGTGCAGCTGGGATACAACAGGAGTTCATATGATTGTTGTGTTTACCACAACAGTCTGGATGATGGTTCACGTATTTACCTAGTATTGTACGTGGATGATATGTTGATTGCTGCTCAGAACAAGTCAGATGTCCAGAAGCTGAAGGATTGTCTCAGTGCAGAGTTTGATATGAAAGATCTGGGTGCTGCTCGAAAGATTTTGGGAGTAGAGATCTATAGAGACAGGAAGCAGAGAAAACTCTTCTTATCTCAAGAAGGGTACATCAAGAAGATATTGAGCAGGTTTGGAATGTCTTCGGCTAAGTCTATAGATACTCCAATGGCGTCTAACAGCAAGCTGGGAATGTACACACTTCAGACTGAGGAGGAGAAGGAGTACATGTCTAAGGTCCCTTATGCCAGCGCAGTGGGGAGTTTGATGTATGCTATGGTCTGCACTCGACCAGATCTAGCATTTGCTGTTAGTGTGGTAAGCCGCTTTATGGTTCAGCCTGGGAAAGAACACTGGTAAGCTGTGAAGAGGATCTTCAGGTATCTCAGAGGCACTACTGATGTTGGTTTGTGCTATGGGAATGATATAGAGTGCTTGGTTGCTGGGTTTTCAGACTCTGATTATGCCGGCGATGTGGACAGTAGGAGATCGATGACTGGCTATGTTTTCACTCTAGGGAGTTCTGTGGTGAGTTGGAAAGCAACTCTACAACCTACAGTCACTTTGTCTACCACAGAGGCAGAGTACATGGCGTTGACAGAAGCTGCTAAGGAGGGAATCTGGCTGAAAGGCTTGGTCAATGATCTAGGCCTACATCAGGATCAGGCTTTAGTGTATTGCGACAGCTTGAGTGCAATATGCTTAACCAAGGATCAAGTTCATCATGAAAAGACGAAGCACATTGATGTCAGGTACCATTTTCTGAGGAATGAGAAGAGAATCAGGGTGAAGAAGGTGGGAACTGCTGATAATCCCGCTGATATGTTCACTAAGCCAGTTCCAGAGAGCAAGTTCCAACATTGTTTGGACTTGCTTAATATCACCAGCTGGTGAGTTGCCCTAAGGGGCAGTCTGGGTCCTTCTTCAAGGACCAATCTGAGGCAGAGAACGTCTGGGCACTTCTGTCATAGGTGCATCTGTTTATGAGAGGATTCAAGTCAAGGTGAAGATTTGTTAATGTGCCTTGAACGACTGTTGACCGGCGACGCATCGAGGGGTCCGGGGGGCGGAGCCCCCCGGCGGTGGTCTCGCTGACCGGTCAGCGAGACCACCGCCGGGGGTCCAGGGGGCGACGCGCCCCTGGCGGGGGGCTAGGGGAGACAGCGCCACCCCGCCTTTACGGTATGCGATGTTTATTGTAAACGGGCCTATCGTCTGTCTATTTTGGGCTTTCAGTCCATTGTCTGTTTAGGGTTCCATGAGTCTCTTCATATACTCATGGAACGCCGTCCCCTGTAACCTAATCTGTTTTCGCTTCCTCTAATAAGAAATCTGGTTCTCTGCCCGTGGACGTAGGCAACACACCGTTGCTGAACCACGTAAATCTCTGTGTCTTTCTTCGCTATTATCGTTCTCGTTATAACAAAATACGTATATAGTTTAACGATAACGAATAAATTTATGATTAAACCGGCAAGATGCCCGCAACCTCAGCCATGATTAACGTGGAAGCACGAGCTATGACTTTAATACGCAGCTTAATTTTATTTTTCAGTTCAAATAAACTATTATACTCCGTATAATATAGAGTACAGTATAGTCTAAATGATTTTACGAATTAATTGTAATGTTTATATGTGCAAGCATCACTTTGAATTTGAAAGCAATCGATTTACATATTCGAGACGATTTTGATGATGTTTATATGTGCCCGCAACCATCGCATATTTTTTGGACGAAAAGACCTTTTTGTTTTATAAGTAAGTAACCTCTTTCCCACCACTTCTCCATTTACAAGTCTAATCTTCTCGGATACTATATACTCCTCACATTGTCAATTGGTTTTGAGATAGAACCTCGTTGGAATTATGGGTTGTTCGAGTCTTCCATATGTGGGTCTCATTACATAAGGCGTGCGCCCCTGGCGCCTTGGTGAGCTTTTCTCCAAGCGCAGGGCGCTGGGCTTTTAACGCCTTCTGTTTTGCTTTGTTTTTTTAACTCTAATTTATAATATTAACTTAATGGGCCCACTTTTGGGCTTTTTAATCCAAAAAGTTGTTTTTACTAATCCCTAATTTGTCTCTGAGTTCTGCCGCCAATAACAATCTTCCCAACTCACGTTCTTCTTTAGTCTTCTCTTCTGCTGCTGCAGTTTTTTTTTTCTCCTCCCTTCCTTTGGTTATCTTGACTCTTGAGACTATGTTGGAGATGATCAGGATGGAGGTTATGAGGATGTTGATGATTTAGATTACTAGGCTTTGATGGGGGTTGGGGCAGCTTCATTAGGAGATTCATGGTCTTGAAAAACTATGCCTTTTGCTTTATTTAGTTTCCACTTTGTTTTATTTGTTTTGTTGTCTCTTTATTTCATTTTGAAGTTTGAACTATATTTATTTTTACACGTTGAAGTACTAAACTATGCTTTGTTTGATATTTAACCATATATTATATGATTATCATTTGATTTTAAGTACAAATATATGTTTTAAACTATTCTAAGCTAAAATTCAGCCTCTGAAGATGATTGAATCAAGAAGCAACAGAAGATGAAATCATCTAGAAGAGTGATAGAGTGATAGAGGATGATCAAGGTTTCACTGTTCCATTGATCATAAAGGCAGCCGAAAAGGGAATGATGGAACAATTTCCAAAATTGATTGTCAAGTAGGGTTTTGCCCTTATTTATATTACAAGTGTGATCACCTACATGTGAGAGCATACTAGTTACTATAGGACCTAGGTGCATAAATGTAAATAAGATGCATATTTAACACTCCCCCTCAAGTGAGGAGTTCATCATGATTGAACATATTGATGACTCCTAACTTGGAAAGGACTTTCTGGTATTGATCAGCAGAGACTATTTTGGTGAAGATGTCAGCTGGTTGTTATTTGGTTTGTATGTAGCCAAGGACCACCTCCTTGTTTAGCACCTTGTTTCTCACCAAATGACAGTCACTTTCTATGTGTTTGGTGCGCTCATGGAAGACTGGATTTCGAGCTATGTGCATAGCAGAAATATTGTCACAAAACAATCTAACAGGATTGATTTGTTTCACATCAAGATCAGCCAACAGTTTCACCAACCAAGTCAATTCACAGCACACAGTGGCCATAGCCCTGTATTCAGATTCAGCTGAGGACATAGCAACATAGGATTGCTTCTTTGTCCTCCAAGATATGAGAGAGCTTCCAAGCATGACACAAAATCCTGTCAAAGATTTTCGAGTCATTGGACAGCTTTGCCAATCAGCATCACAGAAGGCATTCAACTGTAACACTGATTTGTTGGACAGCAATAGACCCTGCCCTGGTGCACCTTTCAGATACCTTAAGATGTGTTTAGCTCCCTTCCAGTGCACATCATTTGGCTTATGCATGAACTGGCTAAGGACCTGCACAGCATAGCATATGTCTGGGCGTGTGATTGTGAGATAGATGAGCTTCCCAACTAATCTCTTGTAGGCTACATCATCCACTGAGATTCTTTCTCCTTCCAGTGACATCTTCACCTTAGGATCAAGTGGTGTGGCAACTGGCTTTGCTTCACTCATTCCTGTTTCATGAAGCAGCTCAAGAGTGTATTTTCTTTGGTTGATCAGTAGCCCTTGAGATGTGCTTTCAACTTCAATACCAAGGAAATATCTCATCTTTCCTAGGTCCTTCATCTTGAAGTGATGATGGAGGTGCTGCTTGAGCTTCTTGATTTCCTCAAGGTCATTCCCTGTGATAATCATATCATCCACATATACAAGCAATGCAGTATATGATTGTAACTGAGATTTGAAGAAGAGAGAATAATCAGCTTGAGATTGCTCATAGCCTGCCTCCTTCACAACCTGAGAGAATCTAGAGAACCATTGCCTGGGTGCCTGTTTTAGTCTATAGAGTGACTTGTTCAGCATGCACACCATCTCAGGCCTCTTTGCCTCACTCATACTCTCCCCCTGAGGACAAGAGTGCCTCTTGAGGAAGTGATAAGCTGGAGGTAATTCCATGAAAACCTCCTCCTCTAAGTCTCCATGGAGGAAAGCATTTGCCACATCCATTTGAGTGATCTCCCATTTCTGGACACTGGCAACAGCTAAGAGAGTTCTTACAGTGATCATCTTTGCCACTGGGGCAAATGTTTCACTATAATCTATGCCTTCTAGTTGGGAGAATCCTCGAGCAACCAATCTGGCCTTGTGCTTGTCAAGTGATCCATCTGCATTAAACTTGAGTCTGAACAACCACCTGCAGCTGACAATAGATGGGGCAGAAGTCTTTGGTACAAGAGACCAGGTGTTATTATCTTCAAGAGCTGTCAGCTCAGTTAACATGGCAGTCACCCACTCAGTCTTTGTCAATGCCTCATCCAAAGAGGATGGTTCAGATAATGAGGCCACATTATGGATGAAGGTTTGATATGAGGGGGAACATAAGCTGTAAGAAAGGCTAGAGGCAATAGGATAAGGAGACTTACTAGGAGGAGAAACTGCAGCTGGATCAGACCTTGTAGTATTGCACATGTAGTCCTTTTGCCAAGCTGGAGGTTGCACTGTCCTTGATGATCTGCGAGGGATGGGTGGGTCAGGCTGAGGGGGCTCAGGTATGTATGGAATTTCATCAAATTCTGGTGGCACATGAGATGGAGAGAATTCAGCATGAGAAATAGGGCTTGGAGGGTTTAATGAGGGTGGTGACTGCTCATGTAAGATGTCAATGGGAGTGAATTCAAAGAGGGGGTGTGAGCAGTCATCCATGTGAGAAGAGGGTTGAGAAACAGTAGGATTTTGAGAGGTATTGTCCATGCTAGTAGCAAAGGGAAAAACTGTCTCAATGAATGTGACATCTCTGCTAATTTCACATTTCTTTGTCATCATGTTGTACACTTTGTATCCCTTGAAGCCAAAAGGGTGCCCAAGGAACACACAGGGGGCAGACCTTGGGTCAAACTTTCCTCTAGGTGATGAGTGAGTGGACACAAAACATAGAGATCCAAACACTTTCATTTTTCCATAGTCAGGGGGTGAATTAAAGAGAACTTCATAGGGAGACTTGTATTTTAGAAGGGGAGAGGGTAGTCTATTTATAATGTATGTGGCTGTGAGGATGCAATCACCCCAAAAAGTCATAGGTACACATGATTGGTACTTTAATGCACGAGCAGTTTCCAAGATGTACCTGTGCTTTCTTTCCACTCGGCCATTCTGTTGGGGTGTGCCTTTGCATGAACTTTCATGTATAATACCCTTAGATTGAAGAAAGTGTAGGAGCTCAGAGTTGAAGAATTCAGTTCCCTGATCACTCCTAAGTGTTTTTACTGAGGCAGAAAATTGGTTTTCAATCAAGGTGATGAAGTTCTTGATGATGGATGGTGTTTCAGATTTGTGTTTCATTAGAAAAGCCCAGACACTTCTACTGAAATCATCCACAACAGTTAGAAAGTATTTGTGACCATTGTAGGTTTGAGTGTCAAAAGGACCCCATAAATCACAATGTAACAAAGAGAATGCAACATTAGCATGAGAGTCACTTGTATGAAAAGTAGTTCTTGTCTGTCTAGCAAGTGGACAAATAGAGCAAGTAAATTCATTCTTAAACTTTTGCATAGAAGAAGAGATAGAAGGAACATGCATCAGTTTGTCAAAAGGAGCATGTCCTAATCTATAATGCCAAAGAGCATTCAAGTCAAAGTTTGCAGCATTAGGTAAAAAAGAGGGGATGCCAGGTCTAGATTTACACTGGTAGGCATTTTTGAGAGTTTTGTGTGGGACAAAATTGCTAGAGTCATCAAGTAAAGTGGCATCCAGCTTTGCATCAGGAACTAGGTGATACAATCCTCCAATTTCTTCACCAATTGCAATCACTGTCCTCCTTGCATGGTCCTGGATGACACATTTGTCAGAGAAGAAAAAGACAAAGCAGTGAAGATCATGTATGAGTTTACTGATGGACAACAAATTGAATTGAAACTGTGGTACATACAGAACATTGGACAAGGTGATTTTCCCTGAGATTGGAACATCACCTGTAAGAGTCACACTTCTGTTTGTGTCATCAGGCAAGAGCACAGATATGGGTTTGATTAGAGGTTTTGTGTTTGTCAAGAATTTGAGGTTACATGTCATGTGATCAGTGGCCCCACTATCTAAGATCCATACCTTTGAAAACATTGAAGAGTTAAGACAATGTGAGATACCTGCCAATGACACTTCAGTAGCCTTGTCTCTTTTGTCAAGCAGCTTCAGAAGAGAGTTGAGTAGCTGTTGATTTTCAGAGGTGAGGCTTTGAGTAGCACCAGCTTCACTTCCTGATGAGTTTGAGGGCTTTTCCATAGCAGCAGCATTGGCACTGTTAGCCTTATACTTCCTGTCCAAAGCTTCCTTCTCCTTGGATCTGAAGTTGTTCCCACCTCCAAACTTAGAAAGTTGAGGTTTAAGTTGGCTCTTTGGATGCCAGGGTGGGTAGCCAAACACTTCCCAGCATCTATCAGACTTGTGATTTCCATTGCAATGTTCACATTTTTCTTTCTTTCCTTTTTCCTTTCCAGCATTGGAGCTCAGTGCAGTAGAGTCAGTCATAGCAGATGATCCTGGTGACTTGCTTCCTATGTCATCTTGCAAGAGAAGAGCATGAGCACCACTAGCTGTTGGAAGAGGAACATTGAGCAAAATCTGTCTCCTAGCTGCAGCATATCCCTCATTCAACCCCATCAGAAATTTCATGAGCTTACTTTCCTGATCAGAGGCCTCTATTTGAGCATTCAGGTTACATTCACACTTCCCACATTTGCATTGAATGGGAGGAGTGAGTCCTGACAGTTGCTGCCATAGCCCCTTCAGTTTTGTAAAATACTCTGTCATTGTTGTTGCCCCTTGTTCACATTCCTGTATTTCCTTCTTGACTTGAAATATCAATGGACCATTTCTTTGCCCATAGCTTTCCTCTAAATCCAACCACATTTCTCTAGCTGTGTCAAACTCATCCAAGGTGGAGTAAATTTCCTTTGACACAGTGTTGAGAATCCAAGAGCACACCATGTCATTGCATCTATTCCACATGTTTGAGTTCTCAGTTGTCTCAACAAGAGATCCATCAACAAAACCCAACTTGTTCTTCACAGGCAAGGCCTTACTCATGGCCTTTTTCCATCTTCGAAAGTTATCCCCAGTCAATTGAATGGTGGTAAGGGTCATACCTGAGTTTTCCGAAGGATGAATGAACAATGGATTGTTCAGGTCAGCAGCAGTGATGTAATCACCTCTGCGTCGCTCATGAGGCACAACTCGTTCATCAGTGTGCTCTCCTGACATGATAAACAGGTGCAAGGAGCTCGATTTCAGAAGCGGAAAGAGATGAACGACAAAACCTTACGACGAGCCGCCACTAGCAGATTCCAGTTGAGAGAGTTGCTGATTCGATCAACCAAGCTCTGATACCATGAAGATGATTGAATCAAGAAGCAACAGAAGATGAAATCAGCTAGAAGAGTGATAGAGTGATAGAGGATGATCAAGGTTTCACTGTTCCATTGATCATAAAGGCAGCCGAAAAGGGAATGATGGAACAATTTCCAAAATTGATTGTCAAGTAGGGTTTTGCCCTTATTTATATTACAAGTGTGATCACCTACATGTGAGAGCACACTAGTTACTATAGGACCTAGGTGCATAAATGTAAATAAGATGCATATTTAACAGCCTCCCCTACGTCGGGCGCGCGCCTGCGCCTAGGCTCCAGGGACCCTCTGCGCCTCAGTGCGCCTTGCGCTCTTTAAAACTAAGGATGCATGTCTTCACTTTGTGTTTGTACAATCACGAGCTAAAAAGTGTCAAATATATGTGAAGAAGATGGAGAAAAAAAAGGTTCACGGGGAAACAAAGACGATCAAAGAGCAAACCTTAGCTAAGCGTCGGAATCAAGGGAATTGAAAATAGATAGCTAGACTAGCTAGTCGATCCAGAAATGTATTGAGTACAGAGTTATATATGCCGAGTATACAACTACTTAGACGACTATTGAGGCCGTGTGACGGCTATGGAGCTACTCGGGTTGCTACTGGGCTGAACAACGCACCAAATAATGCGAAGTGGAAAAGCTACGACTACTCGGTTGCCTAACAGGCTATGTGGGCGCGTCCCGATCAGAGTACTTGATACTGAAATCAACACCTCACGAGAATGATCATAATTCCCTCAATATTGAGAGTTTGAAGGTATGTGTACTACTTTTGTAGATATTTTCAATGGCTGCAATGTTTGGTTTACCTAGAGCAAGTTCAAAGTGCAAGATGGTAAAAAATAACTCACAAGTTGGCAAATAAAAGTAATAACATTGTCACTTAAAGTGGAAACCCTAACCAAACAACTAGTTGATCAGGTAAAACCACCGCCTTACTAGCTTCTCACTAGTAAGGACTTGAATGATCTAATTGACAACTTTCGATTATAATAACACAGTAGAGATTGCCTTGTCTAGAATTCCACCAGCTCAAACACCAAACCTATTACTTAATATATCTAGTACTCAATATAATAAAAGACTTGCGCACATTCATAACTTTCTTCTTTGCAAGCTCTTTAGAGTTCTCTACGTTTAACATAAGCACACCTAGAAATGTCTCTCACACTTATACTTATACTTTCAATAACACCCCGAATCCCTAGTAATTTTCAGCTCGTCAATGCATTTGAAGAATGAGATTCATCAATTCACCATACTCGATTTGGATCCTGGAGCATTTGCCTTCTATCCATAAAGAAGCTATTGAGTAGTATAGCTATATGACCGACACCACCCAAATCCTCACCTGTAAAAAAAAATATCGGATGAAAGTCAATATAAACATAATTTACAAGGATAAAATGAGTATTTTGGGGGAAAAATGAGAAAAATAAGATCAGGGTTAGATATGAAATTAATTCAAAAAATTAAAACCAATTGTATTTAAATATTAACCTAGAGGTCCTAGGATCCGAAAAGAAGGTAGTTTAGTTGTTTACAAATCATAAGCATTGATCAGATATCTGAGCTGCTGTAAACCCTTCCAAAGTTTTTCCAAAAGAGCAAACAGAAATCACTTAGCAAACAACAAAGTAGCTGAGGAGAGCTCGCAGAAAGAAGTGCCAAAAGAGCAATGTAAACCCTTCCAAAGTTTTTCCTTTCAAGATACATTTTGAGACACCATTGCTACGGGCATGCACACCATATATAACGGATGACAACTGAAGGGTAAAGACGCCAACGAAAGATATAGGTCGGTAAAAATGCAAACCACAAGGATCATATTCAGTTTAACTTCAAATTTCAAGTCTATAATGCACCCAATCCTGCAAGGCAGCAACAGGGAACACTGAATCAACAGCTGCAATTGCAACTGCGCTCACACAGATTATAGACCGGCAACATCTTCAGTTATCAAACGAGGTTGACAAATATGCCTATAGTCTATAGACTAATACTGTAATGATCGATTAATACTTACTATATTGACTATAGGTTTTATTTGGAGATGAAATACCTTAACCGGCTGGACTCTTAAAACACAATCTACTCTGTTGCCCCTCTTGAATTCAAAGTGAATGTATGCCTCAGCGGGGCCTTTATATATCCATCGTATCGATCATTGGCCTCCTTGCTTTACATTAACCCTCCACAGATCACCTGCCTCATCACTCACACTAACAATACAGTATATCATATATGATGGGGATTTGCATTTCAATCAAATTATCGTTAAATATTAGTCATTCTTATCTATTTTAGGTTTCACTTTATACATCAAACATCATCATAATAATTAGTATTAGTTGATAGTAGCAATTTTTAATAATATTTTCGTTAGTCTCATTAAAAAAAAAAGCACAAAAGCTATATAAAGGGAGAAAGCAATAATCTCAAATTGTGATATATGATCCGTGATAGAAAGATAGTATAAGCGTACGTACCTTATCTTAATTGTAGGAATATGGGAAATGAGATGCCAGTCTTCCCCGGTTGTTGGCTCGGATCTCTTTCCTATTTCCCAGGATGTACAAAAACAGGATTCATAGATATACAGACTTTGCAGGGAGGTGAGGTGCTTGAATCCCTCGGGAATCTTCTTCAAATTTCCGACTTCTTCGAGTTTAATAATACGAAGTGATTTGAAGACCTTCCAGGGAATGTCGTCTATCCAACTTCCATCCTGCAAGCATATGAGTTTATTAATCAATTAGATTAAATACAAGAGCAGTATGTTAAATAATACTTATATACATTGAGAAGAAACAAAAAGAGTCAAGATGGTATTTTGTTATTTATTTAAAAAATATATATATCTTTCTATGAATAGATTGGTGATGCAGAAATGTGAGATGTTGATCATCATATGTATGGAAGTATAGAAAGAATACCTCAGTTGAACTAATAGTAAGTTGGATGAGCGAGCTAAATTGGATTTGTTGTAACACTTCCATCTCATCCGCGTTGACCACCTTCTCCACAACAAAAAAAGACAGATGTTCGAGGTTCATATTCGCAAGTATTGCCCAACTGATACTCAACTCCAAGCTGACAACATCATTTGGACTTTTGATGAATTCCAATTGTCTTAGAAAACGGAGACGCTGAATCCACTTGGGAAAGCAACTATACGGCATCTCATTAAAGCCGATATAAAGCCTTTGAAGAGCAGGTAGGTGCAGTTCTTTCTCCGCCATTTCATGATCTTCTTCTACTTGTTTGTTTTCATAATATTCAATCCTCAACACTTCAAGAGCAGTTAAGTATTGAAGCCCACCTTGTAAGTGCTTCTGCCATGGCACTTCCAATCTTCGCAGTTTCTGCAAGGCTTTCCATGGCATCCCCATTCCACTTTCATTATTTATCTCCTCATTCTCAGCTTCTTCATGTCTGTCCTCCAATTTCACATTACCACAATTGGATACATACAACTCTTCAAGGGCGGTTAGATACGCCAAGCCAGAACTAGACACCCGTATTAGATCTCTACACCATCTAATTTTCAATGACATGAGAGAAGTTGAGCATTTTATTGAATCCTTTGGCAAACAACTTAAATCTTCTACCGCCCATAGACTTATCACTTTTAGGCTTGGAGGCTTCGTACTAAGCAACTTGCTCAATAACTTCCCATTAACCTGGTCTAAATCCAATTCTTCAATTCCGCTGAATAATGGCATACCTTCCACAAGATCCGGACATTTTTTTATCAGAACCTTTGAAACACGGGGCAAAGATGGCGATACTGAAATTGGAGAATCATCTCCAGGTACTGCTACTTCCCTCCACCAACCCTTCAAATTACGCAAGGACTCCATTTTTAGGATTTCAAGGCATGGCAGAATTGATTCGAAATTTACATTCTGAGGATATAAGTACTCCAAAGAACATCCATATAGGCTAAGCTCCTTGAGATTTGTAAGCGAGAATACCCAACTTGAAAGTCTATCACCTGCATACCCTTTTATAGACAAATACTCAAGATTTGTATGCGGTTTAACTACATCTAGCACTTCTTCCATTTCTTCCTTGGTCGTTTCATGTTCACCATCGCGGATCCACTCTATGATCATCCCATTCAATTTGCTCTTTTTGGACATGTTCGATTTTCCTGCATCTTCTTTGCAATCAGACCATCCCTTTTTTGGAAGCTCGATATGTAGAGCCCCGCACAAATCATCAAGGCAACCCAAGTATCTCAAACCCCCATCACGAGGATGTACAATAAGCCGATCCAAACTCACAAGTGTTGTTATCTCTGCCAACCCCGAAGGTAAAGAACCTAAGCTCATGCAACCCTTTAAAAAGAGGTGTCTCAAGCTCACCAGCTTTCCAAGTTTCAAAGGCAATTCCACAAGAGATTCACAACCACTAAGATCAAGGGTTTGCAAATGCTGAAGCTTACGAATTGAATTCGGAATTTTTTTCAGCTTTCGACTGCTTGATAGATTGAGGTATCTCAAGTGAATCAGTCCTCCAAATGAATCAGGTAACATATCAACGCTCAAAGATGACATTTCCAAGGCGCGCATCATTCTTAAACTTCCCAAAAGGGAATTTAAGGAGCTTGTTTTAAAGCCTTCAACATCGTTGAGTAGAACGGTCCTCAAGGTCTTTGACTGAGGAGACAAAACAAAAGGGTCAAATAAGAAATTCGGATCACACAAGACAGAGATGTGACGAAGAGAGCTCTCGCCAACCATGCCCTCTAAATCTTGTCTAATGAAACATTTACTCTCCATTCCTGCAACTTTTGTTGCCAAATCATGTAGCAAATCATGCATTTTACAAGTGTATATGGGATAACCTTCCGATGTATCTCTTACCAACTCTTGGAAGAAGCACCTATCAACCATATGAAAGAAATACACATCACCAACTTCCTCCAACCTTTTCCTAGGTTGTGGCTCAATAAAACCCTGGGCTGCCCACAAACGAACCAACTCATCCTTTTCAAATTCATAATCCTTAGGAAAGATTGAGCAATAGGAAAAACAATGCTTTAATGCAGGCGGGAGACCATTGTAGCTAATCATTAAAGCATTTATGATTTGGTCATCCATTTTATCATCAAGAACATCCGCAAGCTGATTATCCACTAAAGACAACCACGTCCTCTTATGGTTCCCTTTGGATCGCAACATGCTACCAACAGTAATTAGAGCAAGGGGGACATATCCACACTTTTGAACAATCTTCTTGCCTAATCGAACAAATTCAGAATCATTAACAATTTCACCCTCCTCAAATGTTGACTTGACAAACAAATCCCAAGAACTCTCTTCTGAGAGAATTTTTAGAGAGCAGTAAGGCTTAATGGCATTCAAACATTGGGCAACCTCTGTACTACGTGTTGTGACTAAAATCTTACTACCGAGTTTTCCACAATCAAGGATTTTTTTCAAAGCAAACCACTTGGTTGGATTTTCATCCCAAACATCATCCAACACCAGGAAATATTTTTTGCCTTCAATTTTATTTCTCAACTGTTTTTGCAAGTGATCTAAACTATTGTCGTGAGGTTTAGACCCAAGAACAGATGTTAAGATTGTCACTACGACTTCTTTTAGATCAAAAAAGTAATTGACACAAGCCCACAGGCACAAATCAAAACCCCTTTGTACTTTGACATCATTATACACAAACTGAGCTAAGGCAGTCTTCCCCAATCCACCAAACCCAATTACAGAGATAACAGAAAGGCTGAGTAGATGATTTTCCTCTTTAGGCAACAACAATTCGATCATTTCCTCCTTTTCCCGGTCTCTTCCAATCACATCCTCTAATTTGACAAAAGAGTGAGTTTCATTCCTAATGGGGGCCCTAGTTGGGTTTTCTTCAATCCGGATGCTCATAAATTTGAATTGTCTCATATCATTGGAAATGAGATCTAGACGCTCCTTGATATCCTTGACATCATGAGCAGTCCTAACAACAAAATACAACTGGTTGGATTTGGAGCAAAAAAGGCGTACCTCCTTCCTGAATGAGCTGCCAGACATGACCTTCTTCCGTAAGGCCCTGGCATCAACAGCGTCGAACAAGTCCTCAGCCTCGTACAAGATCACCCTGAGCCTGGAAAGCCATCCCTTCACGAGATGATCCTTGGATTCCCTTTGCTCGGCATCGAGGAGGAAATCGGCGATGGTTTGGATGGTTTCCTGGAGGGTTTCCAGGTCCTTGTCAAAGTTCCAGACAAGTAAGAACTCTTTCGAAGCGGGAGAGGCGAGTTGCTGGAGAACGGACTTGGCAACGCCAAGCAAGGCAGCCTCAGCCATGGTACGCTGTTTGTGAGACGGAAGTGAGATTGAAGGGCTTTGTGCTTAATTTGTTTGGTAATTGCAATTATGGATGAACGCGTGAGAAATCAAGGCTGGAAGACCTTGCCTTTTTATAGCAGTTGAGCTCTACTTAATTACACCTTCTTCTTCTATTTTTTTTTTAATTATTATTACTAAATCAAATACAGAGTATAATTAAACGATAACGAATAAATTATGATTAAACCGGCCAGATGCCCACGTACAATCTCAGCCCTGGTTAACGTGGAAGCACGAGCTATTGATTTTATCTACGGAGCTAGCATGATTTTGAACGTGAAAGCAATGCTTTTACATATTCCAGACAATTTGTATATAAATTAGATAACAGTCATCGCACTTTAAAGAATCTGGAGATTTGGAGAAGAAGCGGTGTGGGTGGGGAAAGTCAGACAGTATTTTATTTTTAATTTAGGAAATAATTTTTATATTTTAATTAAGATTTACTAAAAAAATTATTTAATTAGATCAGCCAAGTCCGATCCGTTCAAGAGGGAAGATGAGCCCAATGCAAGTATCTGATGTCACATCTAACTTCTAAAGAGAAAGAGTATACATATTTGAAAGAATATAAGTAGCATATGTTCTTAGACACACAAGGCATATATAGTTATACAGATCTTACTAACTGATGACGTCGACATAGGGATAATACATTATATTTTTGCTGCTATATATTCTGGGTCAATTCATATAATGGGCCTATTGGAACAAACTCAAGTTCATGGTCCTCATGGAGCCTGGAGTTAGAGAATTAAACTCATTAAAATTGCCATGTATGAGAGACTAACCACATGTGTAACATTTTATTTTACTCCTCTTATATATATACTAGGTACAACCCTACTTTCCATCTAATGAAGGATTTTTTTAATTTGCATGTTTATCTTGCAATAAAACAAACTAAAATGATGCACATGGTGAAATACTGTATTAGAAGATCAGAAAAGGATAAATAGATACTTATTTAAGAGATGGGGTCTCCATAATCTTCAGACAAGCCTAGCAGCTAGCAGTTTAAAAAAAATAAATCAATTGGTGCATTAAATTTGCAGAGCAACATAAGCGAGTGGCTGAGAACCGACCCTTTGATTGGTGCCATGACAAGGAGAATAAGTCAGAATTTTGCTCATTTGTTGGGGAGCATGACTTCCAAAAAACCAGTTCTCACAATTTATCCTTTAAAAACTTGTTTCAATTGTAATTTGACAGAATAGTTTTTGGAGTTATAGCAATACTGAATATATATATATAGTATCTGTCATCCTTTAAAATAGAGCATTCTCTTGTTAAACACTGCAATCAGAACTCTCGCATCACAAATTTTCCTAACAAAAAGCAAATTCTTGTTGAACTTGGGCACAAACAACACATTATGCAGCATAATTTCTCTATATATTTAGTCTAATATCTCCATGTAAGTGAACATGTATTTTTGTCAATTGAGTAAATATAGGTAGATGTAGCAAGATTTCTGACATCATTCAACCGCTCAAGATGGCATGTCATATGGTCTAAAGTTCATGTGTTTAGAAGCGTTGAGAATCATGATATTAGCAATACTTGAGAAGTGACTCATTTCGGAATCAGCAATGCATTTTCCTTTCATGAGCCTTATATTTATGACCTCCAGACAAACTAAATTCGGGAATGAAGGGCTCATCTGTGGATCCTGTGTAGCAACTGATTCATTCCCAAATTGTCCTCCCAAAAGTCTAACGCAAAGGCACACAAATGACAAGTTGATTTAAGGTGGAAACCCTCAAACTACACGCAGGTAGTGCGGGATGAAAACCACCACCTCCCTTTGTTTGGGGAGGATTTCAAATAGGTATACTTGTCTTATTAACCGGAAAACCTAAGGCTATGATAGTACAAACCTGAGTACTAACGTACTGAAAGTTAAGTGTTAACAAGAAACACAAGTAAACCTATGAAATGACCTACAACAACTAAACTTCACAATTCACCATGTGTTCTCCAGTAAGCTCGATGCTTCTACCCGTTACAAAGCTTCATATTTAAATATCCAATACAATCGCTAAGAACATCACAATGAAAGGAAACAATTAAGATATTTGCTTTAACTTAAAGATCAATTAATGGTCCATTTGTCGGACCAAATCTTTCATTAACTTCCTCCCAAACTGGTTGATCTAGTTGAATTCGCATATAATTCAACGGATCCATCAGAGATGCTTCTACCGATTTATATGAATTGTGGGGATGTGCGAAATGAGATGCCAATCTTCCCCGGTTTCTGGTTTGCATCTCTCTCTGAATTGTGGGGAGTCATCACTTATAGTGAGATTTTGCAGGGAGGTGAGGTGCGGTGCTTGAATCGTCAGGAATTTTCTTCAATTTTTTCACCCCATTAAGCTTAAGAGTACAAAGTGATGGGAAAATGTTCCAAGGAATGTCATGTATCCAACCTGCATCCTCCTGCATATCAATTTATTCAATTAAATACTGGATTAGTATATTAAATAATAATATTATTATTAATGCAATGTATATTTAAACAATTACGACTTGTTATCCACGTAATTATATAGGTTGAGAAGAAACTAAGAGTCAAAATGATATTTTGTTATTTAAAAATAAATTTTATGAATAAATTGGTATTTTTATAAAATTAAAATTACTTTGTCTAACCAAATCTTCCCCCTTCTGTTATTTTATTTTTCTTCAATATTTGATAATTATCTATATTTTTGGTAAATATTACTTGACTTGGGCTTCACTAAAAGATTAATTGCCTATATATTCAAAGATATCAAATCATATTGGACATTGGATATCTATCTTCTATATATATATACATATACTAAAATCGATGCATAGCGTCCTATGTGGCGCGTTTTGGTTTATTCTAGGAGGAAAAAAAATTCCTATGTGACGTTTTGTAGTTGATTATAAGAAAAAAAATTAATAAAATAATATGTTATCATATTTTATAAAAAGTTATATAAGCCACAATCTAATCTATCTATATTCTATGTATTTATATTTTAGTTAATTGACATGAATATAAATAAAAAAATATTACATAGTCATACTTACCAAAAATATTAATAGATAAATATGTAGTATTTGATAAATGCTATTTATTTATATTTAGATTATTTTTTGGCGGAAAAAATTATTTATATCAAAATTAATTATTTAATAACTATTAGTTTATTTATATCTATATTATTTTTTGAGACCAAAATAATTTATCAAAATATTATGTAGCGACAATCTATTCGTGGATAGATATTTTAGTAAACTAACATAATAAATATATACTATATATTTAATAATAATAAAAAATATTAAAATATCTTTAAAAAACAGTTATCTATTAAATTTCATGAGATTTAATTAATGTTAGATTGTAAAAACATATTAACCTTATAAATATGAATTTTATTTATATTTTGAGAGAATCTAAGTAAAAGATATTATTTTTACTTATATCTATATTATTTTTTGATGGAAAAATGATGTATATTTAGATTATTATTACGTTATTTATTGGAATCTATTTAAGTTATTTATAATATTATATTAATGTATTATCCGTACATGGGACATGACCTACACTAGTTGGATATATAATATAGTATTTCAAAAGTTTTCATGATGCAAAAATGTAAGGCCATGTGCATCCCTGTACACTTTCTGTGTACTTAATCTATTTTTTCTTTTGCCACATCAGTATAAAAACATTACTTTATATTTTTATGAATTTCGCTCATATCCGTGTACTCCACTTTCGAGTACTTCACCAACTTTTTCATCATTTTGTTTTTATCTCATTATCCGAAAGTATAAATTTATTTATTTATTTATTAACTTCATTTATTATTAATTTAATCAAACTTAGCTTATAAATAATTTTTATTAATTATGCAGATTAATATTTTTTTCCACCCAAACATATACAAAATGGGTGTTTTTGGATTTATAAAATTAAGGCATATTCAAATATAAAATTATTATTATTATTTTTTACTTTAAACATTACAAAATGAGGTTTAAAATTAATAAAATGTTTGAACAATACTAGCTAACATCACATGTGATATGGTTATTTGGGGCCACAAAATGTCACATAGGATTTTGCTTTTATTTTTTTATATTTAATTCCAAAAAATAGGTGGACTGGTAGAGTTACTAGAGTACTTAGTGTACAGGGACAGGGGTACTGATGCTCTAAGATAGGGGTGGGCACAAATCCCGCAAATTCCGATCCCGTCCCGGTCCCGTCCCGATCCCGTCCCGATCCCGGTGGGATTTAGGACAAAATAGCGAATCCCGTCCCGATCCCGTCCCGCAAAAATTATGCGGGACGAAACGCGGGACGATCCCGGTGGGATCCCGCAAATCCCGTCCCGTCCCGCATAATAATAATAACAATAATAATATTAATAATAATAATTTTTATAATAATAATAATAATAATATAATATTATAGAATAATAATAATATATTATTAGTATTATTATTTTGAGCAAATATTATAATTATAATTATAATTATAATCTTATAATCTTCCATTTATAATAATAATAATAATTGTTTAGAATAATAATATTATTATTATTTGAGCAAATATTATATATAATTATAATAATAATTTTCAATTTATATTAATAATTTATAATAATAATAATAATATTATATAATATTATAATATAATTTAATAATAATATTACTTTATAATAAAATTATTATTATTATTATTTCATATTATATTTTTTTCTTGTTAAGTATAATTATTTTATAATAATAAAAATAAAAATAAGTAATAATAATATTATTATTATTTTTAATTATAATGTAGAATTATTATTATTATTATTATTATTATTATTATTATTATTATTATTATTATTATTATTATTATTATTATTATTATTATACCCATTTAGAGCTACAAGAGGCAAATAGCTAAATACGGTATTCTTCCCAACTATCAATCAATAATGAGACAGTATCTGGTGAATCTCGTCTCAAATCTCAATCCCTTTCCGTCCCGATCTAGTAAGATAATGTAGCCAAATATGTTGAACATTATAATTAATTATACAATCATTGTTTGAATTAATAATAGTATTATAATATTAATTTGAATAATAATAATAATAATAATATTGAATAATATAGTTGAGAAGAATACCGTATTCAACATATTATACAAATTAATGAATTATGAAAGCATTTTTCACTTTGCAAATTTATATAATATTTTATTATTTTTATATGCGGGACAAGGCCCGTCCCGTCCCGATCCCGTCCCGTCCAGACACCATCCCGTCCCGATCCCGTCCCGAAAAAAAAGTGTCAATCCCGTCCCGATCCCGTCCCGTAAAAATTTCGCGGGACGAGTCCCGTCCTGGCTCAATCCCGTCCCGTCCCGTGCCCACCCCTACTCTAAGACCTCATGTGTAATATATAAAATATAAAAACTATACCTCTGTGGTACTAATTACAAGGTCGATAAGCGAGTTGAATTGAATTTGTTGTTTTGCCTCCGTCTCATCCACGCTGAGCACCTTTTTCACATAATAAAAAGATAGCCGTTGAAGTTTCATTTTTGCCAGCATTGCCCAACTCAAACTCAACTCCTGACTACCGCGGAAGCTCAATTCTTTTAGACAACGGAGATGCTGAATCCACTTGGGACAGCCAGAATAGCGACCACTATAAATAAAATAAAATTCCAGTGTTTGAAGAGTAGTGAGGTATTGAAGGCCCCCTTGTAGGTGTGGTTCTTTCTCCACCATTTCATTATCTTCTTTTACTTGTCCGCTTCCATAATATTCAATCCACAAGTATTCAAGAGCAGTGAGGTATTGAAGCCCTCCTTGTAAGTGCCTCTGCCATGGCACTTGCAATCTTCTCAGTCTCTGCAAGGCTTTCCATGGCATCCCCATTCCACTTTTATTATTATTATTTATCTCCTCCTTTTCAGCATCTTCATCTTCATCCTCCAATTTCAATACTTTCAAGTTGACTATCTCCAACTGTTCAAGGGCAGTGAGATACGCCAAGCCAGCACTAGACACCCATCTTATGTCACAGAACACAATTTTCAAACACTTGAGAGAAGTTAAGAATTTTATTGAATCCTTTGGCGCACAACTTAAGTACTCCAAAGTGCATCCATCTAGGCGGACCTCCTTGAGATTTGAATGTGAGAAAACCCAACTTGGAACTTTATCGCCTACATACCCATCTATTGACAAATACCGAAGATTTTCATGCGGCTGGATTGCGTCTAGCACTGCTTTTGTTTCTTCCTTGGTCATTTGAAGTTCACCATCACCGATCCACTCTATCATCATCCTATTCAGTTTGTGCTTTTTGGACATGTTTGATTTTCTTGCATCTTCTATACAATCAGGCCATCCCTTTTTTGGAAGCTCAATTCTCACAGCCCCGCACAGATCATCAAGGCATCCTAAATATCTCAAACCCCCATTACTAGGATGCACAATAAGTCGATCCAAACTCACAAGTGTAGTTATTTTTGCCAATCCCGAAGGTAAAGAACCTAGGATCTTGCAATTCTCTAAATAGAGGTGTCTCAAGCTCACCAACTTCCCAAGGTTCAAAGGCAATTCCATAAGAGAAGAACAATACCTAAGATCAAGGGTTTGCAAATGCTGAAGCTCACAAATCGAATTCGGGATTTTTTTCAGTTTTTCATTGTGTGATAGATCAAGGTATCTCAAGTGAATCAATCCTCCAAATGAATCAGCTGGTAACATATCAGTATTGAGAAACCCTGACATTTGCAATGCGCGCAACATTTTAAAACATCCCAAAAGTGAATTTAAGGAGCTTGCTGTTTTAAATGGCATATAAAAACCATCAAATAAAAGGGTTCTTAACTTCTTTGAATGGGGAGACATAACAAAAGGTTCAAACACGACATTTCGATCACACTTGACAAACATGTGACGAAGCGAGCTCTTGCCACTCATGCTCATATCTTCTCCAGTGAAGCATCTACTCTCATCTCCTGCAACTTGTAATGATAAATCATGTAGCAAATCATGCATTTTACAAGTGTATCTGGGATAGCCTTGCCATGTATCCATTTTCACCTCTTGGAAGAAGCACCTATCAACCATGTGAAAGAAATATTCATCCCCTTCTTCCTCCAAACTCTGCTTATGATCTCCCTTAATAAAACCCTGGGATGTCCACATACGAACCAACACATCCTTTTCAAATCTATAATCTTTAGGAAAGATTGAGCAATAAGCAAAACAATCCTTTATTGGAGACGGTAGACATATGTAGCTAAACATTAAGACTTTCATGATTCCGTCATCCTTATTATCAGCAAGAACATCTGCAAGCTCATTATCCACTACAGACAACCACCTCTTCTTATCCTTCTCTTTAGATCGTAGCATGCGACCAATAGTAATTAGAGCAAGGGGGGCATATCCACACTTTTGGACAATCTTCTTTCCTAATCTAACTAATTCAGAATCATTAACAATTTCACCCTCCTCAAATGTTGACTTGGCAAACAAATCCCAGGCACTTTCTTCTGGCAGAATTTTTAGCGAGTAGTAAGGCTTTACGGCATTCAAACATTGTGCAACCTTTGTACTGCGTGTTGTTGCTAAAATCTTACTACCGATTTTCCCACAATCAAGGATTTTTTTCAAATCATCCCAATTGGATGGATATTCATCCCAAACATCATCCAATACAAGGAAATATTTTTTCCCTTCAATTTTCTCCCGCAACTGTCTTTGCAAGTTATCTAAACTGTTGTCATTGGGTTTAGACCCAAGAACAGATGTTAAGATTGCCACCAAGGCCTCCTTTAGATCTGAAAAGTAATTGATACAAGCCCATAGACACAATTCAAACCCCCCTTGTACTCTGACATCATTATACACAAACTGAGCTAAGGTAGTCTTCCCCAATCCACCAAACCCAATCACAGAGATAACAGAAAGACTAAGTTGGCGATTTTCCTCTTTAGGCAACAACAATTCGATCAGTTCCTCCTTTTCCCGATCTCTTCCAATTACATCCTCTAATTTGACATAGGAGTGAGTTTCTTTCCTAAACCTATTGAGGACTCTAGTTGGGTTCTCCTCAATTCGTTTTATCATAAAATCAAACCGACTCATATCTTTGAAAATGCCATCTAGACACTCCTTGATGTCCTTGACATCATGAGCAGTCCTAACAACAAAAGCAGGCAGGTTAGATTTGGAGAAAAAACGGCTTACCGCCTTCCTGGATGAGCTGCCAGAGATGGACTTCTTTTGTAAGGCCCTGGCAGCAAGAGCATCGAACAAGTCGTCAGCGTCGTACAATACCGCCCTGAGCCTGGAAACCCATCCCTTCACGAGATGATCATCCTTGGATGCCCTTTCCTCGGCATCGAGGAGGAAATCGGTGATGTTTTCGATGGTTTGCTGGAGGCTTTTGAGGTCCTTGTCAAGGTTCCAGACAAGGAGGAACTCGCTGGAAGAGAGAGAGGCAAGTTTCTGGAGCACAGAGTTAGCAACGCCAAGCACGGCGGCCTCAGCCATGGTTGATCGAGCCTCGAGGTGGTCGTTCACGTGTGAAAGGGGGTTTCAGGAGAAAAGTATGAAATGGGTTATGAAAAAGGGAGTTTGGTGAAGTAGGGAGAGCGCAGTTGATCATTGCTGACCAGCTAGCTAACTTCGTCATTTTGCTGTGAATAATTCAGCGCACTTTTTCTTCATTTGATTTGACATTTCTCCCAACACGGCAACCTTCATTATTGATGACAACTCTTTTTGAAGATACTAGAGCTAACATTCCTGTCTTCATCTGCAGCAAAATTATTTGGGTTAAAATGGAATAAAAATATAAAATTATAACTTAAATGGTGCATGTTTTCATAACTGATATCGATACCCAATAAGTAATCCTTATAAATGTGTAAAAGAGATTAAATCAGAAAAGAGATTTGAATTCAAATCTAAATAAAACACACACAAAATCATATGAAAAAACAAAAATAAGCTAGGAAACAAGTTGTCTCTTCAACAAAAATAAGCTAGGGAGAACTGAAAATGAAGGTGCGCGAGCACGTGAGGGAAGCGTGCGTCCAGCGAGCCTGTGGTGAGCAACCGGTCTTCAGTTCGATCCGCACTATCAGCATTACTCCAACAACTGATGGGAGGAGGAGGAGAAGCCGGAGGAAGAGAGAGCGGCAGGGGAGGAGAGAAATGAAGAAGAAGGGGCGAAGTGGAATATGATCCAGCCCTAAGGCACACAAACGGCTCAATTCAGGGGAAGTCGGGGTGAGATTCAGGGTGCGTCGGGGACTAATGGCAGGAGGAGGAGAAGTCGGAGGAAGAGAGGGCGGCGACGGAGGGGAGAGATGAAGAAGAAGGGGCGAAGGAGCTAGGTGAAATCTGGACAAACCTTGAGTATTTGAAGTGCTTCAAGCGAAGAGATTGAGAATCCGAGCCACCGAGAAGGAGAGAAGAGGCTCTGTGGGCGGGCGCCTGGTGGAAGATGGAAGTCTGAGGGGCGGATAGGGAGAAGGAAACTCCGGTTGTAGAAGAAAGCGTGTAATTGGCAAGAGGAAGCAATGGAAAGGAGACCTTCTGAAGAAACCGTTTAAGTTAACGGGAGTAATGTCGCCCCGTTAAGTCACTGTTCATTTGAGAGTTCGACTTTTATAATAAGTATAGATATAGATATACTCCCTTCGATCTAAAAAGATTGTCGTTTGACTTTTTAATACGTATTTTAAGGAGCTAAAAACTATACTCCCTCTGTCCAATAATACATGGGTTTTTAGAGGTAAATTTTTGTCCAACAATAGATGAACTTTTAGGTTTTCTAGGTAAAAGTTGTAATGATTTGTATTGGTTTGTGTGTTGTTGACTTTTTAAAATAATTTGATTGGTTGAAATGTGTAGTGGGTGTTAAAAAATAATAAAATTTATGAAAAAGTTAGTGCAATGATGATGTTTTTTTAAAAGTAATGTGTTTTATTAAAACTTGTGCAAAATGCTAAAAGTCAATGTATTTTAGGACGGAGGGAGTATAAAATATCAACTTTTTTAAAATTATTTTTTTACAACTTAATATTTGTTGATAATAAGTACTCCCTCCGTCCAAAAATAGATGGTCTTTTAGACCTTTACACGTTAATTAATAAAACCTATTTATATTTAAATGGCATTATTTTTATAGAGAGAGTAACTCTTTAATTTTAAGTACTACTCCCTCCGTATCGCAAAACTTGTAGTTTTAGAGTAGTAAACTTGTATCAAAAAACTTGTTGTTTTAGCTATAGTTATTATCTTTATAGGTAATTATTGCTCTTTTTATAGGTAATAATTAGTACTTTTAGGTACTTTATTCTATAAAAGTAAAGGAAATATATGTATTATTAATAAGTGTGCATAAAGCTAAAGCTACAAGTTTTGCGATACGGAGGGAGTATTGTACTTTTTCAGGGGTAATAATTACCCTATAACCCTAAAAACCCATGTATTTTTGACAAAATTTCAAGGCCTAAAAGGTCATGTATTTTAGGACGGATGGAGTATTAGATTATAAAAAAAATAATAATAAAAAAGTTAATATATTATATAGTTTTTAGCTCCTTAAAATACGTGTTAAAAAGTCAAACGGACTCCTTTTTGGACAGGAGGTAGTAAGATATTAACGTTATGAATGAGAAGTTATTAACGGATGACCACTCATTTTAGTGAAGGGGAAATTATTGAGCCAAGGGTTCAACCTTCATTATTGATGACCACTCATTTTGAAGATAAGATATTAACGTTATTAACGAAATTTCTTAGCAAGGTTCCTTCGTTCGTGTAACAATTAAGGAGTATTTAATTATTATTATTATTATTTTTTATTTTTTTTTTGATGACGAGGAACCCAACTTTGGCGGCAAACCCCGAGCACGTGACCCAGCCGACAAGAGTCACATACCAGGTAAACCGACTTGCGCCGACCGGCTCGACCCACTGGTAAGGAGCAAGGTAAACCATGGCTTGAAATTCCAAGAAAAGGGGCGGAGGTAGGGATCGAACCCGGGACCTCCTTCCCACCCCCCTTGCTCCACACTAGTATTTAATTATTTTGAATACAAACAGAGCACAATAACACAACATCAAAGAGGAAAGAAAACACCCAACCCAACCCATACAAGACGTCAACCAGCAAAGCAGACGAAACGAGAGCCAAGACGCGCCACGGGTGCCAAGAGCGAGGGAGGGTGCAAAGACTCACGAAAGTACCCCAGTCGGAGAGGGTGACTCATGAGGAAGTGTGGATCGTCGGCGTTGCCTCCACTTAAATGAAGGATCTTCGAAGACCACAAACACCACCATGATCCGTTGTCGATCAAACAGGACGCCCGATACTGTAACCCAACACAAAGCAGACGCATCTATACCAAAGCACCGACCAAACACCAGAAGACGGGACAAATACGTACTAGAAAGGGAAGATCGATCCACTGTTGGAAATGTAAACGGAAATTTCCGAACCAAATCAGATGATTCGGGGAGCATTATTATATGATAACTTATTTTCCAACCCTTAATAGGATTTAGTATACAAGTGTATAAAACAAAGTTATTATTCGTGGTCAGCACAAGGAATTTCCCATATATATATTATTTTACAAAGTTATTTTTCTATTTTTCTAAAAACATGTTTTTAATGATAAAACTTTTATAAATATATTGATACAAGTGTATAAAATAAAAATATAATTTATTTTAGAAAATTTTTGGTGTATTAACATAGGCCAATTTTTAAAAGAATTATGAGATTGAGGTATATTCACTCCTCATTCCTTATTAAAAAAATTAAAGAGACCACAAGATCTTCCACGCCAAATTTTCTTGCTGGCAAAGTCATCCAGAGAGTTTGAACAAGCGGACAAAATGAAATTTTGAACCGTTGGTTCATTTTGATTTCAAGAGGCAAGCAGGTAATGTACTTTCAATGTAATAAGTTTGTCCACACACCAACTTAACACCTAGCTAGTCAAGTATAGATCTCTATGCTTCTATAGTTCTATTGAATAAAACATCAATTAAGTTTTAGCCATCAATGTTCAACCCTTTTGTACTAAATTGGAAGAACATGGAATCATAGAAACAAATTGAGTTTGTCATCAAGGAAAAAAATTCAAATAAAAAAGGAAAAAGATAATAATACTGGTATGTAAAGTTTTCCTCTTTTTGGCTGAGTAGACTCGTATAAGGACAGTAACGAACATGATGTTAGAATCTTAGGCTTTGCTTCCATAATTCCATTACTTCCTACAAAAGCAGGTAAGTAATCAAAAACTAGAAATGATGAAGAACTTAGCAGGCTCAACATCATCTCCTGCTTGTTGACTGATGAAAAACAACAGCAAGATTCAGTGGAGATTCACTCACTATACACATTGCCAAGAGTGATGACTTGAAAGCAAGGTGAAAAAGTATTAGGGAGTGTAATTACCTCTTCGTAAACTAAAAAAATAAATTCGTCTCCATTGCACTTATGGTTCAAGGGCATGGTAGCTTGAACCTATCCTGTAACTCCTTGAATCTGTCAACATCAAAATTGTGCTTCTTAAGCAGCTTCCTCTGTGTAGATAGGAAGAGTCTTTGCATGAAGTCCTGGTAAGTAGGATCCCTTCGAGTGAAAAGAAAGTAGGCATAACCAACAACTAGGCCAGTAGTTGTGGTGATGAACGAAATGGGCTCCATCACATCCCATGAGAATTCCCAGTACGTGAGGCGGAAAAAGAGCCCAACCTGCATGATACCGATTGCCAATCCTGACCAAAGAACGCGACGGACCTGTTTATGTGCCAAGCTATCAAGCTCTTCCTTTTTCGCCTGCAGCTTCTTGAGCTCTTCCCTTCTAGGGTCGTCTTCTTCGGTTAAGGCATGGGGGACTGACCTCCTTACCAAATCAACTACCTGATCGCAACAAAAGATCAGTAACATGAAAAATGAAACACAGTAGTAAATGCACATGTTATTTTAAGTTTATGGCTTGCTGTCCTTGTAGTGTTAAGTCTGTTAGACTAAAAATATGGAGATGCTAGATGGTAAACCATTCCCCAGGAGCTCCCTTTTCTTAGATATATCAGAGGCACCCTGATGAGGGGTCCGAGGGGACTCAATTCCATCTTCCACAACGCCAATTTTGGTAACTTCCAATCCTGACAGGAAAAAAACATCACCCCTATTCTTTACCATGTCTTCGTCGTATTTGCATCACACGTGATCAAGTTTCTGTGTTAAAGGGAAGCATTGAACTACAACATAGTCTTCTTCAGTCCTTAAAGATAAAAGATATTGTGATATACGCCAAGCATATAAGCAAGATAGGAAGAACTAGCCATGAATGTTGAAATATATCACAAAAATAAAAAAAAATACAATCATCAGGAGGCGAACCAATGGCTAAAATAAAGGCAAGAGGAAATGGAAAAGACAAGAGGAAGGTATTGGAATACAAGACAGGAAATGTAAAGGGCCAGAGGAGCCCCTTGCATTTGTTCTGTACTTCTTCTAAAAGCAAAGCAAGTTACAAATACTCATAAGCTCACCTCTAACTTCTATAGAGAGAGTTCACATACATATTTGAAGGAATATAAGTGGCATATGTTCTTACACACAATGAATAGTTATACAGATCTTACTAACTGATGAGGTCATGGGGATAATACATTATATTTTTGCTGCTATTATGGGTCAACGCATATCTTCATTTGTGGATATAATGGGCCTATTGGAAAATCTCAACTTCATGGAGCCTGAAGTTAGAGAAACTCATTTAAATTGCCAAGGATGAGAGACTAACCAGAATTCCAGATATGTCTACTTTCAATCTAATGATGGTTTTTTAGCATGGTTATCTTGCAATAAATTTTTTTAAAAAAAATAGTGCACATGGTGAAATACTGTATTGTAAGATAAAAAAAGGATAAATAGATACTTATTTAAGAGATGGGGTCTCCATACAATTCAGACAAGCCCAGTTTATTCCAGAGCAACATACACGAGTGGCTGAGAAGCGATCCCAGTTTATTCGATGCCAAGGAGAATGAGTCGGAATTTTGCTTATCTGTTGGGGAGCATGGCTTCCAAAAGAACAGCTCTCACAATTTATCCTTTAAAAACTTGTTTCAATTGTAATTTGACAGAAAAGTTTTTGGAGTTGTAGCAATACTGAATAGTATCTGCCAATTGACTCAATACTAAGTATCTCATTAAACAACCATTTTCTGAACTGGAGAGCAACTAAATCATCTGATTACAGGCATAAGGTTTACTAGACGATACTGCAGCCTCAATTTCCCTTTAATTCCTCTCAATAATTCCAAATAAGCTAAGCTTTCTATAGCACATGTTAACCAATCTACTAAATGCCTTATATTTCACTTCCCCTCGTTTACTTGCCATGCATTCAATACACGAACTTTCTTATATCTACTCAAGTGGTTCAGTATGGTACACCAATGCATTGACCGAAAAAACAAGACTTCAAAGCACAAGAATCGCTTAATTATAGTAAAGATGAAATCTTTTCAAGCACTTTCTCCCCACAAAAAATCAAGAAACCAAGCCAACTATCATCCAATTAAAAACATCTCAATTGCACAAGTAAGCCAAATCTAACAGCCATCACAAAGGAACGAAACCACAACAAGCAACCGAGTGATTGCAACCAGTGCATAAAGAGGAGAGGGAGAAAGAGAGCAATTCACTCCAGCGTCAGATACAAGACATTTTTAATTTTAGCTCTGCTGGTGACAGATTTGATGCACCAATAAGCTAAGGTTTAGTAGATGTTTGAGTAACAGAAACATGGAACGAGAGAGAAAGAGCTAACAGAATAAAGAAATTTTGTATTACTTGCTTGAGAAAAACAGAACAACAAAAATGTCTGAATTTATACAATGAAGACGAAGACTATGAAATGACAGTATTGCTCTTCTATATATCTATTTATTTACATATTCTATCATCCCCTCAAGTCGGAGGTTGAGTAAACAGTCCCAACTTGGTAATGAGATGTGGGAGCTTGCCTAAACTGTGATAACTGTTGAATTAAGAATATCAAATCAGGCCTTGAATTTGTAAGAAAACTCAACCTGACAATGAGCCTTCTGTAAGGAGTTGGATCAGAAAGTAAAATGCCTGAATCAGGAGACAATTTCAGAGATGGATCTAATGGAGAGGCAGCAACTTTGAACTCCGAAAGATCATAATCGTCAAGCAGCTATTGAGCAAACTTTCTTTATGAAATGGCCATCCCATCAGGAACTGTCAAAAACTCCGGAATTGTCTATTCCTTTAGACTGCATGAAGCAAAAGCTAAGAGACTTGTACCCTGTCTCATCTTTAGATTTCTGAATCTCCCCAGGCAGCCGCTGTCGTCTCCTTTTTGTCACTAGGAGGGTTGCATCCCTTCTTGGGACAATTTCTCTCAAAGTGACCCTTTTTCTGACAATGATAACACGTAAAATCAGCAGGACTCAGCTCTTTCATGACTCGTTCTACTTTGAGAGCCACATTCTTCTCCTTCTGTGGCTTGGTGCTTTATTTTCTCTTTCTTATCTTGTTATTAGAAGTAAGTTTTCCAATGATCTCACCCACATTCATATTAATTATTTGTAGCCACGTTAGTCTGGAAGGATGTATCAAAAAGCACCTACCCGTTGGAATTGAGACTATAGAATATTTTGGTGACTTGCTTCCATTATCCCGATCCAAGGAAGGAGAGCTAGCTCACAACTCCGACAAACCTTGACTGAAAGTCCTTGAGATCATTTACCCAGTTGAAGAGCCTTGTACTCTTCTTCTGGGGTTGTAATCTTGTCTTGTTTGACATCTTCATTCCCTTGGTGAATCTTTTTAAGTGCTTTCCACTTCTCCTTAGGAGTGACAAAGCCCATAACCTTGTGCTGGTCACCAAACGATAAAGCAAGAGTTATCATCTTCCTTAATTTTGAGTTTTTCTCAAACTTCTTGAACTCCTCCCCTCCCCATTTAACCTTGGGGATTGGTTGCATCATAATGTCTAGCAATTTCCGATCTATGTCTTCAATGACACTCTAGCACTGCCCATCAAATGAGCCGATATGCTCCTTACTAGTGAAAGACACAAGCTTTGAAACCAATTGTTAGATAGTAAAGAGTCTTAAATGAGATCATGTTCTCTAAAACATAAGTGACCACATCACATCGAAAGACAAACAAGAGTAATAACATGGTTACTTAAGGTGGAAACCCTAATCAACCAACTAGTTGACCAGGTAAAACCACCGCCTTACTAGTTTTTCACTAGTAAGGACTTGAATGGTCTACTTATTTTATTGATAGCTTTTGATTACAATAGCAATTTAGAGATTGACTTAACTCGAATCACACTGACTCAATTCAGACACCACCTCTACTTCTACTACTTAATCTATCCACTACCCAATATAACAAAAGACTTGCGCAACTTCCAGATACCCAACGCCTTTTGAACTCTGGGATCTCTGACGGCTGAAAATCAAGGGCGAAACAAGCGATTATTCGGGTATAATGTAGGACTAGATTGAAAATGGAATTTCGGAGGTGTCAATATGTTAAAGCAACAAAGCACATCACTTACCAAATCTGCAGCACATGGAGAATAACATTGAGGTGTGCCTGTAGCAAAATACAGCCTGCATACAAATTATTATTATTTTCATACAAAAACATGAAAATCTAGCACATAGCAAGATGTAAAGTTAAATCGTATAGTTCAAATTTATCTCAGGAAATCGTTACCTTTTGTGAATTTGCAAGATGACAAAAATTTAGCAAAGGACTCGCACAAAGTACCTGAGGATAGCTCACAGAAAGAAGTGCCGAAAGAGCAATGCAAACCCTTCCAAAGTTTTTCCTTTCAGGATACATTTTGAAACACCATTGCAACTGCACACCATAAACGGATGACAACCGCAGGGTAAAGATGCTAACGAAACATATAAAAAAATGCAAAACACAAGGATCATATTCAGGGCGCATTCCCAACACGTACTACTGCAGATTACCTCCTGTGGCACCAAAAGTATGATCGAGCGTCGTCAAAATAGGAAAAATATGCATAGCATCAGGAGTGGTACGTGAGATACTTTGATCTATATATGAACCACAATGCTCCCCCTGTTTTGAATGAACAACTTTTTCCACAAATATGGTTAAGATCTGCAAGATAACTATTATCAACAAACCAAAAAAAAAAAAGTTATCTACACAAATATATCAAAAGTCTATATATTTCGGAAGCCTCAACATGCGCAAAAGAAAACAGATGATCGAAAGCAGTGTCTCCAACTTACAGCAAAGATCGATATATATATAATTAATATATATATCAATAGACTCAATATTTGTAAAAAGAGATTTTTGATGACAATGGTGGCTATACAATAGCCAGATCAGTGTAAAATCAAGCTCAGATTATGTATGTATGTAGAAGATGAACATTCATCATTTGAAGGCACTCATTTTAGGGTTAAGCAAAACGGCAGAGAAGCTGCAATTCATTCATTCTCACACACCTCAAAATAACAGAAATGCAGGGTATATATAGTCCTTACAGCTGGCCCACACATTTGGCCTTATTCGAGCAAAAACTAAAGTTGAAACAGCTAGAAAATGCTAGAAGAAAGATAGTTGTAAGAATGTGTTTAGCTAGCTAATTAGGACCCAATCAAGCCAACTGAACACCAGCTTAAGGTGCAAGTCACTCAATACCCCCTCCTCAAGTTGGAGTTGGGGAGAAATCCACAAGTCCCAACTTGCTGAAGAAGTGTTTGCATTGTTCCTCTCCCAATGCCTTAGTCATCAAATCAGCAACTTGAAGGCCAGTACGAATGTGAGGGGTGCATATGAAGCCTTCAAGTACTTTCTCTCTAATAAAGTGGCAATCCACTTTAATATGTTTAGTCCTCTCATGGAAGACAGGATTTGCAGCAATGTAAATCGCGGCTTTGCTGTCACAGTGAAGTGGAATAGGTAGAGTGGGAAATATAGAGAGATCCTCAAGTAATCCAGTAATCCACACAAGTTCACTGGCAGTCCGAGACATGCTTCTATACTCAGATTCAGCTGAGGACTTTGATACTGTTAGCTGCTTTTTAGTCTTCCAAGACACCAAGGATCTCCCAAAGAACACACAAAAACCAGTCAAGGACCTGGCACTATAAGCACATGATCCCCAATCAGCATCACAATATCCTGTGATGTTGTAGTCTTCATCTTTAGCAAGAAATAGTCCAATTCCAACTGTTCCTGCCAGATATCTGACCACGTGTAATGCAGCTTCCATATGAGGCTCTCTCGGATTATTCATGTAC